>OY728147.1:925452963-926866174 GCA_963277665.1 Viscum album | reverse complement strand
CCCCCTTACATCCCCCCTAGACAGCCCACCCTCCCCCACCTGGACAGCCCCCCACCCCACCTGGGCAACCCCTCACCCCCACCTAGAGATCCCCCCCACCCCCACCTATAAATCCTCCCCACCCCCACCTAGACATCCCCCCCCCCACCTGGACAGCCCACCCACCCCCACCCCACCTAGATACCCCCCCCCCCACCCGGACATCCCCCCACCTGAATAGCCCCCCACCCCCACCTGAACAGCCCCCCACCCCACCTAGAAAACCCACCCCCACCTGAACAGCCCCCCACCCCACCTAGACAACCCCCCCCCCACCCTCACCTGGACAGCCCACCCCCCCTCCCTAGATATCCCACCTCCTGGATAACCCACACCCCCTCCCCCACTTGTACAACCCACCCCCACCCCCTGGACATCCCACACCCCTCCTTGTACATCTCACACCCCCTCCCCCATACCCCTGCAGCCCCCCCCCCAACCTAGACAGCCCCCCACCTGAACAGCCCCCCTACCCCCATGCACCCCCCTTAGGGTAATTTTATTTTAAACCATTTTATTCATTAAGAAAGTAAAACAATCATGCATTAGCCATTTCATTCAAAACAACCCATTCAATTTATCAAAACATGAAAAATTCAATTTATAAGGATCTATGGGTCACTTAGAAAATGTCATTGGGGAAAGGGAAAATCACTTACATGGTTAATTCCAATTTAAAAACTAGGCCAAGCACTTAAGAGGTTACTTGGGTCATTTAACACTTAAATAAAAAGGTGAAACACCATTTAAGAATAATAAGAGAGATCATGAATAGCATGCCACTTATTTAACTCTAACATGAAGGCATAAAAAAACTCCAAGACATAAACCAAGCATGATATAAATAATTAATCATTACTTTTTAGATTATAATTCAATGCACCTCATTAGAGGGGTTTTATTATAAAATCATGACATTGTTTATAAAAAAATTAATTTGTTCAATTAAACATCACATCCTATTATCACATCTCTATTCCATAGGCATGTGCCAATTTATAAAAGGAAGTATTTATTATAAATCATACCCCACTAATTAAAGTATAAGGATTGTTCGAAAACAAATTAATTTAGGCATTCTTAAATTTAAGGGGCCAAGGACAGCGATCCTACCCGAACAACCCACCCCCCCCCCCCCCACCCCCTCCCCCACCCTCATAAATCAATATTTCAAAATCACTCCCCCCCCCCATCAAATAAAAATATTATTAGTGTTAAAATAGTGAATAAAGTGGTGAAAATCATATATATGTAATCTGTGTAAGAAAATACTTAAGGTTCTACAAAATCATTTACTACACCCCATGTGTCATGGTATCATGAAGAAACATGTTCCATGTAGTCTAGTATTTCAGGGATGAAAGTATTTTGACTGAGCTAATTACTACCCACCCTGTAGTATGGCCAACACATCACCCATGCAACAAATCCATGTGCCAATGCACCATTTATATCCTTTTAAACTATTTAAAAACAAAATTTGAGAGGTTATTCCCTAAAGTGATGATGCATACATTGATTGGTCCATGGAAGAATGACCACAAATACCTCTCCTTTTGGCCAAATGAAAACAAAAAACAAAAAAAATAGATTCAAAACAAGAAAAATAAGGTACCAATTACAGATTTAAAGTATAGAAGAAAAAAAATTATTGATTGAAGATGGATCGGTGGAAGAAGTTTGGCTGCGGTAGATGGAGATTGAATTTAGGGTAGCAATCGAGTGGAGGGGGAACTGCAGGCCCGCTCGGTATTTAGGGGAAAAATTTCCCAATGGTTTTAAAAAACCATTGGGATATATATTTTATCCCAATATTTTTAAAAACCCTTAGGAAATCTAAAAAATGGGACACTATCCCAACGGTTCAAGGAAACCGTTGGTATAGAGATGAAAATTTCATACTATGCCAACGGTTATTCTAAACTATTGGCATAGGGCCCCTATCCCAACGGTTTTATGAAACCTTTGGGATAGAGGCATTGGTACATGACAGAATTCAACTAGTGGATATTCACTTGGGGTTGACCAAGATGTATCATAATATCTATAGGCAGTATTGATGGCCTAGGATAAAGAAGGAAATTGTGATGTTCGTTACCATATGCTTAACCTATCAGTAAAGGCTAAGCACTAAATACCCACATGTATTCTTTATTTTCTAACCATTCCCAAATATAAATGGGATGATGTGATGATGAATTTCATGAAGGGGTTGTGATTTTACCCCGAGGTAGTGATGTGGTATGGGTAATCATGGATTGATTAATAAAGGTTTCACATTTCATACCAATTAGAGAGAGCCAGTCTATTAATGATATGGGAAAATTATATGTGTGGTAGGTGGTATGATTACATGGTGTGTCAAGGAGGATTCTATTAGATCAAGATACCCTATTCACATCACACTTCTGACAAGGATTATAGAAGTTCATAGATACTTAGGTGTATTTTAACAAAACATACCATCTCCATATTGATGGGTAGTTTGAGAATACTATTTGGATTCTAGAGGACATATTGTGGGCATGTATCCTAGACTTTGTCAGTTATTGGGATAGCCATCCCACGTTAGTGTATTTCACTTATAATAATTTTTATCATGCATATATTCAGATGAAAATCATCAAGGAGATTTATAGAAGATATTTTTGATCACCTCTATACTGGATAGAGCCAATGGAGTCTTTTATTATTGGGATAATATTTCTGAGATCTTGGAGTGTATCCAGTTGAGTAGTAAGTGTTTGGTGACCACACAGAGTAGGAAACAATCTTACATATACTGGAGATGTTTTCCTCTAGATTTTGAGATGGGAAACCAGGTATTATTTAGAGTGATGCTTCAATTAGGACATAGGTATATACATAGACAAGGGACATCAACATCTAAATTCATGGATTTGTTTGAGGTTTTCATAAGGATTAGTATAATGGTGTCCTGGTTATCACTTCCTAAGAGATATATTATGATGTTTCATTAAATTTCAAATTCAAAGATATTATCTAGACCCTTCTCATGTGGTTATCATGTATGATGTTGATTTGGAGGTAGATGTTTCATTTGAGGAATAACCCATGTATATAGTGGACCCGAGAAAGAAGATCCTTTGATGGAGTATGATACCTCTAGTAAATATGTGTTGGTAGCAAAAATGTATCCAAGTGGATACATGGGAGTGGGTGGTAGATATACGAGTATAAAAGTTATATATTTTCACTAGTGAGGCTTAGTGATTCATCTCTAGGATAGATTTTTATATAGTGGAAAGGTTTTAATAGACCCAATATATCATGGGATGATTTTGATTAAATATTTATCAAATTATACATTTTTTAGTGTTTTTTCCATTGGAGGAGTTGTAAAAGGTCATGGATTGAGTTTTGAGTAAGCAGGTGGGGCAGTGGAAGTCTTCCTAGGAGAATAATTCTCACTGAAAGCCCACTAGGAGGTCACTATACTTTTAATGGTTAGGAAAGGGGATACTACCCCCACCAACACCTCTCTTCTCTTAAAACCACTAAATAATTTACTCCATATTCCATGAAACTTGTAAGAATCATGATCCATTAGTTGTTTTTGAGGTACTTGGGTATTAATAACCTCATAGAACCCTTAATCACCTATGTTTATCTCATTTTCTTGGAATTTTATTTAAAATACCTAATTTTAGGGGATTTTGGTAGGATTTAAAATTTCTATTGAATGAAGTAGATTGGTTTAATGATATTTTATGAGTAGGTGTCTATGATTATGAGGTATATGGTCCCTAAATTAATCCATTATTTTATATGTGTTCCATGTGTTGTATGATATGTGTGTATAGGCATGGGTGTGAGAATGATCATGATCAGATCCAAATACAGTTTCCATATTTCTTGAGGGGCAAGTATGAGATATCTAACATGTGATATATTCATGAATACCTTTACCTTATATACATGGTTTTTTATGGCCATATTCCATGGGAAAGTGTTGGGAGACATGGTAACTGGAACCCATGAGGGGTTTCCTTGTATATGTTTAAATTTAGGGGACTTTGTAAGGCATCCTTAAGCATTCCTTTGTAATGTAAAACACATTATTAGATTAGAAAAGTAGTGTATTATATTTTTCAAGGGACTTTGATAAAGGTGTTGTAAAATTTAGTGTGACTTGTGAGTGGTGGGTGTAACACCCTCATATTTTGTTTTATTTTTTCTCTTCAAATAAATTTTATTTCTTTGATAGCTTGCTTTACACAAAACACCAAGTATAAATGAACAATGATATACTATTGAAGTATTATTATTTAATGTGATAACTTAGAAATTGGATTGGTGGGTATGAATCATATTAACTAAATTATGAAAAATTATTGTTTACAAATGTATAAAATAAATTTATTGTTTATTAATTGATTAGAAATAAAATAAAATCATTCGAAAGTAAAAGAGATGTTTTTATAAAAAATATTACCATAGTGTGTTTTTATCTTAATGAATTAAATAAATATCTTTTTATGAATGATTTTAATTAAATTTATATATTATATATTCAATAAAAAATTAACATTCATCTCATGGTTTTTACTATGTTGGGAATAAAAATAAATCTAGTTTTATGCATGGTTTTGTTGTGTTTTGTGCACTTATTAGAAAATGAATTTATGAAACATTTATAAATTTTATTTTAAAAAATTTATATAATTTTTGTATTTATAATATCAAATTTAACTTATAGTTTATTTTTTATATTTTTCTAAAATATTTTATTTTTGGGTGAATAGTGAAAGTACTGATTTTTCAAATACTGTCACTTTTATGATGTTATTATGATGTAAGCATGAATTAATAAATTATGATAAAAAATTTATCAACTAAATATATTTTAAAGGATTTAAATAATTTATTTTAAAACATTATTTTGAATTTTGGAACCCAAGATTTATTTTTGTGAACATATGTTATATTTTATTCAAATTAAAAACTATTTTTGGGTCTTTGTATTTAAGAGAATGGTTGGAAGATTAAATTAAGTTTTGACTTGATCCAAAAGTATAAAAGAAACTTAATTTTTTATTATTTAACCAAAAAAAACATTTAAACCAACTTATTACTTGATTTCAAGGTGAAATATTTTCACTTAAATCAGATATTTTCCTAAAAACTGTTTTTATGCATTTTTTATTCTTATATTAAAATTGGTTTATGCCACATATAAAATTTAATCTAATAAAATGGATTCAAAATTTATAATCATAATTTCCAAAAAAAATTATAAATCCCCTTTTATTTTTGGTCATATAATTATGTTATCATGGTTAAATTTTAAGTTGTCACAATTAAGGTTAAAATAGTTTTAAAGTAGTTTAACAAGGATATAAGACTTAAAATGTATCCAAAAACTTGTCTAAATGTGATTGGTTGAGTTTATTTATACCATATAACATCTTATATTTTAATTTGGGTGCCTTTGTTCCACTTAACATGATTATTATATATATATTATTTAATCTTTTAAGTAATTTCAAGGGTGTCATTTCCCTCACCTATAAAAGAGAACCGCATATTTTACCTTATTCACAAAGTTTAAGATTTATAAATCAGAAAATATCTAACCTAATACCATCATATATTCATTAAATATGTCCTATATCATCTTTTATTTCCAAAATATCAACCACTCAAGGCTTAAGGTGTAAGACAAATGAGGTTGCTCGATGAAGAGGTATAACTCTTGGCTGAGTACTTTCAACTTTATTTATTCTTCTAAATCATCTAAATATATGTTATTAATTATAAAATAATGAATTAAGTATCTTAAATATAATTAATTATTATTATGATCATGTAACAACTATTATCCATCTCATTTCCATCCTATGGGAAAAAAAGAATTGCTTGTGTGTACGTGTGAACTACCACCTCCACGAAGCAATGCATTTCATTTTTCATCACCACTTCTCATTGATGGTTATAATGATGGATTTAATGAATATATATGAAATATATGATATTATTATAGTTTTTAAAGGTGAATTAATATTTATTTTTTCTTCATTCCATCCATCAAAAAGTGGAAACATCACTCATGCGTACATACAGACTACCATCTCCAAGAAGTGATGTAATTCATTTTTTATCATCATTTTATATGAATAGTTATAAAAGTGTATATAATGGATAAATAAGATAATCATGACATTATTAACATTTTTAGGTGATGGAACAATGATCAAAGTATAAGTATTAGGACTATCGAACTGAAACATGTATGAAAAATGAAGCAGTTATCATCCGCAATAATGATTTTAATAAAAATTTGTTAATAAACTGGTGATAAGATATTATAAGTAAATAATATATGTTATGATATATATGAGTATGTATCTATAATATATGTATAGTAAATATATATTTATTATATATTAGTTTCAAACACATATAATTCAAGATGAGGCTCGAGGAAAGGGATTTATGTTTTAATATCATTTTAATCGAGATTATTTATGCTCTAATTTTCATTGAGAGAAATTATATGATCCTAATCATGTTTTCAAGTGAATAAAATTAGATTTTTATATTTTTAATATAATTTATATAATGTAGTATAAACCCTAAGTTGTCTCTCAATAGAGCCTTGGATCATTAATTTAAGTTGATTATGTTTTTATTGAATATGGAATTGGATGAAGAGTTTAGGGGATTTATGATTTTAAAACATAAAATGAAACTATGTTACTAAGTGTGAGAAACTATTTGGATAAATCTTGATCAAATCGAGTGAGTGTACCTTGATTCACAATGGTCGTCGTACTTAAGGGAATTGGGAAGGATTGTTGATTCCTTGATTTATACATATTGAAATCAGTATGGTATGTGAGATATTACTAGGTTAACACCTTGGATTTGATCGATCAATGATATTGATTACTGGAAACCACTCAAAATCAATTAAATTATATCGATGTAAGAACCAAACTCAATAAAGGCATCACATCAACAAGGTGATGAGATGGCTAGATTTGGGTCTATATTATTATTGTTCTTAAGAAGAAAACATGTATATTCATGGGTTATAGCTTATAGATTTCCTCAACTGAATCAATCGATAATCACACTCATGAAAGATAAGGGGTGTGAAAAGAGGTAAACATGCTCAAATAATCACAAGATCTAGGTTATGCATGAAATAATAAGGATTCATGTTCCTTTGATTTGTATTTGATCATGCTAGTATAAAAAATCAAAAGGTAGAAATAAATAACATTAGACAACAAATTTGGAAATTCAATTACCTTCCAAACATTACAAATATGGAACTTGAGATTATAATAAAGAACACCCCTAGATTGATCACTAAGATTTTTAGAAGTACATAATGGAGAATTGGATGAAAATGGAACAAGAAATCTCTCAAATTAGACTCAAACTTACCACTGTACATGACATGCAACACCCCGATATTTTTTTTAAAAAAAATTGTGCTTGACAATATAAATTACACACAACACTCAATTTAGCTTGTGTTACATGCAACACTGAGTTTAAATGAAATGTGAAATATTATTAAAATATTGTTATTTAATATAATAGTTATAACATAGATGTTAAATTTTTGGGTATAAATAGTATTAAATAAATTATGAAAAATATGGTTATCTATTTATTAGTAATAAAATAAGAATCATTTAGAAAAAGAAATGTTTTATGAAAAACTATATTTTTTTTCTAAAAGACGGATTAGTCGTGCTTCAGGCACATAATTTAAAACTAATTTTTAAAACTTTTAGAAAATTTATTTGAAAAATAAAATTAATTTTTAAAATTGTAATACCAGAATTATCTTAGGGTGAATTTTTGGGACTTTTCCTAAAAAGTTTCATTTTTTATGAATATTGAAAAATACTGAATTTTAATTAAAACTGCTTTTTTCTTAAATAATTTAGAATAATAAATTAAATATTGAATTGATTTTAAAGTAACATTAGTTCAATTATATATCAAGTAATCCAATTTAGTTCATTGGAATCATTTTCATGTTGAATTTTGATATTAAAACTTTGTAAACTTTTGAACATTTTCACTTTAAAAACCTTCTTTCTCATCACATTTGCAGGATTAATTTTAAATTAAATTTTTCCACTTATGTGAATTGAATTTTCAAAAATGTATTCCATATTTTTAATCATCATAATTTATAATTTTTAATAAGGCAAACTTAATTTTTGACCAAACATGAATAGTGATTGTAGTAAAAATTAATTACCATGGTTAAGATAAAAATTGATTTACCAGAGGGGTTGAACTAGAATGATAAGAGGGAAAATGATGTAAAATATTATCTTAATTTTATTGAATGAATTTATTTATAAATTTTCCATAAAAGTATCTGAAATATGGTAATTCATTGTCGATTTCCATTGAATATGACAAATATAATAAGTTAAGTAAAGAAAAGGACAAGAAAAAAACTTTTCTTCCTTTTAATTTCTATAAAGATTTTGGATAGGAAAAATAACAAAATAGGTTTAGTTATAGATATTATTTTGAAATATAAATTATTTTTTTATCATAATAATTTATCTTTAATTTTTAGAGATGAAATAATTACTTAGAATTCTTAATAAACACCAACACAATAATTATTTAGTTAGAAATTAAATAAAACAAATGATGCTAAAAATATTAAATGTGAAGTAAAATGAGTGAATTATTGTGTCACATTAATTTTATATATGAATATATCATTTTGAATAGGTGTGATCATAATATATTCAAATTCTATCATTTTATTGATATTTTTAAATTCAAATAAAAATGAATAATGTCAAAATTGACATTAATGTTATTTTATAATAAATTATATTTTATTAAATTATTTAAAATTACTAAAAATACTATATTATTTTAATTGATTTATAAATTTTAATAAATATTAAATACATCCCATTAATTTACCAGTTTTTTTATATAATGAATATAATGACCCCTAATTAGTAAAAAACTTTCTTAGTGTGGTTAAGGTTAAAGCGGTGTTTTTTCACGTTACATGTTCTTATGTTAAAACTAATTCTCAACACACATGAGGTTTTCATTTTATAAGTTTGATTCCATATTTAAAATTATTGGGTCTAAATTTTCTAATAATTATCACTTTAATTTAGTCTTAAATGATAAATTACCTAGGTTAGAAAACTAGTTACTGTAGTGAAAACCCAAAATGGTAAAAATAAGGAAACTTAGAAGTTAAGGAAAAAAATATTTAAAACATATATTTCATTGAATTTTGGAGGTTTTTATCGACTATATCATCCCTAAACACCTTAAATTATCAATTTTGGATCCAATTTAGGCAATATTGACCTCCCAATAGTGAATACTTTTTATTATTTACTAGAATGTCACTCCTCCTCAACTATAAAAGGGAACTAACTCCCCTCACCTCTTCACACCGATCAATCCATTTGGATCATCCAAACCCTGCACAAATAACTTCCCAAATTACCTCCCCTCATCCTAGATTCATTATTTTGGATATAAATACAACCTTTCAAGGCTTTAGTGCAAACCTAAGGGGGATACCTGAAGAAGAGGTAGTGTTCTTCAACGAGCATATTTATTTTACTTCTTTATCCAACTCCTTAATTTCTTCTTATACCATTCTGATATAATAAAATTATTATATTCCATATAATGAGATTTTTTATGTTAATTCTATGACCTACAAACACACACACTTCCATCAAATGAGTTACAAAATCATCATTTGTGTGTACGGTGGACTACTGCCTCATAGAACGATGTTATTCATTTTTCCATTACCACCTCTCATGGTTTGGTATGATGATGGATATAAACTTTATGTATTAAATTTATAACATAATTATACCTTTTTATTCATTATATCATATATACCCTTTTTTATATTCCATTACTTAATGAATACGATAACGTCTCTCATGTGTACAGTGAATTGCGGCCACGCGAAGCGATGTGATTAGTTTTCACCAACATGTTACATGGAAAGTAATAAGGGTAACTATAATGAATACATACAATATAAATTAAATAATTATGATATTTATGAAATATTTATCATTTTTTAAATATAATATATCATTTTATTTTTTACCTTTTTCTCACTAGAAAAAATGGTAATGTCATTTGTGGATGTGTGGACTACCACCTCCTCAAAGAGATGTGATTCTTTTTTTCATCATCACATCACAAGAATGATATATATAAGTATATAATATTTTATTTATTATATAATTATAATTTTGGAAATATAAATTATTACTTACCTTATTTACATAATGTTCATTGAAAAATGGAAATGTTACTCATGCGTACGTACGACCTACCTTCTCCATGATCGCAACGTTAGCTCATTTTTCATAATCATGTTTCATGATTGGTTTTAAAAGTATAATTTATGTATAAATATGATTATTATTTCATGATTATTATTAGAGATATGTTTAAATAATGACCTCTTTGACCATAGTCAACCTACCAAATTTATTTTTGACACATAAGCCGAATATGGTCAAAACATATGACTTAAACTTAATTAATTAAGTAATTATATATAACTTGTTAATAAGTGAAATAAAATTAATAATAAACTTGAATAATTTTCTCAAGAAATTAATAATTAACATAGTTTTATTATTTATCAAGATAAATACACACATGATAAGTCAGGCTCAATGTAAGGGATTTCATCTCAATCTCCTTTCATTGAGGCATATCTTGATGTTATGAACCTTTATTCTTTTAGAAGGTGTATATACAACCCCTTTGACATTTTATATCATTAATTTATCTATTATCATGTTATAAAATGTTTTTTAATGTTATTATTTCATGGGGATTATGATTTAAATATTTCCAAAGTGATAAAGGGGCTTTTCTTCTAAATAAACCCTCTTTTAATGTTTTCCTTTAAACTCCCTTTCTCTTCCATGTACATGTTTTAAAATTATTTTTGAAATGTTTTATATAGACATAAAATATTTTTAAAGTTCATTTTATATCTATTTTACTTTATTTAAAAGTCTTTCAAAATTACTCTTTTTACATGTTTTAAAGGGAACATTTTGACAAATGACAAATGAAATGTACTATTTTTAAAGTACGGCGACATCAAAATTTCCTATCACCGTGACTTTTAATTTATTTCTAGCTTCCTTTTAAAGCTTTCATGTTTTATTCAAAGAAAAAAACTTTTATTTTTTTATTTATTTTGGTATTAAAAATGGTTTTTCAAAAGAAAAGTGTATTTTTCTATTGAAAATGGGTTTTTAAAAGAAAATAGTATTTTTATCTAAAACTGTTTTTCATATGAGTTTAAAAGATTTTTTCAAAGGATTTTATAATGATTTTTTTTATTAATGATATGTTACCTTATAATTATATTAAAAAAGTGATCCCAATACATCTTATACAAAGGTTTGAGCCCCATATTAGCTCACAGGTGAGCTCTATATAACTTATATAAAGGGTTGAGCCCCATTATAGCTCAAAAGAAACGGGTGATCCCGATATAGATTATATGAAGGGTGAGCCCAATTATATATCTCCAATAAATTTGGTAATGATTATATTGTAATTTGGTCATATGGTTATTCCAATTAAAAGGGTTTTTAAATGGTTTTATTAATATGATGCTCTAATTCACCAAAAATGAGTTTTAATTTATTGTTATGGGTTTTAAAGGATTTATTTAAGAAAAAAATGCGTATGTTTTCTTGTGAAAATATTTTATTTATTTCACTCAAAAAAATTGATGTAATGGTAAATATTTCATGGGTTTTCATGTTTTTACTAAACTAACAGTTTCCTTTTTTTTATATCCCTTACTGATCTTTTTTTCTTGTCCCAAGTTTTTAAAATGTTTTCATATGGTTTAAGGATGGGAAAGGGAAAGGAATAAGTAAATTTGAAATTCATAGAGATTTTACATGAAAATAAAACATGCTTTATTTTAAAAGTTTTATATTATAGAAAAAATGGATACTAATTGAAGGTGTCCACTTTATATTTCATGGTTTTTTATGTATGAGTTATGGCCTAATTCTCTAACACTCTAAACCTAAAATGATCCTAAAATGTAATAGAATGATTTCTTGACTTAAAAATCAAGATTATGTAATGTTTAAGGTCAGGTCCTTATAGTTGGTATTAAAGGATATTTTAGAAAACTTTAGAGGTTATGATAGTGTTAATAACATGCCCTTCGAAGATTTTACTTTATGGTTGAGTTGAAATGATATAGAATTTTAAGATTTTCATGTTGCTTAATCTAAATTATGTATGTTCAAAATAGTTTTCTATAGAGGAAACTAGAAAGCTATAGTTGGAAGGCATTGATATGAAAATATCCTTCCAAATCAGCATCCAAATATGGTTGAAATTGTAAAAAAATAGTTTGTTGCAGTGATGACTTGGTTGAAAAAAGCTATAAATAGTGGTGGTATCCATGCTAGAGAGGAACCCGATCTACCATGACAGAATATGTCTATAGTGGATAATTTCATGAGTAAACATCACCCATAATTCAATGGATCATTTGACCCAGTGGTAGCTAAAGGATGGATCAATTCCCTGGAGAAGATATTTGAAGTCATGGGATATTCAGAATGTAAAAATTTAACTCTTTCCATCTATTGTTTTGAAGGTGAATCTGGTCGATGGTGGTCTTTGGTTAAGAACACCATAGAGAAATATGATCTTGATTCTATGTAATGAGACAAATTTAATAATATTTTCCTTGATAAATATTTCCCTAAGGTTGTTTGGATTAGGATGTAGAAACAATTCCTGGAATTGAGGAAAAAAGATGAAGATTATGTGCTTTCATATGAATCAAACTTCACAAGATTTGATAGGTATGTTTTAGAATTTATTCAAGAAATTGATGGTAAAATTAATAGATTTTACTCCGGATTAAAACCAAGATTATGAAGAGAATTTGACACATGATAATTTAAAAGTTATGAGAAAAAAAATTTCATGTTTAGAAAGTGGATATGGAGTTTACCAACACTTATGTACCACAAGATTACAAGAGTAAAAAATGGTCAATATGGAAGGGAATGGATAAGTAACCAACTAAGAATTCTAGAGGTAAAACAAAAACTTGTTCCAAGTGTGGTAAAATAAATTTTGGGGAATGTATGTCTGGATATGAAAAGTGTTATTGGTGTGGTAAGTTTTTTCACAAGATTCGTGACTACAAAGAAAAGGAGTATTGAATAATACAAGAATGAGATAACATATAGCAAGTCAACTGTAAGATTATTTAGATACAATAAGTTGTGAAATTATGCTAACATATGTCTAAAGTTACTTACTCAAGTTGGAAATCATCATGATCAGAAGTAAAAAGGGGTGGGAAATAATTTTCTACTTCTAAGGCCTTCTTTTTTATTTTCTTATAGATAATCCCCCTTTTAAGGGTTGAAGGGGAACCCATACATGACCCATAGGCCCATGGCACAAGGCTCAACAAACCCGCAATACATGACCCGAAGGCCCAGAGGCATACCATGCCCAATACATGACCCGTAGGCCCAGCCCACTTGAACTGCCCCTCCCTAGCTTTCTGCGTCATTGATCACCTAGCTCCCCACCTTGCATTGCTGATCAGCTAGCATTGCTCCGTACAAAGTTGCACGGTGTCTGGTCCCAATGGCGGCTGCCATACCCTCTCATTCTTCCAATTTGGTTTGCTCTGCATCTGGTGGCTGCTACTCATGTTTCTCTGATCCTCTTCTGGGGCCTGTTCTGTGTGAACTGGGCTACTCCATGGTCTATGTGACCTGAAGGCTCTGTGGCCCGAAGGTATTTGATGACCCGAAGGCCCTGGAGACCCGTAGGCCCAAACCAGTGGCCCGAAGGCCTAAATCGGGTGAATAATTCCGGCTGATATAGTACTGAATAGTAACTGCTACAGTACTGCTGCAATGACTGCTACAGTAACCCAGAAATTTGCCTCCACCCAGTTTTGAACCCGGGTCTCTTGGATGCCAATCAGGATCCATTACCACTCGGGTACGGGCTCGTTGGCATTTTCTACTTCTACATTTGATGTTGGACTATCTTGTGAAGTGGTGATAGTTCTAGGGAGCTCTGTATTTCTCAAAGGCTGATCATAACATCAATGACTTAGGCACCTATCTTTTTATGTTTTAAGTAATGTAAGTACTTTGTGATACATTTATTGAGTTTTCATAGATATCTAAAGTATGTGTTTTAGTGGAAATTTTATTTGAGAAATAATGTCTTTACATGTTATAGATATAAGTTTAAAAGTATTGATAACCTTTAGGGTTAATATGATTATTAATGACATTATTTTTAGTTAAAATATTTGAAAAAAATACTAATGATGAGATAGCAGAGTTACTTTTAAGGTCTAGAGATGAATTTATTATAACTTTTTCTAGCCATTTTAGTTTTCTAAAATAGTTAGAGATAGATAGAAATACTTATCACTCTTTTGTGGATCTTATGATCAATTAAAAGTGAATTTTAGTCCTTCAGGCATAAAAAAATCATTTTTGGATATTCATTTCTTGGAGCAAGGGATGAATTGTAAATTTATTAAAGCACAACCAATGGATGAAATTGTGATTATGAAATAGAAAAATATCAAGTAAGTATATTTCATTAGATAGTAAAATAATTCCTCAAATTTAGGAAAAGGATCTTGAAACAAAAATGTTATCATAGTATCTTCATATTTAATAAATCATATGGTCTTTTATATCATCATAGATTTATTTTTCTAAGTCCCTCAACTTTACATTGATCGTTAACTTTCTTGTGATCAATGACCTCAATCACTATCTATAATTATTTAATCTTTTCTTCCATTCCCACCCATGTTCTCCTATTTGGAAACCTAGTTATGTTTTATTCAATATGACTTTTATGATTCCATTTCTCTCTTATTAAGAGGACATTTTATTAACCCTTTTTATGATGTAGGTTTACAAAAAAAATTATTTTCAAATGTCCATACTTTGATTACCGAGATAAAGACCAAATTGAAAGGATGAAATTTATTAAAGGGGGGGAGGATGTAACACCCTGAGATTTTAAAATAAGATTTTTTTGGTAGTGTAAATTACACACAACACTCAATTTAGATCATGTTACATGCAACATCAAGTTTAAGCAAAATGAGAAATATTATTAAAATATTATTATTTAATATAATAGTTATAACCAAGATGTTAAATTGATGGGTATGAATAGTAATAACTAAATTATGAAAAATATGACTATCTATTGATTAGGAATAAAATAAGAATCATTTGAAAGAAAAAAATAAATGTTTAATGAAAAGCTCTATTTTTTCTAAAAGGTAGATTAGTCATTCTTTGCATACATGGTTTAAAAATAATTTTTTAACACTTTAATAAAAAATATTTGAAAAAATAAAATTCATTTTTGAAATCAGAACACCAAAATTATCTTAGGGTGTATTTTTTATATTTTTCTAAAAAGTTTTATTTTTGGAAGAATAGTGAAAAACAAAGAATTTTAATTGAAAACTGACATTTCATTTAAGTAATTTATTATATAAAATTATATATTATGTCACAACCTGACCCAAGATAAGAATTGAGCTACAACTATCCCAATCCCACCTCCATAGTCCAGGGGTGGCGACAAGCGCCAAAGACACACTAAACTTAGGGAGTCATTTTCCTAAAAACTTGTACACACGAACACAGCCAACTCAATGAAAAAGTGCAGAGGGAAAGAAAATAAAAGATACAAACTTGCTATAAAATAAACCAAACATGCATGGAAATCTAAAAAAACAAGTATAGAAAATTAAACTGAAAGGAAAGGTGGAAAATAAATGCCCAACTAGAAAAGTATCCCAACCTAACAGAAACATGAAAAGTAAAATAGCTAAGAGAGCCCCACTCTGAGATCTCAAGCTACGACCACCGTATGTGGTCCAAGAACCATGTATCCCTATGCTACTCTGAAGTCACGATCAACTTTTTGTCATCTACATAAGGAACTACACATGTGGGAAAATCCCGTTTAGGGATGAGTATAAAAATACTCAGTAGGATGCCCTGAGAAAGGAGAAGGGGGAGCAGTAATAGATACACTGAAGAGGAAAATAGAAAATAGAACAAGGTATGGTAAAATAGTACAGATCAACCCAACAAGAGAGTGGAAGGAAAATCATCCAAACATAAGGATCTAAAAATGGTGATAAGATGAACTTCTCATCGATTATTAACTACCTATTGTAGGAGAGTGCACTCGTCCAACCATGAGAAGCTAGACACAGAAAGCACATGGCATACCCCACGAGTCTTCACCTCTCCTGGAAGGAGAGTAACCAAAACCATGGAGTGTGTAATAAAATAGGATATATATATATATATATATATTCTCAGTCAAAGAAGCCCAAATGAGAGAGTAAGGGGATCTCCATCTCACATCTTGGCCCAAGAATAAGAGTCACCAACAGTTCCAAGGTAAGTCCACCTATGATTCCCATCACCCCACACATCTTCCCTAAACACACAAGTATAAGGGAATCAATCACAAAACCTTGATATTATCCTCTTTGGGTGGCACTGAATCTCCTACATGGTTTTAGGTCACGTCACAAGGACGCATCTCGGTGGGGAAAGCATCCCTATTTCTCATGAGCCCAAAGGTACGTCAAACCACATCTCGTCACTATGCCGCACATTTGAGGGGTCACAAACTATAGAGAACCTACACCCTAGTACGTCAAGGGGGGTTCACTCTAGTCATCGGGGATCCATGTCCTAGTACATCAGGGGGATTAACTCCTAGAATTCGATGGGGACCCACTACCCAGCCCTATTGAGGGTATACGCTGGAGGGTACTTCTCATCAAGTAGTAGCAAAGTAACCACACCCATGTTGATGGTGGGTCTAACACTTTGGTCATTGGGGATCTATTCCCCAGTACATTAGGGGAATCAACACCTGGAAGTATCAGTGGAGGACCTGTGCCCATGTTAATGGGGGTCAACACTCTGGTCATTGGGGATTCGTTCCCTAGTACGCCAGGGGGATCATCACCCAAAAAGAAGTCTCTAATAACCTTCCTGAACACTGCTTGAAAGATATATCATCATATCTCAAAATATAATATGGAGTGAATCATCGCATTCTATGCAGAAAAACATTCAGGATAGGCTAATTGCGGGCCAAAGTCTGAGTCCAAAAGAAGGAGATGCGAGAGGTAGAAGATTCATAATGAGGTGCATGGTGCGTATGGGCCCCACACAAAGTGTGACCCCACCTCTTCATCAGGACATGTACCTATACATAATCAAGTACTAAATTGTGTACATGTACCCCTAGGCATGCTAGTTTACTCCTAGAGTACATGGAATATCTAGCCAAAAGGATGACGAGTGCCCGATGCTCGTTGTTGGTCTAAAGGGAAAAAACATAATTTTACTAACATGCCTCTTAAAATGGCCCTGGAATTTTTGACTGCATATCTTCATACATATTCTCCACTCTCACAATATTTGGTGCTAACCTAATCCATGGGTTCTCTTAAAATACATCAAAAGGATATTCCATCGATATTCCTTTCATGTTTCCATATTTAATGAGATAACAAATAAGGCTCTGCACATCACAGTGAGTAGAAAATTAGAAGGCCCTGAATATTCAAATGGATCACACTGTTTCGATCCTTGCAGAAAATAGCACATGATTGACTATTCTTTTTCCCAAACTAGGCACTCGGTGAAAAAGATTCATTTCACAGCATTATGCATAAAAATTTCCTCATAGGTCCCACGTCTCGATCCCAAAATAAAATATATGGATCACATTGTTGCGATCCTCACATAAAAATGTATGGGATCAACTATTCATTTTCCTCAATTAGACACCCAATGAAAAAGTCATATTTCACCACATTGCACTCGAATGGAATCTCTTAGGGCCCACACCTCAATACTAAATTAAAATCAAGATATTGGTCTCAAAAAATCTGCCTCAAAATTAGTGTGACAAATCCGCTAAAGGCATGTCGATTGGACATCGCATGTGGAAATTATATCGGGTCAAAATTTTAATAATAATAATATATTATTATTATTTGGGTGTTTCATGGACCTGATATCAAACCGAAAAAAGGCATCCAACATCACTCTCGAAAAGACCATCTTGAAAACTGGTTTGTGTTGCCATAGACGACACGTCAATCGAACGCTCCGTGTATGAGTTACGTTAGAATTAGTGTTTGAAAAAAATATTATTATTATTACTTTTAGGGAATTTTATAGGCCCAATCCTCAGGTCCGAGAAAGGGTTGAAATTGGTCTTAAAAATATTGTCTCAAAGATAAGGTCACATCCTTGCCGACGATGCGTCAATCAAACTCTCTGTGGGGGAGTTGTGGAAAATAAACCATTTATTATTATTATTATTATTATTATTTTTATTTTTATTATTATTATTATTATTAAAATTTATCCCCCCATTCCACCCCTTGCTGGCACATGGTCCACTGCTCCCTGGACCCCACTCCACCAGCTACCTCCGTCGGCGCCTACCGCGCCACCGCCTATACACCTCACCAGCCGCTTGCCACTGTGTTGACCCTAATTTCTAGACTGCCACTAGCCACCTCACCCTACTGCCACAAGCCACCTCACCGGACTAGCTGTAGCCACTGCCTGCCACCCTAGATCTGCCTTCTGGAGGATCTTGGTCTCACACGCACCGTACGGGCACACCACCCCTTCTGCGAGCCACCGTGTCTCAATTCTAATCCTGAAAATTAAAACGATTACAGATCTGTGATCCTTGAATCCATATCTACACATATCTATTCCCTTATCCAAGATTCATTTTCATTTTGATGCACAAAATAGTAAATAAAGAAGAACGCATGAAGAACAGATAAATGGGAGAAAAATAAATGGAATCAAAGAATAGATCAATGGCCATGTTGGTTTTTCCATCAATGATGATGTTCAAAATGATGAAATCGATGAGGAAATAATTTTATAATTCCAGAATGGGGAAAGGAATCCAAAAGAATAATCCTACCTGGATTTGGATTTTTTTCATCATTGATGAACATGGCCACCAAATATCGTTGTGATCCGCCAAATCTTAATCGAAGATTCACCAAAGGAGAGGAAGAGATCTTGCTATGTGGTGGGAGGTTTATGAGGAAACCCTATCTTAAAACATCGTAATCACATATTTATAACCTTGTAATTAGGTTAAGGTTAAACCGCTTAACCGCACCCACCAATGGTCGTGGAATCTGAACATCACGCGCCCTATCACTTTAGGTCGTGCTTAGGTAAAACATCACATTATGAAATCAATAGTGGTCTTAGATTTCCAATATGAGTCCCCATTCAAGAGTTATTTGAATCAAAGTTCGAAATAAAATAAAATAATTTTATTATTTTATTTACGGTTACATCCTCAATGACTTTTTCTATAGAAGACCCATGATGACAAAAGTTATGTCTCGCCTAGGGTAAACACCACACTCTGGACTCAACTACAGCCTCAGATTTTTAATCTGAACTTCCTTTTGAGAGTTATCCCACTTTATTTGCATGTATAGTATAAAATATACTTAATATTTTTATAAAATTAATTCTGAGCATATTGGGCCTCAGAATCTCACGTCGTCTTAGCTCTTAACTCAGTAAATATATATATAAATATTTCAAAGTCTTATAAGGTGAAAACCAAGTCTATACATCATTCCCTTCTTCAAATATTTTTGTCCCCAAAAATCACAAATTAAGAAAAGCAGTGGGGACACTGAGTCCGCACCTGGCTCTTCCCTACATTGGGATGAATGGTGAAAGTATAATTGTGAAACTCCCTCATCACCTCCTCTCTCATCATGTTCGGAATCACCATTATTCCTTGAAAGAGGATGATGTGATTCTCTTCTTCAGAAAAATCCACCAGCTGAATCTCCTAAGGATATATGGTCACAAAAGATCTCACAGTTGATGTCTCATAACTAAAACTCTCTCACATGATCAAAAAGAGAAGGATTCAACACTAAAGAAAAACTATACCCTCCTAATCCACTAGGGTCAGCTTCAAGGAAGCTAACTTCTCTAAAATATCCCGTACTAGGAAAGCCTAGGACTTCCAGCTAAGGGAATCTGATACAACATTTCCCTTTCCCAAAGCATAAACCATCTCGAAGTCATTGTATTATAGGAACTCCAACCAATGTATCCACCTCATGTTTAGGTTTCTCTGGGTGGAGACTTAACTAAAACTATGGTGGTCTGAGTAAACCACAAAGTGCTATCCTAGAAGGTAGCATCTTCACATTCTCAGGGTGAAGACTACCACTACTAGAAACAGGTAGTGATTCATGTAGTTCTGTTCATGGGGTATCAACTGACTCAACCTGTATTTGATAAATATTTTTCATTGTATCAAGGTTGAATTTGAGCATGAAAAGGTACCAAAGAACAAGGTAGGTGAATAAACTCATCCAATTGTGAAAACATATACACATAAATCAAGTGACATAACCTACGCATCTTTGCCTCTCTTGGAAGGAGAGTAACCCCCAAACTAGAAACTCTACCACACTTACTAGTGGTATCCCAAGAAAAGGTGTTAATTAAAAAAACTCTATTGGTAATGTCGGGTCTTGCTCTGACACTCCATCATACAATCTCACTCTTAATGAACAATTCATAGAGACTCATCCACCACACCTTGATACTATCTTCTTTGTGGGGAACTAACTCGGCCTCACAGTTTTTATCACTTCACAAAAATGTATCTCTGTGGGGGAGGACCTCTCTTCCTAATGCATTCAAAGCTACGTCAAATAACACAAATACAAGGATACACTGACACCCCGCCTCACCCCGATAAAACCTCAAGAAAGAACAAAGGAGAAAAGAGTACCTTACAATAGTGTATACAAATTTCTACTGTAGAAGGTGGAAATGGAATAGAGCATACCTATTAACATATCATTCATTGTAGGGTCACAGACGTCCAAAGCTTGCAATTTTTTGAGGACCCGGCCACCAGCTCCTTGATCACGACATTGTGTCTATTGTGGAGGTCCATCACCTATCTATCTACGCTCCTTGGCATGTTGTGTCATGAAATTGCATGCCATGTGACCTGACCCATCACATGTGTATCACCACCCTTCTCTGGGCTGTCCTGGTCCCCTACACTATCCTTGAACATGTGCCTGAGTCTGATTATGTGGAGGCCTATTGAGTCGAGATCTTTTTGACCGACATATGATAGCTTTCGAAGACGTCTCAACTCTATTGCTCCCACTACCAGCTCCAACTATCTGGCATCCCTCTGACAGAAATCTCTCTGTCACTAGTGCCTAATCTAGCACCCTAACATAGGTGGGTATGTACAAGGGAACTATGTTGGCTCAGATATCTCTATGGAGTCCCTACTCAAACTTTTGTGCTCGGAAGTATCCATATCTGATCATATCGAGAATGTAACATGTAAGGTCTATCAACCTCACTGCATACTATGCCACATTCATCTCTCATTTCAGAATCTCCAAAAGATATTGTATCTGAACAGATCGTAATTAGGAGGGGTATTACTCCTCATGAAAAAACTGATGGAAGTCATACCATGAGAGAATTGACTCATCATGCATATGAGTAACCATTCCCCACCAATGCCCAGCTACTTTAAGGAAAAGACTGGCTGCCAAAGCCACCATCTAATCTATTGGGATCCGAACAAGCTTGGAAATGTGAACCACTGACTCTAGACAATCCCCTGCTGCCTGGGGATTTGGCTCGTCACATAACCTCAGTGGTCTCTGATCTTGGAACTCACATAGTGTTCTCAACTTGTGCATGTACTAAACATACTCCATTGGGACTATCTACTTATTAATAGGTGGAGGTGCTACTACATGACCACCTATCGGTAGGGGATTGCGGGATGGACCCAGAACTGAGGCCTCATCACTCATAGGGTCATCTTCATGAACCGAAGCTGGTATCATGGATGGATGGAATTATAGAGGCATCCTAAAAGTTATTAAGGAGTACTATGGTCAGATGAGTATATATATCTATCTCAACAAAAATGGGGAGCCAAAATAAGAAGGATAGTCAAAGATTAAATCCTATAAGATCCATGTACCATTGTTCCATGCAACAAATGTCTTAGGGTGTTGAGTTGACAATGGGTAATCAAGGTCCTGGTGAATGGATACATCGGCCACCTGTACCATCATTAGACTCCTTGGCCTAAGAGAGACACTCGATACACTTTGACATTGTTGCCTTGAACCCAACCAAGACCTTTTTAAGGAAACATTTGAACAAAATCTCATGGGTCGAACCACCTCTAATACCAATATGTCACAGCCCGACCCAAGCCAGGGTTTAATTTGTAACTACCCCAAGCCCACATTCAAAGGAAAAGGGGTGGCGACAAGCGTCGAAGGCACACTAAACTCAGGGAGGAATTTTCCTAAAAATCTACACACACACACAGACAAATCAATTAAAAAGTATAGAGGGAAAGAAAATAAAAGATACAACACTGTTATAAAATAAACCAAACATGCATGGACATTTAAAAAGTGTAAGTATGGCAAAGTAAACTGAAAGGAAAAGGGGTAAAATACATGCCCAACCAACAAAGTGACTCAACCTAATAGAAACAGAAAAAGTAAAATATCTGAGAGATCCCCACTCCTGGATTCCCAGCTATGACCACCATACGCGGTCCAAGCACCCCATATCTCTAAGCTCCTCTAAAGTTGTGATCAACCTATCTGTAATCTGTATAAGGCATGAAACGTGTGGGAAAATCCCATACAGGTGTGATTATAAAAATACTCAGTAGGAATCCCCAAGAAAGGTGAAGGGGGGTCAGTAATGGATACACTAAAGAGGAAGACGATATATAGAATAAGGTACAGTAAAATAGTACAACTCAACCCAACAAGAGAGTGGAAGTAGACTCATTTAAACACAAGGAGATTAAAATGAAGCGAAGATGAATTTCTCATCTAGTTTTCACTGCCTATAGTAGGAGAGTGGAATCATCCAACCATGAGAAGCTAGACATGAAAAGCACATGGCATACCTAGCACGTCTTCACCTCTCATAGAAGGAGAGTAACCAAAACCCAAAGAGTGAGTAATAAAATAGGATGTGTGTGTGTGTGCTTAGTCAAAGAATCCCAAATGAGAGAGTAAGGGGATCTCCATATCACAACTCAACCTAAGAAGAAGAGTCACCAACAGTTCCAAGGTAAGTCTATATGTGATGCCCATCACCCCACACATCTAACCTGAATACACAAGTCTAAGGGACTCAATCACCACACCTTGATACTATCAACTTTGGGTGGCACTGACTCACCCGCATGGTTTTAGGCTGCGTAACAAGGATGCGTATCATTGTGGAAAGTTTCCCTCTTTCTTGTGAGTCCAAAGGTATGTCAAACCATGTATCATCACTATTCCAAATAGTCGAGGGGTCATAAATTGTAGAGGACCTACACCCTAGTACGTCTGGGAGGTTCACTCTAGTAATTAGGGATCTGTTCCCTAGTACGTTAGGGGGATCAATACTTAGAAGTAGACAGTGACCCACTTCCTATCCCCACTGAGGTTATACACTGGAGGGTATTGCCTGTCAAGTAGCCATAGAGAACCCGCACCTATTTCGATGTGGGTCAACACTCTAGTCACCGAGAATCTGTACGCTAGTACGTTGGGGGGATCAACACCCTAAAGTAGATGTAGAGGACTCGTACACATTCTTATGGGGGGTCAACACTCTGGTCATTAGGGATATGTTCCCTAGTACTTCAGGGGGATTAGCACCCGAAAAGAAGCCTCTGATAACCTGCATGAACACTTCCTGAAAGATATCTCATATTATATAAAAATCCACTATGGAGGGAACCATCACATTCTACATAGAAAAACACTCAGGATGGGCTACTTGCGGGACAAATTCTAAGTCTAAAAGAAGGAGATACGAGAGGTATAAAATTCCTAATGAGGTGTATAGCACATATGGGGCCCACACAATGTGTGACCCTGCCTCATCTCCTGTTCGTGTACTTATCCATACTCAAGTACTAAACTATGTACATGTACCCCTAGGAATGATAGTGTAATCCCAGATTATAAGTCATATTTGGAAAAAAGGGTAACGATCACATGATGCTCATCATTGCTCCAAAGGGAAAAAATATAATTTTACAGCTATTCCTCTTTAAACAGCCCAAAAAATTTTGACCACATCTCTTTATACATCTTCTCTACTCTCACAAGATTCGGTGCTGACCTAAGCTGTGGGTTCTCTTCAAACACAACAGAAGGATCATCCACCAATATTACTTTCATGTTTCCAAATTTAATGAGATCACGAATAAGGATCCTCACATCACAGTGAGCAAAAAATTTGGAGGCCCTAGATTTTCAAACAGATCACACCGTTGAAATCCTTGCGGAAAAGCACAAAGGATCGACTATTCATTCACCTGAACTGGGATTCTGATAAAGAAGCTTAATTTCACAACATTGTGCACGAAAAGTGCCTCATGGGGCCCACGTCTCGATCCCAAAATAAAATATATGGATCACACCGTTGTGATCATCAAGGAAAAATGTACGGGATCAACTATTCATTTACCTCAATCAGACACCCGATGAAAAAGTCATATTTCACTGCATTACGCTCGAATGGCATCTCATGGGGCCCACACCTTGATCCTGAATTAAAATCCCGATATTGGTCTAAAAAATGTCCACCTAAAAATTAGGGTCACAAATCTACTAACAGCATGTTGATTATATGTCGCATGCAGAAATTATGGCGAGTAAAAGACTTAATAATAATGATATATTATTATTATTTAGGCATTTTAAGGACCCAGTCTGCAAACCTGAAAAAGGAATCCAACAATGGTCTCGAAAAGATCGTCTTGAAAACTCAGTCAAGTTTTCAAATATGGTGCATCAATCAGACGATCCATGTAGGAGTTACATTCGAATCAGCATTTGAAAATAATAATATTATTCCTACTTTTAGGGAATTTTATAGACCCAGTCCTCGGGTTAGAGAAAAATATCCAACATTGGTCTTAAAAAGACCATCTTGAAGATAGGGTCACATCCTCCCTGATGGTGTATCGATCGGACACTCCATGGGGGAGTTATAGAGGATAAACCATTTAATAATAATATTATTATTATTATAATTATTTTAATTAAAATTTATCCCCCCACCCCTTGCTAGCACACGGTCCACCACCGCCTGGACCCTGCTCTATTGGTTGTCTCCATCATCTGCCTTCCGTGCCACCGCCTTGCACCCCGCCGGCCTCCTAACGCTACGCCGAATCCACTCGCTAGACCGCCTCTGACCACCTCGCCCTGTCATCGCGGGCCACATCACCGGACTGCCTGGAGCCACCGCCTGCCACCCTGGAGCTACCTGGTCTCACACGCACCGCATGAGCGTGTCTCCCCTTCTTCAATCCACTATGTCTCCATTCTAAGCCTGAAAATTAAAATGATCACATATTTGCGATACTTCGATCCAGATCTACACAAATCCATGCCCCGCTCAAAGATTCATTTTTGTTTCGATGTGACAAAAATTAAACGATGAAGAAAGCATGAAGAACAGATAAAGAGGAGAAAAATAAATGGAATCCAAGCATAGATCGATGGTCGTGTTGGTTTTTCCATCGACGATGATGTTCAAAATGATGAAATTGACAAGGAAATAATTTTATAATTCTAGAATGGGGAAAGGAATCCAAAGGAAGAATCCTACTTGGATTTGGATCCATTCTTCATCGATGAACACGGCCGCCAATGATCATTGCAATCCACCAAATCTTCGTCGAATATTCACCAAAGGAAGGAGAGAAATAGAGATTGCCACATAGTGGGAGAGTCATGAGGAAATCCTAGATCAAAACCTCATAATCACATATTTATAACCTTATAATTAGGTTAATGTTAAACTGCTTAACTATGCCCGCCAACAGTCGTAGAATATGAATATCTCGTGCCCTCTCACTTCAGGTCGTGCTTAGGAAAAACACCACATTATGAACTCAATAGTGGTCTCGGATTTCCAATACGAGTCCCCATTCAAGAGTTATTTGAATTAACATCTGAAATAAAATAATTTTATTTTATTATTTTATTTATGGTTACGTCCTCAGTGACTTTCTATAGAAGACCCGCACCGACAAAAGCTATGTATCTCCTAGGGTAAACAAATGCTTCAAACTCAACCGTGGACTCAGATTTCTGATCCGAGATTTCATTTAAGATTTATCCCACATCCTTCATGTGAATAGTATAAAATATACTTAATATTTTTATAAAATTAATTCTAGGCACACCGGGCCTCAGAATCACACGTCGTCTCAGTACCTAGCTCAGGAAATATATATAGAAATATTTCAAAGTCTTACATGGAAAAAATTGGGTCTATACATATTTAATTGGTATTAAAGTAACATTAGTTCAATTATATATTAATTAATCCAATTTAGTTCATTGGAATCATTTTCATGTCTAATTTTGATATAAAAATATTGTAAACTTTTGAACATTTTCACTTTAAAAACTCGCTTTCTCGTCACATTTGTAGGATTAATTTTAAATTAAATTTTGACACTTATATGAATTTAATTTGGAAGAATGGATTCCATATTTGGAATTATAATAATATATAATTTATAATAAGTTCAACTTAATTTTTTACCAAAATGAATAGTAAATGCAGTAAAAATTAATTACCATGGTTAAGATAAAAATTGATTTACCAGGGGTTAAACTAGAATGATAAGCGTGAAAATGACATAATTATATTAATTTTATTTAATGAATTTATTTTTACATTTTAAATCAAATTCTTTAAAATATTTCAATTCCTTTCCACTTTCCTTTGAATATGACCCATATAATAAGTTGAGTAAAGAAAAAGACAAAAAAGATGCTTTTTTCCTTTTAATTTCTGTAAATATTTGGGATAGGGGAAATAATAACATAGGTTCAGTTATAGATATTATTTTGATATATAAATTATTATTTTTATCATAATAATTTATCTTTATTTTTTAGAGATGAACTATTTACTTAAAATGCTTAAGAAACATCAACACAGAAATTATTTTGTTAATAATTAAATGAAATAAATGGTACTAAAATATTAAATGTGAACTAAAATGAATGAATTATTATTTCACATTAATTTTGTAGATTAATATATCATGTTAAACATGTGTGATCATAATATATTCTAATTACATCATTGTATTGATATTTTTAAGTTCAAATTAAAATGAATAATGTCAAAATTGACATCAATGTTATTTTATAATAAATTATATTTTGTTAAATTATTTAAAATTACTAAAAATTATATATTCTACCAAGTGATTTATAAATTTTATTAAAAATAAAATATGTCTCATTAATTGATCAACTGTTCTTTTATAATGAATATATTGACCCATAATTAGTAAAAAACTTTGTTAGGGCAATTAAGGTAAAAGCGATGTTTTGCGCGCTACTTGCGCTTGTGTTAAAGCTAATTTTTAACACGCATTAGATTTTAATTTGATAAATTTTATTTAATATTTAGAATAATTGGATCTAAATTGTATAATAATTATCACTTTAATTTATTCTTAAAGGATAAACTACCTAGATTAGAAAACTAGTTACCGTAGTGAAAACCAAAAATGGTAAAAATAAGGAAACTTAGAAGTTAAGAAAAAAATGTTTAAAACATGTGTTTAATTGTGTTTTGAAGGTTAATATTGACTATATAATCACTAAAAACCTTTTATTATTTATTTTTTATCCACTTTAGGTAATATTGACCTCCCAATAGTGAATTCTTTTGAGTATTTACAAGAATGTCACTCCTCCTCAACTATAAAAGGGCATTCACTCTCCTAACATATTCACACCTCTCAATCCATTTAGATAATCAAAAAATGGCCAAATAACTTCCCAAATTCCCTCCCATAATCCTATAATCCTTAGTTAGGGAATAAATCCAACCATTTAAGGTTTTAGTGCAGACCTAAAGAGGATACCCTAAGAAGAGGTAATGTTCTTCAACAAGCATCTTTATTTTACTACTTTCTACACCTCCTTAAATTATTATTATACCATGATGATATAATAAACTCATTATATTCCATATAACTAGATGTTTTCATGTTAATGTTATGTCTTACAACTACACACACTTCCATCAAATGGGTTACAAAATCATCATTCATGTGTACGGCGGACTACCACCTCATGAAACAATGTCATTCATTTTTTCATTACCCCATCTTGTGGTTGCGTATGATGATGGATATAAAGTTTATATATGATATTTATAACATAATTATATCTCTAGATTAATTATATCATATATTCCATTTTTATATTTCATTGCATAATGGATACGATAACATCGCTTATATGTACGAAAAACTACCACCTTGTGAAGCGATGTGATTCATTTTCACTAACACGTTACATGGAAGGAAATAAGGGTAATGATAATGAATATAAGTGATATAAATGAAATAATTATGATATTCGTGATACATTTATCATTATATAAATATAATATATAATTTTATTTTTACCTTTTCACTTATTGGAAAAAATGGTAACGTCATTCGTGGACATGTGGACTACCGCCTCCTTGAAGCGATATGATTATTTTTTTCATCACCACATCACAATAATGATATATATAAGTATATAATATAGTATTTATGATATAATTATCATTCTGTAAAGATAAAATATTACTTACCTTTTTTCCATAATGGTCTTTGAAAAATGGAAATGTTACTCATGTGTGCGTACAACCTACCGTCTCCATGATTGTAATGTTAGCTCATTTTTCATACCCATATTTAATTATTGGTTTTAAAAGTATAATTTATGTATAAATATGATAATTATTTTATTATTATTATATATGTGTTTAAATAATGATCTATTTGACTATAGTCAACCTACCAAAGTCATTTTCAACACATAAGTCAAATATAGTCAAAACATCCGACTTAAACTTAATTAAGTAATTATATATAACTTGTTAATAATTCAATAAAAAATAATAATAAAATTTAAAAAAATTATCAATAAATTAAATAATTAATATAATTTTATTATTCAGGAAGATAAATACACACGTGACAAGTTGGACTCAATGTAAGGGACTTCATCTCAATATCCTTTCGTTGAGGCATATCTTGATGTTATGCACCTTTATTATTTTAAACGGTGTATATACAACCCCTTTGAAATTTTATATCATGAATTTATCTATTATAATTGTATTTAATGTTTTATTTAATTTCATTCCTTCATGGGTCATATGATTTAAATATTTTCAAAGTGATAAAGGAATTTTCTTTTAAATAAATCCCCTTTTAATGTTTTCCTTCAAACTCCCTTTCTCTTCTATGTCCATGTTTTAAAAAGATTTTTGAAATGTTTTATATGGACACAAAAGGTTTATAAAGTTCATTTTATGACTATTTTACTTTATTTCAAAGGTTTTCATGAGGAATCATTTTACATGTTTTAAACGGGATGTTTTGACAAACAAAAAATGAAATGTTCTATTTTTAAAGTATGGTGATAGTGACCTTTCCTGTCACTATGAATTTTATTTGATTTCTAGATTCCTTTGAAACATTTAATGTTTTCTTTAAAGAAAAACCTTTTATTTGTTTAGTTATTTTGGTATTTAAAATGGTTTTTCAAAAGAAAATTGTATTTTGGTATTTAAAATGGGTTTTTAAAAATAAAATAGTATCTTTATCTGAAATTGATTTTCATATGAGTTTAAAAGATTTTTTCAAAGGTTTTTATGATGAAAGTGTTTAATTTAGGATGTGGTACTTGAGAATTATATGAAACAGGGGATCCCAACATAGCTTATTTGAAGGTATGAGCCCCATTATATCTCACAGGTGGGCCTGATATAGCTTATACGAAGGGTTGAGTCCCATTATAGATTATAAGAAATAAGTGAGCCCAATATAGCTTATATGAAGATTGAGACCTATTATAGATCTCCAATTTATTTGATGATGACTATATTTGAATTCTACCATATGGTTATTCCAATTAAAATGGTTTTGAAAGTTTTTTATGAATATGATTCTATAAGTCACTAAAAAGGAGTTTTAATTACTTTTTATGGGTTTTAAATGATTTATTTGAGAAAAACATTTTTTTTTATTATGAAAATATTTTATTTCTTTAATTTAAAGAAAATTAATTTAAAGGTAAATATATCTTGGGTTTTCATGTTTTTACTGAACTAACAATTTCCTTTTTTTTATATATCCCTTACTAATATTTTGTGGTCATTCCAAGTTTTTAAAATGTTTTTCATAGGGTTTAAGGAAGGGTAAGGGAAAGAAAGAAGTCAAGTTGAAATTCATGAAGATTTTCCATGAAAAGAAATCATGATTTATTTTAAAAGTTTTATATTATGGGAAAATGGATATTAATCAGAAGTTTCTGATTTTTATTTCATGGTTTTGTTATGTATGAGTTATAGCCCAATTATCTAAAATTATAAACCTGAAAATATCCTCAAATGTAAGAGAATGAATTATTAACTTAAAAATCAAGATTATGTAATGTTTAAGGATAGGTACTTATATTCCAACCTTTCTAATGATTCATGGAGTGATTGTAATGTCCTGAAATTATATGATATTTTTTTCATTTTATGGGATTATTTTGAGACCAGGCGCTGAGATGTCATGCAATTCTGAGGCCCGATGTGCCTGGAATGGTCTGTCAAAAAATGTTAAGTTTTAAATAGTGTGTGTGAGTGGTTTTCCTAAAAAAGTGGAATAAATCTTAAATGGGTTCCTAGATCAAAAATCCAAGGGCACTGTTGCATTTAGAGTAGTAGTTTTTCCCTAGGTGTGACTTAAGTTTAGTCAGTGCGGGTCTCTAGTGAGAGAACCTGAAAATGGAATAACCGTAAATAAAATTATTAAATAAAATTATTTTATTTTTAAAATCCTTATAACTCATGAACGGTAGCTTGGATTGAAAATTTGAGACCATCATTGAGCTTGTGATGGTGTTCTTTCCTTAGGAAAAACCTAACATTGGACAATGTTGGCCAATAGTGGAAAGTAGTTTTTGGATGTAAATAAAATAATTAAATAAAATTATTTTATTTTAAAATCCTTATAACTCATGAATGGTAATTTGGATTCAAAATTTGATATCACCATTGAGATCGTGAGGGAATGCCTTTCTTAAGCGGAGCCTAACATCGGTTGGCACGGGCTGGCTGTGAAAGTTGGTTTTTGGGACATAACCATAAATAAAATAATTTAAATTTAAATTATTTTATTTTTCAAATCCACATAACTCATAAATGGTAACTCAGATTAAAAATTCAAGACCGTCTTTGAGTTTTTAATGAGATGTTCTCCTTAAAAAATAATTAACCTCGACCGGTGCAGGTCGAGGGTAAAAGTTAATTTTTGGAATTTTTAAAGGAGAATAAAATAAATTTAAAGAAGTTTATTTTATTTCCTTTTAATGTTTCGCACTGTGGAAATGCTACAACGCAGCGATGGAGCAACCGGTTCTCCTTTAATAAATGAAGCAACGTGGAGATGCAGTTTCCATGCGAAAGAGTAACACTGAAATGCATAAACGCTTTTCCCTCCATTAATTGGGGACAGAGACTAGCGTTAAAATTCAAAACACTAGAGATTTTTCTCTGGAGTTTCCCTAAGGCAAGAAGGAGGAAACTATCTCACCAGTGACGACGGACTAGAGGTTGGTATTTGATCAAGGAGCGATGAATCGACTAACGCTGGCGGAACAAGGATCGATGTGGCGACGTGACCTCAATCAACATCTACAAGCGATCCAACTTGAGTTAGGGGTTGTTATTTAAATTCCATCATTTCCCTATTTTTGAATTCCTACGATGAACATGAATCGATTGACGAAGAGATCGTGCATATTTTTGTAGAATGGGTTTCACCTTGGGGGATTTATTGGGGTTTGATTATCATTTGATTTATTTCTAGTTTATTTGTTGTTTTCTTGATCCTTCTAATGATCGAATTGAGGCCGAAACGAACAAAAGGATGAAGTTCAATCCTCAGGTTGATTATTGTGCTTTTCTCCTTAATGTTGTTCGTGTTCTTTGTGGGTTGGAAAATGATCAATTGTTGCACAACCATTTCTTGGCACAATGATCTGATGTCTTGGATCTAGAATGGACATGGCACGACGGAGGTGCGACGACGACAGTGAAGGACGGATTGAAGCGGCGTGTGAGATACCGTTAAATGAGAATTTTCCAGCGAAAGGGGTCACAATAAGGATTAAATCCCATGGTGATGAATAATGTGACACAAGGGTCACAGACATTATTTCGGATTGAAAAACGAACCATCGGAGCGCATCCGCTGGCCCTCGGAAAATTCCCCTGGGGCGCCGGTGTCGGCGATGGCACGCAGTAGCGACCGCGTGCTGGTAAGATAGAGGTGGCGCACCACGGAAACAATGGAAGCTGAGTCTATGCGGCTTCCTATGTGGGAGGAGGCCATGGCTTTAACCACGGCAGGGTGAATTGGACCTGCAGCTCAAGCTGTGGGCAAGCGGAGGAAGCGGTCGGCCAGCTGCCAGCTATGTGCGAGAAACCTGGTCCACGTGAGTGGACCGGCTGGACGGGGTAGGGGAAGCACACCCCCTTATGTTGGGAGACGTGGAACGCAGCTGATCCATGTGCTGGGGGAGACCGGCCCGCACGATGCGGACCAGACCGGGTGAACTGAGACACATGGCGGCCTAGTGAGCTGCACCGCTCGACCCCGCCCGGGCGGGCCGAGTCAGCGGATCAGACCAGACCCAGCCAAGGTGGGCCAGGCCCAGTGGGTTGGGTCGAACCTGTCGAACCTGGGTCAGACTCGGGTCGGGTCGGTGGACCCCGGGCCGGGTCAGTCCAGACCCGAACCCAACCGACCCCTTTTCTCTAAAATGCTCATAGCTTTCAAATGGATCGTCTGTTTAAAGAGCCGTCTATGGAGTTGGGACCCTTTAGAATTGATGGTACTTTTGAGATAATATAAGTGACTCTTTGGGGAATTTTATTGATGGCCTAATGGTTTGAGGAGTCGGTCCTCCCAGTATAAGCACACTTGAGTGGGAATCGATGTGTTTTGTAAAGTTGGGACTCTCCACGTTATGGGAGTGGGTTCATTGTCTTTTGGTAGCTTCCTCTAGGGGTGTTACTACCCTAATGGACTAGGTTTTGGGTTCTCGGATATGTTCTTGAAGGAATATTAGGTACTCCCCTATGGAACCAGGGAGCGGGTCCTCTATCCGTGGAGTCGGTACTCCCCTATAGGACTAGGGAACGGGTCCTCCGTATCAAACGTACATAGACTCGGAACTACCTTACCGAGTAGGGTGAGGGTCCTCTATGATAGGATTCGGTACTCCCCTGTTGTTCTAGGGTGTGGGTCCTCCACACGTGAACTAACAGGGTTGGTACTCCCCTGTCTTACCAGGGCACGGGTCCTCTAGTCACTAAGTATTACTCACCTACCGGGTAGGGTGCAGGTCCTCAACTTACGAAGTAATACTCCCCAATGGGATTAGGGTGTGGGTCCTTCATGAGTCTTAATCCCCTATGGGATCAAGGTGTGGGTCCTCACATACGGAGTTTTACTCCCTCGTCCCGAGTAGTAGTGAGGAGTGGGTCCTCCATTGGAGGTGGAACTCCCTCGGTTGTCGGACACAGTTGTGAGGAGCAGGCCCATCCACTTGATGAGGATGTTTCCAAGATAAGAGCTAGTTCCCCCTTGATGAACTGAGGTGTGGTCCTCTCCTTATAAGAGAAATAGAGGTTTTGCGAGATATTTAGGTTAAGGGATCCCTCATCAGTGTACATTGGTGAGGGAGGGCCTCTCCACTTGGGTTTCCTTAGTCTTACATTGGGCACAAGACATCGATGACTGAACCTCCAGTGTTCGACATTGGAGATGGACCTAGTAGGATGTTCTATATGAAGCACATTCTCTTGGATGTACCATTAGGAATGGTATAGTTGTCCCCGATGGAATGTACTTCTCGTACGGGTGCCATCTTGGATGTTTGGGCTTGTGGAGCGTGTTTCTCCTGGTTTTATGTGTTGCCTTTTGAACCTACGAAGATAATCCTATTGCTGGATATGAGGTTCGAATCTTATGATTCTTAGTGTCTGAAATGAGTATATCTAGATGTTCTTGTTATATATATGAGCATATACCTGTGTTGATCTGACTGTATCTTCTTGGTGGTGTTTCCTTTGTGGTCTTTTACTTTGTGGTTTTGTGGTCCCTTATTGAGTATTTTTTTACTCACCCCTACACGGGCTTTGCCCGCACATTTTGTATCTTGTGCATACATTTGATGCTTTGACAGAGTCTAGGGAGGTCCAAGACTGGGTGGTGCTCAGTGAGATCAAAAAGACAAGGTGTACTCCTACAACTTCAGGCAGTTAACCTTCACCTACCCTTCAGGTAGGGTTCTCAGCGTACGAGCTTCAGGGACTTAGGGTTTTACTTGTGTTCTATCTTTCTTTTGATGGGCTTGTATACTATCCCAGTTTTCCACCATGTACTTTACTTTCTGTTTTACTCTGGTTGTGTTTTACTTAGTGGTCTGCATGCATAGATTCCTTGGATTTTTTACTTCCCAGCATCTTTTGTTTGGAGTTATGGGAATGTGCACAGGTACTTAGGATAATTCCTCCCATTTGTGGGATATGCCTACTCAGCGCTAGTCACTAGCCCCTGTCCTATCGGAGGTAGGCTTGGGGTAGTCCCAACATGGGCCCCTGGGGACAGGTCGTGATAGAGTGGTATCAAAGGAGGTCGATTTTACCTTAGGACCGTAGTGTCATGAGCTTGGTTTGGGTTGCATAACGACAGTCGGCTCTCATGACAGAGGTTCTATGTTGGTGCGGTGGATGACGTATCCATTCACTAGGACTCTAATAACCTAATTTTTGACTTGGTACATTAGGACACTAGTCATCGGGAAATAAATGGTACATTCATTATATAGGAATGGTTGTGTTTTACATGTCCCTATTAAGTTAGCTCTCTAGATATACTCTATTAACTATGGTCTATCTTGATCCATTTCAATATTCCTCCACGACGACAGCCGGAGAGGATTCTACATCATGATCATGATGAGAATATTCCCCATGATGAGGCTTTAGTGCCAGTCACTGACTTTGTGGTGTTGCCTCTGGGTGGTGTACTAGTGCTACCACCACCTGTAGAGCAGTTGGTTTTACCGGAAGTTCGGGCTGAGGATGCGCGTAGGTTGAGTGTGTTACACAAGTTCAAAATGCAGCGACCTTTGAGATACCAGGGTGATCCAGACCCCCAGGCTGAAGATGATTGGATTAAGGCAGTCACTCGAGTTTTCATCTTAGTGAGGACACATCCCAATCAAATGGTGGTCCTAGATGTGAGCCTTATTCAGGGATCAGTAGGACACTGGGGAAGCTTAGTGATACATTTGCATGATGAGGTGACACTCACTTGGGAGGAGTTCAAATGACTCTTCAGGGAAGAGTTTTACCCTGCCACGCTGAGGTCAGTACGTATCTAGGAGCTTCTATAGCTTCGATTGGGCATCATGACAGTGGTAGGGTTTTTGGCGAGGTTCACCGACTTGTCACGGTACTCCCTAGACATGGTGCGAGACCAGTTTTTTAGAGATCGAACCTTCGAGTAGGGCTTATGCTGAGAGATCGGGGTGTTGGTGGTTCTTCTGAATATTCCCACCTATGTTGGGGTAATGGATTGAACCGTGGTGGTCGAGAGTTTTTTGGATGAGGAATAAATGGATGTGACCCATAACAGAGGTCATGAGATAGAGGTGTCTGTAGGAGCTAGCATACGACAGGTGACGAGATCACGACATAGGAGGCATACCCATGCCTGAACTCGAATGTGTGGGATTGTGGTGTAGAATCGGTGTCGAGGAACAGATCATCTATAGGATAGGCAGTGTTATGCTTGCAATGGTTGGGGGAATGTTGCTAGAAATTGTCCGACCCGTTATGCCGCGGAGAGGGATCCGGCTGACGAGATGCCTTGGCAGAGATAGCTCTTGGAGCAAGGAGTTCTGCAAGATGGTGGGTGAGGCAGAGGAGCTGGAAGGGTAGAAGGTGGTTCACTCCAGGCTTAAGGAGCTAGAGTACATGGGTGAGGACAGCTGCATGCGGTCATGGCTTATGACCTAGAGACTCCATGAGATATTCGAGGTACGCCTTGTGTCCTTTCCCTTTTTCTTGTCTTATTAATGGACACAGGAGCTAGTTTTCCTCCTTTTTTTGTGAGTTTCATTTGAGACTTAGAGGTTCCATTCAAACTATGTATTTGACCCTCATGCTTAGATACTCCTACTGGAGGAGACCCGATGATCACACACTAGCACTGATAGTGTGACCCGACTCTTGGAGGCGAGAGTTTCGGTTGGGATCTCTTAGTCATAGATTCGAGGCCTTATTACATCATTCTTGGTATGGACTAATGTCTTTAATACACAGATTGATTGTTTTAGGCAAAAGGGTATGATGTATCTGTAGTAATGGAATGAGGTTTCCTTGGTCAGTGAAAGGGAAACCCAGGCAATGTCGAGTAGACTCTTACATAGGACTTGCAGAAAAAAAGGGATCCTTCAGGTACAATCATTTCCCTTGGTGCATGTCCAAAGGCAGCATATGGATCTTAAGAAGATTATGTGGGATCTTGAGTCCCAGGTTCATGCTCATACTCTCATTTTTTTGTTTAGCCCTTATTTTGTCTTATGAGGATGTAAATCCCTAAAGGTGGGGGTAATGTAATTTCTTGGAATTCCATGATTTTTTTTTAATTTTATGGGATTATTTCAAGACCAAGCACTAAGACGACATGCGATTCCAAGGCCTGGTGTGCTTGGAATAGTCCCTTGAAAAATGTTAAGTTTTAAATAGTGCATGTGAGTGGTTTTCCTAACAGAGTAGAATAACTCTTAAACGGGTGCCCGGATCAAAAATTCAAGGGAACCTTTTCATTCAAAGAAATGGGTTTACCCTGGGAGTGACTTAAGTTTAGCTAGCATGGGTCTCTAGTGAGAGAACCCGAAAATGTCATAACCATAAATAAAATAATTAAATAAAAATATTTTATTTTTCAAATCCTTATAACTCATGAACGGTATGTCAGATTGAAAATATGAGACCATCATTGAGATCGTGAGGGTATTCTTTCCTTAGGAAGAGCCTAACATTGGTCGGTGTAGGCCAACAGTGGAAAGTAGTTTTTTGTCATAAATAAAATAATTAAATAAAGTTATTTTATTTTTAAATCCTTATAACTCATGAACAGTAATTTAGATTGAAAATTTTATATCACCTTTGAGCTCATGAGGGCATGCTTTCCTTAAGCGAAGCCTAACATTGGTCGGTGCGGGCCAGCTTTGAAAGTTGGTTTTTAGGACGTAACCGTAAATAAAATAATTTAAATAAAAATTATTTTATTTTTAAAATCCTCATAACTCACAAAGGGTAACTTAGATTAAAAATCTGAGACTATCATTGAGTTCATAATGAGACGTTCTCCTTAATAAGGACTGAACCTCGGTCGGCACAGGTTGAGGGTAAAAGTTAATTTTTGGAATTTTTAAAGGAGAATAAAATAAATTTAAAGAAGTTTATTTTATTTCCTTTTAACGTTTTTCACCATGGAAACACTGTGACACAGCGACAGAGCAACCAGTTCTCCTTTCATAAATGAAGTACTGTGGAGACGTAGTTTCCATGCGAAACAGTAACGCTGAAATGCATAAAGGCTTTTCCCTCCATTAGTTGGGGACAAAGTCCATCATTAAAATTCATAACACTGGAGGTTTTACTCTAGAGTTTCCCTAAGGAAAGTATAAGGAGAATCTCTCACTGATGAAAACGAACCAGAGGTTGGGATTCGATCAAGCAGCGATAAATCGACGAACGCCAGTGGAATAAGGATCGACATGGCGATGTGGCCTCAATCAATGTCTATAAGCAATCCAACTCGAGGTAGGGGCTGTTATTTAAATTCCAACCTTTCCCCATCTTTTAATTCCTATGACGAATGTGAATCGATTAACGAATGGATCAATTCATGGGTCGTACGTATTGTTGCAGGATGGGTTTCACCTTGGGGGTTTATTGGGGATTGATGATCGTTTGATTGATTTCTAGTTTGTTCGTCGTTTTCTTGATCCTTCTAATGATCAGATCGAGGCCGGAATGCACAAACAACTGAAGTTTGATCCTCGGGTTGATTATTGTGCTTTTCTCCCCCACGTTCTTCACATTATTCATGGGTTGGAGAATGATAAATTTTTTCACAATTGTTTCTTGGCGCAATGATCCAAGGCCTTCGATTTGGAATGGACATAGTACGGCAGAGGTGCGACGACGACAGCGATAGACGGATTGAAGCAGCATGTGAGATACCATTAAACAAGTGTTTTTTAGTGGAATGAGTCATAATGAAGATTAAAGACCATTGAGATGAATAACATGACACGGGGGTCGCAGGTGTTATTCTGGATCGAAGAACGGACCACCAGAGTGCGTCCAGTGGTCTGCGGAAAATTCCCTCGGTGCACCGATGATGACACGTAGCAGAATCTGCATGCCAGTATGATGGAGCCGGAAGCCACATCTATGTATCTGCCCATGCAGGAGGAGGTCGCAGCTTCTACTACAGTAGGGTGAACTGGACTCGCGGCTCAAGCCACGGGCACGCGGAGGAAGAATCCGACCAGCTGTCGGCTGCATGCGAGAAACCCAGTCTGCGTGAGCGGACTAGCTAGATGAGTCTTGGGCAGAATTCCCCCTTATTCCGAGCGATGCGGCATGTGGATGAGCTATGTGCTGGAGGATATTGGCCTGCACGATGCAGGTTGGACTGGGTGAACTGAGCCGCGGGGCAGCCTGGTGGGGTGAGTTGCTTGGCCCAGCTGGAGCGGGCCGGGTCTGTGGATCGGATTGGGCCCAGCTGGGGTGGTCCAGGCTCAATGGGTTGGGTTTAAACCATCAGACTTGGGTCACACTCGGGTCGGGTCGGCGGACCCTGGTTCAGTTCGGTCCGAACTCGGACCCAAGCGGCCCCTTTTCGCTTAAATGCCCATAACTTTTAAACGGAGCATCTGTTTGATGATCCATCTATGGTATTGGGACCATTATGAATATATGGTCCTTTGGAGATACTTCAAGTGAGTTTTTGGGGAATTTAACAAACGTCCTAATGTTTTGAGTTGTCGTTCCTCCAGGTACAAGCATGCTTGAGCGGGAATTAACATGTTTCGTAAAGTTGGGACTCCCCATGTCGTGGGTGCAGGTTCGTTAGCTTTGGGTAGCTTCCTCTAGGGGTGTTACTCCCCTGAGGGACTAGGGTTTGGGTTCCTGAAGATGTTCGTAAAGGAAGAGTAGGTACTCCCCTGTGGAACCAGTGAGCGGGTCATCTATCCTTAGAGTCGGTACTCCCCTATAGGACAAGGGCGCAAGTCCTCCATATCTAACATACATAGAGTCGAAACTCCCCTACCAGGTAGGGTGAAGGTCCTATATAATAATATTCAGTACTCCCCTGTTGTTCTAGGGCACGGTTCCTCCACACGTGAACTGACAAGGTTGGTACTCCCCTATCGTACTAGGGTGTGGGTCCTCTAGTCACTAAGTAGTACTCCCCTAGTAGGTAGGGTGCAGATCCTCAACTTACAAATTCATACTCCCCTATGAGATCAGGGTGTGGGTCCTTCATGAGTTATACTCCCCTATGGGATCAAGGTGTGGGTCCTCACTTATAGAGTTTCACTCACCCATCTCAAGTAACGGTGGGGAGAGGGTCCTCCATTGGAGTTGGAACTCCCTCGGTTTTTGGACACAATTGTGAGGATCAGCCCCATCCACCTGATGAGAATGTTTCCTATATAGGAGCTAGTTATCCCTCGACAGATTGAGGTTTTGTCCACTCCTTATAAGAGTGAAGAAGGTTTCACGAGATGGTTAGGAGTGGGGATCCCTCATCTATGTACAGTGGTGAGGGCGGGCCTCTCCACTTGGGTTTCCTTAGTCTTGCATTGGGCGCAAGACATCGATGACTGAACCTATGGTTCTAGGCACTGAAGATGGAACTAGTAAGATGTTCCCAATGGAGCACGTTCTCTTAGACGTACCATTATGAATGGTAGAGTTGTCCCTGATGGAGTTTACCTCTTGGACAGGTGCCATCTCGGATGGTTGAGCTCATGGAGCGTGTTTCTCCTAGTTTTATGTGTTGTCTTTCGAACCTACGATGAGAATCCTGTTGCTGGATATGAGGTTGGAACCTTATGATTCTTAGTGTCTGAAACGAGTATATCTGGATTTTATTGGTATATGTATGATTATATACCTGCGTTAGGATGACTTTATCTTCTTGGTGGTGTTTCCTTTGTGGTCTTTTACTTCGTGGTTTCAGGGTCCCCTACTGAGTATTGTTTTAATCACCCCTGCACAGGCTTTTCCCACATGTGTCGTGTCTTGTACAGATGTTCTATGCTTTGATGAAGTCTAGGGAGGGCTAGGACTGGGTGGTGCTCAGTGAGAATAGATAGACGAGGCGTACTACTATGACTTCAGGCAGCTACCCATCACCTATCCTTTAGGTAGGGTTCTTGGTAGACAAGCTTCGAGTACTTTGGGTTTTACTTATGTTCTGTATTTCTTTTGATGGGATTATATACTGTCTCGGTTTTCCACCCTATACTTTACTTTTTTTTGTACTCTAGTTGTATTTTACTTAGTATTCTGCATGCATAGCTTCCTTTAATTTTTACTTCTCAGCGTCTTTGGTTTAGATTTGTGTGCGTGTGCGCAGGTACTTAGGCTAATGCCTCCCATTTGTGGTATATGCCTACTCGGTGCTAATTTCCATCCCCTAGCCTATCGGAGGCAGGATTGGGGTGTTCATGGAATGGGTCTTGGGGGACGGGTCATGAAAGAGTGGTATCAAAGGAGGTCAGTTCTACCTTTGGACCGCAGTGTCATTAGCTTGGTTTGGGTTTCATAGCAACAGTGTTAAAATGTTTTGAGTTTGGATCTTATGTCAGAGGTTCTATTATTGGTGTGGTGGCCGACGTATCCATTCACTAGGACTCTAATAACCTTCTTTTCAACTCGGTGCATTATGACACTAGTCACCAGGAAATAAATGGTACATTAATCATATAGGAATGGTTTGTATTTTCCATGTCCTTATTGAGTTAGCTCTCTAGATATACTCTATTAACTATGGTCCATCTTGATCCATTTCAGGATGCCTCCACAACGATAGCCAGAGAGGATTATATAGAATAATCGTGATGATGATCTGCCCCGTGATGAGGCTACAATGCCAGGCACTGACTTTGAGGCATTGCCTCTGGGTGTTCTACTAGTGTTGCCACCACCTGTAGAGCAGCGGGTTTTACTAGCAATTCAGACCGAGGATACGCGCAGGCTGAGTGTGCTACATGAGTTCCAAAGGAAGAGACCTTTGAGATACCAGGGTGATTCAGACCCCCAGGCTGCAAATTATTGGCTCAAGGTAGTCACTCGATTTTTCTGCTTAGTAAGGACACCGCCTGATCAGATGGTGGTCCTAGCTACGGGCCTTATTCAGGGCTCAGCGGGATGCTGGTGAAGCTTGGTGATACAATCACATGATGAGGCGATGCTCACTTGGGAGGAGTTCGAACGACTCTTCAGGGAAGAGTTTTACACCGCCATGTTGAGGTCAGTACGTATCTAGGAGCTTTTGTAGCTTTGATATGGCAGCATGACAGTAGCGGATTTTTCAGTGAGGTTCCCCGACTTGTCGCAGTACTCCCTAAACATGGTGCAAGAACATTTTTTCATAGGTTGAACCTTCGATCAGGGATTACACTGAGATATCAGGGTTTTAGTGGTTCCGATGAATATTCCCACCTATGTTGGGGTGCTGGAGTGAGCCCTGGTGGACGAGAATTTTCTAGTTGAGGAACAGATGGGTGTGACCCACAACAGAGGTCACGAGACAGAGGCATTTGTAGAAGCTAGTAGAAGACAAGTGATGGGATCACAATGTAGGAGGCATACCCATGCCCGAACTCAGATGTGTGGGACTGTGGCATAGGAGTAGCATTGAGGAAAAGATCATCCACAAGATAGGTGGTGTTATGCTTGCAATGGTCGGGGGCATGTCGCTAGAGATTGTCCGACCCATCGTTCAGCAGAGAGGGATCCGTCTGGTGAGCTACCTTGGAAGAGATCACTTGGAGCAAGGAGTTACACAATATGGTAGGCGAGTCAGAGGAGCTGGAAGGGCAGAAGGTGGTCTATGCCAGGCTCAGGGAGCTAGAGGATGTGGGCAAGGATAGCTGCATGCGGTCATGGATTATGACCTAGAGACTTTAGGAGAGATTCGAGGTATGCCCTATGTCCTTTCCCTTTTTTTACTGTATTAATGGACTCAGGATCTTGTTGTCCTCCGTTTTTCTGGGAGTTTCTTTTGAGGCTTAGAGGTTCCGGTTAAACTGTGGATCTGACCCTCATGCTTAAAGACGCCTGCTGGAGGACACATGATGATCACACACTAACATTGAGAGTGTGACCCGACTCTTGGAGGTGATATTTGTGGTTGGGATATCTCATTAGTAGTGTTAATGCCTTATGAAATCATTCTTGGTATGGACTAATATCGTTCATGCCCAGATTGACTATTTTAGGCAAAAGGGTATAGTGTATCTTCAGTAGTGGAACGAGGTTTCCTTGGTCAATGAAAGGGAAACCTAGGAAGCACTGGGTAGACTCTGGCATAGGACTTATAGAAAAAAAATTATCCTTCATGGATGATCATTTCCCTTGGTGTGTGTCTGGAGGTAGTATATAGATCTTAAGAAGAGCATGTGGGATCATGAGGCTCAGGTTCATACTTGTACCCTCATTTGTTTGTTTAGACCTTGTTTTGTCTTATAAGGACGTAAATCCCTAAAGTTGGGGGTAATTTAATGTCCCAAAATTCCATGATTATTTTTTTAATTTTATGGGATTATTTTGAGACCAAAACCTGAGACGGAATGTGATTCTGAGGCCCAGTCTACCCAAAATGGTCCATCAAAAAATGTTAAGTTTTAAATAGTACGTGTGAGCAGTTTTTCTAAAAAAGGTATAATAACTCTTAAATAGTTTCCTGGATCAAAAATTCAAGGGTGCCATTGAATTCAGAGCAGTGGGTGTATCCTAGGTGTGACTTAATTTTAGTCGGAATGGGTCTCAAGTGAGAGAACCCAAAAATGGAATAATCATAAATAAAATTATTAAATAAAATTATTTTATTTTTAAAATCCTTATAACTCATGAATGGTAGTGCGGATTGAAAATCTGAGACCATCATTGAGATTGTGAGGGTGTTATTTTCTTAAGAAGAGCCTAACATTGGCTGGTGTGGGCCAACAGTGGAAAGTAGTTTTTTACTATAAATAAAATAATTAAATAATGTTATTTTATTTTCAAATCCTTATAACTCATGAACGGTAATGCAGATTGAAAATCTGAGATCACTGTTGAGCTTATGGGGAAATGTTTTCCTTAGGAGGAGCTTAATATTGGTCGGTGTGGGCTGGCTTTGAAAGTTGGTTTTTGGGACATAACCATAAATAAAATAAATAAAATAAAAATATTTTATTTTTTGAATCCTCATAACTCACAAACGGTAACTTGGATTAAAAATCAGAGATTGTTGTTGAGTTCGTAATGAGATGTTCTCATTAATAAGGAATTAACTTTGACCGGTGTGGGATAAGGGTAAAAGTTAATTTTTGGACTTTTAAAAGGAGAATAAAATAAATTTAAAGAAGTTTATTTTATTTCCTTTTAATGTTTCGCACTGTGGAAACGCTGCGATGCAAAGACGGGGAAACCGGTTCTCCTTTCATAAATAAAGCAGCGTGGTGACATAGTTTCAATATGAAATAGAAACACTAAAATGTGTAAACATGTTTACCTTTATTAATCAGGGACAGAGTCCTGCGTTAAAATTCAACGCTGGAGATTTTTCTCTGGAGTTTCCCTAAGGCAAGGAGGAGGAGACTCTCTCTCCTGAAACGACGGATTGGAGGTTGGGATTCGATCAAGAGGCAATGAATTGACAAATTTCTGTGGAACAAGGATTGACATGGCGACGCTACCTCAATCAACATCTTCAAGTGATCCAACTCGAGGTACGGGTTGTTATTTAAATTCCATTTTTTTCCCATCTTTGAATTCCTATAAAGAACGTGAATCGATTGATGAATGGATCGATTCAAGGATCATTCAAATTTTTGTGGTATGGGTTTCACCTTGGGGTTTTATTGGGGATTGATGATCATTTGATTGATTTCTATTTTGTTCTTCATTTTATTTATCCTTCTAACAATCGTATCGAGGCCGAAACGAACAAACGGCCGAAGTTCGGTCCTTGAGTTGATTATTGTGCTTTTCTCCCCAATGTTCTTCACGTTCTTCATGGGTTGGAGAATGATAAATCATTGTGCAACTGTTTCTTGGTTCAATGATACGACGTCTTGGATCTAGAATGGACATGGAACGACGGAGGTGCGACAACGACGACGACCGACGGATCAAAGAGGCATGTAAGATACCATCAAATGATCATTTTTAGTGGAAGGGGTCACAACGAGAATTAAATCCCATGGAGATGAAGAATGATACATGAGGATTGCAAGTGTTATTCCAGATCGAAGAACAGACCATCGGAGCGCGTTCGGTGGTCCACGGAAAATTCCCCTGGTGCGCTGGCACCGGCGGCGACACACGACAGCGGCTGTGTGTGGGTATGGTGGAGGCGGAGAGCTCTGGAGGTGTGCCATGGAGGCGGTGGAAGCCGCATCTATGTGAATGAACATGCAAGAGGAGGATGCATATTTGACCGCGGTGAGGTGAATTGGACCCGCAGCTCAAGCCGCAGGCATATGGAAGAAGTAGTCGGCCAGCTATCGACCGCATGTGAGAAATCCGGTCCACATGAGTGGACTGAGTGGATGGGGGGGTAGTGAAACACCTTGTGTCGGGTGATGCGGCACGCAGCTGAGCTACGTGCTAGAAGAGTTTGGCCCACACGATGCGAGTCGGACCAGGTGAACTGAGCCACGTGGTGGCTCGGCGGGCTAAGCCGCTTGGCCTAGCTGAGGCGGGTCAGGCTGGCAGATCGGACCAGGGTAGGCCAAGCCCAGTGGGTTAGGTCAAACCCATCAGACTCAGGTTGGTTTGGTCTAGACTCGAACCCAATCGACCCCTTTTTGCTAAAATGCTCATAACTTTCAAACGTAGCGTTCATTTGACAATCCATCTGTGGCATTGGGACTCTTATAAAGATATGGTTCTTTTGAGATACTCCAAGTGAGTTTTTGAGGAATTTGATAGATGGCCTAATGGTCTTAGGATTCGTTCCTCTCAGTACAAGCGCACTTGAGTGGGAATCAGCGTGTTTTGTAAATTTGGGACTCCCCATGTCATGGGAGTGGGTTCATTGGATTTGGGTAGCTTCCTTCGGGGGTGTTACTCCCCTATGGAAATAGGGTGAGAGTTATAAGAGATGTTCGTGAAGGAAGATTAGGTACTCCTCTGTGGAACCAAGGAGAAGGTCCTCTATCTGTGGATTCGGTACTCCCCTATAGGACTAGGGCATGGGTCCTCCATATCTAACGTACATAGAGTTGGAACTACCCTATCGGGTAGGGTGTGGGTCCTCTGTGATAGGATTCGGTACTCCCCTGTTGTTCCAGGGTGCGGACCCTCCACATGTGAACTGACAGGGTCAGTACTTCCCTATCATACCAGGTCACAGGTTCTCTAGTCACAAAGTAGTACTCCCCTAATGGGTAGGGTGCGGGTCCTCAACTTATAAAGGTGTACTCCCATGTGGGATCAGGGTGTGGGTCCTTCATGATTCGTACTCTCCTATGGGATCATCACTACAATAAAAACCAGGTTTAGTGGCGGTTTTGTGGCGGCGGTTCACAAAATCGCCGCTAAACATTTTTTCCGAAAGGTTTCACGGAGGTTTTTAATAAACCTCCACAAAACCCATATTTTTTTAAAAAAACCCGACCCTTCCCTACCCCCACCCCGCGTTTCCCCCCAAACCCTCACGACCCCTTCTTCCCCTAACCCCCCAGCCCCAGCGACCCCCACACCCTCCCTTCTTCCCCTAACCCCCCCCCCCCCCCCCGGCCCCGGCGACCCCCAACCGTCCGGCGACCCCCAACTGTCTGACGACCCCCAACCGTCCGGCGACCCCGTCCGGTGACCCACGACCCCCAACCGTCCGGCGACCCGTCTCCGGGGACCCCTGTATTTTCCAGGTATGTATCCATTTAAGTTTGGGGTGGTTTTATTGTGGCACCTTAATTAATTTTATGATCTATTGGGTTTTACAGACTTATATGATATATCATTGACTATCAGAACTCTTATCTTGGTCATGTTATATCCATTGTGTTTGGTTTATTTTCTATCATGCATCATATTTATGTTATAACATTTTTCTTGGTCTAATTCTGGTTATGTTGTGTTTGAGAGTAAACCACCACAACGATTTCATATACCACTGTAATTTATAGTCATCCTCTAATGTCTATGGGATGCACCTAAGTTTACTAGAATTTTGGCCCTACCCAAGTCAATAGGTTGGTGTCGAGATGTTGTAGTGGTAGTCCTTACCATTTAGGTTTAATTACCCTCAATTAAAATTTCCATTTTTGATCAGTTGTTTAGGAATGAGAAATCTCAACTCTTACTTGATGAATTAGAGAAATTTGATGAAAACTATTTTCACACACTTCACGTCCTTGAGTTAAATAATAATAATATTATATGAGAATTCCATAAGAATACCCACATATGATTATTCATCCAAGGAGAGCTAGTATTATCTATGAGAACACCTATGATACCTAGGAGGAAGCCTATAAATCTAGAGTAAAATGGGAAGGGCCGTATAAAATACAAAATTTCTACTCCAACAATGCCTACTCCATGATTATAATGGATTGAGAGCATATCATGTCTACCACCAACATAATTATTCTCAAAGAAATACTTTTTATAACTTCACAATGGGGATTTGAAAGTCCATTTTTAATGACTTTAAACTTCTTATAGATGGTTCCATTCATAAGACCACAAACTGCAAGACACGAAGGTCCTTGGTGTAGGACCATAAAATGTATGAAACTCATGTCATTTTCATATAACATATGATCCATCCTATAACAGTGTAAAATAACTTGAGTGGTATATTTTTTTATGAACTTATTCCCTTTTATATTAGACATATCTATGTAATAGTTCTTAGTGTAAGGGATTACATGTTTTCAGTGGGTCTTCACCAACAAATTTACACTAGGATGAAACCATTTTATTATCTCATATACATAATATAGATCTAAATAGAGACTCATTTTCAAGAACTACATATGGATTGATTCCTATTCTTATAGGATACATATTTGTTTCCATATCTCTTATATGAATAATGGTTAATGATATATTTCATTCATAATCTTCTATATTATCCTATTTTATGTGTTTTTTCATTCATGTCAGGTTTCCTCCTATTTCCATACACATGTATGAAACAATCCTATATTAAGAACTGTGTGTGGATTAATTCAAGCTAAGTCCATATATATAGTTATGTCCAAATCATTTATATTGGACCAAACCACAAATTTAATTCCTATAAAAAACCAACCTCATCCTACTATTCATGACTTCATCTATTCAAATAAAATTTTCTTTATTGACTTGACACTAAGACTCAAGAATTTCATTTTTAATAAAATCCAAATATACACAAAGCATTCTTCACATTGATCATAGTCATAGAAACTTAAAATTAATGGCATAAAGTTCCTCACTATACCACATTATACTACATTGCACAAAAGTCATTTTTTTAATTATATTGTTAAACTAAATGACAATTATTTCCTTGGATTATATCATATGGGATTCATGGATTCGCATCAAACCTTCCTTTATGTAGCTTGACACTAGACAACATCATTTTCCCCTTCACAAGAGATAGATTTGTGAAGATATATTATAAGAACAACATGTGACATGATTCTTATTGTTATGGGATATATAGTGACACAATAATTTACCATCCTAGGAAATTATGTAGTTCCCATTTAATTTCCCAATTCTTACCTAATGAAGATACATTTAACAATTCAAATTAGTTTTCATCCTTTCAATTCCCACCAGGGCACCCATACATGTCTCCCTTTCTCTCATATACAATATCTAGATATTTGTTGAGACCTTATAAAACTACATGTGTATTTATTTCTATTATTACTGGATATATAGTGATGTTTGAGCCACTAAACCTGGACCCAAAAACACATTTCATCACCATAAAAGATGTCTTAGTGTATAGTACCCTCATTCATGTTGGGTCACTCCATATTTGAATCTATACTATGATAATATATTTTCTTCCAAGAACTACATGTGTCATGATTCATATTATTATAGGATATATAGAAACACCTAAACTATACATATCGGTATTAGACACAATTCATCATCTACTTTCACTCCCCCTCAATATTATATAATTTCCTAACCTTGGATAGATTTGGACTGGAGTGTTTCAGTTACCTTTTATATATCATATTTATATAAGAAACACTTTATACATTAACTATTTTAATCACTCCAAAAATCTCATGGCTATTGGTAGTGAGTGTATCTAATTTTTAAATAACACCACTATTTGGAAATGACATTCCTAACGTATATCATTCCTACAAACAAGAGATGATTTGTGTATAATGCACAGAGGTGTAATTTCATGGTAATTCATACCTTTTTAGTATTGAAACCCCCTTTAAAAACTCCCTTCATGTTTTCCATTCTATAGATTCATTCCAAAAATTCATATATGAATGGGCTAAATTCAAATAGATAGTGAAAAGATTAAAAAACATAAAGAGCGATGAAACATGACCAATTTTCATGAACTGACCTATTCTACCCATAATCCAGGTACCCAAGCTAGCCTGCGATAAGTCTCAAAGGGGGTCATATAAGGGCTAAATATTTCTAGTAATGTCGTTGTACTAATGGTATGAAAATCGTGCATCTTTGGTGTGTTCAATGACATCACTTTTAATGGGGTGTTGTTTGAGGCAACATAAATGTGTGATTGACAGTGTTATGATAAGTTTGTAACCCGATATTCTTACTGCTCCTCAATGAGGTGTTGACACTGTCTCCTAGGGACCAGACTTGTTCGGTTTATCTGGGCATGCTAAGTAAGTGGTAAATGTGATCAATGTATCATCTTTATTATATTATGAATACTTTATGATCAATGGGTCATCTTTATTATATTATGTTTCTGTAATCTTACACTATCATATATATGAAACTTTTTCTCTATTTAGTAGTAACTATGTGTTTTAATTTTTTTATTATTGTGTAGGCACATTGTGATATACATGGATAAAAGTTGGATCACATTACCGAGGAACACACCTCAATATGTTAAGGGTTTGAATGAGTTTTTAGATTTTGCAATTTCTAATCATTCTGTTGAAGGGAGAATAAGATGTCCATGTCCAAAATGTAAATTTAGAACATGGTTGAAGAGAGATGAAGTTTATGAACATTTAATACTGAAGAAATTCCCTGATCAATATTTGTGTTGGATTTGGCATGGAGAATCGAACAATACAGAAAGATTGAGCACTGATGTTAATCCACAGAATGAGGTACCAAGTTCATCGACAATGGAAAATGAAATATAAAACCTCATAAATGATGCATTCGGCACTGCAAGACACCACTATGAGCATCAAAACATATCAGAACAACCAGAAGAGGGTGCTACAAATTGCAACGTGAAAAGTGATGTTTTTGAGACTGTAACACAAGCAGATCAAGATTGAAACATATCATTGTATCCTCCTCTTGATTCTATGGAGCCAAATGTAAGGGAAAACTTCAGTGAGGAAAATGCGTTTCATGATTTAGTTGATGATGGAAATCAAGAGTTGTATAGTGGGTGTTTGAAATATTCAAAGCTTTCATTTCTGCTGAAGTTGTACCATATCAAATTTCTATGTGGAATTACAAATAAGGCAATGTCCATGTCATTGGAATTGATTCGTGATGCATTTCCTAAAGCAAAAATCCCAGAATCTTTTTATGATAAGAAAAAAGTTGTTAACAAGCTTGGTCTGAATTATACAAAAATACATGTGTGTCCTAATGATTGTATGCTTTATTAGGGAGAGGATTCAAGTAGACAGAATTGTAAGAAATGTTCTTCTTCTAGATGGCATTCAAAGGGTGATGTTGGAAGTCTGAATGAACATAATTTCATGGAGAAGAAGAAAAGGAACACACCTGCAAAAGTTTTGCGTTACTTTCCTTTGAAGCCTCGATTGCAAAGATCATTCATGTCATCAAAAACCGCCAAACACATGAAGTGGCATTCTGTAGATAATAACAATGATGGGTTAATGATGCATCCATGAGATTACCAATCGTGGAAGACATTTGATTCATTATATCCAGATTTCTCAGCTGATCCTAGGAATGTTTGATTGGGATTGTATGCCAATGGATTCAACCCATTTGGGACTTTGAGTACCAGTTATAGCATTTGGCCAGTTGTTTTGATCCCTTATAATCTGCCTCCGTGGATGTGTATGCAAGAAACATCTTTTATCATTTCGATGATTATTCCTGGAAAACAAATGCCTGGAAATGATATTGATGTATACCTGTAGCCTTTGATTGAAGAATTGCAGGAGTTATGGAGCAACGGTGTTGATACATTTGATGTTTCTTCTAAAACAATGTTCAAAATGCATGCTGCTTTAATGTGGATCATTAGTGACTTCCCTAGGCTTGGGAATTTATCTGGTTGGAACACTTATACGGGTTTGGATTGTACCATTTGTAACTTTGATTTTGAGCCCAAACGGCTACCTCACAGTAGAAAATGGTGCTTCTTGTTCCATCGAAGATTTCTTGATGCATCTCATAGATTTCGGCTGAACAAATCAAAATTTAATGGTTCCATTGATCGTAGACCACCTCCAAAGTTGTTAACCGGTTCTGAAATATTGACAAAGCTTGAAAATGTTAAAACAGAATTTGGGAAGGTTCATCATTTGAATGATAGCGGAAAATGAGTGAGAAGTGCATCGTCAAGTGAAATCAGAATGCAACAATGGAAGAAAAAAAGTATATTCTTCAAACTTCCGTATTGGGAATTTAATTTGTTGCACCACAATCTTGATGTGATGCATATTGAGAAGAATGTATGTGATAATTTGATTTTCACATTACTTAATGATCATGGAAATTCAAAGGATCATCTCAATGCTCGCAAAGACTTACAAGTAATGAACATAAAACGTGATCTCTGGCCAGATGAGAATGAAAAGTATGCTCCGGCCATTTTTTCAATGAAAAATAAGGACAAATATACGTTCCTTCGAATTTTAAAGAATGTGAAGGTATCTGATGGGTATTTGAGTAACATCTCGAGGTGTGTTGACTTGAAGAATCATAAGTTATATGGATTGAAAAGTCACGATTCACATATTTTGTTACAACAGTTACTACCATTGGCATTGCGTACATTATTGCCTGAAAAATTTACTGTTGTTGTACTCCAATTCTGCACAATTTTCAGGCAATTATGTGAGAAATCTCTACATCCATTTCAGCTTGACAACCTCTAGGAGAGGTTTTTATTGACCCTTTGTGCAATGGAGATGATCTTTCCTCTATCATTTTTTACTATCATGATGCATTTAACTGTGCATTTGGTTGAAGAAGCTAAATTAGGAGGCCCCGTTCATTATCGATGGATGTATCCAATTGAGAGGTATTTTATTTATATGTTTCCGGTTAAGTAAAAAAAATTTGGCATTTAAATAAATTCATAGTAATATTATTTTATTTCACACATATCTTGGGCATTTGAAAGCATACGTGAGAAACAAATCTCAACCAGAAGGCTCTATTGTTGAAGGATATTTGGCTGAGGAGTGTCTCACCTTTTGTTCCAGATATTTGGATGATATTGAGACAAGATTTAATCGAGTTGGATGTATTGATGACACATCAACTCAATCTCAAATGCATCAGAAATCAAAAATATTTCCTGATATTGGCCGATCAGTTGGGAGAACCTCATATGTGACACTGACAGAATTGGAATTATTATAGGCACATAGATATGTGCTGCTGAATAATGAAATTGCAGATCCATTTATTAAAGAGTTGAGGATACAAACAAAGAGACGAATGAGAGGCCGAACACGAAATGAGAAAGATATAACGAAAGCTATGAATAAAGAGATAGTAGAATGGTTTGCACGACGTGTAAGTTTATAAATATTGCAATAAATATGAATATTAGTTTGACACATACAATTTGTAAATCTATTAAATTATATTTATTTTTTCAGATCATGAATACTAATACTCAAGAATAATTGTCAGAAGATTTGAAGTTTCTTGCTAGAGGTCCTATAAAACAAGTTAGAAAGTTCGACGCTTATAATGTGAATGGCCTTATATTTTGTACAGTCGATCGAGAAGTGGGTTTGAAAACACAGAATAGTGGTATATTTACATTTGTTGAAGTGGAATAATATGGAAAGTTGCATGATATTATTGAATTAAACTACCACGGGCATTTCTCTATTGTTTTATTCAAATGCAAATGGGTCGATATTATCAGAGGTGTTAAAAGAGATTCCTTGCAATTTACTTCTGTAAACTTCTCTCGCTTGATGGATGTTGGTGATCGTGAACTGCATGATCCATATATCTTAACATCGCAAGAAAAAATGGTATATTATGTGAATGATGTTATGGATGAAGGGTGGAGTGTAGTTACTCACGTAATACAAAGCGATTTGTATGATATGGGTGATGAAGTGGAAGATTTGACCTCTGCAATTGAATTTCATCAACAATAGGAAGCAGAATTATTTGTCCATCATGATATTGAAAATATTAGTCTAGAAAGGATGAATGAAGTGGATGAAGCAATGGAGAAGGAAACCGACATGATTAAAGGAAAAAATGATTGTATGTACAATTATTTATTCACTCAACAACCACTTGTTTCATTTCTGTGGTCATTCATTATCATTGTTATATATATTTTGTTTGTTAGTACTGGGCATCTATTATCAGTTTTAAATTTTTTTTTCTGCATAAATTTTTTGAAATATGTATTCTGAACTTAATTTTATTTGATTAAATGACATGAATGCCAAGGAAGAAGTGGTACACTATTGTATCTAGTTCTGCGACAGATGACGATCCGTCTGTCCCCACGGCATCTGAGGCACCAGCCTACACCCCTTCACCATCTCCCCCTACACCATCTCTGACACCATCTATGGATTTCTCATTAGAGGATGATTCATCAACTCCCCCTACAGGAGCCTCAGCAGTGGGGCAGCGACACGCCCCTTCCAGTTCATCACGGACATTCTGGAGGGTCACAGTCCTAGGTACAAATTTTAATTAAATAAATTTATTGCATTTTGTTTATACTAATTGTTTTCTCATTGTAGATGAAAAAAATGAAACCGTGGAAAAACACATAAAAAGTTCAGATGTTTGGAACATGAATGGCGATAAGATAGTCATTCCATTTGATTCTTATGGGGTCCCGACGGATGATGTCGCGGGGTTACTTGGCCAGATTATAGGTCAGCTGGCAGCGGAGCCCATTTCCCTGCCTATTTCATATAATGATTGGAGGCATATGCCTCCAAAATGGAAAAATGAAGTTTTTGATTCTTAGATAAAGGTAATTTTATTACTTTATGGTTTAATTGAATGTCATGTTACTAATATGTTCAAAATGAATTTTTATATACATATATTCTTCCACTTTACCGTTGCTGATGTGATAGCACAGAAGTGGACATTTAAAAATCTTGGTAAAAAATGGAAAGATTTCAAATGGAGGTTGTGGTGTGATGTCAACGATACTTCGTTGACCGTGCAGCAAATATATGAGAAGCTACCCAGTGGGGTACCGAAAGAACAGTGGAAAGTTTTTGTTGATAGACATCGTGATGAGAAGCGGATGGTATTGAAATATATATTATTATATTATCCTCATTTTACATTTATACATGTATATGAAGAGGAGATGACATTGAATAAATTACTGTAAAATTGAATTTTATTTATTTCAGGATCTCTCAAGACAGAATGCATCAAACCGGGCAAAGCAAGTCATCCCGCACACTGCGGGCTCAAAAAGATTTTCTAGAAGCCGAATGTCATTGGTAATCTTTTAATTAGTTTAAATATTTATAAGAAAATATTATCTATTTAACATATTTAATTTTTGATTTATATTTTTTTAATGCATTCACAGAGTTTAGGGCATGAAGCATCCCGAACTGAACTGTGGCTGGATGTTCATAAAAAAACAGATGGAAGTTTTGTTAATGAGCCTGCCAAAGAAGTTAGGGTATGAAGTCAATTTTTTATTATAATAACTTATTATCAGTTTTTAATCTGTTAATATATATTTATAATTGATTTATAGGTAAAAATTAAAGAAATATGGGATGTCAATCCTAGGCAGTCCTACTCAGTCTCCCAGGATGACCTGGTTGCTAAAGTCCTTGGGAAGGAGCATCCTGGTAGAGTGTGCGGGATGGGTTTGGGACCCGTACCATCTGAGGTCTTTGGCAGGCCACCAGGGATTCTAGCTGCATCTACTCCTGGTTATAGTCATTTAATACCTAAAGATTCTCAGAGGGAGATGTATTCTCTACGAAACACAGTTCACCAGCAGGGGGATCAGATATCTACTTTGCAGAAAGAGTTGCTTGAAATACGTCAGTATGTGAGCAGATATGCCCCTGGTGGTAGTGCATCGACTAGTGGTGAGTAGGTAAATCACAAAAAATCAAAATCATTTAGTTTTCAAACTTTTATTGATTTTAAGTTTAATTATAAATATGCAACAATATTTAATTTTCAATATAATGTTCTTACAGGTGGCAGCAGGTAGTGGAGATGGAGGTGGAGAGGGTGATGATGCATCATCGGACCATGAGTAGTAGTATTGTTGATGTGTTGAACAAATATGAGAACGGTTGGTTTGTATATGTAACATGTATGGCACATAGTTTCCACCAAACATTTCCATGTCCTAACATTTTCTTAATTTCTCATGTTTCCTTCTATGCATTTTTTTTATTTATGATGTTTCATTTTATGTCTTGATTTCTCGAGTGTGGTATACATCATTCCATTTAGGCCTGTGTTTGAATTGGTAGTCCAGATTTTGGATGACTAAAGAGTGATCCTTTTGTTATTTTGTTCTGGTTATATAAATTGGAACCTAGTAGGCAGTATAGAGACCAAACATAAGAGGATGATGGGAATGTGGTTTAGCCTAATCATGTGATACGAATCATATACTCACCAATAAAAGTAGTTGGAAACAAAAATGGTGAACCTAACATGGAACTTTAAACAAAATGCATGTGTCACCCACATGTTAGGCTCCTTTTTCTCTCTCAAAATATGAAATGTGGAAAAACATGGATCTGATACAATTGATTATACATGTGTTTATTTATTGATATGCTGATTTCATGAGGATTTCTTGTAAATGTTTCTCATAAGTATTCTGGCACTTTCAACTAGAACCCCCTTTGATCCAAATGACATTTTACTACTTTAAGAACACATATGCTTTGACTACTGCACAAGTTGGATCCTCATTTAAAACTAGGGATCTATTATCAACCTTTCCCCCTCAACATTGGGTCTCAAATTCACTGGTTTGGGAGTCACGCCTAAATGGTACCTTTCCATCTTCAGAGGAAGCTAAAAAATCCATTCATCTCAAAAATCCCTACTAGATGTCTACTCGACAATGACTAGTGGAACATAATTTGTTGTAAATAGTTTCCATCTCAAACCATTTCATGGTCATATCCATGGAAGGAAATAACATGTTCCTCCCTTATCTAGAGAGGTTGATCAAGAGGTCACTGATGGACTCATCTAGATAGCATAAGGGACCCTCCAAAGGGCTCCTTCTAGCATTCACCATCACCAATGCTACAAAGCAATAAAACCTCTATATAATGTGTGTGTTTACCTTAGGATTCTGACCTAAGTCTCCCAAACCTAGGTAGTCAGGAAAACCCACTGAGGGTAGTGAACAATCAACCAAGAACATGGCCCTACATCTATACCCTCCAAAGAATCCTACTAACTAAATATGGTGGCAAACTATGAGCAAGAGGACACATTTTCCCACATTTACTAAGCTTGTCGGTATAATCTGGTATTATTCAAAGAAATCACCAAGAATATTTCGGTAAAAAAATATATGGAATACCCATATCCTTTCCCACTAACTTGATTAACATCGGTATATACCTATATGAAATGGAGGAAAAGATCAGGCACATACACATTCTCCAACAATAGAATAAGAAAATATGCATCTCACTGAAGTCACCTAGAATATTCTAAAAATGGTTAAAGGGAAGACACACAACTATTCTACCATAATTTGGGTGACTCATTAACACAATATGAGGAGATTTAGAGAAGATACACATCTTTTCTCCCAACGTACGGTGTATCTAGTTGAATGCAGAGGTTATAGGAGTTTGGGTCATATCTTGCACATCTTCAAAACTTTTCCACCAGTTCCTCCTAGGGGGATAAGATCTTTACATATTCCACATTATGGTCGATTGTTTATATGATGTCTCCTGTTTCATCATGTTAGGGATACCAAGTTTGAAGTAACATTTTATTTTTTTATATGATGTCTCCTAATCCATTTTCTGGTTTGATTTGTTTTTCAGGGCAGTGGGGCAGTAGAAGAAAAACTGTATTTTTTTTTCTGGTCAGCATTTTGCGGTGGTTTTAACCGCCCTTAATTATTTACTGGTCAGCATTTTGCGGCGGTTATAATCGCCGCTAATGCTTTACTGGTAAAACATTAGCAGCGGTTAAAACCTCCGCTAAATGTAATCAGTTTATATTTAGCGGCAGTTTCCACCGCCGCGACAAAGGTGCATCAAACGCTTGAATATCACGGCGGTTAAAACTGCCGCGAATAAAAAAATATCCGGCATCTGTCAAACTGCCGCTAAAGTCATAAAAACCACCGTGAAATGACGCATCTACAACGCTTCCTATAAACTGCTGTGAAATGGGAAAAACCGCCACTAATAGATTCTCAACACCTAGTTTAGCGGCGGTTTCTGTAAACCGCCGCCAAACCATATGGCTGCGGTTTAAACCGCCCCTAATAGCCAGTTTTGTTGTAGTGCAGGGTGTGGGTCCTCACTTACGGAGTTTCACTCCCCCATCCTGAGTAGCGGCGAGGAGTGGGTTCTCCATTGTAGTTAGAGCTCCCTCTACTGTCGGACACAGTTGTGAGGAGAAGGCCCATCCACTTGATGAGAACGTTTCCTAGATAGGATCTAGTGCTCCCTCGACGGACTGAGGTGTGGGCCGCTCATTATAGGAGTGACAGAGGTTTCACAAGATGGTTAGGATTAGGGCTCCCTCATCTGTGTATAGTGGTGAGGGCGGGCCTCTCCACTTGGGTTTCCTTAGTCTTGTGTTGGGTGCAAGACAGCGATGACTAAACCTTCAGTGCTAGGTAGTGGAGTTGGACCTAGTAGGATGTTCCTGATGGAGCATGTTCTCTTAGACATACCATTAGGATTGGTAGAGTTGTTCCTGATGGAGTGCACCTCTCGGATGGGTTCTATCTTGGATGGTTGAGCTCATGGAGTGTGTTTCTCCTGGTTTTATGTGTTTCCTTTCGAACCTATGATGAGAATCCTATTGTTGGCTATGAGGTTGGAACCTTATGATTCTTAGTGTCTAAAACGAGTATATTTGGATGTTCTTGGTATATTTATGTGCATATACCTATGTTGAGCTAACTGTATCTTCTTGGTGGTGTTTCCTTTATGGTCTTTTACTTTTTTGTTTTGGGGTCCCCTACTGAGTATTGTTTTACTCACCCCTACACAGGATTTTCCCACACGTTTTGTGTCTTGTGCAAACGTTCGATGCTTTGACAGAGTCCAAGGAGGGTCGGGACTGGGTGGTGCTCAATGATATCAGATAGACGAGGCATACTCCGATGACTTCAAGTAGTTACCCTTCACCTACCCTTCAGGTAGGGTTTTTGGCAAACAAGATTCAGGGACATAGGGTTTTACTTGTGTTCTATATTTATTTTGGTGGGCTTGTATACTGTCCCGATTTTCCACCATGTGCATTACTTTCTATTTCACTCTGGTTGTGTTTTACTTAATGGTCTGCATGCATAGCTTCCTTGTCTTTTTTACTTCCCAGCGTCTTTGGTTTGGAGTTGTGTGCGTGTGCGTAGGTACTTAGGCTAATGCCTCCCATTTGTGGGGTATGACTACTTAGTGTTAGTCGCTAGCCCCTGGCCTATCAGAGGTGGTCTTGGGGTAGTCACGGCACAGGCCCTGGGGGACGGGTCGTGACAGTGATTTTAAAGGAAAAATTAACAAGTTAGGTTCATGAAAAATCAATGGTCTATGGTTTTAGGTGAGTTGTTCATGAAATATTTTTCCACCCATTTTATTTGAATATATGACTAATCAAAACACAAGAAATTGACTTTAAATTTAGTGTAAATTTTAATCTTTGATTTCACTATTCATATCATTTTGAATCGGACTAATTGGATTCTCTAAGACCGAGTTATGACCCACTCACTACAGTTAGTTCCAATCTGTCTCACCCAAAATTTCTTCACTTTTTGGGCCTCTTATGCTTAGATCTAGTATTTAGTCCATTTGATGAATTGAATCCCCATGATCATAGAATCCTACAAAAAAAAGGAACTTTCTGATTTAGATGAGTGTATATAATGCTACAAAAAATAGTGAACTTCTATCCAATTGGTCTATTGTGTATTTAAATATTTTTAAGAATGTTTTAACACATGAATTCAAAATATACATTGAGTTCAAAAGGCTTTACTAATGGAATACTAAAACCCATAAAAAATGAAATTCACTTGTATAAGTGTGATAATATATGATATATTTATGTGTGATCGCATCCCACAGCTAAACCTTTTTACTCCTGGTAAAAGTCTTATATCCTAATCAAATCTCATTCCTAAATGAAAGGTGAAATAACTTCTAAGATTATTTTGAAATGAAATTAATCATGTCTCATTTATGAAATCAATTTTCATATCATTCTTCTTATCTCACATTCAAATTTTTTAAACTTCCTTTGTTCACCCATGCAACATGTTGCAGCCTGCCTCACATTGAAATTTTCCATCTTCACTCCAATAATGAATGAATGTTTAGTTATGCTCATTTCCCAAAGTTCATGTGATCTTACCATATACTTGTAGAGATCCTAATTTATATACTAGTAGAAACTAGTGTGCTACTCAAGAGTAATTCCAACAGGTTGTTCTGGGGTTTAAGTGCTGGTAGGATTTGATGTTTAAAAAATATGATGCAGAAGATGAGTGTTTAATATATTATGTAAAAATAATTTCAAAATTCATCAAGTGTTCACAATGAATGTACTCACTCAACCCCTCACAGAGTGTATCACTTCCAATACACTCTCCCTTTTGTTACTTCTATGTGGGTCATAGGAAATCAATGAATAATAATGAGTAAACTTCCTCTTTTATCTATTTATTTTTCTTTTGCTGTATTTATTTTTTTCAATGTACAAAACTATTGTTTTTATATATAATTTTCATTGGATATAAAGAGGGAAACATGTTTAAAACAATGATATAATATGTCTTGTGAACCCACTTCCCAAAAAAATGTAGGAATCCTTTCACTAAACCCACACCAATGAATCTTTCCCTATAATTTCCCTGGAAATACCCTCTCCCCTACACTTACTAAAAATAAATCAAGAATGTACACAAGCGATGCATAGGTAGGGATAAATTTTCTTATAATGTGGCTACCTAACAGGAATTTCATAGTCTCTAAATCTTAAGAATTGTCAAATGTCAAGGTGGCCCAAAAATATAATTTACCTATACTAAGGTCTTTTCCATTGAATGATGGACTCTATCATGGGTGTAGTACACTATAATCTTACAGCTTTAAATAAAATCAAGGAAATTTCTAGTTTCTCTACATGACCTGAGACACTCAGGAAAGTGATTAAAAGGAATAATATGAAATAATGGGATTAGAATGTATCTCAGGTAAGGGAATTAAAATATTGGTTGGTACTAATGAGGTATGAGTTTCAAAAAACCATTAAACTCATTTGAATGATTTGAAAATAAAAATTATAGAAAAAGTTTCCATATCAATATTCATTTGAAATCATTTTTCCAAAAACAAATGAAATTTACACATAATCGAATCAATCATGAAAAATGATTTTTTATATTCTATTTAAGATTAATGTTTATCTAAAAACACAAAACAGAGAAAAATAAATCAAAAATGGAAAAATAGTGATTTTTTTGTTTTTGTTTTTGTTTTTGTTTTTTTTTTAGTTTTTTTAAAATATATACATACATAGCATCCAAAAGTAAATACATTGCATGATTTATTTTAAAATTTAAATCCTAACTATCCTATGTCACCCTCCCACACCTAAAAATTTCATTTTTCTTAATGAAAACATTTTAAATAAATAGACAAGTAAATAAAGGTAGGGAGAAGGGACATTTTGATAAGTTGTTTTATATATGGAATCCATCAATTGGATTTCTTTCACCAAATGATTTGTAAAATCATCATATAAGTGTTTAAGCCTCTACCCATTGATGACAATCCTTCAGATACTCTACTCATGAAAACCCTATATTACACCAAAAAGGTAAATGTTAGTAACAATTTAAGAATCGGTCCATCGAAAACAAAGATTACCTGGGTGGAGATTTATCTTGGAATTGTACATGAGGACCTTCTCACAAATATGAATTTTATAATGGCAGATGGCGCCGCACTCACCCGGTCGTCTTCTCCTCTCCCGATAGGGTTTCCCAATCTCCGTCTGGCGCCGCTCTTGCTAGGCTTTCCTTCTTCTTCCCGCGTGGGTATCCTCCTCGACAGGTTCCTCTCTCCCCTCCCCTCTTGCAGTGGAGGTTCTTTTCTTCCCATATCGTGATTTCATTTCGATATTGGGTTTCCACTTGCTCGTTCTCCACCTCTGTGTCCTCACCTCAACTTCAACCAGTGGATCTGACCGCAGCACTCCCCCCATCCAGATCACCTCTGATCTGGTCTCCCTTGCATTGTTGTTGCTTGATCGAGTAATGGCGGGTGAGGATGGCTTCTCAACGTCTCCGACTGCTATGCGGGTGGTTCACGTCGAGTTGCAGGGAGTTGGGATCTTGGATGGCGGCATCCTCGGGTGTTCATCTTTCAAGATCATGCAGCGATCTATGGCATGGATCGTGCGGTGATCTGCTTTGGTTTGATTTTGGCGGTGTGATATTGGGTGGATTATGGAGTGGATCTGGTAGTTTTTGTTTGTTGCTTCATTGATTTATCTCTTGTGTGTCCATTTATGCCTTTCCTGGATCTGATTGTCATTGTAAAGCATTTGTCGTGGTGGGAGATTGATGTCTGTCTCTTTGCATTTGGATGGCGTGTTCTGTTTTCAGATTGTGTCGGGTGGGCGACCTTGAAGGAGGGATGGGTGTCTTAACACCCATCATTCATCCATCTGTCCTTTCATTGGATGGATGGGTACCCTGATGGATTCTTGCACGGTGTTCTCTAGAAGATGTTGCGGCGCATCAGGTTGATGGTGCAATGAGTTTCTCAACTGCACCATCGGGGGGGCGGCTCGAAAGAGAGATAGGTGTGCTGGTACCTATCATCCAGTCCTCCTCTCATTTTCAGAGTGAGTTGGAGGAGTGATCTGCCTTGTTTTTGTTGCCAGAATGACACATTTCATCGCAGAGGGGGTGACGCAACATTCTTGGTGGATTTCGTTGTTTTTTTCTCGGTTAGGGGGCGATGAGACTTTCTATCTTGTTCTTATTTTTATTTTTTCTTCTTTTTGACATTTGGACTCCTGCACAGCTGCATGCCTTGTTTTTTCTAGATTTTCCGCATTTGTCTCCGTTTAGGGTTCCTCTTTTTTCCCTTAAAAAGGAGCTTCTTTCATATTCAATAAACGGGGGCTTTCCCCCATACCTTTTACAAAAAAAATATGAATTTTATAATAATGAATCATCTCATCATGGATAGACTTTGACTTCTCTTTATAGATATGGGAGTTCTCATATGGATCATGTTGAATTTCTTCCAACTCCTGAATCTGCAACTTCCTATGCTCACATGTATCTGAGAGATTCATATTACATTGTTTAACAACCTAATAAGCATGGTAATATACCTCTATAGGGAGGTGAAAATCCTTTACAAACATAATCATATATGCAAAAAAAATTATTGGGTATTTAAAATCTATATAGTATGCCCAAAATGCATCATCCAAGCACAAAATCTAATCATTCCTATTGGGTTATACCATTTTTTTCAAGATTCACTTAACTTCCCAATTTGAAATTTTTGTTTTTCTGTTAGTTTGGCACTGATATGAATTGTGGAATTTATGAACAACCTCATACTTATGGAGAAAGTTTTTCATGTTGCAATTATAAAAATGTGAACCCTGGTCACTAATGATTAATATTGGAAAACCAAACCTACTGAAAATATGAGATCTCATAAAATTGGCAACCACTCAAGAGTCATCGGTTCTAGTATCCTTTGTTTCCACCCATTTAGAGACATATTCAACATAAAATAATATTTATACAAATCCAAATGAATTTGGAAAAGGATCCATGAATTCAATTCCCCATTTATCGAAGTTCTCACAAAATAACATAGGTTTTTGGGGAATTTTATTCCTCTTGGAGATATTCCATGTGAATTGACATCATGTGCATGACTTACAAAACCAATGGGAATATTTATACAATGTTGGACAATAAAGTATAGAGTAAAGGAACTTTCAAGATATATGTCAAGAGATAAAGTTTCCCCCACAAGCTAGAGTGTTGCAGAATCTCAAAATATAGGTAAAATCATAGTCGAGGACACACTGATGAACAACCTTGTCACTAAAAATTCTCTATAATTATGGGTTATCCCAAATGAACCATCATGACTCATGCTTAAGTCTTTGGGATTGTGAAGTGATAAAATCTATGGGGACCTTAGATGATGCTAAAAATTTCACAATGTCTACATACCAAAGGGTAAGTTTCACTACATCACAAAGGTTCTCATTAGGGAATAATTCTCCAATGGGGAGGGATGAGTAAACATAGTGGTCCAATGGTGGGGAAATCCTACTAATGTAGTTAGATACCAAATTTTTCACTCCTATCTTATCTCAAATCTCTAGGTCAAACTCTTGGAGGAGGAGCATTCACCGTATGAGGTGGGTCTTAGCATTAGGTTTCTTAAGGAGAAACCAAAGGGCAGTGTGATCAGAAAACACAATGGATTTTGACCTAAGAATATGTGAATGGATTTTTTTTCGAAGAAAACGTAATATAAAGAAGTTATTTTTCAATGTTTAGATAGTTTTCTTAGGTAGGTTCAAGGGTATGAAAGACATACACAATGACATGAGGATCCCTATCAACCCTTTATGATACAACTGCCTCAACTATAATGTTAGAGGTAGCACACATAAGTTCGAAGGGGAGATCCCACCTTGGTGGTTAGATGATGGTAGGTGATGTGAGACTCCTTTTTAGTGAATTAAATTCATCCTCATGGATTTTTAAAAAAACTCAGAATCTTTTTGTAACAATTGAGATAAGGTAATTACGATCTTACTAAAGTCTTTAATGAATCGACGGTAAAAACCAACATCACCTAAGAAAGATCGCACCTCATGAACACATTTTAGAAATAGAAGGGAATAAATTTTTTCAATTTTTTATTAATTAAATTGAATTCCCTTACTCAAAATAACATGTCCAGGAACAATCCCTCACTCTACCATGAAATGGAATTTCTCATAATTTAATATGAGATCTTTTTCAATGAAATAGCAGAGGAAAAACTTATACATGTCAAATAATCATCAAAGGAAGATCCATATGTTGTGAATTCATTCATACCTCTCATAAAATTATCAAGGTACTTGGGAAATATACTCAACATACAATGTTGAGAAGTAGTAGGAGCGTGAAAGAGAACAAATGACATCTTCCTATATGAAAACATGTCAAATGGATAGGTAAATGTTATCTTTTCATGACCCTAAGGGTCTATATGGAATTGAAAATAACCTAAATAGCTATCAAGGAAACGATAATAGGACTTACCAACTAATCTTTCTAACATTCGATCAATCGAAGTTAGAGGAAAGTGGTACTTTCATGTGTCTTGATTTAGTCGACAGTAATCAATAAAAACTCTCCAATTATTTTTCACACATGTTAGAACCATTCATTAATTTAATTTGACACTACTGCTATTCTAGTTTTTTAGGCACAATTTTCACTAAGCTAACCGATTTGTTATCATATATGGGATAAATGATCCCAACAACAATTAATTTACTAACTTCCAATTTTACAGCATCAAAGAGGGTGGTATTTAATTGGAACACCTTATAGGATTAGACTCATCATATAAAAGTGTATGGTGTATGTAAATATATGGGTACATCATAAGAATATAATCCAATGTCCATCAAATCACATTTTTTACACTCTCAAAAGTTCTAACAGTTTTGATTCCTACTGAGGAGAGAGATTTTTGGAAATAATAATGGGAAATTCATCAATACCCTTAAGATATGCATATTTTAAATTAGATGGAAGTGATTTTAATTCCAACACTGATGGTTTTTTGGATTTAGGGAAGTAATTTAGGGGGAGTGAGGTCCGTGAAACTGTCTATGTACTCATATTTATTCTCTATAGAAATAGAATCAATGGAAATGAGATTTACATAATCATAGATGGTTATGGGTACCTCAGAATGAACACACTCATCAGTTAAAACAAAAAAAACATTTTTCTAAACCCACACAACACTAAAAACATGAATTACAACCTGAATCATAAAAGAGTGAATAAGAGGTAAACAAATCAGAGCATGGGTCAAGGAAAGAATGTTTTATGTGTGTTTCATTTGAGAGATCTTCTATAAAATAGATAATATGAGTGGAGTTCTCTTCAATATGGTGTTTTATAGCACCAATGATATTAAAACATACCTTTTCTCCTCCAAACTCTATAGAAAGCATTACATTGTGAACTTTGATGATTTTCTTTGATATTTTAAGGAAAGTCCTTTCAGGTATGATAGGATCATTTTTGTGGGTCTTAGAATATTCTATCTTAAGAAAATAGAAGTTTGTGGGGAAGATGAGATCCTTCACTCTCATAAGGACATCCCTGATCACTCCTTTGGGGGTGTTGTGATCTGGTTGGCAAGTAGCACAATGGTTCTCATTGGTTAAATATCTCCAACCTATAGATAAGTATACACAGAGTGAGGTATCACATTAATTGATGCACCTAAATCAAGTATTTCATCATAAAATGTCTCTCCTATAGTGAAAGGTATCATAAAAGTGACTTGATTCTTTCATTTGGTTGGCATCATTGGTTGTATCAAGGCTGGTACATTCCTTCCAAGATTGACTCTATAATTACCCTTCAGTCATCGTTTATGGGTGTAAATTTCTTTAAGAAATTTAGCTTAGTGAGGAATTTTTTTAAATGGATCCAAGAGAGGGATGTTAACTTGTAACTTTTAAATTGTGTCCATGATCTCTTTATTAATTTCATTATCAAAAATTTTCTTGGATTGATAGAGTATTTGAGGAAAGGGAAGAGGAATGGATTGTTTAGGGGAATCCTAAATGATAACCCCCCCCCATTTTTCTTCACATAAATATTTTGAGGGTAGATAAAGAGAGTTTACATGAGGAGGGAATGCATGTTCTTTAGAATCGTTATAAGGATAAAGTTCATTACCAATGTGAAGTATGATAACACATACATTACATTTATCCTTGGGATTGAAAACAGGTTGGGGTGGTAGTTGTCTAAAACCTTGCATATTTATCTTACCAATGGTGTTTTCTAGTTTTTTCACTTGATTTTATGGGCCTTGAATAGATGATTGTGTGGTCTATTGAAAATGAAGGTTCTAGGATGCCATTTTCTTCACCATGTCCTTCAGGTGTAGTTTGGATTTGGGAGGAGGAGGGTTATTCTGAGAAAATGAAGGATAAGAAGGATTCTTACATTGTCCTTATTGATACCAGTTCTATTTGGGGTAGCTTGAGTTTACTCCTTGTTGGTACTGTAGTTGTGCTTTCCACCCGAGGTTTGAATTTTGCCCGAATGGTTCTTACTTGAAGGGAGGTGTTTGCTGAAAAGGATGCTCAGGGAATACTACTGCACAAGATTCAAATGAATCTTGAAGTTGGGGGGCACTGATCAGTGAAATGAGTGTTATTAGAACAAATACCACAATGCAATGGAATGGGTGGAGAGTGTGAATTACCTTAATCTTGAGATAATTATCTTATAAGGGTATGAAATTTATTAAGTTCATTATCTACCTTTTTTCTAGGGATGAATGAATTACCTCAAGAACTCCTCGAGTGGGTGCAATTTCTTGTATACCAAATTGTTGTGTATTTTGAGTCATGTTGGCTATTAAGTCACGAGTGGTGGTAGGGGTTTTAACCACTAAGAAACCACTAGTTACAGCATCAATCATGTCATGATCCCTAGGTACAAGTCCCTCATATAAGTATTGAATTAGTAATTTTTCACTAATTTGGTGGTGGGGGCAACTTGGGAAAAGTATTTTGAATCTCTCCAAATATTCATGAAGGGTCTCTACTTATGATTGTCTAATGTCACATATTTATTTTCTAATGGGTCCAATTTGGGAGGCAGAGAAGAACTACTCTAGAAAGATTCATTTGAGGTCATTACAACCCACAAATATGGTAGGTAGATAGTATAGCCAGTCTTCGGCTAGACCATAAAGGGAGAAAGGGAAGACCCTTATCTTTATGAGGTCCTCAGTCATATTTTGGTGTTTCATGGTGGAGCACACTATGTGAAACTCCTTGAGATTTTTATGAGGTTCCTCGCTAGGAAGACCATGGAATTTAGGAACGAGGTGTATGATGCCCGATCTTAGCTCAAAGTTGGCTAATTCCTTGAGATATTGGATGTACGCAGGTTGGTACTCTACATTAGGAGTCCTTAATTATTTTAAGGTTCGATTATTTTCAGCCATGTTTTTTGGGGTTTTATTTGGTTCACTATTAGATTAGTTCAGGACTACTTGAGGTTCCACAATAGGTTCCTCAGTGTTACTGGATTCCCCTACTCTAGAAGACCTAATTTATGAGTAGAGTGTCTTTTCATTTTCTAGGACAATTTCAAGTATTTTTTATTTTATAGATCTTGTCATGAAACATTGATGTCAAGTTTGTTTTTTTTTTCCTTTTTTTATTTAGGAAGAATGAAAGGAAGAAATAAACCACACTTCATAATGAATAAGAAAATAAATATAAGAAAAGAATGGAATAAAAAAATATTTTACTAAATAAGAGAGAAGATGGGGGAGAGAGAGAACATGAAAAAACAAACAAAAAAAATAAAAGTGAAGGGGGAGATTTAAAGGATTAAGAAACACAAAGTAAAAGAATAAAATCAAATGGAAAATGATCTTGCATCCCTGGAAACAGCACCAAAATTTGATCACATTGTCGAGTGCATCAAATTATATGTTTATATTTTTACTAGAATTCTACAATATAGTAAGAACCCTATATTGTCTCTCGATAGAGGCTTAGATCGTTAATTTAATTTGATTATGTTTTTATGAAATATAGAATTGGATGAATATTTTGGGGGATTTATGATTTTAAAACAAAAATTGAAACTATGTTACTAAGTGAGAGAAACTAGTTGGATAGATCGTGATCAACCTGGGTGATTGTCCCTTAATGCTCAACCTTCATCGATCTCAAGGGAAATGGGGGGATCATTGATTCCTTGATTTATATGTAATAAAAATAGTATGGTATGTGATTTCTTACTAGGTTAACACCTAGGATTTGTATGATCAATGATATTTATTATCGGTGACTACTCAAAATCAATAAAATTGTGTCAATGTAAGAACCGAACTCAATCAAGGAATCACATCAACAAGGTGGTGAGATGACTAGATTTGGGTTTATGATGTAATTGTTCTCAAGAAAAAAACATGCATATTCATGGGTTATAGCTTCTGGATTTCATCAATTGATGTAATCCATAAGCACACTCATGAAAGATAAGGGGTGAGAAATGAGGCAAACATGCTCAAATCGTCATAAGATTCGGGTTATGTATGAAAGCATGAGGATTCATGTTCCTTTGATTTGTATTTGATCATACCAACATAAACACAAAATAAAAAGGTATAAATGCAGAAAAATATACAACAAACCTGAAAATTCGATTACCTTCCAGTGATTACAAACGTGGAGCTCGATATTACAACAAAGAACGCCCCTAGATTGATCACTAGGGGGTTTTGAAGTACATGATGGAGAATAGGATGAAAATGGATGGATAAAGCTCTCCAATTCGACTCAACCTTACCCCTATACATTCCATGTAAAGACCCAAAAAAATTCAAGGAAATTTTTTTGTTAATTTTCTTGGGAATTTTACAAGAACGCACCGCCGCCGACGAAGAACGCCGACCTCCGATGGCGGACGACGGTGAGAGATGCCTTCCTCGGAGATCACCTAACGCCAACGACGTTCCTTCTGTGATGCTTTCTTCCGCGACGATCCTCTTCTTCCACGACGGTTAATTCCGCGACGAACTCTCGTTCGACGGCAACGTTGAGGTAGAAGTTTTATGCGTTTCTATTTCGTGACTACTTCCGTCGCTTTCTCCTTTTCTTTTGAACCGCCTGTTATCGCAATAACGGGAGGAGGTCGGACCGCACGAACACAGCTGACCCTCCTCCCCTTTGTTGGTTTGTTTGTTGCGGCACGAGCAAGGCAACGCGGTGCCGAAGCACCGCGCGGGAATTGATAAGGAAAGGAGAAGCGCGGCGCCGTCGCGCCGCGCCGTTGAAGACGAACCAGAGACGCGGTGCCGTCGCGCTGCACCGGTGAACCACAAAAGCACCGCGGCCGGTTCCGGGCCGCGGCGGAACAGGGGAACCGGCGGCCGGTTCCGGGCCGCCGGCATCGGAGCAGGGGGACCGGCCTTGCCGGTCCCGTGGCGGCAGAAGCCGGCCCGCCGGAGCGGGCCGGCCGGACCGTGGAAGAACCGGGGGTTCGAAACCCCCAGCCGGCCAGCTGAGCAGCCCCATAAAGGGGTCGCAGTTTCTCCATGCGGGGGCAGCGCGCCCCCCGCCCACTTCGCTCGGCCGTAACGGCCGAGCCGGCCGCCTGGCCACCCGACCAGCGCCAGTGCGCCCAGCGCGCCGGGCCGGGCCGCGCCCAGGCCGGGCCGGGCCGCGCCGACCGGGTCAGGCCGCGCCCAAGCGGGCCGAACCCGGACCCAGTTCGGGTCGACCCAGTTCGGGTCGACCCGGTTCGGGCCGACCCTGGGGGTATCGGGCCGGGTCGGACCGGGCCCGAACCCCTTAATACCGAACCTCTTTCGGTCCGTTGCCCATAATTTGAGCTGCGGACCTCCGATCGACGCACCGTCAGTTGCGTAGCGATCCTTGGATCGAGACGGTCATTTCAGTATATTACACTCAAGGTTTCGGAGTACTTTGGGTTCGGCCGGGTTGGTTCGTACACGAAACCAACCGGGCCCTCGGAGCGGAAACGCTTATAACTCAAGTTCCGGACGTCCGATTGACGTGCCGTCGACTTTGATGGATTCCTCTTAGTGAGACGGACCTTTTGGCTTACTCCGCTCGAGGTTTGGACGCAGGTGGAGTACGGTCGGGTTGGTTTTGACTTAAAAACCAACCGGGCCCCTGGGACGAAAAAGTCAATAACTCTCAGACCGGGTGTCCGATTGACGCGTCGTCTGTGACGTTGAGTTCCTGTTGACGATACGGAACTTTTAGATACATCAACTCCGGACTATGTGTCAGTTGATGTATCAGCCCTTCGGCTCGTGAAGCGGACCCTCCTGAACGAGCTTGTTGTGTGCGGGAACCCTAGAGTTGGCTGCGACTGCGACGACGACGACGACAACTGTGCAGAAATCCTCTGTGGATTCGACGGTGACGACTACAGAACTTAGCGATCCTACGTGGATCAGTGCTACCGATCCTATGTGGGTCAGATCCTGTGTGGGTCAGTGCTCAGCGGTCCTGTGTGGGCCAGCGCCTACAGATCCTGTGTGGGTCAGATCCTGTGTGGGTCATTGCAGGGGTTAGTACCTATCGATCCTTTATGGGTCCGACGGCTTAGATGAATCAGTGGCTATATCTGATCATCTCAATCGTCATACGAAGAAGTATACATGTGTGAGCTGAATCTTGACTTGCTTTCCTATGTGGATTACGTTATGCTTTCCTGTGTGGATTGGATTGTGGTTTCCTGTGTGTACTGGGTTGTACTTGAGCTCGGATGTTGGATCCGAACTGGAATTGATGACTTAGGTATATGTATAGGCATATACCTAAGCAGTGTCGGATGTTACTACGTGATTGTGTCTTTCCTTTGTGGTTTATCCTTTGTGGATTCTGGGAGACCTTCGGGGGGTCTTGGGGTCCCTACTGAGTAGCTTATACTCACCCATGCATGGGCTATGCCCGCACTACGTTGTGTTGGTTGCAGACGACGGACAGCGCTGATCGTGGTAGAGGCACGAAGAGCAGGTCGGTACCCGGAGGTGGATCACTGGGCAGGACGTACTTGGAGCGGACGGCTGGACCCGAGGAGCTGTGGAGGCTATCTGTACTCACCCTTCAGGTGGGACTTCCAGTGGACTGCTCAACGCTGCGGCTTTACTTTTCAATTGTTGTTTTTCCCTTTCCAGTTATACTTTACTTTCAGTTTGGGTTTGTATACTGACCCACTTACTTTTCCGCACTTACTTTTGTATCAGTTTTTACTTAGTGTTTACTTTTACTGCTTGCTTGCTCTGTGGTGTTTGTTTACTTTACAAAGGCAATGCCTTCCCTTTTATCGGTAATTACGCCTTGGTGCTAGTCGCCAGCCCCTGGCCTATGGAAGGCGGGCTTGGGGTAGTCACGGCACGGGCCCCGAGGACGGGTCGTGACAAATTGGTATCAGAGGAGTTCGGTTCTACCGCAGAACTCAGGACTCTGATCTTTTTCTATGTGAAGCAATAGTGTTAAGGGTATTAAGTGTGGTTATCAGTCCAGGGATTCCAGTGTTGGTGCGGCGGCCGACGTATCCGTACACCAGGGCCCTGACTTCTGATTTCCGACTTAGTACACGAAAACATTGATTGCATGTGTGATTCAAGTTTTCTTTGTGATTACTTTATGTCAGCTCACCAGGTATACTGTTTGACCGTGGCGCACCTGTTTCCTTTTCAGGATGGCCCCACGACGGCAGCCAGCTAGGGTTCCGAGAGTTGTGTGTGACGACAGCCCACCGAGCGACGAGGCCTCGGTACAGGGCCCTTTGACAGCTGAGGCACCGGTGGTACCTCTACCCGCCGAGCCACCGATGCTTCCAGCCCCAGCTGCTAATGATGCACGTCGCCTTAGTGCACTGCACGAGTTTCAGCGCCAGCGACCACCCAGGTTCCGCGGGGAGACGGACCCCCAGGCAGCCGAGGATTGGCTGGAGGTAGTAGTATGGGTTTTCAGGTTAGTGAGGACAGCAGCAGACCTCATGGTGATCCTCGCAGCGAGCCTACTGCACGCGGCAGTAGGCAGATGGTGGAGCTTGATGCTCCAGGTGCACGATGAGGCATCTCTTCTCTGGACGGACTTTGAGAGCCTCTTCCGCTCGGAGTTCGTCCCAGCCACCCTCCGTGCGATGCGCATCCAGGAGCTTCTACAGCTGCGGCAGGGCAGCTTGATGGTCGCCCAGTACTCAGCGAGATTTACCGATCTCTCACGCTACTCGACAGGCATGGTACGGGACTCATTCTTCTAGGCCCAGACCTTCGAGCAGGGTTTGAGGCATGAGATCAGGGCATCGTTGATCTCCCTCAGCATTCCGACTCAGGCAGGAGTACTGGAGCGAGCTCTTTTGATCGAGAGATTCCTTGTTGAGCCTTCATCAGCAGCGAGACCTACCGCGGGGTGGCACGTAGCAGAGTCTTCTGCAGCAGGCAGTCAACGGATGACCCATGGGTCCAGGCAGACCATACCCTCAGGCAGACGACCTCAGGACACTGGCTCAGCAGTGCGGGGCACACAGCGCGGAGCCAGTCTTTCAAGAGGCAGACAGTGCTACGCTTGCAGCGGTCAGGGCCACATGGCTCGTGACTGCCCGACCCGCCGTGCTGAGGAGAAGCAGACGGTTGAGGGGCCACCGAGGCAGAGGCAGAGGGTCGACTGTGGCAGTCCGCAGGGAGCAGGAGGACGAGGCAGAGGAGCTGGCCAAGCAGCAGGTGGTGGGCGACGCTTTGAGGCTCTACCACCACCACCACCAGGAGGTCCACCCCGACCACAGGGAGCTGGCAGGCAGAGACAGGCACAGCTCCAGGCAGCGGAGGCCTACGACCACGGCACGCCCGAGATGATTCAAGGTACTATCTGTGTCTATTCCACCCTTGCTGCAGTTCTTATAGACACAGGAGTGAGTCATTCTTTCATAGTCGCTGCCCTTGTTTGGATCTCGGAGATTCCGACAGAGTCGTTGGCTCGATCCTTACAGCTAGAGACTCCTACAGGAGTAGACTTGACGATTATGCACTGGTGCTGGCAGTGTGAGCTTACTCTAGGAGGCGAGAGCTTCGGATGGGATCTTCTTGTAGCGACGTCGAGGCCTTACGACGTCGTCTTGGGCATGGATTGGTTATCTACAGTCCATGCTCAGATCGACTGTATTAGGCGCAAGGTGCGATGTGTACGCACCGATGGGAGCAGGTTCACCTTCACCGGCGAGAAGGGAGCCTTCGCAGCACGGGATGGACTCCCGCAGAGGAGAGGACAGCCCATCACTCATCAGTTGGCTAGCCTCATCCTAGGAGCAGTTGACGTGCGGAGTCCTAGTTTTCCTTCAGTGGTGGATCAGTATGCAAAAATTTTTCCCAACGACGTTCCAGGACTACCTCCTCGTAGAGAGGTAGACTTTTATATTGATCTGTACCCCAGGACAGCCCCAATATCCACTCCAGCATATCGGATGGCCCCCGCTGAGCTTCGAGAGCTACGGGTACAGTTGGAGGACTTTTAGGGCAAGAGATTCATCTGACCCAGTGTTTCACCCTGGGCTTCCCCGATATTGTTCGCCAAGAAGGCGGACGGGAGCTTACGACTTTGTGTCGACTATCGTCGCCTGAACCAGGTGACAGTGAGGAACAAGTATCTGCTACCGAGGATTGATTACCTCTTCGATCTGCTCAAGGGAGCACGGTGGTTCTCAAAGATAGACCTCAGGTCGGGCTATCATCAGCTCAGAGTTCGGGACGAGGACGTGCAGAAGACGGCCTTCAGATGTCGGTATGGCCACTATGAGTTCTTGGTTATTCCCTTCGGCGTAACCAATGCTCCCGCAGTGTTCATGGGCCTCATGAACAGGATCTTTCAGCCATACCTCGATCGATTTGTCATGGTCTTCATCGACGACATTTTGATATACTCGACGACTGAGGAGGAGCACGCCTACCACTTGCGGGTTGTACTTGACACACTCCGAGAGCACCAGCTTTATGGAAAGCTCTCGAAGTATTAGTTCTGGATACATGAGGTCCACTTCTTGGGACACGTCATCTCTGAGGCGAGAGTTGCGGTGGATCCTGCGAAGATCGAGGCAGTGCTAGCTTGGGATCCACCCAGGAGCGTGACGGAGGTGCGGAGTTTCTTGGGACTAGCCGGATACTACCGTATATTTGTGTCGAACTTCTCTAGAGTTGCGGCACCACTCTCAGCTTTGACGAAGAATGGGAAACCCTTTGTGTGGTCAGACAGATGTCAGCAGAGCTTCCAGGAGCTGAGGCAGAGATTGACTAGCGCTCCTATCTTGAGGCTTCCGGAGGAGGGAGTTGGATACGTTGTTTACTGCGATGCATCAGGGACCGGACTCGGATGTGTCCTGATGCAGGAGTGGGTCGTGATCACCTATGGATCACGCCAGTTGAGGCCGCATGAGCAGAACTACGCTACTCATGACCTGGAGTTAGCAGCAGTGGTCCTCGCTCTGAAGATGTGGCGACACTATCTGATGGGCGAGCGCTTTACAGTATTTTCTAACCATCAGAGTCTTAGGTACATCTTCTCTCAAAAGGACCTGAACCTGAGACAGCGGCGATGGCTCGAGTTCCTCCAGGACTATGACTTTGAGATAGTCTATACTCCTGGGAAGGGGAACGTGGTAGTCGATGCTCTCAGCAGGAGGACGGGAATTCAGCTACTTGGGGAGGCGACAGAGCAGCTAGCCGCTTTGCATATATCCTTTGTGGGTAGAGATGGAACAACCTTCCTTCAGTCTCTCGCAGTCACTCCTCCACTACTGCAGCGGGTCAGAGAGGCACAGCGTGGGGACGCTGACTATGAGATGCGGCGTGCGCAGATATCCTCAGGACAGGCACCTGATGGTTTCTCCTTAGGAGGAGAGCACGACGTCCTTTTCAGAGGACGTACCTTGGTACCAGTTGCTTTGCGGGAGGAAGTGCTGAGAGAGTTTCACACTTCCCCTTTGGCGGTACATCCTGGAGTGGCGAAGATGTACCAGGATCTCAGACGACAGTACTGGTGGCCGGGCATGAAGAAGGCTGTGGTAGAGTTCGTTTCTCGATGTCTCACCTGCCAACAGGTGAAGGCAGAGCATCAGGTACCAGCAGGCTTGGTACAGCCCTTGGAGGTCCCGGAGTGGAAGTGGGACGGGATATCTATGGACTTCGTGACTGGACTTCCACGCACTTCCAGAGGTCACGACTTCATTTGGGTGATTGTCGACCGACTCGCCAAGTTGGCTCACTTCTTACCCATCAGAGAGCAGGGCTCAGTGGAGAGCTTGGGACGTCTCTACGTTCAGGAGATTGTGCGGCTTCATGGTGTGTTATCATCTATCGTCTCCGATCGAGATGCTCGCTTTACTTCCCGGCTTTGGAAGGGGTTGCAGGAGGCATTCGGGACGCAGCTACGTCTGAGTACCGCCTTTCACCCTCAGACAGATGGTCAGACGGAGAGGACCATACAGACTCTCGAGCACATGCTCCGCGCATGTGTCCTCGACTTTGGTCGTAGCTGGGAGGACCACCTATCATTGGTGGAGTTTGCGTACAACAACAGCTACCACTCCACCATCGGGATGGCACCTTACGAGGCGTTGTACGGCCGACCTTGCAGATCACCGTTGTGCTGGACAGACCCTGGGGAGTCAGTACTTGTGGGACCAGAGATGGTCCAGGCCATGACAGAGATGGTCCAGATCATCCAGGAGCGGATGAGGACAGCTTAGAGCCGGCAGAAGTCTTATGCTGACAGGAAGCGGAGGCCACTGGAGTTCGAGGATGGCGACCACGTCTTCTTGCGGGTCTCACCTCGACGTGGATTGTGGAGATTTGGCCGAGGCGGCAAGTTGTCTCCATGCTTCATCGGACCATTCTAGGTCCTCAGCAGGATTGGCGAGGTGGCTTATCGTCTGGCTCTACCACCTCAGTTGCACCGGGTGCACGACGTCTTCCACGTATCTCAGCTGAGGAGATACGTGCACGACCCGACGCATATCATTGACCATGGGGAGCTGGACGTTGATGATGGGGCGACTTTTGCGGAGGTCCTGGTGGAGATTGAGGATCGACAGGAGCAGGTCCTACGTGGACGGTCGATTCCACTAGTGCGCATCAGATGGCAGCACAGGAACCTCCAGGAGAGCACTTGGGAGCGGGAGGCTCAGATGCGTGCTCAGTACCCACATTTGTTTCCCTAGTTTTTTATGTATCTTTACGGGGACGTAAAGCCCGAACGAGCGAGCGAGTTTTTCTAACTTTTGAACTGGTGCTCGGAATCGAATTATGAGGGCACCAATGGAATCGCAGCGCCGGTAATTGCTTAGAAACACCTTTTCTGGAGTTGCATTTGCTCGGGTGTGATTTTTAATTTTTGGGGTTAAGTTAAGAAATAAAATAAAGGTGGTGCGACAATTTATTTTATTTTACTTAAAGCGGATTAACCTAAGTTAAGCGGATAATTTGGGACCCACAATATCCTACCCACTTGGTAGGATATTTGTGAGGTGGGTCCCGCATGAGCCCCACCATTTCTTTCCTTCTAAGTAACGCACCCGCACCCCCCTTTTTAATGAAGTCAACTGATGCGTTTGTTTTGGTTAAGAAACGCCTCATTAAATTGGGCGGTTAAATCGTTACAATTAATTCATTGAATTAATTGTTCGTTTCTTATCTTTTGAATTTCAAATACTTATGTTATGATAATAAAATAGGAGAAGGACTTATTTTATTATGGTTGGGTTTTTGTTGTGTTAAGACTTTGGGAGAAAAAGAGAGGTCTTGAGGATTCTTTGTTCTTCGACAAAGAACGCGAAGAACGCACCGCCGCCGACGAAGAACGCCGACCTCCGACGGCGGACGACGGCGAGAGACACCTTCCTCAGAGATCACCTAATGCCAACGACGTTCCTTCCGTGACGCTTTCTTCCGCGACGATCCTTTTCTTCCACGACGGTTAATTCCGCGACGAACTCTCGTTCGACGGCAACGTTGAGTTAGGGGTTTTATGCGTTTCTATTTCGTGATTACTTCCGTCACTTTCTCCTTTTCTTTTGAATCGCCTGCTATCGCAATAACGGGAGGAGGTCGGACTGCACGAACACGGCCGACCCACCTCCCCCTTGTTGGTTTGTTTGTTGCGGCACGAGCAAGGCAACGCAGTGCCAAAGCACCGCGCGGGAATTGATAAGGAAAGGAGAAGCGTGGCGTCGTTGCGCCGCGCCGTTAAAGACGAACCAAAAGCGCGGCTCCGTCGCGCCACGTCGTTGAAGACGAACCAGAGACGCGGCACTATTGCGCCGCGACGGACGGACGAAGGTCGCGGCCGGTTCCGAGCCGCGGCGGAACAGGGGAACCGGCGGCCGGGTCCGGGCCGCCGGCATCAGAGCAGGGGGACCGGCCTTGCCGGTCCCGTGGCGGCAGAAGCCGGCCGGCCGGAGCGGGCCGGCCGGACTGTGCAAGAATCGGGGGTTCGAAACCACCGGCCGGCCAGCTGAGCGGCCCCATGAAGGGGGCGCGGTTTCTCCACGCGGGGGCAGCGCGCCCCCCGCCCACTTCACTCGGTCGTAACGGCCGAGCCGGCCGCCTGGCCACCCGGGCAGCGCCAGCGCGCCCAGCGCGCCAGGCCGGGCCGCGCCGCGCCCTGGCCGGGCCGGACCCGGACCCAGTTCGGGTCGACCCTGTTCGGGCCGACCCTGGAGGTATCGGGCCGGGTCGGACCGGGCCCAAACCCCTTAATACCGAACCTCTTTCGGTCCGTTGCCCATAATTTGAGTTGCGGACCTCCGATCAACGCACCGTCAGTTGTGTAGCGATCCTTGGATCGAGACGGTCGTTTCGGTATATTACACTCAAGGTTTCGGAGTACCTTGGGTTCGGCCGGGTTGGTTCGTACACGAAACCAACCGGGCCCTCGGAGTGGAAACGCTTATAACTCGAGTTCCGGACGTCCGATTGACGTGTCGTCGACTTTGATGGATTCCTCTTAGTGAGACGGACCTTTTGGCTTACTCTGCTCGAGGTTTGGACGCAGGTGGAGTACGATCGGGTTGGTTTTCACTTAAAAACCAACCGGGCCCCTAGGACGAAAAAGCCAATAACTCTCAGACCGGGCGTCCGGTTGACGCGTCGTCTGTGACGTTGAGTTCCTGTTGACGATACGGAACTTTTAGATACATCAACTCTGGACTATGTGTCAATTGATGTATCAGCCCTTCGGCTCGTGGAGCGGACCCTCCTGAACGAGCTTGCTGTGTGCGGGAACCCTAGAGCTGGTTGCGACTGTGACGACGATGACGACGGTTGTGCAGAAATCCTCCGTGGATTCGACGGCGACGACTACAGCACTCAGCGATCCTACGTGGATCAGTGCTACTGATCATGTGTGGGTCAGATCCTGTGTGGGTCAGCGCTCAGCGGTCCTGTGTGGGCCAGTGCCTACAGATCCTGTGTGGGTCTGATCCTGTATTGGTCATTGCGAGGGTTAGTTACCTATCGATCCTGTGTGGGTCAGATCCTGTGTGGGTCATTGTGGGGGTTAGTACCTATCGATCCTTTGTGGGTCTGACGGCTTAGATGAATCAGTGGCTATATCTGATCATCTCTATCGTCATACAAAGAAGTATACCTGTGTGAGTTGAATCTTGACTTGCTTTCCTATGTGGATTACGTTATGCTTTCCTGTGTGGATTGGATTGTGGTTTCCTGTGTGGACTGGGTTGTACTTGAGCTCGGATGTTGGAGCCGAACTGGAATTGATGACTTAGGTATATGCATGGGCATATACCTAAGCAGTGTCGGATGTTACTACGTGATTGTGTCTTTCCTTTGTGGTTTATCCTTTGTGGATTCTGGGAGACCTTCGGGGGGTCTCGGGGTCCCTACTGAGTAGCTTATACTCACCCCTGCACGGGCTATGCCCGCACTACGTTGTATTGGTTGCAGACGACGGACAGCGCTGATCGTGGTAGAGGCACGAGGAGCAGGTCGGTACCCAGAGGTGGATCACTGGGCGGGACGTACCCGGAGCGGACGGCTGGACCCGAGGAGTTGTGGAGGCTATCTGTACTCACCCTTCAGGTGGGACTTCCAGTGGACGGCTCGACGCTGCGGCTTTACTTTTCAGTTGTTGTTTTTACCTTTCCAGTTGTACTTTACTTTCAGTTTGGGTTTGTATACTGGCCCACTTACTTTTCCGCACTTACTTTTGTATCAGTTTTTACTTAGTGTTTACTTCTATTACTTGCTTGCTCTGTGGTGTTTGTTTACTTTACAAAGGCAATGTCTTCCCTTTTATCGGGAATTACGCCTTGGTGCCAGTCGCCAGCCCCTAGCCTATAGAAGGCGGGCTTGGGGTAGTCACGGCACGGGCCCCGAGGACGGGTCGTGACATTCCAACCTTTCCAATGTTCCATGGAGTGATTTTAAAAAGAAATTTGGCAAGTTGGGTTCATGAAAAGTCAATAGTTTATGGGTGTAAGTGGGTTGTTCATGAAAAAAATTTCCACCCAATTTATTCGACTCGATGACTGATCAAAACATGTTAAATTGAATTTAAATTTATTGGAAATTTTTACCTTTGATTTATCTATTCATATACTCTAGAATCATCCCAATTGGACTCTTCAGGTACGAGTTATGTCTCAATCACTACAAGTAGGTACAATTTGTCTCTCCTAGAATTTCTTCACTTTGTGGGCCTCTTTTGGGCCTCTTATGCTCAGATCTAGAATTTGGTCCAATTGTATGAATTGAAACCCCAATATCAAAGAATCCTATGAAAAAGAAATTTTCACATTTGGATGAGTGTATATAATGTTACGACAAAAACAGTGAACTGCTATCAAATTGGTTCGTTGTGTAATTTCATGTTTTTAAGCATGTTTTCAACACATCAATTCAAAATATACATTGCGTAACACCCTAAGATTTTAAAAAAAAGAATTTATGTCTAATTGCATATAAGACACGCAACATCGAGCTTAAACAAACTATGAAATAATATTATTTTAAATATGACCATTATAGCACAGCCGTTAAATTGACAGGTATGAATAGTATTAACTATTTTATGAAATATATATATATATCCTACTAAATATAAATTTATTTATGAATTCTTAGTAAATAATCAATCAATTTTTAGTAAATTTTTTTTATTCATTAAAAGTATGTTTTCTTCAAAAAAGTTTTTTATTTTTTTCTAAGAAAATATTATAATTGTTTTTTAGAAGTTTTAGAAAATGTATTTAATAAAATTAAATTCATTTTTGAAATCAAAATATTAAAATTAAGTTAGGGTGAAATTTTGTTATTTTTTAGAAAATATTGATTTTTCAGTGAATAGTGAAAAATATCAATTTTTGTAAAACTGTCATTTTTTCTAATAAATTAAGTAATTTAAAAGTCTTGCTAGGATTTGAATTTGATTTCGAGTAGCATAAGTATTATTTAGTTATATTTAATCTAATTAATTACATTTGAATCATTTGTATACTATATTTTAGTATAAGTCGTGCATAATGTTTCTCCATTTTAATTAATTAAAAAAACCCTAATGGAGAATGATTTAAATAAAATTTATAGATTATATATCAATAAATATTAATTCAAATTCATACAATGATGATTACTAGTCATAGAGTTGATATAAAATCATCTTATGCTTGAAAATATATTTTTTGAAAAACCAATGTTTTTGTTGTGTATGCGGGTTTTATTTTTAAATTAAATTCTACCACTTCTGTGAATTGAATTTGGAATCATAATAATTTATATTATCTAATGAGTTCAAATAATTTTTTTGTCATCATGAATAGTGAAAACAATAAAAAAAAAACTTTTACCACGGTTAAGGTGAAAACGGGTTTACCGGGGAGTTAAACTAAAAAAATAAGGGTTAAAATGACATAAAAACATGTATAAAATCTATTGTCTTGAAATATTTCGACCTTATGACCTAGAACCAAGAAGGATTTTGGTGCTAACCTAAGAAGATTTTCCAAAGAAGAGGTATCGTGCTTAACCGAGTATTTTTATTTTATTTCTTCTCTCACCTCCAAATATTCTTCAATTATGTTGATATAATAAGACCAGTGTCTCACATATGCTGAGATGGTATTATATTAATGAAATAACCTAAATATATCTTCTCTTCCATAAAATGGGAAATGAAACCATCATTCGTGTGTACGATGGACTACCGCCTCGCAAACTAATGTAATTCGTTTTTCATCACCCTCTTTTACGAATAGTTATAATGATGGATTTAAAGTATATATATGATATTTATAATATAATTATACTTGAATTTTTATATCACATATATCTTCTTACATTTCATTTCTTAGAGGTTGCGATAATGTCACTCGTGTGTACGACGGACTACCGCCTCGTGAAACGATGTGATTCGTTTTCCACTAACGCTTTACATGGAAGGTAATAAGGATAATGTTAATGAATATATGTGATATATATGACATCATTATGGTATTCATAACATATTTATAATTATTAAAAAATAATATATCGTTTTCTTTTTTACCCTTCCACTTACTGAAAAATAATAACATCGTTTGTGTGTGGACTATCGCATTCACAAAGTGATGTAATTCTTTTTTCATTACAACATCACATGAATGATACATATAAGTATATTTAAAGAAATAATATGTAATTTATGATATGATAATCATTCTTGAAAGATAAAATGATACTTACCTTCTTTCCAAAATGATCGTTGAAAAATGGAAACGTTATTTATGCGTACGTACGGTCTACCGTCTTCGTGATTGTAACGTAATTCATTTTTCATAATCATCTTTCATGATTGGTTTTAAAGGTATAATTGATGTATAAAAATGATAATTGTGTCATTATTATTATTCTGAAAATGATGGAATAATGATATCTTTGACCTCGATTAACATACCGAATTCGTTTTGAAACAATGAACCGAAGGCCCTTAAAGCACAAGAGCCTCAGCCCTGTTGGTGTGGACTCGACAAGTGCATCCAAGAGACCCGAGTTCAAAACCGGGTGGAGACATAATTTTTGGGCACTTTAACAGCACTGTAGCAGGTACTGTTTGGTACTGTAGCAGTCGGAACTATTGATCTGTTTGGGCTTTCGGAACATCGGTTTGGGCCTCGGGTCCCTCAAGGCATTCGGGTCACCCAAGCCTTCGGGCCAACTCAAGGCTTTCGGGCCACCTCAAGGCCTTCAGGCCACCTGAAATTGTGCTCAATGACCAGACAAACTCTATAAGAAGCAGACTCCAAATGGGGATTCAGAGCAGGCGCATTCACCAGAGCAGAAGCGCAGATTTATCAAAAAGAGAGGATATGTCATTGTCATCGGGACCAGCCTGTGCATGCACGGGAAGTCTATCCGAACAAGTCATACGAAGATGGAGAGCTAACATCACGATGAAGAAATTGGGGATGAGTAGTTCTATGTAGTTATAATCTGTATATTTCTCTCTAAGACCTACGAGTTATGTAATCTCTAAGCCTACGAGTCTTGTAAGAGTTCTCTTTCATCTTTTGAAAGGAGGTTATCAAAAAACAATAATATAAAAAAAAGGTCTTCGGGCCACTCAGGCAAGGTCCTTAAAACACACATTGTGAACTTAACTGATTAAGTATTTAAATATGTCATTAAAATAAATAAAATAAATGATTTAAGCATAAGGTATTAAACCTAGAAAAGGTTCTTAATAAATTATTTATGCACCTAATTTATTTTATATGTTATATATACCGCCACTTTTACATGTAATATCATGAATATTTAATATATCATGATATTTTAAGTTTCAATTTGAATTATTTCATCAAAGAAGATTTAACTTGAAAGTTACCAAGCGGTAAAGAATTTCATAACACAATTTTTTTCATTAGGTTATATTACTTCGTTTTCTTTGAAATTCTATGATTATGTGTGTAATAACTTCTGATTATCTTATATTGTATTTCCGTTTGTTTTATGTTGGTTTACGGTTGATACAAATAATCAATTCATTGATTAATTCTCACTTCAACGTTATGATCATTATAAGGGTTATTGGTATCAAATTGTCTTCTTTGGTACATATGTTATGTTATACATTTATATTCCTTTATGAGGTATATATATTGCCCCTTTGATATGTTATATTCAAAATATCCTTATGTTCGTGATATTTAAAGTTCATCTGATGTTATTCTTTCATGAGGCTTACGATTGAGTTGTTGTCAAAGTGGCAGACTTTATGATGTAATCTTCTTTCTTTTCGAAATTGTTTATGTTGAAGGTTCTTTAGGAGGAAATAATATGATCTTATTTTCTAGGATCAAATCTATTTTATTCTCCTATGGTTATTCATGAAATTTTCAAGCAATAGTATCATTTTACTCTCTTTGGTACTAAAAATGATTGAAAAAATATTTTTAAGAAAATACGACTTCACTTCTTTCATCGATCGAAAATCATTTTTCTTCCAAATCCATGATTTTTTAAAATGTTTTCAAAAATATTTTACTATGAGATTTTAAAGTTTTTTCAAAATAGAAAAAATATTTTCATCATGAAATGTTCCCAACGATCTTTCAAAATCATTTTTCATCAAATATGGCATCCTTTGATGTTAAGTGAAAAGGTTACTTAATATTTTCATTCATTAACGTTAACAAGTCTTGATGTTACTTATGCTCTATTAAGGATATTTTATATTGATTTCATCTTTATTCTTTTTCTAGATTGATTATGATTGTTTCTAAGATATTGTCATGAAACCCGTTTCTTTTTCATAGATTAATCAAGCTATGAAAGAACATTGATTATTGTTATGATTTAAAAGTGAAGGCTTACAAGAATTGAGATTTTAGATCAAGTGATTGCAAGGAGTATTTGTGGCCGCCATTAACGGTAGCCATGTAATGGTCGATCATAATTGGTGACCCTCAGCCAAACCCAATTGTGTTATGTGATCTTTACTTGCATAGAGACATGTTCAAATGATTAATTTCACCCTCTCAGGATATATTTTAACAAAACAGAACCAGAAAACATTATAGAATGCATTTAGGAGGGAATGAAAAAGAACAGCATTGGAATACAAAACCATATAAAAGGCAAGGATGGGCATAGGAAAATATCTAAGAAATTAAAAACATGAAAACCTGGTTTCCGAAGCAGACTCCATAATGGAGGTTGAGTGGGCATGGCCATTAATGATAAAGAATAATCTCAGACCCAGAATATGATGACCCACGCAACATTGTTCAGACCTGTCAACCATCCATCTTAAAAATAGATGGATGCTCCCCTCATCCTTTGCAAGCACCCATTTAATGAGATAAGCTGAAACAAGGAAACTGACATTGCAAACTGTAAAAACAAATACGAAATGTTCTAAAAGGGACTCCCTCCCATTTGTATACAAAACACCAACCATGTCCGGAAACTGCAGGGCATCACCTTCCCCTGCAAGAATACTGTACCACGAGCGTTTACATCAATGGAAATTCACTTGCCAGATGAAGGAAAAAAAAAACAGATACACTATCACCGGAGCTTCCTCCTCTTGCCTTTCACCGCCCTCCCGTGCGAATGATGCATCCCTTGTACTCGAAGCCGCCTCGAGCTCTTGAAACCTCGGGAGCTGCCCCTGACATGGATAGACAGTGGCCCTGATCTCGATCCTCTGTGCCGGTGCCGGTGCTGGTGTCGATGCAGGTGCCGGACCGGTCTTTCAATGCTTCCATAAAGGTCCCAGGATTCACTCCTCGCTAGCTTCTGCTTTCCACTACCAAGCGTTGCTGAATCACCCAGCATATCACTGTCGCCGGTGGAGCTGTATCCCAACTCGACATCCTCAAAATGAGGATTAAAGCGCCGGCGTCGGCGGTTCACTCTCTTGATGTTCATTATCTTATACCACAGAAAGCTGATGATGTCTGCTAGCGCGCACCAGTACGTCTCGCAAGCTGCCCAGCACATCTTGAAAAGGCCCATCACCACGCACTGAATGATCCCCACTTTGAACAACACATACACGAACAACAAATCTGTAATGTAGAAAAAACAAGGAATAAATCCGTCAGACTGAACAGCTTTCTAACCCTAAGACTCCCTAGCCGCTGGCCCAATCTGACGAGCCCACCACCGCCGCCCCTTTACCCCCACTCCTCCCTCACCCTCAACTCCTTTTCCCTCGGCGTCCCAATCCAACGAACACGCTGCATTGCTCGAGTATGGTGTCAAATGAGCCATAGTCGATACATCGAAGCTTAAGTGTAGTGTTAAATGGGCAAGCATCTTCACATCTTTGTGGACAGATGTGGGGGGGTAAGGAAGCCAATCAAAAATCATGGGCTTGGGATAGCTAGTTGGAATATTGGGACTTAGGTAAAACTAAAACTAAAAATGGTGTTGGTGTTGTGGTGGATAAGACTTTAAGAGATAAAGTGGATGGCGACGTAAGATCACGGGATAGAATAATAGTTGTTAAGATAATTGTAAGAAACGAAACTTTCAACTTTGTTAGTTTGATTCAAAGTTTGCCACGACATGATCTTAGACTTTGTGATTTTTTTGTACCAAATACGCTCTTTAGAAAACGAGAAGAAAGTCTTATTATGTATAAAAGTGGAGTCACGAGATCTCAAATTGATTATTTCCAACTTTTAAAAGAAACGGATTGGGAAGTTCACGGAACTGCGGATGAGGTGGTTAAAAGTGCTCTCAATATAGCTACTTCTATTCTAGGAGCATCAAAGGGGTTTTGTCCAAAAGGAAAGGAATTGTGGTGGTGGAATGAGAATGTGAACAATAAAAGTTAAAGCAAAATGAGAGTGTTTTAGCTTTACACCTTTGAAATTATGAAGATATTTGGGATCGATATCGTGTTGCCCTTAGAGAGGCTAAGAAAGCAATTAGTGATGCTAAATCTCAAGTTTTTAAGGAGATATATCATTCATCTCAATTACAACTATTATCGAAAAGTTCATCCTTTTGAGGTTAAAGGTGCTTTAGGATGAAAAATGGTAAAGCAGTTGGACAAAAAAACATCTAAATAAGGGTAGAAATATTCAGGAAAGTTGGGTATTAATTGGCTCACTAGGTTATTTAATGAGACAATGAAATCTAAGAAAATGTATGATGAATGGAGAAGAGTTCTATAGTACCTATGTATAAAAATAAAAGAATTATAAAGTCGTACCATAAAACTTCAGAAGAGAGTAATTGAACAGAGAATTTGAAAGGAAACTAAAGTTTCAAATGATCAATTTGGTTTTATGTTTGAACGTTCAACCACATAACCAATTTATTTGATTAGAGGTTTGATGAGTATTATCGACAAAAAGTCCAAGATTTGCATATGGTTTTCATTGTTTTGGAAAAAGCATATGATGAAGCTCTTAAAGAAGTTTTACGGACAGCTTTTGAAAGAAAATGGGTGCAGGTGACGCACATCAAACTCATCCAAGACATGTATAAAGGGAGTTTGACTCAAGTTATAACTTCAATATATGACACTACATACTTCTTTGTTTTGATAGGGCTGCGTCAAGATTCAAATTTAAGCTCATACCTTTTTGTTTTGGTCTTAGATGAACTTACAAAGCATATTCAAAATGAAATACCTAATTGCATGCCTTTTGCGGATGATTGGCTTTCTTTGCAGAATCCAAAGAGAATATCAACAGAATATATGGAGTGTCGTTTTAGCGAAGGATTGTCCAGTAATGTTATGGATATAGAATTGGGAAACCACTATTTCAAAAGTTGACCATTTTCAATATTTGGGCTCATTTTGGCAATGTGATTGATATATTAATGCGGATGTCTCTCGTAGGATTCAAACTAGATGGGGGAAATAAAGAAAGACTTATGGCGTGATTTGTGATCATAAAATTCCTACAAAATTGAAGGGTAAAATTATAGGACTGTTATTAGACCAAATATTTTATATGATAGTGAGTGTTAGCCTCTGACGGGACATCTTGAACAAAAAAATAATAGCAGAAATGAAAATGTTAAGATGGACATGTGGGCATACTAAAATAAGATTAGAAATGAATGTGTTCAAGAGAAAATTGGAGTTGATTCGATTGACGAGAAGATGATTGAGACTAAATTAAGAAGATTTGAACATGTTGTGTAGAGGCGAATTCTCAAGGTGAGGCAGAGACATTCTTTTATAGATGGGTAAAATAGATTACATGGTGGAGTATTCCAATGTGGGACTCGAAAATACCCTTTATACTAAAACGGGGTTTAACACTCCCCCTCAAGTTGGACATACCCAGCTCGGACCAAGAGTCTCACAAAAGAAAGATGATATCGAATAAGACCATACACACTCCCCATCAAGCTGGGTCACTGATGCTGTGGATACCCAGCTTGGTACTAAGAGAGTCCAGACGAGCTCCCGAGAGGCCTTTGGTGAAGATGTCAGCAAGCTGATCGGTCGTCAGTATGTGGCCAAAACTGATATGATCCTGCTCGAGATAATGACGAAAAAAATGGCAGTCCACCTCAATATGCTTCGTTCGTTCATGGAAGACGGGATTATAAGCAATCTCCATGGCTGCCTGATTGTCACACCAGATATGAGCAGATGTCTGCGGTAGGAAGTCAAGCTCATGGAGGAGATGACGAAGCCAAAGGATCTCAGTAGTGATCGTGCTGAGGAGGGCGGGAGGGTCGGGGGACCGAAGAGGCGGGCTTGGAGACCCGCTGAAGAAGGGTCATCTGTGTCGCGCAAGGAGGTGCATTATAAGGGGACGGCGAGCAGAGGCCGGCAGGAGGAGCAGCGGAACGAGGCGCAGCGGCTGGTGCGCAGGGAGGTTGCTGGATCCGACGAGAATGGGGGGGTCGCACCTGGAGGAGGCCATCGCACAAGGAGGGTGACATGCAAGAGGGTTCCACCAGGAAACCGCAAGGGAGGCGAGCCAGGAAACCGTCGCAGGGAAGCGGGCCGGTTGAGCGTGTCGGAGGCGGGCCGTCTAGACACCGCGGGAGGAGGCGGCGGGCCAGGAGATCGTGTCGACCGGGAAGGGTCCACCTGGAGGGAGCCGAGAGCCGGTCGTAGCCGGGAGGTCGAAGGGAGGGCGGGGCCGGTCGGCGCGAGGGAAGCCGCAGGGAGAGCGGGGTCGTTCGGCGCGAGGGAAGCCACGGGGTGAGGAAGTCGTGGGGAGGGTGGGGCCGGTCAGTGCGAGGGAAGCCGCAGGGAGGGCGGGGCCGGTCGGCGCGAGGGAAGCTACAGAGAAGGGCGGGGCCGGACAGAATCGGGAATCCGCAGGGAAGGGTGGTGTCGGGCAGAGTCGGAAGGCCACAGGCAGCGAGAAAAAAAAATAACGGGATTTTTCCTCTGATACCATGTAGAGGCGAATTCTCCTTACCTTAAGGTGAGGCGGAGACATTCTTTTATAGATGGGTAAAATAGATTACACGGTGGAGTATTCCAATGTGAGACTCGGAAATACCCTTTATACTAAAACGGGGTTTAACATGTTACAAGAAGACCTAGGAATGCACCAAGAATGTACTGATTTTTGTCGACAAAGAATCCATTTTGATTTTCATGTTAAGCTAAAAATACTGAATTGATTGTTGAATTGAGTTTTCCTTACTCTTTACACTGAATTTATTATAAATTTACGGAACACTATGAATTCATTTATGGATTTGTTGTTGTGATAACTTTGCATTCTAAATACTAAACTTAATGTTATTTGATAATCAGAATTGAATCCAATAGATTGTTTTTCTAGAAAGATAATGTCAACCCCAACAAATCAGTAATCCACACATTTGGATCTTCAATTAGAGTCAGGTGAGAGTCAGACTTTCACAAATGATAATGTTGCAGGATATGTAGATGTGAAAATGCCAACCAATAAGGTAGGTTTTTTTTATATTTATTTTCGTTATTCTATAGTTGCTTAATTTTTTTATAATTAATTTTTATATTTTTTATCTATGCAGAAGGAAAAGAACACAATAGAAATTCCATTTGACTTTTCAGGTGTCAATTAGATGACATGTTCACAATCATTGATTTGAGGTATTTTACTTTAAATTTTTTACTGGAAAAAATTTGTTTTTTGTTTTTTTTTTTCTGTATTTTCTAGGATAAACTCTGAGAAGCGGTCTGTTGTTAACGTATCCTCTTTTATAACTAATTATGTAGTGTTAGTCATATGTCCTTGTCTTCGAGTTGAACATGGAGGGTTAAATAAATGGAGTACAAATAAAAGTTAAACAAAAGTGGTTGGGCAAAAATCAAAATCAAAATTCATAATTTTCCAAGTGAACAAATTCAAGATACGCCATTTAAATTGTTTTTAGATATTCTTTGAATTTTGTTGTTATAACTCAGGCTAACGTTTAGATTTGATTCAAATGAATTTTAATTGTCCTATAGGTCATGGTTTATATTCAAATGAATTTTAATTGTCCAATAGGTCATGGCTTATAACTTCCTTCCAACGCACAATTTACAGTTATCATGTTTGGTGATTTCATTTTTTATTTTGTTTGGATGAACAGTTAAATATAGTGGCGAGGTGTGTCATGGTTGATATTTTTTGTGGCAGCATGTAAACACATTTGAACGATCTTTTTTTGTATGCTTTTTTTATTGATTTTTGGGAGTTTTAAAAATGATGTGCTATGGATAAATAACATTTATTTTAATTATTATGCCTATATGTATAATATTCGAGCTCGAGCTTGAGTTGTTCGAGTATGAATTCGAGTAATAATCGAGCTTAACTTGAACTCATACACCGAGCACCAAAACCATTTTCACTACAATTTTCACTAATCGATATAGTATACTACTCGATCTCGAGTAGTATACTGTATGAATTTGAGTAAAATCGAACTTAACAGGAACTTCCTGCTGCTATCATACAGAAAAAAAAAAGTGAAAAAAAAAACTGTGGTTTTGATCCATGAAAACTGCGCTACCACACTCCAAGTTGGCAAAAGAGCGTGATTATTTATGTTTCGTGTTTATATTTAGGGGTGTAATCGAGTAGAGATGAGCAGATACAGTATACTACTCGAGTTGAGCTCCATGAATCAGACAACTATTTTCAGTGCCCATTTCAGTGCCCAGGAAAACTTCACTAGTTGGTAGAAGCAGGTTTGGTTGAAGCATGCAAATCAGAGGCAATAGGGTTGAAACCAATTCTACCCTGCTGGGTGGAAATGAATTCCATGGAGTCCCTCCTTTTTCGCATGTCCTGATATTAAGGAATTCTATTCCGGAGGATTGTCCCCCCCCGGTCCCCCCTTTTATCTCTATATGGTATCTACTCCGGGGGGTTCCACTCTGCCCCCCCCCCTTCTCTGGTATACTACTCGAGTTGAGCTCCATGAATCAGACAACTATTTTCAGTGCCCATTTCAGTGCCCAGGAAAACTTCACTAGTTGGTAGAAGCAGGTTCTGGGTGGAAATGAATTCCATGGAGTCCCTCCTTTTTCGCATGTCCTGATATTAAGGAATTCTATTCCGGAGGATTGTCCCCCCCGGTCCCCCCTTTTATCTCTATATGGTATCTACTCCGGGGGTTCCACTCTGCCCCCCCCCCTTTCTCTGGTAGCTCCTCGCATCTTGTCCTTATCAATAAAGATGGGCACCAGATTTATTGTATATGGACACAAAAACTATTGTCGAGTCAGGAAGGCTCGGGGTAGACATTGACAAAGTGTTATGAGAAATTACTCAAAAACATTCTCTGAGGTCATGGACACATTGAGAATCATGATTGGAAGAAGCTCAAGTGATTTGGTGAAAGAAACCTTCACCGCAGCCTGGACTACGCCGTGTTGATACTGTTGAAGCCATTTTGGATGTCGAAATGGGCATAGTGTGGAAAGCAGTTGTTTCACCAGCTGGCATTTTGAAGGTCATGGTGTTGGTGTTTAAAGTGAAACGTGGAAGTGGTGGAGGCCACGTCGAAGCATAAGTGGTTTTGAGTTGGATGTTTGCCTGTGTAACTCGGGAGGTTCAAAACCAGCGTAGTGGTAGCCGTTTTGGGTTTACAGGATGTCTGCAAAACGGGCAGCTGGAATGCTCCAAGCTGTGGAGTTGGGCGTTTTGAGCATTGGGTTTTTGAAATTGAGAAGCAAAACGAGCAGACAGCGTGGTGAAAAGCGTTTTGAAAGGCATTTCCGTCTAGAAGAAACACTATGCTGTGGTATATATGGTGCGACTTGTTGTGGTCAATGTGAAGCAAAAGCCCAAAACAGCCATTTTGTGAGTTGCCCGTGCCGTGGAGCGTGGATATCTGGAAGATATGAGCAGTTTTGCAGATTTGGCGCTCAAACAACTTGTTAGCAGTTACGGTTCGAATTTAAACGACCTAATTTGAATCCAATGGTGTCTATCTGATGGAAGAAAAGCCAAAGGTTGGATTTGAAGCAAAATCGGTTGGAAGTTATTTTGGAGATTTGAATTTTGAATTTATGAGAAGACACAGAAAAACAGAGGATAGACAGGTGAAAGTATTCTCAGAGAAGAGAGGAGAGGGCTCTCCAAAGATATTCATTTTGAGAAATCTGAATAGGAAAAGAGAAGGAATTTCAGGTGTTTGCACCGGAAGATTAAAGATAACAACAGGGCTTTTCCAAGAGTTCCACTTCACTGAAAGTTCGTCAAATCTGTGCAAGAAGTGGCACACCATTTAAGGTGTTGTTAAGAAACATTGGTCCTAGGGTGAAGGAAACGAAGGTTTCAATTGACGGTAGCGCCGGTTACAGCAGAATCTGTAGAAGAAAGAAGAATGGAGGGAGAGAAGAAGAAGAAGACTCCCTGAGGTCACTCCCTGAAGCCAAGGCTACTGCCTCCCATACAGCCGAGCTGTAGTCACCCACTCACAAGGACATACCACTCGAACAGCCTCCAGTCTCCAGCCCCACATTCCTATCATTCCTGCCCGCTTGAAAAAACCACAACCTTATCCTCAAGGTCAGACTGAGTTTCAGGAGACGTTCTGGTCAGTCACTGTTGGTAGCCTGTGCTGATTTTCTTCGTCAATAGATGCAGCGGGCTGATGTCACCTTCCTTCCAAAGCATCATTCCCCAGTTTTCCCAATGTGAGCTTTCTATTAGTGTAATGCTGGGAGTTTTGTTCATGACCATGCACGGCAATCGCACAACATTGCATCTAAATGGCGGGACCTCTCAATGCATCGGATTCCACCCAAGTCGCTCTGCCAAATGCGTGATCAAGTTCGAAAGCACGGTATACTCAAGTTCATCCTTGTAAGCACTCATCAAGATAAGTAAAGATGCCAAAGAATGCTAAGTGCTTGGCTTCAAAAGCGGATCTAAGCCTGCTAGAAAGAACATCATCATATTTGACCCAACTCGGATCAGCTTTCAGTAGTGATGCACTTGCCAGCAAAGCGAATTGCTGAGCCGCGGTCTCAGCTATCCACTCAGTTTCAGTAACAGAGCCATCAAACTCTGCTTCTTCATCCATGGTCTCCAGCAAGGTTCTAATTAGAAAATTCACAAATGAATTGAATACCTGGAACAAACCTTCCAACATTTGACCCCCCCGACTGCATACTCGGGAGTGGTCCCACATCCTCAAAGAAATCCTGAACCAACAAATTGAACTCATGAGCACTAAAATTGAAGGTTTGCCCATGGATGCCCAGGCAATGGATATGTCAGCCACTGGTCATCAGTAGCAGCTAGAGAAGCAGTAGCAGAATTTCATCCGATCATTACAAGCATAACACTTTTTCTTTCACCAGGCACAAATCTAAAATTTGTGCCAGACAGTATATTCCACCCCATGCCATACGCCCCTCTGAGATCAAAAACCAAAGAGGGATTGACCTCAAACTCCAAGTCACACTTAATGGCGTGAGCTTCAGCTATGAGCAGTGCAACCACAAGGATCGGAGGACTGACATTGATACCCTGCTGTTTGATTCTCAGAAGCAATTCCTCTTCCAGGGCCTGGACTTGATCTAGAACGGAGACAACCTGCTCCCCAGTATCTGGCAGGCCTAGGACATTAGATTGGTCGTCATGTGGTGAAAATATAACCACATTGAAGATTAATGAACTTAACCATGCTTGAAGGGTCTGGAGCCTGAAGCCCACCAGAAAGCAACTTCATTGTTTCCCAAGCTCTTACTGCACAATCTCCCAGATCCCATTTCAAAGCCCCACTCCTCAAATCTAATGCCAAATTTTTGGTAAGTTGCGCCGACAACAATTAAGGCCAGCTGGAGCTTCTTAGCGGGTCTCATTTAGCATATGTTGTTCTCCCATGGCAATTTAGTGACAGCAAGAAATTATTGAGGGACTGCATACCCTCCATGCTTACGCTAAGCCTCCTTGAAATCATGAACTTGGAAAGGAAGCTAGCATCTATTCTTAGAGGAACCTCCAGGTCTGGAAGATATATCAAGATTTGAGTTGTTCTCCTTCCTGGAAGTGAATTGTGACCATCCTTCATCCTCAAAAGGTTCATCCTCCTGGTCAATACCTTCTCCTTCGTAACACGTGGCAAAACCAATAGCTGGATCATGCAGGGCTGTAACTTCATTTGTTCCAGCTCCAGTTTCAGTAAAAACACGCCTTCTCTTTTGATCCACCTTCCGATGCAGTGGTTCTTGATTCCCAATGACACCATCACGGACCCCGGCACCAGCAGCCTAAACTAGCAGCTGGTTACAGGTCCCTAGTGCAGCCTTTGGTGTTGTTCACCTCCACTCCTGTGCAACTGCAGCTCCTGTTTTGAGCTGCTTTGGTCTGGTCGTCACATGCAGAAGTTTTGAAAATCCAGGACTAATCACTTCGGGCCCGTGCCCCCCTGCAGGCGGCTGGGGTGGCATGGGGGGTTGGGGTGTAGGGCGCCGGTCGCGGGGTCGAGTCCCCGGGCCGTTTTCTTTTGTAGCGTGCGTTAATAATAGAGACTTCGGGCCAGTGTGCCAAACTGCCTCCACTTGTGTTGTGAGCACCACACCCTACTCTCGATTCGCTAAGTACTCTCGCAAGACGGATATCTTGAGCCAAAAATGGAGCGATCCTCTCCGCGAATCGCCACTCCCATACAACTGGAAGAACCGGAAGTCTCATTTCTTCTGCAGTTTGAGGTTCAGAAGGAACACACATTCCATGTCGAATAGAAAGCTCTTCTCAAGCCCGTATTTGTACAACTTCGTTCTCCATTTGCACCCTCTGTTCAGACCGTTCTGGAAATATTCCAGGCTGCTGCTCCTTGTTGTTGCCATCCCGACCAGACCGGAAAACATTCACATGTACTTCGGCAGCTTTCCAACTTTCTGCGCCATCAACCACTGGCTTCATCTGTTCCGGTTTATCATCTTAGAGAGGTTCCGAAAACCCAGAGGGAGAACGTTGAACAGAGTACTCAGCAAGTTCTTGTACAGCTGGAAGAACTCGTGCACTCGTTTCCACCGCAAACAGAGATTTTGAATAAAGAGAAAAATGTCGTCGATCTGAAAACTCAACTAGTACCTGTGCTCATGTCTGCTCGGTCTGTCGCATCTCACGCTGCGTTTGTCCTTGAACTAAAACATCGAAGGAAGATTGTTCTTCTTGCATGCGCCCGTCAAAGCTTTGTTGCCTCCCAGCTTGTCGAAGTGCATCATCCACCGTTTGCTGCTTTCCATCTGTACCGGAAAAACCAAAGGAAGTTGCTGCTTCTCGAGCTCTGCCAATCCCCTAGCAAGGACGTCTATGGATGTCGGAGCAGGTGAGGCGAGTCTATCCTCTCACCAATTCTGTGCAGCTGGCGGAATTCGCTAATGAGGTTCATCCACAACCAGAGGACTTGAAGAACCGCCGCTTTCCATCTGTACCGGAAAAACCAAAGGAAGTTGCTGCTTCTCAAGCTCTGCCAATCCCCTAGCAAGGACGTCTATGGATGTCGGAGTAGGTGAGGCGAGTCTATCCTCTCGCCAATTCTGTGCAGCTGGCGGAATTCGCTAACGAGGTTCATCCGCAACCAGAGGACTTGAAGAAACAAAAAGAGGTTGTCGGACAGGAAGTTCAGTCAACATGTGTGTGCCCTGTGCAACTGGTGGTACCTGTGTAGCTGGCGGAAGCTCAGTAAGAACCCACGCTTGTTCCAGCACTGACCGCAGCATCTCACGCTGCAGCCTCCGCTCAATCGGATTTTTTTCCACCTTCTCTGTGTCCTTCAAAAAAAGTTTTCCTCACTGTTCCTGTAGCATGTTCATCATCGCGTGATGTTGCTTCAGGAACTCCTCATGCCCCTAGCATTTTCTTCCATCTCGGCCATAAGTAACTACATCATCATTCTTGACAGATTTCACCAACAATCCTCCTCAAGCCCTAATCCTCTCAGTGAAAGCACCAGCTGTTAAGAAACTTTGGTGCTGGGGTGAAGGAAACAGAGGTTCAATTGACAGTAGTGCTGGTTACAGCAGAATCTGTAGAAGAAAGAAGAAGAATGGAGGGGGAGAATAAGGAGAAGAAGACTCCCCAAGGTCACTCCCCAAAGCCAAGGCTACTGCCTCCCATACAGCCGAGCTGTAAGCCAAAATATCCAAGACTACCCCCACCGACTATCTCTACCCATATTTATTTTTCTCGGCTACTACCAACAGCCCCAACAAAAGAAATACCATTACTACCCCTGGTGGTAATTACTCACTCAGACGGACGACCCACTCGGACAGCCTCCAGCCTACAGCCCCACATTCCTAAAGGTGTATCTTTCATTTATATTCTGTGGAGAAGACCATCACAAAAGGAGCAGTGAGCATCTATTAGTGAGCTTTTAGTTGCTTGTATGAACAGTGAGTCCGAAGGGTCAGTGAGGTCAATCCATTGGGTAAGAACATAAAAGCAGTGTGTTTTAGTGCTTCAGGTGCATCGGCACATCCCCTAGCATTTTCTTCCATCTCGGTCATTAGTAACTGCATCATCATTCTTGACAGATCTCACCAACGATCCTCCTCCTCAAGACGCGATCCTCTCAGTGAAAGCGCCAATTGTTAAGAAACGTTGGTGCTGGGGTTAAGGAAACAGAGGTTTCAATTGACAGTAGCACCGGTTACAGCAGAATCTGCAGAAGAAAGAAGAAGAATGGAGGGGGAGAATAAGGAGAAGAAGACTCCCCGAGGTCACAGCTGTAAGCCAAAATATCCAAGACTACCCCCACCTACTACCGCTATCCATATTTATTTTTCCCAGCTACTACCAACAGCCCCAACAACTATACACAGGAAATACCATTATACCCCTGGTAATTACCAACTCGCACGGACAACTCATCATGCTCCTTGGATTAGCCCAGTTTGGGTGAACCAAGTGAAAACAGCTTGTGTTTTTTGTTGCTTTTCTCGCTCAGGAAAGATTATTAGAAAGAGAAAGAAGTGTTCATCATATTAAGAGAACAAGATATCAAGGAAAAATTATAAAGTTTTTAGTGTCCTGATTCACTCCCCCCCCCCCCCCACCCCGGGTCCAATCCTTGATAGGTACCAACAATCTCAAAGTGATAATCACTGTGAAGACTTTTCAATGAGTGATGTCAATCGAAGTGTCGGTATCATAATCGCATGTTTATAAACATCTACAAATGCAATATATCTATTCCATTAGTTTATTCCATGTTCTGTGATTAGTTTTCCCATTGCAGCATGAACCAGGTGTTTTAGCAGTGGTGTAAATCTATATTTCCGCAGAAAACATGCCACTCATTTAAGTATCAATCCAAAGTGATATTTTGTTTTTTTTAAATGATATGAGGTTATACATATGAAAGCCATGGGAAAGTGGAATTAAAAGGATTGCACATGCATATCAAGCTCTTAACAATCTCTACCAATAATAATGTGGATCGATCAGAAAAGGGGGAAAGAATATTACTGATGTAGCAAAGGCCTAACACCATCACCAACTTTATCAGATCAGAGATGCATATGTGTTCAATAAAACAAGCAACATCCCATGTTCCTGAGCAAATTCCCCTGCAGAATCAATTAAATCCAATTATGCTCTAAATTTATCAAAATGTGTGCATACAAAAATAGGTTTGCTTGAAAAGCAAACAAACAGGCTTTACGTGAATGCCAAGGGCATGGCAAGCTCTGGATTGTGACACACTAACATGGTCAAGCTACCTATCAGGTACATTGGAAAGTACCAATAAATTCAGGTCGGACCTTGGCCACAAGCCATCACGCATGGATTTAATATTCGAAAACTAATTTCATTATGTTGTTACTTTTTTAGTGTTTAAAATGTTTCGACCAAAGGTCCCAGTTGAGCCTCAACCAACAAAAGTTTATATGGGCTGGGTTTTGGGTTTTTAACCAACAAAAGTTTATATGGGCTGGGTTTTGGGTTTTTAACCAACAAAAGTTTATATGGGCTGGGTTTTGGGTTTTTAAAATATAAATAAATAAACAGGCTGGCCCTAGAGTACACATCTAGTCCCATGTTGGTGGGTTGTCTATCTATTTCCAGTCATAGAAAAGGTTCCCTTCAATGCAACCAGCTTCTTTTGTAGGCAAATCAAACAATGTTAATTTAGAAATGTTGCTCTTCAATGCAACCAGCTTCTTTTGTAGGCAAATCAAACAATGTTAATTTAGAAATGTTGCTCGACAGTTGGTAAAAATTAAAGCATACAACAGAGAGCACCATATGCATAATATACATAGAATGCAAAGGATAAATGAAAAATAAGTTAAAACTGGTTAAGAAAAAAGGCATAAAAAGGGAGCATAATTGACAGAATGATTCATCTTCTTACTTGCAGGATCCATGGAAAACACTTTTGAATGGAGCCATGACAGCAGTTCCAAGTACAGATCCAGCGCCATGTGCTGCTGAGCTGATGGCACCTCCCATTGCTAAATATTTAATAGTATTCCAATCCAGAAAAAACAATCCACGATCTAATAAAAAATAAATTTTATTAGGCATGAAATTATTATTATTATTATTATTAATAGCAACCGATAAATTCAACTTTTAATACATTAGTGTCGTAAGCAATACATTTAAAAACAAAGGCTCATCCCTAATTAATCGCAAACACAATTCAACACAAATCCACTTCATCAAACCTAGCACTAACAACTTGAGTTCCAAAAAGTCAAAATTGTCCCAATTCGTACAAAGATGATGACTAAGCCATAACTAGAGTTAGGGGCAATAATAAAGATTACATTATTCAGAAATATTTTATAGCAGTTGTATATAGAACAGCAAGAGATTGGGAATGAAGCCTCGAGTGGAATCTAAAGATCAATCTAAAGATCAGATTGCTTCATAAACTCATTTCAATAGTGCGCACAATGTTAGCTAACAAAACATGGGAAAAGCAAATGTGTCAAGTAGATTTTTGAAAAGGTAATTAATTTCAATGGTCAAAACCCTTCACCAAGTACACAATGGCCTACATCAGTGGTTAATTTTAAACAGCAAGATCACAGACTTTAAAAAAGATGCATTGTATAAGGGGAGTGGAATCAGAGAGAACAGAAGCCTTGGGGATTGCCGCCGTGTTTGAATCGTAGCCGCCGGCCGCTGAAAATTTTCAGCTTGTCGTCAAGGAAGTCTATTGAGGATGAAGGCAACAGTTACAATCGAGAGTATACCGCCCAAGCAGCGTGGGATGAAGATTCATTTATGAAATAAATAAATATATAGATTTTTCATTTTCTTTTTTGTCAAATCAAGATACCAGATCGTTAGAACTCATAATCCCTGTCTGGTATTGACCATGTTAATAACTAATAACTAAAAATTGAAAATAATTAAATAATGAAAAATAATTATTTAAATTAATTAAATAACAATCCACAGAAAATGTTGGAAAAGTTTGCCTTGTGTCACCAAAGTTATGGCAGGGTAGTGTCAGAATTTCAACAAGTCAACAGCCATCGGATTATTTGATAATCTGTACCATGAAATGGATGGATTATGGCCTAGCCTTCCACAAAAATGTTGCAAATATTATCCTTATTCTAAAAGTTTTTAATCACTGGATTTGGAGTTGTGTGTTGAATATTATTCCTCTAAAGGACAAGGGATAAGTTTTTGTCAGTGAATTGCCATCAGTCATATTGAGTGGCATCTTCCAACATATTTTTGACTGCTCTAAAGATGTAATTTGATTCCAATTTTTTTTATATGGTTTGGGGATTCAAACTAGATTTACTTTTCAACTAGAGCATCATCAATCCAATATGCATTACCCATGTTATGGACGAAACAGTGCTCCTAGGACCAGTCCACTTCATACAACGGAGTTCCTTACATGCTCTAAATGAACCTTCAAAAGTTAGAATTAGTCCATGATGCAACCGAAATAAATGTATCCCCGTGTCTCAGGTATCAGAAAAAATAATTTTAGGCCAAATAAAGCTATGTAATGAATTTTATCAATAAAACTCTATGATGATAATCAATTGAGATAGAATTAACAATATAACTCAATTATGCCCAATTTCTCAAAAATTATTAAACATGTCAATGTATTCCGATATATGTTTATATTATGTCCAAGTCGAATTTAAATACAGCAAAACATATACACAAAAAATGGACATATCGGATACTATGACCAAAATGATAGCATAAAATAAGTTACTCGGTGATTTTCTGAACTAATGAAAGTGTAGGCTTCAATTTGAATATCTTGAAATTGGATTTATTACAAATGAAATTGATTGGTGAGTTTTCTTTTTTATTTATTTGCCACTATATATTTTTTTGTTCATCCTTGATTCTTCATCCCCTTGTATCTTCAGATGGCTTTTGGCTTGAGAGATCATACACAACTTGAACAGCGAAAAATCCTTCCATAATCTTTGACTTCGACCTCAGTGTGTCTCAAAGAATATTCGTTAAGTCATATGGATAAACTAGATGATCCATTTGACTTCACATGATCTGATGTGGAGATGATGTGCACCAACTAAATGACATAATTCTTAAGATGGTCTTGTGTGGAGAAGATCAGCTGATGTTGATGTTCCAGTCGGTAAGATTTGTCATGAGTCGATGATATTTTGACAGGTGATGGAACGAAATGAATTTTTAATAATAATTAATAAATTATGAATTTTCACTTTAATTAATTAATATTTTTATATAATTATACATGTTGATAAAAATAAGAATGATTTGAAACAATAAACTAATCGAGATTATGCTTAAAATGAAGAAAATGAATAAAAAATGAAGTAATAAGATTACACATGCATGTGCATGAGAATTAAAGTGGCATAAAATCAAATGATATGTAATAAAAAGGGAACTGGTTATATATGTGCATAGAAGATGAAATGGTATAAAATTAATTACATCAGTTCGGGAAGGGGGTCAAATAGAAAGAAAATCTACTGACACCTACAAAGTACTCGAGGAGACTCGACCTAAGACCTCCTCAAGATCCCGCAAAAACGTAACCACAAGCCTATGCCTCTAGGGGCATGTATAAAATTAATGAAATGTGCAGAAGAATATATGATATAAAATTAATATGCATATAAATGAGAATGGGGGATGCATGAAACCGGCCAGTTTTTTCCTTAAATAAAATAAATAAAAATCTATATAATTATATAATTGAATAATGAGTTTAATTTAATTCTGAAAATGACATTGTGTTCAAAATGGATGAGAAAGTATAGATTTTAAGTAAAAAATTTACTGAAAATTTTTATTGGTGTATAGTTGAGTAAATGTGTGATCAGTGTTATATAATGTGGTTAAATTAATTTAATATCTTTAAGTGGTTCTTTTAAAAATCAATTGCATAATTTATGATTTATGTGGAGTGTGTGTGCGCCTGAGTGCATGCATGTAATTATATAGTTCATTAAATTAATAATAATAAAGTAATAACCTGAATAATACATAAATTATATATATGTGTGCACCAAAAGGAACAAAATAAAAATAAAATAAGAGGATGAGTTTGAGGGGATCTTCCCCCAAAAGGAGCGGGGGGGGGGGTGATATGGCCCTCCCCAAATGACGCCACAGTATGGCGGCACCCGATCCCATTATGATCGCTCGCGACTCTCTTCCTCTCTTCCTCTCCATCTCGTCCACTCACTATCCCTTACCCCGTTCTCTTTATATTCTTCTCTTCTCCCTCATAGCATTCATATGAGGTGTAAATCAATGGAGTGCGTTTTTTAAACCCTAAATCAGTTTGGCGAAGAAGAAGAAGACGGTCCAGTTCATTCTAACCTTTCGATTTGTCAACAACTGCGATCCAACTTGTCGTGATTGGAATTGAGTGGCGTCGGAGAGAGGGAGGGGTTGGGTGGCTACTTCGGGGGTGGTTGGATCAGACGGCTTCAACGGGGTAGGGAGATGTCGAAAGGCTCCGATGGAAGAGAGGGGGTTCCGATAAAGAGAGACTTTGGCGGGAGAGGGAGCGGTAACGCCTTCGATGCAAGAGGTAAGCGTCGTCTCGGCAGGAGGGAGAGGCAGAGCAGAGGCAGGCTTGCAGCGGGAGATTGGGGTTGGGATTTGGGGGACAGTCGGCTTTGGCGACGACGGGAGATTGTGGTCTCCGCAGGCGGGAGAGGCCAAAAACTGAGAGTTGTTGCAATAATGGGACAGAAATTTGGGGGACAGTCGGCTTTGGCGACGACGGGAGATTATGGGTTTATTATTTTTTATTTTTTTGGAAAATGGGTAAAATCTCTTCAGCACCAAGTGGCGCTTAAAGTCTTTTTTTTTTATCGGCACCACACCTCTCCCCAACTCCCCTTATATGTATGTATCTTATATATATTTATATAATTATAATAAATATATTTATAATAAATATAATTACTAAAATAAATATAATAAATTTATAATAATATTTATAACAATTATATAATTATAATCAATATATAATAATAATAGATATAATTATAATAATTATAATAATTATATAATTATATAATGGCAATACATATATAATTATAAATATAATAATTATACGATAGGTTATGGTATTTTTGAAGACGGATTCTCTGAACAGAGTTTCTCTCACTATCTTGGTACGACGATTGTTTATATCTTATCGTTTTAGAAGATGACCGAACTCTGTTTGATATCGTAGGGCATAGAGATCCTTTCTCCCTATGTTGCCCACATAAAAGGGCCGAGTTGCTCAAGGTTGTTCTTGAGATGGATGGAAATTGTTTTGGTGATGATGGTTCTCGTTTGGAAGAGATGTTTAATCTTGTGTGGAGGACCCCTACTTTGGGGGTTTTCACTTTGTGGTCTGGCTGTCAACCTGTCGATGGGCTGACGATGGCACGCCTGGAGGGGTCTAGGAACGGATCTGAGTGGTTGGTGATTCTCGTCGGGCCATGTGTGTGTCGACCATTGGCATCTTCGGAGCAACATAGAATGATGTCAGTGTTGAACTGGAGGCGCATGACTTGGGATCATGGCGATGTGATCTCGTTGGCTGGCCCTCAAAAGTGGCACTTCGGTTTTGGTTTCCATCTAGCGACGTCTTCTTCGGCGGTACGGTGGTTGGTGAGTCGGCTTCATGACAACATGACACAGAAGGATGGTCTCGGGCGACGAATTTTGGCTGGCGACGGGATGCGTCCGGGCATGCGGGCTAGGTGTCGGAGGAGGCCCTCCTGCTTGGTGGTGGTAATGATGGGATGGAGACGGGGAGTGGCTTCTTGGTGGCAAGACCCAGGCAAGCGGCGTTGCAGGGTGAGGGCGAGGGTGCCGCTTCAGGCTGCGGAGGTGCTTGCTGCCGGCTGAGGATGGCGACGTCGGATGAAGGTGCTCCGACGAGGATGTTTGCGTTGGACGTAGTTGTTTCATCAATCTTGGTGACTTTGGGATGACGAGTCAAGGTTGCTAGGTGTCATCGTGAAAAAGAGGGCGACGACCTTGGTATGAGAGACGACTTCGGGCACGACCTTGGAATGCAGGTTTTAGGATGCAAGTGCGTGCATAGTTTCTTACCGGGTGGGCCCTTCTCGGGTTATGAGCTCCATGAATGTTTTGGCGGGAAAAAAACACAGTGCATTCGGCCAGTGGGGGGTTGGGACGACCTCCGCGGCACAAGGTGCGATCTAGAGGGATGAGATCTTGACCGCTGGCGATGTGTGCAGGTCCATTTTTTGGACCATGTGATCTTTAATATGGCTTGCTTGCAGGTTTATTTTGTGGGTCTTTGTTATCTTTTATGTTTTTGATTGGCATTATTTTTGCCAATTTTTTGTTTTGGTGGTGCGTTTGTACTTCATGATTGTCGTGTTCAGTTGTACTTCTATTTTCTTAAATAAATTTTTAGGATCGAGCTTGCTCGAGTCTTGAACTTTCCTGGTAAATATAATAATTACATAATTATAATAAATATAATAAATATAATAAATATATATAATAAATACATAATTGTAATTCTTTAGATTTGTTTATATATAAATATTTATGCCCCCACGGGGTGACCCAGCTGGTTGGGTCGTTCGCTTGGTTCCTCGGAGTCGGGGGTTCGATTCCCGCTGGTTGCAGGCTTCGGCCGAGGTAATTTCACGCCGTGCGATTTACCGCCTCGACAGTGCGAGGCAACGTGGGGAGGCCAATTTTCCCTAGTCGGGTTGTGGTTCGCATTCGAGACCCGGGGCCTGGTACATCCGCAGGGGAACAGACTATGATGGGAAGAACATTAATTGTATAGAACAACTAGGGTTTATGTTCAAAAAAAATATATTTATAATAACATGAATGTAAATATTTTTATAAATATATAATTATTAAAATATGGTTACATATATATTTAAAATTTATTTATACATATGTAAATATATATTTATAATAAATATATAACTACAAATATTTATAATAAATATACAATGATAATATAAATATATTTATAATACATATAATTACTAAAATAAATATAATAAATTTATAATTATATTTATAACAATTATACAATTATAATCAATATATAACAATAATTATAATAATTATATAATTATAATATTTATAATAATTATATAATTATAATAATAATAATTATTATATAATGACAAAAATATATAATTCTAAATATAATAATTATATAATTACAATAAATATAATAAATATATATAATAAAATTACAATTCTTTGGATTTGTTTATATATAAATATTTATAATAATATGAATGTAAATATATTTATAAATATATAATTATTAAAATATGGTTACATATATATTTAAAATTTATTTATAAATAAGTAAATATATATTTATAATAAATATATAACTATAAATATTTATAATACATATATAATGATAATATATATATATCTACAATAAATATAATTACTAAAATAAATATAATTACTAAAATAAATATAATAAATTTATAATTATATTTATCACAATTATACAATTATAATCAATATATAATAATATTTTTTTAATAATTATAATAATTATATAATTATAAAAATTATATTTATTATAATAACTATATAATTATATAATGACAATAAATATACAATTATAAATATAATAATTATATAATTATAATAATTATAATAAATATATATAATAAATACACAATTACGATTCTTTAGATTTGTTTATATATAAAAAATTATAACAATATGAATAAAATATATTTATAAATATATAATTATTAAAATATGGTTACATATATATTTAAAATTTATTTATAAATAAGTAAATATATATTTATAATAAATGTAATTTTAATAATTATATAATTATAATAATTATATTTATTATAATAATTATAATAATTATATAATGACAATAAATATATAAATATAAATATAATAATTATACAATTATAATAAATATATATAATATATATAATAAATACATAATTACAATTCTTTAGATTTGTTTATATATAAATATTTATAATGATATGAAAGTAAATATATTTATAAATATATAATTATTAAAATATGGTTACATATATATATTTATAATAAATAAATAATTATAAATATTTATAATAAATAAATAATTATAATTATTCATAAGAAATATATAATTATAATTATATTTACAAATGTATTTATAATTATATAATTATAAATCTATATTTATATAGTTATAAGTTTTTATTTATAAATAAATTTGAAATATTTTTAAACATTTAATAAATATATTTATTATATTTAATTATTTACGATATATTTAGAAATTAATATATGTTTATAAATATTTTAAATTAATTTATAAATAAATAAATATTTACCGTTTAATATATTTAATATAAATATATTTATATTCATAAATATATAATTAAAAATCATTATATGTTTATAAATATTTAAAATTTATTTATAAATAAATAAATATTTATAGATATCGATTTATAATTATATATTTATAAACATATTTATATTTATATAACTATGAATATTTATTAATAATTATATGATTTTAAATATATTTATATTTATCTAATTATAAATATTTATTTATATAAAAACATGCATAATTATATAATAATAATTATATTCATTAAATATATAATTTTAAATCTACATTTATTAAATACTTCGTAAATAATTAAATATAATAAATGTATTTATTAAATGTTTAAAAATATTTCAAATTTATTTATATATAAAAACTTATAAATATATAAATATAGATTTATAATTATATAATTATAAATACATTTGTAAATATAATTATAATTATATAATTATAATTATATAACTATAAATACATTTGTAAATATAATTATAATTATATATGATAAATGTATTTATTAAATGTTTAAAAAATTTTCAAATCTATTTATAAATAAAAACTTATAACTATATAAATATAGATTTATAATTATATAATTATAAATACATTTGTAAATATAATTATAATTATATATTTCTTACGAATAATTATAACTATATATTTATTATAAATATTTATAAATATTTATTTATTATAAATATAAATTTACTTATTTATAAATAAATTTTAAATATATATGTAACCATATTTTAATAATTATATATTTATAAATATATTTACATTCACATTATTATAAATATTTATATATAAATAAATCTAAATAATTGTAATTATGTATTTATTATATATATTTATTATAATTATTAAAATTATATAATTATTATATTTATAATTATATATTTATTTTTATATAATTATTATAATTATTATAATAAATATAATTATTATAATTATTAAAATTATATAATTATTATAATTATTAAAATTATATTTATTATAAATATATATTTACTTATTTATAAATAAATTTTAAATATACATGTAACCATATTTTAATAATTATATATTTATAAATATATTTACATTCATATTATTAAAAAAATTTATATATAAACAAATCTAAAGAATTGTAATTATGTATTTATTATAATTATATAATTATATAATTATATAATTATTATATTTATAATTATATAATTATTATATTTATAATTATATATTTTTTTTCATTATATAATTATTATAATAAATATAATTATTATAATTATTATAATAAATATAATTATTATAATTATTATAATTATACAATTATTATAATTATTATAATTATTTTTATTATTATTATATATTGATTATAATTGTATAATTGTTATAAATATAATTATAAATTTATTATATTTAATTTAGTAATTATATTTATTATAAATATATTTATATTATCATTACATATTTATTATAAATATTTATAATTATATATTTATTATAATTATATATTTACTTATTTATAAATAAATTTTAAATATATATGTAACCATATTTTAATAATTATATATTTATAAATATATTTACTTTCATATCATTATAAATATTTATATATAAACAAATCTAAAGAATTGTAATTATGTATTTATTATATATATTATATATATTTATTATAATTGTATAATTATTTTATTTATATTTATATATTTATTGTCATTATATAATTATATTTGTTATTATCATATATTGATTATAATTATATAATTATTATAAATATTATTATAAATTTATTATATTTATTTTAATAATTATATTTATTATAATTATAATTATAATTATAATTATATAAATATATATAAGACACACACACACACATACACACATATGGGGGTTGGGGAGGGGTGTGGTGCGGATAAAAAAAAAAACCCCTTAAGCGCCACTTCAAGTGGCGCTGGTGACACCCATTTCCCAAACAAAAAAATAGACCCATAAAAATAAAAAAAATAAAACAACCCTTGTGCCCAAAATTGCCCATGGTATGGGATGAAACTGTATATTTGAAAAGCAATAATAATATGAACTTTTCATGAATGAGAGAAAAAACTATGATTTTATTAATATGGATATAAGAATTGAAGATAGAGAATGACAAAACATTGAAGGAGATGTGTGAAGTTTGACACGTAGTACACAAATCACTAATTTCTTATATACGAGTTCGTATTCAACATTGATAATAAAACATTCAACTACCATATAAATCAACTACCATACCTGTCTACCTACATGTCTATGTAAATATAAATAAGTTATACTTGCACCACCACGAATCCCCCTTTTATCAGCGCTAAAAAAAACGGTGATGTTATAATCGTTGATAAAATGTTGCGAAAACGCTGGAAGTTGTAGCGACAAAAAAAAGTTTGCAAATGAATAAAAGACAAAAAATCAAAAGAAGAAGAAGAAGATCATAGTACACGGTGATTTACGTGGTTTGAAAAAAATCTCTACGCCCACGAAGAGGCAAAATCACCCCACTAGTTCAAAAGCAGATTTACAAGTAGATAAACATAGTTCTGCACATCACACAAAAATCCTAGCTCGAATGAGCTCATAATAAAAGATAATGGAGTTGTGCCACCAACCGAACAGAAAATCCACACTGCTACAATGCCGCAACCACCAAAGTTTAAACTGTTACAGTGTCGGTGACAAGAAGTCTACGAAACTACAATGGCCAGTGGATGAAAGTCCACGAAGTTACAGTGATCCGTCGCACGTTGCTACAGTAAGTCCACACCACTACAGTGGCCTGTCAATGTCATCGGTAATTTGGGTCGGGGACCTTCAGCCCCAAGACCCCTGGGGTAGGGACACATTACCCCTTGCAAACCCCCAATGATTTCACTGTGGAGATCGGACTGCAGAGTTGCGGTCTGGTGTGCAGTTTGAGCCACAATCATTCGACCCAACTCCATCCAAACAGATCGAGCTACACCATTCTAATATAAAAGTGATAGTCACTTTTATCAGCGCTAAAAAAATATTGGTAAATTTCCCTTTTATTAGCGCTAAAAAAACTGATAAAAGCAGCATTTATCAGCACTAAAAAAGCGCTGATATTCTAAGCATCGATAAGATATTGTGAAAACATTGGGAGTTGTAGTGACAAAAAAGGTTTGCAAATGAATAAAAAGACAGTAAATCAAGAGAACAAGAAGAAGATCACAATACACAATGATTTATGTGGTTTGAGAAAAATCCCTACGCCCACGGAGAGACATAATGACTTCACTAATTCAGGGGAAAAATTATAGGGAGATAAACAGAGTTTCACACAACACTCAAAAACCCTAGCTCAAATGAGCTCATAATAGAAAATGATGGAGTTGTGCCACCAACCACACAAAAAATCCACACCGTTACAGTACCACAACCACCCAAGTCCAAACCACTATAGTGTCAGTGGTAAGAAGTCTACAAAACTACAACGATCAGTGGATGAAAGTTCATGGAGCTACCGTGACCTGTCGCATGTTGTTACAATAAGTCCACAACGTTACAACGCCATGTCGATGTCACCGGTCATCTATGTTACAATGAATCAACATTACCACCATTCCACAAAATTTAGGTCGGGGACCTTCAACCCTCGGACCCCTAGAGAAGGGATGCGTTGCCCCTTGCAACCCCCAACGACCTCACTATGGAGGTCGGACCACAGAGTTACGGTTTGGTGTGTAGTATGAGCCGTAAGCATTCAACCCAACTTCATCCAAATGGATTGAGCTACACCATTCTAACATAAAAGGGAGGGTCACTTTTATCAGTGCTAAAAAAATGTTGGTAAATGGCCATTTTATTAGCACTAAAAAAAGTGATGATAAAAGGAGCTTTTATCAACACTAAAAAAAGTGATGATAAAAGTTAAAAAAATCTATTAATTGGTGAGAGATTCGTAGGGAGGTTTCCCCTCATCAACTCTCGACCTCCCCCTACCTCTTTTATCAACCCTCATATAACGACCCTACTTTTCTTACATGACCATTACATCATTTTAAAGATAAACAACATAATAGTGCTAAAAATCCAGGATCTAAAGGTTTAGTATCTTGGGCAAATTAGGACCATACATAACTTTTACATAATAAAAAATAAACATTTATTTAATTTATTCTTCTCTAGCTTCTTAGTGGCCATCATGTTCTCCTTAGTATAAGAAATCACCTGAGGGTATACATCAAGAAAGAGGTGGGCTAAAATCCCGGTAAGAGGATATATAAGAAAATGAATCAATATAACATGGGTTGCGCATAATAATCATCATAACATCGTAATCATAATCATGAGAGGAAGAATTAGATAAAGTCATGAAATGCGACAATGCATAAAAATGAAATATCATGTCTTAGTGGTCAAATACCACACATAGTTGTGAACAAAGTTATCATCATGTTCACACATATTTCACTTTTTCTCATGAGATATATCACATTACCCAATGCATTGAAGTGCTATATAATTATGGGCACACCCGTCACATCGTAACATTTACACATACTATATAATTCCACATCATAACATCTACATTACAATGCATGCCTCATAGAACGTATATAAATATTGAACATAAAATAACCCATACAAAGGAATGAGTTTCATTTCATAAAGCATACATTCATAAAATTTAGATTTCCCAAGATAAAAAAGGAATAATATTCTTGGTATCAATCTTTATTGAAGAAGAAAAAATCTCAAGAGAAGTGAAAGATGTGTTTTTTATATTCCTCCAATGGCCCGAAGGCCTTCATTTTTTATTGATTTTGATAATCCACCTTTAAAGGGGTGAGGTGGAACCATTACAAGGCCCATAGGCGTAAGTATTACATGGAACATAGGCCTTAGAGTAATTAATTTCCCGTAGGCTTCAAAAATTACATACAACCCAGACTAACTACTTGGAACTGCTCCTCCCCAACATCTTCATTGAAAGATGTGTTTTTTAGAAAGAAGATCTCTTTTGGAAAAATCTTTGCATTTTTCAGAAAACCAGATCAGAAACATGTATATACCAAAAAAGAAAAGGGAAGGGAAAATAAATAATATTTATGGAACAATAAATTAACATCCATATTGAAAATATAGTGAAAGGGGGAAAACCCAAAGAAAGAGAGCTGAGTTCAAGAATCCCCTTACCTTATGCCAGAACACTTTCTTATCTTTAATATCCTATATAATCAAATTAAATTTATTAATTAACAAATCTAGAGCCTATTATACATGTATTTGATTTATTATAGTTTTATTAATTTTATTTATGCCCTTTTTTGTGTGTTATAGAGTTCAATTTCATCGTTCGGGGGTGTTCATTTTCATGGTTTTCATGATCGGTTCATCTTTATTCATCTATGAGAGATCATGTAAAATGAGAATAATTCTCCAGAATTGAAATTATATTTCATTAATGAACTTATATAAGTTTAAATGATTATATATATCATTTGGTTTTATGTTATGAGGATGAATCATTAGATAAAACCTTAATGATGATCGTTTAGATTAATTTGGTGGTTTTCCGATCATCATGAACTAGTTTTATTTTATTATTTAATATTATGTATATATGTTGGTTTCAGAACAATAAAAAGATTACAACATAAAATTTACAATCTGTTTCAACTATTAAAATGGTTTTATGACCAAATTTGAAGGCGTTAAGGTAAAATGAAAACATGTTGTCCTTGAAGGTGATAAATTAATACCTCAGAGATGATACTTTCATTTTAAGAATAAAAGAGAGAGGAGAAGAGTTTTGATGATGGTTATTCCATTAAAATAATAAAAATATAGTATATAAAATATACTAGAGTTATCATGCAACTTGTATAAGGGTAGGTGAGGAGAGAATAAGAAAAGAAAATAAATTGAAAAGAAATTAAAAGAAAAGAAAGAGGATTTTACCTCTTGGATTGCTCCTCATTGAGAACCTCCTTAAAAAAAAGGGTTTGGTATTTTGATTAGACCAAGGGATTTTGGATGTGGGGTAGGGTATTGGGAAGAGTATTGGGCATAAATTGGACAATATTCAAGGCTTTTGAGGTGTGATGAGAAGAGGTGGTGAGGGGTGGTATTTATAGGGGAGGAGAGAGGTGTTTTCTAACTATTTTATTCATTACTTTATTATTTTAGCTCAAGACTATGAATAGTTTGAACCTTGTCACTAAATATATTAAAATAATGAATGATAGTTTTATATTATGGGAATACATCATCCATACATCATCTATAACTCAATAATTCATGTATTTAGCTCATATTGTAAATTATCAAATTTTATTATTCACAAAAAATTCAAGTATTTTATGAAAATACCAAAAATTCACCCTAACCATTTTTTGATGTTTTGAATTAAAAAATGAACTCAATTTTATGAAAATAATTTTCTAAATATGATAAATTTAATTTTTTTATTAAAATCACCATTTATTCGAAAAGTACCAATTTTAAAATTATAAATGATTTTATGACATTTTCAAAAATTAACCAAGGTCTCATAAAATTATCTTATAATGATAAAAAAACAAAATATTAATTTATGAGTGTATTTTATGACAATAATTTTTCTTTTAAATCATTATATTAATTATAAATTTGTAAATAAATATTTATGACTTATAAAAATACCAATACTTAATTTATCAATTTTCAAAATATTTATTTACTTATTTCATGATATAAATATGTTATATTTTCATTCATAAGATACCGAAATTTTATTTACACTTTCAAATGTAAATTTACCATTCTATTGGATGAATTATTATTCCTAAGGGTCATGTTACTATTCCAAAGGTCAAGTTACTATTCCATCGGTATAGGTTTCTTAATTTCTGAAAAAGCCTCTTATTTAATCCATTATTCATTTATAAAGTTTTTATTGTGGTCTATATGTGATTTTATGTAATTTATAATATATGAAATAATTATAAGAAGGGATAAATTACATTGATAAAAGTTTGGGCCATTATATTCTTCCCTCCTTTTGAAATTTCACCCTCGAAATTTCATTTTACATAAACAGGTGAAGGTACTTCTCCTTCATCGCCTCCTCCAGTTCCCAAGTCGCTTCTTCATACTTATGGTTCCTCCATGATACTTTGACAAGGTGGGTTGTTTTTTTGTGCAAAACCTTATCTCTCTAGTCCATAATATTTACCGACTGCTCCTCATAAGAGAGATCATCTTCCAACTGTACCACTTCTAAGTTTAGTATATGTGAGGAATCTGATATGTATTTTCTCAGGAGAGATACATGGAACATGTAATGAATTTGAGCCATACTTGGTGGATGTGAAAGATGATAAGCCACTGATCCTATGTGATTAAGTATCTCAAAGGGGCCAATGTACCTTGGGATAAGCTTCCCTTTCTTTCCAAACCACATGAATTTCTTCCATGGTGATATTCGAAGAAAGACTTTATCTCCAATGTCAAACTCCAAGTACCTTCCATGGTTGTCAATATAGATTTTTTTTCTGACTCTGAGCAGCTTTTATGTGCTACTGGATGGATTGAACCTTCTTTGTCATCTCTTCCATAAGATCAGGTCCAAGTATCTTTCATTCACTGACTTTATCCCAACAGGTTGGAGTTCTACATCACTTTCCATATAGAGCTTCACATGGAGCCATCTGAATACTCGAGTGGAAGCTATTTTTTAATGAGAACTCAACCAATGGGAGATGCTGATCCCATCCACCTTTGAATTCCATTGAGCAGGCTCTTAGCATGTCTTCAAGCATTTGAATAGTACTTTCAGATTGGCCATAAGTTTGGGGGTGATAAGCCATGCTGAAATTCAATTTAGTACTCAAAATATGTTGAAGACTTATTTAGAATTTAGATGTTAAACTTGGATCATGATCAAAGACTATTGAAAGTGAAACTCCATACAGTCTCACCACTTCCTTCACATATATCCTGGAAAGTTTTTCAAGTGGTAGATATTCCCAAATAACAATAAAGTGGTCAGTCTTGTTGATTAGGTCCACCAAAACCCATATCACATTGTTTCCTTTGGATGTCTTTGGGAGACTAGTGAAAAAGTTCATGGTGACATTCTTCCATTTCCACATGGGTATAGGCAAGTGTTTCATCACCCCTTTGGAATTTTGTCACTCTACTTTAACTTGATAACATATCAAGTACCTTGAGACATATTCCACAATCTCCTTCTTTATGTTATCCCACCAGAAGTGCTCTCGAAGACCATGATACATCTTGATACTCCCAAGATGGATATATAAAGTTGAGATATGTGAATTATCCAATATCTCCTTTATCTCAGGTGATGAAGGCACACAAAGCCTAGTTCCAAACCAAATTACACCATCAACATCGACATGGAACTCTTGCAGATTCCCTTTCTTTACTACATTCACCTTATTTTATAACTCCAGATCATCCCTTTGTTCCTAATTAATCTTCTCTTGGACAGATAGTTAAACAATAATTTGGGAAAGGTAGGATATATTCCCTGCCGCTATGATTTCCAAATCCATCCTTTTCATATCCATGAAGATAGGTTCTTTTTCAATCTGCATCATGGATAAAGTAGCAGGTTATTTTCTACTAAGAGCATCACCTACCTTGTTCGCCTTCCTAGGATGATAGTGAATTAGCTCTAACCACATCCTTTGAAGCATGTTGAGTTCATTTTTTGTGAATACATACTTTAGACTCTTGTGATCGGTATATATGTCACACTTCTCACCATAGAGGTAGTATCGTCAGATTTTCAAGGAAAAAATTACAGCTGCTAGATCTAGATCACGCATCAGGTAGTTTTTTCTCATGGATCTTCAACTACCATGAGGCGTAGTCTATCACTTTATTATTCTTCATAAGTACACAACCCAGAACTTTCTTTGAAGCATCTCTATATATCAAAAAACTTTCTACACTTTTCAGTAATGTGTGTATAGTTTTAGTGATCAACATTTTATTTAGCTCCTTGAAGATTTCCTCACATTATTCCTTCTAGTCATACCTTACCCTTTTCCTTGTCAACTTAGTTAGAGGGCTATAAAATCATGAGAAATTTCTCACAAAACATCGATAATACCCAGCTAATCCAAGAAAACTATGGATTTCCATGACACTAGAGGGTCTAAGCCATTCCTCAATTGCCTTTGTTTTTGAAGGGTCCATAAAAATTCCCTCACTTGTGATCACGTGTCCCAAGAATGTGACTTGTTGCATCCAAAAATCACACTTTCTAAAATTGGTGTACAATTTATCCTTCCTTAATGTCACCATCACAATCCATAGATGTTCTTTATGTTCCTCCTTGGTCTTGGATTAGATAATAATATCGTTGATAAACACTACCAAATTTTTTTCAAGGTAATTTATAAAGACTCTATTCATCAAATACATGAAGATTTTAGGGGTATTAGTAAGTACAAAGAGCATTACTAGAAAATCATAGTGCCCATACCTTGTGCTGAAAGTAGTATTCTAGATATCTTCTTTTTTAACCTTCTGCTGATGATATCCAGAATGAAGATCCACCTTTGATAAGTACTTATCTTCTCATATTTGATTGAACAAGTCATAAATCCTTGGAAGACGATACTTGTTCTTTAGGGTGATCTTGTTTAGTTCTCAATAATCGATACAAAACTACATTGATCAATACTTTTTCTTTACAAAGAGAACTAACGCACCCCAAGGTGATGCACTTGGGCGTATGAACCCTTTGTCCAAATGCTCTTGAAACTGCTTCTTTAACTCCTCCAGTTCAATTGGGTCCATTATATAGGGTAATTTTGAGATAGGAGTAGCTCTGGGTATGATTTCTATTAAGAACCTGACCTCACAATCTGGGGGAATTCCAAGAAACTATTTAGGAAATACATCACTATATTTCCTCAAAACGGGCATTTACCCTAGTTTGATACCTTCCTTTGACTCAACCATTTGAGTGAGGTATACTTATTTATAGGGAATCAACACCCACAACATTGAATTATTTTTCAAAGGAGATTCATGATATTCATTACATTTATAGAGGATCATAGGTTGGTTTGAAATATGGAAAAATATTTCCTTTTCCAAACAGTTGATATGTGATCTATATAATGAGAGTCAATCCATCCCCAGTATAGCATCAAATTCTACCAAGGGAAGCATCACAAGATTTTCTAGAAGAATCTTACCACATACACCAAAATGAGAAGATTCCAACACTTGGGTTGCAATGATTGCACCATTAGGTGTTTTTAAAGATATATTTACTTCAAGGTCTGGGGCTTTGATTCAATAGTTCTTGAAAAATTTCAAGATATAAAGAAATGCGTAGAACCAGAATCAAATAAGACTTTTCCCATTCTTGAGTGAATAATAAGTGTACCTTGTATGATTTCATTTTCTTGATCCACTTCAGAAACTATGATGGCATAAGACTTACCTTTATACTTTGGATTTTATGGATAATGATGCTAATTACCCTCAAGGACTCGAGGTTTAGTGCACTGATTTTCATAGTGCCCTTGTTCACTACAATTATAGCATTGGACCATGGGTGGTGCTCTCATTTTCTCCATTGTATCATCTGACTTCTTTATGTGACATTCATGATCTTGGTGGCCTTCTCTCCCACACTTATAACATTTACCCATCCATTTTAGGTAGTTACTATAATGCTTCTTCCCACATTTTTTACATGTGAGTGGTTGATATTTCTTCCCACCTTTATCACGAGATCCTCCATATTGAAACTCTGCCTTTAATTTCTTATCACCATATCCATGAGAACATTACCCAAAATCCATATCCACTTTGAGAGAACATTAAACAACATCTTCATAACACCCAAATTCTCAAATTTCTAGATCCTTTCAAAGATGTGGTTTTAACCCACTAAAGAATCTATCAATTTTACTATCATTGTTGATAACAAAACCCAAAGTGTACCTTGAAAGCCTTGTAAAATTTGATTTTTAGGCTGTGACAGATTCACCTTCCTTTTTCTTTGACTCTATGAATTATCTCTCCATATTTTTATGAAGAGTTTGAGGGAAATACTTATTAATAAACATTATTTTAAAGTCTTCCCACTCCATCTCTTCAATTTCATCCTTCGACTTGGTGTTCTTAATCAATGCCCACCATTGGTTGGCCTATCCATCTAGATGATAAATGGATAAATTCACCTTCTCCATATCAGAATAGTGAAGCATAGAAAAGGTCATCTCCATTAAGTTGTCCCACTGTTCTGCGGCTAGTGGATAAGAAGATCCACTAAACATCTATGGTCGTTGTCGCATAAAAAACTCGATGACCATTTTCTCCCTCTTTGGTGAAGGAGAAAGTTCCACATTGTTCAAGTTATTGTTCATATCCCGAGATAGATGGGTAATAATCACCGTGAAATTTTGGACCCCACCTCTTAAGGCATTGTGGATGTCATTATGGCAATCATTGCATTGCCCCTCGCATGGGTTGTTGGCCTAGTTTCTCCTAGTTCCCACTATTTTCTAAAATAGAAATGGTTAGAAAAAAAATAAGTCAACAATTCATGAATAATTTATTCCTCTGTGCAATTAAATATAAAGGAATATCTTGTGGGATCCATATGTTTATCATTTTTATAAAACAAATCTTCTTGGGTGCTTACTTATACTTAGTCTCATACTAAGGGTTTTAACTTAGGTTCTCTAATCCTAATTCCCAAATTAACTAAATCGTGCTATGATACTAAATATAGAGACCCTGCTTTTCTTACATGAATATTACATAATTTTAAAGATAAAGAACATAATAGTGCTACAAATCCAAGATCCAAAGTTTTAGTATCTTGGGAAAACTAGGACCATACATAACTTTTACATAATAAAACATAAACATTTATTTAATTACTTCTTATCTAGCTTCTTATGTCCCTCATATTATCCTCAGTATAAGAAATCACCTGAGGATATGCATCAAGAAAGGGATGAGATAAAATACCAGTAAGAGGATATATAAGAAAATAGATCAATACAACATGGGGTGAGAATAATCATTATCATAATATCATCATAATAATCATGATATGAAGTATTAGATAAAGGCGTGGAATATGGCAATTCATAAAAATTAAACATCATGTCTTAGTGGTCAAATACCACACATAGTTTTGAACAAATCTAGCATCATGTTTACAGATATTTCACTTTTTGTCATGAAATACATCACATTAACCAATGCATTGGAGCATTATATAATTCTAGGAACACCCATCACATCATAACATTTACATGTGCTATATAATTTCGGGCGCAACCATCATATCATAACATCTACATTATCATGCATGCCACATATAATATATATAAATATTGGATATAAAATTAACCATGTAAAGGAATGAGTTTTATTTCATAAAGAATACATTCAATAACTTTGGAGTTACCAAGATAAAAATGGAATAATATTCTTGGTATCAATCTTGATTGAAGAAGAAATAATCTCAAGAGAATTGAAAGATGTGTTTTTTAGAAATAAGAGTTCTTTTGGAAAATATTTTAATTTCCCATAAAACAAGATTGGAAAAATGTATATCCCATAAAATAAAATTTAAGGAAAAATAAATGATATTTATGGAATAATAAAGGAACATCCATACTGAAAATGAAGTAAAAGAGGGAAAACCCAAAGAAAGAGAGTTGGGTTTGAGAATCCCCTTACCTTACGTTCAGAAGTTTTCTTATCTTTAATATCCTAGATAATCATATTAAATCCATTAATTAACAAATCCATAATCACTTATACATTTATTTTATTTCTTATAGTTTTATTAAGTTCATTTATGGCCTTTTTGATGTGTTATAGAGTTCAATTTCATTGTTCGGGAGTGTTGGTTTTCATGATCAGTTTATCTTTATTCATGTATGAGAGATCATATAAAATGAGAATAATTCTTCAGAATTGAAATTATATTTAATTAATGAAATTATGTAAGTTTAAATGATTATATATTTCATTTTGTTTTATTTTATGAGGACGAATCATTAGATAAAATGTTAATGATGACCGTTTAGATTAATTTGACGGTTTTTCAATCATCGCGAACTATTTTTGTTTTATTATTTAATATTATGTATATATGTTGGTTTCAGAATAATAAAAAGGTTATAAAATACACTTTAAAATCTTTTTTAACCATTAAAATGGTTTTATGACTAACCTTGAAGGCGACAAGGGAAAATGAAAACATGTCATCTTTAAAGACAATAAATCAACACCTCACGGACGATGCTTTCATTTTAAGAATAAAAGGGAGAGGTGAAGAGGTTTGATGAGGGTTATTCCATTAACATTATAAAAATATAGTATATAAAATATACTGGAGTTATCATGCAACTTGTATAAGGTGAGGTGATGAGAGAATAGTAAAAGAAAAGAAATTAAAAGAAAAGAAATAAGATTTCACCTCTTAGATTTCTCCTCCTTGAGAATCTACTTAGGGAAGAGGTTTTGGTCTTTTGACGAGACAAAGGGATCCTGTACATGGGGGAGGGTCTTGGTAAGAGTATTGGTAAGAACTTATATAAGCTTCAAGGCTTTTGAGGTGTGAGGAGAAGAGGTGGTATTTATAGGGGAGGAGAGACATGTTTTCTCATTATTTTATTCATTAGTTTATTATTTTTGATCAAGACTATGAATAGTTTGAACATTATCACTAAATATATTAAAATAATTAATTATAGTTCTATATTATGGTCTTACATCATCCATACATTATCTATGACTCAATAATTCATGTATTTAGCTTATATCGTAAATTATCAAATTTCACTATTCACAAAAAATTTAAGTATTTTATAAAAATCCCAAAAATTCACCCTAACCATTTTTTAGAAGTTTAGAATTCAAAAATTAACTTTATTTTATGAAAATAATTTTCTAAATATGAGAAATTTAATTTTTAATTAAAATCATTATTTATTCTAAAAATACCAATTTTAAAATTATAACTGATTTTATGACACTTTAAAAATTAACTAAGGTCTCATAAAATTATTTTATAATCATAAGAAAACCAAATATTAATTTATGAGAATAAATTTTCTTTTAAATCATTATTTTAATTATAATTTTGTAAATAAATATTTATGACTTATAAAAATACCAATACTTAATTTATCATTTTTTTAAATATTTATTTACTTATTTCATGATATAAATATGTTATATTTTCATTCATAAGATACCAAAATTTTATTTCTTCTTTCAAATATGAAGTTTCCATTCTATTGGACAGATTACTATTCCTAAGGGTCATGTTACTATTCCAAAGGTCAAGTTACTATTTCATCGGTATAGGTTCCTTAATTTCTAAAAAGCCTCTTATTTCATTCATTCTTCATTTATAAAGTTTGTATTGTGGTCTCTATGTGATTTTATGTAATTTATACCATATGACATAATTATAAGAAGGGATAAATTCCATTGATAAAAATTTAGGTCGTTACAACTTATCTAGCCCCCTTCCTTTTATCAGCACTAAACAACCGCTCCTGCCCACACCCACATGCGCCTTCACTTGGATTCGAACCTGGGACCTCCACCCTCACGTGCTTGTACCTTTACCACTGCTACATGTTGTTTTGTTTTTTATTTTATGATATATCTATTAATTTATATATATATAGTTACTTTTTAATCCATATATTTATTCATATATTTATACAATTATTTTTAAATACACTTATAATTTATGTTTTGTGTGCGTGCGTTTATAAATAAATACATACATTCATATATATTTATACATATGAGTGTGTCTATAAATATAATTATACATGTGGTGTATGCCTACTAGTCATGGGCCTTCAGGTTAGTTATTGAGATCTTTAATGCCCTTTGGGACTTCAAGGCCATGTAATGTGTTCTCTCTACCCAAAAAAAGGTGTTTTTTTGGTTTAATAATAAAAAGAGAGCTCTCCCAGCCTGTTAATATATATATATATATATGTATATATGTATATTTTTTTACTAATACACACACACAAAAATATATTTATATACACATATACAAATATATTTAGAAAGATATTTTATATGTAAATATGTTTACGAATTTATTTATAAAAATAAAATTTTATGTATAAATATATACAAATATGTATATATGTGTGGATATTTGATTATAAATAACACTAAAATATGAAAAAAGATAAAATATGAACATCATAATATCCATATGAGTATAATACCTAATAATAAATTGACTATCCACTAGAAAAGATAAGAAACCCCCCTTAAATGAGGCTGAAATCTCATCAAATGTTCAAAAATTAAGGTACTCTGACAAAAAATCAGTTTTAGGGGCCTTCCAAACCATTCTGACCTTGAAAAAATGGTTACCGAGATTATATTGATCTATATATCATAAATATTTTCACAAGTTTCAATTTTATATGTGGTGGAGCTCAAACAGACACCCGAATCAAAAGTTATTTTAAATTGTTTATTAATTTATTGAATTTTTCTATCATCAAACTGTTATTAAATGAAAACTACTCAATAATAATTAATTTTTTTTAATTAATATATATTTTTAATTATTTTATAAATCATTTTTCATTAAATATCTTATATATTGAGCATGATTACATATTTAGTATTATATAAATCATATTTTATAAAAGATATTATATTTATATCAATATAAATATGTATATATATATATATATATATATTAACATATGATTTTTTCATGATATATAATTTTTTTTATGAAATATAAATTTTATCAATGATAAAAAACATTGATAAATGGATACTTTTATCATCTTTTTTTAGCACTGATAAAAGTACCTTTTGTCATCGCTTTTTGTTAACGATGATAAAGTCACCCCCTTTATCAATGATTTTTAGCACTGATAAATGGTAGCACTGAATAATGTAACACCCAAAAATTATAAAACTATATAATTATGTTTGATAGAATATGAGACACGTAACACTGGGTTTAGCTTACATTACACGCAACAGCGAGTTTCTTCGCAACCTTGCGTTACACACAAAGTTGAGTTGTACCGAACAACAATATACTATCAACATTATTATTTAATATGAAAATTATCGCCTATCTGTTATAATGGAGGATAAGAATAGGTTTCAATAAATAATGAAAATATATATCTTACATACATTTATTATCTATCTATTTATTATAGATAAAATAATAATCATTTAAAAGAAAAATAAATGTTTTATGAAAAACAATATTTTTTCTAAAAGACAGTTTAATAGAATTTTGTACACATAATTTAAAATTATTTTTTACTAATCTTAGAAAATATATATTAAAAAATAAAATTCATTTTTTAAATATGGATACGAAAATTATCTCAGGGTTAATTTTTGGGATTTTTTTGATAAGTTTCATTTTTTGATGAATAGTGAAAAATAATGAATTTTAATTCAAAACTATTTTTCATTTAAATAATTTATAATGTTAAATTATATTTTGAATTGGTTTTAAAGTAAAATTAGTTCAATTTTTTATCAATTAATCCAATTCAGGTCATTGAAATCATTTTCATATTGAATTTTGATATAAAAACATTGTAATCTTTTGAACATTTTCATTTTAAAAACCTGCTTTCTCATCCTATCTATGGGATTGATTTTAAATTAAAATTTTACAATTTTGTGAATTTAATTTTGAAAAAAATAATCCATATTTTTAATTATAATAATTTATATTGTATAATAAGTTCAAATTAATTTTTGATCAAAATAAACAGTGAGTGCAGTAAAAATTAATTACTGCGGTTATGGTAAAAATGGGTTTACTGGGGTGTTAAACTAAAAATATAAGGTTAAAAATGACCTATAAACTTGTATAAAAACTATTTTATATCCATATTACTACAATTAAAACTCTAAGGTTTGATAATGGTCTATTATAAACTCTTGTGACATATGAAAAATGTGGGAGTACTCAATTATTTTCAAAAATACCAAGTGTGTCCTCTCCCCTGCTTCTAAAAGGTCACCCCTATCCACTATTATTTACACCTTAAAACCAATTTTGTTTATAAAATAATTTACCAAATAACTTAAAAAATTATCTCCCTTCATCCTAGAATCATTATTTTGGGCATAAATCTAACCCAGGAAGGCTTTTAATGCAAACCTAAGGAAGATACATGAAGAAGATGTAATGTTCTTCAACGAGCATCATTATTTTATTTCTTTATCCACCTCCTTAAATTTTCATTAAAACATGATAATATAATAATATAAGTATATTAAATATATTGGTATTTTTTTATAATAAGTTTATGACCTACAACCATCTCCACTTCTATCAAATGGGTTATGAAACCACCATTCATGTGTACGGCAGACTACCGCCTCACGAACCGATGTCATTCATTTTTCCATTTCCACCTCTCAAGGTTGTGTATGATAATGGATATAAAGTATATATATGATATTTATAAAATATTTATACCTCTTTATTCACTATATAATATATATTTTTTTACCTTCCATTCTATAGGAGATATGATAACGTTGCTCGTGTGTACGGTGGACTACCACCTCACAAAGCGTTGTGATTCGTCTTTCACTAACGATTCACATGGAAGGTGATAAAGATAAAGTTAAAGATTATATGTGATATAAATTATATAATTATTATATTCATTACATATTTATTATTCTTTAAATATAATATATATCATTTTGTTTCTTTCATTTTCACTCACGTAAAGATGATAACATCGTTCATGTATGTGTGGACTACCGCCTTCACAAATAGATGTAACTATATTTTAATCACCACACCATATGAATGATATATATAAGTATAAAATATTATATTAATTATGTTATTATTATTTTGTAAAGCTAAAATATCACTTACCTCCTTTCCATAATGATCATTGAAAAGTTGAAACGTTACTCATGCGTACGTATGACCTACCTTCTCCATGATCGTAACATACTTAATTTTTCATAACCATCATTCATGATTATTTTTAAAAGTATAATTGATGTAAAAATATGATAATTATGTCATTATTATTATTCTATAGATGATGTAACTATATAATATGCGCAAGAACTAGATCTTTCATGAAAAAACACTCAAAACAACAAAAATAATGAAAGATTATTAATGAATAGATAATAAAATGTTATAAAAGGATCATATATGATAGTATAAATATTAATATGGTTATGTTATAAGTTAATAACATGTTTAAAACCACTATACAGTAGGTTAAATCACCTTCAACAAAATTAAGCATGAGATACGAGATTTCGTCTCAATTTCATTTCGTTGAGGCATATTATAATGTCATGCACCTAATTTATTTTATATGGTGTATATACTGAACATAGAGCATGTAATATCATGAATACTTAATTTTTCATGGTATTTTAAGTTTTTATTAGAATTATTTCATCTAAGTGTATTTTAATTAAAAGTTACCAAGTGGTAAAGAATTTTATAACTCAATTTCATTTCATTGGGTTATATTACTCATTCATTGTCTTTGATATTATAATATTATGTGTGTAATGAATTTTTAATATATATTTTTGTATTTAAACTTGTTTTATGTGGATTTATATCTGATACACATATTCGATTCATTGACTAATTCTCACTTCAATGTTATGATCATTTTAAGGGTTTATTTCACAGTCTCATTCTAATCGAGATTGTTTATTCATGAATTTTAGTTGAAGGAAATTATTTGATAATTGTATAAATAAAACCATTTTATTTTATTATCCTTTATTTATTATTAATATTTTCTATTAATATTATCATTTTCCCACTATTTTATACTTAAAATGTTTTAGATTTGTTTTTTAAGAAAAACCTATTTCATTTTTCTCTTCAGTCGAAAATATATTTTCTTCTAAAACCACATTTTCTAATTTTTTTTTCAAAAATGTTTTTAACCTTTTCAAAATGATTTATTAAAGGAATTTTCACCCATTTTTACACTTTAATTTTTTTTCAAAGGAATCTTATTTCGTTTTCAAAACAATGCCTGTTTGACATTTACTGAAAATGTGAAAGGAATCTTCTTGTAATTTTCTAAACAAGGCACCCTTATAACCTTTTTTAAAATGAAAAAGGAATGTTATTTTTAATTTTATGGAATGTATGAAATTACCCACCAACATGAACATTATTTATTTTAAGATTCCTTTACAATTTTATGAGGTTATTTTTAAAGAAAATGTTTTTAAAAGTGATTTTCAAAGAAAAGTATTTTCAAAATGTTTTTCAAAATGAAAAGGATATTTTACTCAAGAATGTTTTTAAATATATTTTTATGGTATTTATATTTATCAATGACATGAACCCTTTATTCTTACTCCAATGGGTATATGTTGATACCATCCTTATTCTTCCTCTGGATGGTTTATGATTATTTTGACCAAGGATAGTATTGACATTCACTTTCTTGTTTTGTTTTGTAGTCATTAACTTCCCCTTGAAATATTAAATTTCTTATGATCATTATATATTAAAATTTCCCTAAATATCCATATTATTTATCATGGATATGCTTCTTAAACCATATACAATTTTAACAAACAATGTTTACATTGAAAGTTATTTTTTTATTTGGGACAATATTGATAAATGTGTATACTTTACTCAATATAGATATTTGATGATAAGACACATTGTTTATGAATTAAATCGATTATTTGATATATGAGGAATGATTTGGACCTATAGACATGGGTGAGTTCTAGTTAATGATATCCCCTCGATGTATCGATAGTCTCATGAGATGAATCATTTGGATAGCCTTAGTTAAATGGGTTTATACCCATCAGTTTTAAACTGTATTGAAAATAAATCTTGATGGTAAAGGTATCATGTACCTGGAAAACATTACATCCAATAATTAAGCATTACCTTCATTAAGAGTTCATTTATTATTATCCAAAATATTTTCACTATGAAATTATCTATGGATGCATTTCATTTTCAGTTTTTTTATTAAATGACATATGTTTTCAATTATTTACCTTTCCATATTTATTATGCCTTATCCAATTATGATATTCAGTTTATTGATTAAATGGATTGTGTTTCAGTTATTTAACTTTCCATTAGTTATGCTAGTTGATTATTTAAATGATATAGGTGTTCATATATTTATCTTTCCATATTATTCATTCCTTATTAATTACACTTCATTGATTCATGATAGCTTCTATTGTACTTGACCCTTACTGAATATTTGAGTTCACCCTTATTTTGTTTCCTTTCCCTAGGCTATAAAGATGGATACTTTGAATGAGTTTTTAAGGATACTGAGCATTTTATTTTTTTATGTACTATGTTTTATTTTCTATTCCTAATGTAAAATGGGTATCATGTATGTATTTGGTTCTCTAACACTGCTAAACTGATTCATCCTTTGTTATTTGATCCATTTTATCCATGCCAATATAATAAAGTAAGGCACTGACTTTAGGATTCTGGGGTTAGGTCATTATAGTTAGTATCAAAGGAAGTTTAATAGAAAGCTTGAGAACTAGATTTAGGAAAACATAGAATATATAACATAATTCTACTATAAACTTTGAGTATAAGTATATAATAACATCCTAAAGTTTTGTTAAGGTAGTAATTATGTGGTTTTTCCTTACAATACATCCCTATCTGAATATTATAAGTGGAAATGGTTCTATAATATATGTACCTATGGGTAATAAATCTGATAAGGGAGTATTATGCTTGACTCTATCATCACCCAGTGCATGACAACGAGCCTTACCATGCACCTAGTTTTACACTCCTGAGGGATATGCTTAGGATAAATTACATTTTCTTTACAAATAATTATGATGGATTTGAAAATAAAGATATCCCCAAAGAAGAAAAGTTTATGATTCTATAATTAACAATGCATAAATTTTAATTTATATTAAGTGTTATACAATATTTGGAATTATACATTATGATTTAAATTTCATAATTTTACAAGATAATCCAATATATGTCATTGTTTAGAAATGGATTATAGAATGAATAAGGGTATCAATACCCATGAACAATATAGAAACTTCCATGCTAAGTAAACCAATACCATTGGTATTGAAACAGATAAAATTATGGCTATATTAGGGCAACTTTATCAGTTCATGATTAATAACTTTGCCCAAATGGAGTAGCCTATTACACAATGAGATTCTTCTATGTTGGATCACTTTATATGATAGAATACCCCAACATTTAGTGGTACTACTAATCCAATGGTAGCCGAATAATGGATTAAGTCTCTGGAGAAGATATTTATGGCATTGGGATGTGGTGAAAATGAAAAGGTTACACTTTAAATGTATTATCTCAAAGGAAATGCTGATCAATGGTGGGTGTTGATCCAAAATACTAGAGAGGAAGAGGAAATATAACTCATGGAATGAAATTTTTTTAAGGAGACATTCTTTGAAAAATATTTCTCTTGTGAGTAGAAAACTAAAATGAAGATAAATTTCCTTAGTTTAAAGCAATATTGGCCATTTCTTTGATGGGATTAAGACAAATATCTAAAGGGCATTGGTCTCTCAATTTTTTTCATTATACGATTAAATAATCTTATGTTCTATCAATACAGATAAATAATTCTTCAAGTATTATGGCTTCAAAGGGAAGAAATAGAAGAAGAGGACAACATAATAAAAAATGGATAAAGGGATGAAGGGAAAGAAGGATTGCCCCACATGTGATAAATGTGGAAAGAATCACCCAAAGAAATTATTGAAGGGATTGGAAGTTTTTATAAGTGTGGAGAAAAGGGTCACTAAGAAAAATAATGAAAATGGAATAAAGAAAACAGTGCTATTTAGTGTTTCGACTATAAAGAGATGGGGCACTATGCAAATGAATGCCCCAAACATCAAGGTAATACACCTTAGAAGAAGCACACGTATCAATGTCAATCTTATAATATGGATACAATTTAATTGGAATGATTAATGTTCTTTTGTTTTTGGATCCAAGAAATATATAAAGTATTTTTTTGATGATATTTGTCATGACCCGTCCCCCGGGGCCCGTGCCGTGACTACCCCAAGCCCGCCTTCCATAGGCCAGGGGCTGATGACTAGCACTGGAAAGACATATCCCAAAAAAGGAAGGCATCACCTTTAAACCTATACACACATAGATATGGAATACCACACAAAGAAAACAACAAAGGAATGAAAGAAACACAACCACCACAAAGTATCACTATTGAGAGTAAAGTGTGTAAACTGAAAGTAAAGGGGCTAGAATACAAGCCCAACTGAAAGGAAAGTACAGCAAAAGAAGTACAAGCTCTGAAGGTCATCTACCAAGGATCCTACCTGAAGGGTAGGTACAACTCTCCATCATATGTCACTGCAACACACCACGTATATCGACCACCTATGAGCAATGTCTAGTCCTGCCTACCCAAATTCCATTCAAAGTTTTCCATCGTCTTCACAAGACACAACAGGTGCAGACGAAGACCATGCATGGGTGAGTATAACAATACTCATTAGGGACCATGATACCCCCGAAGGTCTCTCAGTAATCCATGAAGAAAAACACCACAAAGGAAAATACCACAGAGGTAATACCACCAAGAAAGATCTCAAACACATAGAACAAAGTAAAAGACGCAGTTCACACTAGGTATAACTCAAGTACAGATGTAAAGATGATTATTCGTAAAGCTAGATCATCTTATTTTGTTGAGAGGATCTACTGTTGATCCACACAGGGTCGCTAGGTGCTAACCCACACAAGATCGCTAGGTGCTGACCCACACAGGATCTCTAGGTGCTGACCCACCCAGAATCACTAGGTTTTAACCCACATAGGATCGCTACATGCTGACCCAAACAAGATCGCTAGGTGATGACCCACACAAGATCTCTATTCGTTCTTCACGTCACAACCAGTCACTGGATTCCTACACTTAGCACGCTTGATTACAGGAGGATATACTCCTCAATCCATAGATTGTACCTCAACCACCACAAAGTAACACATAGAGTAACCTCGAAGGACCGTACCATCGTAAGGGTTCCAACACAATAGACGGTGCGTCGATCAGACGCCCGGTCTGTATGTTATAGGCTTTTTAGTAAAAAGGGTCCAGTTAGATTCGAGTCCGATCCAACCTGGCCATACTCCAACTTCTGCCAAAACTCAACTGGAGTATATCAAAAGGACCTCCCCATCGTAAGGGTCCCAATTCCATTGACAAAACTTCAATCAGATGCACAGTTTTCAAGATACAGACGTTTTAGTAAACGAGGGGTTGGTTATGCCTTAGCCCGGTCCGACCCGGTCCGACCGACCCGACCAACCTGACCTGGGGGTCCCAAATACCCTGATTCAATTAGATAGACGCGACCTGACTTGGTTCGGTTTGGGGTCAGTTTGGTCCAGCCTGGCCAATGGGCCAGACCCAATGGGCCTCGCTGGACCTGGTCTGGTTTGAATGATGGTCCAGCCCGTTGGGTCGCCCAGCCCTAAGGGCACAATTCTAGCCCGCCAACGTAGGTATGACCCGCTGGGTCGCGGGTCCGGCCCGCTGGCTGAGGGCGCGACCCGCCAGCCCGAGGCCTGGCCGCAAGGGTGGCTGGTGGTGCGTCGTCCAGCCGGGACATGGCAGCCGCGCCGCGTCTTGCCCCTGCTGGCCCTGTGGACGCGGGGCCTCCTCCATTCGCGGTCGATGGACCATGGATCGCTAGCCACAGAACTTCCCAGACACGAGCCGTCCCTCCACACAATTCCTGGCACCACATCTCCTCACCACCGCGGCACACCGCCACCCTCCACCTGTAGCCGCCACCACTAGCGGTGCCTCCGATGGGCCACTAGAGTTGTTTCGATGGTCCGTTTTTGGATCCCTCTGCACCTACGGTCTCCGTAGGGTGCCGCCATCACCGCAAAGCCTTCAAATTTTCTTTTAAGACAAGTTTACTGGTTGAATTCGAAGAACGCTCCAAGAATGACTATGGAGGAGGGATCATGCCTTATTTGGGTCGGTGCATTCCCTCCGCATTAGAGTTTAGTCATGGGGATAAACATGATGATAACCACACAACTTGAAAAACCCCAAATCAAAACCCCTCACAATATCCACCGGCAAGAAGGAGCGATTCACGGATCAACCTGTTAGTCGGTTGATCCATGTTCATAGTTAATTTTCAAGAATGGGGAAGAAATCCTTAAATAATTAGAACGCATAAACCCCTACCTTGTTGACATTCGATGCTGAAGCATTCATCCTTGAGGTTTCAAGATGTCGAGGTTGCTTCCAGCTCCGTTCTTCGAGGCACACCGAAGTCAGTGATGATCCGCTGGTGGATCATTTTTCGTTGGAGAGGAAGACCGTTGGAGGTCCTTGAGAGAACCACAAAGGTTTAATCCTTGTTCTACCAACGTGAAAAATAATTAAAAGGAAACACATTGTAGTGTTTCAGTTACGCTGCAACATCGTGTCGTTACACTGTTTCATTTATGAAACAACGTCACTATTATGCTTCCTTTATTTCATCGTTACACTGCATGATACAGGCCATTAATGAGCCTCATTAATGCGCCTCTTCGCCACCTCATCGCTGCACTGCAACATCACCGTCCACCACTCAAAGGTGAGAAAATAAATAAAATAATTCTTTTAAATTATTTTATTATTTTTCTCAAAAAGTCCAAAAAATTAATTTTCCAATCTGCCCTTATCGGCCGAAGTTAATTCATTTCTAGGAAAACCCCCACGTTCAGAGTTCAACTGTGCCTTTGGATTTTTGATCCAAGCACCAGTTCAAAAGATAAAAAAACCCACTCGCACGTTTACTGAATGTACTTTAAAAAAGTTAAAAATTCCCTTATGGGATCACCATTCCTCGAAATCACGTGTCATCAAAGCATGTGGTCTTAGAATAATTCCATATAATTAAAAAAAAAATTACGTGAAATTTTCAAGACATTACATTCTCTCCACCTTAAGGCTTTACGTCCCTGAAACTCAAAACAAAAACTAATAAAACAGATGGGGGTACTGAGCATGAATCTGAGCCTCCCACTCCCATGTACTCTCCTAGAGATTCTCATGCTGCCACCAAACTCACACCAGAGGAATCGACCGCCCACATAGGACCTGCTCTTGTCGATCCTCTATATCCACCGGGAACTCCACAAATGTTTCCCCATCATCAATGTCCATCTTTCCCCATTCAATGACATGCGATGAATCATGCACGTACCTCCTCAGCTACGACACATGGAAAACATCATGCACTCGATGCATCTTTGGGGGAAGATCTAGGTGGTACACCACCTCCCCAACTCTACTCAAGATCTGAAAAGTTCTGATGAACCTTGGAGATAACTTTCCACCCTGACCAAATCTTCGCAATCCTCGTTGAGGTGATACCTGAAGGAAAACATGATCGCCCTACTCAAACTACAAGGGTCTTCATCTCCTGTTGTCATAAGACTTATGTCTGCTTTGTGCAGTCCTCATCCACCCTTGGATGATATTCACCTTCTTGGTGGTTTCCCATACCAACTCCGGACCCATGAGTGCCGACTCCCCTAGGTCTATTCAGTATAAAGGTGATCTGCAAGGCTGCCCGTAGAAGGCCTCAAACAGTTCCATGCCGATGGTGGGGTGATAGCTATTATTGTATGCAAACTTCACCAGTGGTAGGTGGTCATCCCAAATGTGACCAAAATACAAGACACAAGCACGAATCATGTACTCCAAGTTCTGTATGGTCCTCTCTTCCCGACCATCTGTCCGGGGATGAAAAGCTGTGCTCAAGCGCACCTGTAGCCCGAATGCCTCCTGTAATACCCTCCATAGTCAAGATGTAAAGTGAGCATCATGATCTGAGATGATCATTGAAGGCATCCCGTGAAGTCACACTATCTCCTAGATGTAGAGGCATCCCAAGCCATCTACCAGTCCCTTCTCCCAGATGGGTAGGAAGTGAACCGACTTGGTGAGTCGGTCAATGATCACCCAAATAGAGTTGTGGCTCTTGGATGTACATGGTAACCCCATCATGAATTCCATCGAGATACCATCCCATTTCCACTCTGGTACCTCGAGTTTTTGGGATAATCCTGCTAGAACCTAATGCTCGACCTTTACTTGATGACAAGTGAGGCACCATGAAACGAACTCGGCCACTGCTTTCTTCATCCCTAGCCACCAGTACTGACGTCAGAGGTCCTGATACATCTTTTCCACTACAGTATTTACTTCCAAAGTGGATTTATGAAACTCCCTCAACACCTCCTCTTGTAATGTCATTGGTACTACGGTGCATCCTCTAAAAAGGATGACGTTCTCCCCACCTATTGAAAATCCATCAGGAGCATTTCTTGAGGATATCTGAGCACGACGAGCCTTATAGTCAACATCCACAAGTTGTGCCTCCCTAACTCACTGTAAGAGTTGGGGAGTGACAGTCATAGACTAGAGGTAAGCTGCTCCATCACTATCCATGAAGGATATATACATCGTGGCTAAATGCTCTGTCGCCTCACTCAGTAGTTGTAAACCAGAACTACTGCTAAGTGCATCTGCCACCATGTTCCCCTTCCTAGGAGTATATAATATCTCAAATTCATAGTCCTGGAGGAACTCCAGCCATCATCACTGTCTCAAGTTCAGGTAATTTTGTGAGAAGATATACCTGAGGCTCTTGTGGTTGGAGTATATGGTAAACCGTTCACCCATCAAGTAGTGCCGCCACATCTTCAAGGCAAAGACCACTACTTCTAACTCCAGGTCATGGGTCGCGTAGTTATACTCATAATGCCTCAACTGGAATGAGTCGTAGGTGATCTCTACTTTCTCCTGCATCAGGACACAACCTAGTCTGGTCCCTGATGTGTCATAGTAAACTACATACCCAACGCCCTCCTCTGGTAGTCTCAAGATGGGTGCACTCGTCAGTCTCCATCTCAGCTTCTGGAAACTATGCTGGCACCTCTTCATCCACAAAAAGGTTTTTCCCTTCTTTTTCAAAGATGATAAGGGTGATTATACTTTAGAAAAGTCAGATACAAACCTCTGGTAGTACCCAGCCAACCCCAGGAAACTCCACACCTCAGTCACACTCCTGGGTGGCTCCCAAGCAAGCATCGCCTGTATCTTCTCCAGATCCACTGCAAATCCAGCCTATGAAATGACGTGTCCTAGAAAGTGGACTCCCTGAATCTAGAACTGGAACTTTAAGAGCTTACCATAAAGCTGGTGCTCTCATAGTGCATCTAGGACTATCCGTAGGTGTGTAACATGCTTCTCCTCTAACGTTGAGTACACAAAGATTTCATCAATTAATAATACCATGAAACGATCGTGGTAAGGATAGAAGATCTTGTTCATGAGTCCCATGAACACTACTGGGGAATTGGTCACACCGAAAGGCATCACCAAAAACTCATAGTGGCCATACCGACATCTAAAGGCTGTCATCGATACATCTCAATCCCGCACCCGAATATGATGATAGCCTGATCTGAGGCCGATCTTTGAGAACCACCTCACTCCCTTCAGCTGATTGAAGAGGTCACCAATCCTCTATAATGGATACTTGTTCTTCACAGTCACTTAGTTCAAGCGCCAGAAGTCCACGCATAGTCTCAAGATCTTCTCTGCCTTCTTGGAAAACAACACTGGGACTACCTATGGAGAAATGATGGGCCTCACAAACCCCTTCCTCTACAAGTCCTCTAGTTGTACCCTCAACTCAAGAAGCTCTGCAGGAGCCATCCGATATGCAGGTGTAGATATCAGTGTCGTCCCCAGGTATAATTCAATGCAGGAGTCTACCTCTCTACGAGGAGGAAATCATATGACATCTTCTGTAAAGACATCATCATACTCTTCCACCACTATAGGAAAGCTCAGACTCCCCTCGTCCACCATACTAAGGGCTAGTCTATCCAACTAATGAGTGATCAGCTTTACCCTCCTCCAAAAAATTCCACCCCATGCTGCAAAGGTTCTCTTCTCACCGGTGAAGGAAAAACTGGCCTCATCCTCACAGAAACACCACACTTTGCACCTAAAATAGTAAATATGAGCATGGACTATGGATAACCAGTCTATACCCAAGATGACGTCATAAGGCCTCAACCCTGCTACTAGGAGATCCCATCCAAGGATCTCGCCTCCTAGACTAAGCTCACACCATTGACACCAGTGTGTAATTATCGAATCCCCTCCTATAGGAGTCTCTAATCGTAAGGATCGAGCCAACGACTCCATTGGAATATCTAAACCTCGAACGAGGTTTGTGGTAAGAAAAGAGTGACTGACACCTATGTCTATGAGAATTGTAACTAAGGTGGAGTAGACACAGATCGTACCTATAATCATCTATAGAGTGCCATGATCGTAGGCCTCCATCGCCTGAAGTTGGCCCCACTTCTATCCACTTGCTCCCGGAGCTCGTGGTAGACCTCCTAGGCGTGGTAGTGGTAGTACCTTGAATTGTCGTCCACTACCTATCGCTCGACCTTCTCCCCTTCCATGTCCACTGCCCCGTGGACCTCCTCGCTCGAACCTTTATCAATGTCTCAGTGGTCCCTCAACTACCTTCTAGTCATCCTTATAGGGAGTTAGACAGTCACGAGCCATGTGCCCCTGTCCTCCGTAAGAGTAACAAAATCTAGCCCTTAGATGACCTCCTCTACCTTGGGAGCTCCATACCTCCGACCCTGCATCCTAGGGTCATCCTCCAGAAGGTCTGGCCCATTTGGGCCTCTGCGTCATCTGCCTACTACCTGCTACATATGACTTGGCTTCCTGTCGCCCGGTGATGGATCTCATCATCAGTGGATGCTCAACTAGGAAACTCTCCACCAGTAGTGCTCGCTCTAGCACTCCAACCTACATCAGGATGTTGAGTGAAATCATCGACACCCTGATCTCCTGTAGGAGTCCCTACTCAAAGGTATGATCCCTAAAGAAAGGGTCTCATACCATGTCGGTGGAGTAGTGTGATAAGTCAGTAAACCTCGCTGAGTACTGGGCCACAGTTAGGATGACCTACTGTAGGTGTAGTAACTCTTGAATACGCACTGAGCATAGTGTCGCTGGTACAAACTCTACCCTGAAGAGGCTCTCAAAGTCTAACCAGACAAGGGTCACCTCCTCACGTGTCTGGAGCGTCATGCTCCACCATCTCCCTATCATGCCCTGAAAAAGGCTAGTGACTAGAATTACCATATGGTCTACAAGTGTCTCTACCAAGTGAAAAACTCATGCCACAACCTCTAACTAGTCCTAAAATGCCTGAGGATCTGTCTCTCCTCAAAACCCTGGAGGCCTCTATCTCTGGAACTCGTGCAGCATGCTCAGTCGACGTGCAATTTCCACTCATAAGGATGGTATCAACTGATACTCTTCAGGTTGTGGTGCTACTGGTACACCACCCAAAGGTTCTATCACTGTAAGTGGTCCCTAAACCGATGCCTAATCGCTCGGTGGACCATCATTGTGATCTCTCACTAGAATCCTGGCTGGCTGTCTTCATGGGGGCATCTTGTAGAGAAACAGATGTGGCATAGTCAATAAGTTATACCCGGTGAGCTGACTCAAAAGAGATCAAGAGAAAAAAATTCCCAAAACACATGTAACTATTGTTTTCGTGTACCAAGTCAGAAAACAAAATTTAGGGTCTTGGTGTATGGATACGTCAACCGCTGCACCAACACTGGAATCCCTAGACTGAAATCCGAACTCAAGACACTTGACACTATTTTCCCCATTGAAAATTACAGACTCTTAGTTCTTCTGGTATAACCGACCGCACTAAAATACCACTTTGTCATGACCCATCCCCAGGGGCTCGTTCTGTGACTACCCTAATCCAACCTTCCATAAGCTAGGGGCTAGTGACTAGCACCCGAAAGGCATATCCCAAAAAGGGAAGGCATAGCCTTTAAACCTGTACACACACAGACAGTGCATGCCACACAAAGCAATCCACAAAGGAAATAAAGTAGCACAACCACCACAAAGTATCACTATTGAGAGTAAAGTGTGTAAATTAAAATTAAAGGGGCCAAGAAACAAGCCCAAGTAAAAGTAAAGTACAACAAAATAAGTACATGCTCTAGAGGTTATCCTCCAAGGATCCTACCTGAAGGGTAGGTACAACTCTCCACCAGACGTCACTGCATCACACCATGTCTATCGATCACATCCGAACACTGTCTAGTCCTGGCTCCCCAAATTCCAGTCAAAGCTATCCATCGTCTGCACAAGACACAATAGGTGCGGGCGAAGCCCGTGTAGGGATGAGTATAACAATACTCAGTAGGGACCCCAAGACCCCAAAGGTCTCCCAGTAATCCACAAAGGAAAACACCACAAAGGAAAATACCACATAGGTAATACCACCAATCAAGATCTCCAACACATAGCAAAAATTAAAAGACGCAAATCACACTAGGTATAACTCAAGTACAGAAGTAAACATGATTAGTCGTAAAACTAGATTATTTTATTCTGTCAAGAGTCTTTGCTGCTGATCCACACAGGGTCGCTAGGTGTTGACCCACACAATATCGCTAGGTGCTGAGCCACTCAGGTTCTCTAGATGATGACCCACCCAGGATCTCTAGGTGCTGACCCATGTAGGATTTCTATGTGCTGACCCACACAGGATTTCTAGGTGCTGACCCACACAAGATCACTATTCATTCTTCACGTCACAACCAGCCACGAGATTCCCGCACTTAGCATGCTTGATTCCAAGAGAATTCGATCCTCAATCCATCGGTCATACCTCAACCACCAAAAAGTCTGACATAGAGTAACCCCGAAGGACTATCCCATCATAAGGGTTCTAACACAACAGACATCATGTCGATCGGATGCCCGGTCTGTAAGTTATAGACTTTTTAGTAAAAAGGGTTCGGTTAGATTCAAGTCCGATCCAACCCATCCGTACTCCAACATCCACCAAAACTCAAGTGGAGTATATCAGAAGAACCTCCCCATCGCAAGGGTCCCAAATCCACTGACAGGACTTCAATCAGATGCACAATTTGCAAGATACGAGCATTTTAGTAAACATGGGGCTGGTTGTGTCTGGGCCCGGTCCGACCTGAGAAACCCATCCCGGGGGTCCCAAATACCCCGATTCAATTATACGGATGTGAACTAACTCAGTTCAGGTCGGGGTCGGTCTGGTCCGGCCTGGATAGTGGGCCATGCCCAATGGGCCTCAATGAACCCGACCTGGTTTGGCCGAGGGTCCAACCCACCAATATGGATTTGGTCTGCTGGGCCACGGGTCTAGCCCGCTGGTGAGGATCTGGCTCGCCATTGTGGATCCAGCCTGCTGGCTAGGGGCGTGGCCCACTAACCCGAGGCCCAACCACAAGGGTGACCGATGGTGCACCGTCCAGCCGGGACGCTGCAGCTACACTGCGTCCTGCCCCCTGGACGTGGTCCCTCCTCTAGCCGTGGTTGATGGACTGCGGATCGCTAACCATCAAATAACACAGACGCGGGCCGTCCCTCCACGTGGTGCCTGGAGCCGTGTCTCCTCACCACCATGACCGTCCAGACATGGCTTCCTGCCGCCACGGTGTGCCGACGGGTGCGCCCCCACCCTCCGTCTGTAGCCGCCACTGGTGGTGCCTCCGATGGGTCACCAGAATCGCTACGATGGTCCGTTTTTGGAGCCCTCTGCACCTACCATCTCCTTAGTGCACCACCATCACCGCGAAGCATTCGAATTCACCTTGACAACAAGTTGACTAGTCAAATTTAAAGAATGCACCAAGAATAACTATGATGGAGGGACCAGGACTTGTTTGGGTTGGCCCGCGCCCTTCGTATTAGAGTTTAATCATGGGGATAAACATGATGATAACTGCACAGCTTGAAATACACCAAATCAAAACCCCGCACAATATCCACCGGTAAGAACGAGTGATTAAAGGATCAACCCGTTAGTCGATTGATCTGCGTTCGTCATTAATTTTCAATAATGGTGAAGAAATCCTCAAATAATTAGAATGAATAAACACCCACATCATTGACATTCGATGCCGAAGCGTTCATCCTCGAGGTTTCAAGATGTCAATGTCGTTTCTAACTCCGTTATTTGAGGCATGTCGAAGTCAGTGATGATATGGCAGTGAGTCATTCTTCGTTGGAGAGGAACACTATTGGAGGTTCATCAGAGAATCGCCAAGGTTTAATCCTCATTCCACCAACGTGACAAATAATTAAAAGGAAACTCATCACAACGTTTCATTTACGCTGTGATGTCGCGTCGTTATGGTGTTTCATTTATGAAATAGCGTTGCTGTTAAGATTCCTTTATTTCATCATTATGCTATGTGATATGGGCCATTAATGAGACTAATTAATGTGTCTCACCTCCGTCTCATCACTGCACCATAACATCACCATTTTCCACTCAAAGGTGAGAAAAGAAATAAAATAATTTTTTAAATAGTTTTATTATTTTTCTCAAAAAGTCCGAAAAATAACTTTTCCGCTCGGCCCTTGTCAGCCAAAGTTAAGTCATTTCTAGGAGAATACTAACATTCCAAGTTCAACAATGGCTTTAGATTTTTGACCTGAGAACCAGTTTAAAATATAGAAAAATCCGCTCACAAGTTTACTGAACGTACCTCTAAAAAAGTTCAAAATTCCATTCTAGGCTCACCGGGCCTCGGAATCACGTGCCATCAAAGTGTGCGGTCTCAGAACAATTCCATATAATTAAAAAAAATTACACATAATTTTTGAGGCATTACAATATTTTGATTATAATAATTATTAAATGTATAAGGATTATACTGCAATATTATTTCTTATAGTATTTTAAAGAATGTGTTGAATGGTACCAAGAAAATTGATTCAGTGGAAAGTTGAAATTATTGGAAAATACACGATTGAGGAAAAAATAACCCTTAATATGTTCCTGATATTGAGATAATAATGTTGGTATAAAGAGATGATTGATATGTATAAAGTAAATTGGATAGTCCTGACCGCCTTGGAACTAATTAATTATTTTTTGACAAAGTAGGTTATGCTATCATTAATGTAGTTTAAAATAGTTTTGTATTTAAGTAATATATCAAATAATACGTGTTCTATTTAAGGAATAAGTAAGAATGCATGTTTTAAATATGGTTTTATGACAATTTGGGTTATTACCAGGTTTCATGAGAATACATGATGAAGGTATTCACATGTTTGGTATGTGATGATTAAGAGATACTTCATGTTTTTTTGGGGATTAATGGTAAGTTCATTTTGGAAATTTAGTGACCTTATTTATAAAGTTCAGGATATTGATCATTTGGAAGGGTTATAAGGTTAACCATTTATGAAATGGTTTAAGTTTAACTTTGGATAACGTTTTATATATTAATGTATTACTTCATAGTATAAGGATTTATGCATATTTTATAACTTGTGCTAACTATATTGGTTTTGAAAAATAGTTTTAGACAGACGGAAAGGATTGTCACTCTTTTTTGGGTCTTATGATCCATTAAAAGTGAATTTTAGTTCTTTAGGAATAAAAAATTCATTTTTGGATATTGATTTTTTGGAGTAAGGGATGAATTGAAAATTTATCAAATCACAACTAAAGGATGAAATTGTTCTTATGAATTAAAAATGTATCAAGTTCATATATTTTATTATATTCTTAGATAGTAAAATAATTCCTCAACTTTAAAAAAATATCTTGAAACAAAAATGTAATCCTATTACATTCACACTCTATAAATTATATGGTCTTTTAAATCATCATAAATTTATGGTTTTGTGCCCCTTAACTTTCCATTGACTATTCGCTTTCTTGTGATCAGTGAACTCAATCACTATCTATAATTATTTACTCTTTTCTTCCATGTAAAAATCTTCACTTGACACCAATGTTCTCCTACGTAGAAACCTATTTATGTGTTTTTACATATGATTTATGAAATACCTTTACTCTCTTATTAAGAGGACATTTTATTAACCCTTTTTACAATGTGGGTTTCTCAACAATAGTATTTCCAAATATGAAACATTTGATTACCAAGATCAAGTTTAAATTGAAAGGACCCAATTTATTTAAGGTGGAGAGAATGTAACACCCCAAAATTATAAAATAAGAACATTGTATTTGATAGAATATGAAACACACAAAATTGATTTTATATTATGTTACACACAATAATGAGTTTCTTTGAAAGCTTGCCTTACATAAAAAACCAAGTTTTACTGAACAACAATATACTATTAATATTATTATTTAATATAAAAAATATTGCATAACCATTAGAATGATGAGTAAGAATAAGATTAACTAACTTATAAAAATATATAGTTTATATATGTTTATTATCTGTCTATTTATTATAAATAAAATAATAATCATTTAAAATACTATTTTTTCTAAAAGATGGTTTAATCACGCTTTGCAAACATAATTTAAAATTAATTTTTACCACCATTATAAAATTTATATGAAAAAATAAGCTTAATTTTTGAAATAAAGATACCAAAATTATCTTAGGGTGAATTTTTTGGTATTTTTCTAAGAAGTTTTATTTTTTGATGAATAATGAGAAATACTGAATTTTAATTGAAAACTGCCTTTTTGTTTAAATAATTTATAAAGTTAAATTATATTTTAAATTGGTTTTAATGTAAAATTAGTTAAATTTTATATCAATGAATACAATTCAGGTAATTTTAACCATTTTAATTTTTAATTTTGATTTAAAAACATTATAAACTTTTTGAGCATTTTCACTTTAAAAACCCGCTTTCTTATTCTTCCTGTGAGATTAATTTTAAATTAAAATTTTACAGTTCTATGAATTGAATTCATAAAAATGGAATTAATATTTAGAATCAAAATAATTTATAATTTATAATATGGTCAACTTAATTTTTTACTAAAATGAATAGTAAATGCAGTAAAAATTATTTACCACGATTAAGGTAAAACTGGGTTTTCTAGGGGGTTAAAATAAAAATATAAGGGTAAAAATGAACTATGAACTTGTATAAAAACTATTTTTTGTACGTATTTATACTATTAAACCTCTATTTTTCTATAATGGTCCATTTTTTCCCTTGCGATATATGAAAAATGTGGGAGCACTCAATTATTTTTAAAAATACCAAGTGTGTCCTCTCCCCCACTTATAAAAGGTCACCCCTAACCACTATTATTCACACCTTAAAACCACTTTGGTTTGGACAATACCCATAAAAATAACTTTATAACTTATCTATCCTCAAATATAATATTTATTTTTGGCATAAATCCAATCTAGGAAGGATTTTAGTGCAAACCTAAGGAAGATACCTGAAGAAGATGTAATTCTTCAATGAGCATCTTTATTTTATTTATTTCTACACCTAATCCAATCATTATTAAAACATGATGATATAATAAACAAAATATATTAAATATAATGGTATGTTTTTATAATAATTAAATGAATTAAATCATCTATACTTCTATAAAATGGGTCATGAAATCATCGTTCGTGTGTATAGTGGACTATCGCCTTACGAACCGATGTCGTTCGGTTTTCCATTTACACCTATAAAGGTTGGGTATGATGATAAATATAAAGTATATATATGATATTTATAACATAATTATACCTTTGTATTTACTATATCATATATATATATATATATATTTACCTACCATTTCTTAGCAGATACGATAATGTCGCTCGTGTGTACGACAAACTACTGTCTCGCAAAGTGATGCGACTTATCTTTCACTAACGCTTCACATGGAAGGTGATAAAGATAAATTTAATGATTATATGTGATAAAAATGACACAATTATTATATTAATTACATATTTATCATTTTTTAAAGATAATATATATCATTTTCTTTCTTTTCTTTTCACGCATGTAAAGATAATAACATTGTTTGTGTACGTGTGGACTACTGCCTTCACGAAGCGATGCGACTCTCTTTTCAACACAAAAAAACATGGATGATATATATAAGTATATTATATGTTATAAATGATATTATGATAATTATATAAAGTTAAAATATTACTTATATCCTTTATATAATGATCATTGAAAAATAGAAACTTTACTCATGTGTACGTACAACCTACCATCTCCATGATCGCAACGTACTTCATTTTTCATAAACATCATTCATAATTATTTTTAAAAGTTTAATTTACATATTAATATAATAATTATGTCATTATTATTATTCTAGAGATGATATAACTATATAATATGCACTAGAACAAGATATTTCATAGCAAAATATGCATGAGAAAACAAGACAATTAACACAAAAAACAACAAAAACAATGAAATATTATTAATGAATAGGTCATAAGATATTATAAAAGGATCATATATGATATTATAAATATTAATATGGTTAGTTTATAAGTTAATAACATTTTTAAAACCACTATACATGAGGTTAAATCATTCTCAACACAAGGAAGTGTGAGGTAAGAGATTTTATCTCAATTTCATTTCATTAAGGCATATTGTAATGTTATGCACCTAATTTATTTTATATGGTGTATATACTACCACTTTGACATGTAATATCATGTATAATTTATTATTCAGGGTATTTTATGTTTTTATTGGGATTATTTTGTATAAGTGGATTTGAATTAAAAGTTACTAAGTGGTAAATAATTTTATAACTCAATTTCTTTTCACTGGGTTATATTACTCCGTTGTATTTGATATTATAAAATTATGTGTATAATTAATTTTGAATATATATTATTTTATTTACACTTATTTTATGTGTATTTTCAACTAATACACATAATATATTCATTTACAAATTCTCACTTCAATGTTATGATCATTTTAAGAGTTTATTTCACAATCTTATTCTAATCGAGATTGTTTATTCATGAATTTCAATTGAAGGAAATTATTTGATAATTTTCTAAATAAACCCATTTAATTTTATTATAATATGGTTATTCATGAAATTTTCAAATAATAGTACCATTTTCCACTCTTTGGTACTTAAAATGTTTTAGAAAATGTTTTTAAGAAAATTCGACTTCATTTCTCTCTTCGGTCAGAAATCTGTTTTCTTCCAAAACCGTGTTTTCTAAAAATGTTTTTAACCTTTTTAAAGTGATTTATCAATGGAATTTTCACCCATTTTTACTATTTAAATAATGTTTTAAAATTAATCTCATATCATTTTCAAAATAATCCCCATATGGATTTTACCGAAAATGTGAAAGGAATCTTCTTGTCGTTTTCTAAACAAAGAACTTTAATAACCTTTTTACAGTACAAAAGGAATGTTATTTTAACTTCTATGGAATTTATAGAATTACCCTCCATAATTATCATTATTTATTTGAAGCTTTATTTTCAAATTTATGAGGATATTTTTAAATAAAATATTTTTAAAAGTGTTTTTCAAAGAAAAGGATTTTCAAAATGTTTTTCAAAATGAAAAGGATATTTTTCTCAAGAATGTTTGTAAAGATATTTTTTTGGTATTTATATTCATAAATGATAACATAACTTTATTATTACTCCAATGTGTATATGTTGGTACCATCATTATTCTTCCTTTGGATGGTTTATGATTATTTTGGCCAAGGATTGTATTAACATTCACTTTCTTGTTTCATTTTGTAGTCATTAACTCCCCCTTAAAATATTCACTTTCCTATAATAATTAGACATTAAAATTCCCCTAAATATCCATATTAAATATCATGTATATTCTTATTTCTTAAACCATATACTATTTTAACATATGGTGTTTACATTTCAATCTATTTTTTTATTTGGGGAAATGATGATAAATTAATATTCTTTACTCAATATGGATATTTGATGATAAGACACATTATTTATGGATTAAATCGATTATTTGATATATGAGGAATTATTTGGACCTACAGACATAGGTGGGGCTTAGTTAATGATATCCCATCAATGCATTAGTAGTCTCATGGGATGAATCAGTTGGATAAACTTAGTTAAATGGGTTTCTACCCATCAGTTTTAAACAGTCTTGAGAATAGATCTTGACAGTAAAGGTGTCATGTGACTGAGAAACATGATGTCCAATAATTAATAATTACCTTCATTAAGAGTTCAATTATTATTATCCAGGATATTTTCACTATGAAATTATCTCTAGATGCATCTCATTTTCATTTTATTGATTAAATGGAATGTGTTTTCAGTTATTTATCATGTCATATTGATCTTGACTTATCCAGTTATGATATTCATTTTATTGATTAAGTGAAATGTGTTCTAGTTATTTACCTTTCCATTATTTATTCTAGTCAATTATTTAAATGCCATGTGTGTTCATATATTTACCTTTCCATATTTTTCATTCTTTATTGATTATGATTCATTGATTCATGATAGCTTTCACTACAATTAACCCTTACTGAGTATTTGAGATCACCCTTATTTTATTTCCTTTCTCAGGATTCCATGAAGTGTACTATATTTGATATGAAAGTATATACTAGATTGAATAATGTTATTCTCAAAAAAATGTTGTAAACTATATCTTTAAATGTAATATAAGACTCATGTATGCATCTAGTTTACCAAGACTTCTAAATTATTCAGTCCTTCAAGATGATATTCCTTATATCTTATACCAATATAATAAATTAGGCACTGACTTTGGGCTACTGGGTTTGGGGTTGCTACATATAAACCCAAATTTTTATTGGTGTTGAAAATTGATGGTAATGGATAGAAATTTTTGCTTTTGAAATCTACACCTAAAATCAAGACAAAACATTGTTTCTACCCAAAGTGTGTGATACCTGCACCTAAAACAACTTACATTACCAATGAATAAATTTTATAATAGTCTAAAAAATTTCTCAAAATGATAAATTGTAAGAATATACAAAAATTAAAATAATTCACATATCATAATATATAATGATCATAAAGCAATATAACAATGTAGGAAATATTTCATCCATCAAAGACTGATTATAATATAATATAATATTTTTAAATGATGTATCAGATTATAGACACAAACAATTTTTATATAAAATAATGTTATAGAAATAACATGATAAGTATAATATATTATTTTAAATAATAGAAAACAATACATTTATAGGTATCATTGATATGATGGGGTTGGTAGAAAATTAAAAGAGATAGGTAAATAAATGAAAATATAAAAGGAATTAGAAATGAAATCAAAATGATGTTTAAAAATTATATTAAATATTCATAGAATATATAATTATATTCCCAAGGTTATAGAAATTGATATATATATTTTTTCTATACAAAACATGAAATTTTATAAGGACCCGGCCTTAAACATAAAATAATCTTGAGTTTTAGTCAAGAATCCACTTTCTTTCACTATGAGGATCTTTTTAGGTTTAGATTTTTAGATAATTAGGTCATAACTCATACATTAAAATAATATATAATACAAAGTGGACACTTTAGTTTAGTATTAATTTTTACCACAATATATATTTTTTAAAATAAAGCATGATTTATTTTCATGGGAAATCTTCATGAATTTTAACTTGACTTCTTACTTTCCCTTACCCATATTTAAACCCTATGAAAAACATTTTAAAATGTGGAATGAGCATAAAAATCTATCAAGGGACATAAAAATAAAGAAAACCATTAGTCTAGTGAAAAACATGAAAACCCATGAAATGTTTTAACTTTATCTCAATGTTTTTTGAGTGAAAGAAATAAATTATTTTCACATAAAACACACACACTTTTTTCTAAAATAAAATCATTAAAACCCATATAAATCAATTTAAAACCTTTTTTAGTAACTTAGAGAATCACATTCATAACCCGTTTTAAACCCATGTTAGAAGTAACTGGAGCCAAGTTAAATCCATAGGGTAAATACTTTGGAAAATCCCTACTTCTTACCTGTTAAGATAAGGAATATTACCCAATGCATTAGAGAGTTATCCGGGCACACCCATCATTTAATATATAACAGGATCACTTAGTGCTATCTAGGTGCACCCATCGTATAAGTTATAACAGGATCACTCGATTCTATCTAGGCGCACCCATTTCTCATGTATAATTCTCAAGTACCATATCATGAATAAAAAAAAATTATGCTTGAACTTTTATATCATAAAAAATATGAAAAAATATTTTAAAATCATAAGAAAATTAATTTTGGATATCAAAATACCATTTTATTTTAAAAACCCATTTTCAATACCAAAAATACCATTTTATTTTGAAAAACCATTTTCAATACAAAAATACCCCTTTCTTTTGAAAACCCATTTTCAAAACCAAAATTACTAAAAAAAGTGTATTTTTATTTGAATAAAACATAAAATCTTATAAAGGAATATAAAATTCAAATAATGGTTACATCGGTGAAAAAGTCATTATCATCGTATATATTAAAATAGAACATTCACATTCCTTTTGTTGTTTATCAAAGCATTCTGTATAAAACCCATAAAAATATTATTTTTGAAATCCTTTGAAATAAAGTAAAAAGATACATAAAATTTAGTTTATAAATCTTTTATTTCCATATAAAAACTTTCATAAAATCATTTTTAAACATGGACATGGAAGAGAAAGAGTTGGAAGGAAAACTTTAAAAGAGTATTTTTAAAACAAAAGTCCCTTATCACTTGGGAAACACTTGAATCATAATCCAAATGAAATAATAACATTAAAAAAACTTTAAATATCATTAAAATAGATAAATTCATGATATAACATGTCAAAGGGTCTATATATACACCTTATAAAATAATATAGGTGTATAACATCAAAATATGCCTCAATGAAAGGAAATTGAGATGAAGTCTATTACCTCGTGTCCAACTTGTCATGTACATTATTTATCTTTCAGAATAATAAACTTATATTAATTATTTAATTTATTGATAACATTTTTCAAATTTATTATTACTTTTATTTCAATTATTACCATGTTATATACACTTACTTAATTAATTAAGTTTATGTTGGGTATTTCGACGATATTTGGCATATGTGTCAAAAATTACTTCGGTAGGTTGACTAAAAATATAAAGAATAATAATCATGAAATAATTAATATATTTATACATCAATTATATTTTTTTAAAACTAATCATGAAATATGACTATGAAAAATAAACTACGTTACAATCATGAAGGCGGTAGGTCGTACGTACACATAGTAACGTTTCCATTTTTCAACTGTCATTATAGAAAGAAGGTGAGTCATATTTTGTATTTATAGAATAATAATAAAATCAGATATACCATATTATTTAATTAAATATAATTATATATATCATCCATGTGATGTGGCGATGAAAAAATAATCACATCACTTTTTGGAGGTGGTAGTCCACACGTACACAAATGCGATTATCATTTTTCAGTGTAAGAAATAAAGTGATATATTATATTTTTAGAATGATAAATATGAAATTAATATTATTATTATGTAATTTATATCACATATATTCATTAAATTTATCCTTATTACCTTCTATGTAAATCATTAGTGTAAAATTAATCACATCGCTTCGCGAGGCGGTAGTCCACCGTACACACGAACGACGTTATCCTATCCCCCACAGAATGGAAAGTAAGAAGGTATATGTGATATCATAACTTCTAAAGTATAAATATGTTATATATATCACACACACATATATATATATATTTTAAATATATTATTAAACTAATACATGAGCGGTGATGATGGAAATTGAATGACATCGGTTCATGAGGCGGTAGTCTGTTGTACACACGAATGATGATTTTGTATCTCATTTGATGGAAGAGGTGATGAATTTAGGTTATTAAATTAACATAATAAAATATCATTATATCATAGATACTGGTGTTATTATATTATCATAACTAAAGAATATTTTAAGGAGGTGTAAGAAGAAATAAAATAAATATTCTTGGTTAAGAACAATACCTATTCTTCGTAAAACCTCATTAGGTAAACACTAAAAGCCTTCTTAGGATGGGTTTCTGATCAAAATAAGGGATTTAGGATGTATGGACGAAATTAAGGAAGATATTTTTTAGGTATTTTATGAGATAAAGGTATTTTAATGTTCTAATATGATATTATAGGGGGTGTCCTTTTCTAAGTTAAGTGAGTGGCACACATGTAATTTTTGAAAAGAAAAAGGTCTAACCACAAATTTCACATGCCAAAAGAATAAAAAATGGACCATTATCAACCCATAGACATGATAAGGTCTAAATATTACCATAAAATATATTTTATACAAGTTTTTAGATCATTTTAACCAACATATTTTTAGTTTAACCCCTGATAAACCCATTTTTACCTTAACCATGGTAATTAATTTTTATTATTTTCACTATTCATTATGGTAAAAAATTAAGTTGACCTTATTAGATAATATAAATTATTATGATTCCAAACATGGAATCAATTTTACCAAAATATATTCACATAATTGAAAAAATTTAATTTAAAATTAAACCCACAGACGTGACGAAAAATAGAGTTTTTAGAAAGTGTATTTTTCAAGAAAAATATTATTTTATATTAAATCTATGATTAATAATAATAATTATATTAATATAAAATAATATTTATTGATATATAATATATAAATTTAATTTAAAATATTTCTCATTATATATTATTTTAGTTAATTAAAATGTTGAAACATTATGCACTTTAAAATAGTTTTCCAAAAAATCCCGTTTTTTAACCTAAAAACAAACTTATAATAAAATCCAATTTAAAGTTGATACAAAAGTAATTAAGTGGATTAAATATAACTAAATAATACTTAATTTAATTTAAATAATATTCAAAATATAACATGACTTTTAAATTACTTAATTTATTGAAAAGAAATGTTTTTTACAAAAATTGCTGTTTTTCACTATTCATTAAAATAATATATATTTTCCAAAAAATTAAAAAATTTAACCTGAATTTAATTTTTATAGTATGATTTAAAAATGAATTTAATTTTATAAAATAATTTTTTTTTAAATGTTCCAAAAATTAATTATAATATTTTCTTTCAAAAAGAAATAAAAATCACTTTTGAAGAAAACCTATTTTTGAAGAATAAAGTTACTTTACTAAAAACTGATTGATTATTTACTAATAATTTATCAATAAATTATATTGAGTAGTAAATTTATATATATATTTAATAAATTATTTAATACTATGCATACCTTTTAATTTAATGGCTAACTTATAACATTTATATATTTTGCGTGTTGTTTAAGCTCGATGTTGCGTATTGAAAATGCTGTCAAACATAGTTTTCTTTTCTAAAATCTCAGGGTGTTACATCCTCCCACCTTTTAATAAATTAAATCTTCATAATTTTAACTTTATCTTGGTAATCAAAGGTTGAACATTTTAAAATACCTTTATTAGTAACCCACATTGTAAAAGGGGTCAATAAAACTTCCTAAGAGAGAAAGAGAAGTACATAGGTCATCTAGAATAACGCATAACTAGGTTTCAAAGTAGGAGAACATAGGTGGTAAGTGAAGATTTAGACATTAAATAAAATAATAATTTCCAAGAAATGATGGATATTTATAGAGATTATTGATCACAAGAAAGTGAATGATCAATAGAAAGTTAAGGACCTCGAAAACATAAATATGTGATGAGTTAAATGACCATTTGATTCATCAAAAATGAATGTAATTGGATAAAATTTTCATTTTAAAGATATTTTTATTATATTTTAGGAATTAATTTAACATATTGAATAAAATAATAAGGAAATATACTTACTTGTCTAGTAGAATTCCCCTAATTAATCAATTTTCACCACACCCATCTTTTGTCCAATGATGAGTATCCAAGATGAATTTTTTCATGTATAAAGCACTGAAATAAACTTATAATATATCAAATAATTCCCCAAATGATAACCAGATATTCCTCATATATTTATACATTAACTATTTTCATGACCTGTCCCAATGGGGCTCGCGCTGCGACTCCCCAAGCTCGCCTCGAATAGGCCAGGGGCTGGTGACTAGCACCAAGTAGGCATATTAATAACATGATAGACATTTCCTAAGTACCTGTATGAACACACACATCTCCAAGCCCACAAATTTTGAAATGTAAAAAACCACTAAGGAACAAATTCATGCATACACTATAACCCAACCAACAAAGTACAATGGAAAGTAAAGTGCAGAAAGTAAACTGGGATAGAATAAAATCCCACAAAAAGAAAGAGTCTATAAAATACAAAGTTTAATCAGTAAGAAAGAAATAGGTATTGGGACTACTTCTCATAGTTTTAGGAACACCTCGGCCTATAAGTAAGCTCACAAAGCTCGGTCTGGTCCTGGTCTACCCTGGACTCCGTCAAAAGGCCGCTCATCTACACAAGACACGACACATGCAGACAAATCCTGTATAGGGGTGAGTATAACAATACTCAGTAGAGGACCTAAAAAATCACAAAGAAATACACAAAATAAAGGTACAGTCAGCTCTACATATTATATTTCTACAGAATATATAACAAGATAAACATCTATATATACTTGAAACCCAAACCCATAGTCTAGAGGTAAGTCACAACGACTGCATACCCATTCTAGGGATTCAGTTCAAAGATTCCACGAAGTGATCATCCAGAAGAACTCACTCCATGAGTCTGATAGCTCTGATAATGTTCATCTGATAAGTAATGTTCATTAGGAAGTGTCATGAGAGGGATAAATGCAATGATAGATCTGAAGAGAGAACAAATACACTCATTCTAAGAGAACCCACTCCTGAGTGGGGAATGACTAGGATACGCAGATGAGGATCACTTCCAGGACCTTGGCGTATACCACGACTCATTCATATTCACCTATTAAGTAGAGGATCGATGTCCTATAGGATTGGTCATGTTGATACTTAACTCTACCCAGAGCTAATAATGGGTAGAGGATCTTGCTTTGGGCCTCTCAGAGGGACTATAACTCTATCCAGAAAGTCTTGCTGAAGAGATCATACTCCTGTGGATGGAAACGATACCTAACCTTCAGGGGAATGATAAAATGGGGAACTAACCCAAAATAAACTTTTCCAAGGTATGGTGTAAAAGTAGATCAAGCCATGTATAATGGAGTACATGACGTGTATGAGTGTCACACGTCGTTTCCCTTGACCTCAGGTACTGCCCGTATGCAACGACCCATGTCAGAAGACATGTCGTGTCGAAATTGATATACACAGTGTGTAGAAGAGTAACATGTCATGTCCTACTATCTGGGGGATGCTATGTATGCACTGGTTGTGTGCCCGTACATAGCTTAAACCCGTGTCTGCCAACCCATGTACCGGTATACAGGGTAACCTGTGTAACTGGCCTGATCTGACCATGTAGTGAAGCACATACCATGTACTCCACCCCATGTCCTTTTATTGTCTGAGATATATAGAGAGTCCCATGTAGGGACCCATATGCTGTGTGACAAGGGTTACATGTCGTGTCATTGATTCTCACAGCGAGGAACCCTATCCATTGCTGAGTTGACCCCACACGCTATGTTCTTTAGAGAACATGCCGTGTTCATCGCATTTTTATAGAAATGACGTTCTTCTTTGCCGTTCCTCGGTTTCTATTTTTATTCTCAATCCAATAGTTTTTTCGCCTCAAAACTCAATATCCGAGGTCTCCCCACCATGACATCAATGTTTTGGGAGGTTTTGGGTGTTCGATCAACCCCAAAACTCATTTCAATCATCTGTGCAAAGAATGATTTCTTCTGAACCATGTCAATTCATCTTCCGCCATCGTCGTCACACCTCTAATGGGTCATCATGATGTTGGATATACAATTTGGGATCATTACATTGAGAGATGGATGTGCAATGATCCATTATTCATAACCCCATGAAGAACACAAAGAACACATGGGGTCAGGAGAAGAAAATTCATAAACAAAAGAGGAACAATCCACCACCATTGTTCGTTGCAGCATTGATCCACTCTTGTTAGAAGGATCAAGATAACAACTAAGGATAATCATAACCATAAACATAATCACCCCCAAATTCCCACAACTTGAACCCTCCCGTATAAATGATTGAATCACAGGTCAAACTATTCGTAGGTCGATCCACATTCATCTTAAAATCAAATAATGGGGAAAAGAAGGAATTTGAAATAACAACCCCTACCTCAATCATCGACAAAAGGTGGATTTGATTCCGTCGTCGATGAGATAATCCAACCTTACTGTGCAATGATCCATGAGTTGATCGTTCATCGCCGTTCATTGAGAATTCTCCAAGGGTGGCTCCTCTCCAAAACTCTAGAGGATTATACGGAGTTTTCCAGGGTTACAAGCCTAACCACAGGCTCCTGGTTATTTAAAACCATAAAATGCATCGCTGTGTCGTTAAAACGTTAAAAATAAAATAAATCATTAATTTATTTTATTTCCTTTAAAAGGTCCAAAAAATAAATTTTGCAGTCGACCCACGCCGGTCGATGTTAGGACACACCTAAGATAAAGTCACTGCTCTGAATGCAAGAATTCCCTCAAATTTCTGATCTGGGCACCCGTTTAAAATTTATTTTACTATTTCAAGAAAACCGCTCGCGCGTGATTATTTAAAATTTTAATTTATTTCAAAAATTTATTATGGGCACTCTAGGCCTTGTAATCTCACTCCATCACAAATAATGGTCTCAAAATAATTTTATATAATATTTAAAAATAATACTCGAAAAAATTTAGACATTACATTCTCTCCATATTAGGAATTTATGTCCCTGAAAATATAAAACAAAGGATACTCAAACATATGTAGGTATGGGCACAAATTTGAGACCCCCACTCCCACATGCTCTTCTGAAGATTCCCATGATGCCACCAGACACACACCAATGGAATTTCTTACCCACGGAGGATCCTCTCCTACCAATCCTCGATCTCCACTAGGTACTCAACAAAGTTCGCTCCATCTTCGATGTCAAGCTCACCCCAGTCAATGACGTGTGACAGATCGTGCACGTACCTCCTCATCTGAAATACGTGGAAAACATCATGTACCTGGTTTAGCTACAGTGGTAGATCTAGGTGGTACGCTACCTCTCCAACTCTACGCAGCATCTGGAAAGGGTCGATGAACCTTAGAGACAATTTACCACCTCAGACAAATCTCTGTAACCCTCATCGAGGTGATAACCTAAGGAAGACATGGTATCCCTCCTCAAACTCTATAGGTCTCCATCGTTTGTCAGCATATGACTTTTTCCAGCTCTGTGCTGTCTTCATCCACTCCTAGACAATCTATACCTTCTCGGTGGTAGCTCGTACCAACTCTGGACCCTTGAGTACTGACTCTCCTGGGTTGGTCCAACAAAGTGGTGATCGGTAGTTTTGCCTATATAATGCCTCAAACAGTGCCATACTGATGGTGGAGTGGTAGCTGTTGTTGTACAAAAACTCCACCAGTGGTAGGTGGTCCTCCCAACTATAACCAAAGTCCAAGATATAGGCCCACAAAATATCCTCTATAACCTGAATGGTTCTCTCCATATGACCATCTGTCTGGGGATGAAACATTGTGCTCAAGCGTAACTAAGTCTCAAATGCCTCCTGTAATCCCCTCTATAACTGGGATGTGAAATGAACATCACAATATGAGACTATTTTTGATGGGATTCCATGAATTTGAACTATCTCATGCATGTAGAGGTGTCCCAAGACCTCTATCGAACTCTTCTCCCTGATGGTTAGGAAGTGGGCTAACATGGTGGGTTGGTCGACGATCACACAGATGGAATCGTTTCCCCTGGATGTTCATGGTAAGACCATACTGAATTCTCTCGATATATCATCCCACTTCCACTCCGGCACTTCTAGGGGTGAGCTAATCCTGCTAGAATCTGGTGTTCAGCCTTCACCTGCTGGCACGTAAGGCATCGAGAAATGAACTCTGCTACTACCTTCTTCATTCTAGTCCACCATAACTACCATCAAAGGTCTTGGTACATTTTCTCCACTCTATGATGTACCACCAAAGGGGATGTATGAAACTCCCTTAGAACCTCCTCCCACAACTCCACTGGTACAACTGTGCGCCCTCTGAAAAGAACAACGTGCTCCCCACCTTGTGAATATCCATTAGGAGCACATCCGATAGATAACTGAGCATGTAAAGTCTCATAGTTGACATCCCCCAACTATTCCTCCCATACTAATTTAAAGAGTGGAGGGTTAACAACCATCAACTGAAGGTAAGACACATTATCTCCATCCATGAAGGATAACTGTAGTGAGGCCAACTACTCCAATTCCTCACTCAGCAGCTGTGAACTCGACTTCCTGGTGAGAGCGTCTTCTACCACATCCCCCTTACTAGGAGTATAAATTATCTCAAATTCATAATCTTGGAGGAACTATAGCCATCGCCTCAGCCTCAGATTCAAATCCTTCTGTGAGAAGATGTACTTGAGGCTCTTGTGGTCAGAGTAGACGATAAACCACTCACCCATCTGATAGTGCTGCCACATCTTCAATACGAAGACTACCACTGCCAACTCAAGATCATGGGTCATTTAGTTCTTCTCATGTGGCCTTAGATAGAACGAACCACAAGAAATAACTGCTTGTATCTGCATCAGAACACAGGAAAGCCTGGTCCCTGATGTGTCGTAGAAAACTACGCACTCGATACCCTCCTCTGGCAATCTCAAGATTGGGGTGCTCATCAAACTCTGCCTCAACTACTGGAAAGCATCCTAGTACTTCTCTATCCATACGAAAGGATTCCCCTTTTGGGTCAAAGATTTCATTGGTACTAATATCTAGGATAAATTAGGAATGAATCTCCAGTAATATCCTGCTATCCCATGAAAGCTCCACACCTCTATCATGCTCCTTGGTGAATCCCAAGCTAACACCACCTCTACCATGGATGGGTCCACTGCTACACCATATACTAAGATGAAATGTCCCAAGAAGTGGACCTCCTATATCTAGAACTGGAACTTTGAGAGCTTCCCATAAAGCTGGTGCTCTCGGAGTACGTCTAGAACCATCTACAGGTGTCTCGCGTGCTCCTCCACTGACACCGAGTACACAAGGATGTCATCGATAAAGACTACTATGAACCGGTCTAAGTATGGATGAAAGATCTGGTTCATGAGTCCCATGAAAACTATGGGGGAATTAATCATGTCAAAGGGAATTACCAAGTACTCATAGTGACCATAGAGGCATCTGAAAGCCTTCTTCAGTATATCCTGATCTTGTACTCATAGCTAGTGATAACCGGATTGAAGGTCAACCTTTGAGAACCACCATACCCATCTCAACTAATCGAATAAGTTGTCAATCCTCAGCAATGGATACTTTTTCTTCACCGTTACCTAGTTCAAGTTCTAGTAATCCACGTACAACCTCAAAATCCCATCTACCTTCTTGGAAAACAAAACTGGGGCCGCCTAGGGTGAACCACTAGGTCTTACGAAGACCTTCCTCTATAAATCCTCCAACTGAACCTTCATATCACAAAGATCTATGGGAGACATCCAATACACTGGTGAGGATATCGGTTCCGTCTCAGGGTGTAATTTGATGAATAATTCGATCTCCCAATGGGGGGTAGTCCTGGAACATCTTCCGGAAAGACATCCTCATACTCTGCCACTACTACTGGGAACTGAAATCTCATAACATATGATGCTCTGAGGGTAAGGCTATCTAATGCATGAGTGATCGGCTAAACCCTCCTGAACATGAGCCCATTTAGTGCTGCCTGAGTTTTCTTTTCACCAATAAAGTAAAATCTCATCCCATCGCTGTGGACACACCGCACTCTTCGCCTAAAGCAGTCAATCTGGGCATGGAACGAAGATAACCAATCCATGTTGAGAATGATGTTGTAAGGCCTCGACGCTGACACTAAGTGGTTACAACTGAAACTCTCACCTCCAAGGGTAAGATCACACTATCGGAAAAGATGAGTGATCATAGAATCTCCTCCCACAGGTGTCTCCAAGTGTAATATTCGAGTCAACAGCTCTACCAGAATCTCAAGGTTTCATACAAGACATGTAGAGAGGAAATAAAGAATTAAACCTATGTCTATAAGTATGGAATATAAGTTAAAAAAGACATAGATGGTACCTCAGATCATCCCTGGAGTTCCTCGGTCATATGCCTCGACTGCATGTAGATGCTTGCGCCCCTGTCCCCCAGCTCCCTGAGCCTGGTGCATACCTCTTAGGGGTGGTGGTGGAAGTATGTTGAAACATCTACCACCTCCCGCAGCTCTCCCTGCTCCTTTGCCACATCTGCTGTCTGGCGAGTCTACCTGATCCACTCCTACCTCTACCTCAGTGGTCCATCCATCATGTCCCTATCAACAGCTTGATGATTTGGATAGTCTCTAGTAAGATGTTCTCTTCCATCGCATGTGTAGCATCTCCTTTCCTTAGGATGAATGGATCCATCTTGAGATCCCTGGACTATAGATCCCCTATTCTGGGTTCTCCTGATATGTCTCCCACATCCTGATACCTATGCTTGACATCAAATCCCTGCTTCTGAGGTCTCTGCACATGTATACTTGCTGTTGAATTCCACTGGCTTTCTCTGCTTAGACAAGAAGCTCTTGACTACTAAAGCTCGCTCGAGCACTCCATCATAATTCAGAATGCATAGAGGCATGAAGATAGCTCAGATGTCCCATTGTAAACCTCACTCAAAGGTCTGAGATCTAAAGTACTGATCCCTAACCATATCTATCAAGTACCTGGTGTGGTTGGTGAACCTTGACGAATAGCCAGCCACCGTCATACTGCCCTACTAGAGCTGATGAAAATCCTAAATAGACACTGCTCTCAGCGTAACTGGAGAGAAATCCTCCCTAAAGAGTCACTTGAAATCTATCCATGAAAGAGTCTCCTCATCATGAGTCTGCATAGTAAAACTCCACCATCTTCCTACTAAACCCTAAAGAAGTCTCACTCTTAGGATCACCATCTGGTCCGTTGGTGTCCTCACTAGATGGAAAACTCTAGTGACCACATCAATCTAGTCCTCAGCTGGCTGAGGGTCAGGCTCACCTCGGAACCTAAGGGGTATGTATCTCTGTAAATCATGGAGCATGCTCATCCTGTGCTCCTCATCTACTGGTACTGCAGGTACCACATGTTGATCCACTAGTGGTGGTATATCATGTGCACCAATTGGAGGTAATGCCTGGGGAACTAGCCCCTGAATCAAAGACTCATCACTAAGGGGGTCATCCTCATGATCGAGCTACTGAATCCTAGTGGGTATACATAGAGGATTCATTCTATAAGAAAACAAGATGTACCACTATCAAAGAGTATATCTAGATAGATAACACTTAAGGACATGTAAAACAAAACCCATTCCTATATGATGCATGTACCATTATTTTGTTTCCCTGTAACTAGTGTTATCATGTACCGAGTTGAAAGACAGGTTATTAGAGTCCTGGTGCATGGATACGTCGGTCTCCCGCACCAACACTGGAGTCCCTAGCCTGAAAGACAAACTCTAGACACTTAACATTGTTGCCCCAAACCAATATCATTGGCTCTTAGTCCTAAGGTAGAACCAACCTCCCTCTGATACCACTCTCTCACGACCTGTCCTAGTGGGTCCCACACCAAGACTCCCCAATCCCACCTCCAATAGGCTAGGGGATGGTGAGTAGCACTAAGTAGACATATTACTAATATGGGAGACATTTCCTAAGTACCTGTATGCACACACACATCTCCCAGACCACAAATGCTGAAATGTAAAAAAAACCACTAAGGAACAAATGCATGCATACACTATAACCCAACCAAAAGAGTACAATGGAAAGTAAAATGCAGAAAGTAAACTGGTCTAGAATATAAGCCCACCAAAATAAAGAGTTTGAAAAATAAAAAGTCCAACCTGTAAGTAAGAAATAAATACTAGGACTGCTACTCATAGCCATAGGAACACCTCAGCCTATAAAGAATCTCATAAAGCCCAGTTCAGTCCTAGTCTGCCATGGACTTCGTCAAAAGGTTTATCGTCTGCACAATACATGACACGTGCGGGAAAAGCCCATATAGGGGTGAGTATAACAATACTCAGTAGAGGACCCCAAAAACCACAAAGCAATACACAAAGTAAAGGTAAAATCATCTCTACACAATATATGTCTAAAAAAAATATAATAAGAGAAACATCCAGATAAACTCAAAACCCAGAATTGTAGTCTAGAGGTAAGTCGTAACAATCGCATACCCATGATAGGGATTCTGTTGGAAGATTCCATGAAGCGCTCATTCGAAAAAACTCACTCCACGAGTTTGATAGCTCTGACGATGTCCATACGAGAAGTACTATTTGTCGAGAAGTGTCACGATAGGGATATATGCACTAATAGATCTGAATAGAGAACAAATACACTCATTCTAGGAGAACTCACTCTTGAGTGAGAAAAAGATCACGATACATAGATGAGGATCACGACCAAGGCCTTGGTGTATACCAAAACTCATCTGGATTCACCTTCTAAGTAGAGGATTAACGTCCTGTAATATTGTTCATGTTGATACCTAAGTCTACCTAGGGCCAAGAATGGGTAGAGGATCTCGCTCTGGGCCTCTAAAAGGGACTCTGACTCTATTATGAAAGTCCTGCTAAAGGGATTATACTCCTATGGATGGAAACGATAACTGACCTTTAGGGGAACGAGAAAAGGGGGCACTAACCCAAACAAAACTTGTCCAAGGTATGGTGGAAAAGGAGATCAATCCATGTAGAAGTGAGTACACAACATTTAGGAGTGTCACACATCGTGTCCCTTGACCCTGGGCACTGCTTGTGTGCAATGAACCGTGTCAGAAGACATGTCGTGTAGAAATCGATATAAACAGTGTGTAGAAGATAAACACACCGTGTCCTACTATCCAGGGGTAAATCTGTGTACACTGGTTGTGTGCTCGTACATGGCTTCAACTCGTGTCTACCAACCTGTGTACTGGTACATGGGGTAACCCACATAACCGTCTTGGTCTGGCTGTGTAGTAGAGTACATGCTATGTACTCCACCCCGTGTTTGTGTATCATCTGAGATACACGGAGAGTCCCACATAGGGACCCACACTCCATGTGATAGGGGTCATATGCCGTGTCATATCTTTATGTAGCATGGAACCCTAGCCGCTGCTAAGTCGGCCCACACGCCGTGTTCTTTAGAGAACATGCTGTGTTTGTCGTGTTTTTCTAGAAATGATATTCTTCATCACCGCACCTCAGCTTCTCTTCCAATTCTCGATCCAATGATTCTTTTTCCTCAAAACTCAAGATCTGAGGTCTCCTCTCCATGCCATCAACTTTTCGAGAGGTTTTCGATGTTCGATCGACCCTGAAAACTAATTTTTATCATCCACATGAAGAATAGAGGAAGAATTATTTCTTCCAAACCGTGTCAATTCATATTCCACCATCATCGTCGCACCTCTGCTGAGTCATCATGATGTTGTATCTACAATTTTGGATTATTGCATTGCGATATGGATGAACAATGATCCATTGTTCATAACCTTGTGAAGAATGTGAAGAACACATGGGGTTGGGAGAAGAAAATTCATTAAAAAAGAGGAACACACCTCCACCTTTGTTTGTTACAGCATTGATCCACTCTTGTTAAAAGGATCAAGATAACAACCAAGGATGATCATAACCATACACACAATCATCTCCAAATTTCCGCAACTTGAACCCTCCTGCATGAATGATCAAATTGCGGGTCAACTGATTTGTAGGTTGATCCATGTTCATTGTCAAATCAAAGAACGAGGAAAAGAAGGAATTTGAAATAATAACCCCTACCTAGATCGTCGAAGAAGGGTGGATTTTTTTCCATTGTTGATGAGATCCTCTGAACTTACTGTGCAATGGTCCATGAGTTGATCATTTTTCATTGTTCGTTGAGAATTCTCCAAGGGTGGATGCTCTCCAAAACTGCAGAGGATTTTAGGGAGTTTTCCAAGGTTATGAGCCTAATACTGGGATCCAGGTTATTTAAAACCATAAAATACATCGCTACGTCATTAAAATGTTAAAAATAAAATAATTCATTAATTTATTTTATTTCCTTTAAAATGTCCAAAAAAATAACTTTTGCAGCCGACCCATGCTAGTCGATGTTAGGACTCTTATAAGGTAAAGTCACTGCTCTAAATGCAATGGTGCCCTTGGATTTATGATCCAAACACCCGTTTAAATTTTATTCCACTATTTCAGGAAAACCGCTCGCACATGATTTTTTAAAATTTTAATTTATTTGAAACATTTATTCCGGGCACTCCGGGCCTCAGAATCACATGCCATCGCAAAACCTAGTCTCAAAATAATTCCATAAAATATTTAAAAATGATACATAGAAAATACAAGACATTACAACTACAACAAAAAAGGATAGTATAAGTCAAGATGTTTCCCAAAACTACAGTGATCCTCTTCCAAAACAACATTAATCACCAAATCACTTTTTAATCCCATGGTTTTATATATAATAAAAAATATATTCTAAAAATAAAATTTATCATTATATTTAAAACCATTTAATTTAAAATAATTATTTCATACTAACAAAGACATCACATATTCCAATGGTAGGCATTACACCCTTATCGACCTTCAATTGTTGGTTCAAGCCTCACGAATGTCACGACCCGCCCTCGGGGTCCGTGCCGTGACTACCCCAAGCCCGCCTTCCATAGGCCAGGGGCTGGCGACTAGCACCAAGGCGTAAATCCCGGTAAAAAGGGAAGGCATTGCCTTTGAAAAGTAAACACACACCACAGAGTAAACAAGCGGAAAGTAAACACTAAACAAAGCAGAGTACGACTGGAAGTGCGGAAAGGTAAATGGGCCAGAATACAAACCCAAACTGAAAGTAAAGTACAACTCGAAAGGGAAAACAGCAACTGAAAAGTAAAAGCCGCTACACCGAGCTGTCTACTGGAAATCCTACCTGAAGGGTGGGTACAGATAGATCCTCTGCTCCACGGGTCCCGCCGTCCGCTCCGTGCACGTCCCGCCCAGTGGTCCACCTCCGGGTACCGTCCCGCTCTACAAGCCTCAGCTAAGGTCAACGCTGTCCGTCGTCTGCAACCAACAAAACGTAGTGCGGGCAAAGCCCGTGCAGGGGTGAGTATAAGCTACTCAGTAGGGACCCCGAGACCCCTGAAGGTCTCTCAAATCCACAAAGGATAAACCACGAAGAAAAGTAACAATCACGAAGTATTAACCGACACTGCTTAGGTATATGCCCATACATATACCTAAGTCATCAATTCAAATACGCTCTAACCTCCGAGCCCAAGTACAACTCAGTCCACACAGGAAAGTAAACGTATTCCACACAAGAAAGCAAAACGTAATCCACACAGGATTGCACAACACAATCCACACAGAAAAGCAATAGGATTTAGCTCACACAGGTATACTTCTTCAAGGACGATAAAGATGATCACTGATCCATCTAAGTCGTCGGACCCACGAAGGATCGATAGGTAACTAACCCCCGAAAAGACCCACACAGGATCGGGCCCACACAGGACCTGTAGGCGCTGGTTCACACAGGACCGCTGAGCGCAGAGACCCACACAGGATCGGGCCCATACAGGACCTGTAGCACTGATCCACGTAGGATCGCTGAGTGCTGTAGTCGTCGTCGTCGAATCCACACAGGATCTCTGTACTGTCGTCGTCGCAGTCACAGTAGCAGTAGTAGTCGTAGCAGTAGAACAGTCGCAGCCAGCACTAGGGTTCCCGCACATAGCAAGCTCGTTCGGAGGGTCCGCTCCACGAGCCGAGAGGCTGATACATCAACTGTCACGAAGACCAGAGTTGATGTATCCAAAAGTTCCGTATCGTCAACAGGAACTCAACGCAACAGACGGCGCGTCGATCGGACGCCCGGTCTGAGAGTTATTGACATTTTCGTCTCCGGGGCCCGGTTGGTTTTTAAGGCAAAACCAACCCGACTGTACTCCACCTGCGTCCAAACCTCGGTCGGATTATGCCAAAAGATTCGCCTCACTAAGAGGGACACAACACAGCTGACGGAACGTCAATCGGACGTCCGTAGCTCAAGATATGAGCGTTTCCGCTCCGAAGGCCCGGTTGGTTTCGTGAACGAACCAACCCGGCCGAACTCAAAGTAAACCGAAACCTTGAGTGCGATATACCGAAACGACCGTCTCGATCCAAGGATCGCGTTGCCGCATACGGTTCGTCATTCGGAGGTCCGAGGCTCAAGATATGGCCCAAAAACCGATTCTGGTTCGAAAGGGGGGGGTCCGGGTCCGGGCCGACCCGGCCCGACCCCCCCCTGGGGCGGCGCGGTGGCCGGCGGCGGCGGACGGCGGCGGCGCGGCGGGCCGCGGCGGCCTGGCGCCGCGAGGGGCCGCACGCGGGGGCTAAGCCCCCGCTGATTGAAGCGGCGCGGCCTTTGTGCCGCGCCTTTGCAACAAACGGCCCCCACGTGGGGGCCCGTTTAATAAAGAGAACCGGGGGGCTGCTGCCCCCCCCCCCCTTCATGGAACCGCCCCCCTCTTAAAGAGGGGGGTTTTACATGCTGGCCGGGGGATTAATTCCCCCGGTTTAATGCCTTCCGGCCGGCCAGCTGGCCGGCCGGTTTTCTCCAACGGGACCGGAAATTCCGGTCCCCCCTTCGGCTTCCGACGCCGGCGGCCCGGCCGCCGGTCTTCTCTTCCGCCGCGGCCCGGAACCGACCGCGGTCTCCTCGTCCCGCCGCGGCCCGGAACCGGCCGCGGTCTCCTCATCCCGCCGCGGCCCGGAACCGGCCGCGGCGTTCGTCATCCGGCGCGGTGCGACGGCACCGCGCCCCTTCGCCGTGCCTTGATTCCATTCAACGCGGCGCGACGGCGTCACATTCTTGAAGATTCTACCTCGGCGTAGCGCGACGACGCCGCGTAAAATATTTGCACGATCATCCGCGTGGTGCGACGGCACCATGCCACTTGCTTCCACCCGCAAGAATAAACAAGAACGATGGAGGGGGGTTCGGCCGTGTTCGTGCGGTCCGGCCCCCTCACGTTAAAATAATAACGCAACTTAAATAATTCAAGCCACACGTTAGACTTGCTATTCACGATCAAGAATAAAAATAAGGAAACCAAAAAGAAATCAACAACCCCTACCTCGGGTATAAGGTTCGAAGATTGTGAACGTTCCGCGGAAGACGACGTCGTGGAGGTCGGGCGTCGCGGTAGCCGTTCGTCAAATTCGATGACGAAGGGATGCGTTCGAAGAGACACGTCGTTGGCGAAACTTGTACGCCGACGAAGGTTGTCCGAGGAAGAAGTGGCGTCCCCTTCGTTGACACGGTAAACAAAGAATGGAGGTGCGGCGTTCTTCGTCGGAGCTTGAGCGTTCTTCGTCAAGATGAACGTTCTTCGAGTTCTTCGTCAGAGTTGAAGAAGAAGAAGAGATCTCCACCTCTCAAGAAGACAAACAAATAACCCAAAATAAAATAAGACAACAACTTATTTTATTATTACATAACACAATAGAATTTCAAAAGTTTGAAATTCAAAAGGATTAACTCCCATAATTAAATAAGTAACTCAAGTCAATAAATGAGGCGTTAAGGGAGTTGGGAGAATTTGAAAGGATTAGGGGTTCGTGTGGGCCCCACCACACTTAATCCTCCCAAGGGAGGTTAAGTGGGTGTGGGTCCCACTTCCAACCCCCTTTGGTAGGTTTTATCAAGTTATAATAAAATTTGTTCTACACAAATTTTATTTAACTCAAACTAAAAACCCCAAAATTAACTTTCAACCCGCAACAAACGCAACTCCCGAAAAGGTCTCTTTAAGAGAATTTCGGCGCTGCGAGTTCATCGGTGCCCTCGGATTTCAATTCCGAGCACCGGATCAAAAGTTAGGAATTCCCGCTCGTTCGTTCACTGAACGTACCCGAGCCAAACTTCGGAAATTAATTCCGGGCACTCTGGGCCTCGGAATCAGGTGCCGTCTGAAACCGCGCTCTTGTAAAATTCTAAAGAAAATTAAGAAAAAAATTTCCTTGAATTTTACGGGTCTTTACATTACTCCCACCTCAGGGCTTTACGTCCCCGTAAAGATACATAAAAAACTAGGGAAACAAATGAGGGTACTGAGCACGCATCTGAGCCTCCCACTCCCATGTGCTCTCCTGGAGATTCCCGTGCTGCCATCTGATGCGCACAAGAGGAATCGATCGCCCACGCAGGACCCGCTCCTGTCGATCCTCTATCTCCACCGGGACCTCCGTAAAAGTCGCCCCATCATCAACGTCAAGCTCCCCATGGTCAATGATGTGCGTCGGGTCGTGCACGTATCTCCTCAGCTGAGATACGTGGAAGACTTCGTGCACCCGGTGCAACTGAGGTGGTAGAGCCAGGCGATAAGCCACCTCACCAATCCTGCTGAGAATCTGGAAAGGTCCGATGAAGCGCGGAGATAACTTGCCGCCTCGGCCAAATCTCCGAATACCACGTCGAGGTGAGACCCGCAAGAAGACATGGTCGCCATCCTCGAACTCCAGTGGCCTCCGCCTCCTGTCAGCGTATGACTTCTGCCGGCTCTGAGCTGTCCTCATCCGCTCCTGGATGACCTGGACCTTCTCTGTCGTGGCCTGGACCATCTCCGGTCCCACCAGTGCTGACTCCCCCGGGTCTGTCCAGCACAAAGGAGATCTACATGGTCGGCCGTACAACGCCTCGTACGGTGCCATCCCGATGGTGGAGTGGTAGCTGTTGTTGTATGTGAACTCCACCAAGGGTAGGTGGTCCTCCCAGCTACGACCAAAGTCGAGGACACATGCGCGGAGCATGTCCTCGAGAGTCTGAATGGTCCTCTCCGTCTGACCATCCGTCTGAGGGTGAAAAGCTGTGCTAAGACGTAGCTGCGTCCCGAACGCCTCCTGCAACCCCTTCCAAATCCGGGAAGTAAAGCGGGCATCTCGATCGGAGACGATAGATGATGGCACGCCGTGGAGCTGCACAATCTCCTGAACGTAGAGACGTCCCAAGCTCTCTACTGAGCCCTGCTCTCTGATGGGTAAGAAGTGTGCCGACTTGGTGAGTCGGTCAACAATCACCCAGATGGAGTCGTGACCTCTGGAAGTGCGTGGAAGTCCAGTCACGAAGTCCATAGATATGCCGTCCCACTTCCACTCCGGAACCTCCAAGGGCTGTACTAAGCCTGCTGGTACCTGATGCTCTGCCTTCACCTGCTGACAGGTGAGGCATCGAGAAACGAACTCTGCTACAGCCTTCTTCATGCCCGGCCACCAGTGCTGTCGTCTGAGGTCCTGGTACATCTTCGCCACTCCAGGATGTACCGCTAAAGGAGAAGTGTGAAACTCCCTCAGCACTTCCTCTCGCAAAGCGACTGGTACCATGGTACGTCCTCTGAAAAGGATGTCGTGCTCTGCTCCAAGGGAGAAACCATCGGGTGCCTGTCCTGAGGATATCTGTGCACGCCGTGTCTCACAGTCAGCGTCCTCACGCTGTGCCTCTCTGACCCGCTGCAGTAGTGGAGGAGTGACTGTGAGAGACTGAAGAAAGGCTGCTCCATCTCTATCCACGAAGGATATCTGCAAAGAGGCTAGCTGCTCCATCGCCTCCTCAAGTAGCTGAATGCCCGTCCTCCTGCTGAGGGCATCGGCTACTACGTTCCCCTTACCAGGAGTATAGACTATCTCAAAGTCATAGTCCTGGAGGAACTCGAGCCATCGCCGCTGTCTCAGGTTCAGGTCCTTCTGCGAGAAGATATACCTGAGACTCTGATGATCGGAAAAGACTGTAAAGCGCTCGCCCATCAGATAGTGTCGCCATGTCTTCAGAGCGAAGACCACTACTGCTAACTACAGGTCATGGGTAGCGTAGTTCTGCTCATGCGGCCTCAACTGACATGATCCATAGGCGATCACGGCCCGCTCCTGCATCAGAACACATCCGAGTCCGGTCCCTGATGCATCGCAGTAGACTACGTACCCTACTCCCTCCTCAGGCAACCTCAAGATAGGTGCGCTAGTCAATCTCTGTCTCAGCTCCTGGAAGCTCTGCTGACATCTGTCAGACCACACGAAGGGTTTTCCCTTCTTCGTCAAAGCTGTGAGTGGTGTCGCAACTCTAGAGAAGTCTGGCACGAATCTCCGATAGTATCCAGCTAGTCCCAAGAAACTCCGAACCTCAGTCACGCTCCTGGGTGGCTCCCAAGCTAACACAGCCTCAATCTTCGCGGGATCCACTGCAACTCCCGCCTCAGAGATAACGTGTCCCAAAAAGTGGACCTCACGTATCCAGAACTGGCACTTCGAGAGCTTACCATAAAGCTGGTGCTCTCGGAGTGAGTCAAGAATAACTCGCAAGTGATAGGCGTGCTCCTCCTCTGTCGTAGAGTAAATCAGAATGTCGTCGATGAAGACCACGACAAACCGATCGAGGTATGGCTGAAAGATCCTGTTCATGAGAGCCATGAATACTGCTGGAGCATTGGTTACACCGAAAGGCATAACCAAGAACTCATAGTGGCCATACCGACATCTGAAGGCTGTCTTCTGCACATCCTCGTCTCTGACTCTGAGCTGATGATAGCCTGACCTGAGGTCTATCTTCGAGAACCACCGTGCTCCCTTGAGCTGATCAAAGAGGTCATCAATCCTCAGTAACGGATACTTGTTCCTCACTGTCACCTGGTTCAGGCGACGATAGTCAACACAAAGTCGCAAGCTCCCGTCCGCCTTCTTGGCGAACAATATCGGAGAAGCCCAGGGTGAAACACTAGGTCGGATGAACCCCTTGCCCTGCAAGTCCTCCAACTGTACCCGTAGCTCTCGAAGCTCGGCGGGGGCCATCCGATATGCTGGAGTAGATATCGGGGCTGTCCCAGGGTACAAGTCAATATAAAAGTCTACCTCTCTGCGAGGAGGTAGCCCTGGGATGTCGTCGGGAAAAACGTCCGCAAACTGATCCACCACTACAGGAAAACCAGGACTCCGCACGTCAACTGCTCCAAGGATGAGGCTAGCCAACTGATGAGTGATGGGCTGTCCTCTCCTCCGCGGAAGTCCATCCTGTGCTGCAAAGGCTCCCTTCTCGCCGGTGAAGGTGAACCTGCTCCCGTCGGTGCGTACACATCGCACCTTGCACCTAAAACAGTCAATCTGTGCATGGACCGTAGATAGCCAATCCATGCCCAAGATGACGTCGTAAGGCCTCGACGCTGCTACAAGAAGATCCCAGCCGAAGCTCTCGCCTCCTAGAGTAAGCTCACACTACCGGCACCAGTGCGTAATCGTCGAGTCTGCTCTCGTAGGAGTCTCTAGCCGTAAGGATCGAGCCAACGGCTCTGTCGGAATCTCCGAGCTCCGAACAAGGGCAGCGGCTATGAAAGAGTGACTCGCTCCTATGTCTATAAGAACTGCAGCAAGGGTGGAATAGACACAGATAGTACCTCGAATCATCTCGGGTGCGCCGTGGTCGTAGGCCTCTGCTGCCTGGAGCTGTGCCTGTCGCTGCCCGCCAGCTCCCTGTGGTCGGGGTGGACCTCCTGGTGGTGGTGGTGGCAGAGCCTCAAAGCGTCGCCCACCACCGGCTGCTCGTCCAGCTCCTCTGCCTCGTCCGCCTCCTCCCTGCGGACCGCCACGGTCGACCCTATGCCTCTGCCTCGGTGGTCCATCAACTGACTGCTGCTCCTCGGCACGGCGGGTCGGGCAGTCGCGAGCCATGTGGCCCTGCCCGCCGCATGAGTAGCACTGTCTGCCTCTCGAAAGACTGGCTCCGCGCTGTGTGCCCCGCACTACTGAGCCAGTGCCCTGAGAACGTCTGCCCGAAGGTCTGGTCTGTCTGGACCCCTGAGTCATCCGTCGACTGCCTGCTGCAGATGACTCTGCCACGTGCCGCCCTGCGGTGGGTCGCTGTGATGGTGTAGACTCAGCAAGGAAGCTCTCGATCAGAAGGGCCCGCTCCAGTACTCCTGTCTGAGTCGGTATGCTGAGGGAGATCAGCGATGCCCTGATCTCGTGTCTCAAACCCTGCTCGAAGGTCCGGGCCCGGAAGAATGGGTCCCGTACCATGTCGGTCGAGTAGCGCGAGAGATCGGTAAATCTCGCCGAGTACTGAGCGACCGTCATGCTGCCCTGCCGCAGCTGTAGAAGCTCCTGGATATGCACCGCACGAAGGGTGGCTGGGACGAACTCCGAGCGGAAGAGGCTCTCAAAGTCCGTCCAAAGTAGAGATGCCTCATCGTGCACCTGGAGCATCAAGCTCCACCATCGTCCTGCTGCTGTGTGTAGTAGGCTCGCAGCGAGGATCACCATGAGGTCTGATGGTGTCCTCACTAGCCTAAACACTCGAACCACTGCCTCCAGCCAGTCCTCTGCTGCCTGGGGATCCGTCTCCCCACGAAACCTGGGCGGTTGCTGGCGCTGAAACTCATGCAGTGCGCTGAGGCGACGTGCATCGTCAGCGGCTGCTGCTGGAAGCATCGGGGGATCGGCGGGTAAAGCTACCGCCGGTGCCACTACTAGAAAAGGGCCCTGCACCGAGGCCTTGTCGCTCGGTGGGCTGTCGTCACACTCGACTCTTGGAACCCCAGCTGGCTGCCGTCGTGGGGCCATCCTGAAAAGGAAACAGGTGCGCCACGGTCAGAACAGTATACCTGGTGAGCTGATATAAGTAATCACAAAGAAAACTTTGAAACACACACGCAATCAATGTTTTCGTGCATTAAGTCGGAAATCAGAAGTCAGGGTCCTGGTGTACGGATACGTCGGCCGCCGCACCAACACTGGACTCCCTGGACTGATATCCACACTCAATACGCTAAACATTATTGCTTCACATAGAAAAGATCAGAGTTCACGGTAGAACCGAACTCCTCTGATACCAATTTGTCACGACCTGCCCTCGGGGTCCATGCCGTGACTACCCCAAGCCCGCCTTCCATAGGCCAGGGGCTGGCGACTAGCACCAAGGCGTAAATCCCAGTAAAAAGGGAAGGCATTGCCTTTGAAAAGTAAACACACACCACAGAGTAAACAAGCGGAAAGTAAACACTAAACAAAGCAGAGTACGACTGGAAGTGCGGAAAGGTAAATGGGCCAGAATACAAACCCAAACTGAAAGTAAAGTACAACTTGAAAGGGAAAACAGCAACTGAAAAGTAAAAGCCGCTACACCGAGCTGTCTACTGGAAATCCCACCTGAAGGGTGGGTACAGATAGCTCCTCTGCTCCACGGGTCCCGCCGTCCGCTCCGTGCACGTCCCGCCCAGTGGTCCACCTCTGGGTACCGTCCCGCTCTGCAAGCCTCAGCTAAGGTCAACGCTGTCCGTTGTCTGTAACCAACACAACGTAGTGCGGGCAAAGCCCGTGCAGGGGTGAGTATAAGCTACTCAGTAGGGACCCCGAGACCCCTGAAGGTCTCTCAAATCCACAAAGGATAAACCACGAAGAAAAGTAACAATCACGAAGTATTAACCGACACAGCTTAGGTATATGCCCATACATATACCTAAGTCATCAATTCAAATACGCTCTAACCTCCGAGCCCAAGTACAACTCAGTCCACACAGGAAAGTAAACGTATTCCACACAGGAAAGCAAAACGTAATCCACACAGGATTGCACAACACAATCCACACAGAAAAGCAATAGGATTTAGCTCACACAGGTATACTTCTTCAAGGACGATAAAGATGATCACTGATCCATCTAAGTCGTCGGACCCACGAAGGATCAATAGGTAACTAACCCCCGAAAAGACCCACACAGGATCGGGCCCACACAGGACCTGTAGGCGCTGGTTCACACAGGACCGTTGAGCGCAGAGACCCACACAGGATCGGGCCCACACAGGACCTGTAGCACTGATCCACGTAGGATCGCTGAGTGCTGTAGTCGTCGTCGTCGAATCCACACAGGATCTCTGTACTGTCATCGTCGCAGTCACAGTAGCAGTAGTAGTCGTAGCAGTAGAACAGTCGCAGCCAGCACTAGGGTTCCCGCACATAGCAAGCTCGTTCGGAGGGTCCGCTCCACGAGCCGAGAGGCTAATACATCAACTGTCACGAAGACCAGAGTTGATGTATCCAAAAGTTCCGTATCGTCAACAGGAACTCAACGCAACAGACGGCGCGTCGATCGGACGCCCGGTCTGAGAGTTATTGGCATTTTCGTCTCCGGGGCCCGGTTGGTTTTTAAGGCAAAACCAACCCGACCGTACTCCACCTGCGTCCAAACCTCGGGCGGAGTATGCCAAAAGATTCACCTCACTAAGAGGGACACAACACAGCTGACGACACGTCAATCGGACGTCCGTAGCTCAAGATATGAGCGTTTCCGCTCCGAAGGCCCGGTTGGTTTCGTGAACGAACCAACCCGGCCGAACTCAAAGTAAACCGAAACCTTGAGTGCGATATACCGAAACGACCGTCTCGATACAAGGATCGCGTTGCCACAGAAGGTTCGTCATTTGGAGGTCCGAGGCTCAAGATATGGCCCAAAAACCGATTCTGGTTCGAAACGGGGGGGTCCGGGTCCGGGCCGACCCGGCCCGACCCCCCCCCCTGGGGCGGCGCGGCGGCGCGGCGGGCCGCGGCGGCCTGACGCCGCGAGGGGCCGCACGCGGGGGCTAAGCTCCCGCTGATTGAAGCGGCGCGGCCTTTGTGCCGCGCCTTTGCAACAAACGGCCCCCACGTGGGGGCCGGTTTAATAAAGAGAACCGGGGGGCTGCTGCCCCCCCTTTCATGGAACCGCCCCTCTCTTAAAGAGGGGGGTTTTACATGCTGGCCGGGGGATTAATTCCCCCGGTTTAATGCCTTTCGGCCGGCCAGCTGGCCGGCCGGTTTTCTCCAACGGGACCGGAAATTCCGGTCCCCCCTTCGGCTTCCGACGCCGGCGGCCCGGCCGCCGGTCTTCTCTTCCGCCGCGGCCCGGAACCGGCCGCGGTCTCCTCGTCCCGCCGCGGCCCGGAACCGGCCGCGGCGTTCGTCATCCGGCGCGGTGCGACGACACCGCGCCCCTTCGCCGTGCCTTGATTCCATTCAACGCGGCGTGACGGCGTCGCGTTCTTGAAGATTCTACCTCGGCGTAGCGCGACGACGCCGCGTAAAATATTTGCACGATCATCCGCGTGGTGCGACGACACCACGCCACTTGCTTCCACCCGCAAGAATAAACAAGAACGATGGAGGGGGGTTCGGCCGTGTTCGTGCGGTCCGGCCCCCTCACGTTAAAATAATAACGCAACTTAAATAATTCAAGCCACACGTTAGACTTGCTATTCACGATCAAGAATAAAAATAAGGAAACCAAAAAGAAATCAACAACCCCTACCTCGGGTATAAGGTTCGAAGATTGTGAACGTTCCGCGGAAGATGACGTCGTGGAGGTCGGGCGTCGCGGTAGCTGTTCGTCAAATTCGATGACGAAGGGATGCGTTCGAAGAGACACGTCGTTGGCGAAACTTGTACGCCGACGAAGGTTGTCCGAGGAAGAAGTGGCGTCCCCTTCGTTGACACGGTAAACGAAGAATGGAGGTGCGGCGTTCTTCGTCGGAGCTTGAGCGTTCTTCGTCAAGATGAACGTTCTTCGAGTTCTTCGTCAGAGTTGAAGAAGAAGAAGATCTCTCCACCTCTCAAGAAGACAAACAAATAACCCAAAATAAAATAAGACAACAACTTATTTTATTATTACATAACACAATAGAATTTCAAAAGTTTGAAATTCAAAAGGATTAACTCCCATAATTAAATAAGTAACTCAAGTCAATAAATGAGGCGTTAAGGGAGTTGGGAGAATTTGAAAGGATTAGGGGTTCGTGTGGGCCCCACCACACTTAATCCTCCCAAGGGAGGTTAAGTGGGTGTGGGTCCCACTTCCAACCCCCTTTGGTAGGTTTTATCAAGTTATAATAAAATTTGTTCTACACAAATTTTATTTAACTCAAACTAAAAACCCCAAAATTAACTTTCAACCCGCAACAAACGCAACTCCCGAAAAGGTCTCTTTAAGCGAATTTCGGCGCTGCGAGTTCATCGGTGCCCTCGGATTTCAATTCCGAGCACCGGATCAAAAGTTAGGAATTCCCGCTCGTTCGTTCACTGAACGTACCCGAGCCAAACTTCGGAAATTAATTCCGGGCACTCTGGGCCTCGGAATCAGGTGCCGTCTGAAACCGCGCTCTTGTAAAATTCTAAAGAAAATTAAGAAAAAATTTTCCTTGAATTTTACGGGTCTTTACAACGAACTTGCTGGTTGTGACGGGTTGTCAGCTGAACTTCAATTTATCATTTTTTATAAAATTTCATCCTTATAAAATTAACATAAATATGATGAAAATCCTTAAAAATAATCTTAATCATCAAAGATCATATAAAACCTAAAGGATATCAATACCTTAAAACTCATGTACAAAAAAAGTAAAGGCATACTTCACATTAAACCAAACCATTACATATATATAAACCCAAAAAAAACATCTCCCAAAATTTCATTAATCAATTCAAGATCTCATCACTTGAAACATAAAAATGCATGTCTAAAAATTTGAACTTATGATTAAACTTTGAAAAAAACCAATCTTACCGAAGCTTTCACCAATTCATCAGATGACCCAACATCAACTGTATTAGCAAAAAATGTTTTTACATACCTTTATATTTTTGATCAGGATTATTTACACCTCGAGTAAGTAGATTCAGACACAAATTAGCATAATTTCTTAACTCATTATAGCTAAAACCTCTCACCATTGACTATATACCTGTTATCTCATTCTTTTATTGTTCAAGACTAATTTCCTTATAGTCACAAACCCTGTGACCAAACATACAACACCAATAAAACTTTATAGATCCTGAAAATAATTCACCAAAATTTATTTTACCACACTTGGAACATGTTTTGGGATTACCTCCAGACTTCTTAGTTGGTTTCATCTCCATTTACTACTACCTTAAAAATTTATTACTCTTGTAATATCATGTCACATAAATTTCATAAAACTACATCTTAACTTTATTAGCACAATGAAAAAAATTATCATAATTTTTAAATTTTAATGCGGACAAAGCTCTTCATAAACTTGGTTTAAATTTTGAGTAAAACTGATTAATTTTATTATCAGTTTCCCAAATAAAATTTGGTACATACCTAGCCAATCTTATGAATATTTCTTCATATGCGGCCACTGAATCTTCATCCTTTTTCTTCAATTTCAATAATTATTTCTCTATCCTAAAGTAAAAAACCTTAGGTAAATATTTCTCAAGTAGTAGATCATTAAATTTTTCCCATTCCATGGCATCGATATCATCATTCTATTCGGTATTATTAACCATAAACCACCATCTAACAACTTTAACTTTAAAATGATAAATGGAAAGAGTAACATTTTGAAATTATGAACACCCCATAACTTTAAATATCTTCTCCAAGGCATTGATCCATACTTTTCTACCATAGGGTCAAATGATCCACTAAATGGTGGGGTATGTTATCTCATAAAATTCTCCACTATATACATTTTCCTTCATGGTAGACCAGGTTACTCTCTATCATGGATACCACTGCCATTTATACCTTATGTTAACTAAGAAATCATTGTATAAAAACTATTATTTTCTAATTACAACCATTTTGAGATACTGATTTAGAAGGATATTTCCCTCTTTGTGCCTTCCCACTATATCTTCCTTGTTTCCTCTATGGAAAATCATTTTTAACAGACACTATTTTGATTAAGTAACATGGTGGTCTTCAAATTCTATATCATTTTAACTTAACCAAAAGGTAAAATATTTTAAGGGAATGCTATTATCATTATCCTAAAATATAAAGTTATCAAAACTAACCTTTGATACCAACTAAAAGGACCCAAAATTAAACATAACATAATCTTAAGTTTTAGCCAAGAATTAACTTTCTTTCAATTTTATGACCTTTCTAGGTTTATATTTTTATAGAATTAGGTTATAACTCAGACATTACAAAACCATATAATACGAATCAGACACTTTAGATTAGTATCCATTTTCCCATAATATAAAACTTTTAAAATAAATCATGATTTATTTTCATGGAAAATATTCACAACTTTAAACTTGAATTCTTATTTTCCCTTATACATCCTTAAACCCTATGATTTTTTTTAAAATGTTGGATGAGCATAAAAATCTTAGTAAGGGATATAAAAATAAATAAAACTGTTAGTCCAGTAAGAAACATGAAAACCCATGAAATGTTTTACCTTTATCTTAATTCTCTTTGAGTGAAAGAAATAAATTATTTTAACATGAAAAACACACACTTTGTTCTCAAATAAAATCATTAAAACCCATATAAATCAATTAAGAATCCTTTTTGAAAACTTAGACCCTCACATTAATAACCCGTTTTAAACCCATGTTAGAAGTAACTGGATCCCAATTAAACCAATAAGAGAAAACCTTTGGTAACTCCATCCTTATCACCTATTAATATAATTAAAATTACCTAATGCATTAGATTTCTATTTGGTCTCACCCATCATTTAACCAAAAATGGGCTCACCCGATGCTATATGGACGCACCCATTGTATAAGCTATAACGGGATCACCCGACACTATCAGGGTGCACCCATTTATCATGTATAATTCTCAAGCACCATATCAAGAATAAAACATTTTTATGATTACAATTTTACCTCATAAAACATTTTAAAAACTATTCTAAACTCTTAATAAAATATATTTTGGATATCAAAATACCCTTTTCTTTTAAAAACTCATTTTCAATACCAAAATACCATTTTATTTTTTAAAAACCATTTTCAATACCAAAATACCTAAAAAATGGGAAATTGGGTTTTTATTTGAATAAAAAATAATATCTTTTAAATTAATAAAAACTTTAAATAATGGTTATGGTGGAAAAAAAGTCTTTTCCACCATATACGTTAAAATAAAACATTCATTTTGTCATTTTTAATTTTTTTTTATAAAAAACATAAAAATATTCATTTTGAAATAAATTAAAAAATGAAATAAAATTTTCTTTATAAATATTTTATGTCCATATAAAAACTTTTTTATAATAATTTTAAAAACATGAACATGGAAGAGAAAGAGTTGGAAGGAAAACTTTAAAAGATGATTTTTAAAAGAAAAACCCCTTATCACTTGGGAAACACTTGAATCATAAGACTCATAAAATAATAACATTAAAAAAACTTTAAATATCATTAGAATATATAAATTCATGATATAAAATTTCAAATTATCTCTATATACACCTTATAAAAGAATCTATGTTCATAACATCAAAATATGCATCAATGAAAGTAAATTGAGATGAAGTCCCATATTTTGAGTCTGAATTGTCACATACATTATTTATATTCCAGAATAATACAATTATTTTAATTATTTAATTTATTTATAACATTTTTAAATTTTATTATTACTTTTATTTAATTTTTTATCATGTTATATAAAATTACTTAATCAATTAAGTTTATATCGGGTTTTTTGACGATATTTGGATTATGTGTCAAAAATTATTTTGGTAGGCTGAATATTGGTCAAATAGGTCATTATTAAACATATACAGAATAATAATCATGTCATAATTTCCATATTTATACATAAATTATAATTTTTAAAATAAATCATTAAAATGGTTATGAAAAATGAACTATGTTACAATCATGGAGATGATAGGTCATACACACTCATGAGTAACGTTTCGAGTTTTCAATGATCATTATGGAAAAAAGGTAAGTAATATTTTATATTAAAAAAATGAAAATAATATCATAAATAACATTTTATTTCATTAAATATACTTATATATATATAATCCATGTGTTTTGGTAATGAAAAAAGAATCATATTGCTTCATGAAGGCGATAGTCCACACGTACATGAACAACATTATCATTTTCCAGTGTAAGAAAAAAATGATATATTATATTTTTAGAATGATAAATATGTCATTAATATCATTATTATTTCATGTATATCACATATATTCATTAAATATATCATTATTACCTCCCATGTAAAGTGCTAGTGAAAAATGAATCACATAGCTTCGTGAGAAGGTAGTCCACCGTACACATGAGTGACATTATCTTATCCCCCAAGTTATAATAACTATAGAAGTATAAATATGTTAAAAATATCATATATAAGATATAATAACTATAGAAGTATAAATATATTAAAAATATCATATATATATTTTAAATTCATTATTATAATAATCCATGAGAGGCGATTATGGAAAACGAATGACACCGGTTCATGAGGCGGTAGTCTACCGTACACACGAATAATGATTTCGTATCCCATTTGATGGAAGATGAGATGGATTTAGGTTATTAAATCAACATAATAAAATATAATTATATTTTATATAATTGTTTTATTATATTATCATAATTTAATAATATTTATAGGAGGTGGAGGAATAAATAAAATAAAGACGCTTGGTTAAGAACGACACCTCTTCTTCAGGAAAACTCCTTAGGTAAGAACCAAAAGCCTTCTTAGGATGGATTTATTATCAAAATAATGGATTTAAGATACGAGTATGGAATTAAGGAAGATATTTGGGTAGTTATTTTCTGATAAAAAAATATTTGAAGGTGTGAATAGGAGAGGACATAAGGTGACCTTTTATAAGTGAGGTGAGTGACACACTTGTAATTTTTAAAAAGAAAAAAGTGTACCCACATTTTTCACATGAAAAAAGAATAAAAAATGGATCATTATCGACCATTAAACATGATAATTTCAAAATATTACCATAAAATAAATTTTATATAACGTTTTAGGACATTTTAATCCTTATCTTTTTAGTTTAACTCCCGATAAACCCATTTTTACCTTAACCACGATAATTAATTTTTAATGTTTTCACTTTTTATTATGATAAAAATTAAGTTGAAATTATTATATAATATAAATTATTATGAATACAAATATATAATATATTTTACTAAATTAAATTTACATAATTGGTAAAATTTAATTTAAAATTAAACCCATAAATGTGACGAAAAAGGGGGTTTTCAGGAAGTGTATTTTTCAAGAAAAAGATGATTTTATATTAACTCTATGATTAATAATAATAATTGTATGAATATCAATTAATATCTATTTATATATAATATATAAATTTAATTTAAAACATTTCTCATCATGGATCATTTTAATTAATTAAAATGGTGAAACATTATACACTTTAAAACAGTTTTCTATAAAAATCCCATTTTTTAACCAAAAAACAAGCATATACTAAAATACAATATAAATTTGATTAAAAAGTAATTAATTAGATTAAATATAAATAAATAATAATTACTTTACTTAAAATTCATATTCCAAATATAATGGTACTTTTAAATTACTTAATTTATTGAAAAGAAATGACTTTTTTTTACAAAAATCAGTATTTTTCACTATTCACTAAAAAAATCAATATTTTCCAAAAAATACCAAATTTTCACTCTAATTAAATTTTTATATTATTATTTAAAAAAATAATTTTATTTTATCTAAATTTTCTAAATTTTTTAAAAATTAATTATAACATTTCCTTACAAAAAGCAATAAAAATCATTTTTGAAGAACACCTATTTTTGAAGAATAAAGTTACTTTACTAAAAATTGATTTATTATTTATTAATAAGTTATCAATAATTTATATTTATTAGTACATTCATATATATATCATAAATTAGTTAATATTTTTCATACTCTCCAATTTAACAGCTATGTTATAACGGTTATATATTTTACATGTCATTTAAGCTTGGTGTTTCATGTCGAACATGCTATCAAATATAGTTTTATTTTATAAAATATTGGGGTGTTACATTCTTCCCCATTTTAATAAATTGCATCCTTGTAATTTGAAATTTATCTCGGTAATAAAAGTTTTGACATTTGAAAATACCTTTTTTGGGAACCCACATCATAAAAAGGGATAATAAAACCTCCTTTTGAATAAATCCTATGGCCTTAAGATCTTTGAGCTAAAATTTAATCTCATTAAACTTAGTAGGTTCCATATGATAAGATGACATAGATATGATATTCGTCCCCAAAATAAATTTGGTAGAAAACTTAACTTCCTTTTGGGGTGGTAACATAGAAAAATCAACAGGAAAAACCTTAGTTACTCATCCACTACAATAGGAAGTAAACTACTAGAGAATTGGTCAATAACATCAAGAAACATCTCTGAAAATGTGCATGAGATCATTCTAGTCAAATAAACAACATGACCTACTATTTTTGGTTTAGGATACCACTCTCTCAGAAAGATGTGAGTAACCCCATTATAAGAAGGAAACTGAACTCGATGATGATAATAATTTATCTGGGATTTACAGCTAACCATAAAATCCATGACAATGATGAGGTCGAAGATATAAATATTAAGAACTAAAAAATCTCACACGACCTCATAGTCATCAATCATGAGATGGAACTCAAAACATTTGAAACTTTGTTCTTTACTTCTTACCAATGGGGTGGAAAGATCCATCATGAATGAAATAATCTTCGAGTGTAATACCAACACATCAATAAAATTAGATGAGATAAATGAATGATATGCATCAGTATCAAAAAAATATAGGAATATAAATGCTAAAATGAACATCATACCTCTCACAGTAGCTAGATATTCTTTAGATTCCTATGTACATACTCCACTGCATAAATATGTCTGGCCTTAGCTCCCATCTAAGATTTATTCACTACATGGGTATCCACATTTTCATGATAATGGGACCCACCACCCTTCGTTGTGTTAGAATGATCCTGAGAGCCTTTGGTAAGAGTGTATCCATATCTACTACCCTAGGATACTCTTATGAAAAAATTCTAAAGATGGCCAGATTGTATATAGTTTTGTAAAGTCCTATGTTCCACCATACAACCAGTCTTGGAATGGATAAGTCTATCACTTTTATAGAAAACCACTTAGAGTTCTCCTGAGGAATCCCATGAAACTTCCCTTAACATAAAATAAAAATTCTCACTGTGTTTCCTTTTATAGAAAGAAGACACACTCTGGATACCTCCCACTGAAATTAAAGCTCCACCTAAAACTGTCTTCCCAGCTAAGTCCACTTCATCCATAGTTTCTTTATCAACCACCTTAATAAAAGTTGGTAGGCAGAAGAGGATAAACATGGATAGAATATATGACCTCAAACCCATATCCAACCTCATAGCTTTAATTAATCATTAGAAATAATATCAAGTGATAGGTGAACTAACTCGGTGAAATGGGTAACATACTCTATAACTGAATTCTCTCCTTGATCCAGGGTCAAAAATCCCCAAGTCCTTTCCACTCACAACATTTTAGTATTTTTTAATTGAATACCTTATTTAAAGTGATCCAGGTAAAGTCCTCACACAAATTATCTTGAATGATGGAGTCACACCATTTTCTTCCTGGTCCTTCAAGCATATAAGTGGTTAAACCCACCTTTGTGTAGATAACTAATTCCACCATCAAGGAGTCTACTGGAGGGTTCTATTATAGAACGTGTCTCACTATTTTCTCTCCTAGATTTAGAAGTTTTATTCTAGGAGGAATTATCTATCAAACATAATAGATAACACTATATTAGAGATAACTTCAAGATTATATATTAAATACCTTAAATATTAAGATTCTAAGGCACCAATAGATTCAAGAGTAAAAAATAAGACAATAAAAATTTTATCCAAAAAAACCCCAAAAATAAGGTTCATATATGTAACCCAAAACCAATATTAAATATTGAGAAAAAATCATTGACCACCCATGGTAACTTAGAGTCAGATACGAAAGTGAGTTGGCCAGGTACCCATCTGTACTTACTACCTGAGTTTTGGCAGTCCTAACTCCTATCTAATATAAACCCCAAACCAAACCCAAGTTGTGTTATCACACTTTAGGCCAGGTATTCCCTTTGATACCATTTTGTAATGAACCAACCTAGGTTGACATGACATGTCACCCAAAATGGATCAACATAAGGTGGAGATCAAAATAAGAACCAAAACGTGCCTCTTATATAATAGAAAATAAATAAGCAGACAAAGAGCATTACAAAATAAAAGGGGTACATAAGCATGATACATACAAACCAATCCAAAAGAATAAAAATGAAAAAAAACAAATTTAATACCAAATCTAAAAACCATATCTTTATTTGAACCTCTTTCATTATCATCCAAAACCATTATGAAGGCAATGACAATTGATGGAATTCGATGAACTATATGATGCCCTTCCATTTACCTATATCTCGCAAAACCAAATATGCACATTCCCAAAGGTATATGAAAGGAATGAGTCAAAAAACTAGTAGTATACCACCATAAATCTATAAAATATCTTCCACCATGAAACCATTAGTTCTAGCTTTAAAAGGAAAACAATTTTATAAGGATATTTCATTTTAAAACACTTTACATAAAACATTATTTGGAATTTGTCTTTAAACATTTCATATCCAAAGATAAAAGAATATGGGAAATCTACATGAATGACAATATAAAGGGAGATAATCAAATCATTCCCATCTTATAATATAACCAAGTGATCATTTAAAACATGATACATAAATGAAACCAAGAGCATGAAACATAAATGGTCTCTAGATTATAAGAATACATAACTAGGATATGAAAGGAACACTAAAATAGGAATAATGTTCCTAGTAACGATATAAATTCCTACTATAGTCTATAAATATCATAATCATAACACCTAGTGGTGAAAAAACTCACTAAGGTTTTCATATGTCCTTACCCATAGTTCCCAAATGTTCCCATGTGCTATGTTTTCACAAAACATTCAAAAAAACATGCTCATAATTTTACAAAACATTTTCACAAGAAAACCAGTAATGATCCCATGCTTAAAAACTCTATTTTAGAGTAAAAACCATCTTTTAGGAATTTTATCAAAAAAATGAAGTACATAAAATATTTTTAAAATCAGAAACCATTAAAAAACCATTTCACATGACACCTAAGATATAATTTCATAAAAAAATCCCATATATTTCAAATCAATGAATTTTATAAACCAAACCAAAGAAAATTTACAAGAACACAAGGTAAAATAAGGGATAAAACTATTGTATAGATACACCTACCTTTCCAATGGAGAAAACTTAATCACCTTCAAAAACAAAGATTAGAATAAGAGATATCAGGTCCTCATGAGCCCATATCTATAAATATTAATCCCAAAAAGAAATTATTCACCCTAATCCATTGTTATAAAAGATATGAATGCCCAAAAACCCTTACTAGAACATAATGGATTTGGAATTTGAGCCAAATGGGAGAGAAAAATTGGTTTAATAGAGGGAAACCATGTCAAAATATTCCTTAAAACCTTTTATTAAGGTTGTACATGGCTAGAGTAACCACCCCATGAATATCAGGTGCCAATTGAGAATTTCTAAACCCTGAAACCACCACCACCATGATGTGGTCCCACTAATAATACCATGATGGATTCACCCAAGTGATAGGATATAGTGACTGTCCACATCCTGGTATGAACATTTAGGCCGTTTTGGCCTACCACAGCCTCCACCACGGTGTGGTGAGGCCCTTCTATCTGTGGTCAACAAAGAGACTCCCAGAGCACTATAACCTATTACAGGACTAGTTGTTGGCCATTTTAGCCTTTCCAGTTTCACACAAGAGACCCAGGAACACCAAGGACTCCACCACAGCTGTAGTCCTACCTTTTTTTACACTATAAATCCCAAAAAAACTATTTTTATGCCACCAAGAACCTTAAAAACTTTTGAAATAGAAAAAAACTAACTTAAGGATCAAAAGAAAACATACATGTGACCTGGATGGTGTAACATATTTGAATTTACTTCCCAAAATTTTAATATTTTCTTTATTTACTTTTACATTCCCCTCGAAGATGATTTCAAGTTTTTCCTAAGTTTTCTTCACAGTTTGGAGACCCATAACCTTCATATAAAATTTTCTAGACAAGGAAATTAGAATATTATTTTGAGATTTTCCATCAACCTCAAGATTACATTTATTATTAAATAACATAAGATCATATTTATCCATGTGTGGAAATTCTATAATAACTACATCAATCACCTTTAGTCTAAGAGACAAAATATAGGGTAACATCCTATTTTTTCATCCATAATAATTTTTTACATCGATGGTAGGAATACCTATTCTATTAAATATTCTAGGATTATCCATGAAAAATAATATATATATCTTACAAAGGAAACCTATATTTCTTTGATACCAGTTGAAGTTATTAGGAATATGTGGAACACTGGGGGGGGGGGGTGAATCAGTGATGATCTTTTATGATTTCCTTAATCATGAAATTAACCTTGGTAAATTATTAAAGTTTCAATCCTCTCAAATTTAACACTCAACCTCACTTTCATACAATGATAAATAACATAAATATAAGTCACATAGGTCTTTATAAGGTCCATTACTAATGTGGGTACCTATTAATTTCCATTTAGGCATGCTATATTCTACTAGGGTTCTCCTGACAACAAAAACCTTAGTTATATGATCAAATCACTTTTCTTATTTCAAAAATCCATCCGCAACACCTTTCGATGAGGATGATTATATCAAAATCTTATGTAAACCTTTATCTTATGTATTTATTAACTTCATTTTTCATCATGAGTGAAACATATCATATATTAGTTAGAAGTAAATGTGGATGGTTCATGAATGATCTTCTTCTTATAGTATTTTCAATCTTATTTATGGTTTCTCAGTTTTGCATCACAAAACAATCTCCTTTTCTTCTTTTCATAACAAAAAATTTATCCTTACTTGAAAATTAAAAACCTTTATAAGAAACATGTTTTAAACTAATACAAAAACTTCAACAATTCCAAACTAAGGGTTATTTAATCTCCCCCTTTTTATTTTATGGAAACAACAACATCTACACTTCCAATGATATCAAATTTCCATCAAACCATAACTTTTATAATAGAGAGATATCCGAACACCTCATTACCACATTAAGAAATGTTTTTTAAGGAATTAAATCCCTTGGGGGAAATAAATTTTGTGATTATTATATTAATGTAATTTTCCTCAAGAATATTCTAGATGTTCAACTTCTAGAAGTTTTAATTCCCATTCATATGATAAACCTAACTTCAGTTTCACAAAATAAAAAGTCAGTACAGAGTTATGGTATACTTCCTAAATTTGGAGCCTACCCACAATGGTGTTCTTGACTCTAAATTATTTTACAATCACAACTTCTCAACTTTGGATCCTATTTTTAATTGGTTAAATTATTTTGATAAGCCCTAGATTAATCCCTCAATGATAAACCTTGTTTGGCATATTGCGCACAACCGTCTCCCTACTGAAGTCTGTCTCCAGGCCTTTGGAATACAACTCTACTCCAAATGTCATTCCTATCATCAACATAGAGAAGACATGAATCATTTATTTTTGTCTTGTTCCATGACTTCTTCTCTCTGGAATTTTATCACTGACATATTTTATTGCATATGGTTATTCTCTGACTCTATTTTCTCGCAGCTAAAATGTTATGCTGAGCTTGACACTTCAAATCAAATCAGGAATCTTTTCTTAGATGCTGTTTCTGAGCTCCTCCACATGATCTGGTATGATAGAAATTCTATTATCCACAATAAATCCTCATTTAATCTTAATTCAGGTAGGATGATAATTCTCATTGCCATTAAGGATGCTACCTCACTACAGAAAGCTCATTGTGACAACTCGGTTGGAGAGTTTATGATCCTTCATTGGCTCAGGATTGAAGGTCTCTACAGACAACCGAGACACACTTTAGAGGTGTTCTGGAAAGACCCATTACCCGGATGGATCAAGATCAATGTTGATGGATCCTTAAAAGGGAATCTGAGGCCTGCAAGATGTGGTTATATCTTCAGAGATTGGCTTGGGCATTATCATGGCTGCTTCTATGGAAGCTGTGGGATCACCTCTTCTCTTGAATCTAAGATGGCGGCAGTGATTCATGCTGTCGATTTTGTTAAACAAAAGGGCTGTAACAACATCTGGATTAAAAGTGATTCGTCCACCATTGTCTAAGATATATGGAGTGGTGTGGTTCACCTTGCCTGGTCACTCACTACTCATTGGATGAATTTTCTAACTTAGCTCTTGGGGATCAGATACATCGCCACACATGCCTACTGAGAAGCGAACATGGTTGCTAATGGTCTGGTCAACAAAGGGATCAACCAACACATTATTTGGTAGGATGATATACCGGTTGATCTTCTTCAGATTTATAAAAAATATTGTAATAAGATCCCCTCCTTCAGGCTTTTGTAGCTTCTTTTTTCTTTTCAATAAATTGGGTCTTGGTATTAAAAAAATTAGTGAAACTAAGTAAGTTCAATTAATTACTCCATCAATACATAAGGCCATAATTAGATGTTTCTTTAACATACCTAAGGATTATTTTTTCTACTAGTATGTGTGATTCCTTTAGAACACTTTGATATCTTATATAATAATTTACAATATATATAATATCTATCTTGATTTAGTAAAATAAATAAAAATTTCGATTAACTTTCAAAAGTTCTTCTGATTAAAACTTTTACCAGTTTTATCTTTTCCCATTTTTTCACTAACTGTAATGGGAGTGATATCTTATTTTGATTTTTCCATACCAAATTTCTTTAGTAATTCCTTGGAATAATTTAATTATTCAAGGAAGATATATCTTCCTTTATATTGAACTTTTAGTCCTATGAATAAATTTAACTGTTTGATAATTAACATCTCAAAGTTCCTCTTCATCCATTCTAAAAATTCTTCATAAGCATTATCCCTATCACTAAAAAAAATTATACCATCAACATAAATAGTGAAAATCATGGTATAAGTACTTATATCTTTCACATATAAGTTTCTATCAACTTTTCCTTTATAAAAATTTAGTTTCTTCAAGAAATTGTTAATTTTTGAATATTAGGCATGAGGGGCCTTCTTTAACCCATGGTAATCTTTCTTTAGTTTTCATTCCATGGTTCCATTATTATCAAGTATGAACCCATCAGGTTTCTCAACATAAACTTCTTATTTAATTTATCAATTAAATAATTACGACTTAACATCTAATAGATTTTGTAATTTTAATGAGAAACATCATCCAAGAACATTTTGATGTTTTAAAGTCTTACAAAAGGAGTAAAAATTTATTCAAAATCAACACCTTATACCTATGAGTATCCCTTGAAAACTAAACTAGATTTATTCCTTGAAATTTATCCATTTTTATTAAGTTTATTTATTAACACCCATTTAATTCTTATAAAATTCATTCCTTCCAGTTGAGGAACAAGATACCAAGTGCCATTTTTCTCAATTTTATCCAAGTATTCATACATCACATTTATCCATTATTAATTCTCAACTAATTTTAAAATGGATTTTGGTTCCACATGTGAGATAAGTGTCATTTTATTTTCAAACCTCAATTTTTTGTTTGGTATGAACTGGAGCTTAATGAATTTTGATGATATTATATAGTTCAAACTATTTTTTTAAAGTTTGGAAGTTAAGTGTTTTATTCTATTCTTACTATCCTAATCTGTAGAGTGATTGGAATCTACTTGTACAAGGTTATGCCTGCAGTCATATTTCTTTTCATTAACTTCCCCAAAAGTTACCATTCTAACTTATGTTAAAACATCCACATCATCTTCAAAATCTTATATTAAGGTGAACTAATTTTCAATTACTTTTACATCAAAGGAATCATCTAACTTATATAGTCATTTATTATAAACTTTTTAACTTCTTTTTTTGGGTAAATATCCCATTAAAAAGTAGTCTTCTACCTTTTCATCAAACTTTCTTAAATCTAAATTTTTGATCTTCATTAAGAAAGAACTCCCAAAAACATTAAAAATATTTCACTGTAGGTTTCTTCATATACCAAATATCATATGGAGTTATTTTTTATTATGATCATATTAAGAATATTTATTTAACATGTAAAACTATACTTACAACTTCTCTCCATAAGAACTTTGAAATTTTATATAAAAAATGCACGCTTCTTCCCATATCTATTAGATTTTTTTCCTTTATAAAACTCCAATTTGATGAGGAGTATGGAGGGTAATGTAATTAAATTTAATTTCATCTTTATTCAAGTAGGAATCAAAATAGTTACTTGTGTACTCCTTTATATTTTCCATTATCAACTTGAAATATATATGTCTATATCCTTCTCAACTTCCCTTATAAAGATTTTTGAACATCTCCAAAAATTTTGATTTATGTTTCATAAACATTACATTGGTTATATGAGTGAAATAATCAAAAAAATTAATAAAGTATAAACCACCTTTTGTTGAATGATGTCTCATAGGACCATATAGTTCATAATATATGATCTCAAGTGTTATGTTTGATTGAATTTAAACTTTATTATGACTTCCACTAACCATCCTCCCTTTATATAAATTTGTGAAAATAACATCATATTTCCACTTCATTTGGGGTAGATAAGTTACAACATATTGATTTTAAATAATTTTCATACTCTTATTTCCATGGTGGAAAAATCTCTGGTGCCACAAATTGTTTTCATCCTCAGTACTCAAATAGTAGGAGTTATTAGGATTGAAAATCTAAAATAAATTACCACCAGTTCTTTCTCCCTTAGTAATAACCTTTCAATATTTCAAAAATTATATGATATATGAATCTTTTCTAAATATAAATTCCTTACCATAATAATATACTTGTCTAAAATTCAATAATTTGTGTTTAAGTCCATTAACAAATATAACTTCCTTTGACTTTAATTTTCAAGCTTAAATTTAAATCATACCAATTAATCTTATTTTTAAGGAACCATCATTTACAAAGGTGACTGCTTATACCTAATTTTATTTAATGTTTTTTAATATTTTCACATCATATGTTATAAATGAGGAACAAAAACTGTCAATTATCCATGGTTTATTATTTTTGATAGATTTTAGATAAATATCAATAATAAAATATTTATCTTATACCTTTATTTTCCCAACTCCCTTTTCTTTTCTGGTATAAACAAATTTCCTCATAAGTGTTTTCATTAAATCTTTAGTATAGTGATCTAGTTGGTCACATATTCTAAATATATTCTCTAGATAGTCAAATATATTTTTCCTTGAGGGGGTTTTAACTTCTGATGATTTTTCTTTTGTATCTTTATTTAACTTCATGAAATTAATTCCTTTTATTCCACTGTTAATCCCCCTCACTTCATGCCTACTCTTAGGGAGGGACATACTATACCAAAAATTATATTTCTTGTTTCAAAATATCTCATATCACCAAAAACATTCATTGAACCCAACTCTTATATAGTAGTATGGTTTTCCCCTGGAATACGTTTGTTGAGATTAAGCAGATGTTAAAATATATAATTTCCCTTGGTGTGGGGAAATATTATTCCATATGTTACTATTAACTTCCATTGACATTAAGGAATTCTCATATCCTTTATCAACCTAATATATCCCACTCTTAGTTCTTGAATTTTCATTGTTAAAAAAATCATATGGAATTTTATGTTTAGTGGGAGTATATTTCACATGATTTTTTAGATGAATTTTCACATAAACTTGAGACGATTGAGCCTTAACCTCTAAAGATTTTTTAAAATAATCATTCATATTCTTCAAAGTGTTTTTATCCTTAAGACATATTGATTGAGTTTTACATAACTCTTATTCCTTTGATTTTTTTATCAAGGTCTCTTATCATTTTTTCTTGTTCCAAAAATTTCAACTTTAGGTTATTAATTTTCTTAATGTTTGCATATTTATTTTTAGGAAATTAATCTATTACTTTATTTTTATTTTCTCTACTTTCCAATACCCTGACCTATTTCTTTAGTTTGATGTTTTTCACAAGATAGTTTGCAAGTTATGATCTAGAAATGTGTTCCATGTAAGTTTTTTCACTTCCTTCTTCAATTCTTGAAATATCTTCCTTTATTTCAATATGAGACATTAAGGTTCTAATTTTTTTTGGAAATCCATCTTCTGAAGGACTATTATTTTTAGAATAATCATCCACTTATTTACTCATCATATTTATTTTGGTATTTCTGGTGAATGTTTACTTTCTTCAGATATATTTTTTAACTAACTTTTAGGTTTTACCCCACTTCTTCTTTGGAGATTTTTCTTCAAAATCTTTATGATAATATTATCCACTTTTTGTCATTGTATAGTTTACCATGAAGTGTCTGATTCCCCCACACCCAAAACATTTGAGTGGTATTTTACTTTATACTTGATTCCTACTTTTTGTAAATTACTATAGATAAGGGACATAATCCTCTTATATTATTCATCATTATCTCCCCTATTTTCCAATTCACTGTAGCACATTACCTCATATTTCAATTCTTGGTTTTTCAGATTCCTCATAACTTTAAAATCTATTTCCTCCTTAATTTTATTTTTGAATGGTGGATATTTCCTCATTCCATATGCAATAATCATATTATATAGTTCATAGAGAGATAAATTATCTCTAATATTTAATGTTAATAATTTAGTATCAAACTTGTCTAGAAATTTCCTCATAATTTTTTTAAAAATAGTTTAATCTTATAAGAAATATTTGAATTCTATGATGTTTCTAAAAATTTCATTCATACAGGTGAAGTAATCATCATTAGTTTATTCTTCCTTCATTTTGATATCTTCAAACTTTATTATCTAGATTTTGAGATTTTCTTCATTTACTCTTAAAATCCCCTTGAAGGTACTTTCAATTTTCCCCCAAGTATCCTTCATAGCTTGAAGATCCATCACCTTCATATAAAATTTATTGGATAAGGAAATTATAATCAAATTATAAATTTTTATGTAATAAACCTGACCCCCGTAGCCTGGAGTCGGTGGTCACATTATTACATTGTCATAAATAGAAGTTATAAAATCTCAAAAGACTGATCAATTTAGTAGTTTTGGAAAACCAGATACATACATGATACCCATTTTACATTGGGGATAAAACATTAAAACATAGTAATGGAAAACATTCGATATCCTTGAAATATTTCAAATGATTCTACTTTATATCTTGGGTAAAGGAAATAAAATAATGGTAATCTCGAATGATCAATAAGGGTTACATATAGCGGAAGCTATCTTGAATCAATAATGCATAATCAATATGTAAATGTAAATAACTAAACACATATTCCATCTAATCAATAACTTGTATATCATGAGACGATAAAGAATAATAATTATGGAAATGTAAATAATTAGAAACAAATTCCATTTAATCAATAACTTGTTCACAATCTAAATCCATGGATAATATTATAGTGAGAATCTTATAGATAATAATAACAAAATTCTTAATGAGGGAAGTGCTTAATATTGGATGACATGTTCTCAAACATAATTGTATCTATACTTTCAAGACCTTTTACAAGATATTTTAATCATTATGGGTAAAAACCATTTAATTTAGCCAACTGATTTGTCTCATGAGACCAATTGATTCATCTAGGGTCTATATAATTTTAGTCTCTACCCGTTACTACATGCCCAACGTATTCCTCATATTTCAAAATGATTGATTTAATTCATGAATCAATATGAATTATCAAAAAATATCCTTATTGAGTAAAGAATAAAAATTTAAAAATAATTCCCCAGTCAATCAAATACTTTCAAAATGTAACACCATATGTATAAATAGTATACATCTTATGCAATAATCATATCCATGGTATAAAAATATGGATATTTAAGAGAAATGAAATATCCAATGATCACAAGTAAGTGAATTATTAAAAGTATGGTATCATTAAAACATGTACCCAGTTTTGAATAAGTAAAATAAATGGTTATTTTCATTGATGAATAAAAGTACCATAAAAATATTAAAAACCATTTTTGAGGAAAATATATTTTTCACTTTGAAATTCACTCTTAAAAAGAAACTATGGAAATATTAAGGAAAATATTTTATTTGAAAATAAAATTTTAAACTTATAAATTAATATTCAAATAATTTAGGCATCATTATGATAGGAAAATCTGTTTATTCTATATAAGTTAAAAAAACATTCCTTCCATATTTTTATCAGAAAACTCACAAAGTACCTTATTTGGAAAATGACAAAAAGATTCCTCTCAAACAATTTTTGTAAAAAGTAAAACATAGGTAAAAATGACTTTAAATAATTTTAGAATAATAATAAACACCTTTTTGAAAACACCTTTTGAAAATATGGACATGTAAGAGAAATATTCCCCAATGGGTACTTAAACATAAATAATCCTGAATAATGAAGAGATTGTGAAATAAATCCTTACCGCTTTGGTAACATTCATATCATAATACCCATGAAAGAATAAATTGAAAATTAAATTTAAATATAAGTAAAAAAATAATATTCATTATTTAATATATAAAAGATTTAGTATATACACCTCATAAACATAAATTGGTGCATAACATCAAATATGTCTCAACGAAACAAAATTGAGATGAAGAACCCTTACCTCATGTTTCCCTTTAGTTGTGTATACTTTAAACTAATTTATAATGGTTTAAATAATGTTATTAATTTATTACATAAACATATTAATATTTATAATATCTTATATTATCCTTTTATAACATCTTACCACCCGTTCATTAATAATATTTCATTATTTTCACTATTTCAAGTGTTAATTACCTTGTTTCCTCACATGTGTTTTGTCATGAAAGCCCTAGTTATTTTGCATGAGATATAGAGTCATAATTTTAATAATTATATTAATGATACAATTGTAATATTTAATTATTTAATACATTTTTATAACCATTATTGAAATTTGGATATGGAAATTGATTTTCATTGCTTCATGGATACGATAGGTCGTACGTATGCATGGGCGGTGATATCATTCCCTTAATGGTGAATGGGTAGGGAAATTGATGATATATTTATTTTCTAGAATAAATATAATTTCATAAATATTATATATATCTGTTATTTATATTATTATAACCATCTAAGTAAAGTGGTGATGAAAAACGAATTACACCGCTATGTGGAGACGATAGGTCGTACGTAAGCACGCATGATGATTTCATTTTTCATAGGATGGATAAAAGGAAGAATATGGTTGTATAATAATCATAATAACATCTAATTATATATATTATAATGGATTTATTAATTTATTATGAAAAAACACATGAATAGGAAGTATATGAAGAAATAAACTTGAAAGAATTGATAAAGACGGTTACCTCTTATTTAGTGGACTTCCTTTAGATCTCTTCTTAAGGGATATAGAGTTATTCTTTTGGATGGAAAAGAAACTATATAAATTGGATAAGTATGATTAAAATATCAATATTCAGTGTTTGGTTGATCTAGATGTATCAAAGTGGTGTAAAAAAGTGAAGGAAGGGGTGCCCTTTTATAATTGAGGTAAGGGGTACTTTTGAAATTTCTCAAAATATTAAACTATAATAAGACCATTCTTAAGAAAAATTCTTCCAAATGGAATATAAATGAACATGGTATAAAATTTTAGACCATATATTATACCCTTTTTTCTTTTTTAATATTTTTATGATTTTTAAATAATTTAATAAAATATTAATCCCATAAAATATCATTATTGTCCATTTTGATACTATTTATTACTTTGAATTTAAAAACATCAATAAAACAAGTCAAATTTGAAAAAAATATTTTATTATATCCTAAAAATTTCATGTACATATAGATAATTATTGTATCACCTTAAATATCTGAAATTATGTTACTTTTAATATTTTTAATACCATTTATTAGATCATTCCATTAATTAAATAATTTCTGCATCAACATTGTGTAAGAATTTTAGTTAATTATTTATTCAATAAAAATTAAATATAAATTTCCATGATGTAGATAAATATTTTTTATTTAAAAATAAATTTTATGGTCAAACATATCCTCTGGATCACACTATAAGAAAAATATTACACTTATTAAAAACAAGAGTGTGACGTGTTTGAATTTTCATTAAATTAAATATTATTAAGGTCATAATCTCATCCAAGTGGCCCCAAAAGGTCATAAATTAGACCCTAGGATTATTATGGTTGATATAAACTCATAAAATAATATTTAGGTAAGTTTTTGGGTTATTTTATGGTTCTTATCATTTTATTTTTAACTAAAATTACCCGATTTACCCTTTATCATGGCAATACAATTACTGAGTTTATTATTCATATTGATAAAAATAAAAAGGAAATATTTAATAAATTTGGATCTCCTAATTCCAAATATGGAATCCATTTTTTAAAATTTAAAATAAATAAGCGGAATAATTTAATTTAAAATTAAACTGAAAAAATGCAATGAAAAATAGTTTTTTAGAAAATACCATTTTTAAAATATAAAATGTTTTAGCTAAATTAAAGTATAAAATCCATTTAAAATAAAATAATTTAATTATTTTAAATAAAAAATAACTAAATAAATTTTATTAAAAATCTAAAATATAATTTTACTCTGTAAATACTTTAAAAGAAAAATACAGTTTTCAATAAAAATCAGTATTTTTCATTATTCATTTAAAAATCAATATTTTCATTAAATTATAAAAAATTAATATTATGATAATTTTGGAATGATAAATTAAGAAATAATATATTTTTTCAAATAGATTTATATAACTTTTAGAAATTCATTTTAATATTTACTCATAAAAAGGTAAAAAACACATTTTTGAAGAAAAAATATTTTTTGAAGAATACAATGACTTTACTAAAAATTGTGTGATTATTTTATAATATTTTTTCACTAAATTTTTATTGAGTTATACCTTTATATTTATTTCATAAATTAGTTAATCTTATTCACACTCTCTAATTTAACGACTAGGTTATGATGATCACATTTAAATAATAATATTGCATTGTTCATTTAAGATCGGTGTTGTGTATCTTGTACGCTATAGACATTATTATTTTAAATATTTGGATATTAAATTACCTCTAATTTAATAAATTCAATACTTTCAATTTTAACTTGGTATTGGTAATTCGGGATTGACTTTTCAAAATATCATTATTTAAATCCCATATCGTAAAAAGGGTTAATAAAAATTTCACTTGAAAAGAGAGAAAGGGAAGTACGAAGGTCATCTAAAATAACAGATAATATATTTACATGTAGAATAAAATAAATAGGAAGTAAAAAAATGGATATGGAAGAGAAAAATAACTCCCAAGAACCGATGTAGAGTGATATAGAACATGGTCATAAGAAATTTAACCAGTACAAAACCATAAATCCGTGATGGGTTAAAAATCCATTGATTTAACGGTAAGAAAAGTAAACAAATAATGTTTTTGTTCTAAAATAATTTTCCTAGTATTGAGGAATTATTTTACTACCTAGAGTAATAACATAAGGAAATATACTTACTTTACAGGTAGTAATCCATCCTTTAATAAATTTCCACCACAAACCCATATTTTTATCAAAATGATGAGTATAAAATTTTTCATGCCTGAAGCACTAGAATCAAATTCTACAGATCAAAAAATCCACAAAAGAAAAAATATATATTCCCCCTATCTTTATATATTAACCAAAACCAATATGGTTAGTACAAGATAAGATAATTCACAAAAATAATAAACTTTCATGTGAGGAAAACTAATTTAATCTCCAAAAATTCAATAGTAATACCCAAAATTCAACTTAGATCATTAAATAAATAAGTATCCTTAAAATAACTCAAAAATATTCCAGCCTAAGATTGAAACCCAAAAATTAAAAGGATTTGATCACATAGTCTTCCAAGATAAATTTAATATTTATCTCCAAAAATATGCATGCCCTAAACATATAATCTCCAAGATACACTAAAAATTTACATAAATAATGTGAATCACTATAAATACACAATGAAATAATATATTCCTCCAAAATAGAATTCAACATTTATTGCTCAAATAAAATTCCATAATATTTTTTTTACATTAATCATATAGGGTTCCCAAAATAAAATTATCCTTTATCTGTTACATTTTTTAAATAAAAAAAGATATGTCATACTAAATAAGATAACACATAGACCAGTGGTAGAAGATTTACTCTTATCTTCCTTCGGTTATGGGTTCAAGCCTCATGGCCTTTTCAGATGCAACAGGTTGTTGCCCAACCTTCAGGTTTTCATTTTTATAAAACTATATTAATATAATCTTTATAAAATTCACAAAAAATTGATAAACATACTAAAAAATAACCATAATATATTCAACATTAAAGAAATGTGTTAACCTCAAAGGCTATCTCATACTTTTCATTTTGAATTTCTAAAAATATAATAACCCATAATTACCTTAAAATCAAAGATCATATAACCCCTAAAGGTTATCCTTACCTTTAAAATTATGTCCAAAAAATGTAAATACATTATTTATTAAATAAATTTTTCACTAAAACATATACTAAACCAATGGGTTGTATTGCCACAAATGTCTCTCTAAATATCCTTAATCTTAATTAACTCCCATAACATAAAACCTCAAAAGGGTGTTTAATAATTTAAACCTATGATCAAAATTAAACTCATCAACCCATGATGGTGTCTATAAATATTAATTTAATGAAAAAATATATGATTACAAAATAAATTCAATTACTTAGATGTTTCATGATTCTTCTAACTATAATACCATTGGTGAAATAATTCTTCAATATAATTCTTTAATCCCAATACATAATAGTTACATTATCGCACTTCAATAATTAGAAAATAAAAACATAAACCCATAATTGGTTTAGGATTTAACCATTAAAATATAACATTGACATAGATAATGCCCAGGTTCCCCACATTTAATACAATTAACTATAAATGCATCTTTAGGATGAAATTTATTTCCTCCCATCATACTGTTCATTTTTCCTCAGATTTTTTTTGATTTATGTCCTTATTTCTCACACTTAAAATATTTTAATATTCCTTTTAGTCATTATCCAAGGTTTATCTTTCCACATTTCTAACATGAATGAAATTGATCCTTCTTCCCCCCCCATGGCCTCCACTAACCAAGCTCTTAGAAAACTATATCCTTCTTTTCTTTAGTGAGTCTGAGAGTTGGTTATGGTGCAGGTTGTTAATAATATATCTTGATAACTAATTAGGCATAATAAAAATATATTTCACTCCCATTATTATTATATTTGTTTTATTAGTATTAACACCTTTTCCATCACATTCTATGTTAATACGGTTCCTTCTGGTTCTATCCATTAGCTAAAACCAAAATGCTATGCGTAAGCGTCAGACTATAATAATCAAAGAAAGCTATAAAATAATCATGAAATATTATTCAAAGTATTTATAAATCATGAATTTTTTCATAATATATGATTCCTTATGTTTAACATAGTTTATCCATGGTCATTAATAAATCTATATGATGTTATCCTATACTTAGACTTATCCTCAAAGTTAGTCATAGAGTTATAGTACTTAATATACGATTTACTAAATATAGTTCCCAAGTTTTATAATAAAATTTATCTAATACCAACTATAAAAACCCTAACCCTAGTATCCCAGAGTTGGTGGTCACATTTTTAAATTATCACAAATATAAGTTGTAAATTCCTAAAGGACTAATCAGTTTAGTAGTTTTGTAAAACCAGATACATACATGATACCCATTTTACATTGGGGATAAAACATTAAAACATAGTAATGGAAAAAATTAAGAATCCTTGAACCCATTGAAAGTATTATCCTCTATATCTTGGGAAAACAAAACAAAATAAGGGTGATCTCAAATTCTCATTAAGGTTTATATACAACAAAATCTATCTTGAATCAATAATGCATAATCAATATGGCAAGATAAATAAATAAAAAAACATTCCATTTAATCAATAACTTGTATATCATAAGAAGACAAGGAATAATTATTATGACGGTAAATAATTGGAAAAAATTCCATTTAATCAATAACTTGTGCACAATATGAATCTACGAATAATATCATAGTGAAAATATCACGAATAATAATAACCAAATTCTTAATGAGATAAATGATTAATATTAGACACCATGACCCATACATCATGTTATATATACTGTTGATACCTTTAAAAAGACAATTAAATCATTATGGGTAAAAACCCATTTAATTTAGATAATTGATTTGTCTCCTGAGACATACTAATGCATCGAGATTCTATAAAATTCTGAGCCCCACCCATCACTATATGTCTAACGAATTCCTTATACATTGAAATGATCGATTTAATTTATGAATCAATATTACTTATAAAAAAATATCAATATTGAGTACAGAATAAATATTTATCAATAATTCCTTAGTCAGTCAAATACTTTCAAAATGTAACACCGTATGTAGAAATGGTATACGACTTAAGAAATAATTATATCCATGATACAAGAATATGAATATTTAATAGAAATGCAATATCCAATGATCACAAGTAGGTTAATGATTCCAAGGATGGTATCATTAAAACATATACCTAGTTGTGAATAAGTAAAATAAATGGTTATTTTCATTGATGTATAAAATTACCATAAAAATATTAATAAAATATTTTTGAGGAAAATATCTCTTTCACTTAGAAATTCACTTTTAAAAATAAACTTCTCAAATATGAAGGAAAAGATTTTATTTAAAAATAAACTTTTAAAATTTTAAAGTAAGCTTAAAATCATTAATTAATCACTAAGGTGATAAAATAAGCTTATGATTTATAAGTTTTAAAAATATTCATTTTGTATTTTTTTAGAAAAGTTACAAAATACCTTTTCTAGAAAATGATAAAAATATTCCTTTCAAACTGTTTTGTAAAAAGTCAAACATAGGTAAAAACGAATTTAAAATTTTTAGAATAATAATAAAACCATTAATAAGAATAATTTTATAAAACATGGACATGGAAGAGAAATATTCCCCAGTGGGGACTTAAACATAAACAATCTTGAATAATGAAGAGATTGTGAAATAAACCCTTACTACTTTGGTAACATTCTTTTTATAATCCCCATGAAAGAATAAATTTAAAAAGAAATTTAAATATCATGGAAAAAATATTATTAATGATTTAATATGTCAAATATTTAGTATATACACCTCATAAATTGGTTCATAACATCAAATACGTCTCAACGAAACAAAATTGAGACGAAGAACCCTTACCTCACACTTCCCTTTAGTTGTGCATACTTTAACCTACCGTATAATGGTTTAAATAATGCTATTAATTTATTATAGAATCATATTAATATTTATAATATCTTATATGATCTTTTTATAACATCTTAACACCCATTCATTAATAATATTTCATTATTTTCACTGTTTCTGGTGTTAATTGTTTTGTTTCCTCATGCATGTTTTTTCATGAAAGTCCTGGTTCTTTTGCGTGAGATATAGATTCATCATCTAAAAAATGTTATTAATAATATAATTATAATATATAATTATTTAATAAATTTTTATAACCATTATTGATAGTCAGATATGGAAAATGAGTCATATATCTTCGTGGAGACGGTAGACCGTACACACGTATGATCGACGATATCATTATCTTAATGGTGAATGAGTAAGGAAATGGATGATATATTAATTTTACAGAATTAATATAATGTTATAAGTATGATATATATCCATTATTTCTATCTTATAACCATCCAAGTAAAGTTGTGATGAAAAACGAATTACACCGTTACGTGGAGACAGTAAGCTGTACGCACGCACGCATGATGCTTTCATTTTTCATAGGTTGAATAAAAGGTGGAATATGGTTGTATAATAATCATAATAAAATATAATTATATATATGATACTTTATTTATTAATTTATGATGGAAACAACACACTAAGAGGATTTAAAAGAAGAAATAAACTTGAAAGAGTTGGTAAAGATGATTACCTCTTTTTCGATGGACTTCGTTTAGATCTCTTCTCAAGGGATCTAGGGTTTACCTTTTGGAAGAAAAAAAAACCTATAAAACTTGGATAAGGATGTTTATAAGAGTAATGGGGAGGTTTTGGTCAATATATATGGCTAAAAGTGGTGTAAATAAGTGAAGGAAGTAATTCTCTTTTTATAATTGAGGTGAGAGACAGTTGAAATTTCTAAAAATATAAAAATTTAATAAGATTATTTTAGAGAAAAATGCTTCCAAATGGAATATAAATGCACAAGGAATGATATTTTAGACTATATATTATATCATTTGTGCTTATTTAATATTTTTTATGAATTTTAAATAATTTAAGAAAATATTAACCCCATAAAATATTATTAATTTCAATTTTGATACTATTCATTTCTTTGACTTTAAAAACTTCAAGACAACAAGTAATATTCAAACCAAATATTTTATTATATAATAAAAATGTCATGATAAAATATAGAATTTATGGATCACATTAAATATATCTAATTATGTTACTTTTAATATTTTCAATATCATTTATTTTATTATTCCATTAATTAAATAATTACTACATCAGCGTTGTGTAAGAATTTAAGTTAATTATTTCTTCAATATTTTTTTAAAAATTAACTTAATTTAGATGAATATTTTATCTTTAAAAATAATATTTATAGTTGAACATATCCTCTAGATAATATCATATTAAAAATATTACACTTATTAAAAACAATAGTGTAACATGTTTGACTTTTCATTAAATAAAATACTATAAAGGTCATAATATCATCCAAGTGGCCCCAAAGGGTCCTAAATTCAATAATTGGATGATTAAAGTTGATATAAAATCATAAAAAAAGATTTATGTAAGTGTTTTAGTTATTTTATGCTTCTTATCATTTTATTTTAAACCTAAATTACCTGATTTACCATTTACCATAGTAATAAAATTACTAAGTTTATTATTCATATTGACCAAAAATAAAAAAGAAAATTTAAATAAATTTGAACCTCATGATTAAAAATATGAAATCAATTTTTAAAAATTCAAAACATAGAAATTTCATAATTTAATTTAAAATTAAACCGGTAAAACGTGATGAAAAATAGTTTTTTCAAAAAAAATGTCTGTTTTAAAATATAAAATATTTTTATGCCAAATTAAAGTATAAAATATATTTAAAAAATCATAATTGAATTATTTTAAATAAAAATTAACTAATTAAATTTTAATACTAATACAAAATATAATTTTACTTTGTAAATAATTTAAAATAAACATACATTTTTCAATAAGAATCAATATTTTTCACATTTCATTTGAAAAATAAACCTTTTTAGAAAATTATAAAAAATTAATCTTAAATTAATTTTAACACGATGAATTCAAAAATGAAATTAATTTTTTCAAATAAATTTTCTATAACTTAAATAAATAAATTATAATATTCACTCATAGTAAGGTAGAAAACAATTTTTTGAGAAAAATGTATTTTTTGAAGAATAAAATGACTTTACTAAAAATTGTGTGATTATTTTCTTAGGATTTTTCAATAAATTTATATTGAGTAAAAACTTTACATTTCTTTCATAAATTAGTTAATACTATTCATACCTTCTAATTTAACAGCTAGTTTATAATAGTCACATTTAAATATTAATATCTCATTGTTTGTTTATGCTCGATGTTTCATATCTTATACGATATAGAATTTATTATTTAAAATATTAGGATATTATATTTTACATCAACCTCAAGATTTTATTTTCCATTAAATGATATAAGACCATCTTTCTCCATGGGTGGAAATCCTAAAATAGATGAATCAATCACCTTTAGACTAGGGGATAGAAGATATGGTATCATTTTATTTTTCCATCCATGATAATTTTTGTTGTTGAAGGTATAAATACCTCTATTATTGGATGTGTTGAAATTATATATGATAAAAATATAGATATCTTACATGGGTAACCTTATTGGATCTGATACCATTTGAAGTTCCCAAAAATATGTGGACCACTAAGAAGGTGTGTGTGTGTGTGGGGGGGGGGGTGAATTTGTTGTTATATTTTATAATTTACTTTCTCATGAAATTAACCTCTAAAAATTATTAAAGTTTCAATATTATAAAATTTAAAACTCTACCTCACTTATATTCATTTATAAATAATATAAATGAAAAGAAAATAGGTTTTTTACATGGTTTGGTCCTAATACAGGCACCTAGTCCTTGTCGTGTATACTCTTTTCAAGTTAAAAATATCCATGAAATAATGTAATTAAATACAAATGAGTTGAATCCCAGAAATCTACTTCAGTCTCCCTATATAAAATAATACCAGTTCCCACCAGTTAATAGATTTTATTTTTCTTCCAAGATAATATAATATTGAAACTTTGAATTCTGCTCACTATGAACTTTGTCCAGAATATTTTCTCTCGAACTTCATTTATAGAAAGTTATATTTCCATCCTCTCAAATATCCATGATTCCAGAACTTGGAACTTTTTTCTTAACATAAATACTTATTGAATGAAAATAATTCTTTAAACCTTCTAATTTTTTGAACAACATTGGTTGGCCACACTTCCAATATTTATTCTCTCAGAATTATAAAAAACTAAACATCGAGGATTGAAATAATTTTATTCTTTATATACTCCTCCATTTACTAAATAACTCATATATCTATGGAAATTAACTTCCTCAAAATTTTCACATTTAAAAATATATTTGAATGATTTTAACCCCTTATTGATTTATCAAAGTCAAAAAATCATGTTATAACTTCCATGAAAAATGGATTCAACTCTCTTTTAAAAAATTCCTCAAAACATGGCTAAAATAAAAAACCCATTCTTCATGAATATTAAAAATTTGAACATATAGTTTAACATCATCATAATTGTCTTAATTTACAAAAATGTGACATTCATCTGGAATCTTCTATTAAATGTTCTTCCATAAAAGTTAATCATATCCTTACAATTCTATAATTTCCTCCACTCAAACTTCAAAATCCTTTTGTACTTTGAACATCCTATAGATTGATTCATGTTCTTCTAGTGGTCTCCATATGATGAAACTTAATACAGTTTGAACTTGTCCTGAAACTTCTTCTTCCGATCTACTAAACTTCAGCCTTCATCTTATGATGTTCTGAACTTTTGATAATTCATATTTTGTCCATCACTTAGGATCATCCAATCAATCTTACATCAATCTTTTTAAGCACCAAATAATATTCTTAATTACCTGAAATTATGCATGTTGTAACTTAATATCTTTCATTGTATATATTTACTAGATAACATATAGTTCTTTATTCAGGTAGGATCTTCTTCCAATCATGTCACTATCTAAAAGGAGTTATTCTTCCAATAATATCCAAGTTGTATGAATTCATATTCCGACATATTAATCTTCATGGTGATATTTATGTAACCTCATATATCGCAACATAATATTCCTTTCTATGAAATCAAAAAACTTCTTCTTCTAGTCAGCATATATTTTGACTAAATCATCTCAAATCACTTTTGATCTTCCATGAAAGTAATGTTATTTATATTAAGGGACAATATAGCATCATCTAACTTATGTAAATGCAGTAAATCAATCTTATTTCGCGAATGCAACAAACCAATCTTCTTTTAATTATTTAGGTTCAGGTGTACTTGATTCTAGAAAGGTTATTTCAATAAAAAAAACCAAAGTTGTGTACTCATCTCACTTTTCTTCTTCTAAAAATCCATATGTAATACCTTTTGATGAGAATGAATGTATCCATTTCTTCTGTAAGCCTTTATCTTCCAAGTTTCTTAACTTATGGATTCAACATGAGTGTAACATATCATACATTAGGTTGATGTAAATGCATCTAGGTCATGCATGATCTCCTTCTTTCATAATTTTTAGTCTTCTTTATGATTTCTTGGTTATTGTCACGAACCAGGCTGGGTCGTCATCCGAACGGGCGCCCGACCCGGTCCGCGGCAAGGACCGAAGGGCGTTCCCGATCCCCACGGGTTGGCACAAGTGCCTGGGTATCAAAAACAAAACTTGGGAACAATTTACCCGAATAAATAAATATAAAACAAATAGAAAGTTGATTAAATTGAAACTAAAAATCATACAGCCAAACAGACCCTTACACTAAGTCAAGATTAAAGTTTACAACTTGAACCAAAAATCCAAAGGGAATGAAAAAAAAGGAAGAACTAAAAAATACTAACTTAAACCTCCATGAAACATGAGGTGCAATAACCTCAAGCCACATCCACTAAACCGACACGAGGGTGCCACTGACAACCCAAACCACCAATGCTATGCTTGATGCCTCAACCTGGAATGCAGAAGAAACAAAATCTACATACACCCAAAGGTTTATGTAGGGTGTGAGGTAAAATCCAAGTAGTATTCCACCTAGAAAAGGTTCCATGCATAATTATTAAATGACAAATACATTTGCAATTTAACGAAATAAAAATAAATAAGTGCTTAAACAATTTTAATGAAAATAATTTTTAAGGGAAAACTACTCTAAAAGGAAAACAAATTAATTTAACACACACACACACACACACACATTCTTGGTAACCCCAAAGTCACACCGTGTTCCGACGGTGATCGCAAAGTAAAAGAGGAGCACAATACATGGGAGAGTCCGTAAAGATACTAGCGAGAAGTGTGACCCTAGAAAATCATGTATCCGTGAACAATGGTATAAGAACACAACAATATATGTTCTCATGCACAAGACACTTGTAGGAAAACACTCCCCTTCATGATATGGTTTTGATAGTGAAAACCCCTAACCTAGCGACAAACTGGACATGCACGCGCCAATGCCACAAGACATGAGCATCTCTGAAACGAGTACAATTTCGATTCCTTACCGACCCACAAGGAGGTTCATAGAGCACACCTGCTGGATTTACAAGAATACAGATTCTCTGAACCTCTTTAAGGCCGAAGAGGAACTCCCATAAATTAAGACCACAACAAGGAGACAAGGGTTTCATTCCCCTCACAATAAAAATGAAGCATTCAAAGAATATACTGCAATAGGTAAATTTAAGTTGTCTTCATCATAACACTGCAGACTTAATTCGGACCAAGCCCATACCACGTCCGAAAAGTTTTGACTACGTGCAAGCTTCACCCCAAGACCTATGGTTGGGGCTCTGATGTCTAAAGCATCTACCGTCTCGTAGTCATAAGCTGACCACCTCTGACTGGAACTTCCTCTGCTAGAAATGAAATCTACATAATTCTCCTCGTGTCTCAAGTGACCACTCCATCAACATACCCACTGAGAATTAAAGCGAACAACTTAGAGTGTTAGACTGACCACACTAGAGATAAGAGATTGAGTGGTATGCCTGACACGCAACACGAACTGATGGAAGGATTGTTGTACCTCTCGTACCCCTCGTGGTTTAATTTTCATGATCACAATCACTCTCTTATTTATCTAATATTGTTTTAAGTGTTTTTGTTGATAGGCAAAAGGTTGCCAAGGAATTGGGCCAAGAAGGACTGAAAGTGGACTGATTTCAGTCCACCGGCCAACCGGTGGATGACCACCGGCCAGCCGATAGAGTCTTGACAGAAGGCATCTTCACTGTCCAGACCACCGGCCAACCGGTGTCCCATCACCGGCCAGCTGGTGGAACCCAGACAGAATCCACACCTACTGCCTCCTCACCGGCCAACCGGTGGCCTCCTCACCGGCCAGCCGGTGGCGCCTGGGCAGAAGGCCTCTCCCTTTTCCAAAGCACCGGCAACCCGGTGGCCAAGCACCGGTCAGCCGGTGGAGCCAGTCAAACTAGCCGTTGGGCTTTGACCAGACTTGTCCACTTGACTCCCAACGGCTCCGAAGGCCTCTCCAACGGCTCCGAAGACCCCCAAAGGCCATTTGAGGGTTCCCCCTCTATAAATAAAGGACTAGAAAGCCCCGGAAACGAACGGTATCCCACGGGAACATTGTTCGATCATTTGGCGAACCTCCGGCGCATTCCTTCAAGGATCTCCATTTGCTCCAACCCATTTCCACATTCAAGGAGCATCACCATAGAATCTTGGGAGCGCTCTTCATCAACTCCAATCAATCCATTGGCGCCCAAGACTTCTCCACATTACGATTTTTCATTATTTATCTTTTTGAGCATCAATTTGGGTTTGTGCCTACAAACCCCCATTTCTTTTATCCTCTCTTTGTTTGGGTTTTCACACCACCTTCAAGGTGTGAAGAGGTTAGTCAAGCCTTCCCTTTAAAAGGCTTGAGTCGTAGGTGAGCTAGCCTTCACCTGTAAGAAGGCTAGTGGGTTCTTGCTCAACCATTAAAAGCAAGCTGTAATAGGTTCTAGACTACCTTAAAGTCTAGTGGGTTTCTTGCTAAAACCATTAAAAAGAAAGCGGTAGTAAATCTCTCAACGGTTGAGTTGGGAGCGGAGACGTAGGCTTTGGTTTAAGCCGAACTCCGTTATCAAGTTTTGTGTCTTGCCTCTTTTATTTCCGCTGCACTTTTAACTTTGTTTTTAAATTGTTAAATATTTTTTAAAAGGCAATTCACCCCCCTCTTGCCATCACTCTCCGTCTAACAATTGGTATCAGAGGGAAATTTGAGTAATACCTTAACCGATTTCAAATTCAAGATCCATTGTGATGGCTTCAACTTCTTTCGCTCCCGAAGGCTATTCTTTGGGTCGTGCTCCATTCTTTGATGGAACCGACTATACTTATTGGAAAACCCGCATGACCACTTTTCTTAGAAGTATTGGTTATCCCATTTATAGAATTGTCATGCATGGTTACTATCTCTCTTCTCCCGATGAATCCAAATGGACTCAAGCCGATATTAAAAATTTCGAGCTTGATGGCAAAGCCATGAACGCTCTTCATTGCGGCCTTGATCGTAATGAATTCAATCGAGTTTCCACATGCACCTCATCACATGAAATCTGGAAACTATTGGAAGTTACCCATGAGGGGACAAAAAAAGTCAAGGATACTCGATTGGATATGCACCGTCAAGATTTTGAGTCTTTTACCATGCATCCATCTGAAAATATTACTGATATGTTTACTCGTTTTACTGATGTTTGCAATGGGAGAAAGTCCCTTGGTGATGATGTGTCTGCAGAAACGATGGTCAAGAATATCCTTTGGATCTTACCAAGCACATGGGCACCGAAAGTCACGGAAATCCAAGAAGCAAAAGACATTAAGAACATGCCGGTCGAAGAGATCATCGGATCCCTCATGACCTACGAGATCACCATGAGGAGGCAAGCTGAAAAAAAAGGCAAACCGATCAAAGTTCCAAAGAACATCGCCTTCAAAGTTCAAAAAGAAGAAATCTCCTCCTCCTCATCTTCTTCCTCTTCAAGCGGCGATTCAGAAATGGAGAATCTTTCCCGCAAAATGCACAAATTCATGAAGAAGCACAAGAAGAAGAAATCCCGCAAGGCTCAACCCAACGAAAAATCCGAGCCCGAGGTAACATGTTACGGGTGTGGCAAGAAATGCCATTACAAGCCCGATTGCCCACTCCACAAGACAAAGGCCAAGCAAAAGGAAAAGAAGAAGGCATTCAAGGCCACATGGAGTGATAGCTCCACATCCTCCTCCTCCTCCTCCTCAAGTGACAACGGTAAAAAATGCCTAATGGCATTTCATGAGGTATACTCTTCCGACTCCTCATCCTCTAGTTCTTCAAATTCTTTCAATCATTTATCTTATGAGGATCTCCAACATGCTAGAGATCAATTGGAGGAAGGTTTTCACGAACTTTCTTCCAAATTTATTGCTTTAAAAAAGAATTTCAAAAAACTTTCTTCCAAAAAGGAACAACTTCTCAAAGAGAAGGAGGAGTTGTCCCTCAAGATCCAAAACCTTCCCGATGTTGATTCTATGGAATTAACAATCAAGGATTTAAGGAAATCCCTAGCTAAGTTCACCGAAGGTGAACATAACCTTTCGAAGCTCCTTGGTTCCCAATGCATATCTAGAACCACCCAAGAGCTTGGCTATTCCAAGCAAGCTTCCTCTTCCCATGATCCTACTATTTTTGTAAGGGGGAGCTCCCAATATAAATTTTGCAACTATTGTAAAAAACCCGGGCACTTAATTTATGAGTGAGATTGCAAAAATGCCCGGTATGGAAGGCCCAAAACCATTTCCTTTAATGATGAATTTCATAGGAGAAGACCCGCCACTAGACAAGTCTGGATTGAAAAATCCCTTTTAGCGAGTCTCACCGGACCAAAATTTGTCTCGGTTCTAAAATCCTCTGTCACGACCCGTCCTCGGGGCCCGTGCCGTGACTACCCCAAGCCCGCCTTCCATAGGCCAGGGGCTGGCGACTAGCACCAAGGCGTAAATCCCAACAAAAAGGGAAGGCATTGCCTTTGAAAAGTAAACAAGCACCACAGAGTCAGCAAGCGGAAAGTAACTACAGAGTGCAGAAAAGTAAAGGGGGCCGGAAATACAAGCCCAACTGTAAAGTACAACTGAAAAGTAAAGTACAGCAACTGAAGAAAAGACGGCGGCCTCGTGTCGTCCACTGGCAATCCCACCTGAAGGGTGGGTACAGATAGCCTCCAGGCTCCTCGGGTCCCACGTCCGCTCCGAGCACGTCTTGCCCAGTGGTCCACCTCCAGGTACCGTCCTGCTCCACGCCCCAACCGCGATCAGCGCTGTCCGTCGTCTGCAACCAACACCACGAAGTGCGGGCATAGCCCGTGCAGGGGTGAGTATAAGCTACTCAGTAAGGACCCCGAGACCCCCGAAGGTCTCCCGAAATCCACAAAGGATATAGCACAAAAGAAAGATGCAATCACGAAGTAACATCTGACTTGACTTAGGTATATGCCCATACATATACCTAAGTCCCCAATTCTAGCTCTGCTCACGAGCTCAAGAACAACTCAATCCACAAAGGAAAGCAAGACTCAAATCCACAAGGAGAGTAAACAGTAAATCCACAAAGGATAGTTCAACACAATCCACAAAGGAGAGTAACATAAGATTCAGCTCAACCAGGATTTTCATTATCGAAACCGTAAATGTTGAAGAGCCCCATCTCTGAAGTGTACAGTGGTCCTGTCACGACTCCGAGGTACTGCTCACTAACCTAAGACTGCTGAAGTACTCCTCCTGTCGAGTACCGCGGGTCTGCTGCCAACTACCGGGCGCTCCGTCCGCTGAGGGTCTGCTGCCAAATACCGGGCGCTCACCCAGATAGCCTACTGAGGTACTCCTCCTGTCGAGTACCGCGGGTTTGCCGCCAACTACCAGGCGCTCCGTCCGCCGTGGGTCTGCTGCCAACTACTGGGCGCTCCGTCCACTGGGCTAGTCGACTCACTCCAAGTCGAGTCGGTCAAGCAGTCGTCAGGTCTCAGTCATCTACACGGTCTCCGTACTCCGCACGCGCGTCTCCACCGTCGCGGGTCTGTCGCTACAACCAAGCGCACACACTCCGTAGAGTATCGCGGGTCCGCCGCTACAACCAAGCGCTCCACCGCCAAGGGTCTGCTGCTGCATCCAAGCGCACCACCACTGTCAAGAACCACGGGTCCGCCGCTACACCCAAGCGCTCCACCGCTCAAGGTAAAAAGAAGATTCAGCTCACACAGGTTCGGTAGCACTGTTCCACGTAGGATCGCTGAGTGCAGTAGTCGACGCAGTCCACTGAGGATCTCTGCACAGTCGTCGCCGCAGTCCACGAAGGATCTCTGCTCTGCCGTCGTCGCAGTCCACGGAGGATTCTCTGCTCTGTCGTCGTCGCAGTCCACGGAGGATCTCTGCTCTGTCGTCGAAGCCACAGCCAGCACTAGGGTTCCCGCACATAGCGAGCTCGTTAGGAGGGTCCGCTCCACGAGTCGAGAGGCTGATACATCAACTGACACGTAGTCCGAAGTTGATGTATCCAAAAGTTCCGTATCGACAACAGGATCTCAACGCAACAGACGGCGCGTCAATCGGACGCCCGGTCTGAGAGTTATTGGCATTTTCGTCCCAGGGGCCCGGTTGGTTTTTAGGGCAAAACCAACCCGACCGTACTCCGCCTGTGTCCGATCCCCGGGCGGAGTATGCCAAAAGTTCCGTCTCACTTAGAGGAAACTACCACAGCTGACGGTACGTCGATCGGACGTCCGTAGCTCAAGTTATGAGCGTTTCCGCTCCGAGGGCCCGGTTGGTTTCGTGTACGAACCAACCCGGCCGAACCCAAAGTCTTCCGAAACCTTGAGTATAATAAACCGAAACGACCGTCTCGATCCAAGGATCGCGTTGCCGCTGACGGCGGGTCGTTTGGAGGCCCGAAGCTCAAGATACGGCCATTTGAACGAAGTCCGTCCGAAGACGGGGGGTCCGGGCCCGGGCCGACCCGGCCCGACCCCCCCCCTGGTTGGCCCGAACCGGGTCGGGTCCGACTCGGTTGGCCCGGCCCGGCCCGGCCAGGGCCGGTCCGGCTCGGCTCGGCCGAGCGGCCGAGCGGCCGACGCGGGGGAAAGCCGCCGCCCCGCGTGACACCCCCGCGGCACCCGCGGGGTGTCGGCCAGACACCCGCGGGGTGCCGCGTGACAACCCCGCGGCACCCGCGGGGTGTCGCCCTGGACACCCGCGGGGTGCCGCGTGACCACCCCGCGGCACCCGCGGGGTGTCGCGCTGGACACCCACGGGGTGCCGCGTGACAACCCCGCGGCACCCGCGGGGTGTCGCGCTGGACACCCGCGGCACCCGCGGGGTGTCGCGCTGGACACCCGCGGCACCCGCGGGGTGTCGCGCTGGACACCCGCGGGGTGCCGCTGGACACCCGCGGGGTGTCGCGCTGGACACCCGCGGGGTGCCGCTGGACACCCGCGGGGTGTCGCGCTGGACACCCGCGGGGTGCCGCTGGACACCCGCGGGGTGTCGCGCTGGACACCCGCGGGGTGTCGCGCTGGACACCCGCGGGGTGCCGCCGCCTCCGGCCGCCGGCGCCGCCGCGCCGGCGACCCGCGCCACCTCCGGCTTCCGCAGGCCGCCGGAGTCGCTCCGGTGACCCGTTTTCCTTCTCGTCTGCGCCGTTGTTCCTCCCGGGTTCCGTTCTTTACTGCGGGATCAACCAAAGGCCCTTGCGTCGTGCTTTTGCCGTCGCCCGCCAAATCCGCACAAAAAGGAAGATCGGCGGAGGGTTGCCGGGTCTTGTTTGTTAGACCCGCACCCTCCGCGTTAGTCATAAACCACGGGAGAAACAAGAAACGACCAAATCAACAATTTTAAATAAATTTAAAATTGTTCCGTGATCGGTTCCTCATTTTAAAAGAAATAAAATCACGGGAAAGGAAAATATTTCAAATCAACCCTTACCTTGTCGTCGTCGTTGCCGATCGAGGGATCGTCGCGGGATTGCTCGTCGCGGAAGAAGGGGGATCGTCGCGTCGTCGCGGTATCCGGCGTCGCGTCGCCAATCTCCGGATCAAGATCAAACGGTTTAATTAATTAAATCCGTTGTTATGAAATTTAAAAAGGGAGAATTAACGATCCGATTCTCACCTTAGTTGCCGAACGAGGATCGGCCGCGGAAGAAGAGTCGTCGCCGAAGAACGTCGCGGGTAAAGCTCGTCGATGTCGCAGATCTCGGTGTGCGTCGTCGAATTCCGGTCGCCGGCGTTCTTCGCGTTCTTCGCGTTCTTCGCGTTCTTCGCGTTCTTCGCGGGGAGCCGAAGAAACAAGATTCTCTCAAATCCTTTCAAAGGATTTTTAGGTTGGTCTTATTTTATAAACATGCCAACAAACGCAAAAGCGTAAGTAACGACCCATCAGTTCGTTGAATTAATTCAACGAGCGAAACAGCCCATTTAATTCACGAAATAAACCGCCCAATTAAATGGTCTGTTAAGAATTAAAGAAAACGCGTCGGTTGACTTTTCAGTTACTTTGACGGGTTTTCGCGGGTGCGTTACTTAGCGAAAGAAACGGCGGGGCTCGTGCGGGCCCTGCCTCACAAATATCCTACCAAGGGGGTAGGATATTTCTGGATAGCATCCTATCCAGTTCAACTCAGTTCAAGCCGCCTTTAAGTGGCTTCAAGTGGCTTCCAAGCAGCTTAAGTGAAATAAAATAAAGTTGTCGCACAAACTTTATTTTATTTCTGACTTAAAGCCGCAAAATTTAAAAACCACGTCTGAGCAAACGCAACTCCGGAAGAGGCGTTTCTAAGCAAATACCGGCGCTGCGATTTCATCGGTGCCCTCAGAATTCGATTCCGGGCACCGGTTCAAAAGTTAGAAAAACCCGCTCGTCCGTTCACTGAACGTACCCGAGCCAAACTTCAGAAAATGATTCCGGGCACACCCGGCCTCGGAATCAGGCACCGTCAGAAACTGCGTTCTTGTAAAATTCCAAAGAAAATTAAGAAAAAAAAATTCCTTGAAATTTACGGGTCTTTACATTACTCCCACCACAGGGCTTTACGTCCTCGTAAAGCTTCAACACAAACTAGGGATACAAAAGGCGGTACTGAGCATGCATCTGAGCCTTCCGCTCCATGTGCTCACCTGGACCTTCTCTATCGTGGCCCGGACCACCTCTGGTCCCACTAGAGCTGCTAGATTTCTTCTTTGCCGATAAGAGAAACCTGGTCTCATCCCCTGGATGAACCACATTCTTCGCCTAATACGGTCAATCCCGAGATGGATGATACTAATCCATACCAAGGATGACGTCGTAAGGCCTCGACGCTACTACCAAGAGATCCGACCGTTACTCTCGCCTCCAAGGGTTGATTCACACTGTCGGCATCAGTGTGTGGTAACTGGGTCTCCTCCAGTAGATGTCTCACAAGTGAGGGTCAAGTCAACAGTCAAAACTGGAACCTCTTAGTAACAACACAAGAGAGGACAGGGAAGTAAATGCCACAAGAAAGGGTGTCTTTTATTACTACAACTCAAGTACAAAGACACAAAGCATCTACAAACATACATCAACAAAACTAGAAGCAACATGAACAAAAGTCTCCAGGTCTGGAGCTAGTTCCTCTCATGTCCATCTGCTCCCAGAGCTCCATTATCGAAGGCCTCGGCTGCCTGAAGCTGAGCTCTCGCATGTTCACCTACTCCCTGTGGTCGGGGCGGACCTCCTGGTGGTGGTGGTGGCAGAGCCTCAAAGCGTCTCCCACCTCCTGCTGCGCGGCCAGCTCCTCTGCCTCGTCCGCCTCCTCCCTGCGAACCGCCACGGTCGAACCTCTGCCTCTGCCTGGGAGGTTCTTCACTTAACTGCTGATCATCATCATGGCGGGTCGGACAATCACGAGCCATGTGACCAATCCCGCCACAGGAGTAACACTGCCCACTCTCGGCACGCCTGGCTCTGACTCCACCCCGGTTCCCTCGCACAACTGAGCCTGAGTCGTGCAGTCGTCCACCGGTAGGTCTGGTCTGCCTGGAACCCTGAGTCATCTGTCGGCTACCTGCTACCGAAGACTCCGCTACGTGCCGCCCTGCGGTGGGTCTCTGTGCTGGTGTAGACTCAGCAAGGAAGCTCTCGATCAGAAGGGCCCGCTCTAGTACTCCTGTCTGAGTCGGTATGTTAAGAGAGATCAGCGATGCCCTGATCTCATGTCTCAATCCCTGCTCGAAGGTCCGGGCCCGAAAGAAGGGGTCCCGTACCATGTCTGTCGAGTACCGAGAAAGGTCGGTGAACCTCGCCGCGTACTGAGCGACCGTCAAGCTGCCCTGCCGCAGCTGAAGAAGCTCCTGGATGCGCACCGCACGGAGGGTGGCCGGGACGAACTCTGAGCGGAAGAGGCTCTCGAAGTCCGTCCAGATGAGGGTGGCCTCATCGTGTACCTGGAGCATCAGGCTCCACCAGCGTCCGGCTGCTGCGTGCAGTAGGCTCGCCGCGAGGATCACCATGAGGTCTGCTGGTGTCCTCACTAGCCTGAAAACTCGGACGACCGCCTCCAGCCAGTCCTCGGCTGCCTGGGGGTCCGACTCCCCACGGAACCTGGGTGGTCGCTGGCTCTGAAACTCATGCAGAGCTCCGAGGCGTCGTGCGTCGTCAGCTGCCAGTGCTGGAAGCATCGGGGGCTCGGCGGGTAAAGGTATCGCCGGTGCCTCTGCTGTCAACGGGCCCTGTACCGAGGCCTCGTCGCTCGGCGGGCTGTCGTCGCGCCCTGCTCTAGGAACCCTAGCTGGCTGCTGTCGTCGTGCCATCCTGAAAAAAACAAGTATGCCACGGTCAGAACAGTATACCTGGTGAGCTGACACAAGTAATCACAAAGAAAACTTGAAACACACATGCAATCAATGTTTTCGGGCATTAAGTCGGAAATCAGAAGTCAGGGTCCTGGTGTATGGATACGTCGGCCGCCGCACCAACACTGGACTCCCTGGACTGATAACCACACTCAATACGCTAAACACTATTGCTTCACATAGAAGGAAGATCAGAGTCTGTGGTAGAACCGACCACCTCTAATACCAATTTGTCACGACCCGTCCTCGGGGCCCGTGCCGTGACTACCCCAAGCCCGCCTTCCATAGGCCAGGGGCTGGCGACTAGCACCAAGGCGTAAATCCCAACAAAAAGGGAAGGCATTGCCTTTGAAAAGTAAACAAGCACCACAGAGTCAGCAAGCGGAAAGTAACTACAGAGTGCAGAAAAGTAAAGGGGGCCGGAAATACAAGCCCAACTGTAAAGTACAACTGAAAAGTAAAGTACAACAACTGAAGAAAAGACGGCGGCCTCGTGTCGTCCACTGGCAATCCCACCTGAAGGGTGGGTACAGATAGCCTCCAGGCTCCTCGGGTCCCACGTCCGCTCCGAGCACGTCTTGCCCAGTGGTCCACCTCCAGGTACCGTCCTGCTCCACGCCCCAACCGCGATCAGCGCTGTCCGTCGTCTGCAACCAACACCACGAAGTGCGGGCATAGCCCGTGCAGGGGTGAGTATAAGCTACTCAGTAAGGACCCCGAGACCCCCGAAGGTCTCCCGAAATCCACAAAGGATATAGCACAAAAGAAAGATGCAATCACGAAGTAACATCTGACTTGACTTAGGTATATGCCCATATATATACCTAAGTCCCCAATTCTAGCTCTGCTCACGAGCTCAAGAACAACTCAATCCACAAAGGAAAGCAAGACTCAAATCCACAAGGAGAGTAAACAGTAAATCCACAAAGGATAGTTCAACACAATCCACAAAGGAGAGTAACATAAGATTCAGCTCAACCAGGATTTTCATTATCGAAACCGTAAATGTTGAAGAGCCCCATCTCTGAAGTGTACAGTGGTCCTGTCACGACTCCGAGGTACTGCTCACTAACCTAAGACTGCTGAAGTACTCCTCCTGTCGAGTACCGCGGGTCTGCTGCCAACTACCGGGCGCTCCGTCCGCTGAGGGTCTGCTGCCAAATACCGGGCGCTCACCCAGATAGCCTACTGAGGTACTCCTCCTGTCGAGTACCGCGGGTTTGCCGCCAACTACCAGGCGCTCCGTCCGCCGTGGGTCTGCTGCCAACTACTGGGCGCTCCGTCCACTGGGCTAGTCGACTCACTCCAAGTCGAGTCGGTCAAGCAGTCGTCAGGTCTCAGTCATCTACACGGTCTCCGTACTCCGCACGCGCGTCTCCACCGTCGCGGGTCTGTCGCTACAACCAAGCGCACACACTCCGTAGAGTATCGCGGGTCCGCCGCTACAACCAAGCGCTCCACCGCCAAGGGTCTGCTGCTGCATCCAAGCGCACCACCACTGTCAAGAACCACGGGTCCGCCGCTACACCCAAGCGCTCCACCGCTCAAGGTAAAAAGAAGATTCAGCTCACACAGGTCCGGTAGCACTGTTCCACGTAGGATCGCTGAGTGCAGTAGTCGACGCAGTCCACTGAGGATCTCTGCACAGTCGTCGCCGCAGTCCACGAAGGATCTCTGCTCTGCCGTCGTCGCAGTCCACGGAGGATTCTCTGCTCTGTCGTCGTCGCAGTCCACGGAGGATCTCTGCTCTGTCGTCGAAGCCACAACCAGCACTAGGGTTCCCGCACATAGCGAGCTCGTTAGGAGGGTCCGCTCCACGAGTCGAGAGGCTGATACATCAACTGACACGTAGTCCGAAGTTGATGTATCCAAAAGTTCCGTATCGACAACAGGATCTCAACGCAACAGACGGCGCGTCAATCGGACGCCCGGTCTGAGAGTTATTGGTATTTTCGTCCCAGGGGCCCGGTTGGTTTTTAGGGCAAAACCAACCCGACCGTACTCCGCCTGTGTCCGATCCCCGGGCGGAGTATGCCAAAAGTTCCGTCTCACTTAGAGGAAACTACCACAGCTGACGGTACGTCGATCGGACGTCCGTAGCTCAAGTTATGAGCGTTTCCGCTCCGAGGGCCCGGTTGGTTTCGTGTACGAACCAACCCGGCCGAACCCAAAGTCTTCCGAAACCTTGAGTATAATAAACCGAAACGACCGTCTCGATCCAAGGATCGCGTTGCCGCTGACGGCGGGTCGTTTGGAGGCCCGAAGCTCAAGATACGGCCATTTGAACGAAGTCCGTCCGAAGACGGGGGGTCCGGGCCCGGGCCGACCCGGCCCGACCCCCCTGGTTGGCCCGAACCGGGTCGGGTCCGACTCGGTTGGCCCGGCCCGGCCCGGCCAGGGCCGGTCCGGCTCGGCTCGGCCGAGCGGCCGACGCGGGGGAAAGCCGCCGCCCCGCGTGACACCCCCGCGGCACCCGCGGGGTGTCGGCCAGACACCCGCGGGGTGCCGCGTGACAACCCCGCGGCACCCGCGGGGTGTCGCCCTGGACACCCGCGGGGTGCCGCGTGACCACCCCGCGGCACCCGCGGGGTGTCGCGCTGGACACCCACGGGGTGCCGCGTGACAACCCCGCGGCACCCGCGGGGTGTCGCGCTGGACACCCGCGGCACCCGCGGGGTGTCGCGCTGGACACCCGCGGGGTGCCGCTGGACACCCGCGGGGTGTCGCGCTGGACACCCGCGGCACCCGCGGGGTGTCGCGCTGGACACCCGCGGGGTGCCGCCGCCTCCGGCCGCCGGCGCCGCCGCGCCGGCGACCCGCGCCACCTCCGGCTTCCGCAGGCCGCCGGAGTCGCTCCGGTGACCCGTTTTCCTTCTCGTCTGCGCCGTTGTTCCTCCCGGGTTCCGTTCTTTACTGCGGGATCAACCAAAGGCCCTTGCGTCGTGCTTTTGCCGTCGCCCGCCAAATCCGCACAAAAAGGAAGATCGGCGGAGGGTTGCCGGGTCTTGTTTGTTAGACCCGCACCCTCCGCGTTAGTCATAAACCACGGGAGAAACAAGAAACGACCAAATCAACAATTTTAAATAAATTTAAAATTGTTCCGTGATCGGTTCCTCATTTTAAAAGAAATAAAATCACGGGAAAGGAAAATATTTCAAATCAACCCTTACCTTGTCGTCGTCGTTGCCGATCGAGGGATCGTCGCGGGATTGCTCGTCGCGGAAGAAGGGGGATCGTCGCGTCGTCGCGGTATCCGGCGTCGCGTCGCCAATCTCCGGATCAAGATCAAACGGTTTAATTAATTAAATCCGTTGTTATGAAATTTAAAAAGGGAGAATTAACGATCCGATTCTCACCTTAGTTGCCGAACGAGGATCGGCCGCGGAAGAAGAGCCGTCGCCGAAGAACGTCGCGGGTAAAGCTCGTCGATGTCGCAGATCTCGGTGTGCGTCGTCGAATTCCGGTCGCCGGCGTTCTTCGCGTTCTTCGCGTTCTTCGCGTTCTTCGCGTTCTTCGCGTTCTTCGCGTTCTTCGCGGGGAGCCGAAGAAACAAGATTCTCTCAAATCCTTTCAAAGGATTTTTAGGTTGGTCTTATTTTATAAACATGCCAACAAACGCAAAAGCGTAAGTAACGACCCATCAGTTCGTTGAATTAATTCAACGAGCGAAACAGCCCATTTAATTCACGAAATAAACCGCCCAATTAAATGGTCTGTTAAGAATTAAAGAAAACGCGTCGGTTGACTTTTCAGTTACTTTGACGGGTTTTCGCGGGTGCGTTACTTAGCGAAAGAAACGGCGGGGCTCGTGCGGGCCCTGCCTCACAAATATCCTACCAAGGGGGTAGGATATTTCTGGATAGCATCCTATCCAGTTCAACTCAGTTCAAGCCGCCTTTAAGTGGCTTCAAGTGGCTTCCAAGCAGCTTAAGTGAAATAAAATAAAGTTGTCGCACAAACTTTATTTTATTTCTGACTTAAAGCCGCAAAATTTAAAAACCACGTCTGAGCAAACGCAACTCCGGAAGAGGCGTTTCTAAGCAAATACCGGCACTGCGATTTCATCGGTGCCCTCAGAATTCGATTCCGGGCACCGGTTCAAAAGTTAGAAAAACCCGCTCGTCCGTTCACTGAACGTACCCGAGCCAAACTTCAGAAAATGATTCCGGGCACACCCGGCCTCGGAATCAGGCACCGTTAGAAACTGCGTTCTTGTAAAATTCCAAAGAAAATTAAGAAAAAAAAATTCCTTGAAATTTACGGGTCTTTACATCCTCTCCCCGGTGATTTGTTGTTTTTATTTAGGGGGAGTTAGGATCGTTTAAGCCTTTTTTCTTTCAATTCAAAACTTTCAATTTCAAAACTTTCAATTCAAAACTTTCAATTCAAATTTCAAAAATTTCAATTGGTTTAAAATCTCTATCTTGTTTTTTCAACCCTTCCCTCAATCAAGTTTTATGCCCCGTGCTATTTTGATAATCACAAAGGGGGAGAAATTCTTGGTTGATTGGGGGAGAAATCTTTCTCTCATACTTTTATTTACTTTTCAATTTATCCCTTAAAGCATTCCTTTCATTTCAGTCTTTTACATTGCTTGTTTTGGTGATTGTGATCATCAAAATAGGGGGAGATTGTTGTACCTCTCGTACCCCTCGTGGTTTAATTTTCATGATCACAATCACTCTCTTATTTATCTAATCTTGTTTTAAGAGTTTTTGTTGATAGGAAAAAGGTTGCCAAGGAATTGGGCCAAGAAGGACTGAAAGTGGACTGATTTCAGTCCACCGGCCAATCGGTGGATGACCACCGGCCAGCCGATGGAGTCTTGACAGAAGGCATCTTCACTGTCCAGACCACCGGCCAACCGGTGTCCCATCACCGGCCAGCCGGTGGAACCCAGACAGAATCCACACCTACTGCCTCCTCACCGGCCAACCGGTGGCCTCCTCACCGGCCAGCCGGTGGCGCCTGGGCAGAAGGCCTCTCTCTTTTCCAAAGCACCGGCCAACCGGTGGCCAAGCACCGGTCAGCCGGTGGAGCCAGTCAAACTAGCCGTTGGGCTTTGACCAGACTTGTCCACTTGACTCCCAACGGCTCCGAAGGACTCTCCAACGGCTCCGAAGACCCCCAAAGGCCATTTGAGGGTTCCCCCTCTATAAATAAAGGACTAGGAAGCCCCGGAAACGAACGGTAGCCCACAGGAACATTGTTCGATCATTTGGCGAACCTCCAGCGCATTCCTTCAAGGATCCCCATTTGCTCCAACCCATTTCCACATTCAAGGAGCATCACCATAGAAGCTTGGGAGCGCTCTTCATCAACTCCAATCAATCCATTGGCGCCCAAGACTTCTCCACATTACGATTTTTCATTATTTATCTTTTTGAGCATCAATTTGGGTTTGTGCCTACAAACCCCCATTTCTTTTATCCTCTCTTTGTTTGGGTTTTCACACCACCTTAAAGGTGTGAAGAGGTTAGTCAAGCCTTCCCTTTAAAAGGCTTGAGTCGTAGGTGAGCTAGCCTTCACCTGTAAGAAGGCTAGTGGGTTCTTGCTCAACCATTAAAAGCAAGCTGTAATAGGTTCTAGACTACCTTAAAGTCTAGTGGGTTTCTTGCTAAAACCATTAAAAAGCAAGCGGTAGTAAATCTCTCAACGGTTGAGTTGGGAGCGGAGACGTAGGCTTTGGTTTAAGCCGAACTCCGTTATCAAGTTTTGTGTCTTGACTCTTTTATTTCCGCTGCACTTTTAACTTTGTTTTTAAATTGTTAATTATTTTTTAAAAGGCAATTCACCCCCCTCTTGCCATCACTCTCCGTCTAACAAGGATCACTCTAAGAATAGGCCCCTTCAGTTCACACTCCTCACCGGATGAGGAACCTTCACTTCCTTAGGTACAACTGCGGGATGAGGCTATCTTGAGGATCGCTCAAGACATCCCCATTCACGATGAAAACAGAACGATCACCATTTGTTAGTGTAGTCTCGCTCCTCTAAACATACTCAAGTCAACTTTCACATTCACAACATTTAGAGTCCCTCAAAAACTGGAGACATTCTCAACATTCTCAAAGCACTCAATGATATCCAACTGGCCTCGACATCTACAAACAGTCGACACAACTGAGCAGAACCCAACTCCGCCACTCTACTGGGAGTCCGGGTTGATCCAAGAACTGAGAGACCTGCTGGAAACCCATGAGACCTTTCTAGGGGGAATATCCCGAACAAGAACACAAAACATCCTTCCACAAATCCAAATACATCACAAAACAAACATCCACACCTCAAACACAATTCCAGTAATTCCAATTCCAAACATCAATTCTTTTTTTTTTCAAGGAAAAACACCCATTTGAAAACCCAAACACTGCACAACAAAGCCTAAAATCTCTTTTGAAAAGTCATATTCAATCTAAACTCAATGTCATTTTCCAATTTTCAAAACCATTTAATCACAAAAACCCATTTTAGAAAAAAACCCACTTTCTAAGAAATAAGAAGCATCTTTAAAAATCAATCACTCACCACTGATATTCCTAGATGCCTCACAGATATGGATTTTTTTGCCACTCACGCACCCATCCACATGATCCACCAACTATCCATTAATCACATCCACATGCACATGCGAGAATACATAGTAATAACACTGAACAAAGCAAGGTTCTTCCGCTTTCAAAAATAAAACATTCCCAATATTCCAAAAATACTATTTTTTTTTTCAAAAATCATTTCAAAGATTCAAGACAAATTTTCAAAACGCTTTCCATTTCTAAAACAACCAATTTCAATTTCAGATAACCCAAGACATTATTTTAGGAATTCAATTTTCAACAAATCAAATGCTAAATTCCAAGAGAAATGCACCCCAAAAATCATGCTGAACACACACCAAAATAAAATAAGAGCAACTCCAAAGTCCTCTTTCCTTAAAAAAAAACTTTCATGCCAACCCAAAACTAAATCAAGACATCACAAATAGTAAAGCACCTGGACAGAGAACTAGTGGTTGTGTCTAACCTAGCTACATGGTTTAGCAGACCATGCCCTAGACAAGCACCAACCACAAGGAGTGTCGAACCATACTCTCAGGCATCACATGGGTCACTACTCCATGTGAAACCGAACGTAGTACCAGTTTACTCCTATTGTCATACCCCATCCACACAGACCAAATCAAAAAACTTGAATCCCAAATTATCCCTAGTTACTCGAGGATCAGAACAAGTAAGAGTTCGCGACGCTCTTCCCGCACCTACCCCTCGAGTACCTACAATCCTATCTATGATCTACCTGATGCCCCAAATAAAAAGAACAAACCTGCCTATAATACCATTTTTTCATGAACCAAGCCGAGTCGTCATCCGACCCGGTCCACGGAAAGGCTCGAAGGGTATTCCCGATCCCCACAGGCTGGAACAAGTTCCTAGGTATCAAAAAAAAACTTGGGAACACTTTACCCAAATAAATAAATATAAAACAAACAGAAAGCTGATTAAATTGAAACTAAAAATCAAACAACCAAAAAAACCCTTACACTAAGTCAAGATTAAATTTTACAACTTGGACCAAAAATCCAAAGGGAATGACAAAAAAAAAGGAAGAACTAAAAATACTAACTTAAAACTCTTTGCAATATGAGGTGAAACAACCTCAAGCCACATCCACCAAACCGACACGAGGGTTCCACTGACAACCCGAACCACCAATGCTATGCTCGATGCCTCAACCTGGAATGCAGAAGAAACAAAATATACATACACCCAAAGGTGTATGTAGTGTGTGAGCTAAAAGCCTATTAGGATGAAACTAAGAAAAAGTTCCACGCATAATTATTAAATGACAAATACATTTTCAATTTAACAGAATAAAAATAAATAAGTTCTAAAACAATTTTAATGAAAACAACTTTTAAGGGAATGTTACTCTAAAAGGAAAACAACTTAAATTAACACACACACACACACACACACACACTTTCTTGGTAACCTCAATGTCACACTGTGTGCCGATGGTGAGCGCAAAGCAAAAGAGGATCACAATATATGGGAGAGGCCCTAAAGATACTAGCAAGAAGTGGGACCCTAGAACATCATGTATCAGTGAAAAATGGTACAAGAACAAAACAATATAAGTTCTCATGCATGGGCCACTAGTAGGGCAACAATTCCCTTCATGAGATGGTTTTAATAGAGAAAACCCATAACCTAGCAACAAACTGGACAAGCGCGCACCAATGCCACAAGACATGAGCATCTATGAAATGAGTACAATTTCGATTCCTTACCGACCCACAAGGAGGTTCACAAAGTACACCCGCTGGCTTTACAAGAATAAAGATTCTCTGAACCTATTTAAGGACAAAGAGAAAATCCCGTAAATTAAGACCACAACAAGGAGATAGGGGCTTCATGCCCCTCATAACAAAAATGAAGCATTCAAATACAATACCACAATAGGTAAATTTAAGTTGTCCTCATCTTAACACTACAGACTTAAGTCGGACCAAGCCCATCCCATGTCCGACAAGTTTTGACTACGCACAAGCTTCACCCCGATACCTATGGTTGGGGCTCTGATGTCTGAATCATCTACCACCTCACAGTCATAATATGATCACCTTTAACCGGAACTTCCTCTGCTAGAAAAGAAATATACATACTTCTCCTCGTGTCCCAAGCGGCCACTCCTTCAACATACCCACTGAGAATTGCAAAGAACAACTTAGTGTGTCAGACTGACCACACTAGAGATAAGAGATTGAGTGGTCTATTTGACACACAACACGAACTGATGGAAGGAGCACTCCAAGAATAGGCCCCTTTGGTTCACACTTTTCATCGGATGAGGAACCTTCACTTCCTTAGGTACAACCGTGGGATGAGGCTAGTTTTGAGGATCGCTCAAGACATGCCCATTCACGATGAAAACGGAATGATCACCATTTGCTGGTGTAGTCTTGCTCCTCAAAACATACTCGAGACAACTTACACATTCACAACATTTAGAGTCCCTAAAAAACTGGAGATATTTCCAACATTCTCAAAGAACTCAATGATATCCAACCAACCTTGACCATGCTAATTTGTTATCTCGGATAGTGGGTTTCTTGACGAGTATTCTTAGAGATCTCGGGTGGGCCCGATGATCCCTAAGTCAGGGGTCGGGGTGTTTCATGTTGTAGTTCTATTTGAGGTGAATTCCTTGCTATTGGTTATTTTACTTGGTGATCCTGGTTTTGAGATATCTAATGTTTCAGGTCATGGGAATTTTGAATGCTCGGTCTTCGGGCGATTGAGGTTTTTTTAAAGTGTCTTCACAGTCTTTCTTGGAATCTTGGGTTGACCAAGTCTTTTGGGACTTTCTGGGGGAAAAAAGTGTCATGGTGGGTATAATTGTCACACTCGGACATCTGTAGTTATTTTTTATTTTTATTTTATAATTTTTATTTGGATTTATATTTTATTTTTTGAGGTGCGGGCCGGACCCGACATTTTTTTTTGTGTTTTGTTGATAAACAAGCATTGTGGCGTGGTAATGTCTAACATGCGTATAAGGCATGGTCGAAGCTGTGTGGCTTCACCAGACCACCGTACAACCTGTCCGGTGCGTGAGTAATTAATAAGTTGAGCCAATTTTAATTTAAAGGAAATTTGGTGTCATGCACGAGTGCGCGGTCGTACACACGATCGTGTATAGTGCCTATCCTTAATTAGATAACTTTTTATTATTAAATGTTTTATCGTTTGGGCATGTGAATATGCTGCGACCATGCACACGTCTATGCACGGTGTTCAGATTCAATAGTTAATGCAATTACTTTGTAGCTAGCTTTATTATTTTAGTTTTATTACTAGTATTATTATTATTTAAGTTAATGTTCCAATTAGGTTATTATTATTATTATTATTTCAGTTAATAATTTAATTTGGACGTTTTTATTATTTTGGTTTTATCATTTTTAGTTTTATTATGAGTATTAATTTTTTTTATTATTGATTAGAATTTTATTTTATTCTTTGAATTTATTTTTCTTTTGAATTTATTTAATTTTCTCTCTTCTTTTTTTAATCCCTTTATTATTTTTTTTTATTTTTTTTATTTTTATTTATTTGTTTTCTCCCTCTCTCTTTCTCTCCTCTCTCTCCCATGTAGACACATCCCCCTTTCTGGTTTGCACATCGACTCCCTCTAACCCTAGCACGTCGACCAGGCTGTCCTGCTCCCTCCACCTCCTCATCAGACCGCCCCTGCCCCATCTTCTGGACCGTCAGCCTCCTCCTCCTTCTGCGAATTGGACCAGCAGCCCGCCTCGCACTGACCAGCACAGACCACGACCAGCACACCTCCCCCTCGAGACACGTCGGCCTGCTACCTATCCGGCGCCGCCCCATCGACCTGCTCCTATCCGGCATCGACCCGTCAATCTGCTCCTGTCCAGCGCTGCCCTGTCAACCTTCTCCTGTCTGGCATTGCCCTGCCGAACTTCTCCTATCCAGCACTGCCTCGTCAACCTGATCATGTTCGTTGCCACCCCATTGGCCTCCTGCTCCCATCCGGAGCTGCCCCATCTAGCAGCACCCCAGCCGGATGCCTCAACAAGCACCCACCGACAATCCGACCAGCACCCTCTTCCTCACCGGACAACCGCGCCACTCCCCCCCTTGGTTTCACCCCCTCTTGACCATGTACCTCCTTCACAGCCAGACCCTCCGGTGACCTCCCTAGCATGTGAAGCACCTGCGAAACCTCTCCGTTGTGCTCGTCCAGCTTCCTTCTCCCCCACCATAGCTGCGTTTCACCTTATTTGATTATTTTGTCCATTGGGTAGATTTTCAGTTAGGGTTAATATTGTTTTTGGTATAATTATTGATGCAATTATGTAGTGTTTTGTTTTTGGGGGTCTATATTGATGATTCTGGTTAATTTTTTTTAATTAGAGTCAAATTGAGGTTGCTCGTAGTGCGATTGTCATGTCGCGGGAGGTTCACACCAAATGGTGAAGTTGGTCTACACCGAGGTAGGTGGTTCCATGTATATTTATTGTTTGACAAATTAATTTGTGAGTTTGGTTAGTTTATCACATTTATTTATTAGTTTTCCTGCTTCGAATCTGATTTTTGTTGGGATCTAATGTGCATTTGATTTGGTAGTAACATGCTTATGCTATATGTGGATAATTATTTTTGGGGAAAACCCATGCTTAACTATTTAATAGTGTTTTATAAATTGTGAAAATTATTTTTTAGGATGTGAAAAGGGTGTGAATGGTGTTTTAGATTATCTTCCATATGTATCGTGTCATAAATGAACATTTGAGTGGATTTTTGGCGTTCAAATTTGGCCGACGTATTTTGAAATGGTTTGGTAAATATTTCTGACGGCTGGTTTAACCATAGAGATGACCCTTTTTTTTAACTCTGGGTTGGTTTGGTGAGTAAAGTGGTGTCATGTTCCTTAAAATTTATTCATGAAAAATTCTAAATTTTTATTTAAATAATTATTAAGGGTGAAAAATGGTCTTGGTTGAGTTGTGAAATGGTTTTTGGTGTTTAAAGTCATGCGACGTGTGTTGAAATCATTTAATAAAGTCTTTTAATGGTTTGTCTGATGATGAAATTGATTCTTTGACTGTGCAGTCATTTTAATTGGTTGTGTAAAGGATGAAAATTTAGTTTTGGGATATTTTTAGTGTGATTATTATTTCAAATGGATTTTTGTGTGTGAAAATGGTGGTTTTGGTGTGCATAGTGTCTTGTTTGGTTTGAGTATGTGATTATGACATATGAATTGAACTCTGAACCACTTGAGAATAAACGGGAATCCTGGGTACTTGGTGGGAAGACTAGGACTAGTGTACTAGTGATACAGAAGTGGCATCGGCCCGGTTTCACTTATCTAGATTGACGACAACAACACTAACTAAACTTTTAGATGATGTTTGGAGACCACTAGTTTATGGATGTGTTGCCCTACTAGTGGCTCATGTATGAGAATGTATATTGTTGTGTTCCGGTACCATTGTTCACTGCGAAATGATGTTCTAGGGTCCCACTTCTCGCTAGTATCTTTAGGGCCTCTCCCATGTATTGTGCTCCTCTTTTTCTTTGTGCTCACCGTCGGCACACGGTGTAACATTGGGGTTACCAAGAAAGTGTGTGTCTGTGTGCGTGTGTGCGTGTTAATTTAAGTTTTTTTCCTTTTAGAGTAGTTTTCCCTTAAAAATTGTTTTCATTAAAATTGTTTTCATTAAAATTATTTAAGCACTTATTTATTTTTATTCCATTAAATTGAAAATGTATTTGTCATTTAATAATTATGCGTGGAACCTTTTCTCAGTGGAATCCTACTTGGATTTTATCTCACACCCTACATACACCTTTGGGTGTATGTAGATTCTATTTCTTCTGCATTCCAAGTTGAGGCATCAAGCATAACATTGGTGGTTTGGGTTGTCAGTGACACCCTCGTGTCGGTTTGGTAGACGTGGCTTGAGGTTTTTGCACCTCATGTTGCATGGAGGTTTAAGTTAGTATTTTTAGTTCTTCCTTTTTTTGTTATTCCCTTTGTATTTTTGGTTCAAGTTGTAAACTTTAATCTTGACTTAGTGTAAGGGTCTGTTTGGTTGCCTGATTTTTAGTTTCAATTTAATCATATTTCTATTTGTTTTATATTTATTTATTCAGGTAAATCATTCCCAAGTTTTTTTTGATACCCGGGCACTTGTGACAGCCCGTGGAGATCGGGAACACCCTTTGGGCCTTGCCACGGACCGGGTCGGGCGCCGGGTCAGATGACGACCCGGCCTAGTTCGTGACATTATTCATTTAAAAATGACCTACTCTACTTATTATTATAATAAGAACTTATCCTTACTAGAAACTCAATTTTTTTTACAAAAAATATGTTTTCAAAAAATATAAAAACTTTAACAATTATAATCCAAGGGGTTTTCAAATACGTTCACCTTGATCAGGAGGGTGCATATGATGAATCAAGGATTTATTATTCAAAATTTGGTTGTCCATGATTATGAATTTAATAATTCTTTTGGAAAGTTCCTACATTTTTTTTTATATTTTAAATTTAGTTTGAAAGTAGAAAATACTATTTATAGTTGTGCATGATGTAGTAAAAACTCAACCTAAATCCTCAAAAACAATACTAAGTTGATGAGCATCCTGTCATGCCCCCCTCAATAAATAGAATTTGTAAACCTGGAATGCATCATAGGACTGACTAGAGTTACCTATCAAGGAATCACTCATAGGAGATCTAAATATCATATAATTTTATTAATGTTTGTTTTCTTTGTTTTTAAAGCATAAAAGAAAAGCGTGTTTATTTATTTTTTTGAATTTGTAAACTGAAAACAGAATGAAAGAGGCACTCACAACAATTCAATGAGAAATAAAGATAGTATGAGTGTAACACTCATGGAAAAGTGAAGATTAAAAGGCTAAATGTTAATACCAATGCTAAAAAGGCACACCTTTATTTTTGGGAGCCTACCTGATTAGAACTCCACAGTTAAGAGATTCTTGGCCTAGAGTAGTGTCAGTATGGGTAACCCCCTAGGAAGTTTCTTAGGGTGTGTGTGAGTAAGGAAAAATAAGACTAAAAAAACATGTGTTGGCTTGTGGGGATATTTATTAGTCTGATAAGAAACCCTGATGGGTAATATCATGTGGTTTTATAGGAAGGTAACTAATGTATTATAGGATACCCATGGGGTCAAATGACCAAGTTCATGGTTTAGGGAGGTTAGGTCATGAAAAATGGTATCAGAGCCAATACCTAGCGAGAAGTGTAGAGACATTGCTTGGGATTGAGTTTTGGGGTCCCTAATGTGGGAATTGTTCTTTAGGGGGGGGGATGTAACACCACTAGAAAAGTTAATCTTAAAAAGGATAAATAATACTACCCTTTCAACAAGGAACACCTTTCTTTTTAGGAGCCTACCCGATTAGAACTCCATAGTTAAGAAATAATTTTCCTGGAGTATTTTTAGGATGGGTAACCTCATAAGAATTTTCTCAAGGTGTGTGTGAGTGAGGATAAATAACACTTAAAAGCATATGGGGATATTCATTAGTCAGATAAGTGACCCTGGTGGGTAATAAACTGTGGTGTGATGGGAAGGAAACCAAGGTATTATAGAAGACCCATGGGGCCAGATGACCAGGTTAATAGCCTATGGAGGTTAGGTCATAAAAAAGGATATTAAGGAAAGTTTTTGATAGATTTTGAAGCCTTATCCCATGATTTTAACCTCAATTAACCCATTTTACCCTTTGTTACAGTGATAAACTTATACCATAATTACGATCCATTATGACTAAAAAAAATAGAGCTTTTTAAATAATTTTAATATTCTAATTCCAAATACAGAATCCATTTTCTATGATTTAATTTTCCAAAGTGTTAAAAATTAATTTTAATATAAGTGCATGAAACTTAATGAAAAACAATTTTTAGAAAAATATCCGTTTAAAGCATAAAAATGATTTTACACAAAAAATAAAGTATAATATTGATTCCAATGGAATTAATTAGATTATTTTTAGTAAAATTAATTCAATTTTATATTAAAAAAATCCAAAACCAAATAAAACATTGAAATTACTTTTATTAAAATTAAAGAAAAGATAGTTTTTTTAAAATTGGTATTTTACACTATTCACCCAAAAATATTTTTTTAGAAAAATCCCAAAAAATATATCTTAATATTATTTTGAAATTATTATTTCAAAAATTATTTCTATTTTATTAAATTAAATTTATAAAATTGGTAGAAATTAGTCATAATATATGTGCACAAAATGAAATAAAAACCATTTTTTTAAGAAAATGTATTTTTGAAGTATAAAATGATTTTATACTCATTACTTTTCAAGTGACCACCATTAGATAAATGTTAATTTATTTTGATAAAAAAATATGATCTATAAATTTTATTAAAATCATTCATATACGGTGATGAACATAATTTATTTTGATAAAAATACTTTGCATATATAAATCTGTTTTCTGAAAAATATATCCTTTAATCTTATATGATCTTATTTAAAATTGAGTTCTTATTTCCTAGGAATTAATTAGAAATTTTTTATTATGGAAAAATTTTCTATATATATTTCATAATTTGGTTACTTTAGTTCATACCCTCAAATTCAACAACTATGTTATAATGGTCATATTTTAATAATAATATTTTAATAGTACATTACAATTCATTTTAAGCTCTATGTTTCATGTGGTATATGAAGTTGAACATAATATTATTTTTAAACTAAAATATTAGGATGTTATAAGTAACCTAGAGTATGTGGTCACTTTATTACACTGACACAAGATTCAAGGGATCACATCAAAAAGGATTGAAGAGTTTAACAGTCTTAGGAGACAAGATACAAACATGTTTTCTACATTATATTGGAAAATTTGAAACATAGAATAATAAACTTCTTGAAAAAATTATTATTAATTTTAGTATATAATTAAATTCAATTAAATATTCCTTCTTGGTACCCTAGTAAAAGGAAACAAAATAAAGGGTGAGATCAGATGCTTAATAAAGGGAAGCGCATGGAGGAAACTATCATAGATACAAATGGAAAACACATTATAGTAGAGTGAATGATAAATAAAATTTCCATTTAACCAATAAACTATGAATTACATATATCCATGGATTACAAGAAAATTTAAATAATCACATGGATAACAATAATTAAATTCATGGTGATGGAATATATAATGTTAGAAAACTTTATTTTATAATTGAAGCCTTGTTTCAAGATATCATACTTTACATCATGACCACAACCAAGACATCATTATTTCCATCAAGGCCATAGCTAAGATATCATTATTTCTTCCAAGGTCGCATCCAAGAGATCATTCCTTAATTAAGTAAGCATACACAAAATACACAAATCTTTTGTTACATTTGACTAATCAATAAATCGAGGGGCCATATAACATTGGGACCCACCTGTCACTTCATTAATTCTAATGGATTCAACTTATGAAAGATATGGATAATAATTTAATACATATTCAAATTTCATTAGTCATCCATAAACATCCATATTATTATAAAAATATATTATATTTCTATACTATCCCCAATCAATAAACACGATCATCACCCATCCATTGAAAGAAGGTGGATGGAATTATTAAAGCATATCCCCTGAAGAAAGAAATGGGTTTTATAAAAACTTACTTAAAAAATGTCAAAGGATGTTGACATAGATGAAAAAAACCCATTAAAAATTATTAGATAAATTACTATGAAAAACAATAATAAATATACCTTTTCTAAATTCTTGATAACTCCTTAAAATGTTTTCTTTAAAATGAAATACTTTTATTTTATTAAAAAATTTAAAAAATTAGCCTTTAAAACCAAAAGGGTTTTCAGAAAACAAATTTGATAAGAGAAATATACATTCAAAAAATTTATTTAGTAATAAATAAAAGAATTTAATACTTATTTCTTAAAATATCAAGACTTTAAAATCCCTTATAAAATCAATAATTGGTTTATTTTTTAAATAAAACTTTTACTTTTGAAAATTATAAAAATATTTATTTTCTTTTAAAAATAATTAATAATTAAGTTCATTTTGAAAACCATTTTAAGACATGGAAAATAACCTTCATAAATAATAATGATTATAACATCAAATTAAATAGTAAAATAGTGTTTAGAAAATTATTTTACCATATTCATAAAATATGAAGTTATGGTTCAGACTCAAAAGTCATGTTATAGAAAAGTGAAAAAAATATTTTGAAAAATTTTAATTTTAAAAAGAATATTTAATAATGGATACTTGAAAAAAACATAAAGGTTTTATATATTAAATTTTAAGTGAAATATTAAATGTATAATCATTAAAGGAAAATCCTTTTACAATATTTTTTAAATACCTTTATTGAAACCCACATTGTAAAAAGGGAGAAAAAACTTTAATTTGAAAAGTGGTAAAGATAAATAAGAACATAACATGGGATAATAATTATTTGGGTTTCAAAATAATTAAATAAAATGTTTATGGAAATAGATAATATATATTTTTAAGAGAAACAACCATTAAATTGGATGTGGATTATTCTTAACCACATTGAATTTTTATGAATAAAGGAATCCATCAAAGAATAAGAATCGATGTAATAATATTATGAAAGAGAGTTTATGATAAATATATGTAAATAATAAAAAAATTATATTATTTATAATATAATTAAATCATAAGGCATTATGTACCTAACTTATAAGAAAAAATTCAAGAAGAACAATCCTAACATAATGAATGGAAATTGCGTTGGTAAAAATCCTTACCACTTTGGTAACTCTTTATTCAAATTACCTTGGAAGGGATAACATGAAATGAAAATTTACATAACATTAATATAATTATAATCATGATATAATATTCGAAATATGTATTATATACACCTCACAAAATAAAATAAGTGGTGAATATGTCTTATGTTTCCAAGAAAGAAAATTGAGATGAGAACCCTTACATATTTTATAACATTTGAATCAAAAAATATTGAGAGAGAGATTGAATTTTAACTTTAAATACCATGTATTAAATAGTAAATCATTATATAATATGTAAAATAGGTAATACACACACTATATAAAATTAAATACATGCATAATACAAAACATGTCTCAAGGAATTGAAATTGAGACAAAACCCTTACCTTTAGCTCCTGAATTTCATGAAAGATCATTAAAATCATGTTTAATAAACATAAATATCTTAATAAATCATTTAAAAACTTTATTAAAATCTATATAACTTTTTAAACTTTTTTGTAGTCATTTATTATACCTGCATTAGTTAGTTATTGTTTATTTTCATCATTGGATGTTAGGAATTTTAATTTTTTCAAACATGTTTTATAATGGTGACACCAAAACCCATTCCTTGAATAAAAGTTATTTTTAAAAGTTTATAAGAGGAATGGAATAGATTAATTATAATTATTTATTTAATTATAATTTAATTACATGATAATTTTATTCACGATTCATGGAGATGAAATCTGTGGTGAGCTTGTTTTGGGTAATTTAACGATACCAAAATATTACTTTATAATGATCATTAATTTTTGTGGTATCCTTATTGAAAAATAGTTTATGAAATATATTAATAATTAATATCATATAAATTCAAAAAATATATTTTTAAAATCATATATGTAAGATGATTATGAGAAATGGAACATGTCATCCATGTAGGCAGTAGTCCGCACGTACGTATGGGTGAAATTTTCATTTTCCATAAAATAGATTGAAAGTATAAATTAGTTTATATTTTATGAATCTTAATAATGTTATAAATATAATATTTATTCATTAATTAAATTCTAATGAAGATAAAAATTAGGTGGTTATGAAAAATAAAACACTTCATTCATGGAGGCAATAGTTCACATGTAACACGAACGATGTTTTCATTTTTTGTAAGGGGAAAGGATGAAAGTAGATAATAATCGTTACATTAGTATAATAACACATAAGTATACTAATGATATCAATTTTATTATTTTAGGATAGAATGATAGGATTTTAAGTTAGTATAAGAAGTCTTAAAGAAATGGAAATGAAAAAGGGTGATTTGGGAATGTTTACCTTACTACTTAGAATAACTCATTTGAAAATTGGATTTAGCATTTAAGGGGTGGTATTTTGAGGTTAAAATATCCTCTTGGAAATTTATCTTATTTTTAGGGAGGTATTTGGCAATTTTTTGTCAAACCAAGTTCCTTAAGGTGTTAGGAGAAGTGAGGTGGTGAAAGTATCCATTTATAAGTGAGGGGAAATACAATTTGCTAATAAGAGGTTAACTATTCAAGGAAAGTGTCTCCAAAAGTGGAAACAAATGTAAAGGTAAAGAGTGTGGGTTGAAAAAACACGTCACCACACACTTGGAGATAATATTTGAGGAATTATAGGCTTTATATCCTTAGTTTTAAACTTTACCAAAATTTACTTTTACCATGACAACTCTTTTTTACCCTCTATAACTTACAAATATGAAAATCAGTTTATAATATTATATTTATAAAAGTGATAAAAATTAATTTTAATATAATAAGTTTATAATGTATTAAAATAGTTTTAGATAAAAATATAAAATAAGTTCTAAAATAAAAAATAGGGTTTTATATTAAAATTAATATTTTTAAATGTATTATTTTACTTATAGAATACATATTTTGTTAATAAAAAATATTCATAAATTTTTAAATCATGCTTATATACAAATGATTTCATAAATTTCACGGTATTTTTAAAAATGTAATTTTATATTATTCACATAATAAACAAAATTTTCAGAAAAATAAAAAAAAATCATATTAGGCTAATATTGATAGGTGAATAAAAAAATAAAATTTATTTTTTAAAATTAAATTTATAACATTTAGTAATTTAAATTTTAAATGGAAACATAAAATAAAATGAAAAACTGTTTTTATAGGAAAATGAATTTTTAATATTAAGTTTTCTTATTCTATTTTCCTATAAATTAAAAATTAAATTAGTGTTAATCTATTATTCATATTAAAAATATATTGTATCTTAATTTTACCAAAATATATTTATTTTTTAAAAATAAAAATTTATAGTACATTAAAATTCAATTTTTGTAAAATTACATTTTTAAGCATAAAATGATTTTATTAGTTTTTTATAATTACTAATTGAATTTAATCAGTGCATTAATTTTATAAGTGATTTGTTTGGTTTCTACATATATTTCATAAAGAGTTTACCTCTATTCCTATCTACCATTTCAATGGCTACTTTACAACAATTATTATAATAAATTTTTTCATGGTTCGATGATGTGTGTGAAAAAATTTATTCAAAAAAGTATTTATTTAAAAGAAAATTACATATTGAAATATTGGGGTGTTATATATAATTTCCCACTTAGAATTTGAGATAATTATAGAGATAATTTTTTTCATTATGTGTGATGCACCACCTCTTAAAATTACATACTTAGGAATATGTACTTAGCGTGAAATAATGATAATTACACAATGTACCTAATAAATTATTTATTATAACATATTCCTCATGTGAAATAATAATAATATATTTTTATTTCCATGACACATGTTTATTTAAATATCATTTCTTAAATAAGTAAATTAATATTTAGTTAAAATATATTGAATAAAAACTATCATTCCATTGGTCCATTTAAATCCTACCTAAAATCCTTCAATAGGATTTATCAAACCTTGAATAATAACATTTATTTATTCAAATAAATATTATATTCACTATACATGTGAATAAATATTTATTCACTAAACTTGTAAAAAAATTGAATAAATATTATATTCACCAAACATGATAATAAATATTTATTTTAATATTCATGTAACTTTAATAAATATTTATTATATTTTATTCACTAAACTCATTATTAAATAAATATTTATTTATTACAATTTAAACAATTAAACATGAGATAAAATTTTAACCCACATATTCTAAACTTGAATATCTCATAATTTAATTTATATAACCAACATTACATAAATAATTATTATTCCTCAAGTTGAGAATAATATTTATTCAATATAATTTAATGAGATTCTAGATACACTTTGTGTGCAACCCTTTATGCCTTTTTATCAGTGGAACTAGGTGAACTTACTAAAAGTCAAAGATCAATGTCTAAAAACAAGTTCAGGCACCCATAGGTAAATAAGTTGATGTTGTAATAATAAAAACGTCTCTAAAAACACTAATTTGTAATATAATCCATTTTTCTATTGATATCTCATCAAGCAAGATGCACGCTTGTGTTATTAACCTATATGATTTATTTATATTTCCTCGAATTTCCTAATGAAATTTTTATGTAAACAACTATGGGTATGGATTTATACTAGAAACTATTATCTTAGTAAAAGGGGCAGAGATATCTTTTTCCATTATCTCATAAGGTATAAATCTTTTCTTTAATTATTCAATTTACTCCATATCATTTATAACACACAAAAAATATTCTACCTCATCAAGGGAATATTTTATCATGGTTTTCTTCCATACATAAAATATATGATTCATAATATGTATTAATAATAATGTTAAGTTTAAGGACTAATATACACATGTTTGTAGATAGGAATATCCAAAGAAACATAAAACATGTGTAATTCATATTGGTGGGTTTTTCCTCATGACCTCCCTTCTTGGATACCATTATGTGTGAAATTTATGATAATAAGTATCAATGTATTATGAGGTTCCAATAATTTATGTCCAAACATCATCCATGTTAGGTCAAATATATGTATCTAGACCATAAGATATACATTCAATAATACCACCATAGAATCACTAAGTTCTCATTATAGCTGGGAACTATTATAAATCATTGATGTGACAAATACTATATGGAAATTTTCACATTAAATTTACATAAAAGAATAATCATTAAGTATTAGAATAAAACATTCACAAGCATATGATTTGTAAATAAAAAGTACAAAGTTAGTTTATCTTAGGGGAAAAATTCCAACAGACTCCCACTTGCACTAGATCCAACCACTGGAATTTCTCATATCTTTAGATCTCACATGATAAATCATGATTCTATTGGGTTATGGATTTGGTTATTAGGATTACCATATTTTCATATGTGGTAGATCATCTTAATAATACTTCATCTATTTAAGTAAAACCTCTAAAGAGATGATATTACTGAGTACAATTTTTTTACTATATCATAATATTTAATTTATATATATTACCTTCGATACAACATTCTTACAAAATATATTGTGACTATATTAATCTTTATTGATACAATTCCATGAACTGGAAAAAATCATTACTTATACTACTTTAGATACATCAAAATCCACAATTTACTTAGTCTATGTTAATATAGACACCACTTGCTTTAATAAGCCTTTCTTACACATTTTCTTAGCCTAAATGCTATAGTGGATCATAATGATATTTATAAAAACTAGTTATATTTCCCTATAATAACTAGTGTTCCTTTATTATCTAATTATCGGGAACTTATCCTTTATTCATATTCAAGTACTATTGGATTGAATACACTACTACCTTATACAGTTTCTTGGTTCTATTTTTATATTTTCCCACTATGCTTTATGAATAATCAATATCAAATACTAGTACATTTCATGGAATATATGATTGATCCCATTTCTTAAGTATATGGATTTTCATTCAAGATATTAATCTTCTATTATGTTTTAACACATCATCTTGGATAGATTTCTACCACATGATATATAAAAAATTCTCTCTTGAAGTTTTCTATCTTAGTATTTTCAATATCTTGTCAATATATGTAACTATGACTATATCTAAGAAATGCCATAGATAAAACTTAGTAGATTCCATTCCCTAGAACTTTGGTTTCTACTTCAAGTCATTCTTGGAGAAATAATTTTCATATTAGACTTAACTAACTATAATCATAATATATATTTTCCATATGTTATCAATATATTTCACATGAAAAAATATTGTTCTCCCATTATCCTCATGTAGACACATAAAAAAAATAATTCCATGATTTAATTATTTATGTGATCTATAAATGTATCCTTGCATTATTTTCATTATAAACCCAGTGGATACTATGGAAACTCAAATTCTACACTTTCAAAACCTTGAATGGTTTCAAACCTTTAACAAACATCCTTTCTTAATAGGTGATAACTTCATTATCCATGTCTATATCTGTATTGAATACCCATCAAGAACCTGCGAGATTTACATTATATATATATTCTAATAAAATACAGACTTAATTTGTGTATATAGAATCATTTTTCTTTAATTCATATCCACTTTCCAATTTATCTTATTTCTAATTTATTTTTATTTTTAGAAATATTAATTATTATTTTTAATGATTAATATTTATATATAAAATATTATGGTGATCATAAAACCATCTTGTATTATTTCAACAATTTATTTTTATCCTTTATTATGTGGCATGTGTCACTGGAACAAATCTTCCCACTAAGTCTCATGGAGTTGTTGTTCTTATTTCATCCCATATGTATCTTGATCATTGACTTTGTTGAAGTCTATATTTCTCCTACCATCATAAATAGAGATGTGATCTATTCTTATATAACCATAGTCATTTAATTGAATATAACTTTTCTAATTTAGGGATCATAATATCCTTAATTACTTAGGATAATTACCTAAAATGAACTTTGTGTTTTCTTGATCCAAGTTTGTTTCTCAGATAATAGATACCAAATGCTTTGTGTCTAAACACATTGGTTTTTTGACATATTGGATTTCTTTCAAATTTTGACTTATATGATATCCATTAATCATTATATTTAGCATATGGTCAAGTGTTAACACCGATATTTTCAAAAAATTTCTTGAAAAGAGTAATAAAAGACTTAAAATATGTATAAGACTCATTATTAGTTTTAATTTAATAAAAATCACAAATATGATGTGTATAAAGTGATGAGAGTTTTGGAATAAATCCACTCCACATTATGGTTGATAAATTCTTGCTTTAAAATATTCTTCAACTAACTATCCTAGAGTAAATATTTATTTTTTACCAAGATTATTCTCTAATTCATTTTATATTCCTTAAATATCTTTAAAGGAATATAATGAATTAAAAGAATTTACCTCTATCTTCTACTTGAATAGTTCACACATATCTTGTTGAACCAATTATAGAAACTTTATAGCTTTATTACCTTAAAAGGTTTATTTTCCTTAATACTAATAAGTATTATATAAAATACATAATAGTTTTAGCTCAAAAGATTCAAAAACACCCTTCTTAATATATAATTGACATTTAATTCTATTTTAACTTGAAAAATAATTATCTTTCCACAACTGGGCATAATCCAAGTCCTATATTTTATATTCATCATTTATCATTGATTTGGATATTAATTACGTAAGTATGATTAAACTTATAAGTATGGTATATCATAACAACATTCATTTAAAATATAAAATAATGTATCATTGTGTATAAACCTGACATAGAGATAAATTTATTGGTAATTCCTGATACATTAATATAGTTTCAAATACAAGAATTCATCCACTTGGAAATTTGAAGTTGTGTTATTCTCTAACTGACTTAAGAATCAATATCTATTAACTAATTTAAAGTTAAACATAATTCTTATAATTATTTTGATCTTCCTTAGTTATTATATTTAGATACAAATATATATTTCATTCAATTCATTGTAGTTACTCTTTGAGTGACCTTTCTTATAACATGTGAAGTAGATAACCTCCTATCCATTGGTCACCTTTCAAATCTTTTGATTATTTAAAGTATTTTCTAAAGGATACATTGAAATTAAACATTTAATAAAAAATTAAACCTTTTCTATAACTTATTTCATCATAAGGGGTGATAAAACATGTTCCTACCAATCCCTATCAGTTTAGAGAATCATAGTCAACAGATTCATGAGTGGCTTTTCCATATTGAACATTTTATAATTTTTAATGAAAGTGAAAATTCTATGAGGTAAGGATGATAAAATGAGATATATGAATAATTTCTTATCCATATAAAACCCAAAATTTTATAATTGATCAACATACCTCATCATCACAAGTACATGATCACTAACTAGGTGTCTATATTATATCTTTCACCTGTATATTTTAGTGATGACATCATTTATCTTATACCTCTCTTCCTCCTTTTCAAGTTCTCAAAGATGAGTCAAAATGTTGTATGCATCAATGTATTGATACCGAGTCTTTGGATCATTGGATATGTTTGATAACATGATTCACTATAAATTAAGTGCATACTCTATATGGACCATATAGGATTCTTTTTCACCCTCTCTCACTTACTAAGGAGGATGGTCAAGATTTGGGGATTCCGATACATATAGCTTCTTTTCTTAGTGTAATACAATACACAAGTACCTCTACCACTCTTAGAATTTTTTGTTAGTGAGGAAATTTTATTTTTCCAAGATTGATCATTGTATTGGGGTCTAATTACTTGTTATTTTATATAATAAATAAAAATAAATTCTATTAATTGGTCTTGATTACGAATTATGATGAAATTAATAAATTAATTAGTCTCCCACTATTTCATCAAATCCTAACAACCCTAACCATTAGATTAGATATATCTAGTTACTCAGATATCCTAGTGTAAATGATTCGCATTTCCTATCTCAGAACCTAAACTATGGACATGAAAATTACTCAATTTTAGTTAGGTATGATTTTCTTTCCAACTGCTTCAACTCACAACTCCTTGATCTGTTGAGTTGACTCATTAATCTTGATATCCTATATGTGGATTTCCTTAATACTTACCTCTAAATTTTATTAACTAGACTATGTCTATTACCTTTAATACCAATTTGGTTAAGTCGACCCATTTTATTTATTAAGACTCAATGATAATTGGAAGTGTCACTAACCATGGATAAACAAACACTTTAAACTATGGTCACATATCAAATCTAAAAATATAGGAAAAATAATGATTTGATATTTTAGGTTGATGGTTTTTTTAGTATTATGAATAAATATTCTTATTTTATTTTTGACATGCTTGTAGAATTTATGTGATACTTACATAAATTATTAACTATGTTTAGTAAAATAATTTATTAATTGTTATGCTAGTATAATATATCTTATTTTATACTTATTATACTTCTTGATTATTTTATACAAAACTTACATAAATAATCAAATTTAATAGATAAAATATATCTTATACTCTTTATTTTTGATTTTCTTAATTACTAAAATTGAGTACTATTTATCATGTTTGTTACTATGTGATTATGATCACCACTTAATTATCCATAAAAAGAAAACATTAATCACATGTTTATTTATTTTATCTATTCATGATCATCAATCTATTCTATGTTATCACATATAAACATAAATAAAAAATAACCATGTAATGACTCTGTTTTTCCCTTGTAATAATTTTTAATATTTTAGGGAATATATTCAGAGCCAGGTGCTAAGTCAGCGTGATATTACAGGGCTTAGAGAGGCTCAATATTGATATATTAAAAATATTATATCATACATGTGAAAATTTATGGAATAATTAGTCTTCCCATTGATCGATACCTCAACATATAATTGTGAGATTCTAGTTGTTTACAGAACATGGGGTTTACCCTAGGTGCAACATAAAGTTGGTTGTTGTTAGATGTTTAGTAGAAGGATACCATTGGCAGTTCATTAAGTAAATTAAATAATTTATTTATTTAATTTTACTTAAATTCCCATAAAAATAATTCCCTCTTTATTTATATGTAATTATGATAGATCTCTAGGGTTATACATATAACCCTAAGATATTAGAGATGATTAAGTGAGAGTTTTATTGTCTTAGAAAACTCAGGAACATGGATCGATGAAAAATGATCAAGGATATCATGAGAAGAATGACAAACGCAACAGGATATTCACCATCATCTCTAGTGAACATGTTTTCACCAATGATCGATCCATTATCAAGGTAGGGCTTCATGGTTTTCCTTATGTACTATTATTCATGAATTCCACATTGAAATATTATATATAAAATTGATTTCTATAATTTTTTGATTTTAAATTTTATAATTGAAATTATAAAATATGAATTCTCACCCTTCATAGATTATTGTTTTTATTAAAGGAATAGTTATACCTCTTTCTTTAATCCTTTATACATCATTCTGTGATTTCTTTCAAATATAATGACAAATTATTCCTAACTTTTTCCCTTGTTGGTGGTTGTGAAGGATGAAGAAATGGGAAGATTATTAATTATTTATCTCTCATATCTATATGATATTCTTTATTTATTATCTTTCCTCCCTCATGGAATACGGTTATAGGTAGTGAGATAAAATGAAACTGTGGGATGATTCATTGGATGACATTCTATATCAAAATTTTCAATGATGTTTGAAATAATATGACATGGATAGTGACCATAGTGTCAGTTGGGGTCGAACATGGATAATGACACTTTGATCAAGCAGTTCCGGTGATTGGAGGATAGTGTCCGGGTGAACAGGGGAGATGCATGCAAAGAATGGTGTGTATACATGTGTTATTAAATGAAATTTAAGGAATATATAAATTTAAATTTAATAAACTATGTGGAAGAGTGAGAACTGAGAGGGATGAGTTGTGTTTTTCATGCAGAGGAGGTATCTTGGCCATGAATTCCACCCAGATTCACAAATGAGTAAATATATTATTAAATAATAATATTGATAATAATAATAATAAAACAATGAATTGATAATCGAGGAGAGAGGTGATGCACATGAAGTAGGGGTTTCATGAATGAATGGGGTATTTGATGAGTCATCCCATTTTTAAATTATACATGAATTTTATAATAATAATAATAATAATAATTAAATTATTATTATTCTTATGAAATATAGTTTCTGATGTAACTTCTTCATAAAATTTCAGATTAATGATTCATCTATGGAATCTTGATCATGGTATTCAAGTTTCTGATTCAAGACCAATACTAGGTATTTAATTATAACTCATGGTTGAGGACCAAATTCTTTTCATGAAGAGACTTTCATATGTGATACATCAAAATGAATTTTTTAACTGGGTGTATATTTTGGGAAAGTAAATATCCCATCATGAGTGTTTTTCTACGTAGATAACAATGGAATGATATATTTTTCCATTTATGCTAGGTTTTTAGGATATATTGGTAGATTTATGTTTTATCCCATGATACCAACAATGAGCCTCATTTGGACTATATTTTCGAATCATAGATACAACATAAGGTGTTAAGAGCATGACACTTCCTTCAACGATTCTTGGCTGATGGAAGTGATCAGGTTGGATCATCAGAGAGATTTCATGGTTAGAAACCCCCCTATTTTACCAGGTCATGGTTCCCACATAATCTATACATAGGTTTTAATGAACCAAACTCTTATAAATGAAATTAACTTTTGAATGAATAAATGCCTTATTAAGTAATTATGTTATAGAAAATAGATGCACTACTTTAGTTATTTTGGAAAATTATAAGTTATATCCTGTATGATATAAAAAAACATTAAACATCATAACCATTGATATTATATAAATTATACAGTGATTTTATGATTAGTATATATATAGGGTCATGATAAATCTAATTGAAATAAACAAAGGGAGTGATGACCTTGACCAGTAGGATCGTACCCTATAAATCCCATTTATTAGATCTTCCGAAGGAGATAACATCACTAGGATTTTTCCTTGACCAATAAAAAGACGAGATTCAAGAACTAAAGCATGAGAATTTTTTTTATAGGATAAGTTCAAGCTCATCGAGATCACAACCCAAACCACATTCTTCGAATCATCCTAATAAAATCTCACCACCGCACACCTTACCCTTAGGGAATTTGCTGGTGTAATAAAGGGATATGTATATAAAACCTAATAGTATGAATTTTCATATTTTTATTTTTAATAAAATAATTATTATATTTATCTTTTATTAAATTATAATTTTTAAATAATAAATTTTGATAAAAATTATATTTTGATACGATGAAACACAAATTATATATTTGAGAAATATATATTTTCAATCAAGACACTATTTTTTGAAGAATTAATTTTTTTTAAATAAATTATATTTTAATAAAATATTATTATTAAATAATAATTATTAAATATAAATTATTCTATAATTTTATAAAGTTAAATGTAATTTTTATAAGGGTCAAAAAACTATTATTTTAAAAAAACCGATATTTCTCAATAAATGAGGATATTTGATTTAAAAGTGTAAATTAGAATATTTAAAGAATATTTTTGATAAAATAAAAATTATTTTTGAAATCCTCATTTCAAATTTATCCAATGGTGAATTTTTCATAATTTTCCTAGGTAGTCAAAATTTTGGGTAAAAATTAAATATGGTATAATTATACGATATGCATTATGTCATCATAAAAGCCCAAAAGTGATGTAATAAATACTATAAAGAGTATCCATGAACAAAATTATGTTTCAAATTTAAAATAATTTGTTTTTGAAGTTATTTTATTAATTTTATAAACCCTTAATGAATCCTCCACAACCTATTTTATATTTTAAGGTTTTAGAATCAATTCTTTATAAACATGAATCACTTCTACATCACCAAGGGTATTATGATTTAAGTTCTTAGTCTTATAAAATAATTAAATACACTCCTATTTGGTAGAAAATATGGTCAAAAACCATGTTATGGTTTGTGGTTTGGATTAATTTATCAGATAGAGTCCAAAACCTAAGTTTAGAAATTAATAAAGAATTATCATATACTTTGCTATAAAAAACTAGCAAAAATCCCATTAATATTAAATAAAAACCCTTTGAGAATGAATTTAAACTTAAATTACCTCTATACATTCCTTACAAGGTGATCCAATCTCTTAATAATCTCCTCCCAAGCTTTTAGAATCACCCTCTCAAGGTAAGAGATCCTCCCCTTATCCTCTTTATTCAAGCACCTTCTTTATGTTATACATTTTTTATTTCTAATTATTCATGTTGGGATATTATTTTACACAAACCTATTATTATAATAATTATTCCTAATTTATGATATACCCATTTCACTCTTATTAAACCCTTTCATGAATCTTCATGTACCCCTGTTATGCTGCCAAAAATACTCCTGTGATTTTCCATGTCAAACATTTGTGTAGTGAATACCCATCCCCATTTCCAATCAAGGGTATTCACCTATATGTACCTATAATTAATTTATTGGAGACTTAAATGTATATAACTCATACTTCTTAATCATGGGATTAAAAATGATTAAATACATCCTTATTTTGTATGATCTAATTGGCACACTTATGTATGTACAAGATATGAATGTGATGGGTGTGATTGAAATTATATAGACCTACAATGAATTAGGTAATGTTTTTATCGCATGATATTCCATGTATGGTAAAAAATAATTTATAATAAGCACACCATATAATTATTTATTGGAATTTATCCTTGAATTATGCTTATGATGTCATGTTTTATGTTGTTACCACATTCCCATGTTGCCTTTATCCAAAATAATTAATATTTTATTATTAAACTTATACCATGCTTATGATATCATCTTATATCATGATTTTATGTTCAATTTTATGATTATAACTCCTCTTATGTTACCTTGATATTTCTATTTAATCATATATACTACTTTACCTTATGATATGCTTTGATTATTCTCTTACTAGGCTTTATAGCTCACCCCTTTCTTATATACGTCTCCTGGTTATCCCATGTAGTTTTAAAAGATTAAGTAAATTTAAGAGAATGTTATGAAGTTTTAGTTTTACTTATTTGTATTTTTATTTCAAGTTGTTATTCTAAGTATCTAATCACCCAAATACACTAGGCATCACAATATTATTGGGTTGTATTAAGTGCATCTTTGTGCAATAAATCAAGAAATAAAGTGTATGAAATATATGGGCTATCATAGTTAGTATAAGAGGAAAGTATAGTTATTTTAGGTTATTAGGATTAGAAAAATCTATTGAATGACTTTGGAATAATAATAAACATATTAAAACATACCTAAATTTGGGTAAAGTATAGAGTAAGTTATTTTGAAGAAAATACATCATTGTTTGGATGCTAAAAGTGGATATGGATATGCTACAATTATACCTAGGGGTAATAACCATGAAAATGGAACATTGATATTTTAATCGATCATAACCTAGTGCATGATAAAGAGTCCTTGATTAACACCTAGTTTGACACTCCTGGGGGATATGATTTGGTAAATTCACATTCTCCTTGCGAACCATTATAAGGGGAACAAAAATGACCACAAAATTTTTATGTGAGGAAATATACTATGAATAACTTAGATTGAAACCTAGAAATTCATAAGTTAAGGAATATATATTATTTATGAGTTATTCCTTAAATTTCCATAGTTTACCTTTTATATGCTTAATATTTTGAAAATTCTCACCCCTAAGTCTATTTTAGATGATGTAAATGATTAGAACTAGAATGAAATAGTGTAAGGTAGGCTTATCATCCCTTGAAAAACTTCAAATTTCCTATGCGTCTATGGTTCTATTCATTCTGTCATACCACGCAAGCTTAGTATAACTATTCAAATACCACCAAAAAACATGGAAGTAGAGCTATTAGTGAAAATAAAATATGGGGAAATTATTGCATCCCAAGTACATAACTACCCCTTATCAAAATTTATGGGCTGAATTTACTAAAAAACCTTATGACACTCCCTTCAGAATAATTCAATGCTATTTTAGACATGGATTAAATCTCCTTTTATAGATCCAAAATAGATTTATGAGAGAAGGAAATCACCCTCTGTATCGAAAACCACCCTCCAATTCTATACAAGTGCAAAGAGGATGAAGAATCTCATTTGGTATCATCATATCAAGAATGAATATTATTTACTTATGAGAAAGAATACCTAGATCAAATAATTGAGACTAAGGAAAAGATCATACTTGATGGAATTACCATTCAAAGGGAATTCACCAACGTGTTTCCTGAAGAATTTATTGGTCTTCCTCTTATCCCAGAGGCTGAGTTCTCGACTAAACTTATACACATAGTTTTTCCAATATCAAAGACTCAATAAAAAGGCCATTGTTGAACTTGAGGAGATGAAGAAGCAATAAAAGGATAATCTAGATAAAGAGTTTATATTCCCAAGTGCTTCACCATGGGGTTAATCAGTCCTATTCATCAAGAATAAGGATGGATCAATTCAACTCTACATTGATTATCGTGAACTAAAAAAATCATGAAAAAGAACAAGCATCCTCTACCATATATTGAAGACTTGTTCAATCATATATGTGGATACTAGTACTTATTTAAATTGGATCTTTATTAGGGATATTATCAATTAAAGGTGAAGAATGAGGATATCCCCAATAATGATTTTCGAATAAGGTTTGAGCACTAAGAGTTCATAGGGATGCCATTTGGACTCACTAATGCTCTAAAAATCTTCACGGACTTAATGAATAGAGTCTTTATAGATTACCTCGAAAAATTTATAGAATTATTTATAAATGATATTCTTATCTACTCCAAAATAAAGGTAGAGTAAGAGGAGCATTTGGATGCTATACAGAATACCATGTAGAAAAAAAATATGTATGAAAAGTATAGTAAACATGAGTTTTGGATATAGAAAGTAACATTACTGGGGCATGTTATCACCAAAAAATGGATATCTATGGATCCTTAAAAAATAGAGACAGTTAAAGGATGGACCATACCAACCTCCATGACAAATATCCATAGTTTCCTTAGATTAGATGGGTACTATCATCGATTTATGTGAAACTTCTCATAATTTTCAAGCCCACTAAATAAGATAACTCAGAAGGGGATGGAGTTTTTATGAAATTATGAATGCAAAAAAAGATTTAAATAGTTGAATAAGAGGCTAATCACTACACCTATTCTCATATTACCCACTAGAAGGGAAAGATTTTTGAACTAAAGTGATTCATCCAAAAAAGGCTTGGGTTGTGTACTCATAAAAGATGAAAAATTGATAACCTATGCCTCCTTCTAATTCAAGATCCATGAGTAGAACTACCCAACATATGATCTTGAATTGGATGCAGAGATATCCATGTTGGATCTGAATCTGTAGATTATACACAAGAGGGGGGTGAATTGTGTCTTTTGATTTTTTTTCAATAACTCTTCTTTTGAACGAGTTCTGTCCTTTATACTTTATCATATTTGATCGTACAGTGGAAAAAGTAAAAACAAGAACACAAAGATGTATAGTGGTTCGAGGAAGAAAAATCCCCTAGTCCACTCCACCAACGCTCTACTCCAGGAGCTTGGTGATTTTCACTATCTGGTCCTCTTTTCCACAGACCGATTCACAACTGAGTACAGGCAGTTGACACCTTTACAATCCAAGGAAAAACCTTCTGGTTCAAACACGAACCTACACAGCTTAGAACTAGAAGCTGGTTACTCAAGAATAAAAACAAAATTTCAGAAAGAAATTTCCAGTTGCTCTTCACAATTGCAACAGAATGCAATTGACAGCAGAGGGATCAAAGTCTCCAGAAATATTGATCTTCAAGATGAAGAAGTTCTGAGTTGATCCAGTTGTAGTAGATATAGAGATATAGTTCACAACCTTAGCAGTAGTATATCCATAGTAGATATTCGATGTAGAACAGGTGAATCTTCTATCGAGTTCCTTCTTCTTGAACAAACAGAGATTTTACGCTCCTGTTGAATCAGCAGATCAATCGTGAATAGTTGCAATCTCTGTTTTCCACCTTTTTCAATAATAGATCGATCACACCATTCTCTCTTTTTGTATTTCAGAGAGAGCATATATAATAAATCATATCTCCTGCACATTTAGATCCATAAAAGTCTCCTTCTGATTCGTGATATTCAAAAATTTGAATTTACAGAGAAATAGTAACTTCCCTTAAGACTAGGCATAAAATGATCCTTTTAATTCGATCTTAAATCCATTAATAAAATGACTTTGAATCAGTCAAAGTCGTAATTTAAAAACGACTTTAAATCCGGCTTGAAATCCACCCAAAAATCAGCTTACTGATCATTGTACATAAAAAATGTCTGCCGAAAAATTCCGACGCCAAACGTAAGGTTGATGAAATGGCCTCCAAACGTAGGGTTAATAACACAGTCTTCAGACATAGGGTTGATAAAATAGTCTTCAAACGTAGGGTTGATAACGTATTCTTCAAATGTAGGGTTGATAACGAACGTAGGGTTGATCATTCATACCTTTTCTTCAACATTCAAACGTATGGTAAAATATCCATACTTTTACTTGATCCATACTTTTCCAAGAACGTATGGTTGTTTACAAAAGTAAGGTTGATGAACCATACTTTTGAGAAATAATCGTAACCTTTAGAAATTACATACGGTTCTCCTTCCATCCTTTGCTGATAACCAAAATGTAGGGTTCCTTCCTAACGTAAGGTTCTTCTTCCATACTTTGCTAAAAACGTATGGTTGTTTAACCATACTTTTCTCTTATCTCAAAAAGTATACATGCTTTTCATCCTTACGCTACGTTTATCCACGTAGGGTATGAACAGTGATTCCAGAACATGCTAAAACAGATTCCGCGCTATAGTCATCTACGTAAGATGTGAACAGTGTTTCCAAAACGCGCTAAAACAGATTCCGCGCTAAGTAATAAATTCTCATTATTTAAAGAGTAAAATAAATTAATAACCTCCTGTAAAATACTAAGTGAAATCATTATAAAATAACTAAGGGTATTTGTGAGCATCAAAATTATCATAAAGAGACAGAGTATTATTTTTAATAATCTCCCCCTTTAAATAACATTAATACGCATTGTTGAAAAAAATACTTTTCTCAATAATCTCCCCCTTTTTGATGATCACAAAACCCATAAAACAAAACCCATAAAATAATTAAAATTATTTAAACAAAACAAAATTAACTTTCAAAATTCGTTATAAAGTTTTAAATAAAATCTTCTCCACCAAAAAGATAATTATAAATCCAAATGTCTCATCTAATTTTCTCCCTCAATAAAATGAATTCTCCCCCTAAATATTGATGTTGTGTTTATCCAAATTCTCCCTCTTTTTGTGATATAAAAAAGAATGAAAAATCATGGATTTTAACACATTTTATGTTGCACTGAACTGTTAGTAAATGCTATTACAAACTGTTTATCAATAATTAAATCTGGAGTACTGGTATATTAAAAAATAAAATTATTAAAACAAATAAGGAAAGATACAAATAAAAAATGAAGAAAATTTTCATTAAAAAAATATTAGTATATACATGACAATGATATACACAGGAATCAAGGTTTGGGTAAGATAGGAAACAAGGTCTATCTCCTCTGAATTGCAGACTTGATTTCTGTAAACTGTTCTCGAAGTCTCTTCATCATCCCATCTCCAAGCTTGACAATGAGATCTCTGTTCTCTTGAGTCATATGAGTATCCTCAATGAAATTGACTTTGAAAAACTCATGCATCCTTTCCTCTTTTTCAACAAATACTGACAGCTTCTCTGATAACCGATCTAACAGAATTCTGATTGATGGCTCACTAGATGTAAGTTGATCCACTAAGAATTTCTGATTGTCCAGCAACACTGACAGAGGAGCACTGTTAAATTGAAGATATTATATCCTGTCATTCATATTGCTCAACATAGATGTGATAGCCTGAAACCTTCTGATTAAATCAAGTGAATAACTTGATCCACTAACAGCATTATTTTCAATTAATGAAAATTGGTTCTCCATAAACAACTTCAGATATGATAAATCTTACTTCATAACCATTTAATATTTTAATTGAGTAACAACAGTCAGCATATCCTCTTTAAAAATTTCAACTTCTTTCCTTGAAACTGTACACTCCCTCAGCTTTTGAAACTTCAAATGTTCTAAGTCTAAAGCATTTCTAAGAGAAGCATTCTCAGATTCCAATTGAGATACTTTTCTATACAGTTATTCAACTTCTTCTTTCCTTGAATCAGATGCACCCTGTGCTTGATTCACATTCTCAGGTTGATGCAGCAATACCAAAGGCAATGATTCAGCATCAGATTTCTCCTTTTCTTTGTCCTGAGAAGGTTGGTCCACAGATTTTTCTATAGAGTTTTCAAACTCCTCCACAGAAAAATCCTCTTGAAGTACCTCTGTTTGAGCTTCAGAAGCATGCTCATCACATTCATCTGAATATTTTTCTTCCACTGGAATTTCAAGAACAATATCTGTAGAAGTTTCCTGAGGTCTGGCCACTTTTTCACCAGGCACTGCCTCCATCTCCTATTCCTATTGAAGTGCAACTTCAATATCAGCAACAACTTGTTCCTGATTTTCCCTTTAAGCTTCTTCTTGAGCTCCTGATTTCTCTACCACATCCGTTCTCTCAGTAATATCTTCCATGGTTTTATCAGCAACAACTTCTCTCACAAAAGAATAAGAAATTAAAGGTTCTGTTGGAGTTTCCAAAGCTGTGGAAGTAACTTCCTCATTTACTGGTCTTTTTATTCTTGATTTAAGTCCCTCCTGGCTTCTGTCTTCCTCAATATCTGTCACTTCAAAGCGAATCCTTCTTTCTACATTGCTGACTCTGGATTCAGCTTGTCCCTCCTTGGACTTAGCAGGTTGAGCCTAAGCACTCTCTGAGTCTTCCTCAGCTCCTACTGGCAAAAGTTTTCCTTTAATTGTGCTCCAGAAATATCCAACTTTTCTCAAGGTTCCAGCATTAAACGTATTACTGTGATGACTGTTAACTCTTGCATCCACTAATCTCACCATGTCTTTATTAAACAGCAGCTTAGAAATAAATCTACCAAAGGGATATAAATTCATCCTGGCCTCGCTTTGACAGCAATAAATGAGATACCTTATCATGTATCTTGGAAATTTTAACTTAATATCACTTAACAAAAGAAACATTATATACATATCAGGGTACACAATCTTCTCAATTTCTTCCATCCATGGAGCTATTCCGGTCTGAATAAATTTTACCAAAATCTTCTGATCAGGCTCTAAATCCTTAACAAACATTTTATTTATTATCTTGGTACTGAAAAGAAAAGACATAATGTCTTCGGATTTATGCACAGAATCTCTTATATTCTTCAAGTCAAAATGAAAAACTCCCTCGTGAGGGCAGCTGAGAATCTGACTAATCTCTACTGAAGAAATTGAGAAATCCCTATCCTCTATTTTAGCCATCATACTGTCTTCGGTATCGCCCAAACTAAACTGTACAAATTTGTAGAAGTATCTAAGTTCTACTTCATACAGAAATTCCATATTTTCACTGTTGAACATCTGTTCAAGATTCTGAAATGACAGTGCTTGCTTCAACAACAGATTCGTCTGAAATAACCAGTCAAGATCGATTACCTTACCCTGTAAGATTTTTCTTCCTTCAGTGCGTTGTCTCTTGGAATTGCTCGGCTTGGCCTCACTGGCTCTTTTAGTCCTTACCATTGTTGTGAGAGTCTCTGAAGGTTTGAAGGTTAGGGTTTCAGAAGTTCAAAGGTTAGGGTTTCAGAAGAGGAAGTGCGATTTTTGGATTTCGAAAGGGTTTCGATAGAAGGGAAAGGGTTTAAAAGTCAAAAAGGCTCTGACATCCTTGATTCCCGTGTAATCACTCATCATTACATATATTTTAAAACAAATAAATTTTTATACGATGAAAGAAATAAAAACTTAAACAGTATTCAATAAACAAAAAAAATCTACAAAAATAAATAAATAAAAAATTTATTTAAAATTAAATAAACCTAGCTCTCCCTTAATAAAATCAAACCTTGCAGTGGGAAGAGGTTTAGTAAAAATATCTACTAATTGAATTTCAGTATTTATATATTCTAAAAATATATCTTTTTTAATAACATGATCTCTTAAAAAGTGATGCCTTATATCAATGTGCTTAGTTCTAGAATGACTAATAGAATTTTTTGAAATATTAATTGCACTCGTATTATCACATAAAATAGGTGTATTATTAAAATTCAATCCAAAGTCTATAAGAGTGTTTTTCATCCACAACACTTGTGCACAACAACTGCCAGCAGAAACATATTCTGCCTCAGCTGTTGACAAGGAAACTGAATGTTGTTTCTTACAAGACCATGATACTAAGGACTTTCCTAAAAAGTGACATGTACCTGATGTACTTTTTCTATCTAATCTACAACTTCCAAAGTCAGAATATGAATATGAAATCAAATTAAAATTAGAAGTTTTAGGATAAATAAGAGATTGAAAAATAGTTCCTTTTAAATATCTAAAAATTCTTTTAACATCAGTTAGATGATATTCTTTAGGATTTGATTGAAATCTAGCACAAAGACATAATGAATACATTATATCTGGTCTGCTAGCAGTAAGATATAACAAGCTACCAATCATACCTCTATATAACTTGTTGTCAACTGATTTCCCAGTTTCATCCAAATCAAGTTTTATATTAGTACACATAGGATTTGTAAATGTCTTTCTGGTCTTAAGTCCAAATTTCTTAATTAAATCAGTAATGTATTTGCTTTGATTTAAAACATTTCCAAAATCTGTTTGAAATATTTGAAGACCCAAAAAGAAATTTAATTCTCCCATCATACTCATTTCAAATTCTTCTTGAATTAATTTTGAAAATTCATGACAAAGATTTTTATTAGTTGATCCAAAGATTACATCATCAACATAAATTTGAACCAATAAAACATTATTTTTCACAGTTTTCTTAAATAGTGTTGGATCTGCCATACTAACAGTAAAATCATTTTTCAAAAAAAAAAGAACTTAATCTTTCATACCAGGCTCTAGGTGCTTGTTTAAGGCCATAAATAGCTTTAGTAAGTTTAAAAACAGAATCAGGTTTTTGAGAGTTTTCAAAACCAGGAGGTTGCTCAACATAAACTTCCTCCATTAAATATCCATTTAAAAAGGCAGACTTGACATCCATCTGAAATAATTTAAAATTCATATAAGATGCATAGGATAAAAGGATTCTAATGGATTCTAACCTAGCTACAGGTGAAAAAGTCTCATCATAATCTATTCCCTCTTCTTGATTATATCCTTTAGCTACTAATCTTGCTTTATTTCTTGTTATTGTGCCTTGGTCATCCTGTTTATTTCTAAAAACCCATTTGGTTCCTATTATAGGATAATTCTTAGGTCTTTCCACTAAATCCCAAACTTCATTTATTTTAAACTGGTTTAATTCATCTTGCATTACTATTACCCAGCTTTCATCATCTAAAGCTTCTTCTATAGTCATGGGTTCTTGTTGAGATAGGAAGGCAGAGAATTCCACTAGGTTTCCTAAGTTTCTTCTAGTTTGAACACCGGTTTCTAAGTTACCTATTACAGTTTCTAAAGGATGATTCTTTAGGGTTCTAGACTGTCTAGGGAGAATATTTAAAGGTTCTTCAGTATCATGTTCCTCTGAACTGGATTGAATTTCTTTTATATCATTTTCAAAATCATTCTTTAAATTCTCAAGTCTCATGTTATCATTAGAGTCAAGTTCATCCATTTGTTATATCTTTTTCTCAAAAGGATCAAATTCATCAAATTTCACATGAACTGATTCGTCAAAAATCCTTGAATTCTTATTATAAACTCTATAAGCTTTGGAGGTAGCAGAATATCTTAAGAAAATACCTTCATCAGATTTTGGATCGAACTTACCAAGATTATCCTTGGTGTTTAAGATATAAACCTTGCATCCAAAAACTTTAAAGTAATTTACTTTAGGTTTTCTATTATTCCATAGTTTATAGGGTGTCTTTTTCAAAATAGGTCTAATTAAAACTCTATTAATTATATAACAAGCTGTATTCACAGCTTCTGCCCAGAAATATATAGGTAGGCTATATTCATTTAACATAGTTCTATCCATTTCTTGAATTGTTCTATTTCTTCTTTCTACAATCCCATTTTGTTGAGGTGTTCTAGGTGCAGAAAAGGTGTGTTTAATACCCATATTTGAGAAAAAGGAATTAAATTCTAGATTCTCAAATTCTCCACCATGATCACTTCTTAATGAGATTATATTGAAACCTTTTTCATTTTGAACAGATTTGCAGAAACTTTCAAATAAAGTAAAAGCTTCATTTTTAAATTTCAAAAATAAATCCATGTAAATCTTGAATAGTCATCAACTAAAACATATACATATAATTTACTATCTAAGCTTGCTACTCTTGAAGGTCCAAACAAATCCATATGAATAAGTTCTAGAGGTTTAGATGTAGCAACCTTATTAACTAATTTGAAGGATGATTTGTGTTTCTTTCCAAGTTGACATGCATCTAAAAATCTGTCACTTTCAAATTTGAGACAAGGTAAATCAGAAACTAAACGTTTCTTGGATAACTTATGTAAAACATATACATTGCAATGACCAAGTATTCTATGACAGATCCAGGATTCACTTACTTTAGCAGTCAAGCAGTTTACTTGTTGTTTACACAAGAAATTTAAATCCAAAGTATAGACATTTTCAGTTCTTGGTGCTTTAAATTTAAACAGTTTATCTTTAAAAATAGTACATCAATTGTTAGTAAAATCATAAGTATATCCATCATCACAAAGTTGAGAGATACTTATCAGATTGTGTTTTAGTCCTTGTACATAAAGTACTTTGTTGATTGAAACTGTTTTTGGATCTCCAACAGTTCCAATGCCAATGATTTTTCCTTTGGCATTATCACCAAATGTGACAAGTCCTCCTTCCTTTTGAGTAAGTGAAGAAAAATTCAATGAGTTTCCACTCATGTCTTGAGCAGCCACTTTTCATGTACCATATATCTTTTCTTCTCTGGTGACCTGATACTTGCAAATACATTCAAACAAATTGCTTTGGTACCCATATTTTGTTGGGTCCAGGAGTGTTAGCTAGCAATGATCTGGGTATCCAGATTTGCTTTGTTCTTTTAAAATTAGCTGAATCATATAAGTCTTTTGAAACATAGGCTTTCTTAATACCACAAATTTGAGGTTTTCTTAAGAAACAGTTTTTAGCTACATGTCCCTTTGCCCCACAAAAATTACAATTAATCTTTTTAGAGCTAGGAACAAAATATTTTTTATATAGCTTTGGTTTTTCTCCTTTACTACCAATTCCAAATCTCTCATTTTTAATGACAGTTTTTCAAAGAATTTTATTTAATGAATTATCTCCTTTTGTAAAAACCAATGCAGCCTATTTGTAAGATTTTACTTCATCCTGCAGTGATTTTATTATTGATTCAAAATTAACATAGTTAATGTTAATAAAATTGTATTTATCAGTTAATTCTTTATGTTGTTTCAACATTGTGTCTCTTTCATCTAAAACGACTTTATGTATATTTTTCAGTGACTTATGTTTCTTAAATAGTGAGTCATATCTTTCTTCAAGCATATTGCAGTAGGCTGCAAGTTTTTCATTTGCGTAGCTTGATTCAGAATGTGATTCAGAGGAGTAATATGAGTGTACCTCATCAGTTTCTACCATGAAACACATGTTTGCCTTTAGATTGACTTCTTATTTCTCTGAGCTTGATTTAGAAGAGCTACTTGAGTCTTCAGATACACTCCAAGTGGCTTTCATAGCTTTCTTGTCTTTCTGCTCAAAGTCATTTCTTTTGAAGAATTTCTTCTTCTTTGCATCCTTCAATTGTGGGCAATCTGGTCTGATATGTCCCATCTTTTTTCATTCATAACATCTCACTTCCTTATTATCTCCCTTAAAAGATTTTTTGAAGCCTCTTTTCTTGCTATAGAATTTTCTAAATTTTCTAGCTAGTTGAGCCAGTTCTTCATCTGAGTTGGATGAGTCAGAGCTTTCTGATTTAGCTTTGACTTATTTTCTCTTCATCTTTCTATTCTTTTGTAGTGAAGTTGCCTTCAAGGAAATATCTTCTCTTTTGATAAGCACTTTATGTTCATTAGCTTCATCTTGCATTTCAGCTTCATACATCATCAGTGTACCAATCAGCTCTCTCATAGTTAGATCTTTGACAGGTGTTGATTGTCTGATTGCAGCAGAGATACCATTCCATCTAGTAGGAAGTACTCTGAGTACTTTTAATGCTTGATCAGCCTGCTTGATAGGTTCTCCTAGAGCAGTTATGTTATTGACAATTTTTGTCAATCTCCAATTTATTTGGGTAATGATCTCACCTTCAATAACTCTGAAAGTATCAAATTTCAGTTTTGCAGTTGCATATCTCATTTGCCTTACATTATCCATTCCTTCATATGCCACAACTATTGTTTGCCACATCTCATATGCTGTCGGGCACTGAGATACTCTGTTAAATTCATCTGGTCCTAGACCGCAGATAATTGCATTCATAGCCTTCGAGTTCATATCATACTCTGCCTCTATAGTAGCACTCCATGCCTCAGGATTTTCAGGAATTTCATAAGGAGTCAGAATCTTTGAATAGACTCTATATCCGAGGTTTTTTAGATATATTATCATACGCGATTTCCAGCAACCATAGTTATCTCCATTAAAATATGGTGCTCTAACCATCGACATCCCTTCTCTTGTATCAGTCATAATGCTCTGTTGTATAATCCTTAAATGCTTCTAGATTTCTAAGGATCTGTTAGAAGCTCCTCCTCTAATACCAATTGTTGGATCTGAATCTACAGATTATACACAAGAGGGGGGGTGAATTGTGTCTTTTGCAATTTTTTTTTAATAACTCTTCTTTTGAACAAGTTCTGTCCTTTATACTTTATCAGATTTGATGGTGTAGCAGAAAAAGTAAAAACAAGAACACAAAGATGTATAGTGGTTCGGGGAACAGAAATCCCCTAGTCCACTCCACCAACGCTCTACTCCACGAGCTTGGTGATTTTCACTATCTGGTCCTCTTTTCCACAGAATGATTCAAAACTGAGTATAGGCAGTTGACACCTTTACAATCCAAGGAAAAACCTTCTGGTTCAAACACAAACCTACACAGCTTAGAACGAGAAGCTGGTTACTCAAGAATAAAAACAAAATTTCAGAAAGAAATTTCCAGTTGATCTTCACAATTGCAACATAATGCAATTGACAGCAGAGGGATCAAAGTCTCCAGAAATATTGATCTTCAAGACGAAGCAGTTCTGAGTTGATCCAGTTTTAGTAGATATAGATATATAGTTCACAACCTCAGCAGTATTAGATCCACAATAGATATTCGATGTAGATCAGGTGAATCTTCTATCGAGTTCTTTCTTCTTGAACAAACAGAGCTTTTACGCTCCTACTGAATCAACAGATCAATCGTGAATAGTTTCAATCTCTGTTTTCCACCTTTTTCAATAATATATCGATCACACCATTCTCTCTTTTTGTGTTTTAGAGAGATCATATATAATAAATCATATCTCCTGCACATTTAGATCCATAAAAGTCGCCTTCTGATTCGAGATATTCAAAAATTTAAATTTATAGAGAAGTAGTAACTTCCCTTAAGACTCGGCATAAAAAGCTCCTTTTAATTCGATCTTAAATCCATTAATAAAACGGCTTTGAATCAGTCAAATTCATAATTTAAAAACGACTTTAAATCCGGCTTGAAATCCGCCCAGAAATCAGCTTACTGGTCATTGTACATAAAAACCGTCTGCCGAAAAATTCTGACGCCAAACGTAAGCTTGATTATGTGGCCTCCAAATGTAGGGTTAATAACATAGTCTTCAAATTTAGGGTTGATAACATAGTCTTCAAATGTAGGGTTGATAACGTAGTCTTCAAATGTAGGGTTGATAATGAACGTAGGGTTGATCATTCATACTTTTTCTTCAACATTCAAACGTACGGTAAAAGATCCATACTTTTACTTGATCCATACTTTTCCAAGAACGTATGGTTGTTTACAAAAGTAAGGTTGATGAACCATACTTTTGGGAAATAATCGTAACCTTTAGAAATTACGTGCGGTTCTCCTTCCATACTTTGCTGATAACCAAAATGTAGGGTTCCTTCCTAACGTAAGGTTCTTCTTCCATACTTTGCTGAAAACGTATGGTTGTTTAAGCATACTTTTCTATTATCTCAAAAAGTATACATGCTTTTCATCCTTACGCTACGTTTATCCACGTAGGGTATGAACAGTGATTCTAGAACGCGCTAAAACAGATTCCGCGCTATAGTCATCTACGTAAGATGGGAACAGTGTTTCCAAAATGTGCTAAAACAGATTCCGTGCTAAGTAATAAATTCTTGTTATTTCAAGAGTAAAATAAATTAATAACCTCCTGCAAAATACTAAGTGAAATAATTAGAAAATAACTAAGGGTATTTGTGAGCATCAAAATTATCATAAAGAGACAGAGTATTATTTTAAATAATCTCCCCCTTTAAATAACATTAATACACATTGTTGAAAACAATACTTTGCTCAACACTCCACACTTAAGATTTGGTGACATTACCTTTACGGTGAGAAGTGAGACATATATACATATCAAAAAATCCTCAAGTATATATTCACACAAAAAGAGATTAATATTTTCCAACGAAGGTGGTTAGATCTGACCAAGTATTATGATTTTAAATCCTTTACCATCATGGGAAGGCAAACAAACTGGTAGATGATCTGAGTAAAAAGGATCCTACAACCCTAAAATGATGAGAATTTCATGGGATCCAATCTTCTTGGACATATAGAGGATGGAAATGGGACTAATTAAAGGATTTTCATCATAACTTACTGAAATGAATGATCAAACATCTATTATTGAGATTATCAAGGAGGATCCAAAGTATGATGAGGTGATACAGAAAAAGTAGCAAATATTTTTGAGTTTGACTTTGCTAAAGATAGAGTTATAAGGTTTGGAACCCGGATATGTGTCCCATCAAAACCAGAATTGAAGAGGGAACTTTTGGATAGTGTGCATATATCATCCTTCTCTATTCATCCAATAAGCACTAATATGTATATAGGTTTGAAGAAAACTTCTAGTGGGATAACATAAAGAGGGAGATGTCAGAATTTGTATCATACTACTTGGTATACAAACAAGTAAATTATAAATGATATAAGTATAAGGTTATGATGCAATAATTTCCCATACTAGTATAGAAATGGGAAAACATAACCATGGATTTCATCATAGGACTCTCTAGTAACCTTAAAGGAAATAACACCATCTAGGTGGTAATTGGCCACCTTAATAATTTAACACATTTCATTTATATCAAGGAAGATTTATATCTTGACCAAATAACCAAGATATATATAAGGGAAGTGTTAAGACTAGATGGAGTTCCACTCTATTATATCTGATCAAGATCTAAGGTTTACCTTAAGGTTTTGTAGAATCCTTCATCTAGCATTGGATATAGAACTGAGCTTCAACATTACTTATCACCCTTAGACATATGATGAGTTTGATAGAACTATTCAAACTCTATAAGATATTATTAGATATTGTTAAATGGATTTCCAAGTATGTTTGGATAACACCTTCCCCTAACAGAGTTCTTAAATAAAAACAGTTTCCATTCAAGATTTCAAATAGAAACTTATGAGGATATGTATAGGAAGAGGTGTCGGACTCCGGCATAATGAGATGAAGTTGGATAGAGGAAGATTATGGGACCTGATATTATTTAAGAAATGATAGTTAAGGTTCAAACCATTCAATATAATATGAAATATGTAAAAATTTGATATAAAATCTATGTAGATAATCATTTATGAGACCTGAAGTTTGAGTTTTGATATAAAGTGTTCCTTTGTATATCACCATGGAAGAAATTCATGAGGTTTATGAAGAATGGAAATATTAGTCCATGATACATCAACCCCTTAATGACCCTTGATTGAATTAGAGAAGAATCCTATTGAATAGAAATCCCACATAACCTATCTCAATTACATGATGTATTTCATGTATCTTTATCAAGGAAGTACATACAATACCCCTCACATGTTGTAACACCCCAAGCTTCGACAACACGCTTCTTTATTCATTAGCTTGCGCTGCATGCAACAATGAGTTCGAGTGCACCATGACTAGTCATTTAAAAAGATTTTATGAATAATATTAACCACATTTTGAATTTTAAATAATTTTAATACTCATATCATGTGTTTCTTAGACATTATATAAGAACAAATTCAATTTTTCGAATAAAAGAAGTATTTTTTTTCAAAAAATGCAGATTTACCACCTTTTAATGGTGAACCATTTTTAAATACAATATTTGAAACTATAATATATTAAATTTTACAAAATAAACTTATTATTTAGAATCAGGACATAAAAATTTAGTTTGGACAGATTTTTGTTTTTTTTTTGATAATTTTCATATTTTAATGAATAATGAAAAATACTGCATTTTAATTCAAAATTTATTTTTCGTATATTTTATTTATATAGATAGATTATAATTTTATTTGATTTTTAGTGTAATTATAATATTATTTTATCATTTTATTAAATTTAGTTTATTAGAACCAATTTCAAATTGAAATTGGATATAAAATCTATGTCAACTTTTGAACATTTCACTTTAAAAACCCGTTTTTTAGTTTTATCTGTGGAATTAATTTTAAATATAATTTTACCAATTATGAAAATTGAATTAGGTAAAATGGATTCAATATTTTGAATTATAAGGTCCAAATTAGGTTTTAAGGTCTATTTAATTTTTAGGTATAAAAAAGTTACCATGGTAAAATAATCATCTATCGTAGTAAAAGTAAAATTTTGTCAAGGGTTAAAATTAAAAGTTAAAACTTAACATACCTAAAAAATTGAAAATTTAATAGTTTTTTGAGGTGTGGATCTACCTTAACCATACTATAAAACATTAATTACAATAAAAATTCGTGTAATTTAATTCCACCTCTCTATGGTTGGCTTTTAATATAAAATAATCAATAAATTAATCACTTGAACCCACATCTCCTCAAGTATAAATACCACCTCTACACCACTCTATTTTGACTCAAAAATCCTTTTAGATTATATAATATCTACCCAAACCTCTAATCCCCACTCTACCCACGTAAAAGTTCTTCTGGTCTCATCAAAAGACCAAATCCAAGGCCCTCAAGGGTCTTTCAAGGAGGTGATATTCAAGAGGTAATTTTCTCAAAGTACCTCTCTTAATTTATTTTCTTTTTATACTTTCTACTCACCTCCTTCATCCATCAATTCATGATAACTATAGAATCATGTATATACTGGAGTTTTATTTTTATAATGGAATATATCATATCCATGTTGTTTCTCACCTCATATTATTCAAAGAAATGAAATTGTTCTCCAAGTTATGCCGATTAATCAACTCTGTGAATATTATTTTTGTTCTTTTTCTATTACCACATTCATGGATGGTCTTAAAACTATTTTTATGTTTAAATAATATTTTAATATTTAAATTATAACCTATTTAATATTATGTAAATTTTATATTAAAAATACCTTCATGCTTTCCATATTGTGGATATATGATAACATTGTTTGTGGAAGTGTGGATTACTGCCCTCTCAAAGAGATGTGATTCGTTCACGCTATACATGGTATATATTAAGGATAGTTTTAATAAATATATGTAACATATATGAAATTTATATAATACTATAATTATAATATACATATGTATCATTCATTTTTCAATATTTTAATACGACAAAGAAATGAAAGTAGCATTCATGCATATGTACGACTTACCGTCTCCATGAATGCTGCATTTAATTTCTATCACAAACTTTATAGATTATTATAAATACATAAATAATTAATATATAAGATAATTAATTCATGATTTACATTATTTATATTATTAAATCATGATCTAATTAATATAAGAAGCAAATAACAAGTCAAAACATACTTGAGAAAACTAGGAAATTAACACCTAAAATAGTGAAATAATGAAAGATTGTTAACAAATGGGTAATAAGATATTATAAGAAGATGATATATAATATTAAAAAAATGATTATGGCTCTATAATAATATATTAACACTCTTCAACCCATTATATAGGAGGTTAAAGGATGATCACCCAAAAAGGAATCACAAGGTAAGGGTTAATTTCACAATCTCTTTCTTATGTGAGATTGTTTATATGTAAGTATCTATTGGGAAATATTTATCATCCATGTCCATGTTTTTTAAAAATTTAATTCAAAATATTATTACTATTACTCAATATTTTTTTAAAGATATTTTATCCTTGTTTGAAATTTTATAAAATATTTTAAAGGAATCTTTTTTTCATTTTTAAAACGAGGTACTTTATGAAATTTTCAACAAAATTAAGGAAAGAATGTTTCTTTTAACTTATACGACATGAGTGACTATTTTCACCATTGTGATGACTTAAAGTTTTGAATATTACCTTAAAATATTACAATGTTATTTTTAAAATAAATTCTTACTTTTATAATTACGTGGATTTTATATAATTTCAAAGTAAAAATGGATGTTTTTCTCAAATAGTTTTAATAATTTTATTAGATTATTTTCATCTATTTAAATATAATTTGTTAGATTTTATGATTAATTGATGTTGATTTATTATGATAAAATATTCCATATTTTATTGAAGTTTTATGATATATTTGACCATGGATGTGCTATTTTGATATCATTAATGGTTTATGGTTAAAGTATTGACATTTCTTATGCTAGTTTTAATATGAATATTTATGTTATGTTTCACCCCTTTTATAAGAGGAATGAATTGGAATTTTTAAGTGATGGGTGGGGCCTTCTATATCCCCTCGATGCATTGGTAGGTCTCATGAGACAAAATAGTTTATTATCATAAGGCCTTGATGATATGGTTAATTATGGTCTTGGTATAAGGCCTTTAAGGTATGGTTATGATGTCCGACATTATGTATTCCCTTATTATGAGATTAGTTATTGATATTACATGTGATTATTCAACTAGTAGAATATCTATGTGATTTCTTTGTCATTATTTGACTTATTATTTCTATATTATGATGAATATTATGTTTATAAGGCTTTTATTTCAATTTTATACCTTGGATTAAAATTTTATTATTATTTACGATAGATTCCTCTATATTGTTTATCCTTATTGAGCATATGAGATCACCCCTTTGTTATGTTTCATTTTCTCCAGTATGAGAAGAAGTATATTATAACTGACCTTTAGGGATAGTCTAAGGGATATGAGAGTTTTAAAAGGGGATAATATGCTGTTTTTCATTTCAAGATGTAATGTAAAACTTGTTTTTGTATCTAGTATTTCCAAGGTTGTTAAACTGATCGGTCCTTATAGATTTGATTCCTTATAATCATGCCAATGTATTAAAATAATTCACCAGCTCTAGTATACTGGGGTCGGGGTGTTACACATGTACTAAATCCAAAGGTGGTATCATTTCAGAATGACATTTCATATGAGGAGAATCCGGTGAAGATCATATATTGCAAAGACAAAGTTCTACATAATAAAAAAACTTACCTGATCAATGTTCTATGGAAGAAACACAAGTTTGAGGAAGAAACTTGGGCACCAGAAGAGGCGATGAAACAAAAGTACACCCATCTATTTTAGTGCAAGAAATGAAAATTTTGAAAGTGATATTTCTGAAGGGGGGAACAATTTAATGACATGTACTCTTACAAATGAAATTCCCTTTTGAATGAATAAACTCCTTATTAAGTAATTATTCTATAGAAAACACATGCACTACTTTAGTTATTTTGGACAATTATAAGTTATATCCTATCAGATTTAAAAGACCATTAAACATCATAACCATTGATATTATAGTAATCATATAGTGATCGTATGATTAGTATATATATAGGGTTATGATAAATCCAATCGACATATACAAATGGAGTGATGGCCTAGACCCTAATAGTATGAGTTTTTATATTTTTTTTCTAATAAAATAATTATTACATTTATATTTTATTACTTTATAATGGTTAAATAATAATGTTTGATAAAAATTAGATTTTGATATGTTGAAACACAAATTGTATTTTTGGGAAATATATAGTTTAAATCAAGACCCTCTTTTTGATGAATTTGATAATTTTTAAAATAAATTATATTTTAATAAAATATTATTATTAAATAATATTTATTAAATTTAAATGATAATATAATTTTTATGAATTCAAATATAAATTTTATTAGGGTCATAAAACTGTTATTGTTAAAAAACCAGTATTTCTCAATAAATAGGTATTTTTAATTTAAAAGTGTAAATTATAATATTTAAGGAATTATTTTGATAAAATAAAAATTATTTTTGAAATCCTCATGTAAAAATTATCCAATTATGATTTTTTCATAATTTTCTGAGATAGTTGAAATTTTTGGGTAAAAATCAAATACAATATAATTATACGGTATGTATTTTGACATCATAAAAGACCAAAAGTGATGTAACAAATATTTTAAATAGTATTCAATACTAAAATTATGTTTCCTATTTAAAATAATTTATTTTTTAAATTATTTTATTAATTTTATAAAACATTAATGATTCCTAAAAACCTATATTATATTTTAAGGTTTTAAAATAAATTTTTATAAACATGATCCACTTCCAAATCACCACGGGAATTATTTTAAGGAGTTAAGTTCTTAACATTATAAAATAATGAAATAATATCCTCTTTGTTAGAATCCATGGTAAAAAACAATGTTATGGTTTGTGTTTTGGATTAATTTATCATATAGAGAGTATAACCTAAGTTTAGAAATTAATAAATAATTCTCCTCTATTTTTCTATAAAAACCCACCTAGTCTCCCATTACTCTTCACTAAAACCATTATAGCATTAAGTTTATCTATTTTCCCTATTTATATCCCTCCCAAGGTTTACCCAAAATCTTAATAAGCTCCTCCCAAGCTTTTATAAGTACTCTCTCAAGGTAAGGGATCCTCTCCTTCTCCACTTTATTTAAGTACCTTCTTTATATTATGCCTTTTTATTTCCAATTTTTCATGTTGGGACATGTTTTATATACCCATATTATTTTAATTATGTTTTAAAAGTGATTAGATACCCCTTTAACTCTCATTAAACCCTTTCTTGAATCTTTATATACCCCCATCATGCTGTTGAAATTACCCTGTGATTTTTCATGTCAAAAAATTGTATAGTGAATACCCATCCCCATTTACACTCATGGGTATTCACATAGATTTACCTACCCTTAATTGATTGTGTAATTCCATGTATTTAACCAAAACTCCTTAATATTGGGATTAAAATTGATGAAATACATCCTTATGTTGTATGATCTATGTGGCACACTTATACATGTACATGATATGAATGTTACTGGTGGTATTGAAATTATATAGCCCTCCAATTAATTGGTTAATGTTTTTACTGAATGATGTACCATGTATAATGTATTGGATGTTATACTAATCACACTATGTGATGATGTCTTTGTGGTTATACTTTACTTATTCTTATGATGTCATGTTTTATGTTGTTTCCACATTCCCATGTTACCTTTATGATATCATCTTATATCATGATTCGATGTTCAAGTTTATGATTATAACCCCTCTTATGTTACCTTGATATTCCCATTTAATTACATGTTTTTTAACATATTATATGATTTGATTATTACATTACTTGGATTTATAGCTCACTACTTTCTTATGTACGTCCCCAGGTTATCCCATGCAATTTTAGAAGATCAAGGAAATTTAAGGGCATGTTATAGAGTTTTTGTTTACATATTTATATTTTTGTGTCAAGTTGTTAATATATATACCTAATTATCCAAATAAATTAGGCCTCATGATCTTATGGGTTTGTATTAAGTGTATCTTTTTTTTCAATAAATCATGAAATAAATTTTATGAAAGATATGGGTTCAATACTACAAAACTGGGTTTATCTAGTGCCAGGGATTTAACAGCGCTAGCTAAAAGCATTGTTAAAGACCCCCTTTTTTAGTGATAAAAAAAGAGATGTTAAATGGGGTCTTTAAAAGTGCTAAAAAAAGTGATGTTAAAGGGTTCCCTTTATCAGCGCTTGTAAAAAAGCGTTGATGGGGGGGGGGGGGTCTTTATCAGTGCTTTTTTAGAAGCGATGATCAAGACCCCCCCTTTATTAGTGCTATTTTACTAGTGACGATAAGGGATATATTTCAAAAAAAATATTTGATTCAAAATAATACATTAATATATAAATATATTATATATTTTTTAAATATGTTTTAGATAAGGTAAAATAGACATTTACAATTAATATATACAATATTTAGTAAAAATGAATTATAAAATAATTTAAAAAATATTTTTAATTAATAATTTTATAATTATTATCATATAATTGTAATTTCATAAAAAATTGAAGATAAAAAAAATCAAAAAATCAATAAAAGATCTAAAATAAGTTAAAAACGTAACTGAAACTTCAAACAATAATAACTTTTGATCCGGATGTCCATTTGGGATTTACCATATATAAAATAAAATCTGTGATAATCTGTATGCTATGTTGACTCAGGAGGACCCTGGTCACTATCTTTTAGAGGTCAAAATAGGCCAATAAGGCCTCCAAAATGGAGTTTTTAGTTAGGGTACCCCATTTTTTAACATTTGATGGAGTTTCAGCCTCTTTTAAGGGGGTCTTATTGACTTTTTTCAATGAGGAATGAATTTATTTCTAGGGATTACATTCATTGATATTATGGTTTTTAAATTTTATAATTTTTCATTATGTACTATTATTTATAATCAAATATATAACAATATATACATATTTTTTTATATATTCACACATAAACAAAAAAACATATTTTATATATGTATTAAAAAAAATATAAATATATACATATATATAAAGATATATATAAACATATATATACATATATATATTAAAAAATGTAATTAAATATATATAAATATATTGATATATCATAAAATAGAAGATAAAACAATAAACGGGGAGTGGAAAAGGCGTTGGGATATCAGCAGGAGGTCTCGGGTTCGAAACTAGCTGGAGGAAGGGGTGAACACGAGAGGGTGGAATTATCTAAAGCACTGATAATGGGGGTGGGAAGTGGGAAGGTGTGATAAAGGAGGTGGGAAGTGCTGATAAAAGGTGGGGTGGGAAGAGGTTCATTTTTTTATCCCATTTATTAATGGGGACTTTATCAGCATTTTTTTGAGCATAGTTAAAGCCAACCCTTTAACATCACTCACATTATTAGTGCTTCTAAAGCACTGATAAATCCCTTTTACTATCACTTTTAAAGTCCATATTTTTAGTAGTGGTTGTCATACAGGTAAAGTTGGCAACCCCTAGACAATATAGGGTGTTAGTCCTCTGTATTTGTAGTGAAAACCTCCCATATTAAAGATCTAATGGGGATTAGGTCCCCTACTAGAAAATTTTCCCCCTTGACTATGAATCATATTGGTGAGGTGTGGCCCCTCCACACAGATTCTAGTGCAGCTATGTGTGGTGCTGGGCATTGGATATGAAACCTTTGGAGCTACATGCTGACTCATTATTCTTCATTGGGATGTGGAGATAGAGATCCCCTTTACCTCTCACTTGGGTTTCTTTATGAGCATATTTATGTTGGGTTTCATTTCCATCTTACTTATGGGTTGAGCTGACTATTGAATTTTTTATTTCACCCTTCTTGGTTTTTAGGGTGTCCTTCTTGGTATGTGTATACTCACCTATGCATGTGATTTTCCCACATGTGTTGTGTCTTATATAGATAAAAGTAGATCATCAATTCTATTGGTGAACCATGTTTCAAAGGATTATAGTGGCACTTAAAAAAGATGGGTTTTTTTGGTAGCTGACCTTGGAGATTGTGAGCTGAGATATATTTAGTCTCCCCTTTTCTAGTTGTGGTCAGGTTGGGACCACATTTCTATCCGGGCATGTATTTTTTCACTTTATGATTTTGAAATTCATTTCTATACTTTGATACTTCCATAGAGTTTATTTCATGCATGATTTTAACTCTATAAGTTTAGTATTTTATTATTATATTCATTATTGTATAGAGATAATTGTGTGTGTCAGTACTTGTACTTAGTCTAAGGCATCCCATTTCAATATTTCCTACTCAACACTTATCACTAGCCCCTAGACTATTGGAGGTGGGCTTGGGGTGTCACACTCAGCTTACTATCATCCAGACGAGTCCTGGTGGGTAAAGTCACGACAAACCATGCTTAAAAAAATAAACTAAGACTCAATCATGAAAAATTATCTAAAATTTGATCCATCAACTAGATTATGGATCAATTGGGACCCTATAGGAATTATTGGAGTCATGTAATGACTTGAATTAAAACACCCCATAATCATCCCATGTTTTTCTCCTATTTGGTCCCATGCCAACTCTCTCCTTGAATCACACCATTGCATGATCCATAATTGTATATGTTTACTCACACATGGGTGAGAAGAACTCAAATGAAAGTATTAAATTTAATAACATATAATTTAGACACAAAAAACCTATAAATATTCAAGATAGAGAAGCTAATAATAGATCACTTATTTAAATAATTAATAAATAACTATCACAAAATAAAAATATTGTAATAATTAAATTAAATACATAATAAACCAAACATACATGGGATAATATCATCTCATTATTAGTCTACATGAAATAATATTTCATAATAAAAATAAATATGACAAAATTATACTCAAGGTAATTTTTAATGAATTATAAATTCATTAAAATATTTTTTAATTAATAAATGAAACATCCCAAAGATCCAAGATTTTTTTATTAAATTCTAGACATTTTTAATAATTTTCCAAAAAATTAGATTTTTTGAGGTTTGTTTGGACCGAAAATGGGCCTCAGAGTCTATATTGTCCTTTAGAGGGTCGAGTCTGGTAATGTGAGTTAGGAAGACTTAGCCAGTGGCTGGGTCAGTAGAGTAGCCCCACTCTGTGAAAAGTATGTAAGGAGGCACCCAAACACCCAAACAGGCACCATAATTAATTTTTTTATAACCATGATGCTCCTGTGATGTGGGTGTTGACTGGTGACATGATGCGCTGTGACTATATCAAACACAACACATCATGTCATAATATTTTATAAAAAAATACTATTTTTAAATAACATGACTTTGATTGTATTACACCCCATATGTTATCATCACTACTACTAATATTATTAATCAAATAATAATTATTAAATATTATTAAACTAATAATTAATTATATTAATATTAATAATCATCTAAAATTAAATCATTCTTTGAATGTCCATAACTCATCCATCTAACCTCTAATCAATGTGTCATAAACATTATTAGGATCATATTGTTTCCATATACTTGATTTATGGTTAATTTTATTTAAGTTTAAACTTTAAAAGCAACAAAAACTATTTCTAATACTACTTGAAGGGACCGAGTAACTGTGAATGTGTGTATTTTAAACTTTTAACATAAAATTCATCAAGAAATGAAAAATAAAATGCTACAGGTTCCAATTCATCCCATGGATCATGTGTAATTAATTCAAGAAAAAATAAATAAAATTCAAATGGAAACTTATTTAAATCAATATTGTAATAATAGGGCTCCAATGATAGCATAAACACCCCACCTTTATCATATGGTTGTTGGGTATTGGCCCTCCAAGCTCCATAAGTTTCCCCACATACACATGTTGTTCTCCCCTAGGGCCCACTAACATGCCTGAATGAATCACAAAAATAATTAATGACCCCATAGGTAAGCATATATAATTTTAGTGTTCTTTTTACTCACTCACACACATCCTGATAAACTTTATATGTGGTCACCCATCCTAAAACTACTCCAGGCCAAGCATGCTTCACTATAGAGTTTTAATCAGGAAGGCTCTTGAGAATAAAGGTTTACCTTAATTATATGGGTAGTAACATTTAGTCTTTTAACCCTTTAACTTTATATGGTGTTATATTCCCCCCTTTAGAGCACAATTTACTCATTTTTGACCCTATATTTCAACCCAAGTAGTGCCACTGGACTTCTAGCTAGGTACCACCTCTTATACCATTTTCATGGCCTAACCTCATCATGTCATGAACTTGGTCATTTAACCCCCATGGATCTCCTTTAATACCTTGGTTTACTTCCTAATGCACTAAAATATATTACTCATTGAGGTCACTTATCAGACTAATGACAATCCCCACAGGCCAACACATATTCTTTTAGCGTGCTTTGTCCTCACTCACACACACCCTAGGAAACTTCCCAAGAAGTCACAAATCCCGACACTAATTTAGGCCAATCACACTTAACTATGGATTTCTAATTAGGAAGGATAAATAAAATAAAGGTACTAACATGGGTAGTAACATTTAGTCTTTTAACCCTTTAACTTTGTGAGGTGTTATAAATATGACATTGGATGTTCATCTTGAAGTTGATGACATGAATATAATCTTGACCATTTGGTGTTGTTTTCATCATCAGGAGAGTCTAATAAAGAACTCCTCTAGACATATCCACACATACTTGATGAATCTCTAAAAACCATTATTAATATGCCAAGTGCTAGCATAGAATAATATAGTGCTTCATGTCATTCTACATTGACTGGAATAAGATCTTTTATAATCTCTCTATGTTCCCGAGAGAAGAAGGATGGGAGGAGAATTTCTCTCTTAAGATTTAAGAGAATTATAGAGGGAGTTCTATTCATTGTGTGAGACATACCATTACTAAAAATTATATAGAAATATATACTTAGGGTTAAAATAATTATAATTACACAATAGACTTTATCAATTTTTTATTCAAATTTATTACCCATGTTGAATAATAATAATTATAATAATATTTCCATGACATGTGTTTATTTAAATATAATTTCTTTAATAAATAAATTAATATTTATTTAAAATATATTCAATAAAAAATATCATTTCATTTGGTCATTTAAATTGACCCTAAAATCCTCCTATTGAATTTATTGAACATTGAATAATAAAATATATTCATTTAAATAAATATTATATTCACTTGTAATGTGAATAAATATTTATTCTATAAACTTTTAAATATGTTTGAATAAATATTATTCACTCAATAAAATAAATAAATATTAAATTGATCAAACTTAAGAATAAATATTTATTTTAATATTCACTTTACTCAAATAAATATTTTTTATACTATATTCATTAAACTCATAAATAAATAACTATTTATTTATTGCATTATGAAAATTTAAACAAGTGATACAATTTCAACTTACATAATTTAAACTTGAATATCTCATTATTGAATATATGTGATTAAATTTACTTGAATAAATAATATTTCACAAGATGAGAATAATATTTATTTAATAGTTAATGTGATTCTAGACACACAAAGTGTGTGATCCATTGGCCCACTTTCTCAATGGAATTATGTGAAATTACTTAAAAGTCCAAGATCAACATCTAGAAATACATCAAGGCATCCATATAGAAATAAGTTTATTTCATAATAATAACTAACTCCCTACGAATTCTACTTTGTAATATAATCCCTATATTTTCCAATATCTCATCAAACAGGATGTATACTTGTGTGATCACCTTATATGATCAATTTATCTTTCTGTGACTTTTCAAGTGAACATGTATATAAATTACTATGAACATGGATTTATACCTAACACCATCATATTAGTAAAGGGTCCAAATATATCTTCTTCCATTAACTCAAAAGGGAAAAATATTTTCATGAATTATCAAATTAATGTAATATCACTTATGACATACAAATGGTATACTACCTCACTATAAGCATATGCCATCATAATTTTAATGCATAAAAAAACTACATGATTCATGATATTCATTAATAATAATTTCAAGTTTAAGGACCAGTACACAAGTTTGCAGATAGGAATATTTGATGAAACAAAAAACATGTGGAATTTATATTAGTGGGTATATCATATTGACCTCCCTTCTTAGAGATAACCAAGTATGAAATTTGTGAGAAGAAGTATCAATGTCTTATGAGCCTATAACACTTGATGGTAAAACATAATCTATATCCCTTTATATAGATATATATTGAACCGTAGAAATGTAACATCCCTACCCAACCTATTGTCTTTGGCTAGGTTGGAGGTACCACTAATCTTAGATGACATCCCCAAGACACCAAAGGCTGTAAATAAATGCCAAGGGATAACCTAGACATTGGGTGATGTTTTTAAATTTCTAAAAATTACAACATATCAAAAAAAAATATATATAAACAACCAAACCAACTATATGATGCATGGGTATAAACAATACAACTTAAAATACAAACCAATAAACAACAATATCAGAGTAGCAATGACAATATATAAAAACGACTCAATAAAACAAAAATACATCCCGAAACAACAACACCGACGTGGCATCACTTCCATAACACCAAAAGAGAAACTCCAAGATATAACCAACATACTAAGGAAGTAAAATCATAATGAACCACTTGATAAATATGAGACCTTTACTTTACCTATTTCATGAAGAATAACATCTATACACACATCAAATTGCATATAAATGGTGTGAGTAATAATACATGGCAGGAAATCCACCAAAAGATTCCCACACAAGTCACTAGGAAAATAACACATTATCTCAAAATTTAAAAACATATTTTTAAACAAATATAGGAACATAAAATTAGTTTATCAATTTAAAACATTTCATTATAAAAGTAGAAACAATTTATCAATTCATCATTTATCATTTCATTCCACTTGATATACCCATTACATGTCTACAACTCTCTCTATATCTCTCTCTCACACACAAAAATGCATTATTTAAACCTCCCAATACTCATTAGTGGTGAATCATCATTTCACCAATCCACCACTTAGTGAACTAATTTGATGGTGTCACTTATGACCATGATCTATCCCATGTTTTCTTATTTGATGGTAGAAATTTTGACCATGCTCCATCCCACATGAATATGAAGACATTCCAAACATGTATTATAAGTTATCACAAAAAACTATTCCATATAAATTAATCATTTCCTTTAAAACATTTCATTATACATCTTTATTTCATTAAAACAAAACCATAATTTAAAACCACAAATTAAGAGGTTTTCTAAAATCCATTCAAATTCCCAGGTTTCCCACATCATAAATTAAAAGGGTTTTACTTTGAGACATTATAAAATATTTCTTTTAATATTATATTTTTTTAATAAAACTAATCCTTCAAGTTTTAGAATAAGTGGAGAAGAGAGAGAATCCACCTACCTCACAATGGGCGATGAAACCAAAGAACGACACCAATAAACCTCTAGATCTGGATCAAGACCTCTTTACTTAAATAGATATAATAGATATATCATCAAAACACATCATAGATCATATATATATATCCAAAATGTATTATATATAATGTTTTTTGTGAGAAGAGATGAAAATATCTAAATAAAAAGAGAGAAAACAGAGACTTAACAATGATTCTGGAGATATTTTACACTTATATATGTAAAAAATGGATTCTAAATCAAAAGTAATGACTAAGAATTATTAGGAGATGATATGAGTTAAATATCCTGAGAAGGGAGGTGAAAAAATTAGAGTTTTGGGGTTAAAAACCAAGTTAAACTCTAATTTTTGGAGTATTAAATACACGTCAAATTATTATGACATCCAGTTTGGGAAAATATGCACTAACCACACACATGATACTATCTCCAAACCACCCCTCACATGGTTAGTCTCATGGTTTGAGAAACTATTTTCTAACCATGTTTTCCCCCATGTATCCACTTTCATCGATTTCTAGGGAACCCACATGGTTTGGATAGACCGTGCAATAACTATGCACACCCTCTTATCCTCCCATGCCCGTTTCATGTTTTTTTGTAAGAAACCACATAGTTTCCCTTATTTTTGATCAAACCATGCACCATTAGAAACATTTCCAGAACATGAAAAAACCATCTAGAAACTCCCAAAAATCAACCCAAGAATTATGTAAATTTAAAATACATAATAAAAGGTAAAATTACCTGAAATCATGGGTGTTACATTATCCCCACCATTAGGATTTACATCATTAGAAATCTAGATATTTCTAGAAATTTGGAAAATTTTGAGCCATAGTTCTATCATAAAGTCTTTCTATTCCCATGTCTCTTCTTGAATCTAATCATGCTTCCATAAAACTCATACCTAATGGATACTCTTCCCACACAACATTTTATCTTGGTTATCCATAATTTGTATCAGTATGAGTAGAAAAGTAGCATCTGATGTAAGATCAATATGGTTTCATCGAATCATATGGTCTGTGAAGACCCCAATTCTAGTATCCTATAATTAGTGGTTACTCTATTACATTGGCATAAGATACAAGTTATCACATACCAAAGGACCAAATTGTTTATTAGTCTTGGTAAACTAGATACATATTTGAATCACAAATTACAATTGAAAACATAAGATGAAACATATTATTTTCTTTGAGAATAACATTTTTCCCTTCAGTATATCCCTATATATCAATCATAATATACTTCCTATTATATTGAGAAAAAAAAACATAATAAATAGGTGAATTCAAATGCTCATTAAGGGTATGAATACAACGAAAGATAACATCAATTAAATAAACCATGAATAATGTGGCTGAGATAATAATCAAATATGCCACATGAATAATACCATAAAGAGTGTATTAAATCCATGGATAATAGAAAAACATAAATAATCACATGGATAATAATAACTAGTTTAATAATGATTGAGTGAATATTGTTTAACATCATAAACTTAGCATCAATACCTTATGCCAAGACATCATACATAAATGGGTAAGGCCTTACCCAAATACCCAAACTAGTTTGACTCATGATACCTACTGATGAATCAAGGGGATATAGAAGGTATCACCCATCACTTAATAATTCTAATGAATTCATCATATTAAATAGGTAAAATATAATAAATTTAAACATTCGTATTGAAAAACTAGCATATAAAAGGTTAATAATTTACCCAATCAATAAAAATAATCATAAACTGTATAAATTAATATAGAAAATGCTATTAAAATAGTATATCTCTAATAGAGAATAATATTCACCAAATAATGTTGATATAGATGAATAGACTTTAAAAATATCACTAGATAATATATTGAAGAAAATGCACTTTTCACTTTGAAATAACTTATTTAAATACTTAAAAAACATTAAGTAATTTTTTTTTGAAAATAGATATTAAAACTTTTAAAGTAAACTTAAAATCAATGAGTGGTCTCAATGGAGGGTAATTCTATACATGTTATATAAGTTAAAGAAACATACCTTTCACACTGTTGTAAAAGGGTAAAAAATTACCTCATTTAGAAAATGACAAAAAGATTCCTTTTAAAATATTTTTTAAAAAGTAAAACATGGGTAAAAATATCTTTAGTAAATAATTTTATAATTTTAAAAACATCCTTTTATATATTTTAAGGAAAATATGGACATAAAATAGAAATATTTCTAGCTGAGTTAGAAAAACATTGTCGGTTTTACTTAAAAACATTATTTTGATATATTGATTACTTAAAGAGAGGAAATTTAAATTAAAACTTGAAATTTATAGAAATAAAAAAATTATAAAAAAATAAAATGGGTTATATATATAAATATAAAATAACTTATCTAGTGGATACATAAATATAAACGATCCCGAATAATGATGAGATTGTGAAATAAACCCTTACAAATTGGTAACAGTTTAGTCATAAGATCCATGAAATAAATAACCTTAGATGAACATGTAAATATTAATAAATTTCATAAAAATTATCATAAAATACATTAATGGGTGGATATACACCACATAAAAGAAACAAGTGGTGAATATAACATGTGTCTCATAGAAATAAAAGTGAGATGAAAATCTCTCACCTCAGGTCCAACTTCCTTCATACATGTTTGAAACTCCTATATAATAAATATATAATTTTTATAAATATATTAAAAAACCATAATCATATATATAATACCATATATTATTTACTTATAATATTTTATTTCCTGTTTATTAATAATTACTTGTTAAAATCACTATTTAGGGTAATAATTGCTTTATTTTTTTATGTATGTCATGGTTTGATAGTTTCAGTCCTTGTACTTTGATCATGGTGATATCATATCAAAAATTATATTCATGATATAAATATCATATATATTCATTATATATGTATTTTGAGTAATCCATAAAAGTTAGAGATAGAAAAATGAATTACATCATTTATGGAGACGGTAGGCCGTGCATATGCATGAATGTTGTTTCCATTTTTTCGATGGATGTAATGAAATAATGGTAGATAATAATTCACCCTAAAATAATAAATTTTTATATCATATATATCATATATATTAATTAAATTTATCCTTATTACCATCCATGTCAAAATAAAATGAAAAACTTATCACATCGCTTCGTGAAGGTGGTAGTCCACACATATCCACAAGCGACATTACTGTTTTACAATAGATTGGAAGGTAAGAAGATAAAAGTGGTATTATAATTTCATAAGTATAATTATTTAATAAATATCATATATATGCATTAAATCCATTATTATATCCATCCATGATAGACGGTGATGGAAAACAAATTACATCGATTCATGAGATGGTAGTATTTCGTACACACGATCGACAATTTTGTTTCCCATTTGATAGAATAAGGGATGGATATATGTTATTACATTAATATAATAACAAATAAGTATATTTAATATACTATTATTATTATTATATTATCATTGTTTTATAAGATTTATATAGGGTTGAGGAAGAAATAAAATGAAGACGCATGGTTAAGAACTATATATATTCTTCGGTGAACCACTTTATGTTTATAAATAAAGCCTTAATAGTATGGTTTTATGATAAAAAAATGTACTATAGGTCTTGGGTAGGGATTTAAGGAAGGGATTTTGGCAAGTATTGGCTGAACCAAAAGGCTCTTGAAGTATGAAGAGGAGAGGATAGGGGGTGTCCTTTTATAAATTGGGAGGGGACCCACTTAGAAATTTACTAAAATAATACAAAATGATAAATTCAATACCAAGAAAAATTCTTAAAATGGACATAAATTCTTAAAATGAACATTTGTAACACCTTTCCAGCCATATCGTACAATTCCTCAACACTTTCTCACTAGTGTCTAGAATCAGATAGGATTTTCAAAATAAGATTGATCAAGTTATAATTATATTTCTTAAGAGGTGATATAATGCATTGGGACTATAATTAAATTCTTTAATAATGATTTATGGAACACATCATGTATTTTAGAGAGACTTGGTGGAATTTCTAAATAGTAAGTTGTAGCTCTGATTAATTCTAGGATTTCAAAAGGTCTGATGTACCTGGGGCTTAGTTTATGTTTATTACCAAACCTTATAAGACCCTTTTATGTCACATACATGACTTATTTTAAAGGTTTGTTTTGGGGGTTTCCCATGCATTTTTGGAGGAATGGGTGAGTTTTCATGATTTGGGCCAAACAGTGAGCCCATTTCCAGATTTAAAAACCATTTTTTTCTTTTATAACTCTTTATGTTTTCAATATTTTTCACCCATTACACTTAAAAAATGGCCTACCTTGACCTATTAACATCACCATATTAATTTGGACCCTTTAGGAATCCATAATCATGGTGTAGTTGTGTTTTTATTTAAGGAATTGGGCCATCCCAAAAGCCCATTTCAAGTTTTGAAAACAAATTTTGTTTATTTAATAACTTATTAATTGTTTACTCTTTTTATGTGATTTTACCTCCCACTCAAATACAACATCCCTAGGAATTACCCCATTAACTTTCCCACCTCTTTGGATCTCGTATAAATCTCGAATTCGGGCATAACTTCATAAGGTTTCTCAAATCATCCAGATTTGAAGAGGTAATTTCACTCCTTCATAACTTCTCCATTTATCACTCTTTTACCCAAATTTCAGTTCCCACATGATCTATTCATACTTTTTAGAACCTCAATTTAATTTTTGGCTATTTGGAAATTCAGATACTGGTGTATTGTGTGAGAATTCTTCAATATCTCTCAAGTAAGTTTCTTCCCCTCTTAGTTTCTCCCCTTTCCACGATGTTTCTTCCAATTTTTCTTGAGGTCCCAAATGACCAGAGGGTAGGGTTTAGAACCTAGGGTTTAACCTTGGATTTTCTTGGTCTAATATTCCATTTTTAGGCTATATCTAACCTCTTTGAGGTGTGGTGGTGGTGTGTTTGAGTTTTCGCACAACAGATTCAAGGTTTTAACTAATTTGGTAGGTGATTCCAATATTTATGCAATATTTGTGAGTTATATTGCTATGTTTATAGTTTTTCATGTTTATATAATTTTATTAGTGCTGCAAAAATTGGTTTTTGTGGTATTTGTAATGAAAATGCATTTTTAGTGCCATTTTTATGTGAAATTGGGGGTTCTTCAAAGAAATATTCTATTGATTCATTTGGGGATACACTATAATTGATTAGTTTATTTTATTGAAATGTATTTGGGCTGGAAATACTATTTTTAATGTTTATACCTTTTGGTTGTTGCTGTGAAAATCTTTTTTAATAGTGTTTGTGAAACACATGAATTTTTAAGTATCATGTTGTGTGAAAATGGAGGTTTTAGAACGTTATCACTTCTTAAATAATATGGGGATACCATAAAATTGATTTTTTGGTTTAATTGAAATGTTTTGGGATTCCATTTCTATTTTGGTGACTTGTAAGTATGCACATGTTGTGAAAAGTGGATATTTCAAAGAGTTTTGGGTGCAAAATAAGGCAAGATTTTGAGAAGTTGTTTATTAAAAATCAAAATGTTTTTGTGTGTGTTTTAAGTGGTATAAATTGTGTACAAATACTTTATTGTTTTTATACGACTAGTAGTGGTGTTTTTATATGAAAAGGGGTGTGTTTTTCTTGCTGAAATTGTTTGAACACAAAGGGGGAAGCTTGGGTACCTAGGTGGGCGGACATGTACTAGTATTGCTAGTGAACCAGATGGGTTGTGTCCCTGTTTCACTGAGAAAATGGATAACAACAACTCTAACTAAAATATGCAGATGATTTTTAGAGAACAATAGGTTATGGGTATGTTCCATACCAGTGGATCATGCATGGGAAAATATTGCGACTTGGATACTTTACACCGAGGTATGAGGTGCATAGGGCCCGAGACTATCTAGTTTCCTAGGGGTGTTACCGGTTTTGGTGCTCATTGGATTTGTGATATTTAACCTTGTATTAGGGTGTGTTTGGATGTAATTTACAGTAGATAAAATGTATTATTAAAATGTGTTAACATTTTGAAAGTTTTATTTTGAAATTGTTTTTAATTGAAAGTTTCATTTCTTGGAATTTATCACCACTTTTCTTTCATATTAAAATTACTTGCTTTTTCACCTTGTATTGCATAATTTTTTGAATATTTGGGTGATATCCTATTGGTATTAGGTTCACACCCTACTTAAAGTGTAACATATCAAGTAAGTAATGAATAATAGATATTTTTATCTATATCTATTAATGAATTAGATAGTGTTTTAGAGGCTTAAAATGAAAATAAATCCAATCTTAAGCATGGAATACACTAATATTTTTAAAAGATTGTTTTACAGCCTTTTGATGGAAAACCATTTTTAAATCTATCTTTTGACAATTTTATAAGCTATTTTTGTCAAAATAAACTTATTATTTATGACTGGGACATTAAAATTTACTTTTTGTGAATTTTTGTTATTTTTCTGACAATGTTCATTTTTTAATGAATAGTGAAAAATACTGCATTTTACATCAAAACTGCTTTTTAATCTAATTTATTTATATGATTATATTATCTTTTGAATTGATTTTAAAGTGAAATTAGAATATATTTTTACCATTTAATCCAATGGTGGTCATTATGATTAATTTCACTTTGGAATTGGGCATAAACTAATGCCAAACTTTTCATAGATATTGTTTCAAAAAAAACCCCGCTATTTGTTTTGACAACGTGAATTATTTTTAAATAAATTATTGCAATTTCTGTGTTTGGAATTTGGTAAAATGGATTACATATTTGGAATCAGAAGGTCCAAATTATGTAATCAAGACTCTTTTGTTTTTGGACATTATGAATAGTAACGACGGTAATTATCTTTAATTATCTTGATTAATGAGTAATCGGGTAGTTAAGGATAATAAAATAATATCATAATAATAAAAAATGACACCAAAATGTGTCCCAATTCTACTGGTTGTCTCATGGCCGACCATGGGATGTCTTGTGCCAAACTTGGGGACCCCATGGAATCAATTTTGTGGAAAGTGACTTGTTATCTTTTTATTTTTTTTAAAGAAAGTAAATATAACAAGAATGTATCACCTGATTAAAACATTTTTAATTTCGTATAAATAGATGATATTTTAGACTATAAATATTAATTGGAAAGTTAAAAATATTTCCTACATCATAGTATTTTTTTCATAATTTTTATACATTAAATAAATTAAATTATTTATGACATCATGATGATTCAGTGATTACCTCATTAATAAAAGATTTAAATAAAATGAAAAGATAATGTAAACTCTATGACCAACACATGTCCAAAACCTATTGGATGGGTGGATTTAGAACCCTTAACACCTTACCCTCGAATTATATCAATGTGGGACATTTTTAATCCGAAAATCATTTTCAAATAAAGTAACATTTCTTTACTTTCCAAGAGTGCCCCTCCTCTCCTCTTATAAAAGGCCCCCACCTCTACCTCCTTACCCACACTCCCAAAGCCTTTGGCTCAGCCAAAACCTGCCCTTTTTGTCTCTCCACATCCATATATTACTCCTTGAAGCCTCACTTTGGGCAGAAGTCATCCCAAGGAAGCCTTTGATCTCAAACCAAAGGGAGTTACCCGATTTTAAGGTAATGTCTTCACTTGAGTCCTTTTGTTTTATTTTGCTTCTCCAACCCCATAAACTCTTTTTATTCATTTATTTTGTAACAAATACAGTATATTCAATATACTAGGATGTTTTTATAAGAAGGATTCGAGCTACACTTACACACACCTACATCTAATGGTTAAAGGACATACTGTTACCGTGGATGGTGAATTTATGCCTCCCGAAACGATGATTGTTCAACATTCTTTTAACACCTTAAAAGGTGGAAATTAAGATGAAAATATATTTATATATGATATATAATATGTTTATGTTTTCCTTAAGCTTCTGTATTTTTCATTTTGGGCATACCTTTATGGTTTCCATTATGGGTAAACGCGATATCTTCATTTAAGGAAGTGCGGACTACCGCCCCCTCAAAGTGATTTGATTCGTTAAATACCATATATGGGATGTATAAAGGATGGAGTTATGATATTATATATGATATTACACTAGAATTATAATATACCTTTATATCATTATGATTCCATTTCATAAAATACAAAATAGAAATGGAAGCAGCGTTCATGCGTACGTACGACTTACCGTCTCCATGAACGGTGCATTTCATTTCTTACCTCTAAATGTTATATAATATTATAAATGCATGCATGTACTGGACATATATGATATCTATGATATCTAAATCATGAATACCATTCTGGATATAATGGATACATGAACAACTTGTAATTATAAAGGGTTTATTTTTGACTCAAGTACCAATGATCGTTAAAACAACCGTTATTAACTTAAATAATTACATAGTGTTCATGACATGGAAATAAGTGATATAAAAGTAATAATGAACTTTAAAATGTTCTTAAACAAGTAGAAATTAACTCAAGTTTATTATTCAGGAGATTAAAGAACGATCGAGTCAAGTCGGACCTGAGGTATGGTACTTCATCTCAATCTCCTTTCATTGAGGCATATTTTGTTTTATACACAAACTTCTTTTATAGGGTATATAAACCCCTTTGAATTTTACATTTATTCAAAAGGAATCTTTTTTGTACGAAGAGTTTACTAAATGACAAAAGAGAATGTTTTTTTCGTACGTATGCGGCGACAATGACTTCTCCGCCGCCGTGACCATTATTTGAGTTTCGGCTTCCTCTACAAGCCATACTTTTTTTTAAAAGAAAAATAAATACCATGTTTTACTTTTCTTTTATTTTGGTATTGAAAATGGTTTTCATAATGTTTTTATATCAATGTGTTGTATTGATATCTTGTGATTGAAATGTGGAAATGTTATGTTTCCTTTATGCATGTTTTATGTGATACGATTATGTTGAGGTTCTTGGGAATTATTATGAAGACGGGTGGTTCCGTGATAAACTAAGGGCGGGTGAGCACGATATAGCTCCCCAATTCATTGGGTAACGCGAATGAGTGAAACTTTAAGGTTTCTCTGAAGAGATTTAGGGAATATACTGTGATGGGTATTCCAAACGTAACCAAGAGGGTTACTCCCTACGTAAGAATGTTATGAATGCCTCAAGTTACCTTTATGTCTTATGATTTCTATGATTTATTCATGATTTGATGTAGTATGTTAAAGTGCCTATGTTTTATGGGTAAAGTATGATTTCATTCTTATGTATATATGAAATTATGTTTCCTTTCCATATTTTTATAACCCATACTGAGCTTTTTATGCTCATCCCAAGTTTTTTTGAAATGTTTTTCACAGGTCAAGGGAAATGTACATTATATGATGATAGTGTCCAGGAAGTGTCAAGAATGAATCCATGTTTTATTTTAAATATGTTTCCGTTGATGGGAAAAATGAATATTATCTTTATGTAACCACTTTGTTTATATGTGGAGTGTAATGCATGTTTTATGATCTAATTCTCTAAAACTCTAAACCCGAAAAGATCCTCAATGTGTAATCTTGTAATAAATCAAGATTAAGTAAGGTTTAAGGCTGGGGCCTTATAGTTGGTATCAGAGGTCAGTTTAGATAACTTTAGGAGTTAGAATTCTATTAAATGATTATCCAAAAATATTTTTTTATGGTCAAATTGAAATGATAAAGCATTTGAAGATTACCATGTTGCTTCATCTAAGACATGTTTGTTTAGAATGGTTTTCCGCAGAGGAAATAGGGAAGCAGTGCTAGGAAGGCATACAGAAGGAAATAACCTTCCTAATCAGCATCCTAATATGGTCGGAATTAGAACTGAACAGTTTGTTGCAGTAATGGCGTAGTTGACTCAAGTGATAAATGGTGGTGGTATCCATGCACGAGATCTGCCAGATCAACCATAGAGGAATATGTCTGTGGTGGAACATTTCATGAGGCAACATCCCCCATCATTTAGAGGATCATCTGACCCTGTGTTAGCTGAAGGGTGGATTAAAGCACTGGAGAAGATTTTCGATGTCATGGGGTGTTTAGACAATCAAAAGGTTAGTCTTACTATTTACCGTTTGGAGGGTGAAGCAGATCAGTGGTGGTCGATGGTTAAAAATATCAGGGACGCTGATGAGATTGATGCTCTCGACTGGGATGAATTTAAAGGTATGTTTCTTGATAAGTATTTTCCTAAGGCTGTTCGACTTAGGATGGAAAAGAAATTCTTGGAATTGAGGCAAGAAGAAGACTCAATGGCTACCTATGAAGAAAGGTTCACTCGATTGGAAAGGTATGATCCAAATTTTATCCGAGACCTTGATAGTAAAATCAATCATTTTTACTCAGGATTAAAGCCAAAATATCGAAGGGAATTATCTTCTCGTGAGTTTAAAAGTTATGAAAAGCTTGTTCGATTTGCTGAGAAGGTGGAAATGGAGTTTACCGATGATCAAGTGTTCTATAACAACCAACATAAGAAGAGACCGAGGTGGCAGGAGAAAGGGAAGAATTCTTCAAAAAAGTATGATGGTAAGAAATCTAAGTTTCCAGTTTGTGATAAATGTGGAAAAAGGCATGCTGGGGAATGTCTTCTGAATTCTGGAAAGTGCTACCGATGTGGTAAGATGGGACATAAGGCTCGTGATTGCACTGAAAAATATCAAGGTGAAGGTAAGACCAAATTTGATTTATAGTTAGTGAAATGTTTTAAGTGCAATGAGATGGGTCACTATGCAAACGAGTGTCCGACAAAGAGCTTGAGTGATGGGAAGTAGTTAGACTACAAGCATAAAGGGGTGGTGAAATCCTTTGAAACTACTTCAGCAGATGTCGGGCCATCAAATGAAGTTGTATCAGGTACTTTGTTTGTTTTTCAGCTTATGCCAGTGTGTTGTTTGATTCGGGGTCTACACATTCTTTCATCTCTGAAAAATTTTCTAGTAAAATGGGAATACCATCTCAAGAAATGACTCCTGAACTTTTGGTAAAAACACCTGGGGGAAATGTTGAGGCAAAAAGAATTTATAAGAATCTTCCTATCCTTATCTGTGGAAAGAACCTACTTGAAAACCTTATTGTTCTACCTCTAGTAGAGTTTTATGTTATCCTGGGTATAGATTGACTCTCTATTTACCATGCTAAGATTGACTATAGAGCTAAAGAAGTTTCTTTTCAGAAATACTTTCAGTTTGTGTACAAGAATGAACCCTTACTGTTGATAACTTATCAAGAGGCCAAGAAACTTGTAAAAGATGGAAATGAATGTTACCTTGCACACATCGTTGAAAACAAAGGAACTATTCAGATTAATGATGTGCTAGTGGTAAATGAGTATCCTGATGTTTTTCCTGATGAGTTGCCTGGAATAATACCAGATCGGGAAGTTGAGTTTACTGTTGACTTAGTTCCTAATGCTAAGCCAATTTCAAAACCCCCTTATCGAATGGCTCAAATTGAACTTTTAGAGTTGAAGGAGCAATTGCAAGATTTATTAGAGAAAGGTTTCATTCGACCTAGAACATCACCATGGGGTGCTTCTGTTTTATTTGTTAAAAAGAAAGATGGTTCAATGAGACTTTTCATTGATTATAGAGCCTTGAATAACATCACTGTTAAGAAAAAATATCCTTTTCCTCATATCGATGATTTGTCTGATCAGCTCCAGAGAGCTCAGTATTTTTCAAAGATTGACTTGAGATCGGGGTACCATCAGCTGAAGGTAAAGGAAGCAGATGTTCTGAAGACCGCGTTCCGTACAAGATATGGCCATTATGAATTTGTAGTAATGCCTTTTGAGATAACCAATTCACCTGCTGTATTTATGGACTTAATGAATAGAATTTTCCATGATTTCTTGGATAAGTTTGTGGTGGTTTTCATTGATGATATTTTGGTGTTTTCTAAAAGTAAAGAGGAGCATGAAAGACATTTAAGGGTTATTTTGAAAACCTTAAAAGAAAAAAAATTGTATGGGAAATTCAGAAAGTGTGAGTTTTGGTTGCAACAAATTTCTTTCCTTGGTCACATTATTTCTAAAGATGGGATAACTGTTGATCCTGAAAAAACAAAAGTTGTGGAAGTCTGGCCAAGACCCACAAATGTAACTGAGATTCGTAGCTTCCTTGGTTTGGCAGGCTATTACTAAAGGTTTGTTATAAATTTTTCAGGGTTATCTAGTCCAATGACTAAGCTAACTCAGAAGGGTGTTAAGTTTATCTGGACAAAAGAATGTGATGATTGTTTTTAGGAGTTGAAAAGAAGATTGGTGAATGATCCAGTTTTGGCACTACCTTCCAGGAATGGTGAGTTTGTTATATACAGTGATGCTTCATTGAAATGACTTGGTTGCATCCTAATGCAGAATGATTAGGTAATTGCTTATGCTTCACGACAGTTGAAAACTCATGAGGTAAATTACCCTACACATGATTAGGAATTAGCTGTTGTTGTTTTCTCTTTAAAAATTTGGAGGCATCATTTGTATGGAGTAAAGTGTGAAATATATACTGATCACAAAAGTTTAAAGTATATATTCACTCAGAAAGAGTTAAACATGAGACAGAGGAGATGGCTGGAATTAATCAAGGATTATGATTGTACAATTCATTACCATCCAGGAAAAGCAAATAAAGTGGCTGATGATTTGAGTCAAAAAAGTAATGCTTCATTAGAAATGTTGCGTTTGGAACGTGATCCTTTGGTTAAGGATTTGATGAACTTTGGAATAGAAGTTGTTGGTGCAGGATGTTCTTCTGTTTTGTTTCAGGTATCAGTAAAATATTCTCTATCAGACAGAATCAAGCAAGCACAGAAGCAAGACAGTGAGTTTCAGAAAAAGTTAGAGATGGTTCAGAAGGGTAAGTTGCCTGAATTCAACATTGATAATGATTGCATTTTGAGATTTGGGAAGATATTGTGTGTGCCTTGTGATTCATAGTCGAAGAGAGAGTTGTTATGTGAAGCTCATAGTTCTCCATTTTCAGTTCATCCTGGCAGTACTAAGATGTACAGAGATCTACGGGAGTATTACTGGTGGGATGGAATGAAAAGAGATATTGCTGATTTTACTGTGAAGTGTTTGACTTTTCAGCAGGTTAAAGCAGAGCGGTAGTTACCGAAAGGGATGCTTCAGCCTCTACCAGTTCCAGAGTGGAAATGGGAGAATATATCCATGGACTTTGTTGTGGTATTACCGAAGAAATCTCGAGGTAATAATGCAATATAGGTTATTGTTGATCGCTTGACTAAATCTGCTCATTTCCTTGCTATACGAGATACTTTTTCCCTAGATCAACTTTACCGTTTGTATCTTAAATAGATAGTCAGGTTACATGGAGTTCCCCTCTCCATTGTATCTGATCGTGATCCCAGGTTCACTTCTAACTTTTGGAAAGGCCTTCAGAAGTCGTTGGGTACTGAATTAAATTTTAGTACAACATTTCATCCTCAATCAGATGGGCAGTCAGAACGAAAAATTCAGACCTTGGAGGATATGCTACGAGCTTGTTCTATGGATTATCAGGGAAGTTGGGACCAACATCTTTCTTTGGTTGAATTTTCATATAATAATAGTTTTCATTCCAGTATACAGATGGCACCATTTGAGGCGTTATATGGGAAGCGATGTCGAACTCCAGCTTTCTGGGATGAAGTGGGTGAAAGGAAGTTGATGGGACCAGAATTGGTAGAAGAGATGGTAGAAAAAGTTCAACTGATTCAGAAACACATGAGAACAGCTCAGAGTAGGCAGAAGAGTTATGCAGATAGCAGGAGGAAGGATCTAACTTTTGAGTTAGGTGATCATGTTTTTCTCAAAGTCTCACCATGGAAAAGTGTGATGCGATTTGGTAAGAAAGGAAAGCTGAGTCCAAGGTTCATTGGACCATATGAAATTCTAGAGAGAGTTGGATCAGTTACATACTGGGTGGCTTTACATCCGAGTTTATCTCAGGTACATAATGTTTTTAACATTTCGATGTTGAGAAAGTATATGCCAGATCCATCTCATGTTTTGAGTCCAGAGGTAGTTCAGCTGGAAGAGAACCTATCTTATGAGGAACAACCGGTCCAGATTATTGACCACAGGGATCAAGTGTTACGGAATAAGGTGATTAATCAGGTAAAGGTTTTGTGGAAAAACCACATGATGGAAGAGGCAACATGGGAATCTGAAAATGCAATGATGGATAAGTACCCCCATTTATTTGATAAGTAAATAAATTGCGGGGATGCAATTTTCTAAAGGGGGGAAGGATGTAACATCCCAAGTAAGTAATGAATAATAGATATTTTTATCTATGTCTATTAATGAATTATATAGTGTTTTAGAGGCTTAAAATGAAAATAAATCCAATCTTAAGCATGGAATACACTAATATTTTTAAAAGATTGTTTTACTGCCTTTTGATGGAAAACCATTTTTAAATCTATCTTTTGATAATTTTATAAGCTATGTTTGTCAAAATAAACTTATTCTTTATGATTGTGACATTAAAATTTACTTTTTGTGAATTTTTGGTATTTTTCTGACAATGTTCATTTTTTAATGAATAGTGAAAAATACTGCATTTTACATCAAAACTGCTTTTCAATCTAATTTATTTATATGATTAGATTATATTTTGAATTGGTTTTAAAGTGAAATTAGAATATATTTTTAACATTTAATCCAATGGTGGTCATTAGGATTAATTTCACTTTGGAATTGGGCATAAACTAATGCCAAACTTTTCATAGATATTGTTTCAAAAAAAACCCGCTATTTGTTTTGACAACGAGAATTATTTTTAAATCAATTATTGAAATTTATGTGTTTGAAATTTGGTAAAATGGATTACATATTTGGAATCAGAAGTTCCAAATTATGTAATCAAGACTCTTTTGTTTTTGGACATTATGAATAGTAACGACAGTAATTATCTTTAATTATCTTGATTAATGAGTAATCGGGTAGTTAAGGATAATAAAATAATATCATAATAATAAAAAATGACACCAACATGTGTCCTAATTCTACTGGTTGTATCATGTCCGACCATGGGATGTCTTGTGCCAAAATTTGGGACCCCATGGAATCACTTTTGTGGAAAGTGACTTGTTATCTTTTTATTTTTTTTAAAGAAAGTAAATATAACAAGAATGTATCACCTGATTAAAACATTTTTAATTTTGTCTACATAGATGATATTTTAGACTATAAATATTAATTGTAAATATAAAAATATTTCCTACATCATAGTATTTTTTTCATAATTTTTAGACATTAAATAAATTAAATTATTTATGACATCATGATGATGCAGTGATTACCTCATTAATAAAAGATTTAAATAAAATGAAAAGATAATGTAAAATCTATGACCTAAACATGTCCAAAACCTATTGGATGGGTGTATTTCTAACCCTTATCACCTTACCCTCGAATTATATCAATGTGGGACCTTTTGAATCTGAAAATCATTTTCAAATAAAGTAACATTTCTTTACTTTCCAAGAGTGCCCCTCCTCTCATCTTATAAAAGGCCCCCACCTCTACCTTCTTACCCACACTCCCAAAGACTTTGGCTCGGCCAACCCCTAACCATTTTGTCTCTCCAAATCCCTCTATTACTCCTTGAAGCCTCACTTTGGGAATAAGTCTTCCCAAGGAAGCCTTTGATCTCAAACCAAAGGGAGTTACCCGATTTTAAGGTAATGTCTTCACTTGAGTCCTTTTGTTTTATTTTGCTTCTACAACCCCCTAAAATATTTTTATTCATTTCTTTTGTAACAAATACAGTATCTTCAATATACTAGGATGTTTTTATTAGAAGGATTCGAGCTACACTTACACACACCTACATCTAATGGTTAAAGTACATACTGTTTCCGTGAATGGTGAATTTATGCCTCCCGAAACGATGATTGTTCAACATTCTTTTAACACCTTCAAAGGTGGCCATTTAGATGAAAATATATTTATATATGATATATAATATGTTTATGTTTTTTTAAGCTTATTTATTTTTCATTTTGGGCATACCTTTATGGTTTCCATTATGGGTAAACGCGATATCTTCATTTAAGGAAGTGCGGACTACCGCCCCCTCAAAGTGATTTGATTCGTTAAATACCATATGTGGCATGTATAAAGGATGGAGTTATGATATTATATATGATATTACACTGGAATTATAATATACCTTTATATCATTATGATTCCATTTCATAAAATACGAAATAGAAATGGAAGCAGCGTTCATGCGTACGTACGGCTTACCGTCTCCATGAACGGTGCATTTCATTTCTTACCTCTAAATGTTATATAATATTATAAATGCATGCATGTACTGGATATATATGATATCTACATCATGAATACCATTCTGGATATAACGGATACATGAACAAGTTGTAATTATAAAGGGTTTATTTTTGATTCAAGTACCAATGATCGTTAAAACGACCGTTATTAACTTAAATAATTACATAGTGTTCATGACATGAAAATAAGTGATATAAAAGTAATAATGAACTTGAAAAGGTTCTTACACAATTAGAAATTAACTCAAGTTTATTATTCAGGAGATTAAAGAACGATCGAGTCAAGTTGGACCCGAGGTATGGGACTTCGTCTCAATCTCTTTTCATTGAGGCATATTTTGTTTTATACACAACCTTCTTTTATACAGTGTATAAACCCCTTTGACTTTTACCTTTATTCAAAAGGAATCTTTTTTATATGAAGCGTTTACTAAATGACAAAAGGTAATGTTTTTGTCGTACGTATGCGGCGACAACGACTTCTCCGCCGCCGTGACCATTATTTGAGTTTCAGCTTCCTCTACAAGCCATACTTTTTTTAAAAGAAAAATAAATACCATGTTTTAATTTTATTTTATTTTGGTATTGAAAATGGTTTTCATAATGTTTTTATATCAATGTGTTGTATTGATATATTGTGATTTAAATGTGGAAATTTTATGTTTCCTTTATGCATGTTTTATGTGATACGATTATGTTGAGGTTCTTGGGAATTATTATGAAGACGGGTGGTTCTATGATAAACTAAGGGCGGGTGAGCCTGATATAGCTCTCCAATGCATTGGGTAATGAGAAGGAGTGAAACGTTAAGGTTTCTCTGAAGAGATTTAGGGAATATACTGTGATGGGTATTCCAATCGTAACCAAGAGGGTTACTCCCTACGTAAGAATGTTATGAATGCCTCAAGTTACCTTTATGTCTTATGATTTCTATGATTTATTCATGATTTTATGTGGTATGTTAAAGTGCCTATGTTTTATGGGTAAAGTATGATTTCATTCTTATGTATATATGAACTTATGTTTCCTTTCCATATTTTTATAACCCATACTGAGCTTTTTATGCTCATCCCAAGTTTTTTTGAAATGTTTTTCACAGGTCAAGGGAAAGGTACATGATATGATGATAGTGTCCAGGAAGTGTCAAGAATGAATCCATGTTTTATTTTAAATATGTTTCCGTTGATGGGAAAAATGAATACTATCTTTATGTAACCACTTTTTTTATATGTGGAATGTAATGCATGTTTTATGATCTAATTCTCTAAAACTCTAAACCCGAAAAGATCCTCAATGTGTAATCTTGTAATAACTCAAGATTAAGTATGGTTTAAGGCTGGGGACTTATATAAAGCCCTTGGGTGTAAGTATACTTGGTGATGTTTGACTCAGGTAAAGGAATAGCCTCGGGTGAAGGCGGTTCAGGTTGTTAGTCCCCTCCTATAGTGCAGTGTTGTGGATACGGCTCAGTGGTGATGGCCCCTTGTCATGTGGAGTCATTGTGGATGAATTTATGTTATTTTTATTTATATTTGGACCACTTGTACCCTACTTAAAACCATGTATTCAGTTTTGGTTTTTTCTTATGTCTTGTTTGGCATGGAAATTTCAGATTCTTATTATTGAATGTTTTTAATGTTTTATGGTTTAGTAGTCAAGTAAATCATTCACAAACCTAAATTAATAATACCTGGACACTTTTTACAGCCCATGGGGATAGGTAATGCCCTTCGGGCCTTATCATGAGATGGATTTGGTGTTGGTATTAATGGATACTAGATTCTGTTTGTGACAAAATGGTATCAAAGGAGGTTGATGTTTTTGGATTATATTACTATTTTGGGATGAGTTAGGATAAATAGGAGCTAGGATTGTCGGGGATTGGGGTTTTGGTCATGAGTAGGGTGCTTGGACTACACCTCTCATGGAAGACATTGAGTCACCAGAGTATGTTGGAATTGACTGATTCACTTCACTTCCAAGTGAGACGTGTGGGATATATACCACATGTGGACATCGGGCGGGGGTGGAGTAGTTGTTTATTTTATTATCATTATGTATTTAGATTATTTATATTTTATGTATTTTATTAAAAAAATTTAGAATTGTGGTATTGACTATCGTTTTTGTGACTGTTTCATTTTGTAGCAACATGCCTCCCCAGAATACTCCCATGCGCCCACGGGAGGAAGCCAGAGAGAGTTCACCCACACCAATTGATCAGAGGCTAGTCGAGGCCATGGTCCGGGCTGTCCAAGATCTAGGATAGAGACCATCTCCTGTTCTAGCTCTTTTTAGAGAGGATGATACTGGTACTAGAAAGGTAAATGTACAAGAGTTCCTAAAAAATAAGCCTCCCACCTTCCGAGGTAGCATAGAACCCCAGGAAGAAGAGGAATGGATCGAGAAGATCGAGTGCATGTCCGAGTTTCTGGATACACCTGAGGAGGTTAGGGTGAAGTGTGCCTCCTTTTTGTTGGAGGTTCCTAGTCGCAGGTCATGGGAATTGGTTCTTTAGACTGGGAAGAATGAGAAGATGCGCTAGGGAGATTTCAAGTATGTCTTCAATGAGAAATACTGCCCCAAGGTCTTGGAATATGCCAGGTCCTGAGAGTTCATGGATATATTTCAGGGGAATCTTTCTGTCATGAATTATGCTAACCATTTCACTAATTTGGTTTGGTTTTTCCCTAAAATCATTTCCAATGAGCAAGCAAAGGTCCATAGGTTTGAGAAAGGCTTGCAACCTGAGACACACTCCGAGGTTTTCTTATTCAAGTTGAGGACCTATGCTGAGGTCGTTGATTGGGCGTATATTGTGGAGATTGACCTTAAAGGAAGGGATAGTTTCTCTGGGTCAATATCAGTAGTGGGAAGTGGAATCCCCTCAGATAAGAAAAGGAAGTGGGGGGAATAGCTGAAGAAAGGAGGTGACAGTTCAGGACACTCTTCCAGGCAGTTTTTGTCTGCCACTTCTGATGTGAGATTGGTCATGTGCCACTAGTGTGGGAAGCCAGGGAACATCTGACCAGAATTCCCACTTCCTCCGAAGCCTTGTTACCAGTGTGGAGGTATGTGGAATTTGTAGCGCTTCTGCGGGGTGGCACATCCACTTTTGAGTGGGGAAGGGTCAGTGGCTTCAAGGGTAGTGCCAACACAGTCTGAGCCATCAAGGACTGGGGGATCTCTATTTAGTGGTAATGGTGGTAGTTCTAAGTCATCTTATGGGAAGATCCATTTCGGGGCACAACCATAGACTAGCATCCGTCCTCAGGAAGAGACCAGACATCTCCATGATGTGGATCAGGCACTAGTAGGATCAAAGGTGGGACCGTCGACAGTTCGAGGTACCATTTTGATCGTATCTTCTATATCTACTGCTCTTTTTGATAATGGTACCTCTGTTTCATTAATTTCTTCCCGCTTTGTGGACATGCTGAATTTACCAGCCGAGTTGTTGTCTTTTGCGATGGATTTGGTGACGCCGCTGGGAAAGAAGGAGTAGGGTCTTTGGTGCCTATCGTGTGTGCTCTTCGTGTTAGGGATTGAGAATAAGTGGGACCCCTTGGTCTTAGATATGGAACTGTTTGACATAATACTTGGCATGTATTGGATAATACACTTCTAGTAACACATTGATTTCTATAGGTGGAGAGTGAGTTTCACGAAACCTGATGGGAGTCGTCAGGTTTTTCATAGAGAATGGGATCCTCGGTCAGGTCATGTAGGACCTCCACTCTTGGATTTTGGAAGTATTATCTTCCAGTTATTGTCGGTCACACTAGAGGATGATGTTCTTTCCCCTAAAGGAGCACTACCTCATGTAGTGAATGAGTTTCTAGAGGTATTCCCGGATGATTTTTTAGGTTTTCCCCTGGAGCGAGATGTGGAGTTCTCGATTGAACTGGAACCGGGGACACATCCAATATCTCTTCCCTCATATCACATGTCCCCTACTGAGCTGATGGAATTAAATATACAACTAGAAGAATTAGAATCCAAAGTATTCATTCGCCTAAGAGTATCTCCTTGGGCCGCTCTTGTGTTGTTTCTGAAGAAGGATGACGGATCCCTCCGGTTGTGCATTGACTACCATAAGATGAATAAGTTAACAATTAAGAAAAAATACCCTTTTCCCAAGATAGATGATTTGTTTGAGCAGTTGAAGGGGGAAAAGTGGTTTTCAAAAATAGACTTGTGTTCGGTATACCATAAACTCAGAGTGAGAGAGTCAAATATCCCGAAGATATCATTTCAAATAAGTTTCGACCACTTTGAGTATTTGGTCATGCCTTTAGGATTGACCAATGATCCAACAATATTTATGGAACTCATGAATAGGGTGTTCCATCAGTATCTTTATTCATTCATTGTGGTGTTTGTGGATGCCATTCTAGTGTACTTTGGATCTGAGGAGGAACACGAGCATCACTTGAGGATCGTCTTGGGCACTTTGCGGGATCACCGCCTCTATGCAAAGTTTCCAAAGTGCACTTTATGGATTAGGGAGGTGAAGTTTTTGGGGCATGTGATCTCAGAGTAGGGGGTTTCAGTGGAACCTGAGAAGATTAGTGCGGTCATGTCATGGGAGCAGCTGAAGAATGTGTTCGAGATCAGGAGTTTCCTTGGCCTGGCTGGTTATTATAGGTGGTTCGTCTGAGATTTATCTAAGCTTCCTTCACTGATGACCATGCTCACCCAGAAAGGGGTGAAGTTTTTATACCCCCTAGAATTTTAGGCATTGTTCGAGGAGCTGAAGTGGCGGTTTAATACCACATATGTGCTGATTTTTCCTGAGGCCAGGAAGGGGTATGTGGTCTATTGTGACACTTCAAGTATGGGTCTCGGGTGTGTGCTTATTTAGGATGATCAAGTGGTGGCGTATGGCTCTCGCCAACTCATACCACATGAAAATAATTACCTGACCCATGACTTGGAGTTGGCAGTGGTGATGCATTATTTGAAGACTTGGCGTCACTATCTCTTTGGGGAGAAGTTTATGGTCTACTCTGATCACAAAAGATTGGCCTATATCTTCTCACAGAAGAACCTCAGCTTGAGGCAACGTCGCTGGATTGTGTACTTGTAGGGGTTCGAATTTGACATTGTCTACACCCCAGGAAAGGGTAATGTGGTGGCCGGTGCCTTGAGAAGAAGAGTTCTAGTGCATTCTTTGAGGAAGTCTAGTGATGAGTGGACTTTGATGGGACTCTTTGCTCAGATGAATTTGGAGACCATGGAGCACATTGGAGGTGAGTTCTTGGAGATCATTCAGTTGACTCCTTCACTCTTGGAGTTGATTTAGTGGGGAAAACCTAGTGATGACCTTTTTCAGTAGTCGAGGTAGTTTCTTCATGGTGGGGAGACGTCCTCTGATTGGTCATCATCTTCCAAGGGCATTTTATGCTTCAAGGGCCATTCAATAGTGCTGCTATCTCTATGGAAGGTGGTGATGCGGGATATCTACCAGTCTCAGTGGGCTATCCATCCAGGTGACACCAAGATGTATTATGATGTGCGACGATAGTTTTGGTGTCTAGGTATGCAACGGGACATAGCGGACTTTGTGTTGAGATGCTACGCATGCCAGCAGGTGAAAGCATAGCATCAAAGGCCCTCTGGTTTGCTCCAGCCTTTACCCATTCTTACTTGGAATTGGGATGAGGTTTCCATGGACTTAATTGTTGGATTTTCTCATACAGCTTAGGGTAATAATGACATTTGGGTGGTGATTGATCATCTAAACAAATTAGCCCACTTCATTCCGATCAAAGATACAACTAAAGTGGATGAGTTGGGCCGTTTGTATCTTCAGGAGGTGGTGAAACTCCATGGAATTCCATCAGAAGTTGTCTCAGATAGAAACCCCCACTTCATTTCTTGATTTTGGTAAGTCCTTCAAAAGGCCTTGGGGTCTCAGATTAAGATGAGCACGACATACCATCCTCAAATAGATGGTCAGACAGAGCGGGCGAATCAGATTTTGGAGGAAATGCTCCGTGCATGTGTTCTGGACTTTGGAGGTTCCTAGGATAGCCATTTAGGATTGGTTGAGTTTTTATATAATAACAATTACTAATCCTCGATTCGAATGGATCCTTTTGAGGTTCTCTATGGTCAGCCTTTTCGGTCACCCCTGTGTTGGGATGAGGTTGGTGAGACCTCACTACTGGGGCCGAGTCTGGTGCATAAGACATATAAGAAGGTCAAGTTGATCAGGTAGCACTTATTGACAGCTTAGAGTCACCATAAATCATATGATGACCAGAGACATTGAGACCTAGAGTTTTCCATGGGTGATAGGGTATTATTGAAGGTGGCCCCTCGTCTGGGCCATCGTCGATTGGGAAAGAAAGGGAAGATGACGCCGAAGTATGTTGGGCCTTTTGAGATCATCGAGCATATTGGAAAGGTGGAATATAGGTTGGCCTTACCTTCTCAGTTGACATTCATCCATGACGTCTTCCATGTCTCCCAATTGAATAAATACAACCCGGATCCATCCCATGTACTGAATTGGGAGGAGTTGGATATAGAGGCCAATTTATATGTTTTTGAGTGGCCGATGAGAATAATGGACTTAAAAGAAAATTTACTTTGAGGAAAGACTATTCCACTGGTCTGGGTTCTTTGGTAGCATGGGAATGATACACATGAGACATGGGAACAAAAGTCATGGGTTGAGGAAGAGTACCCGTTCTTGTTTTCTAATCAAGCTTCAGGTTGACTTTCTAGGGCAGAAAGTCTTTCATGGTGGGGATAATTGTCACATAAATGACTTATTTTAAAGGTTTTTTTTCATTTAATTTATATTATTTCTTTGTTTTGAGGGTTTCCCATGCATTTTTGGAGGAATGAGTGAGTTTTCATGATTTGGGCCAAACCGTGAGTCCATTTCCAGATTTAAAAACCAATTTTATTTCTTTTATAACTCTTTCGTTTTTTTATATTTTGAATTCATTAAACTTAAAAAATTTCCTCTCTTGACCTATTAAAATCACCATATTAATTTTTACCTTTTAGGAATCCATAATCATGGTGGAGTTGGGTTTTTTATTTTAAGAATTGGGCCAACCCAGAAGCCCATTACCAGTTTTAAAAACAAATTTTGTTTATTTAATAACTTATTAATTTTTTACTATTTTTTGGTGATTATACCTCTCACTCTAAGAAAACATCCCCAAGAGAGACCCCATTAACTTTCCCCCTTCTTTGGAGCTCTTATACATCTCGAATTGGGGAATAACTTTATAGGGTTTCTCAAATCGTCCAGATTTGAAGAGGTAATTTCATTCCTTCATAACTTTTCCATTTATCACTCTTTTCCCCCCATTACAGGTCCTAAAATACCTATTTATACTTTTTAAAACCTCAATTTAATTTTTGACTATTTGAAAATTCAACTAGTAGTGTATTGTGTGATATTTCTTCAAGATCTCTCAAGTAAGTTTCTTTCCCTCTTAGTTCCTCCCCTTTCTATGATGTTTCTTCCAATTTTTCTTGAGGTACCAAATGACTAGTGGTTAGGGTTTAGAACCTAGGGTTTAACCTTGGGGTTTCTTGGTCTAATATTCTGTTTTAGGCTTGATCTACCCTCCTTGAGGTGCAGCGGTGGTGCGTTTGAGTTTTCCTACAAAGGATTCAAGGTTTTAACTAATTTGGTAGGTGATTCCAATGTTTATGAAATATTTGTGAGTTATCTTGATGTGTTTATAGTTTTTTCATATTTATCTCATTTGATTAGTGATGTGAAAATTGGTTTTGGTGGTATTTGTAATGCGAATTCATTTTTAGTGCCATTTTTATGTGAAATTGGGAGTTCTTCAAATAAATATTCTATTGATTCATTTGGGGATACACTATAATTGCTTAGTTGATTTTATTGAAATGTATTAGGTCTGTAAATACTATTTTTAATGTTTATAACTTTTGGTTGTTTCTACGAAAATCTATTTTAATAGTGTTTCTGAAACACATGAATTTTTAAGTGTCGTGTTGTGTGAAAATGAAGGTTTTACAATGGTATCACTTAATAATCATATGGGGCAGCCCTAAAATTTATTTTTTGGTTTCATTGAAATGTGTTGTGATGACATTTCAGTTTTGGTGACTTTTAAGTATGCACATGTCATGTAATTTGGACATTTCAAAGAGTTTTGGGTGCAAAATAAGGCAAGATTTTGAGAATTCGTTTATTAAAAATCAAAATGCTTTGTTGTGTGTTTTAAGTTGTATAAAGTGTGTAAAACTACTGTATTGTTTGTATATGAATAGTAGTTGTGTTTTTATATGTAAAGGGATGTGTGTTTCTGGATGAAATTGTTTGATAAAAAAGGGGGAAGCCCGGGTACCTAGGTGGGCGGACATGTACTAGTACGACTAGTGAACCTGATGAGTTCTGTCCCTGTTTCACTTAAAAAATGAATAAAGACAACTATAACTAAACTATGTTGACGAATTTTGGGTACCAATAGATTATTGGTATGTTCCCTACTATTGGTCGTTCATGGGAAAGGATTGGGACTTGGATACTTTACACCAAGGTACGAGGTGCATAGGGCCCGATACTATCTAGTTGCCTAGGGGTGTTCCCAGTTTTGGTGCTCATTGGATTTGTGGTATTTTCCATTGTATTGGGGTGTGTTTGGATGTACTTTATAGTATCTAAAATGTCTAATTAAATTCTTTTAACATTCTTAAAGTTTTAGTTTGAAATTGTTTGCAATTAAAAGTTTCATTTCTTGGAATTTATCACCGTTTTTCTTTCATATTAAAAGTGATTCCCTTTTCACATTATATTGCATACTCTTTGGAATATTTGGGTGGTATCCTATTGGGATTAGAATCACACACTACTTAAACCCCTTGGGTGTAAGTAGACTTGGTGATGTTTGAATCAGGTAAAGGAAAAGCCTCAGGTGAAGGTGGTTTGGGTTGTTAGTCCCCTCCTATTGTGCGGTGTTGTGGAGACGGCTCGAGGGTGATGGCCCCTTGTCATGTGGAGTCATTGTGGCTGACTTGGTGCTGTTTTTATTTATATTTGTACCACTTGTACCCTTCTTAAAACCATGTATTCAGTTCTGGTTTTTTCTTATGTCTTTTTTGGCATGGAAATTTCAGATTCTTATTATTTTTTTTAATGTTTTATGCTTTCATACTCAGGTAAATCATTCTCAAACCTAAATTAATGATACCCAGGAACTTGTAAAATCCCATGGGGATAGGGAATTCCCTTAGGGCCTTGTCATGGGATTTATTTTGTGCTAGTATTAGTGGTGAACAGATTCATTTTGTGACATTTTATGTAGTCAATTTCAAGAAAATACGATCTCCTACTTGAAATAAATTTTTTTTCCTCCAATTATTGGCATAGATATTTTTCCTACTTTAAGATGCTTTGATATGGGTTTGAATAGTATTTAACTTTATCATTGTCTCCTAAAAAAGTTCCGGGCCTACAAGATTCTTTTCACTAACTTCATCCTAATAAGTTGGAGTATGATTTCTCTTACCCTATAATTATTTATACGACACTATTGGAATACTTGAATGGATGTTGTTGTTATTGTCGAACTCTACTAAATATGGTTTAGAAATAATTTGAAAAAGGAGTGATTCATCTCCTTCATTTATAATTACCATATCCATATTTACTAGATCTATAATAATAGGATCCCCATCAATCCTCATTTTGGTCAGAAATACATGATTTTATTTCTCAATGTGTCTACTACCTTTTTTTCCTTCCCTGGGTAGAAGTGTATTGATAAATCATAATCCTTGAGTATCTCAAGCCATTGCCTTTGCCTCATGTTGAGTTATTTTGTAAAAATGTTTATTTCAAACTCTTATGATCCACATATATCTCACATATTTCACCATAGAGATAATGTATCCATATCTTTAAAGAAAAGATTATATCTACCAACTCAAGATCATGGGTCAGATAGTTTTGTTCATGAATATTTTAGTTCCTTGATGCATAAGAAATAACTGTATTATTCTGTATAAGGAAAAAACCAAGTACCATTTTCAATACATTACTATATATCATAAATCCATCATTTCATAATACCATAGTCAACATTGAAGAATTAAACAATATCTTCTTCAACTCTTAAAATCATTATTCACATTCCTTTGTTCATACGAAATTAACCCCTTTACGAGTAAGTTTGGTTAATAGGTTATCCAATTGGTATTTTTTTGAATAAATAATCGACAATAACCAACCAAACCAATAAAAATACATACCTCAGTTATGTTCATCAATGTAGGTTATTCTTGAACTCCCTTTTTATTCATATGATCAATTGAGATTCCATACTTGGAGACAATATGGCCAAGAAAAGAAACTTTTTGAAGCTAAAATTAACACTTTCTAAATTTCCCATAAAACTATTTTCTTCTAAGAGTCTTAAGAATGATCTGTAAGTGATTATCATGGTACTAATATCTTTTATAATACAAAAAAGTATCATCATTAAATACCACAAAAAAATAATAAATATATTCCTTGAATACTCTCTTCATTAGATCTATAAAAACAGAGGGTTCACTAATCAATCCAAATATTATTACTGTAAACTTCTAATATTTATACCTCTTTTTAAATTACTTCTTTGGAATATCTCTATTCTTTACTTTCAATTTATGATACCCATAACACAGTTGAATATTTGATTTTTTTTGAGATTTGGGGAGTTGATCAAATAAGCCATCAATGCAAGGTAAATGATACCTTTCTTTATCATTATAGCATTGATTTACCTATAATCAATGAACAACCTCATAGATCCATCTTTTTTAAAAATGAAAATAATAGGGTATCCCCAAGGTGAAATAGTAGGGAATATAAATTCCTTATTACACAATTCGTGTAGTTTGTTTTCTTCAATCCCACCAATTCCATAGTGTCCATTCTATAGGGATTCTTTGATATTGGTCTTGAATCAGATATTAAATCAATGGAAAACACAACTTCATGATTTGGTAGATGTACAAGTAATTATTAAGGAAATACATCATTGTATTACTACAAAATAGGTATATACTCAATTTTAATATTAACTTTTCCATCTGTAGAATGTGTATACTATTCTTCCCAAAGGATCTCATTTAGAAGATTCACCAAGGGAGAATCTAGACATGAATCAGATGATGAATTATACCCTATAAAGATAAGGAATTACAATTATTCATTACAAATCATAATTTCCTTCTCTTTGAAATAAATCTATGAACCATATTTTGAAATCTAGTCCATACCAAAGATTATATCAAAATAAACCATAGGCATAATAATAAGGTCAAAAATTAGGGATTTTTTATTTTTCATAATGGGAGATGAATAACACATCCTTGTTCTAGTGATAATTTTATTGAAAGTATTGATTGATAAATCCATTATTAATGTGATACATAAATATCTAATTTTCATGGAAAACATGGAAGATATAAAATAGTGTGAAGATCAAAAATAAAATAAAGTATTATCTAAAATTGTGGATATGATTAAAGTACCGACCACCATATCTTTAGGAACTTCAACCTCAAATATTGTGATTTCATAAGATTTCCCTTTCTCCCTTCGAGTTTTCTAGGGAAAATTCCCTTTATACAAAGGGAAATAATTTTCACAGTACCCTATCTCCTTATAGTTGAATCATTACACATTTGGAAGCTTCTTTATTTCCCTTTAAATTACGATCCTGGTAGCCTTTCTCTTCGCACTTGAAGAAAACTCCCATTCCCAGCAAGCATATTCATCAGTGTTTATTTATACATTTATTACATGTTGAAAATTACAACCTACCATTCTCTCCTTTTTCTATATTTACTTTTCTTGAGTTCTCAACAACCCTTTTTTTATCTTGATTTACTTAGAAGTCACAAGAGTTAGAAAATTATTTCTCTATATTCACAGCACATGATACCATATCCTTGTATGATGAGAAGGTTTGGGAGACTAGTGACCTTAGAAGGATTGTATTTATTTTATAAAATAAATGGTCAATATTAATCCTTGGATTATGTACATAGTCCGAAACATTCCTTTCTAACCCTGTAAATTTGGCTTCATACTTAGCAATATTTTCATCTTCATTTTGTCTTAGACTCAAGAATTGTATCTCTATATCTACTCATTACTCATGATGAAAATATTTTTCCAAGAAGAGTAACTTAAAATAATTCCATTCCATGATCTTTATTTCCTCATCATCCTTGGTATTTTGAATCAATTACCACCATTGATCCTCATTTCCTAAGAGATGATAAACTACCATGACAACCTTATCCCTTTCTTTACTTCTCAGAGTGAGAAATATATTTTCTATGAAACTTATCCATGAATTAGCTAAAAATAAAATTTTAGTCCCATTAAATGATAGAGGTTACTGAAACATTAAGTGGTCTAACATTGTTACAACACATTGTGGATCAATATTTTTCTCCATTCGAGCAAGGTTATTGGTCATAACATGAGTCAACTTCCCTAATATATTTATAATTTGTTCATCTCTAACTATAACTCTAGATCTCACTTTATTATATTTACTAGGAAGGAAATAATTAAATTAATTACATGAATTTATATAGTTCCCTTTTCTTCCACTAGTAACTATTTATAAACAATGAAACACACTAGATTAAATCACAACATTATGCATCATAATGTAAAATTTCAAAACTAGCTAATATCATAATCATAAACTTGATTTATTTAGAACGTTTTCAAATCATAAAATTATTTTAAAATACTTAATAATTATTTGTAAATAAAACTTAAATTAACCCAATCATACTCTCTAAGAGTGTCAAACCAAGTTTATAGTAAGGGAATACTCACCATGCACTAGAATGATAGATGAGATATACTCAAACCAACTCTTTTTAGAATGATTAACCTTATATGAATCTATTATGAAACCACATCCAATTGTATTATCCGGATAGATATATATTTCTAGGAGAACCACATAATCACTACCTTACCAAAAATTTATAATTCTATCATATACTTAGAATTATCCTCTAAGTCAGTCATAGGGTTACATTCCCTAATCTATATTTTCCTAAATATAACTCTCAAGGTTTCTAATAAACATGATCTAATACAAAATATAAAGGCTCTAAATCTAGTAGACCATAATTAGTTGTTACTTTATTACATTGACCTAAGATACAAGTGATTGTATCCCAAAGGACTAAATAATTTAGTAGTATTAGTAAACTAGATAAATACTTGAATCTCACATTATAATTTATAACTTAAAATACAACACAATATTTTCTTTGAGAACACCATTATTCCCTTTAGAATATCTCTACATATCAATAATAATATAATTATTAAAATCTTAGGGAAAGGAAATATAAAAATGGTTGATCTTAGATGCTCATTAATGGTATGCGTATAACAGAATCTAGCATCAAGTAAATAAACCATGAATAATATGTATGATATAATAATCAAATATAACACATGAATAATACTATAATTGAGGTGAATAAATCCATATAAAACATATCAACATAAATAATCAGATGGATAATAATAACAAGTTTCATAATGATTGAATGCATAATTTCGTACATCATAAACTTACCATCAAGGTCTCATGCCAAGATATCATACCTAAATGGGAAAGGAATTAGAAAAATACCCAAAATATATTGTCTTATGAGACCTACCGATACATATATGGGTTATATCAAGCCCCACCTATCACTTACTAAGTTCAATACATTCATCATATGAAAGGGGTGAAACATAATCAATGTAAAAATTCATATTAAAAAACTAGCATATGAAATGTTAATAATTTCCCCAATAAATAAGCATAATTATAAACCATACAGAGTAATATGATGAATGGTATAAAAATATTACATCCCTAGTAAAAAATAATATTCAGCAAAGAATTTTGGCATAACTGAATATACTTTAAGAAGATCACTGGAAAATTTATTGAAGAAAATAACCTTTTCACTTTGAAATCACTTAGTTAAATACCTATAAAATATTAAGGAAATTTTTTTATTTGAAAATATACTTGTAAAATTATAAAGTAATATTCAGAGAAATTATTGGTCATGATAGTGGGTAATTCTTTACATGTTGTAGAAGTTAAATAATATCCCTTTCACACTGTTGTGAAAGGTTAAAAAGTACATCATTCAGAAAATTATAATAAGATTTATTTTAATTTTTTTTTAAAAATTAAAAAATAGTTAAAAATTTATTTAAAAAATAATTGGATAATGTTATAAATATCCTTTTAGATGTTTTATGGGAAATATAGACATGAAAGAGAAAGATCCCCGACCAAATAGGAAAATAATGTTGGTTTTCCTTAAAAGAATTATTTTGGTATCTTGATTACTTAAAGAGAGGAAATTGAAATGAAAAATTGTAATTTATAAAATAAGCATATCAGAAGAAAATATATTGGGTTTAAGATATAAATATAAAATAATTTCCCCATTGGATACATAAATATAAACAATCCTGAGTAATGTTGAGATTGTGAAATAAACCCTTACCGCATTGGTAACATTTGAATCGTAAGCCTAATGAAATAAAGATACTTATATGGATATAAAAATACCCATAAATTTTATAATAATTATCATGAAATATATTCGTGGGTGTTATATACACCACATAAAATAAACAAGTGGTGAATATGATATATGTCTCACAGAAATAAAAGTGAGAAGAAAATCCCTTACCCCAGGTCTGAATTCCTACATATGTGTTTGATACTCCTGTATAATAAATATATATTTATTATACATATATTATATAACCACAATCATATATATCATACCATATATTATTTAACTATAATCATTTATCATCCATTTATTAACAATTCTTTGTTAAAATCACAGTTTCAGGTAATAATTGCTTCATTTTTTATGTATGTCTTGGTTTAGTAGTTATAGCCCTTGTAATTTGATCATGGTCACATAATATATAGAATTATAATAATGATATAAATATCATATATATTAATTATATATGTATTTTTTTAATTCATAAAATTTAGAGATAGAAAAATGAATTACACCGTTCATGGAGACGGTAGACTATACGTACGCATGAACACTATTTTCATTTTTTTGATGGATGAAATGAAAGAAAATAAAATAATAATTAAACCTTAAAAAATAATTTATATATCATATATATCATATATATTCATTAAATATATCATTATTATGATCTATGTCAAAATTAATTAAAAACACATCACATCAATTCATGGAGACGATAGTCCACATGTACACACGAGAGACATTATGATTTTCCAATAGATTAGAAGGTAAGAAGGTAGATGTGATATTATAAATTAAAAAGTATAATTATGTAATAATTATCATATATATACATTAAATACATCATTATATCCATTCTTGATAGGTGGTGATGGAAAAAAATTACATTAGTTCGCGAGGCGGTAGTCTGCCGTACACACGATCGACAGTTTAGTTTCCAATTTAATGGAAGAGGGGATGTATATAGGTTATAAAATTAACATAAAAACATCTAAGTATATTTAATATATTTTTGTTTTTATTTTATTATAGTTTGAAAATATTTTAATGGGGTATATGAATAAATAAAATGAAGATGCATGGTTAAGAATTATACCTCTTCTTCGGAGAACCTCTTTTGGTTTATAGCTAAATACTTCCTAGGATGGTTTTATGATAAAACCAGGGAATATTGGTAATGGGGAGGGATATAATGAAGGGATTTGGTCAAGGATTTTCTGAACCAAAATTATATTTAAGTGTGAATAGTATAGGATAGGGGTGTCCTTTTATAAGTGGGGGATGGGATCCACTTAGAAAATTCCTAAAAGAATAAAAAATGATAAAGTAATTCCCAAAAAAATATTTCCAAATGGCCATAGATTAAAAATTAAGGATATTATAAGGTAAAAATATTGACATAAAATAGGATTTAAACATGTTTAATTGCCAAAATTACCCTTACATTTGGTTTAACCCCACAGTAAACCCATTTTAACCTTAACCAGGTAATTAATTTTTATTGGTTTTACTATTCATTATGAATATAAATTAAGTCAACATTATTACCTAATATTATTTATTATTATTACAAAAATGGAATCAAATTTATTAAATTCAATTAATATAAGTTTCATAATTTAATTTAAAATCTAACCTGCAAGCACGATGAAAATGTAGTTTTTTAAAGAAAAAGTATTATTAAGTACAAAAAAATTTTATATAAGAATTCAATATAAAATTGATCCCAATGACCTAAATTGGATTAATAATAATATAATTTAATGTATTTTACCTTTTAAATAATTTAAAATAAAATATAACTTTGTAAATGATTTAAAAAAAGATAATTTTTAATAAAAATCAGCATTTTCACTATTCATTGAAAAAATTAATCTTTTCAAAAAATTATTAAAAAATCACTTTAAGATAATTTTGAAATTTTGGTTTAAAAAATAAAGTTCTTTTTGTAAAAATATATTTTATAAAAGTTTCAAAAATTAATTTTTAAATAAGTGCGACATGATAGAACCGTTGTTTATAAAAATGTAGTTTTAAGCCTAAGACTGAATTTATTCTTATCTTATGATTTGAAAAAATACTATATGAATGATAAAACATTTTATTGAAAATATAATATATAAATCATGAAAATAGATTTATTCTTATCTCATGATTTTATAAAATATTAAATGAATGATATAACATTTTATTGAAAATATAATATACAAATTTCATTAAGATAACTCACCAATAGTGATTAATTTAATTTATTAAGATAAAAACATATTGCGTACATAAAAATATTTCTTTTACTTTATTTTTTTTTATTTTTTTTCAATTTTAAACCAACGAATTTATTTTATACATGTGTAAACCGTATACTTTTCTTAATTTAGTTAGTCCTATTTATACCTTCCTATTTAATGGCTTGGTTATAACGGTTTAATATATTATAGTTCATTTAGACTCAAGGTTGCGTGTATCACAAGCTATCAAAGAGATTAAATTTAAATAAATATATCATAAAATCTTTGAGTGTTACATGGTCAGTATCAATATAGTACTTATTAAATTTAGATACATGAAATACATTGCATTTGGAGCTGAATCATGGAGGTAAATCCAACCGATAAGCCACATCATCATTTTTTTCAATATTTCAAAAGGGCTATTGTACTGAGGAGACAATTTACCTTGCTTACCCAAATGTCAATTCTATAGACTCTGAGAGACTTTAAATAACACACACTACCATAAAAATAGGTTTCTGTAGTGCCACCCTTTATCACCACTAAAAAAAAGCGGTGATAAATGGCACTTTTAACAGCGCTAAAAAAAGTGCTGTTAAAAGTGACCCTTTATCAGTTCTTTTTTTAGAGCTAATAAATGGGACCGCTTTATCAGTGTTTTTTTAGTAGCGCTGATACAGGGGGGGGGGCTTTATCAGTGATTTTTCCTAGCACTGATAAAATGTATATTTCTAAAAAAGTCATGAAAAATAATATATTGTTATATAAGTATATTTAAATTGATATAAATATAATATATATTTTTTAAATATGTTTTAGATAAGTATAAATAGACTATTACATTTAATATATAATAAATTTAGTGAAAATGGATTTAAAATATTTTAAAAAATATTATTAATTAAATATTTTCTAATTATCATCGATTAATAATCTTTTAATAACAATTTGAAGACACAAAAAATCAAAAAAATTAATAAAAGATCTAAACTAAGTTGAAAATGTAACTCAAACTTCAAACGACCATAATTTTTGATCCAGGCGTCCATTTGAGCTCTACAACATATCAAATTGAAGCTTGCGATGTGCTTTACGCGATAATGAATGAAGGAAACCTTCTATCACAATTTTCGAGGCCCAAAAAGGCTCATAAGTACTCCAAAACTGAGTTTTTAGTCGGGATACCCCGATATTTTAACATTCAAACAGGTATAACTTATGATCCAGATGTTTTATAGGGATTTACCACATATCATATCAAATATTGTTTCATTTTCTTCGATTTTAATGGTTGTGGAGTTGAAACAGACTTCTGGATTAGTAGTTATGGTTGTTTTAACATTTTATGACTTTTCAGATATATATATATATCTATTTATTCATAAATATATATATATATATATATATGTGTGTGTGTGTGTGTGTATGTATGTGTGTATCTGTATGTGTGTGTGTGTGTTGTATATATGTATGTATGTATGTACGCATTTATTTATTTATAAACACACATAAAAAAACATATTTTATAAATGTATTTAAAACTAATCTTATAAATATATATTAATATACAAATAAATATACGGATAAAAAATTATAACTAAAAATATATATATAAATAAATATAAATATATATTAATATACGAATAAATATATATATACACACACACTAATATATGAATAAATATATATGTATTAATATAACTAAATATATTTATATTAATTTGAATCTATATCAATATACAAATAAATATAACTATATATAGATATATAAATAAATATAAATATATATTAATATACGAATAAATAAATATATATTAATATATAAATAAATATATATATATTAATATATGAATATATATATATATATGTATTAATATAACTAAATATATTTATATTAATATGAATCTATATTAATATACGAATAAATATAACTATATATATATAAATATAAATATATATTAATATAAGAATAAATTAGTAAATATATATATATATATATTAATATATATGCATTAATATAACAAAATATATTTATATTAATATGAATCTATATTAATATATGAATAAATATAACTATATATATATATAATTATATATATCATTAAATAGAGAAAAAAACTAAATAGCTTAGTGGTAAAGGTGTAGGCGCGTAAGGGGGGAGGTCTTGGGTTCGAGTTTGGGTGAAAGCAGGGGTGCACGGGCAAGTGGGGGATGCACGGGCAAGTGCAGTGTGTAGAGAGTGGGAGGGGGTCTGCCTAGCGCTGATAAAGGGGGGGGGGGGGGGTCAAGTGCTATTAAAAGCTCCCCAAGCATTGTATTTTCTTTTTAACTTTTTTTTAATTTTTTTTTGACTTTTATCAGTGCTAAAAAAAGTGCTGATAAAGGAATTTTTTATCAATGCTTTTTTTAGTGCTGATAAAAGGGGCCTTTATCAGCGCTTTTCTGAGTGCTGATAAAAGTGACCCACTTTTATCTTCGCATCGATTAACAACACTTTTATAGCGCTGTTAATGCCCTTTTCTAGTGCTGATAAAGCCCATATTTATAGTAGTGACATGAACTCCCACATAAAATGACAATAGTCAAAAATGATGATCCACATAAGATTTTTGATGACTATGAGTCATAGCTATCCTTAACCAGAATGTCTCAATTTTCTCAATAATCTCTAGAATAAAGATAGGCCCAAAAAATGTAGCCTCTTTTGTCTCCAACCAAAAAAGTAGAGACTAAAATAGAAGACTATACAATGCTTCAAAAGGACCCATATGTATTGATTCTTTAGATCTGTTATTGTATGAGAACTCCACTAATGGTATGTGATCTTCTCATGAGAATTTGAAATACATAACATAAACCCAGAGTATGTATTATAATGTTTGGATCATTCATTACAATTTTCCATCAATTTTAGGATGATAATCCATGATCATGTTCAACTGGTTATGAAAATATTATTTTAAATATTTTTAAATCCCAGAGGTGAAATGAGGATCTCAGTTTGAGACAATCAAAACTGAGATTCCATGAAAATTTAAAACTTACAAAATAAATAGTTTTTATTAGTATTCCACCATATTGGAATGATCCAATACATAATTAGCTATATTAAATCTTGTTTTTGAACCATTCTTGGTAGACTTGTGATAACATATATAGCTATATGATCTCATTTTTAGATAGGGATAGGAAAATATTTCAGTATATCAACCCATCATTAGTGCTCAACCTTGGCTTGCTAACAAGTGAGGCATCTCAATACATAATTTGTGACTTTCCTTTTCATGCTAGACCATCATAAATGAGTTCTAAATAACTTATAAATATTCTGAATTATAGGATGAACAACCCATTTCAAGTGGTGTAACATAGAAGTTAGTTGTTCTTGACACGACAACAAAACGACTATCCAATATTGAAAAAGAAAAAAATAATTTCCATCCCATTTACATTTATCAATGGTATCCCCACCATTAAGTTTTTTATATAATGGTAAGGCACTTTATATCCGTTTTTTGATCATCCTTAACTTGGTTTACCAAATCAGGTATGATATTCAGTGGAAAGAAAATCATGATTTTATTTTTCTCAGTGAAATACAAATGTATATCAATAAACATATCCATCAATTACCACTAATCATGAGATTATATGGATTCCAAATCAAATCATCCACCATATAATTCTCTTTTCTAGGTGTATAAACCAAATCAAAGTCTAAAATTTGAAGATATTTAATCCATCAAAATTTTCCCACATTTAAATACTTTTGTGAAAAGATGAATTTCAAACTTCTATGATCCATGAACACAATGAATTTCTCACTAAATAGATAATGATTCCAAGTTTTTAAAACATGGACTACTTTATCTAATTCCAAATCAGGAGTCAAATAATTATTTTCATGAATTAAATACTATCATAATCCATAATATACCAAATTTTCACCTATAATGATAACACAGATGATCCCATATCCATACGCATCAAAAAAATACTATATAACCATTCCTAGGTTCTATAAAAAAAATAATTAGTGCAAAAGTGAGCCTTAATTTAAGATTAAAAAATTATTTTTGACAATCATCACTCTAATGTAATGGAGTACCATTTCTCAAGAGTGCTTTAGTTGGATATGTGAATCACGAGAAGTCCCAAAAAAAGTGATGGTAGTAACTTACTAAGACTATAAAGTTTCATATCTTAAAGATTTTATTCAATAGTTTCCAAGAGACAAAAACATCTATATTTATAGGGTTCACTAATACACCTTTTTCAAAAAAGACATGACCACATAAGTGAACCTATTGTATCCAAAAATTACATTTAGATAAATTTTCATATAAACAGTGCTCCCACAAAATTCTCAACACAATATCTATATGTTTATCATGTTTTTTTTGAGTTTGAGAATATACCATAATTTCATCCACAAATAGCACAATGAAAGAGTATAGGTACTATCGAAATACCCGATTCATTAATTACATGAAAATTAGTGGTATATTTTTAAGACCAAAGGGCATGACCACATATTCATAATGACCATAATTACTCCTAATAGTTGTATTTGGTATGTCCTCTTTCCTAACCCAGAGTTGGTGATACCCAGAGCATAGATTAATCTTAGAGTAGCATTGGGTTCCCTTAAATTGATCAAAAAGAACATCAATATGAGGTAATGGATATCTATTATTTATAGAAACCTGGTTTAACTTATGATAATTAGTATAGAGTCATAACAAACCATCTTCCTTTTTGAAAAAAATAACTAGATTTTCCCAAAGGGGCGTACTTGGTCTTATTAACCCTTTACTTTCTGATTCCTCTGACTATATTTTCAGCTCCTTCAACTCTGTTAGTTCTATTATATATGATGGAAGTGAACTATGATTTGTCCCCAAAAGGATATCAATTTTAAATTCCCCTTCCCTTTTAGGTGTAAAACCATTGAAATTATTATGAAACACATATATATAGTGATCCACAATGGTAAGAAAATTTCTACCCTCAATTATGTTTTAATTCCCCAAAGTGACCATTCAAAATTGTTAATAAATAGTTCCAACCATTGGATCTAAAGATAATACAATTACAAAGTTCAAACTACATATTCCTTTAAGAATATGAACTATCTAAAAAGGAGATACAAACTTTTCTCATTTCTCATAACAATCAATACAGGCCTTGAAAGAAACTAACCAATCCATTCTCATGATAAATTCAAATACATCTATATTCAAAATAGAAAATACCCAATCAATTTTTATAAAACAAGTTACACATTTAAATCCCTTGAACTCTCACTGCCTGATAGGTTTCTGGATACTCATCACCTGTGACATCATATTTATATGAAATTCCATTTAATGAATGTAAAATAAAGAAATAAAATAGTTGGACTCACAAGTATCAAATATAATTTACAGAGTAGAGTTAAGAATAATGGTACCTTGTACTGTAAAAGGACCTAATTGATCTTTTGTGATCATATAATTAGAACTATACAACTAGTTACTCACTCCCCCTTGTTCCTTTGTTCTATACTTTGGTTTCATTGTTTGAGGAGTTGATGCGTTCCTAGAATCACCCAAATTCACTCTGTTTACTATTATAATTAGGCTATCCAGTTGAAGCATATGATGTTTAAGAGACATGATATTTATTTCCAACATTTGACTTTATATCACTATAGTGATAACATTAAAGGTGTACCATATGATTATATTTGTGAAATGCATTTATTTTAGCAATAAAATATCACTTCATATACTCAAATAAACTACATTGGAAACATCTATGCTTGATTTTGGGTTATGGAAGAAAGTTAACCAATTCAATGGTTTGATTATGAGATGATAAACCACCTTGGAAGAAGGAATCACTCTTATAATTATTCCTAGAATAAGATTGACCACTTTTTCCTATGGATAGAAACATACTTACTCCAGTTATATTTCTAGATATATCCCTTTTCTCCATTGTCACTCCATTATCCATATCTGTATAATCAGTAATACAGAGCATAACTATCTTAGAACAGATCTTAAATAATATTAAAAACTCAAATATGTGTTCATTAAAGGATTCACTATAATCTAATTATAGATAAAAACAAACTAAGTTCATAAAATTATCCATGTAATCTAATAATGATAGATTTTAGTGCATAAGTTGAAGAAGTCTACCATTTTGGATATCTTGAAGGTGTGAGGATAGAATTTTTTATCGATTAATTATTCAAATCCTTCCCATGTAAGGCCTTGGTAAGCTTTATATTAGACATATAAATCCCACCATTTGTATAAAAGATCCTATAATATGTATATTTTTAATTTGACTTTCAGATTAGCCACCATTCTAAGGAAATCAAAGATTTAGTTTATTATATTAATACACACTTCCTCATTTTTAGGTTCTAAATCAATTTAAAAGATTAGTGGATTATGTTTCTAAAACTAAAAATAATTATTTTATTGTTAAGGGTTTTTATTTTGATTTCCCTTAATAAAAGATTAAAAATATCAAACAATGCTATGTTGGTTCACCCGAGGTTCAAGTGTGACCATGTTTTTTGTGGCCTCTTTTTATGGGTTTTTACATCTCCTAACAAGTTCAATTTAACTATATACATAAAAAACACCACTTAGTCATCACACATTTGAAACTAAATGCTTATAATATTCAGAATCATCAAAAGAAATCATCATTATCAACACTTTTCAAAAATAATGAAACATAACATGAGTAATGCAGTCCTAGTGGTAAGTATCTGTACTAATGCATGATATGTTATACTCATTAGATAAAACCATAATGATGATATGATAACACACTTATAAGTTTTTTAGAATTTAACACCCCAAGCTTCCACGATACCTTTCTCTTTGAATAATGCAATAGCTTGCGCTGCACGCAACTTCGAGTTCTAACACACCACGACCAATCAAACTAGCCATAATGAATAGTAATACCCAATTTTTGAAATTTTATAAATTTTATTTATCAAAATGGAATTTATTTTTGGATTCGGAATACCAAAATTAGCTTAGGGTGAGTTTTTGGTATTTTTCTGAAAACTTTCAATTTTTGATGAATAGTGAAAAACACTACGTTATTGTTTAAAACTTACTTTTTATTTAAATAACTATTTATTTTATTTAAATTTATTTTAGTTAAAAATAGATAAATAATACCTATATAAGTTAAATTTAATTAATTAGAGTCATTTTATAATAAAATTTGATGTATAAAATTTTATCGAACATTTTAACGTCTTTTACCCACCTTTTAGGAACATTTGCAAATTTGCATAAAATGTAATTTTTCCAATTATGTGAATTGAATTTCAAAAATCATAGAGAAATGGTTGAAATCATTAAGTAAAATTTGGTTCAATAAGATGAAAATAATTTTTTTGTGAATAGTAACTTTTGAATTTTATTTACTGCGGTTAAAAGTAAATAGGGTAATTAAAGGTAAAAATGATATTATAATTGTAAGGGTTGGTGTCCTCAGAACCAACTGTTTTGTACTTTGATTACATAAATGTTCACTTATTATATATTGTTCATTGTTCTGCATGACTATAATATAATAATGTCCTGAAATATTTGTTGCATTAATAAGGTCATAGTAGATCCCCGCTATGATGAGAACCTTGAAATGCTATAACAATATTCTTAAATAATGTTCTGCGGTTGGATGACATACTATGATAGGACACATAGTATACAGACCGTCATGTGCGAGTACTCATAAGAAGACGAGACTCTCTCTCATGGAGTTCGCACTTGGTAATCTCCAAGATGGGAGATTATGAGAACAGACCCGCCAGTAGTAATTCCGCATGTCTTGGAGTCATCAGATATTACTATCTACGAGCGTGTGTAATGGTCCTTAGACTGGAAGATTATCATTAACTCATGTCATGACTCGCGCACTTAGATTTACTGACGAAAACCGTCACGCAGACAGTTGGCGGGAAGTAGGGTACGTTGGGTGCGTCACGAGTGACATGTTGTTAATGGATAAGTCAAGGAAGGATTTGTCCCTTCCATTTATGGAAGTTGATATCTCGGACCTTTGATTGAAATAGAACTGTCGCATTAAATTCCATGGCCATGGTGTAAACTATGAGTTTATTTCAGGTAGTCAAAGAACGACATATCAAGCATATAGGTTTATGACACTGCCATGAAACCTGCTTGATGAGATATTGAGACAAAGGGATTAAATTACACAGTAAGCGTTCGTATGAGGTGATACGTCAATGCGGCGTCAACTTCTTTCTCTTGGGTGCCTTGACCCGTTGCTATACAGTAATCTTGGACTTTAGGCAAGCCCGCCTAATGCCAACGAGAAAGAGGCCTAGAGGGTCACACACTAAGTGTATCCACGTATCTCAAGTTGAATAAAGATTATTCACGTATGTGGTTTAATAATTATTCAAGGAAGCCTAAGTTGTTTTAAATTATGGAGGAAAAAGAAAATAAAACAAGTACACGTCGTGTATTATTATTACATGCCGTGTAGTTTTATTTTGGAAAGGAAATGAATAAATGAAAACAAGATATACACGCCGTGTAGTTTTCAATGAAAAACAAGTACACGCCGTGTATTTATTAATACACGCCATGTAGTTTTTTTTAGTTGGGATTTTGAGGATATAATATTATTTTAAATGATATTTATTATAATCAGCGTGGGCGCATGTCAAGGAATTATTTATTCGACATGGGGTTTTAAATAAAGAGTCAATGAAATAAATAAAATGCGTAACGCGTTTATTTATTTTCATAACTCTATAACCCCACACACCCGATTATAAATATCCTCACAACCCCAACTCTTTTCTGACACAAGAGAATCGTTGTGCACAACATCTATGAAGAATTATTTCAAGGCCGAAAGAACCTCTTCCTCCAAGAACGCTCTCAAGACCGAGAGAGATCCTCTTCCGTCGGATCAAGACAATCTAAGGCGGACAACGCAAGCAAAGGCTTCTCCACGCTAGCACCCGGAGAATCTTTTGGCGACGTCCAGAGATACGAGGTACACGTGTGGATCACCGCTAGAGGGAGTCTACACTTGGCTTCTGCGACGCAATGACGGATCACATCGACAACGTGATTGAGAACATCAACGAAGAAAGAACACCCAAAAGGTATTTCTTTATAATTAATTAAATTAATTATAATCAACCTGTAACGATCCTTGTTTGTGGTTCCGGGAAAAACCATCTTCTTTGTCTTTTTTTGTGATTTGATCCGTAGAGACTGGCGTTTATCGTCGTATTGATCCCGGATTGATCATTGCTAATGACAAAAAGCCAAGTGGGCACATCTACCCACGTGCTTCCGCTGCGCCCGGAACCTTCAAATGGTATCAGAGGGAGGTTAGAACGTTGATTATAGTTATTTAATTTTCGTTGATAATTTACGCATTCATATTTGATTCAATTCGAAATAAATCATTCTATAAATCTGAATTAACGAGATCTATTCTTCCTCCTTCGTTTCTCGATTCATATCACAGAAACGACCTTTTAATTTTAATTTTGATTAAAATAAAAACGAGGAACTCATCCAGAGGAGCCGCTATTTCTGTCTGTACAACACGGGATTACACGGCGTGTAATTAAAACTACACGCCGTGTACTTAGGTTCAACGAACCGGCACTGGTCCGCCAAACCACGCCGTGTGAATTGATTATGCCTAAGTTTTAATCACGCTGTGTTGACCAGAATAGAACGGCGCGTGGAAACCGGAATACACGACGTGTATGTTGGAACAACACGCCGTGTAGTCCGTTCCGACCCAGGTGAAACCGTGTACAAAGATAAGTCGCGTACCGCGTATACGGGATCGCCAGGCCGGTTACCACGTAACAAGGAAGTACACGCCGTGTATGATTCATCTACATGCCATGTACTCTAAAATTTCCAAAGTACAGAAAAACACGCCAAAGCCCCGGCGTGTAGTTTGGACAAAGGGTGAAAAGAAAAATACATGCCGTGTAATTATAAACTACACGCCGTGTACTTCCCAGAAATGGAATTTCACCAGGTTTCCTCCAATGTAGTAAGACCCGTACAAGGAATATGGATGAGAAGAATCTCAAGGAAATTCAGAAAGGAATTTAAGATAAAGAATTGATTAATTATAAGATCATAATTAATTGAATTCGAGCGCGTCTTATCTTAAATAAAAGAACGATTAAAAGAATTTGAATTCTAAATATGCGTAAATGTCGTTGCATACTATAGATGATCATGAGCTAGACCAAAGACCCTTTGTATGTGTATGGTTTCATTTAAATTTATTTAATTTAAATTTGTTGGCCTGCGAGCCTTCTTCCAATAAAATGTAGGGCCTGCGTGCCCATGGTTTCTTTAATGTAAACCCATGTAATGGAGGATCTCCCAATCCAGAGGAGACGGTTCAAATCCCGAAGCCGAGGCGAAACCGACATAAGAAGATACAAAGGTGGACAGGTGGGAGCTGCAAAACACGAACCATCAGGTTCAAGGTGTTTTCCCTAGGTCAGGGTAAGCTTATCAAAACCGCTAGATAAGCTAACCAAATAGAAGCTCATGATCATGCCATCTTATTTTATTTCTGTCTGATTGCATGGTTTATATATTATGCATGTGTTGTCGCGATCACATAATTAATAAAATGAACAAGCATGAAAAGATGGAATAAAATAAAAACCGGTCTATGCGTATACATTATCGGAACATGGTTAATCACTTAAGCAAGCATCACTTGATATTAAAAAGCATGTGATAATGCAAAGATATGCATAAAGAATAAAATCCCTCAAATACCATATTAAGTCAGACCAAGCCTTCCATTACTTGATTAAGGGAAAGACTCAATAAAACTATGTGTTTGACCAACCCTTGTTGGGACACTTACTTTTATAAAGGAATCCCTTATGAAAGGTTTCAGGTTGACTTAACCATATTACATCAAGAGAAGTATCCCTTGCTAGACTTGATGTAATATTGGAGGAAAGAGTTGAGGAAATACAAGTCAGGATTTCAGGATTGGGGAGTCCACTCAACAGATCAAGGAACTGTAAGCTCACAGTTGGCAAAGACCCGCCTACCTAAATACCTTTAAATAGCTTGACCAACCCTTGTTGGGGTTATGCGAAGGGAAATATGGATCCTTGCCATTATAATGTCAAAGCAACTGGACATTCCGAGTTCAATGGTGAGGGCCATTGGGAATTGATAAAATAGTGGGAGACTTAATAAAATTTATTATTTCTCATAAAATGTAATCAAGAAAGTACTGATGAATCTTCTCTTTTAAATTGTAGAATCAAAATGACAAACACATCAACCACATTTTCTCTGCGATCAATTCTGGATAAAGACAACATCCTCACCGGCAGTAACTTTCAGGAATGGTTTAGGCACCTTCGGGTTATCCTACGCCATGAACGGAAGTTTTATGTGCTGGAGTCCTCACTTCCTGATTCTCCTGCCCCATGGGAAAGTGATGAAGATTTCCTAGTCTATGATCAAAATTTGAACGATGCTCTCGACGTTCAATGTTTGATGCTGTCATCTATGTCTAGTGAGCTCATGAAGTCTCATGAAGACATGGATGCCTACAGCATGCTCGAGCACCTCCGTGGTTTATACCAGGAGAGATCAAGACAGGAAAGGTTTGAGATCTCCAAGGATCTGTTTTAGAGCAAGCTTGGAGAGGGTGCCCCAGCTGGGCCTCATGTAGTCAAGCTCATTGGCTACATTGAGCGCTTGGAGGTTCTAGGGTTTAAACTCCCTGATGAACTGGGTACCGATCTCATTCTCGTATCACTCCCCCAGATCTTCTCAAACTTTGTTGTTAATTTCAACATGAACAATATTGAGAAGTCTCTATCTGATCTTCTTATCCTTATTCGCCAAGTGGACAATAACATGAAGCGTGAAAAGCCTTCTGTCCTTATGGTGAATAAAAGGAAAGGGAATGCAAAGAGATTTAAGCCTAAAGCTTCTTCAAGGCCTTCCAAGAAAAGGAAGATCAAAGGGGAGGCAAAGGAACAGGATGCTGTTTGTTTCTCATGTGGCAAGAAGGGTCACTGGAAGAAAAACTGCACCCAGCCAAGGAAGCAAGGGGAAGATTCAGGTGCGTTTTTTATCGAATGCAATCTATCTATTTCTACTAATTGAGTATTAGATACTTCTTGTGGTGCTCACATCTGTATCCAAATACAAGAACCAAGTAGATTCAGGAAGATTGATCGAGGGGAGATAGATCTACGAGCAGCCAACGGAGCCAGACTTGCTGCTGTAGCTTTCGGGGACTACCACCTCACATTGCCTACCGGGATGGTCTTGGTTTTGAAAGGATGTTATTATGTACCCTCTGTAACCAAAAACATTATTTTAGTATCCAGATTAGATACTGATGGATTCATATTCAAGTTTGGAAATGAATGTTGCTACTTTTATAAAGATAGAATTTGTTTTGGTAGGGCACATTTATATAACGGCCTTTATGTGTTAGACTACACAAACCAAGTAATGGCAATTGATAACAAAGTTAATTTACATGACTCATACCACACCCGACTTTGGCATCACCGGCTAGGTCATGTCAATGAGAAACGTTTGACAAAATTATATCAAGATGGGTATTTAGATTCTTTCGAACTAAAACCACTTGGTGTATGTCATGCGTGTCTACAAGGCAAAATGACCAAAGCCCCATTTAGTGGGAAAGGTGAAAGAGCTAAAGAGCTTCTAGAATTAGTTCACACAGATGTGTGTGGACCATTTCCAGTTGAAGCAAGGGGTGGGTTCTCGTATTTCATAACTTTTACTGATGATTTTAGTAGATATGGATATATCTATTTAATGAGGTATAAGTCAGATTATTTTGATCGGTTCAAAGAATACAAGAATGAAGTTGAGAACCAGCTTGGTAAGAAGATTAAGAAACTCCGCTCAGACAGAGGAGGAGAATATCTTAATCAAGACTTCATTGATTTCTTATGGGAGTTTGGGATTCTATCTCAACTCACTCCTCCTTACACACCACAGTGGAATGGTGTAAGTGAAAGGAAGAACCGCACCCTGTTGGACATGGTGAGATCAATGATGAGTCATGCGAGTCTTCCATTATCCTTTTGGGGATATGCATTACAAACAGTAGCACACATACTAAACCAAGTACCAACTAAATCGATAAATGGTATTCCATATGAGTTATGGAGTGGACGCAAAGCCATGTTATCGAATTTACACGTGTGGGGTAGCGAAGCATTTGTTAAGGCCTCTTCAGGTAACAAACTTGCACCCTGAGGCACAAAGTGTATCTTTATAGGATATCCCAAGGAAACAAGGGGATATTACCTATACAACCCCTCAGACAAAAAGGTTACAGTGGCAAGACACGCCATATTCCTTGAGAGGGAGCACATCTCCAGAAGAGATAGTGGGAGCGAGATAGACTTCGATGAAGTCGAGGCTCAAGATACACATGAGTTGGTACAAGAACAGATTCCACAAAGCCCCGTGGAAGAACAATCTGTTCCAGAGACACAAGAACTGTGTAGGAGCACGAGAGAGGTGAGAGAACCAGAACGATATGGTTTTCTTGTCACTGAGGATGGTGACTCATTATTGGTTGACAATGATGATCCTCTTACCTACAAGGAAGCAGTTGAAGGCACAGACGTTGCCAAGTGGCAAGAAGCCATGAATTCTGAAATGGATTCCATGTACCAAAACCAAGTCTGGATTTTGGTAGATCCTCCAGTTGATGTAAAGCCTATTGGTAATAAATGGGTATTCAAGAAGAAACTGGACATGGAGGGGCAAGTCAGCACCTACAAGGCACGACTGGTTGCAAAAGGTTTTAGACAGCGTCAAGGAATTGACTATGATGAAACCTTTTCACCGGTTGTAATGCTGAAGTCTATCAGAATCCTATTGGCCATTGCTACTTACCATGACTATGAAATTTGGAAAATGGATGTCAAAACAGCTTTCCTTAACGGGAACCTCCAGGAAGATGTCTACATGACACAACCTGAAGGGTTTGTGACTTCAAAGGATGCCAACAAGGTATGCAAGTTTCAAAAATCCATTTATGGATTAAAGCAAGCATCAAGGTCATGGAACATTCGTTTTGATGAAGCTGTTACAAAATTTGGCTTTGTTAAGAACGAATGTGAGCCTTGTGTCTACAAAAGGTTTAGTGGAAGTGCAGTCGTTTTCCTAATAGTATATGTCGATGACATATTGCTAATTGGAAACGAAGTACCTATCTTACAGTTAGTTAAGGCATGGTTGAATAGATGCTTCTCCATGAAAGACTTGGGCGAGGCGGCATATATTCTTGGGATCAAGATCCATCGTGATAGATCCAAGAAAATGCTGGGCCTAAGTCAAAGTACATACATTGACAAGATACTGAAGAGATTCAGTATGGAACAGTCCAAGAGGGGATTGTTGCCAGTGTCACATGACATTCATCTTTCCAAGAAAATGTGTCCTCAGACACATGAGGAAAGAAAGAGAATGGCAAGGATCCCTTACGCATCCACGATTGGGTCAGTCATGTATGCTATGCTATGTACGAGGCTAGATGTTGCTTATGCATTAAGTGCGGTAGGAAGATATCAAGCTGATCCAGGAGACCGCCATTGGATGGCAGTCAAGACTATCCTTAAGTATCTGAGGCGTACTAAGGATATGTTCTTGGTTTATGGAGGAGATGAAGAACTAGTCATCAGAGGAAATGTAGATGCTAGTTTCCAGACTGATCAAGATGACATGAAGTCGCAGACTGGATACATCTTCAGTTTGAATGAAGGTGCAGTGAGCTGGAAGAGCTCAAAACAAAGTGTGGTGGCATATTCTACAGTGGAGTCCGAGTATATCGCAGCTTCTGAGGCAGCTAAAGAAGAAGTATGGATGCGAAGCTTCGTCCAAGAGCTGGATGTTGTACCGAGCAGTAAAGATCCTATCACACTCTATTGTGATAATACTGCAGCGGTGGCACTTGCAAAAGAGCCAAGGTCACATCAGCGGACAAAGCACATACTTCGGAAGTATCATCTCTTGAGGGATTTTTCTCAGAGAGGTGAAGTTGCAGTGAGCAGTATTTCCACAGAAGACAACGTGGCGGAACCATTGACTAAAGCCTTGACTCAGCAGAAACATGATCATCATGTGAGGTCTAGCGGACTAAAAGTCGTAGGTAGTTGGCTCTAGTCCAAGTGGGAGTTTTTAAGGGTTGGTGTCCTCAGAACCAACTGTTTTGTACTTTGATTACATAAATGTTCACTTATTATATATTGTTCATTGTTCTACATGACTATAATATAATAATGTCCTAAAATATTTGTTGCATTAATAAGGTCATAGCAGATCCCCGCTATGATGAGAACCTTGAAATGCTATAACAATATTCTTAAATAATGTTCTGCGGTTGGATGACATACTATGATAGGAAACATAGTATACAGACCGTCATGTGCGAGTACTCATAAGAAGACGAGACTCTCTCTCATGGAGTTCGCACTTGGTAATCTCCAAGATAGGAGATTATGAGAACATACCCGCCAGTAGTAATTCCGCATGTCTTGGTGTCATCGGATATTGCTATCTACGAGCGTGTGTAATGGTCCTTAGACTGGAAGATTATCATTAACTCATGTCATGACTCGCACACTTAGATTTACTGACGAAAACCGTCACGCAGACAGTTGGCGGGAAGTATGGTACGTTGGGTGCGTCACGAGTGACATGTTGTTAATGGATAAGTCAAGGAAGGATTTGTCCCTTCCATTTATGGAAGTTGATATCTCGGCCCTTTGATTGAAATAGAACTGTCGCATTAAATTCCATGGCCATGGTGTAAACGATGAGTTTATTTCAGGTAGTCAAAGAACGACATATCAAGCATATAGGTTTATGACACTTCCATGAAACCTGCTTGATGAGATATTGAGACAAAGGGATTAAATTACACAGTAAGCGTTCGTATGAGGTGATACGTCAATGCGGAGTCAACTTCTTTCTCTTGGGTGCCTTGACCCGTTGCTAGACAGTAATCTTGGACTTTAGGCAAGCCCGCCTAATGCCAACGAGAAAGAGGCCTAGAGGGTCACACACTAAGTGTATCCACGTATCTCAAGTTGAATAAAGATTATTCTCGTACGTGGTTTAATAATTATTCAAGGAAGCCTAAGTTGTTTTAAATGATGGAGGAAAAAGAAAATAAAACAAGTACACGTCGTGTATTATTATTACATGCCGTGTAGTTTTATTTTGGAAAGGAAATGAATAAATGAAAACAAGATATACACGCCGTGTACATTTAATGTACACGCCGTGTAGTTTTCAATGAAAAACAAGTACACGCCGTGTATTTATTAATACACGCTGTGTAGTTTTTTTTAGTTGGGATTTTGAGGATATAATATTGTTTTAAATGATATTTATTATAATCAGTATGGGCGCATGTCAAGGAATTATTTATTCGAATTGGGGTTTTAAATAAAGAGTCAATGAAATAAATAAAACGCGTAACGCGTTTATTTATTGTCAAAACTCTATAACCCCACACACCCGATTATAAATATCCTCACAACCCCAACTCTTTTCTGACACAAGAGAATCGTTGTGCACAACATCTCTGGAGAATTCTTTCAAGGCCGAAAGAACCTCTTCCTCCAAGAACGCTCTCAAGACCGAGAGAGATCCTCTTCCATCGGATCAAGACAATCTAAGGCGGACAACGCAAGCAAAGGCTTCTCCACGCTAGCACCCGGAGAATCTTTTGGCGACGTCCAGAGATACGAGGTACACGTGTGGATCACCGCTAGAGGGAGTCTACACTTGGCTTCTGCGACGCAACGACAGATCACATCGACAACGTGATTGAGAACATCAACGAAGAAAGAACACCCAACAGGTATTTCTTTATAATTAATTAAATTAATTATAATCAACCTGTAATGATCCTTGTTTGTGGTTCCGGGAAAAACCATCTTCTTTGTCTTTTTCTGTGATTCGATCCGTGGAGACTGGCGTTTATCGTCGTATTGATCCCGGATTGATCATTGCTAATGACAAAAAGCCAAGTGGGCACATCTACCCATGCGCTTCCGCTGCGCCCGAAACCTTCAATAATTACCATAAAACATGTCCTAATTCTATTGGATAAGTGTATTTAGACCAAAATCAACATTATTAATAAAATATGATCCTCTTTGATCCACTTGGATTAGATTAGGACATTTATTATTATTTTATTTAACGAGGAGTTAAAAGTGTTAAATTCAAAGTTTAATAACTAAACTATTTTTAATATAGGGTAATAAATAAGATAAATTAGACTATAAATATTTATTATAAATATAAAAATATTTCCTACATAATGGTATTTTATTTATAATTTTTAGACATTAAATAATTAAATTTATTTATGACACAATGATTATGCAGTAATTAACTTATTAATGAAAGATTAAAATAATTGATATTATAAATATCAAAATAAATGTAAATTGAGACTTTTTATGCATTAAACTAATTTTATAGGTTAATATGACATTTTAGGGTTGATTAACTGATTTTTTTTCTAAGTGATAAAGTTTTTATGGCTTTCACAAAAACCAAATTCTAAATAGTGTCAAAATTGACATAAATGAGTTTTTAAAAAAAATACTATATTATTAATTGATATAATATTCCTAAAAATATAAGTTCCAGACAAAGGAATTAGATAAGGTTATATATATCAATAATGAACCACTTTGACTTCTATTGGATTTTTATAGTAAGTCTATTAACCATTTATTAGAATAATAGAAGAATACATGGTAAAAGTTAAACTATTTAACTAAGAGTTAAATCTAAAAGATAAGTTAAATATGGTGACCTAAACCTATATAAAACCCATTGGTTGAGTATTTTTAGACACATAACTACCTTATAATCTAAATAAATTATTTTTTATCCATTATAAATCGAATATGATTGTATAATAAATTAATATTTCAAACTTTTCCTAAAGTGACCCTCACCTCTCTTATAAAAAGGTACTTCCCCTTATCTAAAAATCACACCTCCAAATCCATTTTTCTCAGACAAACCCGAATCAAATATCCCCCAAAATAGACTCACTTAAACCTAGATACCTTACTTTTATCATAAATTCAATCTAAGGATCCCTTTTGATCAAATCAAAAGGAAGCACCTGAAGAAGAGGTAATTATTTCATCACCTCTTTCAAAGTTCTTTTCTTCTTTCACTTCCTCTTTCTTTGTTGTTTCCATACCAAAAATAATAACTCCAGTACCTTATACATAATGTGATGTTATTATAAATATTATACAACCATATTCATTATTCTATCCATCCTATGAATGACAAAGTCACCATACGTGCGTAAATACAACTTACCGTCTCCACGTCGTGGTGTCGTTTGTTATTCAACACTTCATTATTTGGATGGGTATAATAATGGGTATAATTTATGTAAATAATAAATATAACATGTTGATTATTATTTATATATGATATACCATCAAATTACATATAATTTTTCCATCAATATAATGATATTGTTGCTCATGCGTACGTACGGATTACCGTCTCCACGAACGTGATGAGATTCATTCCCCATCGTAATAATTCAAGAATATTTTTTATTTTATTATGAAAAATAATTTTTAATAACTTAATATCATTATGGGTATGAATAAAATACATACTATCCATAACAAACCTGACTTACGTAAAAAACATATAAAGGAAAACAAATATGTTAATACCCGAAACTACAATACTACTGAAATATTATTAACAAAGCAATATTAAAATATCATATATGATATCATATTTATGTTTGTGGTTCTTGTATAATTTAATAAAAATTATTTAACTATTATACAAGAGGTTAACGTACTATCGACCAAGTAAAAGTACAAGGTAAGGGTTAATTTTACAATCTCTTTATTATCTGAGGTTGTTTTTTCGAAAGTATCTACTGTGACTTATTTATTATCAACATACATGTTTCTTAAAAATATATTTCAAAACATTTTTACTACTCCCTAGAATATGGGTTAAATTCATTTATACCCTTTTTTTATTTTTTATAATTTTTTTGAAAGGAATCTTTCCGTCATTTTCTAAATAAGGTACTTTATGACCTTTTCGCAAATTAAGGTAAGAATGTTTTTTTAACTTATACTGTGGGTGTGACTATTTTCCGCCGTTATAAAACTTTCGAAACTTTCCTTAAAAGATTATAAGAATATTTTCAAAATAAATGTTTTCTTTTATAATTACGTTACTTTTAGATGATTTCAAAATAGAAAGAGATATTTCTCTCAAATAGTTTTGATTTCATCTATGTCAACATCCTTTGATGGATTTTACACTTGTTTGAAGTTGATTTATTATGATACAATATTACATATTGTATTGAAGGTTTTGTGATATGTATGACTATAGATGTGTTATTTTTATACCATTCATGATTAATGGTTAAAGTATTAACATTTCATATGCTAGTTTTTGTAACACCCCAAGCTTCCACGGTATGCTTCTCTTTGAATAATGCAGTAGCGGGTGTTGTACGCAACTTTGAGTTCTAACACACCACAACCAATTAAACTAGCCGTTATGAATAGTAATACCCACTTTTTTAAATTTTATAAATTTTATCTTTCAAAATGGAATTCATTTTTGGATTTGGAATATCGAAATTAGCTTAGGGTGAATTTTTGGTATTTTTCTGAAAACTTTCAATTTTTGATGAATAGTGGAAAACACTGAGTTATAGTTTAAAATCGAATTTTTATTTATTTTATTTAAATTTATTTTAGGTAAAAATAGATACATAATACCTATATAAGTTAAATGTAATTCATTTGAGTTAGTTTATTATAATTTTAGATATATAAAAATTTTAATGAACTTTTCACCGTCTTTTACCCACCTCCTAGGAGAGTTTGAAAATTCACATAAAACTTAATTTTACTGCTTCTGTGAGTGGAATTTCAAAAATACGAGAGACACGGTTGATATAATTAAGTAAAATGTGGTTCAATGAGATGAAAATAATTTTTTGTGAATAGTAACTTTTTACTTTTATTTACCACGGTTAAAAGTAAATAGGGTAATTAAGGGTAAAAATGATATTATTATTACCCTAACACATGTCCTAATTATATTGGATAAGTATAATTCGAACAAAAACAATCTTAGGAATAAAATATGAACCTCTTTGGTCCACTTGGATTAGATTAGGACACTTATTATTATTTTATTTAAAGAAGAGTTAAAAAAGTTAAAATCAAAGTTTAATAACTAAAACATTTTAAATATAGGGTTATACATAAGATAAATTAGACTATAAATATTAATTAGAAATATAAAAAACTTTCCTACATAATGGTATTTTATTTATATTTTTTAGACGTTAAATAATTTAATTTATTTATGACACAATGTTGATGCAGTAATTACCTAATTAATAAAATATTAAAGTAATTGATATTATAAATATCCAAATAAATGTAATTTGAGACTTTTTATGAATTAAAATAATTTTATAGGTTAATATGACATATTAGGGTTGGTTAGATGATTTTTTTATAAGTAATAATGCTTTTATGAATTTAGCAAAAACAAAATACCAAATGGTGTTAAAATTGACAGAAAAGAGTTTTTAAAACAAATATTATATTATTAATTGATATTCTATTCCTAAAAATATAAGGTTTGTCCAAAGGACTTATATAATGATAGGTGTATCATTAATGAACCACTTGGGGTTCTCTTGGAAGTATATAGTAATTTTATTAACCATATAATATAAAAATACAAAGAGACATGGTAAATGTCAAACTATTTAACTAAGAGTTAAATCTAAAAGATAAAGTTAATATAGTGACCCAAACCTGTATAAAACCTATTTATTGAGTGGTTTTATACCCATAACCACCTTATACTTTAAATAATCCATTTTTGTGCCATTAGAAACCGAAAATTATTTTATTATAAAATAATATTTATAGCTTTTCCTAAGGTGCCCCTCACCCCTCTTATAAAGGGGCACTCCCCCTTCTCTCTAATTCACACCTTCAAAGCCATTTGGATCGGCCAAAATATGCCCAAATACCCCATAAAATTCCCTAAATATATACTATAGTCCTTAATTTAGTCATAAATCCATCATAAGGAGCCCTTTTGATAAAATCAAAAGGATGAACCGGAAGAAGAGGTAAATATTTCATCACCTCTTTTAAGTTCCTTTCTTCTTCAACTTACTTTTTCTTTGTTGTTTCCATTCTAAAATAATAACTCCAGTATATTATATATAATTTAATGTTATTATAAATATGTTACAACCAAATTCATTATTCTATCCATCCTTTGAATGACATGTCACCATACGTACATACGTACGACTTACCGTCTCCACGTCATGGCGTAATTGTTATTCAATACATTATTATTTGGATGGGTATAATAATGATGTGTAATTGATGTAAATAATAAATATAACATGATAATGATTCTTTATATATTATATACCATCCAATTATATTTTATTTTAATATCAAAATAATGATATTGTTGCTCGTGGGTACGTACGGATTACCGTCTCCACGAACGCGATGAGATTCATTCCCCATCGTATCCATTCAAGAATAATTTTCATTTGATGATTAAAAATAATGTTTAAAGACTTGATATCATTATGTATATTAATAAGATACATCCCATCCATAAAAAATATGACTCACATAACAAATAATATAAAGGAAAATGAATCTGTTAACACCTGAAACAACGATAATACTAAGATATTATTAACAAAGCAATATTAAAAGATCATATATGATATCATATTAATGTATATGATTCTTGTATAATTTAATAACAATTATTTCACCACTATACATAAGGTTAAACTACCGTTGACTAAGGAAAAGTACAAGGTAAGGGTTAATTCTATAATCTCTTCATTATCCAAGGTTGTTTATATGTAATTATCTACTGGGACCACTTTATCATCCACATCTATGTTTCTTAAAAATGTATTTCAAAACATTCTTAATATTTTATAGACTATGGGTTAAAGTCATTTATACCCTCGTTTGACTTTTTATAAGATGTTTATAAATGAATCTTTTCTTCATTTTCCAAACAAGGTCCTTTATAACCATTTCGACAAAATTAAGGTAAGAATGTATTTTTTTAACTTATACGGTGGGTGCGACTATTTTCCACTATTATAACATCATAAAAGCTTACCTTAAAAGATAATAATAATATTTTCAAAATAAATGTTTTCTTAAATTATTTAAAAATAGAAAGAGATATTTCTCTAAAAAAGGTTTTGATTTCATCTATGTCAACATCCGTTGATGAATTTTAAGCTTATTTGAAGTTGATTTATTATGATACAAAACTTCTATATTGTATTGAAAGTTTTTTGATATGTTTTACTATGAATGTGTTATTTTTTTAAACAATTCATGGTTTATGGATAAAGTATTGACATTTCTTAGGCTAGTTTTAATACGAATGTTTATGTTATGTTTAAACCTTTTTCATATGAGGAATGCATTGGACTTAGTATGTGATGGGTGGTGCCCACTATAGCTCCTCGATGCATCGATAGGTATCATGAGACAAACTAGTGTCTTGGAACAAGGCCTTGACAAAATATTATTTGTAGTCTTGTTACAAGGCCTTGACTATGTAGTTATCAAAGTCTGGCATTCTGCATTCCATCATTATGAAAGTGGATATTGATATTGCATGTGATTATTCGACTAGTAGAATATCCATGTGAGTAAGTAAATGGAATTATTTTTATTTTATATTTTCCATATTATATTGAAGTTCAAGTTTAAAAGTCTTTTGTTTTAGTTTTATACATTACCTTAAATGTTTATTCTTATTTATGAAAGTTTCCGCTATATTGTTATCCTTACTGAGCATCTGAGATCACCCCTTTCTATGTTTTATTTTTCCCAAGATGCGAAGAAGTATATTATGACTGACCTGAAGGGATATTCTATGGGATCTTAGTGCTATCTATGGAAACAATTTTGTTGTAGTTTTCCATTTATGATGTAATGTAAACCTTATGAATGTATCCAGTACTTCCAAGGCTACTAAACTAATCGGTCTTTATAGAATTGATCTTTTGTGATCATGCCAATGTTATTTAATAATGCACCGACTCTAGGTAACTGGGGTCGGGGTGTTACAGTTGATATCAGAGGAAGTTTAGTACAAACCTTGGAATCTAGATTTAGATAAACTCTAATTAGATCACATTACCCTAAGATAGAATTTGAGGGTTAGTATATAAGAACTTCCTTGAATTTTGGTATTGTAGAGATTTTGTGAGTTTTCTAAGTAATACATCCCTATTTGGATACGAGCATGTAGAGGAGGCTCTGGCACAGATGTACCTAGGGGTAAAACCTGAAAACACCGCTTTGAGGTAGACTCGAACGAGAATTGGTGCACGACAACGGGCCTTGCTGCACTCTTGGTTACGACACTCCTGGGGGATATGATTAGGATAATTCTCATTTTATTTACAAAACATTATGAAGGGTTTTTGAGTATATAATTCCTCAAAGAAAACATTTTTTATGATTATGGATTATATCCATAAACTGTTCAATTTATGTTAAGTGTTTTACAAGTTTAGATTTATGTATTGTGATTTATAAACTAATCTAGTTTATGCCATTGTTTAGAAATGGCACCTAGTGGAAGGAATGGAAACCATATCAATGCACACACTCCATGTAGGGATTTCCCCCCTACTCAAGATAATTATAGTGGAGTTGGTGATGCAACTGGTTCTGATCAGCTAGTCACCATATTGGGACAACTCACTTAGGTTATGAATAATAACCTTACCCGTATGGAGCACCCGGATCCACAGCATGGAGGATCAATGTTAGATCACTTCATGAGGAAACAACCACCAACATTAAATGGGGGTAAAAATACACTAGTATCTGAGTAATGAATAAATTCCTTAGAGAAAATATTCCATGCCTTGGGGAGTAGCGAAAGGGAAAAAGTTTTCATGGTAGTTTACCGCCTCACTGGATATGCTGATCAATGGTGGTCATTGATTCAAAAAACAAAGGAAGATGATGAATTATCAAATATGGAATGGAGGGAGTTTAAAGATATTTTCTTAGAAAAATACTTTCATCGTGACCATCGAGTAGATATATAAAGGCAATTTCTGAGTTTGAGGCAAAAGGAGGATGAAAATGTCACAAAGTATGAAGCTAAGTTTACAAGGTTAGCAAGGCATGATTCAGATTATATATGTAACCCAAGAAGTAAGATTGATCATTTATTTTATGGGTTAAAACAATTTCTCTGTCGAGCATTAGTCTCACAATCCTTCTCGTCATATGAAGATATTGTCTTATGTGCTATCAAGATAGAAAAATAATTCTCTAAGTCTTACGACTTTAAAGCAAAGAAAGAGAACAAGAGATCTACTGAACACTCTAGAAATGAAAATAAGGGGAAGAAGGGAAAAGTTTAATATCCATACTGCGGTAAATGTGGGAAGAAACACCCTGGTACTTGCCTGAATGGAATGAGAGTCTGTTACAAGTGTGGTGAAAAAGTCCACCAATCTCGTGATTACAAGGGGAACAAAGAGGCTGTCGATGTTGAATGATACAATTGTAGAGAAATGGGGCATTATGCAAATGAATGTCCTAAGCGTCAAGGGAACTTACCTTAGAAAAGCCCAAGGTATCAAGGCCAAGCTTATACTATCACTACTGCTGAGGTAGAAGCACTAAAAGACGTAGTGGCAGGTAATTTAATGGTTTCCTCAAGTTTAGAAAATGATTTATTTGATTCTGGATCATCCCATTATTTCATATCTTCCCAGTTTTCTAAGAAAATTAGATATTTCCAATTTGATTTAACAAGGGAGTTTTCAGTCAAAACTCCTAAGGGAAGTATCATTGCAACAATGTTTTGTGAATCAGTTCCCATTAGGGAATATAAATGCTCTTTATCTGCTGATCTCATCGTCATACCCATGATTGAATTTGATATAATCCTCGGTATGGATTGGCTTTCTGACTATGATGTGAAAATTTATTGTAAGAAGAAGGAGGTTACGATTTTTGATGACGATGATAAAGAACGCCTTATCTTTAGAGCAGAATCATCACCACCTAATTCTTATCTAGATCCACCCCCAGTAGCTCAACTAAATTCAATTATTGGGTAGGAAGAGAATGAAATAACTGTGGGTGAGGAAAAGAATGTTCAAATAGAGGATGTACCTATTGTGAAAGAATATGTTGATGTGTTTCCAGAAGATTTACCTGGACATCCTCCAGAATGAGAAATTGAGTTTTCCATTGACTTAATTCCTGGATCAAGGACCATATCGAATACCCCTTATATAATGGACAATGTGGAATTAGTGGAACTAAAGAAACAACTAAAGGAATTGAGAAATAAGGGATTTATTCACCCTAGTGTTTCTCCATGGGGAGCCCCTGTCCTTTTTGTTAAGAAGAAAGATGGATCTATGAGGTTGTGCATTGACTACAGGGAGATCAATGCTATAATAATAAAGAACAAGTATCCCCTACATCGCATTGATGATTTATTTGACCAACTTCATGGAGCTCAATACTTTTCAAAGATTGAACTTTGATCTGATATCATCAGTTGTGTGTGAAGAAGGAAGACATTCTGAAGACAACATTTCGAACCAGGTACGGGCATTACGAGTTTACAGTAATGCCTTTTGGATTGACTAATGAACCCTATGTCTTCATGGATCCAATGAATAGAGTTTTCAAGGAATATCTTGATAAATATTTAGTGGTATTTATTGATGATATCTTGGTATACTCCAAAAGTTACGAAGATCATGAAAATCACTTGCGCATTATCCTGAAGACTCTTGGAAGACATAAATTATATGGGAAGTTTAGAAAGTGTGAATTCTGGCTTCAGGAGATTTATTTTCTTGGCCATATTGTCTCTAAGGATGGAATCTATGTTGATCCTTCTAAGAAAAGAGCAATAAAAGAATTTATAGCACCGACAAGTATAACTGAGGTACACAATTTTATTGGTTTAACAAGTTATTTCCGGCGTTTCATCCATAATTTTTCCCGACTGGCTAACCCATTAACCAAGCTCACATGTAAAGTGGTGAAATTTGTTTGGATAAAAGAATGTGAAGAATGTTTTGAAGAATTGAAGAGAAGATTATTCAATGCTCCAATATTGACTCTACCATCGGGGAAGGATGTGTTTGTTATTTATAGCGATGCTTCAAATAAAGGACTTGGTTGTGTCCTTATACAGAATGATAGGGTTATTGCCTATGCATCAAGATAGCTAAAAATTCATGAGAAAAACTATCCTACTCATGATCTTGAGTTAAAAACTGTAATATTTTCTTTGAAGATATTGAGACACTATCTATATGGTGAAAAAATGTGAGATTTATACTGATCATAAGAGTTTGAAGTATATTTTCTCACAAAAAAAACTCAACATGAGGCAAAGGCGATGTCTTGAACTACTCAAGGATTATGATTGCACTATACACTACCACCCAGGGAAGGAAAATAAGGTGGTAGATGCTTTGAGTAGAAAGGATCATGGATTTTTGAACAAGATGAGAGTTGAAAAGGATCCTATATACATGGATCTAGTAAAGATGGATATGGGAATAACCATGGAAGGTGAAACATCAATAATTTTTCAAATGGTTTCCAAAAAATATTTACTAGAAAGGATAAAGAGTTCTCAGACCGATGATGAAGAGTTTCAAAAGAAGATTAAAGCTGTGAATGATGGGAGATTGAGTGACTTTGTGTTTGAAGATGGAATTTTGAAATTTGGGAAGAGACTTTGTGTTCTCGATATACCTGATATAAAAAGGGAATTGTTGGACGATGCTCATAGTTCCAATTTCTCTATACACCCTGGTAGCACTAAGATGTATAGAGATTTGAAGGAACATTTTTGGTGGGACAACATGAAGAGAGAGATTTCTGATTTTGTGTCAAGATGTATGGTTTTTCAATAAGTGAAAGTTGGAAGGCAAAAACCTCGAGGTGTCATGCAACCTCTTTCCATACCAGAGTGGAAATTGGATAATATTACGATGGACTTTGTCATGAGACTACCAATGAATCCTAGAAGGAATGATGAAATATGGTTCATTGATGATCGTCTTACCAATTCAACACATTTTCTTGCTATAAGAGAAGATTTACCACTTTAATGTCTAGCAAGACTATATATTAATGAAGTTGTGAGACTTCATAGAGTACCCCCATCGATTATTTCTGATCGTGATCCCCGTTTTACATCAAGATTCTGGAAAATTCTACAGAAATCCCTGGATACTAAACTTCATTTGAGCACTACCTACCACCCCCAAACTGATGGACAATCAGAATGGACTATTCAAACCTTAGAAGACATGTTGATATCATGCTCAATTTACTTTCAAGGTATGTGGGATCAATATTTACCTCTGGTAGAATTTTTCTATAACAATATCTTCCATTAAAGTATTCAGATGGCACCATATGAAGCGTTATATGGAAAGAGATGTTTCACACCAACCTATTGGAATGATGTTGGTGAAAGAAAACTCGTAGGCCCAGAACTGGTGGAGGAAATGATGGGAAAGGTGAAGGTAATCTAAAACCACATCAAAGCAGCTCAAAGTAGGCAGAAGAGCTATGCCGATAACCAAAGGAAGGATTTGGAATTTCAGGTAGGAGATCATGTTTTATTAAAGGTATCTCTATGGAAGGGTGTTATACATTTCAGTAAGAAGGGAAAATTGAGTCCCAGGTACATAGAACATTTCAAAATTCTAGAAATAATTGGGGCTGTAGATTACTGGTTGGCAATGCCGCCAAGTCTCTCCAAAGTCCACGATGTGTTCCACGTATCACAGTTGAGAAAATACATGTCTGACCCAACACATGTACTCACCTATGAGGAATTAGAACTGGAACCCGATATATCTTATTGAGAAGATCCTATCAAGATTCTTGATACAAGAGAACAAGTGCTGAGAAACCGGACGACTCGTCTGGTAAAAGTTCTATGGAGAAACCATAAGATGGAAGAGGCAACATAGGAACTTGAGGAACTTATGATGAAGAACCACCCGAGTCTTTTTATGTAGTAATACTCTAGAAATCTTGAGGATGAAATTATTTGAAGGAGGGGATAATGACACACCCCAAGCTTCCATGATACGCTTCTCTTTGAATAATATAGTAGCGTGTGTTGTACGCAACTTCGAGTTCTAACACACCACAACCAATCAAACTAGCCGCTATGAATAGTAATACCCACTTTTTGAAATTTTATAAATTTTACCTTTCAAAATGGACTTCATTTTTGGATTCAGAATATCGAAATTAGCTTAGGGTGAATTCTTGGTATTTTTTTGAAAACTTTCAATTTTTATTGAATAGTGAAAAACACTGAGTTATAGTTTAAAACCGAATTTTTATTTAAATAATTATTTATTTTATTTAAATTTATTTTAGGTAAAAATAGATACATAATAATTATATAAGTTCAATGTAATTAATTGGATTTAGTTTATAATAATTTTAGATATATAAAAATTTTAATGAACTTTTCACCATCTTTTACCCACCTCCTAGGAGAATTTACAAATTCACATAAAACTTAATTTTACTAGTTCTGTGAGTGGAATTTCAAAAATTTGAGAGAAACAGTTGATATCAGAAAGTAAAATGTGGTTCAATGAGATGAAAATAATTTTTGGTGAATAGTAAGTTTTTACTTTTATTTACCACGATTAAAAGTAAATAGGGAAATTAAGGGTAAAATGATATTATTATTACCCTAACACATGTCCTTATTCTATTGGATAAGAATAATTAGACCCAAAAAAACCTTATAAATAAAACATGAACCTCTTTAGTCCACTTGGATTAGATTAGGACACTTATTATTATTTTATTTAAAGAAGAGTTAAAAGAGTTAAAATCAAATTTTAATAACTAAAACATTTTTAATATAGGGTTATACATAAAATAAATTCGACTATAAATATTAATTAGAAATATAAAAAAATTTCCTACATAATGGTATTTTATTTATATTTTTTAGACATTAAATAATTTAGTTTATTTATGAAACAATGATGATGCAATAATTGCCTAATTAATGAAATATTAAAGTAATTGATATTATAAATATCCAAATAAATGTAATTTGAGACTTTTTATGAATTACACTAATTTTATAGGTTAATATGACATATTAGTGTTGGTTAGATGAATTTTTTTCGAAGTAATAATGCTGTTATAAATTTATAAAAAACAAAATACCAAATAGTATCAAAATTGACATAAAAGAGTTTTAAAACAAATATTATATTATTAATTGATATTTTATTCCTAAAAATCTAAGGTTCAGCCAAATGACTTATATAATGATAGGTGTATCATTAATGAATCACTTGGGGTTATCTTGGAAGTATATAGTAAGTTTATTAACCATATCATATAAGAATACAAAGAGACATGGTAAATGTCAAACTATATAACTAAGAGTTAAATCTAAAAGATAAAGTTAATATAGTGACCCAAACCTGTATAAAACCTATGGGTTGAGTGGTTTTAGACCCATAACCACCTTATCCTTTAAATAATCCATTTTAGAGCTATTATAAACCGAAAATTATTTTATTATAAAATAATATTTCTAGCTTTTCCTAAGGTGCCCCTCACCCCTCTTATAAAAGGGCACCCCCCTTCTCTCTAATTCACATCATAAAATACATTTTTCTCAGCCAAAATCTGCCCAAATACTCTCTAAAATTAACTCCCTTCATCCTAGAGTGCTTCATTTAGTCATAAAACCATCCTAAGGAGCCATTTTGATCAAATCAAAAGGAAGAACCCGAAGAAGAGGTAAATATTTCATCACCTCTTTTAAGTTCCTTTCTTCTTCCACTTACTTTTTCTTTGTTTTTTCCATTATAAAATAATAACTTCAATATATTCTATATACTATGATGTTATTATAAATATGGTACAACCAAATTCATTATTCTATCCATCCTTTGAATGACATGTCACCATACGTGCGTACGTACGACTTACCGTCTCCACGTCGTGGTGTAATTGTTATTCAATACATTATTATTTGGATGGGTATAATAATAATGTGTAATTGATGTAAATAATAAATATAACATGATTATGATTATGTATATATGATATAACATCCAATTATATATTATTTTAATATCAAAAAATTGATATTGTCGCTCGTGTGTACGTACGGATTACCGTCTCCACGAACGTGATGAGATTCATTCCCCATCGTATCCATTCAAGACTAATTTTCATTTGATGATTAAAAATAATGTTTATGGACTTGATATCATTCTAGATATTGATAATATACATAACATTCATAACAAATATAACTCACATAACAAATAATATAAAGGAAAACGAATCTATTAACACCTGAAACAATGATAATACTAAGATATTATTAACAAATAAATGTTAAAAGTTCATATATGATATCATATTAATGTATATAATTCTTGTATAATTTAATAACAATTATTTCGCCATTATACAGGAGGTTAACCTACCCTATACCAAGTAAAAGTACAAGGTAAGGGTTAATTCTACAATCTCTTCATTATCCGAGGTTGTTTATACGTAATTATCTACTGGGACCTATTTATCATCCACATCCATGTTTCTTAAAAATGTATTTCAAAATATTATTACTATTTTATAGACTATGGGTTAAAGTCATTTATACCCTTGTTTTACTTTTTATAAGATGTTTATAAAGGAATATTTTTGTCATTTTTCAAACAAGGTCCTTTATAACCTTTTCGACAAAATTAAGGCAAGAATGTCTTTTTTTTAACTTATACGGCAGGTGCCGCTATTTTCCACCGTTATAACATCATCAAAGCTTCCCTTAAAATATTATATGAATATTTTAAAAATAAATGTTTTCTTAAATGATTTCAAAATAGAAAGAGATATTTCTCTAATTTTTTTTTGATTTCATCTATGTCAACATCCTTTGATGGATTTTAAGCTTATTTGAAGTTGATTTATTATGATACAAAACTTCCATATTGTATTGAAAGTTTTGTGATATGTTTGAATATGGATGTGTTATTTGTTTTACACCATTCATGGTTTATGGATAAAGTATTGAAATTTCATATTCTAGTTTTAATATGAATGTTTATGTTATGTTTAAACATTTTCATACGAAGAATGCATTGGACTTAGTATGTGATGGGTGGAGCCCGCTATAGCTCCTCGATGCATCGGTAGGTCTCATGAGACAAACTAGTGTATTGGAACAAGGCCTTAACAAAATATTATTTTTATTCTTGGTACAAGGCCTTGACTATGTGGTTATGAAATTCTGACATTATGCATTCCATCATTATAAAAGTGGCTATTGATATTGCATGTGATTATTCGACTAATAGAATATCCATGTGAGTAAGTAAATGACATTATTTTGATTTTATCATTTTTATATTATGTTAAAGTTCAAGTTTAAAAGGCTTTTGTTTTAGTTTTATACATTTCCTTAAATTTTTATTCTTATTTATGAAAGTTTCCTGTATATTGTTATCCTTACTGAGCATCTAAGCTCACCCCTTTATATGTTTTATTTTTCCTAGGATGCGAAGAAGTATATTATGAATGACCTGCAGGGATAGTCTAAGAGATCTCAGTGTTTTCTATGGAAATAATGTTTTTGTAGTTTTCCATTTATGATGTAATGTAAACCTTATGAATGCATCTAGTACTTTCAAGGCTACTAAACTAATCGGTCTTTCGAGACTTGATCTTTTGTGATCATGCCAATGTTATGTAATAATGAATCGAATCTGGGTAACTGGGGTCGGGGTGTTACAATTTTAATATGAATTTTTATGTTATGTTTCAAACTTTTCATATGAGGAATGCATTGGACTTAGTAAGTGATGGGTGGAGCTCGCTATAGCTCCTCGATGCATCTCTAGGTCTCATGAGACAAACTAGTGCCTTGTCACAAGGCCTTGAAAAAATCTTATTTGTAGTCTTGGCATGAGTCCTTGAATATGTGGCTATGATGTCCAAAATTATGCATTCCGTCATTATGAAGTTGTCTATTGATATTACATGTGATTATTCGACTATTAGAATATCCACGTGAATAAGTAAATGAAATTATTTGATTTATATTTTCCATATTATGCTGAATTTTATGTTTAAAAGGCTTGTGTTTTAGTCTTATACATTTCCTTAAATGTTTATGATTATTTATGATAGTTTCCTCTATAATGTTATCCTTACTTATCATCTAAGATCACCCCTTTCTATGTTTTATTTTTCCTAGAATGCGAAGAAGTATATTATGATTAACCTACAGGGATAGGCTAAAGTATATGAGTGTGTTCAAAGGAGAAGTGATGTTTTTTTATTTCATGATGTAATGTAAAACTTATGTATATATATAGCACTTCCAAGGATACTAAACTAATCAGTATTTCAAGACTTGATCTCTTGTGATCATGCCAATGTTATGTAATAATGCACCAACTCTGGGTAACTAGGGTCGGGGCATTACATAGAATATATTTTGTACCTAAACCACCCTGGTAACTTGAAGTTAAGTATAAATAGGTTAGATATGTCCTCTTTTTATATAAATTTCAAGTTCTAAAATTTCCCATATCCTTTCTACCATCCCATGATTATGTAACAAACACGACTGATACAATTTGTAATATCCCTACCCAACCCATTGGCTTGGGTCAGTGCAAAAGTGTCACTAACCTTAGGTGACATCCCCAAGACACTAAAGGCTAGTAATAAATTCTAAGGTATTACTTGTACATTAGCGGATTATTTTCCCTTTATAACACTACAACCTATCAAGATAAAATATAAACATCCAAACCAAATATATGATGCATGATTATAAAAAACAAAACTTAAAATACAAACTAGTAAACAAAAATATCAGAGTAGTAGTGACAACGTATAACAATGACTCAATAAAACCAAAAGATATCCTGATGCAACAAAACCAATGTGGAATCACTCCAATAACACCAAAAGAGAAACTCAAATATCAAAACACTATACCAAGGAAGTATCATCATAATGCTCCACTTTAGAAATATGATACCTTTCCTTTACCTATGTCATGAAGAATAACATTTGCATATACACCAAAGTGCATATGCAGGAGGTGAGTAATCATACCTAGTAGGTAATACACCAAAAGATTCCCACACACCCCATTGGTATAATAAATTATTATTTTAGTGTTTTAAAACATATATTTATAAAAATAGAGGAACGTAAAAGTAATTAATTAATTTTAAACATTTTAAAGTAAAAGTAGAAATAATTTATCAGTTCATCATTTATCGTTTCATTCCACTTGGTATAACAATTCTATCCCCCATCTATCTCTGACACACACACATGAATGAATTAGACCACACTATAATCATGAGTGGTGAGACATCCTTTCACCAAGTCATCGCTTGGTAAACCAACTAGATGATGGTACTTATAAACATGATATATCCATTGTTTTTTTTATTTTTAGGTGGAAATTATGAGCATGATCCATCCCATATGCATATGAAAACATGTCAAACATGTATTATAATTTCTTACACCAAACTATTCCACATAAATCAATTATTTTCTTTAACACATTTCATCAAACATATTTATTTCATTGATACAAAATCTAATTTAAAACCATAAATCAAGAGGTTTTACAAAATCCACTCAAATTCCCATGTTTCTCACATAATAAACCAAAAGGGTTTCCTTTGAGAAATTATCAAACATTTCCTTTTAAAATACAAGAAAAATATTTAGTAAAACTAAGCCATAAAGTTCTAGAATAATTTGAGAAGAGAGAAAATCCACCTACCTTACAATGGGTGATGAAACCAAACAATGACACAAAGAAACCTCTAGATCAGTCTCAAAACCTATTTTATTCAATATATCCAATAAATATCTAATAAAAAACACATCACAGGCCATATATTTATCCATAAAGTATTATATCTTACATTTTAGCTGATAGGAGATGAGAACATCTAAAGAAAACCATAGAAAATGGAGAGTTACCCATGATCCTAGAGATTCAACACAATTAGATCCATCAAAACTAGCTTCTAGAACAAAAGGAATCACCAATAATTCTTTAGAGATGAGAGAAGTTTGAGATATTTATAATAGATGTGAAAAAATTTAGTTTTCAAGTTAAACTCTAATTTTAAAATAATTAAATGCAACTCGCATGGTTAGGCCGCACAATTTGGGAAACCATGCACTAACCGTACACATGATACTTTATCAAAACCACCCCCTTCATGATTGGTTACATGGTTTGAAAAACCATGTTCCAACCATGTTTTACTTCTATCTGAATTTTCATGGTTTGTCCAGGTCACCTGTATTATTTGGATAGACTATGAGATAACCATGCACACCCTCTCGTCCTCCTAAGTCTGTTTCATGGATTCATAGAGGAAACCTCATGGTTTATCTTAACAGTGATCAAATATCACACCATTAAAAACATTTCCAAAACACACAAAAAACAATAGAAACTCATGAAACTCAATCCAAGTATTATATAACTTCAAAATACAAAATAAAAGGATAAAGTACCTGAAACTAGGGGTGTTACAGGACATATGTTCAGTAATATCATCAAAGTATCTCTAGGTTCTCATTATAATGGGGAAATTATATAACCATTTGACGTGACAAACACTCTAAGGGAATTATCACATTAATTTTTCACAAAATAATATTCATTATGTGAAAATAATAATATATTCATAAGTACATGATTTGATTATCGAAATTATAAAATTATTTGTTTTAAGGGCACCAACTCTAATAATATGTAAGGTTTATTTGAAAATATTTAATATATCACTGGGATATGTAATATATTTTATATGATATGAAGGAAATTCCAAGTGATGCATAATATTTTTCAAAGCAGGTTTCAGATAATTTAGTATATACAAAATATATGTCTTGAGGGTCATACTGGAATATGAAAAAGTATGAATGTACTATGATATGTAATATATGAAGGATATATACCCAAAATCTTAGTTAAACGTGATGTGTGGTGAGATAGGGTATATCATTGGTGGCATGATATGTGATATCATGAATGTTTCCCATGTAAGTTGTATTATTTGATTGGAGAAATTGTAAGGTATAGTATACAATACATTCCCTTTTCTACGATCACAGTGGTTGCCAAAAATTTTGTGTTAACATTTTATTCTTCCACTAGATATCATTAAACTAACTATTTCATATGATAAAATGATTAGGAGGTTGATGCATTCATGTAATGGTTTCATGAACAACCCAATGGCATTCGATCATGTGTTATAATGCATGAGTAAATGTATGTGTACCCGATGAGTGTCCTAAAATGATATATAAATAGGCTATCACCATTAGATGGGGGTCATGAAATATTTCATAATACTTGTCTGATCTACCCATACTCACAATTTTTTATTCCTCTTTCTATTTTCCTATGAGACACTTACATGTCATGGAAGGTTGGAGGATCCCACCCATGTGATGGGCAATTCATCTCAACCCATGGATACACCATAGAGAGGGGAAGTGATATACATAAAGTTCAATGGATGAAGAACATAAATTAGAGTCTATCTATAGTTAAAGTTTCATGATTTGTTCATTATACAATTTATTTATGATAACAGTTTCATGTATAGAGATCATGTTTTATGGGTTTATAAATATTTTTTATTACCTTGTATAAGTTTTATACTTCCCAAGACTCCTAATAGTGGCATTAAAATTTTTTCATTCCATTATATTCTCTAAATCATGTATTTAAAATGGAGTTTCAAATTATATTGTAAAATAGATCACTGAATTAACATAATTGATTCAACATACATTATTAAAAATGATAAAGTTATTGAACCACAAATAATATTACATTATGTGATAAAATAATATATATTGGTGGTGGATGAGATTATGTTATGAGATAACTTAATCTATTTTGGGATTATATTGTATGTTATACGATAATAGAAGAAAGGTGTTACTCCTAGCATGCTCACTCACCCTATGCAGGTCCTTATGCTCATTCTGTATAGGTCCCTTTACACTGAATTAATCCTGCATGGTTCACTGAGTTAATGGTATTAAATTCCATATGTCAAAGACCATGATAACTTCCATGTCAAATACTTAATCTTTTATTCCTATGCAACACTTGATTAATATCACGTAGGTGTAGAATTAATTTCATGAAAACTCGGTGTCACATGAGTTTATTTCTACATGGGTGATCAATTAATCTTATACTGACCCTGATGTAATATATTAATATTATGTAATCCTCCCCTTGATATGTTATTCCTACATGGGAATTGAGTTTATTCATACGCAAGGACTCGTCCTATTCCATCATAACTCTCCCTATGCCAATTAATTTTACACGTGTAGTGGAATTCATCAAATATGAGAAAAAATTCCCTAAAATTTCATTATGAATTGATTTTTATAATTTATAAATTGTTTATAAATTATAATAAAATATATTTTTTAATATTTATTAACTTATAATGTTTTTTATAAATAAATAAATTATAATTTTTTTATAAAACATTTAACAAATAAATAACCATAAATATTAAGTTTTAATATTTAAATACTTTTTCCAATTTATATATCATGCCTTATAATTTAGAAATAAAATGATTATTTAGAAATTATAAGGGTGATATCTAAAGTTTTTATTAATTAAAAAATAAGGAAAAAATATAAAAATATTTTATAACCATATTATGAATTTTTCATAATTACTTAATTTGAAATGTTCAAATAAAAGGCCTTATTTATAAATTATTTAAACCATGTTAAATTTAATTTTGAAATTTTTTATTTGACCAAGTTTTAGATAATAAGCATGTGATATTTGGATTATGAAAATTATTACATAATATAATTAAAATATAAAATGTATATATTTCATATAATGTCATATATTTAAAGTAAATTTCATATAATTATTAATACCAAAAAGTTCATATTGGGAATACATATAAAATTTTTATAATTATTTTATTATGGAATTTATATAAGTTATTTTAAATTATAATTTTTTTATAATTATATTTTATTTATGGACTATTCATAAATTTTTATTTTATTTTTAAATAATTGTTTGTTTATTTATTATTTATTGTTTAATTCATAAATATAATTTTTATATTATGAATATTTCTATGCTTTAGTTTTAGTTTTTTAAGATTCTTATCAATTGTCATACACACATATAATGAGTTATATTCTTGGTATGATGGACGATTTAGTTTTATCTTACCTTAAATTTGGATTGTACTAGGTTATGAACTTGAATTAGGAATTTTATTTTGGTTTACAGAAAAAATGAAAAATTTCATATACCTTATGCACAATATGCATTTGGTTATGTATATATATTATTGGCATTTAATTTCGGTCAGTAACACAAGCTATGATTGAGTGAAGAGTTATACAACAATATGATTTGATCATATTAATTTGGTAGAAATGGAATAAGATTCCAAACTAAATCATTATAAGCATTTATACATAAAGGGAATACATGATTTGATATAGTGACATAAAATCACTTTTAAATACTAAGTGTTTGATTCCTTTTAAAGTGAATATTAATCAATACCTCGATCATCCAATTGGGTAGGTCATACTAAATCTGGGTTCCCCAAGATTATGTTGTACAAAGAAATAAATAAATGGGTGACCCTAATATGATTAAGTTCCTATTATTAGTGTTTTATTTGGGTTATAATTATCCAAGATACCCTAATAGGATTAGGATACTAGAAGAATAGAGTTGAGTTTATCCATATGTCAGTTTAAATATATTATTATCCACTCAATTACCCAAGATTCATATATGATGTGATTGGGATGATACCCTACCTAAATAACTAAGTGATGGGAGAAATGAAAAAGTAACCTAGATATGAGTGAAATATGGATCCTGAACACTAATTGATGTTATGAATTTAAAAGGGGTCATCATTTTAGTGGGTGAACATTTAATACAAATTTTTATTAAATATATGAAAAACATGATTCTCATCTGATAAAAACTTATGTTGTAGATGAATAAAATCATAATAAAATATATCTTTGATATTAATCATTGAAAAATAGAACATTAGGGAAAAAAACCTAATACTGGTAACTTAAAAATAATTATTAAGCAAGAAAAATATTATATTTTAAGAAAAATTCCTTCATATGTAACTAATTGTTGAAGTTGTTTAACACTTACATCAAGATGATTATGAGACTCATAGAATAATACACTTAAGGTTTTAAAATAATTATTTTAAATATGAAACAATAAACCTTATTATTAACTCATATAATTAATATGATTGAGTATTAAAATGATTGGGTGAGATTGAAGGTATCTTATCAGGCTTATTCTAGTTAAGGAATTCGTTATGCTGTCATCTATGGAAATGTTCTAATAATTTGAATGAGTTTAAGAAAATTTCACCCATTTTTTCTCAAAGTGTCAAGGATAGATGATTTGGGAATATGTTGTCTAGGCTATAGTATTTCATTGATAGTACAAGTGGGTAAATGTTCAAACTAGAAGAAGAAAAGTTAATCAGAGAATCCAACAATTTTTCATCTTGTAGCCATCTAATGTCAGTAAAAACCTAGATTTATAAAGAAGTAAGGACACTATTTACCTAAGATAGAATTTTATGAGATAATTCAACGAGTTTGGAATCTCTATGGACTATCCATGTCAGATATTAATGTGATAGAAATTAATTCTTTGATTTTAAAGGGTATGTGATACCAAATGTATACTTTAAAATTTTTGTAAGTATACAGGAGTTCAAAATAAAGGGAATAATTGTTAAGGATTGTAGTTTTTATTCATGTGATGAAGAAAAGAGTTAGTAAATAAATGTTTTCAATATAAAATAATAAACTAAGATCATATGGACCTATTTAAAGGATGTTTATCTTCATATCATTTCTCTTATATGATATGATAAGTTGTTTACTAATAAAGAGTTATTATAAACAATAAGAGATGACAAGTTTAATAACCATGGATTTTGATTCATCAGATTCTATAACATGTTTTTGAGAAGAAGATAAGTATATTTTTTTATCCAAGATAATAGTGTTTATCTATATGTTTGTTAAAATATATGGAATTGAGATTTTACCACCATTAGTGGCATATTTTAAAGAATAATATTCCTTTCAATAAAATTTCTCTAAACAGATAGAATACCATATTATACATTTATGATATAATTTATTTAAAAAATCTAATACCAATAGGAAATAAGAGTTATTTCCTGACATAAAGGATTTTATGTATCCTATCATGATATTTTTAATAGAATATAGTATTTAAGAGGCTAGTTGAATTAGGTTTTTAGAGAAGTTCAAAATTAACAAATAAAATATTAGGTTAGTCAAAATAAAAAGTGATTGTTACTATATCATAAAGGAGTTTATGATATAATTTAACTGGTTACATTATATTTTAATGAAAAAAATGATTTGAGTGGTTCTAAAGTATGATGATGTTGATGAACTTATAAAGAGTTCTAAGAATATAATAGAATTTATTAATATCATAAAATTGGATGTTCTGGAGTTAAGAAGTTATAATATGTTCAAGGAGTTGAACATTAGAAATATGATTCATAAGTCTCACCATTTTTCAAATTGGATTACTTAATAGAAGTTACTTACTAAAGAGTTTAGTGGGAGGGTTTTATCATATATATTAGTCCCACTTAATAGTGAAACTACATTGAGAGGTGGGGTGAATCAGTGTAGGTTACTTTTTTACTTAACAAATCCAACTTAAACTTTTAACCCATTTAATTTGTTCAAACTAGTTCCACCAGTTAGGATGTATGGATATTTTAATATACACCCTCAACACTTTCTACCACATGAAATGAAAATAATGAAAGGAATCAATAACACGTGGAATTGTTTTACAAGGTTCAGTCCCAAAGTGGGAAACCTAATCCATGTTACATATAGCTATTATCCCAATCCGTAGATTTTAACTATTCTCATAAGTATTACAATATTAAAAGTTATTATCCTAAACTATTATTACCATAATATTACATATATGGTTCGTCTATCTCTTGAAAATCATCTTATACCTTATGGTAGGAATGGAGACATTTTTTATACTAGAACCACTAGATTTAAAAAGTTATTCAAAAAACTATATATAGATATTCAACAGTAACTTGAAATGCTTATTATATACTAAGTATACATGTAGACCTACCATTGCTTCTGTTAAACTAAATATGGATCCCTCAACCTCGATAACATTAACATCTATAAATTGTGCATCATGTAAATAACATTGGTCTCAGTCTTCTTAAGCTTCTAGAAGTTTAACTTTTATAGTTATCACTTAGAAAAACATTGAAATATAGTTCTTATATAGGTTGTACTTGAAGTTGTGATCACTATGTTTCTTCCTATCACAAGAATGCAACAACCTTACTCAATTTTTTTTGAATTTTATGTTCTGATCCTCTCAAATCTTCCACCTAAGAGATCTTATAAAATGTATTTAATATATTTATCCCTATCTTTTATATTTATCAATAATATCTATAGGTATATTAATTCTTCATCATTATTAATTCAATTATATTAATCCTTTATATAGACACCAAGTCTTTGAGAAATGTGGGGAATTCACGATATTCAATTTTAAACTCTTTCTAACTCCAACTTTAGCTGACCACCTTTAAAATCTTCTGATGATATCAGTATTTGAATTTTTCAAAATTAACAAAAAACTTAACATCAATGATATTCGAATCATACACAAATATCATCTTGAATCATAAATTTTCATTCAAGTATATCAAAACTTTAAACATCCAACCCAACATCTTCATAATGATTGTGACTTCACATTATTTATGTGAAGTCACTCAACATCTTATGGTTAATGTAGTTATATAGTATTCAATATGTTCGTTTTCTAATTATAAATCTTATTATATTCAACTAAATATTTTATAGCCTTTAGTACTTAAAAAAAACCTGGCATAAACCCTGTTCTTCTATTGGCATATATCCATTTCACTAATACTATGTTTGAACTTTTACTTACAGCTCCATCTTCCGATCAGTTAGACTTGGGAAATTTTAATTACCTTTGGCTTCTAATGTTCTCAACTTCCACTTATCTAGGTTTAATCAATTATTTATCCACTAAAATAGTCCACTATAATAAAATTTCTATGAAACTTAGGTTAGTAACCACCTAAGTTCATTTCTTTGATTGATATCCTAAACTTTTAGTGATTTTACTTATTTTTATTTTTTCCACTGATCTAACTCCCAGTGTATTAACAGATTGTTTTTCCTTCCTTTAATCTTATTCCAGATTCTTAAACAGCAGCTTATTTCTACATTAGGTTGATATATACTTTGGTATAATTAACCAAAATCACAATTATTCTTCTACTAAATTTAATTTTCTTTTATTTAGGGAACAACACATGCATCACCTAATTTTAATTCAATCGTTTATAGTTATATCAATAATATAAACTTACTTAGAATATTCATATTAAATATATCTTATCTCATAATATCTATCACATATTTTTATGGTACTAATTTTTTCTATTTTTCCCAATCTACAAGACACTTTATTCTTTTTTCAAATTCTTGATAGTTCTCACTTCATAAGGTGAGTTTCACCTTATAATTTCTATGAATTTTCCATAATTTCAATATAGTTTAGTTTTTAGAGTTTAAATAAACCTTATGACCCCTAGAGTTAAATTTATAAGAACAAGGTTACTTCTTAAAGACTTTGTCAAATTTTCAGTTACTTCACCTTCCATACATATATCTTTTGGACACCTTATATTATAGTCTTTTTTTCCTGAGTGACTTTTTTTGGTTAAACCTTTGGGATAAAATATTTATATATTTCATATTGTATATTATGAATAACCTTCAATATCCTTATCCAAGAGAATATCAACATTAATCATTAGTTTTTATGGAATGTAATCACTTGGATGTAATCTCAACAACAACATGTGGATGATAGTGCTCTCAGGAAACTTCATCACATGTTAGGGAATCCACTAAAGCTTAGTTACTCAATCATAAAATGTCAATTATACTTCCCATATCTTAAGTGAGTTTCTATCCAAGTATTAGAAACATTCACTTACACTCTTTTCATTACTTATAGTGATATAATCCTTCCATTTTTCAGATAATTCACCCGATACTTGTTCAACGACTTTTACCAATAGTAGAAATTATATCTTCAAATGTCCCTTATTATTATAGTTTTTTCCAATGATTACAGATTTTGGTGTATGTGATTTTAGTTTATTTACTAATGAAAACCAAGTGAAATAAACACAATTATTTCATTATTTTACATGAATAATCATTCCATTCAAAAATAGTCACAGAAACCAGAGAATAAAAGGTATTAACTATGTAAACAACTTATTGTAAAATACTCATAAATATTTCTCTATAAACACTCAAATATAAACCCTATTCTAAAAAACTCACATGGAATACCTATTTTCATGTCTTTGGGAAAGGAAACAAAAGAAATGGGTGATGTAAAATGATCAATAAGGGAAACTAGTCAAAATGGTTAGATCATAAACATGATAAAAAAGGCGAATATGAGATAAATATATGATAAAAAGAATATATAATCATAAGTGACAATCAAAAAAATTGATTTAGAATTAAGGAAAATGAAATAGGAACATAAAACCAAATAAAGGTCATAAAAATCATATCTTAAAACCATATAAAAAAATAAATAATAAAGAATATAAAATCATAACCTTATAAAGTAGACTATTTTTAGAACATGTCTCATCATAAACATTTGTCATAACATGGAAATAAGGAACATTTTAGCGAATTTGAACAAACATGAGAATAGGAAACCATTATGATCAAACTCAATAATTCCCATCCTTTAATTTTTTTTAAAAATACAGGTATGTCCACTATTTATATTGTGAATAAATCCAAGTATTTCCACTATTTATATTGTGAACAAATCCAAGTATGTTCACTCTTTATATTTTAAACAAATCAAAGTATGTATGCACTTCATTATATAATGTGATATAAAACCTTAACCAATGTATTGGAGGGTGATATAGTACCCTAACCATCATAATCCATATATATGAGGCCCACTTAAAATCAAATCATTCATCTTATAATCAAGAAACAATGAGAAGAAAACAGGTTTTATATCATTTTCAAATGGTATCACATAAAATGATTTTTCAAAAAAACCTGATCAATTGATACCAAAAACACGATCACCAAATATGAGTATTTAAAAAGAGAACATATAAGTTATTTGTAAACCATTACTCCACTGGAGATGAATCTTTTTTAAAATTTAATAGAAATCATGAAAATAATTTTTATTATAAAATATTTCTTAATGTCATTTAAAAAAGACATGATTTTCATGTCACTTTCCAAAACCATTTTTTTGAAAGTTAATAGAATAATTATTAAAACATTAATTTATTTTTTTATTAGATATACCTTTAAAAGAAATAAAACATATATAAAAAATGTGAAGTAAAAAGGAATAATATATGATCATGGATAAAATCTTTTTAAATATTTTAAAATTCATTTTTTTGAAAAACTACATAATTAAAAGAATAATGAAACATTTGTTTTAAAATAAATAAAGGGGAATAAAATTATAATATTAGATAAAATCAATTTTATTTTCCACTAGATAAAGGGGAACATTGGTAGAAAGTAAAAACATGGATTTTTAGGAAAATCCATAAAAATAGATTGGAATTATTCTGAACAAAATTACATTTTCATGAAACAATAGATTCATCAAGGAAGAAGACTTGGATAAGAAAAATGATTTCCCAAGAAAATATGATATAAATAAAAAAATCATCATAGGGCAGAATAAATCAATCTTTAAATATTATAGTCAAAGAGGAGTGCTTATGTCCCAAGGAAAATATTTGAGTCACGAAAACCCCTTACCTTTATTCATGCTTAGTCAAATGTACTCTATCCTCATATATAACAAATATATATATATATATATTAATAAACTATTTTACAACCTTATTCATATATATAACCTTTTATAAACATAATTTATAATCATTTATTACAAAAATAATAGTTAGTTATACCCTATTTTCATCATCGGATGTTATTAGTTTTGATGGTTTGTTTCGTATTAGATTTGTAATGGTGGTATATATTATTTTTTATAGACTACAATTTCATAATTTAAAGTTAATTATAGGTAATATAATATATGTTTTATACTTTGTTTATAAATTTATAATTTCTTTTCATAAGTATTTTATTTACGATTCATGACGACAAGGTCAGTGATGAGATTTTTCAGTAATTTTAATGAACTAGGAGGTGGTATCTTAATTAAAAGTTAGATATTACCATTAAAATTTAAAAAACAAAAAACTAATAATTATTTTATTATTTTTTACAATATAAATAGTAATCAAGGGTTTATATTTATCCATGGTAGAAAAGACTAGGTGAAAAAATAAATATGCTACTTTCATGGAGGCGTCAGTCCATATGTACACACAGGTGACACATTCGTTTACACATAATTTAAAGGAGGTAAAAATTGGTTTATATTTTCAGAATATTAGTAATATTTTAATTATCATATTTATTCATTAAATACCCCATTTTAACTAGTCTTTTGACACAAATATAAAAAATGGATCATGCTGCTTATAGAAGTTGTAGTTCTCATGTAACAGAAAGGAAATTCTCATTTTTAGATGGTTGAGAGGGTAGAAAATGTATTTTAAATTATTATAATAACTATTAAGAAAAATATTAACACTTATGTTATCACAATTTCATGGATATAGTATGATCTAGGTTGTATAAGATTAAAATAAATAAGAGAGTTTAGTTGAGAACATTACCTCTCCCTTTGGTTGTTCTCCCTTGGGTAACACACCTTAAGAATCCTTAGCTTGTTATTTTGGTAGGAATAATGGTTCTATGAAATTATGAGGGAGTTTAGGAGATACTAGTATATATTTTTTTAGATCTAAGGATTTTTAAATGGTAGATAAAAGTGATGGAAATGATCCCCTTTATAAGTGAAGAAATGGAACTTTTATAAATACCTATTAATTTTTCAATAATAGAATAACACTATTCAAGGGTAAATGGCTCTAAAAGTGGGATATAATGAATTTAAAGGTATTATAAGCTCTATACAACCGATAAAAATCATTTTTACACATGTTTTAATCATTTTTAGAGTATTTTACCACTTTATTTTTTTTTACATTTTACCATTTTGGTTTTTACCATGCTAACTAGTTTTACCCAGGTAATATATATTTTATTAAAAAAATAATATAACATTTCTTACTAATTTTTTATTTTATTAACATAAATTTAATCTATATATAGTCTAATAAAATTTCTAAATAAGATAAATTTAACTTTTAAATTAAAACATTTACTATATAGAAAAAATATTTTGCTGTAAAATGTTGTTTTCATGATTAAGAGTTCTTTATATTATTTAGTATTAATTAAAAAATGAATGAGTGTTAATATATTTATATATTGGTTTAAAAATTATTTTTTATGAATTATTTATAATATATCAGTTCATTTTATTAGATACAAATTTTACAATATTAATAAAACAATCTGTTGAAAATAACAATTTTACCATTATCGTGGTAATTAACTTTAATCCAAGTAATCCTATTTCTATGCTTAAAAATGAAATGGGAATTTTTATATAGTTTATAATACTAATTATGAATATAAATTCAATTTTAAAAAATAAAAATTATAAGGGTGAAAAAAATTAATTTTCATATTATCACACTTAATGCGCAAAAAACATTTTTTTAGAAAAAGTGTATTTTCAAGCATTAAATGTATTTTTTTATTATAAATTTTTAAAAATATTTTGTAAGGTGGTTTCTTATTATCTATACCCACCAATTTAATGGTTATAATATAATGAGCATATTTAATAATTTTATTTTATTAAATTATCATCTTTTTTTGTTTTAGTTTGGTGTTGTGCATAAAATAATCTACTCAAAATGATTTAAGGAAAGGTATTTACTAAAATCATGGGTCGTTAAATTTACTCTAAGAACACCCATAGGAAACATAGAATTCCTATTATCTTAATATCACTGAATTCAATTAACAACAATGATTTTCAAAAAATACAATACTCAGTCATCACTATATGATGGGATCTTTAATTCCCCCTTTGTATTTTTTATCAATAATAATTTATTTTTTAAGAAAATGATTTCTTCTCCCCTTTATTGATAATAAATTAAATTATTCACTTTGTGATATAATCCTTAATAATTATTCATCTTCACCCCTTAAATTTCATTAAACTAAAATCATATACTGGATAACTATAGAGGAGGATGACATCACCTTTCTTAAGAAATGTTTCATACATTAATAAAATATAAGTCTACATGATCTATGATCTATTTATAAAATAATAGTGACTAAATTATACATAAATTATATCCCAAAAATCTTTACAATTTATACCAAATGATAAAAATGTATTAGGGGTAAATCCAAAATATTTTCATTCAACTTATTTCAAGAACCATCTCAACCAAAATTTCAAAAAATTCAACCTAAAAGATATTTACTAACTCTTTAAAAACATTTTCTTTTATCATAATAAATTAAAAATGTCCCATAAAACTCAGAATTTATTTTTATACAAGAATAGAAGTAAATATCAATGTACTTCAAGATGAAAAATTCTTCAATCTCCAGGATTAAAATCTTAGAAATTTCATAATCACCCAAATCTTCTTCATCCTGATACTTTAATTTATTGGATATTTAGTATTTGATTCTCCATAAAAAAAACCTAGAATGTACATATATTTAGTTATTTTGTTTATTAATAATTTAGCTCTTCCATCTTATCTTATAAATTCTCTCGTACTTCTAGCTCTATCTTCACTCCCCTAAAATAGGAGAAATCCATATTCTTTGTTTATCATGGTTGATATAAACTAAAATTATCTAGTTGTTACCACTTGAGATAAAGTTCTCCATGATGGATTTCATCCAATAACTTTAAAACATTTCCATGAATTGCTACTTCAAGTCCCCCTAGATTGTGTCAGATTATAATTCCATTATCAATCTCAACTCTCTAGAACATATAATGGAATAAGGTGGATTTTCCTTTTCCCATGAGATAAATAAATAGTATTTAGAAGTGTTTCTCAATCTATAAACTCCCTTTAATTCATCTCTAATTTCCTTAATTCTTTTACCCCTAATTTTTAAATCACCAATCTTATTGGGCAGTATGGAATTCATTATATTACTTTCACTTTTCACTTTCTATAGGGATTTATTCTTAAAATTTTATAGCAAGGAACTTGTACCCTTATTTAATTTTCTTCTATTTTTATTGTTACCTCTAACCAATTTAGCCAAAAATTCATGAAAACATTCAAAGCATTTTCAACTTTCTTCTTTTGATAAGATTTATTTATAGTAAGTATTATTATTCTTATTTATTTTTATGGTTTCTTACTTTTACTTTAAAACTTATTCTAACCTAGTAATATTATTATTAATATTTTGGGAGTGTGGTCATATTTCTTATATCTACCATACAAATTACTTTATTCTAATAAGTTACCCCTCTATTGTAACTTCTATTTAACCTAAACTTACTCATTGGTGATGTCTCCAACTAATAAAATCCACTTATTTATTCCTCAAATTGATTCATATTTTTCTCTTTATTTCTTCCATTAACATAAAGTTTCATGTCTTTCTTGAAACTATCCATGATGCAACCTTTCCTTCCACAGTAAAAGCATCACATCTTGGGCATGACATCTTCCATTAATTTCTTATTGGTTATAATCTCATTTGTAACTTTATTTTATTTACACCCAAAGGTGGAATTACTATCCATATCTTACTGGTTCCTCTCTAGATATTGTGGTATTTATTCATTATATGTTACTAATTTGTGTTTGATGAATGTAATACTACATTCATCATCACCGAGAACACTTATTATATAACTTCCATGGAACTTTTTAATATATTAAAATATATTGGAGGTCAAAATAGTTTCCTTGTTATCTACACTCTGGTAACACTTAGATGAATTTATATTAACTTCCATTCCACTCCCCTTAATTCATGACTTCTTAGTTTTCCAAAAGTTGACATGTTTTTCCAATATTTGATGGCTTGATGTATGAACATTCCATAACACCAATAATAACAAATGAATACTCTTATTCCTTTTCATTATAGACTGGTTGTTGTATTTATCTTAAATTTTTTGAATATGAGATTTATCCTTCTGGGAACCTTTTTAGGAACCCTATTTAGTTTTCTTATTTTCTTCCCTCTTTTTAAAAGTAGTGGGTCTCTCTCTTTTCTCCACACACTTAATTTTCAATTTAGACTTGTAACCTTTACTATTCATATAATTGGAATTAGTGATTTTTTTTATTAGAACATAGTTTTAACTTTTTCTTCAAGCCTATGGAATATTTATCTTCTATTGACTTCACTGTTCTTATACCACTTTATTGAGTCTTTCTAGAAGTAAGTATCTTCTAATAAACTTTAATAGTAACGATGCTTCTCTTAACCTCATATGAAGGATCATCTAGATAAAAAATATTGTTCTTTAATTTTATATCTAAAAAAACACTTTACATTTAAATTTTATTTCTTTATCTTCAACTTATTTTAATTTTTCTTTACATTCTACTTTAAATTTTCAAATTTTATCATCATTAAACTTCATTTATTCCAAAAATGAGTTGTAAATATCTTTTATTATTCTATATTTGATTTAAAATTGTCTATTCCTAACACATGATGTAACTTTCAATGCATGTATCATTTAAAAAAAATATTTTTTAAGATAAATTTTTAAAAAACATACATTTTTAATTCTTTAACTCAGGAGATCATTTTATTGGGAATTGATATAGATTTTTCTTTTTTTACTTATTGAGTTTTGTGAAAGTATCACACATATGTACCTTTTTATCTAATGCCTTATATATTTTATCAGTTTCTGATTTCAGTTATTCTTTTTCATCTTATAGTTACTTGATAAATAAAAGTATGTGTGTTATAACTTTAATAGGAATATTATTCATGCAATCCATGATTTCAGAGTAAAATCCCTAAATAGTTTGAACAGATTCATACTCATGACATCAAGAACTAGATTTCGTTGGAGAATAAATTTTTATGGATTTATCATAATAAAATAAATTCTATTTATCTTATGGTGGTGATGAATCCTCCTTTTTTTTTTATTTTTTAGAAGATAATTTATGTTGTATTTCATCTAACTTCTTCTTTTCATTTTTTAATTTTTTCTCCGAAACCTCCATGTTTCCACCACCAAGTGTATCTTTGATTTTATTTAGCTCATCCATAATTTACTTATCTTTTGGAATAAATATTTATTCAATTTTTATAAATAATCACTTTATGTAAATCATTGAGAAAAATTGAGAATAAAATATAGATCCAAATAGAAGGAACATTATTTACTTTGTTACCACTTGTCAGTCATAGTTGGTAGTGAAAATACATTGAGATGGGAGTAAATTAGTGTATTAAACATTTCACCAAATAATTTCAACTTAAAAATTTACCCCCTTTAAATTATTCAAACCTCTAACACTGGTTATGATGTATAAATCTTTTAGTATGTTCCCTCACCACTTACTCCCACATGAAATGCAGATAATAAAAGGAAACAATAGCACACAAGGATTTTTATAAGGTTTAGTCTCAATGTTGGAAACTTACACTTTTCTATGACCAATTATTATCTCTACCCATAAATTTTCACTATTATCCTAAGTGTTATAATGGGTTATGTAATTATGAGTTACACAAAATAATATTTATTATCCTGAACTTTGATTACCATAATATTACACATGTGGTTATGCTACCTTCTAAAAATCCTCTTCAACCTTTCAGTAGGAATGGTGGTATTCTTTATACTAGAACTCCTAGTTTGCAATATTTCTTCACAAACTCTATGGAAATATATTTGATAGAAAATTGAACTACTTCCACTATACTCAGTATGTATGTCAACATGTCCTTGCTTCTAGTAAACTAAATCCAGATCTTTAATCCTTGGCAACCTCAACATCTGAAAATTATGTAGCAAGTATGTAATATTGGTATTGATATTCTTTAAATAACTTCATATAACTTCAATGTACAATTATTTTGTAGTTTATACTTGATGTTGGTCCATTTATCTTTTTTTTATCACCAAAATCTGGTACCCTTACACAAATTATTCAGAATTATAAGTTCTTCTCCTCTTAACTATTTGACCAAATAGATCTTTTGAAATTTAATAAATTAGATGAACCCTATCTTTTATGTTTCTCAGTAATATCAACATATCCCTCAATTAATCATCATTATTACTTTGAATGATGTTCCCCATTTTTATATTAATTATGTCTCCAAGAAATATTGGGAATTCATTAGATTCAATTTGAAACTCCCACTAACTCAAACTTAAGTTGACCACCTTTAATATCTTCTGAAGATATCAGGATTTGGCTTCATTAAAACTCCCAAAAAAATTAGTGTCAATAATGTTTAACTCATTTAAAAATATTTTCTTGAATCACAAATATTACTTCATGAATATCAAAACTTTTAATGTTCATCTCAGTATCCTCATAATGATTATGACTTCACAATGTTTCTGTGAAGTCACTTGACATCTTTCAATCAATGTACTTTCATAGTCTTAACTCTAAACTTCATTTAGTTCTACATGTACTTCATATAAACTCAATATTCTACATCCTTTAGTACTTAAAAAAACTTTGGAATGAATCTTATGATTCTAGTGATATGCATTTTTTCTACTAAGACTATGTTCAAACTTTATCTTACAAATCCTTCTTCCAATCAGTTAGACTTTGGTAAGTTTGATTACCCTAGACTTTGTTTTTTCTTAGATTCCACTCATCCAGACTTACTAAACTATTTATCCAATGAATTAATCACTAGTAAAATATTCCTCTAACACTATAGTTTATCATCACACAAGGTCATTGGTATGAATGACATCCTGAACTTCTGGTACATTCAATTATTTCTCTTCTCCCATTGATCTAACTCTTAGTGTACTCGTAGGTTGATTTTCCTTCTTGTTATTTCTTTCTAGTGTATTAATAATTATATTCTTTCTACTTCTGACCAACTTAGACTATGATTTACTAAGCCTAAATAATAGTTGGCCTTTTACTAAATAGTTATTTCATTCTTTGAGAACATAGTACATGCATCAAATGATTTTAATTCAATAATTTATTATTTTCTCAATAATCCCAACTTACTTAATAGCTATATCTTCTATATATCATTCAAATCATAATCTCAAGTGTATCATCCCATGGTGATATTTCTACATAAGTATCTTAGTCTACACTTCACTTTATGCATTTTTTGAATTATTGATAGTTCATACTTTGTACGGGGAGGTTCACCTTAAAATTTACAATCCATGTACATAATTTAAATGCACTTTAATTTTATAAGGTTATATAAACCTTATGATCCATAGGTTTTACTTTATGAACTCTGGGTTACTTATTTGATATCTTTTCAAATCTTTAACCACTTCACCTTCCAGACATATATCTTCTAGACACCCTAGAATCTTGTATTCTCCCATGAGTGACTTCTAATGGTTGTATCTTCAATATAATATCTTTAATAAGTTTATATTGTATCTTCTGATGGTGTATCTTTCAATGTACACATCCTCTGACTAACCTCCAACATCATCATTCAAGTTTAGTTCAACAGTAATCATTAGTTTTTTATTCTATGTAAAAACTTTTATGGATTGTCAACAAAAACATATAGATGATAGTTTTTGCATTCAACTTTAACACATTTCATGAAATCCACTAAAGATTAGTTTATATATTGTTATACATCTATTATGTTTCCAGTAACTTAATTGGATTTTTCTATAACCGTTAACAAAATTTAATTCAATTATTTTTGTTATTACCAATGACATGAGCCTTACATATTTTGAATAATTCACCTGATACTTATTCAGTGACTTCTACTAGTTGTATAATTTACATTGACTAGTGTCCCTTCCTTTAATGGATTCATCAATTATTACAACTTCAAGTGTATATAATCCTGGTGTATTTACTATGGGGACACCCCTAAGAATATTCAAATTCCACTTATATGAATATAATTGACTTAAACTAAGAACAATGATTGAAATAAAATACAACATTTAATCATCACCATATTATGTGATGATCAAGATGGTTACATAGATATTTTTTAGGAATTACATGTAGATGTAATGATTTAAAAAAACTGATTAAACTACAACAAATATATGGATAATATGGTATTATATCATATAAGATATGTCAAAAAGGTTCTTATGTATGTTTTTGTTAAGTATTCATGATGGAGTTTAAGAATATAAAATGTATCAAGTTATACAAAAGACAATATCCAATTTATAATTCTTTCACATTGGATACATATACATATACATATATATGTATGTATTGATATACATTTCATGAAGTGTAATGATAAGTAATATCTTAAATTATGACTTCGAGTCATCCTTAGTTGATATTCATCATGGAGAATTAATGGATATGATGAAATGTTAAAGTTAACATGGGTTGAATTCTTGTATCATGATTGAAAATATGTTCAAAAATCACAAAAAAACTTTTTTACACTTGATAACCAATAAATTATACCACATGGAGTGTTATAAATCACAAATTTTGTATAATAGGGGAGAAAGATTAAGATTTAGAGTCCCCACTACCTGAAGTTGGTAATATATCTAGCTTGAAAATATTCATACTTAGATACCTTTCTTACACAAGCCTTGAGGATTAGCTTATTTGGTGGTGGTTGGGTATTTTGTTGATCATGTATTTGGTTGGATCTTAAGAAAGATGAGATTTTTTATCTCATATGAAGAGTATGAAATATGAGACCTCAATTGAGATAGACTATGGAAATATGCAAATACATCTAGATAGTATATATGATGTGCTTATCTAGTCGGGTGAGAAGAATGTGATGTGCCCATCCATAAAGGTGAATGACATGTGATACATTCATCTATCTGGTTACTCTATACTTAGATAAGAACATCATATATACTATCTAGATGTCTTTGAATATTTCCATAGTCTATCTCAATTGAGGTCTCATATTTCATACTCTTAGATAATTGATAGTGTATGAGTATTATACATGATATTGACATACTCTATGGCCCATGTTTACTCAATGTATTAGATAAAGGGATCATATGAAAACACATGATTATATATGATTCAGCTATTGGACATAGGTATGAAAACACATGTATCTATCTGGTTACTCTATACTTAGATAATTGATAGTGTATGAGTATTATACATGATATTGACATACTCTATGGCCCATGTTTACTCAATGTATTAGATAAAGGGATCATATGAAAACACATGCTTATATATGATTCAGCTATTGGAAATAGGTATAGAGATACATGTGTTTGATAGATATCATGACAAATGTATTTGTATCTTGAGAATCATTGATTCTATCATAGAGTATAATATTTGATTATATTTATGGATCTAGTGATTCTTGTTTGTTTTTAACACTACAAAGGACAATGGTGTCAAACTTTCTGGTTGACTGAATAGGTATTGAGTTTGAATCATATAGCTACTCTAATTTTTTTAGAGTTAATCCAAAAGGAGTTTTTGAGGGGTATTCACAAGTTATTACATATGCTGTGATATAAGATAAAGTTTATTATTTCTTTAAAAAAGCATTTTGGAAGATATCCAAAAGGAGTTTTGGATACGGTTTCACAAGTTATTTTATATGATATAATATAATGTGAAATGGAACAAAGTTTATGAGATTGTAGTGAAAGTGAGATATTGATGGATATATTCCCTAAATCCTACTTTAAAGTAATGTATAGTGTGATAAGGAATATCAAAGGGTCATGAAATAGGATATCATGCATGATTCCCATGCAAGTAGTATTTTACAACTGGATAAATCATAAGGTATGATATACGATACCATGTCATGATCTATGATTGAAATAAAAATAAATTATAAAGTGTTAATGTCATAATCTTCCATAATATATCATTAAACTAATAGCTTCATATGATGAAATGGTCAGGATTTTGATTAATTCATGAAATGGTTGCATGAACGGTTAGTGAAATTTACTGATGTATCATAATGCACGTGTAAATGGATTCACACTCAAGGAGTTTCCTCCAAGTCCATATAAATTGGTTTTCACCATGATATGGGGATCATGAGATCTTTCCCAAGACATGGTTGATCCACCAATACTCGTAGTTCTCTCTTCCTCATTCTTTTGTGCTGTGAGATTCTAGAATGTATTGGAAGGTATGAGGATCCTGGCCATGTGATGGATAATTCATCTCATCCCATGGATACACCATGGATATGGAATTATATTTTCCACCCTTTAGGTGATCTTCATCAAGTGAACTAGATTAATAACATGCAGTAGTGGTCATCTATAGTGAAAGGTACATGATTTTTTCATTTTAAAATTTATCCAAGATTTTGGTTTCATTACTAACAATCTTAGTTTATGGGTATCTAAATAACTTCTTCTTTATTTTATAAGTGTTATACTTCCCTAAGAAATGTAATAATATATTTCAAAGCATAAATAATATATTATTGAGGATACATAAGTTTGTTTTTTGATCATTGTGGTGATATGTAATATTTTTTTTATATACAAGGTTTATCAGTTTGAAAAATATGAAAATTAAAGATATTTAAATGTGATGATGTTGAGATATTATTCAAATATTAAATATCATGATGCTTATAGAGATTAAACATTGATTCAATATAATAATTGTAGAGAATTAAAAGTGGAAGAATGTGAGGATCTTATAGTATTCAAGTTTGAATATTTGAAGACTATTTATGATGATCAAAAGTTGGAGGATTTATTGGGAATATTCTTAATAATTTTAAATGATAAGGACATGTTTAATTATAAAATATCATTTTAGTATTATGGTAGGCATATCCATGATATTGGTTGAGTGTTTGTTATGAATTGATGATCATAGGGAGAAAACTTTTGAAAATGGAAAATTTCATGATCGTGACTGTTATGATTTAATTAGGATTTACATAATTTAATTATAGTAAATTATTTTCATTTTATTTAGATAATATAAAATTTATATAAATAAGAAGAACATATATATAACAAGCTGGAAAAATTATATGAAAAAACTTTTAGAAGAGAACAGTCCACTGGGATTGCTGAATGAGGAGAGGAGAAACAAAATCATGATTAAACAATCTAATATTGGCTCACATGTACACTTGTGATCTTTCTTTAATGAAGTCATCTATTATTTATTCATGTAATAAGTTAGTGCATGTTTTGAAATAGTTGTGTCTAGCTATTTTAGTTGGTTCAAAGTTATACCCTAGCCTATAGATTCATCTTGATAATATAAGAGAATTTGTGTGATAGAGGGAGAGATAAAAACAACTATACACTGGGGATGTAGTCATCCCCATTAGAAGAAAACATCACGAACAAATATGTTTTAACATATGTTATTTTCCACTCTATTATGATTTAAATATATTTATAATGAATAAGTATAAGGATATTGGTGTTATTTTAAAAACACCTATCAATAATGATTCTACCCCTCATGATGTTGATTACATATCTAAGTTATCCTTAGAGACATTGGTCCTCCAAGGTGAGGTTTTATGAATAAATCCATAAAATTTCATTATATATATTTAATTTTTCATTTGATTTTAAATTATAATCATTGTTAGAATGAATTTAATGATGAATAAATTAATAAAATTTAAATCTAAAACATTACACCATTTATTTGAGGGCCAAGAGTTTGGAATAAAATTCCATGGTGATACATAATGATACCCATTTGACTATAATGATTGAAGTGTGATCAATGATAGAGTTTGGTTGTCTATCCTCAATCTAGAGATGAGAAGAATAAGCCATCAAGAAGGATAGTAAGATTTTATTAATGTATTTTTAAAATTTAATGTGTTAGTATTTTTTTAGAGTCAGGTATGTCTGATCATTAATTGAATTGACTCCTAGCCATACTGATAGAAAGTTTTAATTCAACTAATGCTCTCCATCGATATAACGAAGAGCATAACTTCAATTGACATTCTTCATTCAATCCTTTGATCATTGATTTAATTAGTGCTTGTTATCTAAAATACATATAAAATGGTAGCACATATAATTTTTCATCTCAAACAAACTCATGCCCTCTCTTCCTCTTTCTCAACCAGTAAAAAAAATTTTCCTCTCTCCTTTGGTGCTTTGGTTTTCCAAGTCCTCTAAATTTTGAGGTATTTCACTTTTATTTTAGTTGCTATTTATTTATTAGTATAAAATTTTATATATTATTAATTAATTATTAGTATAATATTTTAGTTTAAATTATTTATAATTAAATTATATTAATTAGGATTACATGATTAGTAAAATTTTGGTATATTTTTTTAATTACTAAAAATATTGTTAAATTTCTTGTTTAATATTATTTTAGAATAATAACTTTTTAGTATAACATTTTAAATGTTAGTATAATTAACCAGTTGTAAAATTATTAAATTTCATAGTTAATATTAATTAGATACAATAAATTTGATGTTAAATAAAATTAGTTGTTTAATTATTAGTATAATGTTATAATTATTAGTATAATGTGTTAATCCTTATAAATTATAATAAGTTGCATTATTAGAAATATTAAATTAATTTTTTAATAAAGTTAAAATTTTAATTATTAGTAAAATGTTGTAATTATTAGTATAATTTTTTATTTATAATTTTTAGATTATTAGTAATGAATTATTTATTAGTAATAATATTGAATTATATTTTTAGAATTTGGGCTCTAAAACATTAGTGAAAGCCTTAGGGATATGTCTAATCATAGGAAATCATACTAAAATTTTAGTAATGTAAATTTTGTATGGTTTAATACCAATAAAATACCTATATGGATACAAATAAGTGGATAAAGGATCTTGTATAGATACACCTAGGGGTAATAACCCTAAAAGGCTGATTGGGTATTACTCGATCTTCAACTAGTACATTACAAAGTAGCTTAACTGTACACCTGGATTGGAACTCCTGGGTGATCTACTTTGGATGATTCACTTTATATTTACTCAAAAAAACTCACATTAAGTAATATCATAAGATAAATTTAGTTTGGAGACCCATACTAAAATAGGATGGGGACCAACCCCTTTATTAAAAAGAGAAACAAAAACATACAAAAATCCCTTTTTAATTGTGTTAAGGGAGAAAAAATTACAAGCTTGAAGGATGAGAGGCATGAAAACATAGATTTGAATGACTTAAAATCCCATTGACATAAATCTATTTCTAACAAAACCCAAAAGACATCCAAAAATATCAAAAACCTAATACCACTACCGCTATCACCGCCCCACCAGGCTCACCTACTACCTACATTTCTCATTATAGCCAGATCCACTGCATAGATCCCCATCACACTAGCACTAAAATAGATCCAAGAATCCTACCATTTCTTGTCACCCTCTCATCAGATAACCCAACACAACTCAAAATTAGATCTGTGCTAACCAGATCTACGAAGAGCTCCTGACCTTGCCCATTTGGGTGCAAAGACGAGGAGCCGATGTACTGCCACCACTTTCTGAAGCACCACTTCCATCTGGGGAACTTCCATCTATGCCACCATTTACTAGATATAAAAATTGAACTCCCTTCCATGGAGGGAGACACCATAAGATTTAAGGAGCGCCACTGCCATGGATGCTAGAGAACACCGAAATAATCCACCACGTGAGGTCGAAAGAATCCTCCGTATGAGGTTGATCTGTAGTCATCGTCGATAATTGTTGTACTGGGGTGAAGAATCAATGAGCGACTCCGAGTAGAAGATCCATGTGAGGATGATCTATATCCACATTCTTGAATCTCCACACCAGGGAGAAGAAGAAAGGAGCGCCACTAAGGAGGAGAGCCACAATAGAAGATGCTGCACCCATTGAACCAGTTAGAAGACCCATATTTAAAAGAAAATTTTAGAAAATTTTAAATATTATTAGGAATTATATTGAATTTAGTTTTTAAAATCAGTACTATTAAAAATTAGTGAAACCTTATGGATGAGTATAAATATAAAAAAACATCCTAAAATTATGGTAAAATAAATAGTGCATGGTATCCTAGAAATTAAATCATTGTGTAGATATAAACAAGTGGATGTGAGTTATGGAATAGATGCACCTAGGGGTACTAATATTTAAAATGTTGGTTGGTTATTAACTCAACCTTCACCTAGTGCATAAAAGAGGCCTAACTGAACACATAGTTTGGAACTCTTGGAAGATATTCTTTAGATGATTCACTTCCTCTTTACTCCACCAAACACACACTAAGTAATATATTAAGATACCATTAGTTATAATACAAAAAATTAAATAAAAATGTTATAGTATTTTAAAATATTATTAGATTTAATATTTAATTGAATTTTTTAATTTAGAACTAGTAAAAATTAGAGAAAAACTTAGGGATAAGTTTAAACATAAGAATTTTGGTAAATTAAATACTGTGTGGACTACTAGTAATGAAATACTTGTGTGGATACAAACAAGTGGATATAGAATATGATATAGATGTACTTAGAGGTAATAACCCTGAAAAGGTTGGTTGGGTATTAAATTAATATTCACCCAGTGGATGTAAAAGAGGCCTAATATCACACTTGGTTTAATACTCATGTTGGATCTTCTTTGGATGGTTCACTTTATATTTACTCCAAAAATCTCACTCTAAGTAAAATATTTAGATATATATAGTTATAATTACCATAGTTAAAAGAAAATGTTATAATATTTTAAAATCTTATTTTATTTTTTATTAGATATAATTAATAACTAAGTCTTATTGTTGATTAAAATATGGATACATATCTTTATCATAATTATAAAATAGTTAACACCAATCAATGAGACAATTATAGAAGATAACCAGACCAAGAGGTAATGCTTGGGGGTTGTACAACATTAGAAGATGTTTATAGAAAAATAAATTGAGGGTTAAAACACATGGTTGACCAAGTGATATGGTCCATCATATACATATATATATAATTTAAAGATAGGTTGTGGCATATAACATATCCAATTATTAATGATGGGGACTATGAATTTGTATTTTCATGGGATAAGGACCAACCAAGAGATCAAATATTGGAGGTATATGTATTTATATATACTATAAAAAATATTCCATTAACAATGGAATTTGGTCTACAGAAGCCTCAAGATACCCTATCATATCCTCAATCTTTAATATCTCATATAGTGATTTAAGTTTTTAGGGATAGACCTCCACCTGAAGTAGATTTTATGGTGAAATTTTTTGAGGATGATGAGCATTAAGAATAACAGTTTGATGTCAAGGATGTGAAATAAAAAGAAAATGTTGAAGAACATTTATATCCAATATACGTTTCAAAAAACTAGAATTTAAATCATTCACAACTATTGGAATCATGGTCAAAAGAAGGTATGTCATGTTTACTAAAATTTTATTGGTCAATCATTACTCCCATCTAAAAATTTATAAGAATTATTAGTGGAACAAATAAAGGATCCTATAATGGTGTTATGTACACTTGGAGGGGGTTTGAGAGAAATAAATCTATGAAGAAAATTATCAAACAATATCACACTGAATAATATTATAGTTATGTCATATAATAATTGAATAGATAACATTATATAATTATATGTGAAAAGTTTGATTCAGATTGTGAGATGTGTCTTTGAGATATATTTGATAACAATTTCAACTGTTAGAAAATCTATATATTTAGTCCATACACATGTGTGGACACAACTATATCACAATGTCACATGGCCCTAAATGATGAATTCATTTCAAATATTACAATATAAATGATAATAGCATGTTATGAAATTCTAGTAGTTCTGATGGTGGAAAGGATCAAAAAACTATATTGTTTTTATATTTCTTAATGGAAGGCATAGACTACATGAAAAATGGACATCATGAAAGTTTATAGGGACAAGGATGAATCCTATTGATTTTTATAACAAATTATAGATTTTTTGTGTCACAATAATAAATCTGTCTAACTATTACACAAAATTTAATATGTTATCCAATAGAACCAAGTTTATTGATCAAAGGTGGTGTTTGATAGATTATTTTGGACACTATTACCATGTGTGGATATTTTCAAACATTTTAAGTAGTTTATCTAGATCAATGTAACATTTTTGTATGAAAATTATATTTTAAATTTATTGATTTATTCCACATAGGATTAAAATCATGATCATGTTTCATTAGACTTTGAAATTATTGAGAAATATAAATTCTCATCTTAAAATTAGCTTCTAGCTTTCCTCTAAGAATTTGTGGTAGATGTTGGTGGAATATGTTTGATTTATGATAAATATTGAGTAATCAAGGAGGTTTTACAGTCTCAGGGTCTTTCATGGATACCATCCCATGCTTAACATAAATATTTTATCAGAAACATCATAAGAAATGTGAAGAAGAGGTTCAAGGATGAGTCTATGAAGAAAGAAACCATAAATCTTGGTATGAATGTGTTTTTTGTTTAAATAAACCATTTGATTGAGGTAAAACTATTATATGTGTTCTTATTTGTTCTCATTTTCTTAAGAATATGAACCAAAATAGTATAATATGGAGGAGTTTTTCAAATGAATTCATCGATCTAATCAAGAGATATACAACTACATAATGAAAATTCTAAAGGATAAAAGGTCATTGGTAGATGATGAAGGGAATAGACAATGTTCAATTAATCAATAGTTTATTTATATTTAATATTATGTTTTAAAATTAAATTTTAGTTCTTGTGTAGGAAACATTATATCACACAGTTGAATATTATTTAAAAATAGGTAAAAAGGCTGAAGAGGTCCTGAACAAAGAAATGTGACATGGGAACTATTTTTAGCATGATATTGAAAGGATTATTAAAGAGGATACTATATTTCATGTTTGTTTGTTTGAATGTGCTAGGCATATATTTAAGGCCATTGAGTGCAATGATCTTTTGACTCATAGAAGTGGTCACATGATTGTGGTTTTATTGGAGAAATGTTATTGTGATTGTTGTAACTTAAAAGCATTATAGTATCCTTGCACACATGTGATCATAGTGTGTGCTTCAATATCATTATCATTGGAATAATTTTTTGATCCACTGTATTGCCTATAGAGTATTATAGATTACTATATTTTTCCATGGATTCTTGTAGGTGAATATCAGAACATCAACTTTCATATCGATACCTCCATGATTTTCCCAAACATGACTAGCTACAGACAAGAGGGAGGTTAAATTCAATTTGCATTCATAATGAGATGGATTGTATTAGATAAGGGGAATCTTCTTGAAGGTGTGGCTTATGTGTCTAGGAAGGTCACACCCACAAAAGTTTCCTATTCATATGAGGAAATCACTAAAAAACACACATTATTGATCTTGTATCCTACTTATTAATGCAATAAAATTTGTAACCATTGATTTGAATGTTGTAAATAAAAAAATAATTTTCTTTTATTATTGACTTTATATTTTGGGTTCCCATGATCTTCCTATTAAACATAAATAATATTACAAGAATACCTTTGAATATTTAAAATCCTTTAAATCTATTTTCATGGCTAGGAAAATTTTTCATCACTTTTTCATGATGACATTTACAAAGAAAAAAAAGCTAATTGAAAATAAACATAACTTCAAGATAAACACTTCACATATAAATAACTTAATATTATAGTTACAAAATAATATATTATTAAATTTTAATTATTTCAACTAATAATTTACTTATATAAAATTATGTAAATTTTATATATTTATATGGAAGAGTCTCTCTTACATGCACAACAATATCATGTTGTGACATCCCAGACCCTGTTCACTCAATAGTAACCAAACCCGGTTGGCCATATGGACTCAAGTTTGCTTCCCCATACACTAGAGGCTGTCAACTAATAGTGAGAGTATATGGTGGAAGAGTGGGGAGACTATACCCTCATGGTTAGAGTGTATCACAATGGTATAATCATATCAATCAATAACAGAAGCATATACAAATAACTGTTCAATTGAAGAATAAACATCCATCATATAAATAACCAAGTAATCTCATACAGTAGTTTAATATACAATGACGATCATGGAATTCTATACAAAAGACAAGAAATACATGTAAATAGGCATCCAGTAGAATACATGTATCAAAAATAAAAAATACTAAAAAGAACTATAACCAGATAGCATCACAATCCCAAAGACTGGTCCTATTCTCCCCTACTCCTATGCATAAATAAATCAATCATATGTAAGAATTCACTTTCCCCTATCCCTACCTATATCCATGAATCCTGTATGGGTACCCAATGACGACATGTATAGGGTGACTCTCAGTAGGCCACCACCAATGGTGTCTATAACAATTCACATCCATGCATATAAGATGAAGTAGTGTACAAATATATCAGTGTAAAAGTAATAATAATATAAGTGATTCTATCCAATATATAAAGTCTCACTATGACCAAACACTAAATCAGAAGGAATATATGTAAATAATAACAAATATCAACATCAGCCTATACCATGTATTCATGTATCAAGACTACATGGGTCAGGGTCCAAGGAGTGGTAATGTCCAAGGAAACTAAGGAATCTAAATAACAAAGTAAACAGGATTCAAGGAGTGAAAATTATAGAGGCATACTAGCATGTAAAGTAAACTAATTAAACTATATCCTTGGGTTAGAAATGTCCAAGGCATCCAAGCAAGCCATGTAATAAGGATCCAAGGGTGTAGAAATGTCCAAGGCATCCTAATTAGTCACGCAACCTGGATCCAAGGAGTAGTAATGTCTAAGGCATCCTGACATGTCAATTAATCTAGATCTAAGTAGTGGTAATGTCCAAGGTATCCTATTTAATTTTTAGATCCAATGAGTAGAAATTTCTAAGGCATCCTAGCATATCAAAAAAATTAAGTAATCGGATCCAAGGAGTAGAAATGTTCATTAATCATTTCACAAGTCCCTTCATATTAGTATACAATCCAAGGGATTAAATAATTTATACCTTTCATATACAATGATATGGTGCTACAAGGTGATTACAACCACTAACAATTCACTTTAATAACTCATTAAATTATCAACGATGCATGGAGAGCTCATCACACCCCAAGGGTAGCATAAACGTGATAAGAAGGTAGAACCCTCCCCATGGGTGGTTTGGGTTTATGTTTACTACCTAAAACATTGAAAAATGGTGTCAATGGAATATATCAACATGTTTATATCAAATAACCCTTGGTTCAATTAATTTAGAAATAATCACCCAGAAATTCTAGCATGCAGCACATTGACAAAAGGTATAAACAATGAGAAATTAATGGAAAAGTTATATATCACCTACCTTAATCCCATAGACGAGCACTCATCTAGTATCATACTCTGATTTAGTCTAGATCATAAGAATATGTATGAATAGATAAACACCCTGAAAATGGTTCATAATAGACTACACCAAGATAACATCACCGACAACTAGGAAAATGAAGAAAGGCATAAAAAGAATAGAGAAATCATTGGAATGAATCTAATGAGACTGAAGATGAAAGAATCAGAGTCTAAATTAGGGTGATATTGCAAATCCTAGGTTAGGATTCTATGGGAGAGCTCCACATAGGGCCTCCTGTTCATGAGAGAAGAGGGGTGTGGGATTCTATCAAAATAAGAGGCCCTTACCCCTTTTTTTAAAAAGGACCCTATGAGATTACATGACATGTAACCTTTGCATGTCATGTAATGTTTGGGTTTTCCCCCTCTAGGTAAAAACCATTACATGTTATGAAAGGTTCCAAACATCCCAATACATGTTGTGTATTGAATACACATCGTGTATTCTAAATACACACCATGTACTTGACCTATATCTAACCTTCATCCCCCTTTGTCCTTCTTTACAAAAACATACCAACTAGTCTAAAGGTTTGGCTTACAGGTCTAATCTAAAAGAGGGTTTCAATGAGGGTTTAACTAAAATTTAAAATAATTAATACCTCATAGGAAAAATAGGTTCTTATAATCTCCCCCCTTAAAGAAAATTTTCCCCAAATTGACCTTCCAAGGGAGATCAAGAATCGTCTAGAAATAACTCCAACCAATGGGTATGTACGTCAGCCTCTTGCTCCCAAGTCTCACCTTGTACATGACTGTGCTTCCATAGTACTCATACCAGAGTAACTAATTATCCTTAGGTAACCTTCATATAAATATCAACAATATATATAGGATACTCCTAAAAGGACACATCTACCTATAACTTAACCTCCTTAAGATTATGAATATAAAATGGATCAAAATGATATCGATGAAGCTGAGATACATGGAAGACGTCATACATAGGATGATACCTTTGAGGTAATTGAAACCAATAGGATACTGACCCAAATCTCTCCATAATATCAAAGGGAACAACATAATGAGGTGATATATTTCCTTATTTCTAAATCTATATATGACCTTGTATAGGAAAAACTCACAAGAAAACCCAACCTCCCACCTTGAAATCTAGTGGTCAACAGTGATGATCAACATATGATTTATGTCTAGAATGAGCTGTATAAATCCACTTCTTAATAAGCTAAACCTACTTTTAAGTCTCCTAAACAATATGAGGAACTAGTGGTGCTACATCTCCTACCTCTAACCAATACAGGGGTGAACAGAAAAATATACAATATAGAACCTCATAAGGATCCATATTTATAGTTGTATGGAAGCTGTTATTATAAGTAAACTTGGTGAGAGGTAAGTGTTTCTCTCAAGAACCTATGAAATAAAGGATGCATGATCAAAGAATTTTCTATAAAACCTATATTGTATGCATGGACTGACCATCAGTCTGTGGGTGATAGGAGGTACTCAGCAGCACCTACAAACCTAGTGAACTCTATAACCCCTACCAGAACTATGATGTGAAATGAGTGTCTCTGTCTGATATGATAGAACATGGAACCCCATGAAGGCATATGATATCATTAATGTAGAGCCTCTCGATCTCCTCCACTAAAAGAGTCTCCATAATAGGTAAAAAATAGGTGACCTTTGTTAACATGTCTATGATCACCCATATGAATTCACTTCCTCGAGGTTATCTAGGAAATCCCATCACAAAATCCATGGTAATGTTATCCCATTTCCACTCAAGAATAGGTAAAAACTTTAAAATTCTACCTGGTTGTTGGTGCTTTTCCTTCACCTACTGATAAGTGGAACACTGAGTAACAAACCCAACTATCTTCTACTTTATCCCCAATCACTAGTATTGATGGTGTAATTCATAATACATCTTGGTAAGATCAGGGTTCACAACCCATATAGAGGCATGATTCTCTCACATCAACTCCTCCTGGATGTTTTTTGGAACCCAGAAATGTCTATGGATATGAAATATCTCATCCTCACCAACAGTCCAATGGGGTGGTAGGTCCTCACTTTCTACACTCTCCTATAGGAAAAATACCTCAGAATCGAATAGCTGTCACATCCTCACCCTATCTATAATGGTAGAACTCACTGATAAAGAAAAGAGAGAAGTCTACCCATGATTATCCTACACCTCCAAGTGAATCTATGAAAATAAGGGAATAAGATACCACTTTCTAGTAGCCTCATAAACTTCATATATTTGATTTATCCTGCTCAGTGCATTAAAAACTGCATTTCCATTTCTGAGCATATAGGAAAGATCTAAATCAAAAGACTATAAGTGTTCAAACCACCTTCATTGCATCATATTCAATTCACACTATGAAAATATATATTTGAGTATTTTGTGTTCTATGTACACCACATAATTCTGTTATAGTAATTAATTCCTCTAACAATACAAGAAATAAACAACAACGGATAACTCAAGATCATGTATTGGGTAGTTCCTCTTGTGTATCCTTAACTCATGAGACCCATACACCATGAATATCTATTATTGAATCAGAACTAATCCTATCCTAATAACCAATACATCATAATAAAGAGTATAGATCCTTTCTGGATCTGAAAAAAATAGGATTAGCATTGAATTCAGTCATCCTTTTAGCTCCTGAAAGGTTATATCACTAGCATCTGACCATGAGAACATCACACACTTCTTATTCAAGCCCGTAAGAGGTGCTATTAAGCATGATAATTCCTATATGAAGTTCTTGTAATATAAATATATCCCCAATAAACTATGTAATTCACATACATTCTTGGGATTCTCCTAGGAAACTATATATCGAACCTTCTCTTGATCAACTGATACTCCTGTATATGAGATAATGAGACCTAGGTTGTGAATCTTATCCATCTAAAAGTGGAAATTCATTAACTGATTCTCTCTTAGTGTATCCAATATTATCTCAATATAATTGGATTAGTTGTGTCAAGTTTGTGAATACACCAAGATATCTTTCATGAATACCACCATAAATGAATCCAGATAAATATGGAAAAGTCGGTTCATCAATGCCATGAAAACTTCTAGTGAATTCATGAGACCAAACAACTTAACCAGATACTCATATAGACTATAACTACTATGAAAAGCTATATGGGGTATGTCTATAGTTTGAAAATTCACCTGATGATAATCCTATATTAGATTAATCTCTGAGGACACCTTATCTCCTTAGAGTTGGTCGAATATATCATTTATCTGTGACAAGGGATATCGGTTCTTAACTATCAATTGGTACATCCTTTGGTAATCCACACATAAATGAAGGTTTACATCTGACTTCTTGAAAAAAAGGACTAGGGAACCTGAAATTGAATTACTGGTTCATATAAAACCCTTTGCTTCCAAGTCTTCTATATGACTCTTGAGCTCCTGAAACTCAGTATTATCCATTATATAAGGAGTAATGGATATCATTGTAGATCCTAGAACTAGATCAATGGAAAATATATCTATATCATAGGAGATGGTCCTAAAAATTCATCCAGGAAAATTTCTCTAAAAAGATTAACCACTAGAGGGGATTATTCTTGACGCATTCTCTGATCATCTAGATATAAACTTGTAATATGTGTTGTCATCCCACCCATCCCATGATGCTCGGGTCCAAATCGAATCTCATAGAAATTCCATTCACCATTGTGAATAAAAACTCAACCCTATGGTGATGTAAAATTCATCCTTTGATGAAAAAATTCAACATAAGCACGATAGGGAACCAACCAGTCCATCCTGAGAATGACGTCAAACACTATCATCTTAAGGAAAAGAGGTTCCATATGAAGTGAAACCTACCTAGTTTAAAGGGGAAATCCATACACTAATTTATGATCTCTGATAAAATCCATAATGGATTATCAAGTTTCATCACACCACTAGAAAATTCATCCTGGAAAATTTCCATGAAATGATCAACCACTGGAGGGAAGCCCTCCTGGTGCATTTCCTGATCATCCAGATATAAAATAGAAATTTGGGCTATCATCCTGACCATCCCACAATTCTCGAGTCCAGCTCTATTTAACTAGACATCTTATCCACCCATCGTCTAGTGATGTAAAATTCACCCTTTGACGATAGAAATCAACATAAGCATGATAGGGAACCAACCAGTCCATATGTAGAATGATGTCAACCCCTATCATATTGAGGAAAAAGAGGTACCATATGAAGCGACACCCACCTAACTCAAGGGAGAACTCCATCCACTGACATACTCTCTCTGATTGAATCCCCAATGGAGTATCAGGTGTCATCACACCACTATAAAACTAAACATTGAACCCAATTCTCTCCACAATAAGTTTGGATATGAAATAATGACACACAATTGTACCAAAAATAGAAGAAACTAACTTAGAGGCTACTAGAATAGTACCTATCATGGTAGAAGGTCTGAAATTCTGCTCCTTAGGTATCAACGGTACTATATACATTTGGAATAAATGTCAGCCTTGAGATATAGACTGATTACCCCAAGAAACTCTGCTTTATTGTTGCTATAAGACTAGTTCTTGGCTGCCTCGAACACGAGAACCACCTCAGCCTGATCAATCAATCGTACTCCAGATCCCTACCTGATAAGAATCTACTTACCCTGCTACTGAATGTGATGTCGATGAAGACCCTCTCTCACTAGCTGCTGGAGGAAAGGTCATTCAAAACTACTATGGATGGCCCATCCTACCACAAGATCAATACCCGATTGATCATATATCACATTATCACCCCATGTGTCCCTACCTCCCACACTAATTATAGATAATAAGACTACTAATACTAATTATTTTTATGGTATTCCTATCACGTGATACCTCAAGGTGTATATTCTTACTGCCTGACACAAAACCATTTGGTCGAGAAGCTGATATACCCTAATCTATACCCTAGCTCCCCTTATGTTATGTTTAGTAATATATAGTTTATTTATTATTTATTTAATGGTATTAAGTGGGAAAATATTTACATATGATCAGATATCATACTTGAGACTATCCTTGAATCACCTAACTTTCAATAACTCACCACCTAACATAATATGTGCAAAACGCTGGAGCTCTATAAAATGGGTAGAATAGTCCATAAATGATAGGAATCCCTACTCTAGATGCATAAAATCTTTGGCTCTATCAACCCTCAATGTCTCAGGATAGAAATAATCATAAAAGGCTATCTGGAAATCCCTCCAAGACATATATCGATGATGATCTATATGATTAATCACATCTTACCATCTCTTGATAGAATCCTGGAGTATAAATGTAGGGATATTCACTCTCCTCTCAAGAGGTGTCTCTAGATGCTTGAAAATTTATAACATGGCCTCTAGCCATGACACTACAGCCTTTGGTCTTCCATCCACTAAAAACATGGGTGAATTCTACTACTGAAACACATGAATCAACTCTACCATAGAGGAGGCAAGTGGAGGTTCTCCCTGAATGGTCTGAATATAACATAGGAAGCACTCTCGAAATTGGAAATCATCACCCATATCAAGCATAATATGCAATTTTATAAGATGAAATACTATAGATTCCTATGATGGACCAAGGTACACCACCTATGGAGTATGGTCATCATCACCCTCCTTAAGCATGACTGGTGGCCATCATGGTGAAATATCTCTAGAAATTCCATGCACAAACCTCAATCAAGGTATGATAACATCAAATTCAAAAATATACAAGTACAACAGGAACAAGCCTTCCTAAAATCAAGTCACACCCCTCTGCCTGCTTCTAAATCTAGGTCTGGGTGACATAAAAGTCATAAGAATTCACAAGATAATTTCTAATTATCACTACTAAGGTAGGGTCAGGGAAAGGTTCTCTATTATAAATCAGGGGTTCTGGTATATAGAGTGTTATTTGGAATTTATATAAGAAAACACCCTTTAAATTGCAATTGTAATTCCCATTTAATAGAAAACTTTTCATTCCATAATTCAATTTCATTTAAATTCATTATCATTTATTTATCAATTATATTTTAAAGGTTGAACTATATGGATCACCACTTCCAGTTTATAAGGTCCCATACACATTATAAATTAAATTATGGAACCCATTTAATACCAACTAGTTATTTCTCAAGTCCTTACATGAAATTTCATCAAAATTTCATGGATAAATCAATTAGACACCAAAACATACTATGATAAATATATGTAGTAATATAAATATAGAATTGAATAATGCATGAAATATATATCTTGAAGTTTCTATAATAATGTATGATGAAATATTTCTTTTCCATATTAGGCCAAAGGAAAAAATTAATTATTAGAAGGAACATAAAACATCAATTGCATCACCCAATGGTGAAGTCAAATCAAATGTAACCGGAATAAATCAAAATATCATATCCCATCCTAGGAAATTTGTTCTTTTCCTATATGTGGGTTAGCTACTTTCATTCAAAAATCATTAAAAAATTACAACACATTCCTAATCCCCTATCTAATATTCCAAAACTACTAGACAAAATAAAAGAACCTTTGATACAACTTTTTGAAATCCAAGACCCAGTTCACTCAATAATAATTGAACCTGATTGGAAACATGGTCTCAAGAACACTTACCCGTAAACCAGAGGCTTCTAAAAAATTGTGAGGGTCCATGTTGTAATAATGGGGAGACTATAACCTCATGTTCAGAGTGCAGCACATTGGTATAATCATATCAATAAATAAAAGAATCATATAAAAATAACTGAGAAAATGAAGAATCAACATCCATAATATAAATAACAAGGTAATCTCATCCAGTAGTGTCATATACAATGATGATCATATAATTCTATAAAAAATAAAAGTAATACATGGAAACCGACATTCAGTACAATACATGTATCAAAATTACAAAAAGTACAAAAATAACTATCCCTAGATAACATTATGATCCAAAAATCTCAATCATGTGCTCCCCTACTCCTATGCATAAATAAATCAAGAATCAGAAAGAGGGTGATTTCCCCTATCCCTACCTACATCCATGAAGTCTATTTGGGTACCCAATGATGACCCTAATAGTGTGTGAGATAATACTCAGTAGGTCACCACCAATAGTGTCTATAACAAGTCCTATCCAAGCATATAATATGAATAAGTGCACAAATATATTAGTTTTACAATTAATAACAGTATAAGTGATTCTATCCAACCATTCAAGTATCAATATGACCAAACTACTAAATTAGAAGGGCTATCTGTAAATAATTACAAGTATCAATGTTGTTCTATACTGTGTATTCATGTATCAGGCCTACATGGGACATGGTTTAAGGAGTGGTAATGTTCAAAGAAACTGAGGAATTTAAATAAACAAGTAAATAGGATGAAAGTAATGGAAATGTATAAGGAATACTAGAATGTAAAAATAACTAAACTGCATCCTTAGAGTATAATTGTCCAAGGCATCCAAGTAAGATATATATCCAGGATCCAAGGAGTAGAAATTTCCAAGGCATCTTAATGAGTCGTGAAACTAGGATCCAAGGAGTAGTATTTTCCAAGTCATACTAACATTTAAATTAATCCAGATATCAGGAGTGTTAATGTACAAGGCATGCAATTGATTCATCATATCCAAGGAGTAAAAATGTCCAAGGCATCCTATCATATCAATAAAATCAAGTAATAGGAAACAAGGAGTACAAATGTCTAAGGGATCCTAATCAATTCATTAATCATTTAATAAGTCACTTAATTTTAGTATACAAACCAAGATATTAAATAATTTATACATTTCATATGAAATGACATGGTTCTACAAGGTTCTTACAACTGTTAACAATTTACTTTAATATCTCATTCAATTCTCAACTATACAAGGCAAGATCATCACACCCCGAGGGTGGAATAAACATAATAATAAGGTAGAACCCACCCCATGGGTGGGTTGGGTTGAGTTTGACTACTTCTAATGTTGATTAAAGGTGTCAATGGCATGTCTCAAAATGTTTATATCAATTAACCCTTGGTTCAATTAATTTATAAATAATCCCCTAGAAATTTTGACGTGTGATACATAAAAAACAAGCTATAAACAATGATAAATTGAGGGAAAACTTATAGACCACCAAAATTAATCCCATATATGAACACTCATCTAGTATTAGCCTCTTATTTTTTTCCATATTAGAAGAAAATGGATGAATGAATGAACACCTTGAAAATAGGGCATAATATCCTGCAGAAATATAGCATTTCTGACAACAAGGAAAATAAAAAAAGGCATAAGATGAATAGAGAAGTCATCGGTGTGCATCCAATGATAGAAATGGGAAAATAATTAGATTTTTTATTAGGGATATATCACAAATCCTGTGTTAAATTTCCATAGGAGAGATCCTCAATGGACCTCATGTGTGTGAGAGAAGAGGGGTGAGGGATTCTGTCAAAATAAGAGGCCCCACCTCCTTTTTCAAAAAACCGACCCAGAGAGATTACACAAAGTGTATCATTTACATTCCATGTAATATTTGGGTTTCCCCACTATAGGGAAAAACCATTACATACCGTTAAATGTTATTTCAAGACCAATACACATCATGCATTTAATACATGTTGTATTCTAAATACATGTAGTATACTTGGCCTACAACCAACCTTTAACCCCCTTCTTACTTCTTTTCAAAAACATACCAACCAGACCAAAGGCTTGACTTTTGAGTCTAATACAAAAGAGGGTTGAAATAAGTGTTTAATAAAACTTTAATAGAATTTGAACCTTATAGTAAAACTGGGTTCTTACATATGTATCACATGAGGTGTTAGTGGGACAACTTGTTCAAAATCATTTTGTCTAGAGATCTCATCATTTCCACCATGAGGAACCTAAAACACCCATTATTTCAGTTCTCAATTATGCTAGATTCTATGAATTCTCCATGTATGACTTCAAGATGGTTGATATTCATTTTAATATTGTACTATTTGAGAGATGGAGGCTAGAGACACACACATTCCATCTTCCTAAGGGGAAGATGAAGATTAATTTATAGGATTTACAGTATATGTTGGGTCTACCTATCCATGGTGAGGATATTACAGGTGAAAATATATGATACTGGTATACATCCATATAGTGAAGTAGGCTTAACATACATTGATATTACAGTATTCTAGATGAATATTCAGTACTTTATAGTAGTTCATGCTCAAGGAATATAATAGTTTAGTGTCTTTGGAAACTTGAGACACAATATATTATAACTTGATGAAAAATCTCCAAAGTATCCCATAAAGACAGTTCCATCTAGTAATCCTAATTAAAACCCATCATCATAACTTAGGGAAAGGAAACATAACAAAGGGTGAGCTCATATTCCTATTGAGGGAAAATAAAGAAGATACATAAGCATAACATGAACAGAAGGGTATGAGAACATGAGCGTGACATTTGAAAACCATAAACTGCATATAAAAGATCATAATCATGAGCCATGGAATAAATATTGACAGTTAATAAGACATGAATCACAAGGGAATCAAATAACATGAGCCATGATAGTATAAAATTGGCATAAGACATGGAATTTCTGGCATACACATTAACCTATAACATTTTGAACATGTATAAATAGAAACAGGCTCACCCATTAAGTTAAGAAAAATAAATAAGGCCCTTATATAAACTTATGAACATGAAACCAGGTCTACACATAACATTTTGAACATGTAATCAGGATCACACATAACATTGTGAAAATGTAAGTAGGTTGACACATAGGTGGATAAACCTCCTAGGTGGGACAAAACATTATCCCCAAAAGAAGGCATGCATTACTGGACCGAGTTCACTTCCCATTCTAGATCTTTATTACCAAACCAAGTTAACTTCCTACCCCAACCATGTTTATCTCATAAGATATATAAATCTTTACCCAATACATTTTAGGGAGATATTGGTCCCACCCATCACATAATAATCATATGTATGTGTTACACAAGATCATAAAAATTCATCACATCTTAACCCATGAAATGAAAAGAGTATCATAAACATTTCATCATATCATAACCAGTGAAAAATAAATATGTTTCATAATCATTTCATCATAGCATAACCCATTAAAATAAGTGGGTTTTACAAGCATTTTATCATGGTATAACCCGTGAAAGAGAAACAAGTTTCAAAAACGAATTGTCATATTAAACACAAACCATTCAAATAAAGAATAAGAATGGTTTCTTTGGATCATATCCTCACTAAATCATAAAATATATCAAATAATTTCATCATATATGGAGAATTATTTTGAAATATCACTTGGATTATTTCTTAAGGAAAGGAACCTTTCTTTGAAAATAAATTTTCAAGACATAAAACATTTTCAAAATCCTTTTATTTTAAAAAATATTTGAAAAATTATGAAGTAAGAATTAAAAATATTTTAAAACATTTCTCTAGGAAAATATCATTTCCTCTTTTAAAAACTATTTTTAAATAATAAAACATTTTGAAAACCTTTTTCTTTGAAAATAACCTTTAAAACTTATAAAGGAAGTTTTCAAAACCATTTTGAATAATTTTTAGAACATATTTTTTTTAAAAAATGTTCTTTAAAAATGAGATAAAAATATCTTCCAACACATTTTTGAAAACATTTTTAGAAAACATTGTTTTTGAATAAAATATATTTCTGACCGAAGAGAGAAATAAGGCCATATTTTCTTAAAAACATTTTCATAATTATATTAAGTAAAAAAGAGTAGAAAAATGGAACCATTATATGAAAATATCATTAATAACCATAGGATAATAAAATTAATGATAATTATTGAAATATGGATCATAATATTTCATTAATGGAAGCATAATCATAAAAAATCATAATAAACAATAGGATTGTAGCAATAAACTCTTACCACTTTTGTAATTTTGAATCATAAAAACCATGTAGGAATAACATAAAATGAAACTTAAAATATCATTAGGATGAAAAAAATCCATGAAATTAAATTTAAAAGGGTCTATATATACACTTCTTGAAATAATATAGGTGCAAAACATAATGTACGTCTCTAAGAAGAAAAATTGAGAAAAAAATCCATTAATAATTTGTTAACTTTTGAACTGTAAACCCCAGGGAAGGGATATCATAAAATGGATATATAAATAAAAATAATTCTCATCATAATAAAAATATAACAAATCTATGGTAATTATGCACACAAAATATAAGAAATAGGTGGTAAACATGACTTGTATCTCACGGAAAATAAAAGTGAGACAAGAATCCCTTACTACTTGAGGAACTTTTGAATCATGAGACATATGAAATAATAACATCAATGGAAACATTTATTATAATTAAATTAGGTATATTAATGATATATCATGTCATATGGTAGTATATACACCACACAAAAGATATGTGTGATGAATATGACCTAAGTCTTGTAGAAATAAAAGTGAGACTAGAAATCCCCTTACCTTAAGTATTGACTTCCTCTATACACATTAAAACCTCATTTATAATAAATTAAATATAATTATACATATAAAATAGAACCATATTCATATTTATAATATCATATATGATTTTATTATGACTTTATATTTCCCATTTATTAACAATTCCATGTTAAAGTTACTCTTTGGGTAATAACCACTTTGTTTTTTATATATGTTTTTGACTTGTTAGTTTTGGTCCTATTAATTTGATCATGATTTAATAATTTGAAGAATATAAACCATGATATAAATATAATATATATTCAGAATATTTTTATTTATAATAATCTATAAAACATATAAATAGTAAATGAAATACACTGTTCATGGAGATGGTAGGTCATACGTACACATGAACACTGTTTCCATTTTCTTGTCATATTGAAATAATAAAAATTAAATCTTATATATATATTATCATTAAAGAAAAATTATTATTTAATATATATTATATATTTATATTAAACCCATCCTTAATACATTCCATGTAAAGTGTGAATAAATCACATCGCTTCTTGAGGCGGTAGTTCACCGTACACACGAATTACATTATCATATTCTCACCAAAAGTAAAGTATGAAGGTGTGTGTTATATAATAATTACAGAAGCATAAATACACCATAAATATTATATATATAATATATAAATAGTATTTAAGTCATTTTCCCCAACATTAATGGTGTCAATGGAAGAACGGACGACATCAGTTCGCGAGGCGGTAGTCCGCCGTACACACAAATGATGATTTCATATTTCATTTGATGGAAGTGTATGATGTTGTAGGTCATAAAATTAACATAATTTTATTATATAACCATGTTATAAGAAAATTATAAGGGGGTAGATAATGAAACAAATCAAAAATGCATGTTGATGAATGTTACCTCTTCTTCGGGTAACTTCTTTTGGTTTGTACCAAAGGAATCACATGGTTGGATTTCTTCTAAAAGTGAGGATTATAGGTTTAGAGGTGTTAATTTGGGAATATATATTTTTAGTTATTGTATGAGAAAAAAGTCTTGATATTTTTTAATAGAGTGGGAGAGGTGGTGGAATTTTATAAGTGAGGAAGATGACACACTTAGCATTTTTGAAAAGAAGATTGGTGTAACCAAGTTTTTACCTGAAAATAGGCTTACATAACAAAAAAAATTATATACATGAATTTTTAAGGTATAAATATATCCATACAATGGGTTTTGGAAAATTTAATGGTCATTTTTACACCTTATATTTTAAGTTTAACCACTAAGTAATATTTTTTTACTTTAATTGATTTCACTAATAAATTTGGAAAAAATAAGTTGAACTTAGTAGAAATTAGAAATTATTCTAATTCCAAATATGGAAACCATTTTCTCAACTTCCAATCACATAAGTGTCATAAATTAATTGAAAATTAATCCTATAGACAAGATGAGAAAGAGGGTTTTTAAAGTAAAAATGTGCAAAAGTTTGAAATGTTTTTATATCCAATTTCAATGTGAAATTGATTATAGTGACCTAATTAGATTTACTGATGTATAATTGAACTAATTATACTTTATAAATAATTTAAAATATAATTTATCTATATAAATAAATTTTATTAAAAGGATGTTTTTAATTAAAATTCAATATTTTTCACTATTAATCATGAAACTTCTCAGAAAAATACAAAAAAATCACCTTAATATAATTTTGAAGTTTATATTTCAAAAATGAAGTTTATTTTGTCAAATAGAATTTATAAAAGTGTAAAAATTTATTTTATAAACAATTTTTTCATTAAAAGTCATTAAAAATTCTTTTTAGAAAAACACATATTTTTATGTGTAAAATCGGATTTATTATTATCATTTGTCTAGAAATGTCCCGATATGAACCATTAAAAGGATCAAGCCTTAAGTACCCCAAGTCTGCATCCATAGTATAGGGGGTGGTGATAAGCGCTGAAGGAATAACAAACTCAGGGAGGTATTTTCCTAAGAACATGTGTACACACACACAACCAACTCAATGCAAAAGTGCATAGGGAAAGGAAAACAAGATACAATACTGCTATAAATAAACCACAAACACGAATTGACCTAAAAATAGTATATGTACAGGTTTTGTAAATTAAAATAAAAGGAAAAAGGGAAAAAATACATGCCCAACCAGAAAAGTGTCCCAATAGAAAATTAAAACAGTTGAGGGAGCCCCACTCCTAAATCTCAAGCTGTGACAACTGTACGCAGTCCAAGTGCCACATATCCCAAAACTCCTCTGAAGTCATGATCAACCTGTCCATTTTCTACATATGGCATGATATGTGTAGTCATATCCCATGCAGGGGTGAGTATAAACATACTCAGTAGGACGCCTTGAAAAGGAAAAGGGGGAGCAGTAAGAGATAAAATTGAAGAGGAAAACAATAGATAAAACTAGGTACAATAAAGAGTAGAAATCAACCCAACAATATAGTGAAATAAAACTCATCCAAACACAAGGATTTTGACATAGTGAGAATATGAACATCCCATCGAGTCTTCTCTACCTATAGTAGGAGAGTAGACTCATCCAACCATGAGAAGCTAGACATGGAAAGCACATGGAATACTCCACTTGTATTCACCTCTCATGGAAGGAGAGTAACCAAAACCCAATGAGTGAGTACTAAATTAGGATATATATATATATATATATATATTCTCAGTCAAAGAAGCCTACACTAGAGAGTAAGGGGATCTCCATCTCATAGATCAACCCAATAAAAGTGTTTCCAACAGTTCCAGAAGTAACCACCAACGATGCCCAGCATCCCTCACGTCTTCCCTGAACATGAAAGTCAAATGGAATTAAACACCACACCATGATACTATCCACTTTGGGTGGATCTAACTCACCTGAATGGTTTTAGGTTGTGTCTCAAGGACACAACTTGGTGGGGAAAGTTTTCTCCTTCTCATGAGTCCAAAGGTACATCAAACCATGTCTCACCACTAATCCGTATAGTTGTAAGTTCATGTCTCAAGGTTTAGGACCCATGCCCAGCATGACTGGAGGATGCCACTCTAGTGTCATTGGGGAACCATTCCCATCTTTTCTGGAGGGTTCCACTCAGAATAGGATGAGGACCCATGCCCAGCCCGGTTGGAGGGTGCCACTCAGAAAGCATCGAGGAAATACACTGGCCATCCCTGCTGGATGGTACCTCTTAGAAAGCTCAAGAAATGCCGATACCCAGACCAGCTAGAGGGTAAGTTCAGAAAGATCATTGGGGAACACCACTACCTAGCCCAAATGGAGGGTAATACCAAAATGTATTTGGTGATTCTGTATGATTTCTTCCATCATCGGGTATCACCTGAATAAGTTTCAAGACCAGAACATCCCACATTGTATCTTGAAATCCACTAAAGATAGAACCATCATGTTCGACAAAAAATAACACTCAGGATAGGATACTCACGGGAAAAAATCGGAGTCCATAAGAAGGATACACAAGAGATAGAAGATTCATAATATAGTACATGATGCGTGTGGGGCCTACTTAATGTGTGAACCCAATCCGTTGCCTGGATGTGTACCTAGCCATAATCGGGTACTAAAATGTGCAGTAGTACCCCAAAGTGTGCCGATGTACTCCTAGAGTACATGGACCATCTGACCAAAAGGCTGATGAGCACCCGACACTCATCGTTGACCCAAAGGGAAAAGCATACTTTTACTAGAATGCCTCCTCAAATGGTCCCAGATAACCAAACAGATCACACCATTGCGATCCTTGTAGAAAAGTTCATAGGACTGGATATTCATTTTCCCAAATCATACACTCGATGAAAAAGATACATCTCTCAGAATCATATACGAATGATGATATATGGGGCCCATTCCTCGATCTCAAAACACGTCATGTAGATTATACCATTGATATCCTCATAGAAAAACACACGAAATCATCTATTAATTTGTCTAAAATAGACACACAGTGAAAAAGTCACATTTCATCGCAAACGCCCAAACCGGGCCTCATGGGGACCATACCTCGATTTTAGTTTAAGTGCCCAAAATTAGTCTTGAAATGTCCAACTCAATTTCAGGATCACGACACTACTGACATCGTTTCGATCAGACGTCATATGCTGGAGTTAGGATCGATACAAAAATCCCTAATAATAATAATTATATTATTATTATTATTATTATTATATTTAGGAATTTCATGAAACTAATCCATGACCCCAAAACATAAAATTCCCAAATTGGTCTCAAAATTTCTATCTTGAAAGTATGATCACTTTTCTACTGACGAAATTCAAAACAAACACTCTATTAAGGAGTTATGGGGGTTTAAAACTATGCTTGAAGACCAGCCCATCCTGCTATGGCTTGGTCCACTCCACCTGGGCTCGACACAATCCAGTTGGATAGGCCCACTTCCACCTAGCCTAGATAGTGGCTCAGCTGTCTCCACATGGTGTCGCTTCCACCTTGCGGTCTACCACCATCCTGCGGACCGCCACTGCTGTCGGCCCCCACATGTCGGTGGTCCCTTGGGCGGACCATCAGGCCTCCTCTGGTGCTCAAAAACTGAAAATGAGCATAGATATGGGATCCTCGGGTCTCAATCTACACAAAATCATGCTTCAATCAAAGATTCATCGACCTTTCGATGTGAAAAAAAGTAGGCATTTCATATGCTCACTGTTGTGCCTCCTCCTGTGCCTGAAACTCAAAACCGTTATATATTTAGAATCCTTGGATCAAAACCTTCCATGATCCATGATTTTCTCTATTTTTGGATATCTTTTCAAAGAATTGAAAATTTTATAATGAATAATGATGAAGAGTGATAAAGAACGGGGAATAATGAAGAATACATAATTAAAATGGTCAATAGACATGTTAGTATGGCCATAGACAAAGGCTTACTAAGTAGAAAAAATAATCACAAAGCAATTTTGATGAAAAAAACTTCAATCAGGGAAATACAGAATTCAAAATAATAATCCTACATAGATTTTGGATCTTTCATTGTGTTCACCATGCTCTAATCTGCTCGGATCTGCAATCTCGTCATGATCCACCAAGGATTCAGAATCGATTATCCAATAGGAGGAGAGTAGGATCTCTGCCAGCCATGGGATGAAATGATCCAAACCTATCTCATTTCCTTAAACACCTATTTATAGGACTTTGAAAAACACCTTCCAATGGTCACAGGATCTGAACATTCCACACCCTCTCACTTTAGTTCGCACTTAGGTAAAAAACCATATTACAGACCCAAAAACGGTCTTAGATTTCCAATATGAGTCTCCATTAAAAATTTATTCATAGTAGCATCCAAATAAAATAATATTTTTAATAATTTTATTTACAATTACATCCTCGATAAATTTTTCTACAGAAGGCCTATACTGACAAAATTTATGTCCCACCTAGGGTAAATGCCACATTTTAGACTCAACTATGGCCTCATATTTCTGATCTAATCTTCTGTTTAAGAGATATCCCATCTCCGTCACATGCATAGTATAAAATATACTTAATATTTTTATAAAATTAATTCGGGGCACACCGGGACTCAGAATTTTTTTCTGTATCAGGGACTAGATTTGTAAATATATATAGAAATATTTAAAAATATTACAAGGAAAAAACGGTGTCTCTACATCATTCCATCCTTCAATATTTTCATCCCCAAAAAGAAAACTTGGGAAACAATTCATGATACTGAGCCCACACCTAGCTCTCCCATTCCTAGGGAAACTTCTACATGTTTTTGTGCTTCCACCACATAAGAACCAAAGGGATGGTCCATACACATATGGTATGCTCTTGTCGATGACATGCATATGGTCAGACACATATCTCCCTAGCTACAACACATGGAAAACGTCATGAACCCGCTCTAGCTGTGGGGGTAGGGAAAGGTGGTAGGCAACCTTTCCAACCCTATGCACAATTTAGAATGACCCAATAAAACTTAGGGATAGATTTCCTCCCCATCCCAAAACCAACATGAAATCCCTCAATATATTTTTCAGCACATGGATAGTGTGCTCGGTCTACCCATCGTTCTGGGGGTGAAAGGTTGTACTCATCCACATCTTAGTCCTAAACATCTCTTGTAGGCCTCTCTATAACCATGATGTAAACCACACGTTATGACCAGATAAAAACATCGAGGTCACCCCATGAAGGTGTATGATCTCTTATATGTACAACTAACCAACACTTTTTATTGATATTTTCTCCCTGATAGCAAGGAAGTGAGCCAACTTCATGAGTCAGTCTACTATTACCCAGATGGAATTATGACCCTTTTCTATGCACATAATCTTTGTGATGAATTCCATGGACATGTAATCCCATTTCCACATTGGGATTTCAAGAGGCTGAAAAAAACCCACTGGAACCCTTTGCTCGACTTTCACCTACTGACAGGTAAGGCATCATGAGAACTCATCTACGATTCGTCTCATTCTAGACCACCAAAACTGCTACTGAAGATCCCTATACATCTTCCCACACTAAGATGTACAACCAAGGGAGAAGTTTGGAACTCCCAAAGCACAATTGGAACCACCTTTTTTGTCCCTAAATCAAGATTTTGTGATTCACTCCTTCAGAATATCAATCTGGTGCATCACCTGTGGATATATGATCATGAAAGATCTCACAGTCAGTGTATCACAATTGGGAATCTCTCACAGGCTTGAGAAGTGAAGGATTCAACACCACAGACTGAATAAAAACTACACCCTCATGCTCCACTAAGGCCAACTATAGGGAAGATAACTGCTTTGAAACTTCTTGTACTAAGCGAGCCTAGGAACTCCTGCTAAGGGAATCTACTACATCGCTGCCCTTTCACGGAGTATAGACTATCTCAAAGTCATAGTCCTACAATAATTCCTACCATAACTATTTTCTCAAGTTTAGGTCTCCCTAAGCGAAGACTTACCAAGACTCTGGTGGTGTATACAAACCACAAAGTGTTCTTCTAAAAGGTAGTGCCTCAACATCCTCATGGTGAAGACTACTACCATCGACACTAAGTAGTAAGTCACATGGTTCTATTTATGGGGTCTCCAACACCTCTACCTGTACTTGATAACTACTTTATCAAGGTTGACGTTGATCACACAAAGGTACCAATGAACATGGAAGTTGAGTAAACTCATCCAACTGCAATAATCTAGAAATGGAAAGAATGTGGCATACCCTGCATGTATTAGCCTCTCTTTGAAGGATAGTAACCCCAAACCATACACTCATCCACACCCACTAGTGGAATCCCAAGAAAAAAGAGGTCAAGAAGAAAAATCTCCTGGGAAAGTGAGGATCTCCACTGACACTCCACTGCACAACCCCTGCCATGAACTCATAATTCAGAGGTACTTATCCACAACACCTAGATACTATCCTCTTTGGGTGGAATTGAATCACCCTTATGGTTTTTCTAAAATCATAAAATGCATCTCGATGGGGGAAGGAACCCTCTTCCTTGTGCATTCAAATCCATGTCGAACAAACCCAAAACAGGGTTACATCGAAGCCCTGTGCCACCCTGGTAAAATCCCAAGCAAGAAGCAGGGAGAAAAGAGTACCGTACACAGTGTCTAATAAGTTCTACTACAAAAGGTTGAAGAGAAACAAAGAGTACCTCTTATCATCTCATGCATTGGAGGATATTATACATCTATACCATGCAATTGCTTGTGGCCCTTGTTGCTAGCTCCCTAAGACTAATGTGAGCCTCCTGGTGGTGGTGGTGGAAGGACCTCATAACATCATCCACCAACCACAGTTCTTCCTGCTCCTCTTCCCGCACCACCTCCCCGGGGACCACCCTATCCTCTCCTAGGAGATCTTTGATCACAGTGCGGTATCTTCCATGGTGTCCATATACCATCTTCCTAGAAATATCATTATGTCTGGTCGGTTAGTCTCATGCTATGTGATCTCGATCGTCACAATCCTAACACTGGTCCTCCCTAGGATTACCCAGTTCTCTACACCATCCTAGACCATGTTCCTGAGTTAGATCATGGATAGGCCTCCCGTGTCAAGGTTGTAGCAACTGACATCCATTAGCTGTGGAAGATATCTCATATTTATTACATATAATACCAAAATTGGATTTCTAGAATCTCTCTAACAAAATCTCTCTGTCACCAGTGCCCACTCTAACACCCCAATAAAGTTGGGGATGCACAATGCTACCATGCTTGCTTAGATATCTCCACTAAGTCTCTGGTATAACTTCTAAACTTAGAAGTATCCATTGTGGATCATGTATAGAGAGTACTGAGTCAGGTTTATAAATCTAGCCACATACTCATCCACCGTCATCCCTCCCTACTGAAGTTACAGAAGCTCTTGAATCTGACCATAATGTAAGTAAGATGGGTATTAATCTTCAAGGAACAACTGTTGGAAGTCATCCCATGAGAGTACCGACTCATCATGCATCTGAGTAACCAGACTCCTCCAACTCCTAACTTCTTCTTGAAAAATACTATCTACCAAATCCACCATATGATCTATTAGGGTCCGAACAAGCTTGAAGAGGTGGACCGTCGACTCTAGCCAATACTCTGTTTCTTGAGGATCTATATCACCACAAAACCTCAGCGGTCTATGGAAATGAAACTCATAGAGTGTGCTCAGCCTGTGCATGTCCTCAACCTACTCTGCTAGGACTAATGCTGCTCAATAGGTGGAGGTGATACTACCTACCCACATGGAGGAGTGAGATCATATGATAGACTATGAACTAAGGCCTCATCACTCATAGGGTTGTCTTCATGAACCGGAGCTGGTATCCTGGTTTTATATCATTGCAGAGGCATCTTGAATATTATAAAGGAGTACCGCGGTTAGATGAGAATATATATATATATATATATATATATATATATATATCAACAACAATGGGGAGATAACTCAATAAGGATAATAAAAGACTCATTTCTATATGACGCATGTACCAATGATCCTTGCGGAAAATGTCTCAGCATTCTGAGTCGACAATAATGTAATCATGGTCCGGGTGAATGGCTACGTCAGCTACCGCACCACCACTGGACTCCCTGTCCTGAGAGATGCACTCGAGACATGTTGATATTGTTACCCTAAACTGAACCAAGAAATTTTTAGGGGAACGTCTAAACAATATCCCAAGGGCCGAACCACATTTGATATCAGGTTTTCAAGAATCAAACCATGCCACGACTCGATCCACAACTACCCCAAGCCCGCCTCTATAGGCCAGGGGGTGCAGACAAGCACTGAAGGTGCAAAAAACTCAGGGAGGAATTTTCCTAAGAACCTAGACACACACACACACAAACAAATAAATGAAAAGGAACAGAGGGAAATTAAAACAAGATACAATACTGCTATAAATACACCACAAACATGCATCAAACTCTAAACAGTACAAGTACAGGTGATATAAAGTAAACTGAAAGGAAAAAGGAAAAAAATATAGGGCCAACTATAAAAGTTCCCCAATAGAAAATTAAAACAACTAAGAGATATCTGCTCCTAGATCTCAAGCAATAACCACCGTACTCGGTCCAAGTTCCCTATATCCCTAAGCTCCTTTGAAGTCACAATCAACAAGTCCATTATCTAAATATGGTATGATACGTGCGGGAAAATCCCAAGCAGGGGTGAGTATAACATTACTCAGTTGGATGCCTATAAAAGGAGAAGGGGGAGAAGTAAGAGATACTAATGAAGAGGAATGTAGTAGATAGAACACGATACATTAAAGAGTACAACTCAACTCAACAGGATAGTGAAATCAAAATCATCCAAACACAAGGATCTTGACATGGTGATAAGATAAACTTCTCGTCAAGTATTAGCTACCTATAGTAAGATAGTACACTCATCCAACCATGAGAATATAGACACAGAAAGCACGTGGAATACCCCACACATCTTTACCTCACATGGAAAGAGAGTAACCAAAACCCAAGGAGTGGGTATTGAAACATGATATATATATTCTTAGTCAAAGATGCCTAGATGAGAGAGTAAGGGGATATCCATCTCATAGATCAGATCAAGAAAAGAGTCACCAAAAGTTCCATAATTAACCACCAATGATGTCCAACATCCCTTATATATGTTCTAAACATGCAAGTCAAAGGGACTCAAACACCACATCTTAATACTATACACTTTGGGTGGCTCTGACTCACTCACATGGTTTTATGTCGCGTATTAAGGATGTGTCTTGGTGGGGAAAGAATCCCTCCTTCTCATGAGTCAAATGGTATTTCAAAACATGTCTCTCCACTAATACGCATAGTCAAAAGGTTGTGTCTCAAGGTAGAGGACCCATGCCCAACCTGACTAGAGGGTGACACTCTAGTGCCATCGAGGAACCATGCCCATCCCAGCTGGAAGGTGTCACTTAGAATAGGATGAGTACCCATACCCAGCCTGGCTGGAGGGTTCCACTCAGAATAGGATGAAGATCCATACCCATCCTAGCTAGAGGGTTCCACTCTAGAGTTGTCGAGGACCCATGTTGAGCCTGGCTGGAGGGCGCCACTTGAAAAGCATCGATGAACTACATTGGCCATACTTACTAGACGGTACCTAATAAAACATAATTTTTTTTGAATATTTTATTGATAATAAATTATATAACTTTTTCACATTGTTGTAAATGTGTTTATTTATAAAATATTTTGGATTAGATCATTCATTTGAAAATTTGGTGAAAATTCCAGTTTTACCCTCTAAAATTCACTGTAGCATTTAGGACATAAATATTTTTATATGTATTATTTGAACTTAATATTTTTTAAATATATTCCTGACTTAATGGGATACAACTTTCATTCAGGACATTGAAGCTAAATCGTGCATTTGATGGGTAAAAATGGGCCATGAAATCAAAGTTGGGATGGACTCGCCAGATTGGACATTAGTTCTGTATTTGGGCCATAAATTCTTCATCCGTGCTTGGATTAGGTCCAAATTTTGAGAGGATCTACAGGAATAGTTTTCTCACAAATAATATTTCCGAAAGAAGATCTTATTCACTTGTTTTGGTGGTAAAATAGGTGGTGCAAGTTGGATAAAAATATTTGGCCGAGATTCCCCATTCACAATTGGAACTACTTTAAACCTAGACTCCCCTCCACTCTATAAATTAGTGTTTTTCTCATTTTAATGGGTTTAGGATGTGTATTAGGATATTTAAGGAAGAGTAGAATTTATTTCACTCAAATTATCCAACCATTGTAAGAGGAGTATCTCTTGAAGCAAGGATCTCCTCATCAAAGCCTTCTTCTCTTCTTCATGTTGTAATGTTTAAATTTGTGTAATAAAATTCTTTGTTATTATTTTATTTATTCTGTTTTATTCTATTTTGTTAAAATTTATTGTTCTATTAATATTAATAATTGGTTTGGAATCAAGAGTAGAAGAAATATTGGGTTCTACCCTCTCTAAACCTTTGAAAATGCAAAACGTTTCTACGATGACTACACCGCCCATGGAAGAGTAGTTATTTTTAGCAATCAATCTACCTCTAACCTTATTCATTCATTTATTTTGAATCAATGAGATACTGTAATTTAGATAATAGTATATATTAATTTATTTTTTAATTTAAATCAAACTAATCAAGCAATTGAACAATAAACATAAATCCCATGAGGTTGAGAATTGAGTGAATTGTGAGAGTGTGAACTTAATTGGTAATTAAAAACCACACAGGATCAATTTGTAGTGTTAAAATATAATACCTAAATTAAATTAGTTCTAATTTATAGAGAGAAATTATGGATTAATTTACCACTAACCATAAGCTATCCTTAGAACATCAATCAAAGCAGGGTGCTGGGATTGCATGTTCTGAAGTTAGCCTAGAATTAAATTCACTTCATCTTTATAGTAAAGTTAATTATCGTAGGGTTATGGATTTTAAAAATTAAGGGTTTATAATTAAGTGTATATTAATTTAAATTATAATTATTAATAAATGATTGAATAAGTATATCTAGATCGATTACACTTTCTAAAAATAGTTTTCTAAAAAAACATCTTCTCGTTGTGCTTTGTTAATCAACTTTCATTAAAAAAAGCTAAAAAATGAAATTTTCTTCTATAATACTTATTATTATTATTTTATAAATATCAAAAAAATCCCCCCATAATTTTTAAGTGGTGTTTTTTTATTATTTTATTTTATTTTCAAAGTACCTTTATTAAGTTGTTTTAATTACTGCCTCTTGAGAGATGACCTAGTTCATCCACCTTACTACACCTAAATAACCCCGAACTAAATATCATTTGAGAGTGCCCAAGACAACACCTTTCAAATTGGATCCATTTCTGGGTATTCAAGTAATTATTTCAACCATTTATAGGTATTTATTTTATTTTACATTTTATTCTATTCTTCTCTTCTTTCTTCCCTCTTTAGCCAATCTGATTTTTTTCTTCATATTTTATTTTCTTCTTCTTCTTTTTAGACCATCAAATCAAACTTATAATTTTTATTATGGTTAACTTTTATTATTATAATTTTTATTTGATTTATGACATGAAATAATTCCAAGGATCTTTTAGATCTTGACCTTGATATTGAACATAGCCTTTAGGATCGAATCAAACATTCTCAGTCTATGAGAAGTTTCAACATTCAACCGGTGGGAGAATTCCTCCACTACAAGAACATTGAAATTGGAAAAACTTATAAGTCCAACTTAAAACAAGAAACAATGTCTTAAAATAATGCAAATGAACTTAATAGAATCATTTGAGAATTAGCTGCTCCTGATATTAACTATCAACTAAATTGCATTGCATACCCAAATCTCGAATCAGACTTTGAACTGAAATTTGGATTAATTCACCTTCTTCCAATATTTCATGAATTATCAGGTGTGGATCCAAATAAAAATTTAAAATAATTTAACGTGGTATGGTAAAACTTAAAACTGAGAAATGTTTCTGAAGATCAAATCAAACTAAGAACATTCCCATTCTCACTTGATAGAGATGCAAAGGATTGGATGTATTATTTACAACCTGAAGATTTAACATGTTGGAACAATTTGAAACATCTTTTCTTGAAAATATTTTTTCTAGAATCAAGGACCACTTCCATTATTAAGGAGATATTTGGGACCAAGAAAGCATAAGGGGAGTCAATGTATGAGTACTGGGAGCGATTCAAGAAGTTGTGCACAAGATGTCCACATAACCAAATGAATGAGAAACTCATTATCCAGTACATCTATGAAGGAGTCAAACCTATGTAGAGAAGAATGGTGGATGCCACGACTAGAGGAGAATTGGTGGATAAGACACCAGTAGATTCACATGAATTGATCGAAAATATGGCACAAAACTCCCAACAATTTGGAGATCTAGGTACACCACATGTAAGAGGATCACATCAGGTAAGTCATTCCTCTCTCAAAAATCATTTGATTGATAATAAGTTAAAATATTTGAACACTATGGTGAGGTATATTTCATAGGCTCAAAAGACCTTCCAACCCACTCCTACAAGGCCTTGTGGCATTTTCACAAAGACAAGCTACCCAACTGATTGTTGCTCGGAACTACAAGAGATAGAAGATTGTGCAACAATGTTTCCTGGGATACCATATTAGCAACAACAACAAAAAAATCCCCAAAATAAGTTTGATTCCTTTTCACCATCATACAACCAAGGGTGGAAGGATCAATTGGACATGAGTTATGCCTTTGGAAAACAGCAAGCCCCCCCCCCCCTTTCAACAAAACTTTCAGCATCCTCCACCTTACAAAAAAGGTTTCCAATGACCCCAAAGGATATTTGAAGCCCAAGAATCAATAATCCAACAAAAAGGGAATCCGCCAACCAAGGTAGATTCTAACACTGATGAAATTTTGAAATAAATTGTTTTTAATCAACATAATGAGATGAAGAGTCAAGGTTCAGAGTTGAGAGAGTTGAAGACACAAATGAGCCAGATTGCCACCGCCCTCCATGAACTGGTAAGTAAGAACTTTGGAAATATTCCTTCCCAACCTACTCCAAATCCCAAGGGGAATTTTAGTGCCATCACATTGAGAAGTGGGAAGCAAATGAATGATACATTTGTACCTACCATTACATCGGGATTCACCTCAACTCTAGAAAAGACCCATTCCACACCAACTGTGGAGAAACCCAAGGAGAAAGATAAAGGTAAGAAAAAGATTGATGATATTACTCCTAAAGCCCTTACTTTTCCAAATAGATTTGTTCAAACCAAAAATATGGTTGAAGAGGTGATGCAAAAAGAAGTTTTGGATACATTCAAGTGTGTGGAGATCAACATCACTCTACTGGAAGCCATCAAGAAAATCCCAAGGTATGTAAAATTATTAAAATAAATTTGTAATAATCGAAGAGGGATTAAGGGAAATGAGAGGATCAATCTTGGAAGGAATGTGTCAGCACTCATTACACCAACTATAACAATGAAAAAAAAGTACAAGGATTCTGGGACATTCACCATACCATGTACCATAGGGGAGTTTCACTTTTCTGATGCTATTTATGATTTAGAAACTTCCATAAATGTAATGCCTCACTCTATTTTTTATTCTTTACAGGTTGGTGAGTTGAAGACAACGGGAGTAGTGGTGCAGTTGGAGAATAGATCTACAACATATTTAGTTGGATTCCTTGAGTATGTACTTGTCCGGTTAAGAGACATGATCTTTCCAGCAGATTTCTACGTTCTTAACAGGGAGGATGATCAGGTAAGTTCTCATGCTCCCATTATCTTAGGTAGAACCTTCCTCAAAACTTCTAAAACGGACAAAAATGTCCATGAGGGTACACTTTCCATGGATTTTGGAGATGAATTTGTGATATTTAATGTTATGGAGTCCATGAAGTACCCCTCATAAGACCACTCTGCTTTTGTTATCTCCCATTTTGAACCACCAAGTAAAAAATTGCATCAATTTTGATTGGCCTATGATTAGGGAGATTATGATAATTGGTTCTAGTTTGATGTCTAAGAGTACTTTCAAACCTATTTCGAACACAAAAGACTCTATTATATTTTATTTTGAAATGGATTCATATTTTTATTTTTATCATGTTCAATTTTATTATGACATGGCTATGGAGTATGCTGATGGATTTGATTCTTTATTCTCTAATTTTGATGATGTATATTATGATACTGATGTTCATTGTGAACATATTTCAATTTGTTCAATTTATCCATCCATACATCACTCCACTACATTGGAACTCAATCCATTACCACCAAATCTAAAATACTCATGCTTGTTAAGTGGTGAGAAATTAGGAGTTATAATTTCTGACAATATCCATTTTGAACATGAAGAAAAACATTTGAATCTTTTGAGGGAGAACATCAGGGAAATCAGGTGGACCTTGGATAACATATCAGGTATTATCCCCTCCATTTTCATGCATAGGATTATTTTGGAGGATGGGGATAAATCGGTTAGGCAGCCACAAAGGAGACCCAATCCAACCCTTCTGGAAGTTGTTAAAAAAGAGCTTGAAAAATTGCTCATAGACGGTATAATTTATTCCATTTTAGATTCTCAGTGGGTGAGTCCTATTTAAGTTATACCTAAGATAAGTGCTGTTACTATTGTTAAAAATGATAAAGAGGAGTTAGTTCCAATGAGGGTAAAAAATAGTTGGCGTGTGAGTATTGATTATAGGAAACTAAATCAGTCCACTCTCAAGGAACATTTATCCCTCCCATTTATTGATCAAATGCTTGAGAGACTATCCAGGAAAACACACTATTTTTTCTTGGATGGATTTTTTGGATATTTTTAGGTTTCTATTTCTCCAGAGGATCGGGAGAAGACAACATTCACTTCCCCATTCTTTATGTTTCCTACTGAAGGATGCCATTTGAACTTTACAATGCCCCAGGTACCTTCCAAAGATACATGGTGAGTATTTTTTCTGATTTTATTGAGACCTGCATGGAGGTATTTATGGATGATTTTACAGTGTATGGGTCTTAATTTGATGAATGTATCTCTAGTTTGGGAAAGGTGTTGAATCGTTTTATTGAGAATAATCTGGCCTTGAACTTTGAAAAGTTTCATTTTATGGTAGAGCATGGAATTTTCTTAGGTCATGTAGTGTCAAAACATTAGATAGAGGTTGATAGATCTAAGGTATATATCATTTCATCCTTATCATATCTTCATGTGTGCGTGATGTTAGATCTTTCCTAGGGCATGCAAGAGTTTATCGGCGCTTCATCAAATATTTTAGTAAGATTGCTCTTCCTATGTCACGATTACTTCAAAAGGATTCTGATTTTGGGTTTTTTGATTCTTGCAGGACTTCCTTTGATGAGATAAAGAAGTGTCTAACCACTCCACCGATCATGTAGCCCCGATATAGGGAGTTTCCTTTTGAGTTTATGTGTGACATCTCCAATTTCACGATCATAGGTGTCTTATCTCAGAGGGTAGAGGGACGATCACATGTGATCGTCTATGCTTTGAGGACATTGTATTCGGCCCAATAAAACTAAAAAACCACATAAAAGGAGTCTCTTGATGTTATATTAGCTTTAGATAAATTCCGTTCATATTTATTGGGCTCTAAAGTAGTTGTTTTTTCTGACCATGAAACTTTGAGGTACCACTTGAAGAAGTAGAATAAAAATCCCAGGCTAATCTGATAGATACTTCTTCTTTAGGAATTTGATATTGAGAGAAAGGACAAGAAGGGGTCATAAAACTTAGGGGCGGGCCACATGAGTAGGCTTACTCACACACTTGAGGATGACACCTTGGACCAAGTACCACTTTAGGACACTTCCCCCGATGAGAATCTTTATTCCATCTTAGGTACGCATCCTTGGTACGCTAATTTAGTTAACTACCTTTTTTCATCTAAAATCCCTACAAATTTAAAGAAACATCAAGTACAAAAGTTAAAGAGTGAGTCAAGATTTTATATTTGGGATGATTCATACCTATGGCGCATGTGTAGTGACCAAGTTATTAGGAGGTGTATTTTTGATCATGAGTTGGAGTTTGTTTTACATTCTTGTCATACACTTACTTGTGGTGGACACTTTGGTCCCCAAAATACAGCTAGGAAAGTCTTAGACTCTAGATTATATTTTCCTAGCTTATTCCCTGATGCCCATGTGTTTTGTAATTCATTATCTTGTTGACAACACACTGGGAACATTTCTAGGAGACATGAGATGCCCCAATAACCCATACTATTCTGTGAGATTTTTGATGTATGGGGAATCAATTTTATAGGTCATTTTTCTAGTTTCTTTGGTTTTTTGTATATTTTGGTTTTTGTTGATTATGTGAGTAAATAGGTGTATGATAAGGCCACCAGGACCAATGATTCTCATGCTGTAGTAGACTTTGTCAAGACATATATTTTTTTCTAGGTTTAGCGTACCAAAGAACATCATCAGTGACCATGAGACATATTTCTATAATCAGAATTTGACTTCCCTCCTTTGGAAGTATGGGGTGACACACAAAACATCAATACCATACCACCCTCAAAAAAATTTCCAGGTTGAGGTTTCAAATCATGAGTTGAATATTTTTGGAGAAAATCGTGCAGCCGAATAGAAAATATTGGAGCAAGTGCTTGGATTATGCACTTTGGTCTTATAGGACAACATACAAGACACCCATTGGTATGTCCCCATTCTGTATTGTTTTTGGTAAAACATGTCATCTCCCCATGGAATTTGAGAATCGGGCTTATTGGGCTATAAAGAAATGCAACATGGATTTGGCCCAAGATGGAATCCAAAGGAAGTTGCAAATTCAAGAGCTTGAGGAGATTCGATTGTCTTCATATGAGAACTCAAGGCTCCATAAGGAAATATTAAAAGAATATCATGATAGAATGATCCAACAAAGGGAGTTTCATGTTGGAGAGAAAGTCATTTTCTACAGTTCACGAGTAAATATGATGTATGGTAAGTTTAATTATAGATGGTTAGGTCCTTATTTTTATCTAATGTTTTTAATTATGGTGCAATGTAGATTGCACAAGAAGACACTGGAAGGATATTTATAGTCAATGGGAAACATTTGAAGAAATAAATTGAGAGAATTCCAACTGATGCAGTGGATTTCATCACACTGCATGACCACATCATCAATTGAGCATATCAGGCTGTTCCTAACCCTTTCATTTTTATAAGATTTTTCCTATTTAAAATTATAAATTTCATGTGCATATATCATCTCATAGGTTTACATTGAGTACAATGAAATATTTTAAGTGTGGGGGAGGGGACAAAATTGTGGGGGTAGATATTTAAGTTTTTTTATTTGTGTGTTTTGTGTGTATTTTCTATTAAGTTTTTGGTTAAAATTTTCAAAAAAGAAAAAAAGAAAAAAAGAAAAAAATATATATATCATGTAACATTCACATGTGAAACATTTGGAAAATGCATGTTTTCAAAATTCATTGGTAGAATCATAAGCATGTGTAATATTTCATCATAAAGGGTTGATATTTATAAAAATTGAAGTTGTTGATGAAATGAATGATTGTGTCATTATAAAACATTTTATATTTTGACATCATTATTCATTGTATTTGTTCATGGTAAATTGTGTCATTGATTTCTCCACAAAATTTTTTCACTCAACCATGACTTGTGAAATTTTTCCTACTCAATTGAAGGTTAGTCAAGTTAGGTAAAAAATTCATTGGTTAATCCATACGTTCGTTTCTCTTCCGATCAGTTTCATTACAGTACCGAATTGACCTATGACTGTATACCTGTTATCCAACTATTGTACGCCCTAAAAAAATATGGGTTTTGTCTTGGACATGTCAAAAACTACTCTTCATCATACTTTGATATTGTTATAACTATTACAATTAGTGTCGTGAGGAGATAAAACACGGGTTGAGAGTTGAGTGTGAGATTTGTTCTAAGTGCAAGTTAGAAAAAACAAAAATAATAATAAATGAGGGGAGTGATGAAATGTACAACATATGGGGATATCTAGGTTAGGAGCTTAAGGTTTTAATTTCTGGAATGATTAAGTGAGTGGGTCTTGAAATTCAATTGCAAAGGAATGTAGAAAATTATCGGTGAATTAAACTAGGTAATAATAATTGTTTTACTTGACCTGAATATACCGAATAAAGGGTGGATTTACAAGCTTGGAATTGTTGGCACACACACACGTAAAGAATTAGTGGCATGGTAGACCTATGACTTGTTTTGCTATGATTAGTGTTATGAATCTCACTGGATTTTATTTTGACACAATTAATGACACAATGAATTTAAAATTTATTGATATTTACTCTTTATTGGATAATTACTTTTCTTATATTTTCTCTATGGATTAAGAAATTTCCATATGCATATCTTGTCACAATTTTTTCAAATACATAATATGAGGTTTTTCCCAAGAGTGCAAAAGGGTAATTGCGGGGGAGTAGATAAAACTCAATTTTGATGAATATTTTATTTATAATAAATGATATAACTTCCTCAAATTGTGGTAAATGTGTTTATTTGTAAAATATTTGGGATAATATCATTCATTTGAAAATTTGGTGAAAATTCCACTTTTACCCTCTAAAATTCACTGTAACATTTCAGACATAAATATTTTGATATGTATTATTTGAAATTAAAATTTGGTAAATATATTCCTGAATTAATGGGATACAATTTAATTCATGAAATTAGAGCTAAATCATGCATTTGATGGGTGAAAATGGTCCATGAAGTCAATGTTGGGATGGACTCACCAGATTGGACATTGGTTCTGTATTTAGGCCATAACTTCTTCATCTATGCTTGGATTAGGCCCACAGTTTTAGAGTAGATCGAGGGATCATTTTCTCAAAAATAATCCTTTTATAAGGAGATCTGATTTACACGTTTTTGTGGAAAAAGGGGCAGTGAAAGTTGAATTAAAATATTTGGCCGAGATTCCCCATTCACACTTGAAACCACTTTAAACCTTGCCTCCCCTCCACTCTATGAATTAGTTTTTTTCTCATTTTGAGGGATTGGGGACGTGAATTAGGAGATTTCGGGTAGATTATAATTAGTTTCACTAAAATTATGCAACCATTGTAAGATGGGTAGCTCTTGAAACAAGGACCCTCTCATAAAAGCCTTATTCTCTTCTTCATGTTGTAATGTTTGCATTTGTGTAATAAAATTATTTTTTCTTATTTTATTTATTCTCTTTTATTATGTTCTGTTAAAATTTATTCTTCTATTAATATTCTTAATTGGGATGGAATCAATAGTAGAAACGATATTGGGTTCTACCCTCTCTAAACCTTTGTAAATGCAAAACGTTTCTACGATGAATACACCACCCATGGAAGAGTAGTTCTTTTTAGTAATCGATCTACCTATAACCTCATTCATTAATTTATTTTGAATCAAAAAGCTACTGTAATTCACATAATATGATATATTAATTTATTTTTTAATTTAAATCAAACTAATCAATCAATTGAACAATAAACACAAATCCCACGAGGTTGAGAATCGTGTAAATTGTGAGAGCGTGAACTTAATTGGTAATTCAAAACCACACGAGATCAATTTTTAGTGTTAAAATATAATAGCTAAACTCAATTAGTTCTAATTTATAGAGAGTAAATGTGCCTTAATTTACCACTTACCATAAGATAACCTTAGAACATAAATCAAAGTAGGGTGCTGCGATTGCATGTTCTGAAGTTATCCTAGAATTAAATTCACTTCATCTTTATGGTAAAGTTAATTATCGTAGGGTTCGGGATTTAAAAAATTAAGGGATAATAATTAAGTGGATATTAAATTAATTATAATGATTAATAAATGACTTAAGAGGTAGATCTAGATCGATTACACTTTCTAAAAATGGTTTTCTAAAAAAACATCTTCTCGTTGTGCTTTGTTAATCAACTTTCATTTTAAAAAACAAAAGCTAAAAAAATGCAATTTTCTTATAGAATACTTATTAATATTATTTTATAAATATCAAAAAAATCCCCCCATCCTTTTTAAGTGGTGTTATTTTATTATTTTACTTTATTTTAAAAGTACCTTTATTAAGTTGTTTTAATTATTGCCTCTTGAGAGACAATCTAGGTCAGCCACCCTACTGCACCTAAATAACCCCAAAATAAATATCATTTGAGAGCGCCCATGAAAACAACTTTCAATAACTCTCGAAAATCATTGAGGAACAATGCTACCCATCCTAGATGGAGGGTAATTTTGGAAATATTGTTAGGTAACACCACTGCCCAGCCCAGCTGGAGGGTAAGATCAAAATTGCTTTGGTGATTTTGTATGATCACTACCATCATCGAGAATCACCTGAATAATCATAAAGACTATAAAATCTTGCATTGTATATCAAAATCCACTACAGAGGGAACCATCATGTTCAATGCAGAAAAACACTTTGGATAGGCTACTTGTAGGCCAAAATCCATGTTTAGAATAACAAGATATGAGAGATAGAAGATTCATAATGTGGTACAAGATGCGTATAAGGATCAAATTATGTGTGACTCTACCTCATCACCTATCTATTTACCCAACCATACTTAGGTACTGAACTTTTAACTAGAAACCCTAGGCATTCTAGTGTACTCCCAAAGTACATGGAACATATAACCAAAATGATGATGAGCGCACGATGCTTGCCGTTGATCCAAAGGGGCAAATGTACTTTTACTAGAATTCCACCTCAAACATCCATGGATAACCAAATGGATCACACCATTTCGATCCTTGTGGAAAAGTGTACATGATCGACTATTCATTTTTCAGAATCTGACACCTAATGAAGAAGCTGCATGTCTCAACATCATACACGAATGGTGCTACGTGGGGCCCACAACTCGATCCCAGAACATGTCATTTAGATCATACCATTAGTATCCTAATAGAAAAACACACGGGATTGGATATTCATTTGTCCAAAATGGACACCCAGTGAAAAAGTTACATTTCACCACAAACACCCAAACCAGGCCTCATGGGGCTTGCACCTCAATTTCAGTTTAATCACCTGAAATTGGTCTTGAAATGTCCGCCTCAATTTCAGGGCCAGGATGCTGATAACATCACATTTATTAGACATCGTATCTAGGAGTTATCCCCGATACAAAAATCCCCAATAATAATAATTATATTATTTGTATTATTATTATATTTAGGCATTTCTTACAACCGAGTGATGAGCCCAAAATATAAAATTCCCAAACTAGACTTAAAAGATCCATCTTTAAAGTAGGATCACATTTCCACAAACGACTTGCAAAAAAGATGCTCCATTTAGGAGTTACAGGGATTTCAAACCATGCCCGAAGACCAACCCAGTATGCTCCGCTTGGGCCTGGCCCACTACTGCCCAGCCCAACATGTTGTCTCCTGGCCTGGCTTGCCACCATAGCTCATTTCCGAGCTGGCTCCACAGGCGGTAGCACCACCTCGCGTTCCACCACTGCCCCAACCACCGCCGCCAACCACCACGCACTGGTGGTCCCTTCCGCTGACCACTGAGCCTCCTATGGTGATCAAAAACTAAAAACAATCATAGATCTGGGATCCTCAGGTGCTAATCTACATAGAATCATTCTTTGATCGAATATTCATTGATGTTTTGATGTGATGAAAAGTAGGCATCGCTTCCACTCATCGTTGAGCCTCCTCTCGTGCCCGAAACTCAAAACCATCATAGATCTGGAATCCTTGGATCGCGAACTTCCCAGATCCATGGTTTTCTTGACATTTGGAATTAGTTTCAATGTGTCGAAAAGTTTACAATGAAGAACTATGAAGAACAAGGAAGAATGAAAAAGAATGATGAATCCAGAATGAAAACATCGATGTCCATGTTAGTATGGCCATCAAAAAAGGCTTCAAATGTAGGTAAAACGACCATAAATAAATTTTGATGAACAAAACTTCAATTGGGTAAATTCAGAATATGAAAGAAGAATCCTACCTGGATTTTGGATCTGTCGTTGCATTTTCCACGCTCTGATCTGATCAGATCTTCAATCTCATCATGATCCGCTAAGGATTCAACATCAATTCGCCAAAATTAGAAGAGGAGGAGCTCCACTGGACATGGAAGGAAATGATCTAAACCCAACTCATTTCCTTAAATACCTATTTCTAGGATTTTAATAAAACACGTGCAAACAGTCATGGGATCCGAACATCCCGCACCCTCTCATTTTAGGTCGCGCTTAGGTAAAACACCATATTAGGAACCCAATAGTAGTATTAGATTTTTAATACAATTTTTTGTTAAAAAATTATTCAAAGTAGCATCCAAATAAAATAATTTTATTTATGATTACATCCTCAATAACTTTTTATACAGAAGGCTTGTACCGACAAAAGTTATATACTGCCTAGGGTAAACTCCACGTTCCAAACTCAACCTTGGACTCATATTTATGATATGAGTTTCCATTTAATATATATCCCATCTCCATCACGTGCATAGTATAAAATATACTTGATATTTTTATAAAATTAATTATGTGCACACCAGGCATCGAAATCACACGCTGTCTAAGGGCCTAGCTCTAAAAATATATATAGAAATATTCAAAAATCTTACAAGGAAAAAATGGATCTCTACAAGAAAACACATAAGATGAAATTTATATAGTTTATTGAATATATAATATATATTACATTAAAATCATTTATGAAAAGTATTTTTTTTAATTTAATGAGATAAAATGTGTTTGTGCATAGAAAAATATTTTTTTAGTAAAGGAATTTCTTTATTTTCAAATAGTTATTACTCTCATTTATAATTAATTGGTAACCAAAGAATTAATTTTATATATATGAGTAAAAAATATTTTCATAATTTAGTTAATATTATTCATAACTGCCATTCCAAAAACTATGTGATAATTATAATAATATTTTAATAATAGTATATTGTAGTTCAGTAAAACTCGAGCTTGCGTGTAACAAAAGATATCGAAGGAACTTTGTATTGTGTGTAACACAATCCAAACATATTGTTTCATGTATCGAAATATAAACCCAGCCTTGTGTGTATCACAAGAAAAACTTGGTGTTACAAATAAAGAAATCTTATATTGGTGTATCATTTAATGTAAGACATCAAATAATTTTAATTTATTTGAAAAAAATAATTCATAAAAACTTGGGGTGTTGCATTCCACCCCCCTTAAAATGAATTTCTCCCCCTAAATTCATCTAGGTCATCAATTTTTTAATATTTGAAAATTACTTTCATAGAAATCCACATCATAAAAATGGATTCTAATACTTACTTTAAAAAAGGAAAGTTTGAAACATAACGATTACCTAAAGTAACTCATAATGAGGTTTCCACATAGGAGGACATAAGTAGAAATTGAATATGTATACATGGAAGAAAAGCATAAATAATTATAGATCATGATTTATTTCATTGATCACAAGCAAGTGAATGATTAATGGAAAGTTAAGGGCCTAAAAACCATAAATATGTGATTATTTATAAGGCAATCAGTTCAATAAAAATGAATATATTAGGATATTTTTTTTTCAATATCATTTTACTAGACTTGAGGAATTCCTTTACTATCTAAAAACATAAGGAAATATACTTACTTGATTTCATTCCATTTCATAACCACAATCTCACCCATTGGTTGTGACTTGATCAGTTTCCACTCCATATCTTACTATAAGAAATGAAGGTGAATTTTTTATCCAAAGCACTAACTGGTAAAAAGTTCCATAGATAGACTGATAATTCTTTCCATTTATCTTTAGGTATTATCAAAACAAAATTTATATAACAATTTATCCGATATGCATAAATATTTATATAGATAAATAATACATAAAGCTCTAAAACCTCATTCAAAGTTCAACTTCAACTAGACCATAAATGGTTAAACTTTTTACCCTTTAGAAATATGAAAAAAATCCAAAAAATTAGAAATAAGGTCACTAACTATCTCAAAATAAATTTAACATTGATTCCTATATACCATAAATTGTCTCCTGATTTTCACCTACCAAACATGTAAATGCCTTTATCATGTATTCTCTTCAAATATAGTAATAACCTGAATTACCATAGAACCTTAATAAAAACAAGAATCCTTACTCATTACTCTAATAAAAACATGAATTATTGAATATATTCCATATATCTAATAATTTTTTAAACTCCACCAATGATAAAATAAACTAATTTTTCAATAAATCCTTTATCGGTTTTGAGGTCATTGATTTTTTACAATTTAATTTATCCAAATCAATCTTCGCTTTATCCGAACTAAACACAACTTTCTTAACATCCTGAACATATTAAGGGTTACCTTCCCTTAATCATGTGTTTTAAATAAAATATAACCTTTTCATTAAATCAATTTTCTTGGTCATCAATATCATTGAAAATATTCTTTCAAATCCTTAATGAAAAACATATACTGAAAAATCCTTATATATTTTATAATTATTGAATCCTAATACCAAAAAACTTCAATCATACCACTTAATTTTCACACTATTAATGTAAACACCCATAAAATTCAAGGGATTTTTTTTCTCTTAATTTTCTTTGGAATTTTACAAGAATGCAGTTTCTGACGGCACCTGATTCCGAGGCCCGGTGTGCCCGGAATCATTTTCCGAAGTTTAGCTTGGGTACGTTCAGTGAACGAACGAGCGGGTTTTTTTCTAAATTTTGAACTGGTGCTCGGAATCGAATTCTGAGGGCATCGATGGAATCGCAGTGCCGGTAATTGCTTAGAAACACCTTTTCCGGAGTTGCGTTTGCTCGGGTGTGGTTTTTAAATTTTGGGGTTAAGTAAATGAATAAAATAAAATGGTGCGACCAATTTATTTTATTTTAAGTTGTTTAACCTAAGTTAAGAGGTTAAAGTGAGACCCACAATATCCTACACCACTAGGTAGGATATTTGTGGGGTGGGGCCCACATGATCCCCACCATTTCTTTCAACCTTTTCAACCCCCCTCCTTTAATTATGTAACACACCCGCACACCCCCCTTTTAATGATGTCAACCCTTGCATTTATTCTGATAATAAACTTCTTATTAATTGTGCGGTTTAAACTCCTCAATTAATTCAATTAATTGATTGTTTCAATTCTTTTTGAAATTAAAATCGTTGTCTTCTGTGTTAATAAAATAAGACAACTCTTATTTTATTAAAGTGGTTGGGTTGTGAGAGGCTTGGGAGAATTCACTTAGGTTCTTGAAGTTCTTCCTCCTCGACGAAGAACACGAAGAACGCAAAGAATGCGAAGAACATGAAGAACGACGACCTCCGACAAAGGTCGACAAGAACACTGGATCCTCGGAGATCGACGACGTGACGCCGACGAATCCTTTCTCCACGACGCGATGATACCCCTTCCGTGACGTTCCTTCTCCCACGAAAATCTTCGAATCATAAACCGCTTGAGGTAGGGGTTTTGGTTCAATTTAATCAATGTGATTTATATCCTCGTCATGTGTTTAAAATTTGTCGGAAGCCTTTTGAACCGCTAACGTGGTGGGTGCGGACCAAAGAAGAAGTCCGAACCCACCATTTCTTCGTTCTTGGTGTGCGGATCAGCGGGCGACGATGAAGCAGGCCGCAAGGGAGTTTTGAGGTATTCGCAGTGAAGAACCGGTCCTAGGAGGGCCGTTGGCGAAGACGGCAGGAAAAACTTACCACTGGAGCTCATCTGGTGGTCCGCGGAAAACTTCGCCGGCGCGCCTCGCCGGCACGGCGGCGCCCGGCACGCCGCCGGGAAGGGGCCACCACGGCAGAAGCCGCGGCGGCAGGCCACTGGTCCCGCGACCACGCGGGACCAAGGGAGGTGGGACGCGGCGCTCGGCCACGTCCATTGGCAAGGGGCGGCCCCCACGTGGGGCCGCAGATTCATTTAAGGGGGCGGCGCCCCTTTGGGCGGCCGCTTGGCCAGCGCCAGCGCGCCGGGCCAAGCCACCCGGCCGGACCACCAGGCCGGGCCGCACCCAAGCGGGCTGGACCCAGACCTGGGTCGGGTCAACCCGGTTCGGGCCGACCCAGGGGGTACCGGGCCGGGTCGGACCAGGCCCGAACCCCCTAATACCGGACTGTTTCTGTCTGTTGCCCATAACTTGGGCTACAGACCTCCGATCGATGTACCGTTAGTTGCATAGAGATCCTTGGATCGAGATGGTCGTTTAGGTATATTATACTCAAGGTTTAGGAGAACTTTGGGTTCGTCCGGGTTGGTTCGTACACAAAACCAACCGGGCCCTCAGAGCGAAAACACTTATAACTTGAGCTCCAGACGTACGATTGACGTGCTGTCGACTTTGTTGGATTCCTCTTAGTGAGACGGACCTTTTGTCTTACTCTGCTCAAGATTTGGACACAGTTGGATTACGGTCGGGTTGGTTTTTACTTAAAAACCAACCAGGCTCCTGGGACGAAAAAGCCAATAACTCTCAGACCGGGCATCCGATTGACGCGCCGTCTGTGTCATTGAGTTCCTGTTGATGATACGACACTTTTGGATACATCAACTCTGGACTATGTGTCAGTTGATGTATCAGCCCCTCGGCTCGTGGAGCGAACCCTCCTGAACGAGTTTGCTGTGTGCGGGAACCCTAGAGCTGGCTGCGACTGCGACGACGATGACGACTGTGCAGAAATCCTCCGTGGATTTGACGGCGAAGAATACAGCACTCAGCGATCCTACGTAGATCAGTGCTACCGATCCTGTGTGGGTCAGATCCTGTGTGGGTCAGCGCTCAGTGGTCCTGTGTGGGCCGGCGCCTACATATCCTGTGTGGGTCCGATCCTGTGTGGGTCATTGCAGGGGTTAGTTACCTATCGATCCTTTGTGGGTCATTGCGGGGGTTAGTACCTATCGATCCTGTGTGGGTCTGACGGCTTAGATGAATTAGTAGCTACATCTGATCATTTCTATCGTCTTATGAAGAAGTATACCTGTGTGAGATGAATCTTGACTTAATATCCTGTGTGGATTATGTTATGCTTTCCTGTGTGGAATGGGTTGTGATTTCCTGTGTGGACTGGGTTGTACTTGAGCTGGGATGTTGGAGCCGAATGAGAAATGATGACTTAGGTATATGTATGGGCATATACCTAAGTAGTGTCGGATGTTACTTCGTGATTGTATCTTTCCTTTGTGTATTATCCTTTGTGGATTTTGGGAGACCTTTGGGGGTCTCGGGGTCCCTACTGAGTAGCTTATACTCATCCCTACATGGGCTATGCCCGCACTACGTTGTGTTGGTTGTAGACGATGGACAACGCTGATTGTGGTTGAGGCTTGCGGAGCAGGTCGGTACCTGTAGGTGGACCACTGGGCGGGACGTACTCTGAGCAGACGGCTGGACCCGAGGAGTTGTGGAGGCTATCTGTACCCACCCTTCAGGTGGGACTTCCGGTGGACGGTTTGAGGATGCGGCTTTACTTTTCAGTTGTTGTACTCTATTTTTCTTCATTTGTACTTGCTTTCAGTTTGGGTTTGTATTCTGGCCCATTTACTTTTCCACACTTACTTTGTACCCAGTTTTTACTTAGTGTTTACTTCTGCTTGCTTGCTCTGTGGTGTTGGTTTACTTTACAAAGAAAATTCCTTCCCTTTTATCGGGAATTACACCTTGGTTCTAGTCGCCAGCCCCTGGACTATGGAAGGCGGGCTTGGGGTAGTCATGGCATAGGCCCCGAGGACGGGTCGTGACAAATCGGTATCAGAGGAGTTCGGTTCTACCGCAGAACTTTGGAATATGATCTTTCTTCTATGTGAAGAAATAGTATTAAGAGTATTGAGTGTGGATATCAGCCCAGGGAGTCCAGTGTTGGTGCGGCGGCTGACGTATCCATACACCAGGGCCCTGAATTCTGATTTCCGACTTAATGCACGAAAAAATTGATTGCATGTGTGTTCAAGTTTTCTTTGTGATTAATTTATGTCATCTCACCAGGTATACTTTTTGACCGTGGCGCACCTGTTTCTTTTCAGGATGGCCCCATGACGGTATCCAACTAGGGTTCTGAGAATTGTGCGTGACGACAGCCCACCGAGCGACGAGGCCTCGGTACAGGGCCCTTTGACAGTAGAGGCACCGGCGGTACCTCTACCCGCCGAGCCACCGATGCTACCAGCCCCAGCCGCTAACGATGCACGTCGCCTTAGTGCACTGCACGAGTTTCAGCGTCAGCGACCACCCATGTTACGTGGGGAGATGGATCCTCAGGCAGCCGAGGATTGGCTGGAGGCTGTTGTATGAGTTTTCCGTTTGGTGAGGACACCAGCAGACCTCATGGTGATCCTCGCAGCGAGCCTCCTGCGCGCGGCAGTAGGCAGATGGTGGAGCTTGATTCTCCAGGTGCACGATGAGGCATCTCTCCTCTGGACGGACTTTGAGAGCCTCTTCCGCTCAGAGTTTGTCCCAGACACCCTCCATGCAGTGTGCATCTAGGAGCTTCTACAGCTGCGGCAGGGCATCTTGATGGTCGCCCAGTACTCTGCGAGATTTACCGATCTCTCGCGCTATTCGACGGACATGGTATGGGACCCATTATTCCGGGCTCGGACCTTTGAGCAGGGATTGAGGCATGAGATCAGGGCATCACTGATCTCCCTCAGCATTCCGACACAGGTAGGGGTACTGGAGCGAGCCCTTCTGATCGAGAGCTTTCTTGCTGAGTCTACAATAGCGGCAAGACCTACCGCAGGGCGGCACGTAGCAGAGTCTTCTGCAGCAGGTAGTCGACGAATGACTCATGGGTCTAGGCAGACTAGACCCTCAGGCAGACGACCTTAGGACACTAGCTCAGAGGTGCAGGGAACTCAGTGCAGAGCAAGTCTTTCGAGAGGCAGACAGTGCTACGCATGTGGCGGGCAGGGCCACATGGCTCATGACTGCCCGACCCGCCGTACCGAGGAGCAGCAGATAGTTGAGGGGCCACCCAGGCATAGGTAGAGGGTCGACCGTGGTGGTTCGCAGGGAGCAGGCAGACGAGGCAGAGGAGCTGGCCGAGCAGCAGGTGGTGGACGACGCTTTCAGGCTCTACCACCACCACCCACAGGAGGTCCACCTCGACCACAGGGAGCTGGCGGGCAGAGACAGGATCAACTCTAGGCAGCAGAGGCCTATGACCACGGCGTGCCCGAGATAATTCGAGGTACTATCTGTGTCTATTCCACCCTTGATTCAGTTCTTATAGACACAGGAGCGAGTCATTATTTCATAGCCGCTTCCCTTGTTCGGAGCTCGGAGATTCCAACGGAGCCATTGGCTTGATCCTTACGGCTAGAGACTCCTACAAGAGAAGAATCGATGATTACGCACTGGTGTCGGCATTGTGAGCTTACTCTAGGAGGCGAGAGATTCGGCTGGGATCTTGTTATAGCGGCGTCGAGGCCTTACGATGTCATCTTGGGCATGGATTGGTTATCTACAGTCCATGCTCAGATTGACTGTATTAGGCGCAAGGTGCGGTGTGTACGCACCGACGGGAGCAGGTTCACCTTCACCGGTGAGAATGGAGCCTTCACAGCACAGGATGGACTCTCGCAGAGGAGAGGACAACCAATCACTCATCAGTTGGCTAGCCTCATCCTAGGAGCAGTTGACGTGCAGAGTCCTATTTTTCCTGCAGTGGTGGATCAGTATGTGGATGTTTTTCACGAAGACGTTCTAGGACTACCTCCTCGCAGAGAGGTAGACTTTTATATAGACCTGTACCCTGGGAAAACCTCGATATCCACTCCAGCATATCATATGGATCCCACCGAGCTTCGAGAGATACGGGTACAGTCGGAGGACTTTCAGGGCAAGGGATTCATCCGACCTAGTGTTTCACCCTGGGCTTCCATGATATTGTTCTCCAAGAAGGTGGTGGGAGCTTGTGACTTTGTGTCGACTATAGTCGCCTGAACCAGGTGACAGTGAGGAACAAGTATCCTCTACTAAGGATTGATGACCTCTTCGATCAGCTCAAGGGAGCATGGTGGTTCTCAAAGATAGACCTTAGATCAGTCTATCATCAGCTCAGAGTTCAGTATGAGGACTTGCAGAAGATGACCTTTAGATGTCGGTATGGCCACTATGAGTTCTTGGTTATGCCATTCGGCGTAACCAATGCTCCAGCAGTGTTCATGGGCCTCATGAACAGGATCATTTAGCCATACCTCGATTGATTTGTCGTGGTCTTCATCGATGACATTTTGATTTACTCGACGACTGAGGAGGAGCACGCCTACCACTTGCGGGTTGTACTGGACACACTCCGAGAGCACCAGCTTTATGAAAAACTCTTGAAGTGTCAGTTATGGATACATGAGGTCCACTTCTTGGGACACATCATCTCTAAGGCGGGAGTTGTAGTGGATCCTACGAAGATCGAGGCAGTGCTAGCTTGGGAGCCACCCAGGAGTGTGGCGGAGGTGTGGAGTTTCTTGGGTCTAGCTGGGTACTACCAGAGACTCGTGCCAGACTTCTACAGAGTTGCGACACCACTCTATGCTTTTACGAAGAAGGGGAAACCCTTTGTGTGGTCAGACAGATGTCAGCAGAGCTTCTTGGAGCTGAGACAGAGATTGACCAGTGCGCCTATCTTGAGGCTACCAGAGGAGGGAGTTGGGTACGTATTTTACTGCAATGCATCAGGTACCAGACTCGAATGTGTCCTGATGCAGGAGCGGGCCGTGATCGCCTATGGATCATGTCAGTTGAGGCAGCATGAGTAGAACTATGCTACCCATGAACTGGATTTAGCAGTAGTGGTCTTCGCTCTGAAGATGTGGCGACACTATCTGATGGGAGAGTGTTTTACAGTCTATTCTAACCACCAGAGTCTCAGGTTTATCTTCTCACAAAAGGACCTGAACCTGAGATAGTGGCGATGAATCGAGTTCCTCCAGGACTATGACTTTGAGATAGTCTATACTCATGGAAAGGGGAATGTAATAGCTGATGTACTCAACAGGAGGACAGACATTCATCTACTTGGGGAGGCGACCGAGTAGCTAGCCGCTTTGCAGATATCCTTCGTGGATAGAGATGGAACAACCTTCCTTTAGTCACTCACAGTCACTCTTACACTACTGTAGTGGGTCAGAGAGCCATAATGTGGGGACGCCGACTATGAGACACGGTGTTCATATATATCCTCAGGATAGGCACATGATGGTTTCTCTTTAGGAGGAGAGCACGACATCCTTTTTAGAGGATGTACCTTGGTACCAATTGATTTACAAGAGGAGGTGCTGAGAGAGTTTCACACTTCCCCTTTGGCGGTACATCCTGGAGTGGAAAAGATGTACCAGGATCTCAGACGACAACACTGGTGGCCGGGTATGAAGAAGGCTATGGTAGAGTTCATTTCTCAATGCCTCACCTTCCAGCAGGTAAAGGCAGAGCACCAGGTACCAGCAGGCTTGGTACAACCCTTGGAGGTCCCGGAGTGGAAGTGGGACGACATATCTATGGACTTTGTGACTGGAATTCCGCACACTTCCAAAGGTCAAGACTCCATTTGGGTGATTGTCGACCGACTCACCAAGTCGGCTCACTTCTTACCCATCAGAGAGCAGGGCTCAGTGGAGAGCTTGGAACATCTATACATTCAGAAGGTTGTATGGCTTCATGGTGTTCCATATTCTATCGTCTCCGATCGAGATGCTCTCTTTACTTCCCAGCTTTGGAAGGGGTTGCAGGAGGCATTCGGGACGCAGTTACGTCTGAGCACCGCCTTTCACCCCCAGACAGATGGTCATACAGAGAGGACCATTCAGAATCTTGAGGACATGCTCCGCGCATGTGTCCTCGACTTTGGTCACAGCTGGGAGGACCACATACCCTTGGTGGAGTTTTCGTACAACAATATCTAACACTCCACCATCGGGATGGCACTATACGAGGCATTGTATGACCGATCTTGCAGATCATTGCTGTGCTGAACAGACCCTGGGGAGTCAGCACTTGTGGGACTGGAGATGGTCCAGGCCACGAAGGAGAAGGTCCAGGTCATCCAGGAGCGGATGAGGGCAGCTCAGATCCGGCAGAAGTCTTATGCTGACAGGAGGCAGAGGCCACTAGAGTTCTAGGATGGCGACCACGTCTTCTTGCGGGTCTCACCTCGACGTGGATTACAGAGATTTGGCCGAGGCGGCAAGTTATCTCCGCGCTTCATCAGACCATTCCAGGTCCTCAGCAGGATTGGCGAGGTGGCTTATCGCCTGGCTCTACCACCTCAGTTGCACAGGGTGCACGACGTCTTCCACGTATCTCAGCTGATGAGATACGTGCACGACCCGAAACATATCATTGACCATGGGGAGCTGGACATAGATGATGGGGCGAATTTTGCGGAGGTCCTAGTGGAGATCGAGGATCGACAGGAGCGGGTCCTATGTGGACGGTCGATTCTTTTAGTGCGCATCAGATGGAAGCACAAGAACCTCCAGGAGAGCACTTGGAAGCGGGAGGCTCAGATGCGTGCTCAGTACCCACATTTTTTCCCTAGTTTTTGATGTATCTTTATGGGGATGTAAAGCCATGAGGTGGGAGTAATGTAAAGACCTTTAAAATTGAAGTGAATTTTTTTTTCTTAATTTTCTTTGTAATTTTACAAGAATGCAGTTTCTAACGGCACCTGATTCTGAGGTCCGGTGTGCCTGGAATCATTTTCCGAAGTTTAGCTCAGGTACGTTCAGTGAACGAACGAGTGAGTTTTTTTTAACTTTTGAACCGGTGCTCGGAATCGAATTCTGAGGGCACTGATGGAATCATAGCGCCGGTAATTGCTTAGAAACACCTTTTCTAGAGTTGCGTTTGCTCGGGTGTGCTTTTTAAATTTTCGGGTTAAGTAAATGAATAAAATAAAATGGTGAGACCAATTTATTTTATTTTAAGTTGTTTAACCTAAGTTAAGAGGTTAAAGTGGGACCCACAATATCCTACACCACTAGGTAGGATATTTTTGGGGTGGTTCCCACACGAGACCGACCGTTTCTTTCAACCTTTTCAACCCCCCTCCTTTAATTAAGTAACGCACCCGCACACCCCCCTTTTAATGAATTCAACCCTTGCGTTTATTCTGATAATAAACGCCTCATTAATTGGGCGGTTTAAACTCCTCAATTAATTCAATTAATTGATTGTTTCAATTATTTTTGAAATTCAAATTGTTGGCTTGTGTGTTAATAAAATAAGACAAATCTTATTTTATTAAAGTGGTTGGGTTGTGAGAGGCTTGGGAGAATTCGCTTAGGTTCTTGAAGTTCTTCCTCCTCGACGTAGAACGCGAAGAACGCAAAGAACGCGAAGAACGCGAAAAACGCCGACCTCCGACAAAGGTCGACAAGAACACCAGATCCTCGGAGATCGACAACGCGACGCTGAAGAATCCTTTCTCCATGATGCGACGATCCCCCTTCCGTGATGTTCCTTCTCCTGGGACAATCTTCGAATCACGAACCGCTTGAGGTAGGGGTTTTGGTTCAATTTAATCTATGTGATTTATATCCTCGTCATGTGTTTAAAATTTTTCGGAAGCCTTTTGAACCGCTAACGCGGTGGGTGCGGACCAACGAACAAGTCCGAACCCACCGTTTCTTCGTTCTTGGTTTGAGGATCGGCGGGCGACGATGAAGCAGGCCGCAAGGGCGTTTTGAGGTCTTCGTAGTGAAGAACCGGTCCCGGGAGGGCCGTTGGCGAAGACGGTAGGCAAAACTGACCACCAGAGCTCGTCCGGTGGTCCGCAGAAAACTCCACCGGTGCATCGCGCCGCCGGAAAGGGTCCGCTGGTCCCGCGACCACGTGGGACCGAGGGAGGCGTGATGCGGCGCTCGGCCGCATCCGTTGTCAAGGGGCGGCCCCCACGCGGGGCCGCGGTTTCAATCAAGGGGGCGACACCCCTTTGCGCGGCCGCTTGGCCAGCGCTAGCGCGCTGGGCCGAGCCGGGCTGCGCCCAAGTGGGTCAGAACTGGACCTGGGTCAGGTCGACCTGGTTCGGGCCAACCCAGGGTGTACCGTGCTGGGTCAGACCGGGCCCGAACCCCCTAATACCGGACTGTTTCGGTCTATTGCCCATAACTTGGGATATGGACCTTCGATCGACGCACCGTCAGTTGTGTAGAAATCCTTGGATCGAGACGGCCGTTTCGGTATATTACACTCAAGGTTTAAGAGAACTTTGGGTTCAGCTAGGTTGGTTCGTACACAAAACCAACCAGGCCCTCAGAGCAGAAACACTTATAACTTGAGCTCCAGACGTCTGATTGACGTGCCGTCGACGTTTTTGGATTCCTCTTAGTGAGATGGACCTTTTGGATTACTCCGCTCGAGGTTTAGATGCAGTTGGAGTACGGTCGGGTTGGTTTTGACTTAAAAACCAACCAGGCTCTTGGGACGAAAAAGCCAATAACTCTCAGACCGGGCGTTCGATTGACGCGCCGTCTGTGTCGTTGAGTTCCTATTGATGATACGGAACTTTTGGATACATCAACTCTGGACTAGGTGTCATTTGATGTATCATCCCCTCAGCTCATGGAGCGGACCCTCCCGAACGAGCATGCTGTGTGCGGAAACCCTAGAGGTGGCTGCAACTGCGACGACGATGACGACTGTGCAGAAATCCTCTGTGGATTTGATGGAGATGACTACAACACTCAGAGATCCTACGTGGATCAGTGCTACCGATCCTGTGTGGGTTAGATCCTATGTGGGTCAGCGCTTAGCGGTCCTGTGTGGGCCATCACCTACAGATCCTATGTGGGTCCGATCCTCTGTGGGTCATTGCGGGGGTTAGTTACCTATCGATCATTTGTGGGTCATTGTGGGGGTTAGTACCTATCGATCCTATGTGGGTTCGACAACTTAGATGAATCAGTGGCTATATCTGATCATCTCTATCATCTTACAAAGAAGTATACCTGTGTGAGCTGAATCTTGACTTAATATCCTGTGTGGATTATGTTATGCTTTCCTGTGTGGAATGGGTTGTGATTTTCTATGTGGAATGGGTTGTACTTGAGCTCGGATGTTAGAGCCGAACGAGAATTGATGACTTAGGTATATGTATGGGCATATACCTAAGTAGTGTCGGATGTTACTTCGTGATTGTATCTTTCCTTTGTGGATTATCCTTTGTGGATTCTAGGAGACCTTCGGGGGTCTCGGGGTCCCTAATGAGTAGCTTATACTCACCCCTACACGGGATATGCCCGCACTATGTTGTGTTGGTTGCAGATGACGGACAACGCTGATCGTGGTTGAGGCTTGTGGAGCAGGTCGGTACCTGGAGGTGGACCACTGGGCGAGACGTACTCGGAGCAGACGGCTGGACCCGAGGAGCTGTGGAGGATATCTGTACCCACCCTTCAGGTGGGACTTCCATTGGATAGCTCAAGGATGCGGATTTACTTTTCAGTTGTTATACTCTCTTTTTCTTCAGTTGTACTTGCTTTCAGTTTGGATTTGTATTCTAGCCCACTTACTTTTCCACACTTACTTTGTACCCAGTTTTTACTTAGTGTTTACTTCTTCTTGCTTGCTCTGTGGTGTTGGTTTACTTTACAAAGGCAATGCCTTCCCTTTTATCAGGAATTACGCCTTGGTTCTAGTCGCCAGCCCCTGGCCTATGGAAGGCGGGCTTGTGGTAGTCACGACACGGGCCCTAAGGACGGGTTGTGATAATTAACTTGGATTTATCATCATATTAATTAATATCTATATCTATTCATACATTTTTCATAGTATCTTTATCATAAATTTCAAAACTAATACTCATACAACCTTTCTGATTCTCTTCACAAGTTTTCCCTTGAGGACATTTTTTCACATAATGCCCAAAATCCTTACACATTAAACTGTTGAGAATAGGTGGTGCATTAGTCATCATCCTCTTCGACTATATTTAATAACTATCCCATTAATAAAATTTTGATACTCTCAGGATTTATGACATGACATTATACATTTAAAGAACCTCCCAGTTCCATTAAAGAAATTTATTTGATGCTTCTTCACACATTTCAGGCATATATGAAACTAAATCTTATTTCCTCCATGGTATCTATTACCAAAAATCTCAGTTAAATATATTCTTCTCTTCTTTTATGAGTCCATGAGTTATTTATGGTGCATGTTTTTAATCATTTTCTATGATGACTGATTGGTCATAATGTCTTTCACTTTAGTAATCATCCCATTTGGATGATCATCATCAAATTGCCCATCAAATTCATTTTAACCTAGTTCATTATAGTTACATCCATTTACTAAAACCAAGAATCATAGTGTGAGAAGATCTAATCGTAGCAGAAAACCACATAATCCTGAAGAATCAATTATTTAATGTATAAATAATTAAACCTTATTTTAAATTTATGATACGTTATACTTATTCTACATAATCCATGATAATCATCTATTTAAATACTTCATGAAGGTTTGTAAAGAATTTGTGAATTTCCAAAGTATATCCCCAGGAGTGTCAAACTAGGTGTGCAGTAAGACTCGTTGTCATGCTCCAGTCCCTGATTGAGTTTATATCAATATAGTGTTTTTGTGGTTTTTACCCCTATGTACATCTATATCAGAGCAACATCCACTTGTAGTATGCAGAAAGGGATGTAATTTCTTGTAAATCACTCACTTTATCCTTTAACAAAATTCCAGTACATTTTCCTATACTTTAGAGACATCCCTAGACATATCCTTAGAAATATACATTGGGATCACACTAAATTTTTCTCATCATACTTTTCAAAGGATGATTAAAACTTTCCTTTGATACCAACTATAGTGACCCAGGATTAACATACATGGATATTACATCATTTTAGATGAATATTCATCACATTATGAAAGTACATTCCCAAGTACCATAATAGTTTAGTGTATTTGGAAAATTGGAACAAAACATCTTCTAACTTGGTGAAATATCTAAAAATTCTCCCATAAAGATCTTTACCTCTAGTGCACCTACTTAAAAATTTTCATCATAACCTTGGGAAATGAAACATAAGAAAGCATAACATGAACATAAGAGTATAATAACATAATATTAACATTTAAAAACCATACCCTGCATATCAAAGATCATAATAATGAGTCATGTAATAAATATTGTTAGTTTATAAGACATGAATCAGAAGGGAATCAAAGAACATGATCCATGAGATAATAAAATTGGAATAAGACATGGAATTTGTGGCATACATATTAACTTATAAAATTTTGAACATGTATAAATAGATAATGGTCCACCCATTAAGTTAAGGACATAAAATCAGGCCATCTCATAAAATTCTGGACATGAAACCGGATCCATTCATAACATTATGAACATGTAATCAGGCTCATGCATAACATTGTGAACATGTAATCATGTTCACACATTGGTAGATAAACCTATTGGGTGGGAAAAACCACTATTACATAAATATATCATGAATAACCCTAGGATAATAAAATTCATGAGAATTATTGAGATATTTATTATAATATTTCATTAATGGAATCATAATTATAAACATTTATGATAAATGATGATATTTTAGTAATAAAATATTACCACATTGGTAACTTTGAATCATAAACCCCATGAATTAATAACATAAAATGAAACTTAAAATATTATTAGAATAAAAAAATTCACGATATTACTTATAAAATGGGTTTTATATACACTTTGTGAAATAATATAGTCAGAAAACATAATGTATGTCTCAAACAAGGCAAATTGAGACAAAAACCCCTTACTAAATTGTTAAATTTTGAACCGTAAACCCCATGGAAGGTAGATACTAAAATGGATATTTAAATAAAAAATAATTTTCAGTATAATAATCATAAAATACATCCATGGTATGTATACCCACCACATAAAAGAAATAGGTGGTTAACATGGATTGTGTCTCACAGAAAATAAAAGTGAGATGAGAATCCCTTACTACTTGAGTAACTTTTGAATCGTGATCCCTGTGAAATAATAACATAAATAGAAAAAATTATTATCATTAAATGATTTATATTCATGATATATCATGTAATAGGGAATCATAAACATAAAAAAAAAAAGAGATGAGTGGTTAATATGACATAAGTCTCATAGAAATATAAGTGAGACTAGAAATCCCCATACCTTAAGTCTTGACTTCCTTCATACAAATTAAAAACTCATGTATAATAAATATAAGTATATTATAAATATAAAATATAATAATATTAATATATATAATACCATATATGATTTTATTATGACTTCATATCACCTATTTATTAACAATTCCATGTTAAAGTTACTCTTTGGGTAATAACAACTTTATATTTTGTATCTATTTTGACTTGTTATTGTTGGCCCTCTTACTTTGAACATGATTTAATAATTTCAAGAATATAAAACATGATATAAATATAATATATATTCATTATATATTTATTTATAATATTCTATATAAGATATAACTAATAAATAAAATACATCGTTCATGGGGATGGTAGGCCGTACGTATGCATGAATACAATTTCCATTTTCTTATCATATTGAAAGAATGAAAATTTAATGATATATATATATATTATCATTAACTTAAAATTACTATTTAATATATTTAACATATTTATATTAAACCCATCCTTAATACATTCTATTTAAAGTGTGAATGAATCACATCAATTCGTGAGGTGGTAGTTCACCGTACACACGAGTAACGTTTTTGTGTTATCAAAAAATGGAAATCATGAAGGTGTGTGTTATATAATAATTAAATAATAATAAATAAATAAAAATAAAATATATATAATATATAAATAGCATTTAACTCATTATTCCCAACCTTTAATGGTGGTAATGTAAGAATGAACGACATCAGTTCACGAGGCGACAGTCCACCGTACACACGAATGGTGATTGTGTGTCCTATTTGATGGAAGTGTTCAAAGTTATAGATAATAAAATTAAAATAAAAAAAATATAAATATATTTAGGATACTGAGGTTATTATATAATCATTTTATAATAATAATTTAATGGGATGGAGAAATAAACAAAAAAAATTCATGTCGATGAACATTCCCTCTACTTCAGTTAACTCTTTTTGGTTTGCACCAAAAGAATTACTTGGTTAGATTTATGACCAAATTGGGTCTTCTAGGTTAAGATGAGTGAATTTGGGAATATATTTGGGATGGTATTGTTTTTTCGAAAGGACTTTATATGTGTGAATATATGGGTAGAGGTGGTGACCTTTTATAAGTGAGGGAGAGGACACACTTGGAATTTTTAAAAATAAGTTAGGTGTACCCATGTTTATACCTAAAAATAGGCTTCAATAACACTATAAATTATAGTAATAAAGTGTTTAGGTTTAAATATGTCAATAAAATGGGTTTTGGAAAAGTTTAGGGTCATTTTTACACATTATATTTTAAGTTTAACCACTAAGTAATATTATTTTTTACTTTAATTGCTATAATTAAGTTTTAATTTATTTCACTAATCAATTTAGTGAAAAATTAATTTGACCTTATTATATATTATAAATTATTATGATTCCAAATTTAAAATCAATTTTTTCAAAATTATATTTACATAAGTGGATGAAATTAATTTAAAATTAATCTGAATATGGGATGAGAAAGCTGGGTTTTAAAGTTAAAATGTTCAAAAGTTTGAAATGTTTTCATATCCAATTTCAATGTGAAATTAATTAAAAATACAGAAATTGGATTTATTGATGTGTAATTTAACTAATTATAGTTTATAAAAAATTTAAAATATAATTTATCTATATAAATAAATTATTAAAAAGGTTGTTTTCAATTAAAATTCAGTATTTTTCACTATTCATCAAAAAATGAAACTTCTCAGAAATATACAGAAAATTTACCTTAATATAATTTTAATATTAAAATTAAAAAAATTAATCTTATTTTTCAAAATATAATTTATAAAATTATTAATATTTAGTTTTTAAAAAAGTACACCATTAAAATTTGGTAAAACAGTCTTTTAGTAAAATACATATTTTTATATGTAAAATTGGATTTATTCTTATCTTTTGTCTATAAAATAAATAAGATTAATTTTATATAGTTTATTGATTATATAATATATAAATTCCATTAAATTTATTCATCAAAATTTGTTAGTTTAAATTATTGAGATAAAACATTTTTGTGCATAGAAGAATAGTTTTTTTAGAAAAGGAATTTATTTATTTTAAAATATTTCTTAATCTCATTTATAATTAATTGGTAATAAAATAATTAATTTTATATAAATATGTAATAAATATTTTTATAATATATTTAATATTATTCATAAATTCCATTCCAATAGCTAGTTGATTACCATAATAATATTATAATAATATTATATTGTAGTCCGATAAAGCTTAGTCTTGCGTGTAAAAAAATCTGTCGAAGGAACATGGTATTATATATAACACAAGACAAACATAGTATTTAGTATACAATAATACAAACTCAGTGCTTTATGTATCACAAGACAAAATTGGTGTTGTGTATAAAGCTATCTTAACTTGGTGTAACATACAATGCAAGAGATAAAATAATTTGAATTTACTTGAAAAAAATAGTCCATAAAAACTCAAGGTGTTATAATTCATGCATTGTTTACTAAGAATCGATGTCTTCGACTAACCAAAAGTATTCTTGGGTTCCTGATTTCACAAGGGATGGGTTGGTGATCATTTCTCAGAGATTCCAGATGATTTTGATGAGGAGATGATGATTCAATACACATGTTTATATAATATATGATAGATAAGAGGCATGTTGTTTGTTGATTACTCAATGACCTTAGTACATATGATGCAATTACCATTACTTAAGGTTCTAAATAGAGAATCAACACACGTTTTTTTAGAAACTATATTTGGGGCGACCCAATTTTAACACACATAAATATTACATCATTTTAGATGAATATTCAATACATTTCACAATAACACACACCCTATAACCCTAAAGGTTTAGTGTCTTTTTAGACTGAATATATAATTAACTAATTTTATGAAATATACTAAACATATACAACAAAGTTATTATCTCATAGTACCTTTATTAGATACATACTTCTTAAAACCTTTCTTTATAACCTGGGGGAAATGGAAACATAAGAAAGGGTGAGATCAGATGTTCATTTAAGGTAAACAAGGGTGTTATAAATTTATGATCATATGAAAGAATAAGATAATACTGAGGGTATGAGATTATAATAATAAATCATAAAATTCATACCCAATTAGTTATAGATCATATTTCATGGGTCATGGAACAAATATTTATCATTTCAAAATACATGTGTCATAAGAGTGAGGAATCATCTGTAATTAATCATAAGAAATGAGAGCATATCATAAGCTTAAGAAAATTTCATAGTAATTGTAGTAAAATCATAAACATATAAAATCATTTCATTATAAAAGGATCACTTCCAATACTATCATCATATTTTGGACAAGGTCTCATAATGCATTGGGTTCAGTCACCAACCTAATTCTATTCTTAAAATGGGTTTACTCCCCATCCTCATTAATTTTATCTTATGATAAATAAATTACCACCCAATGAATTGTAGAGATGTACAAATCCATCCTTTCACATAATTAAACGAAACATATTTGTGCCACAAGATCATAAAAATATTCATATTAATCCATTATAGCATAACCCATCAAAAAAGAAATGGGTTTCATAAATATTTACTCATCACATATTTATAATCCATCCCAAAAAAGAATATAGACGATATCATTAGGGGACATACCCAGTAAATCATAATAAATAATAAATTATATTGATATAAATGAAAAATAACTTTAAAATAACATCGGGACATTTATTTGAAAATAGGGGAAAATATCATTTTCCCTTGGTATCTTTAAAAACTAAAAAATTACAAAATATTGATAAAAATATTTTCTTTAAAAATATACAGGGAAATATGTAAATTAAGATTAAAATAAAATAATATTTGTATAGTGAAAAAATCCATTCAAGAAGTAAACATTAAAATAAAGATTCTATTCACACTTTTTTAAAAAGTCATAAATAATCATTTTGGAAAAATTTATAAAAATTTATTTTTAAATATTTGAAAAGAAAGTGAAATATGTATGAAAATTAAATAAAAAAATAATTTTATTTTATAAAGTAACATTCTATTTATACATTATAAAGAACATAAACATCGGAGAAAAAGTTCACCAGCCAAAGAGGAAATAAGGTTGAATTTTCATAAAAAATATTTCCTGATCATTTTAAGTGTAAATATAGTAGAATGAATAAAAAACATAAAAAAACTAGAAATAAAAAAACAATAAAAAAATATATGGGTTTTAAGAGATAAATATTATATAATTTTCCCAAAATATATTTAAGTATAAACAACCCTGAGTAAAAATGAGATTACAATATAAACCGTTATCTCATGTCCCAAATTTCATCATACACACGCTTAAGTTCCTATATAATAAATATAGATTTATTATACATATATACGAGAACAATTTTCATACTTATATTAAATTTTATAATCACCTTATAATTTCTAATTTCCTATTTATTAAGAATTCTTCATTAAAATCAATATTCTGGTGAAAATTGGTTCATTTTCCATGCATGTTTCATTTCGACAGTTGTGATCCTTAAACCTTGGTCATGGTTTCATTATATACAGAGTTTAATCATCTAAAATTTATCAAATTAATTCATTATATACACTTTTATAATCATTCATATATGGTTGTGTTGAAAAATGAATTACAACACTTCATGGAGACTATAATCTATACATACACACAAGTAATATTTTCATTTTCCAATGAATGAAATGAAATAAATATAAATAATAATATATCTTTTTAGAATAATAATAATATAAAAAATACCACATATATATATATATATTCATTAAATCCATATATATGAATATTAATTTTTGAAAACATGAAAAACAAATCGCATCGTTTTATGGAGGTGGTAGTGCACACGTACAAATGAATGACATTACCATTTCTCATAGGATGAAAATGAGGTAAAGAATGTTTGTAAAATTAAAATGGAAACATTTTATTATATTAAATATAATTATTTTATCTTGTGAATATGGTTATAGAATATTTTTAGGAGGTCAAGGAATAAAAAAACTCCAAATAGTTTTTTAAATACAATTACCCATTCATTGGTAAACCTACTTTAACTTACATATTAAACCATCAAAGGATGGTATTTTAGGAATAACAAAAACTATAGGACATGAGTATGGAAGTTATGCAGATATTTAGGTAGTAATTGGATAATATATAGGGATTAATGTGTGTGAATAATTGAAGAGAGGAGGTTACATTTTGTAAGTGAGATGGGTGGAACTCTTGTAAATACTTAAAACATTAAAATATAATAATGTCATATTCAAGTTCAAGTGGTACCAAAGAAACCCAAATCCAAATATATGATAAGGTTGGGTAAAATAAACTTAACCAATAGGATTTAGAAAAGTTTTTATGTTATTTTAACCCTTGTCTCTTTAGTTTAACCCCTCACTAACCCTTTTTATCCTTTACCATAATAATGATTTTTTACCTTAGTTACTATTAATTATGAACAAAAATATAATTGAAATATTTACAAAAATTATAAATTATGATTCCAAATATTAAATTTTTTATCAAATCAAATTCCTATAATTAGAATAAATTCATTATAAAATAACCACACAAAACATAATGAAAACAATTTTTAGAAAAATGCATTTTTAAGCATAACACTCAATCTATTATCATTATCAGTATTGTAAGAACCATTAAATGAATTTTTGTTGTGTTTCGACTTTCCCATCAATCATTTTTTTTGGAAATCACAAATCACACAATCGTAATCACATATATATTGTTCATAATGTGTTTTGTTTCATAATCGTAATCAATCTCATTGTCTTTATTATATGTTTTATTCTTATCATAATCATGTATGCTGTTCACTCACATTGTTTTTTTATGTTTTTTCAAAATTTTAACCTGATTGTGTATTTCATTATAATCAGGAATCGTAACCAGATTATGTATTGCATTATAATCCAAAATTGTAACCAGATTATGTGTTTCATTATAATCAGGAATTGTAACCAGATTATATATTGCATTATAATAAGGAATCATAACCAGATTATGTATTTCATTATACTCAAGAATCATAACCAGATTATGTATTGCATTATAATCATAAATCATAACTATGATAAGTATCAGATCGTAATCACCTCCATCGTAATCACTTATATAATAAAGATCATGCATCGTAACCATGTGCATTATGAAGAGGCTAAGTACCACATCATAATTATGTATTGTAACTAGGTTAAGTATTGTATCGTAGTCATGAATCATTACCATGTTATGTATTGTCTTCTTATCTATGCATTTTATTCAAGTATCCTAACCGGTTTAAATATCGTGCATCGTAACCTTGTCAATAATCGTAACCAGGTTATAAATTGTAATCATGATATGCATTGTTATCACGATAATCCTAGAAGACAAGTTATGTATTTTAATTTTGAAATGCATTACACTCTTATCATAACTTCAATACCGATTGCATGTATCTCATACTAATTATTTCATTCCTTTGCACTTACTATTTTCTAACTTAAAACAATGTCATTGAGTTGGTTGTTTACCAATAGAAATGATGTGGTGTATTCTATTTGTTTTGACCGTTTTAATGCCAGGTGTCCAGGTACCTCTGAGTTTTTTTTGTAGAAATATGACAGTTGGAGAATATATGATAGTTGGAACCTGATGCCTATAAATAGAAGGTCATTCAAACCAGAATACACAACTTTTTTTATCATCAAGTTCTATAGAGAGATGATGTGACTTCTCTCTTTCTTTGTGCGAAAGCCTTGAAGATACAAGAAGTGAAAACTTGTTCCATGTTCCTCTGTTTCTATAAGTGATTTGTTTCTTCTTTGTGCGGCCGATCATTGTGATAACGATCGATGGATTCTAGGGATAGGAAGATGTGTTGTCGATCATCGTATTGAGGGATTTCAATTGTTTGAAAGACAGATGTGATGATTACCTTCTTAATCGAGGGATTATGGGGATATGAAGATAGTATTGTCGATCATCGTATCTAGGGATTACCAAGGTGGTGGTAAGACAGACCTTTTATCCTAGGTGAAAGGATACCCTTATCTTTGGGATAAAATAACTGTAATACTTTTACATTTCTGCTGCTATTTTTATTAGAAATGGAATTGTATTGTATCCTCTTTTAATTCATATTCATTTCAATTGTAATTGTTTCAATTATGATTCATTTATTTCATATTGTATTAATAGATCCTATACGCTATATGGTTGAATCAATTTATTTTGTATTACTTTGATAATTGTATTCAATTCAAATAAAATTGTTTCACATTACTTATAGATTACATCATATCATATCCATCGGATCCAAGATCTATATGGTCAATTTTATTGATTGTGAATTGTATTAGTTTAATACCTCTTAAACTAAGTACTTTCTTAAGTGTTTAAATACAAATTTTTTTAAACCTACAATTCACCCCCTCTTGTATTATGCCATCTAATATACATATACATCTATATTATGGTCAAAAAAATTGGTATCAGAGGCGGTTTACACTGATTTTTATTACTTACTTTATTTATTTTGACAATACAATTGTATTTTTATTACAAATCTTTTGTTTATAACTACTTAATACACTAACGTGTGAAGTGGAAAAAATATTATTTTATAAGAAAGAAGAAATGAATATTGGATCAATTGATAATATAAATCCAACTAGGCCACCTATTTTTGATGTGACTGATTATGAATACCAGAGAGATCGAATGAAGACTTTTTTTATTAATACTGGAGTATACAACTTTATCATACTTACTAATGGTTACAAAATCCCAGAGAAGGAAATAATTACTTTCGCCAACCAAGAGAAACAAGAATATCAACTGAATTACAAGGTACACAATACTTTGTTGTGTTCCATGACTAGTAATATATATAGTCAGATATCATCATGTGAAGCATCTAATTATATCTATAAGAAATTGGCAGTCACAAATTTTGGTACATCCAATGTTATAGAAACAAGAAGAGAAATGCTTCGAGAATAATATCATGGGTTTATTTTTACTTATGGAGAACTAGTATGCAAGGTGAAACAATGATTTATGACAATCATCAACAGTCTACAATCTATGGGTGAAAAGGTTCTTGATGATGAAGTACTTTTGGAAAAGATAATTAATATAATTCCCAATGAATGGGAATAAAAAAGGATAACTATTGATGAAAACATGAAGGTTACTCAAATCAATCTTGATGAGTTATTTGGAACTATTCTTCAGCAAGAGACAAGATTGAAAAGAGATGATAATTTAAATAAGAAGAATAATGGTAATGGAAGTGTAGATTTTACTACCAAATACATATATAAGACACTAGAAAAGATAACTAGATCCAAAGATAATAAAGCCATTGTTATATCAGAATCAAGTGATAGTGATCACTGAGAGAATGAGTTATCTAATCTTGATCGAAGGATGAAAAATATTTTTGGAAAGAAAGATTTTCAATATAGATTCAAAAAGAAATATAGAAAGGACAAGAAAGAATTAGAAGTAACTTGTTATGAATGTAAAAGAGCAGGTCATATTAGACCGGATTGTCCTTTAATAAAAAGAAAAGATAGGAAAGATAAACATTATGAATGAAATAAGAAAATTTATTACAATTAAAATACAAATTAAGTCATGAAACTAAATGATACTTGGAGTGAAAGTGGTGGTGATTCTTCAGAAAAATCCTCAAAATATGAATCTTCTAGTCAGAAGAATATAAGACTTATAGCCAGACTACCCATTGAAAATCATTGTTTCATGGCTAAGGTACACAATGATGAATCACTTAAAAATGTATCTTTAAATTCAAATTAACCTGATGAGAAACATTCTTACTCTTCAGATGAAGAATCTTCCTCGGTAGAGGACAATTTACCCTCTTTTGAAGAAGTATCTAGATTTTCCAAATTACTTGAGAATGAAAATTCTAAACTCAAGAAAAATCTTGATAAGGAAAATTCTAGAATATCTATTCTTACAAAATAAGAATAAAATCTTTCAAAATATATTGATATAAAAAACCTTGATTTTGAAAATATTTAAAAAACCATTAAAGAAGTAAGTTCTGAGAAGGATAAACTTTCTAAGGACTTTGAACAACTTTTTTTAAAGATTTTTTTTGAATCTAAAAACAATTCCAAAACAATTTCTTGTGAGAATGATAATTTAGTCATTAAAATAAAATCTGAAATATTTTCTCTTAAGAAAATTTTATCAAAATTCAATTTGGGAGTAAAAGAATTTGATAAAATGTATTCCCTAATTCTTCCTCTTCGAAATAGTTATGGAATTGGTTACACTCACTCAAAACCAGTTTTTAGTCATAACTATTTTGTTCCTAAAAGTGCCCCATTCTATACTAAATGTCAATGTGGTGGACATTGGGAATGAAATTGTTCTCTTAATAAAACTCAATCTTTAGGATATCATAAATCCCATTTTCAAAACAAATGTGGATTCCTAAAATTCTTTTATCTAACATTTCTAGATCCAAACAAGTTTGGGTTATGAAAAACTAATTGTTTCATTTTCATGGAAACAAGAAGTTTACCAACAATAAGAAGATTTAGTACATGGATAGTGGTTGTTCTCAAAACATGACGGGAAATAAAGATGTCTTTGAAAATTTTATTAAAATGAAAGGTGGAAGAGTAACCTTAAAATATAATGATCAGGGAAAGATCATTAGTATAGGTAATATTGTTCTTTTAGGAAAAGTTTTAATTTAAAATGTTTTTCTTTTCAAAGGTCATAAGCACAACCTTATAATCATAAGTAAATTATGTGATGACGGATACCTTGTGAATTTTAGGAATGATAAATATTTAGTTCAAAATTCCAAGGATGAATTCATTCTTTCTGCCCATAGGCATGAGAATGTATACACAATCAACTTAGAAGACCTTAGAAGCCAATAATTACCTTGCTTAAGTGCAATGGAAGACCAATATTGGTTATGGAATAGAAAGTTAGGATACTGTAACCTAAGTAACCCTTTTAAACTCTAAAATAAAAGACTTGTTAAGGATATAATGAATCTAAGGTATGATTCTTGAAAAGTTTGTGAACCTTGTCAATATGGAAAGAAACATAAAACTATATTTAAAACAATTAATAAAGTTTCATTTTCTAATTCATTACAATTAGTGCACATGGATCTCTTTGGTCCTACAAAAACTAGAATCTTTGGAGTCAAGTACTATGTATTTTTTTAGTTGATGACTACAGTAAATTCACATGGGTCTATTTTCTAGCAAAGAAATCTGAATCCTTTTTTTTATTTCAAAAATTTTAGAGCCCAAGTTAAAAATGATAAAAACCTACCACTAATAACTATTTGTAGTGATCATGGTGGAGAATTTAAAAATTTGAGTTTTGAAACCTTTTTTAGTAATAAAGGTATTACTAAGAAATTTTCAGCTCTAAGAACCCCTTAGAAAAATGGTGTTGTTGAGAGAAGAAATCAAATTCTTCAAGAAATGACAAGAACCATGTTGAGATAATACTCAATTTCTAAGCATTTCTGGGTTGAAACTGTGAATACTGCATGTTATACTATAAATTGTGTTTTAACAAGCCCTTTTCTTAATAAAACACCTTATGAATTGTGGAATGGCCGAAAACCTAAGGTTTCTTACTTCATAGTGTTTGGATTCAAAGCATTCATATTGAATACAAAATATAATTTACATAAATTTGCACCCAAATCCAATGAAGGAATCCTTCTAGGATATTCCACAACTTCTGAGGCTTATAGAGTTTTTAAGAAAAACTCTTATACTTTTGAGGAAACAATGCATATAAGATTTGATGAAACTAACCCCTTTGTCTTTAAAAAATACTTACCTACATAAACTTATGTGTTTTCACAAACTGATTATCAACCTTTGATTAAAATCTTTTCTGATAACGGGAATACCGAAGATTTTTTTTGAAACATTTTTCCCAGAAGACTTTCTATCTTATGTTGATGAACATGTTTTTCAAAACCCAAATCAACTTATTCTTAGGAATAATCCTAGTGATAATATCATTGGTGATGTAAATCAACTGGTAAGGACCAAAAATTACTTGAGAAATAAAATAGAACATCTTTCTTTTGTATCTCAATTTGAACCTAAAACTTATAATGATGCCTTAAGTGATTAATATTTGATTAAATCAATTAAAGATAAACTAAATGAATTTGAATGGAATAAAGTTTGGACCTTGGTTGAAAGACCTAAAGAAACAACTCTAATCAGTGTAAAATGGGTTTTCAGAAACAAATGTGATGAAAATGGAGTCATAGTAAGAAATAATGAAAGACTTTTTTCTAAGGGATATAATGAACAAGAGGGAATAGAATATGAAAAAACCTATGCTCCAGTAGCTAGACTTGAATCTATTCAAATTCTATTAGACTTTGCAGCATATTTAAATTTCAAACTTTTTCAAATGGATGTAAAATGTGCTTTTCTTAAAGGTTTTTTACAAGAAGAAGTTTTTGTAGAATGACCTCCTAGTTTTATAGATTCAAAATATTCTTATCATGTTTTTAAACTTACCAAATCTTTTTATAGCCTTAAACAAGATCCTAGAGCATGGTATGATAGACTCACATGATTTATTTTACAAAAAAATTATGAAAAAGGTATTGCTGACCCAACTCTTTTTATAAAAATGGGAAACAAAAATGTTTTGATTGTCTAAATATATGTTGATGACATTATATTCAAATCAACTCAGCAATCCTTAACCAATTATTTTGTGATTCTAATGAAATATGAGTTTGAAATGAGTATGATGGGTGAGTTAACATTATTTTTAGCTTTTCAAATATCTCAAAAGCTAGAAGGAAACTATATATTTCAGCATAAGCATATCAAATACTTACTAAAAAAGTATGTATATGACAACACTAAACGTATTAGCACTCCAATGGGTACCTCAAATACACTTAATCTTGATGAAGTTGGGAAACCAGTGGATCAAAAAACTTTTAGAGGTATGATAGAAATTTTGTTATACTTGACAGATAGTCATCCAAACTTAATTTTTTCAGTATGATTATGTGAAAGATACCAATCTAATCCAAAAGAATCTCATTTAAAATCCGTGAAAATAGTTTTTTTTCTACTTAAAGGGAACTATGGATTTAAGACTATTCTATTCTTCTAGAAATGATTTTGTTTTGAAAGGTTTTTCAGATGCTGACTTTTATGGATGTAGAATGGATAGAAATATTACATATAGAACATGTAATTTCTTAAGAGATTCTTTAGTTACTTGGTTATGAAATAAGTAAAACTCGGTAGCTCTTTCCACTGCTGAAGCTGAATATGTATCAGCTAGAAGTTGTTGTGATCAGGTATTGTGGATGCAATACACACTCACTGACTATGGCTTGAGTTTTTCCAAAACTCAAATATTATGTGACAATACTAGTGAAAATTCAATTAGTACAAATCATGCACACCACGCACGTACAAAACACATAGATATTAGGCATCACTTTCTTAGGGATCACACACAAAAAGGAGATATTTTTTACAATTCATTGGAATGTAAGAAAAACTTGCTGACATTTTCACAAAACCATTATCTTCTGATTGATTTGAATACATTAAATAAAAACTAGGAGTGATCACTATAAATTAGTCATTCACATATATTTCCTATTTAACCCATCTCCTTATATTAAGTTACCCCTTTTCAAATGGGGAGTATATATTATTTTATTGGTTTTACCCTTTATATTTTATATTTTATTGGTTTTACCCTTTATGTTTTAGATATTTCAGTTTTTTAGTTTATCGGTTTCAATTATAACCTTTTTGTTTATCAATTTAACCTTTTAGTTTTATGTTAATTGGTTTCATGATAATTGGTTTTACTCTTTATTTTTTCATTTTATTGGTATTGGTTTTATTGGTTTCATGAATTTATCGGTTTCTTAATATTATCAATTTTATGTTTATATAAGTTTCATGTTTCGGTTTCAAAATTATCAGTACTAGATTAAACTATTGGTATTATGATACTTTACTAGTACTAAATTATCGGCATTGAAATACTATATCGGCACTATATTATTGGTGTTGGATTACCTTGTAGGTACTTGACTATCGGTTGTAGGATATTATATCGGTTCAAATAATCAGTACTAGCCTATTTGATTTTATTGGTTTTAGAATTCTTATTGGTTTTACATTTTTATTTTTTGTATTTTTTTTCATAAGAACAATATATTAAAAACAATACATCTATCCCGGTACTCCGACATGTACAACTTCTAAAACCTTATTTTGGTTGTTTTAATGGTTGTTTCTCATTTATTTATTTTAATTCTAAATCAGTTTCAGTCTGAATATGATTTTCTTTTAAGAAAAAACTCAATATTTCGAAATCATTCTTGGCCATTGGATATTTTAGATATAATGTCGTCCTTCAATTTTATTTAAAAAGGTCCTATCCAATATCGAACTCATCTTTTTTTCTCTCATGACCAATTGTTCTATAAATATTTAGTTTGGTTTGAAATCAGTTCCAACCTCAGCTTTCGTAATCATAGATCTACTTAGATTTTTTAATTAGAAGGATCTTTAAGGTGTGATTTAGTCTTTCGTGACTGAGTCTACTACTTTATCTTTGAAATAAATTCCTCCAAAAGAATCATCTTCCATGACCTTTTGAGGCAAAAGGTTGGTTTCTCGAGACTTTTATGAGCCTTTTGATTCATCTTTGAAAAGAATTATAAGTTTTCGAGGCTGGGAATAGGTTTGTGTGGAAAGACCAGATTCTGATCAGGATTATGTGTATCCTGATGAGGTGTTGAATTTTTATGAATCAGTAGAGATAGAAAAGGATCTTAATATTTCTTTTATGATGTTTGAAAATATGTATAAAACCTCCTCAAAATAGGCAGCTATGTTTCTAGGTGTTTCATTTGAGAGAGATGATTTATGTAATTCAAATAAAATTACAAGAATCTGATGTAACTTTTGATAGATCTAAATCCAAAGAAACACTTTTTGAGATTCATGATGACAAGAGAAAATTGAGTCATTTATCAAGAGATAATAGACTTATAGTCCTCTGGATGCAAGGGTTTTTGGTTTTGAGAAAGGGTGATAAGGAAACTTTGAAAGTTTCAGATGTCTATGTTCTATATTTCTTGGTGAACATGATAAAGCCCAACCTTACGGGGTTCATCATTCCGAAAATTACAAAGCTAAAATACGGTGGTATAAAATCACAACTGATCATGTTTCCTGCCATTATCAGTAAGTTTCCAAAATATTTCTCGGGTTTGTGTAATATTTCAATCAAGTTAGATCTGAATTCCTTTAAGGAGCCCTTAATTAGTAAAGATACAATAAGAAGGCTCAAGTTATGATTCAATCTTGTATCGAATTTTTTTGAGAAAGATCCAGATGCTGAGAAAGAAAAAGAAGTTATTGAACGTAGTGAGAAACCTTCTAATCCAAAAAATACTACTTAGAATAAAAGAAAGGTAGTTAAGACTACAACTCCAAAGCCATAAAAGAAACAAAAGGCTGTATCCGATGAAGTTTCTACCAAATGGAGAAAGAAAACAAAATAAAGGAAAGAAGGGGATCCTCAGTTTGGATTGGATCCTGTTGAAGCCTTGGATTTTAAAGTAAGTTCTGAAGAAAATTTAAAAGAAGAAGAGATAAAGAAGATATTGAATAATAGAAAGGCTGAAGCTATTGATATTGATAGTATTCTAAGAATAGATAGACAACTAAAATCAGAAATTGCAATAAGTGATCCATCTGGTAAGACCCAATCAGTTCCGGAAGAGAAAGGTAAGAAGAAAGAAGTTTATGAAAAATCAGATACACAATCTCTTGATAAATAATTTGAAGAAGAGGAAGAAGAAAAAGAAGAAGAATGGAAAGAAGAACATTATTAAGAAGAAGAAAGATAATAAGAATAGGGATAGGATGAAATAAAAGTCAAAGAGAAAGAAGATGAAAACAAAAGAATTCATACCACAGAGTCATCTGAAGTACCATAATTTGTTTATCCATCTCCGGATCCTCAGATCTCCAAGAGAGTATCTCAAAATGTTTCCTCCAAGAGATTTATTCAGATTTATGATAAAGAAGAGGAAGAAGAAGAGGAAGAATCTGATAATAATCAGAACTATCCTACTCAAGTGATCAGAACTGAGATACATTTTGGTGGTCTCCTGCAATACACTGAGGAAACAGATTCTGAAAGAACAATCACTATGAAAGGGGTTAAGTACATTGAACAGGATTTGAATATATTGGAGAATTTTTTACCATTTATTTCAAAAGTTGAATCCAGGATGGAAATTCTTTCATATTCGCATAATGACAGAACGTATTCTTTCAAGGTTTTGATGGAAAAATTTCTAATCCTTAAATCTGAGTTCAAGATTTTCAAGGAACATGTTTATGAGCATAATAAGGTTTACAATAAGGTTGTGAAGTGGTCTTACAATGGTGATGAAATCCTCAAGAACCATCTGGACAAGCAAGATTATTTTTTTGCATCAGGTAAATTTTCTAACGAACATGTATCAAAAGTTTCTTGCTGATTTGAATAAAAATCTTGAAAACTTTCAAAGACTCGGTACCTCAAAAGGAATAGCCTCAGAAGATCTTGAGAGTTTAAAGGAGAAGTTGTAAAATTAAAGTAATGAGATTGTTTCACTCTCAAATAGAGTTGTTATCTTACAAAAAGCCTATAATCTCAGGTTGAATTATTTCAATAACCAAGAATCAAGGCTTAAAACTCAATAAGTAAATCTTAAATCCCAAGAAGAAATCAACTGGCTTCTACAACAAAGGATCCAAAAGAAAGAAATGGTTACTGCTGAATAAGATGTAAAGTTGAAGGCTCAACAAGAATCTACTGACAAACTCATGGAGGACATAAAGGAGTTCAAAAAGATGAATCTCTTGATGTTTAGTATTTTAGAAAAACTAAAGGACAAAGAATGATGTTTGAACTCTTATTGTAATAAACTTTTGTTTCAAGCAACAATTATTATTTCATACTTTATTTCTCTAACCTTTTGCAGGAAGTAAATACTTTCCCTTATTCTTCTTGAAAATCACAAAGAGGGAGAATGGTTTTGAAAATAATATTTTCTATTAATAACTTATTAAAAGGGAAAAATCAATAGAATACGATCCATAGTGTTTTGATTTTAAACCAAGGGTGGAATTAGTCGTATTCACTATTAATTTCAGAAGAGTTATTAAAATCAGGGGGAGATATGTTTTTATTTTTTGTTTTGTTTTGTGATTTCCAAAAAGGGGGAGATTTTTGAGTCAAAAACGGGTTTTGAATTTCCCATCAATCATTTGTTTTGGAAATAAAAAATCACACAATTTTAATCACATATATATTTTTCATCATTTGTGTTGTTTCACAATAGTAATCACTCAAATTTTCTTTATTATATGTTGTATTCTTATCATAATTATTTATATTTTTCACTCACATTTTTTATGTTGTTTCACAATTGTAAACTGATTGTGTATTGAATTATAATTAGGAATCGTAACCAGATTATGTATTGTGTTATAATTAGTAATCATAACCATATTATGTATTGCATTATAATCAGGAATTGTAACCATACTATGTATTGCATTATAACCAGGAATCATAACTAGATTATGTATTTCATTATAATTAAAAACCGTAACTAGATTGTGCATTACATTATAATCAGGAATTGTAACCAGATTGTGTATTGCATTATAATTAGAAATCGTAACTAGGATATGTATCAGATCATAATCACCTACATTGTAACCACATATATAATAACTAGATAATGCATTGTAACCGTGTGCATTATGACTAGGATAAGTACCACATCATAATTATGTATTGTAACTAGGTTATGTATTGTATCATAGTCATGAATCATTACCAGGTTATGTATTGTATTATTATCTATGAATTTTATTCAAGTATCCTACCCAGTTTAAATATCGTGCATCGTAACAATGTTAATAATCATAACCAGGTTATAAATTGTAATCATGATATGTATTGTTATCATGATAAGCCTAGAAAACAAGTTATGTATTGTAATTTTGAAATGCATTATACTCTTATCATAACTTCAATACCGATTGGATGCATCTCATACGAATTATTTCATTCCTTTTCACTTACTATTTTCTAACCTAAAATGATGTCATATAGTTGGTTGTTTACCAATCAAAATAGTGTCGTGTATTCTGTTTGTTTTGACCATTGTAATTCCAGGTGTCTATGTCCCTCTGAGTTTTTTGGATAAATATTACTTTTGAAGAATATATGATCGTTGAAACCTGATGCCTACAAATAAGAGGTCATTCGAACTAGAATACACATTTTTTGTTTCCATCAAGTTCTAGAGAGAGATGCTGTGACTTCTCTCTTTCTTCATGCAAAGGCCATGAAGATACAAGAAGAGAACAACTTGTTCCTTGTTCTTGTATTTCTATAAGTGATTTGTTTCTTCTTTGTGTGACTGATCATTGTGATAATGATTGAGGGATTCTGGGGATAGGACGACGTGATGTCGATCATCATTTCAAGGAATTTTAATTGTTTGAAAGATAGAGGTTCTGATTACCTTCTTAATCAAGGGCTTATGGTGATAAGAAGATAGTCGTGCCGATCATTATATCAAGGGCTTACCAAGGTGGTGGTAAGACAAACCTTATATCCTAGGTGAAAGGATACCATTCTCTTTGGGATAAAATAATTGTAATACTTTTACATTTCCACTTATATTTTTATTAGAAAGGGAATTTTATTGTATCATATTTCTATTCAGATTCATTTCAATTGTAATTATTTCAATTACGATTCATTTATTTCACATTGTATTAATAGATTCTATACGCTGTATGGTAGAATCAATTTCATTTGTATTACTCTGATCATTGTATTAAATTCAAATACAATTGTTTCACATTAATTATAGTATTACATCATATAATATCCATCAGATCTAAGACCTGTATGATCAATTGTATTTATTATGAATTGTATTAGTTTAAGACCTCTTAAACTAAGTTCTTTCTTAAGTGTTTAAATACAAAGTTTTTAAACCTGCAATTCACCCCTCTTGTATTGTGCCATCTAATATACATATACATCTATATTACGATCCAACAATTTTAACTTATTTTATTGAATATATAATCTTAAATTTTAATTATAATCATTCATCAATAATGATTAATTTAATTTATTAAGATAAAAATACATTATGTGCATAAGCACATATTTTCTGAAAAACATCTCATTTTTAAATTAAAATTACTATTTTCATTTATACCATTTAATAACTAAAGAATTCATGTTATCCATGTGTAAAAAAATACTCTTTCATAAGTTTAATAATATTAATTAATTTTTAAATAACAATATATGAAAAAATAATTCTCGTAAACAAAATACTACAAAAAAATTCTTTAGGATCAATAGTATTTCCTAAATGAATTATATATTATTTTCAATAATTATATAATAATATGTACTTAATTTTATGATGTATAAGAATTATTCAAATAATTTCATGGTTGTGTGATTTATGAGTTATTAAACACCTCTATTTTTCAAAGAGAAATATATTCCAAATCTAAAGGTGTTACATTCCACCCCTAATAAAAATTTCACCCTAGAAATTCTATCAATTTGATATAAAAAAATGAGATAACTCTACCTCATCACATCCCGGGGTTCCCAAATATCTTACTCAAAATTTTTAATTCTCTATAGAACCTTAACCAAGAGATTAGTATTATTCTATAGTTCTTTATCTCTATGATCCAAAAATTATACCAGTTCATTCTCATAAGAATGATCATGCTCCAATGGGATGACCTTTGAGTTTAGTATATGTGAAGGATATGGTATGTACTTTATCAAAAGATATAAATGGAAGAAATTTTGAACTTATAATAGTTTTGGAGGAAGTGTATAACAATAATTTACCATCATTATATAATCAATAATCTCATAGGGGTTGATATACCTAGGGCTTAACTTTACCTTATTTATAAATATCCTATCATTATTATAAGAATATATTAAATGAAATGACTTATCACTAACTTTTAACTCTATTTATCACTAACTATTTTCATCATAACTTTTCTATTCACTCTAAGATGCTATAATATGTTACTGAATGGCTCTAACAGTCTCTTCTATTTTCTCAGATAGATCAGGCCCTAATACCTTTAGTTCTTCAACTTCAACCCAAAATGATGGAGTTCTACACTTATTTACATATATGGTTTCATAATAATCCATATTAATTTTCATGTGAAAGATATTATTGTAATAAAATTAAACTAGAGGATTTTTTTGATACCAACCTCCTTTGAAATCCATAGAGAAAGATCTCATCATATCTTCTAGGGTTTGAATGTTTCTCTTAGACCGACCATCTAATTGAGGATGATATGGGATTTTAAAGCTCAAATTTATATTCAAATAATACTAAATTCTTCTCCACGATGTTTAGGTAAACCTTGGATATCGATCAGATAATTTTGAGACTGGTACTACATGAAACTCATCACTTCCTTAATGTATAACCTAGAGAGTTGATCAAGAGAGAAATCTTCACTAATAGTAATGAAATGTGATGAATTCATAAGGTGATATAATACTAAACAAATATAATTGTTCCCTTTATATATCTTGGGGGTCCAATAAGGAAATCCATGGTTTTTTTCCTATTATAATAATGGTATGGTTTATGGTTGTAATAACCTCTTAGAATTTTTTCTCTCATCCCTAACTTGCTGGCATACCAAGCACTGAGATATATACTCTAAAATATCTCTCTTTATGTGATCTAAATAGAAATTATCTTTATGATCTATATACATATTCTTACTTCCAGGATGAATATAGAATGATAATATATGATCTTAATCTAATATATCCTTCTTCATTTCTAGTATTTAATTTACACATACTCTATTATTAAACCTAATTATTCTATCATGGTCAAGGTTTAACTCTAGAAAAACACTTACCTTCTTTTGTAGCTCCATATATTCCTTCTGTACCTAATTAATATTCACATGAATGGATAGTTGAACATTCATCTAGGAAAAATATGATATTTCACCTTTTAATTATGATTTCAAGTTCCATTTTCTTTAAATCAAAAAGTATTATATATCTATCAATCATTTATTTAAAAAAAATAGCATGGTCCTTTAGACTTAGAGAATCAACCACCTTATTCTTATTCTTAGGGTTATAATGTACAGAGCAGTTATGATCTTTAATTGGTTGAATCCATCTTATTTAAAACATATTCAAATATTTGTTATATGTCAAAACTCTCTCTATAAATATAATACCTCCATATCTTCACTGAAAAAATTACCACTATAAGTTCTAAATCGTGAGTTGGGTAATTTTGCTCATGAACCTTTAATTGGTGTGAGGCATAAGCTACTATCATGTTATTATACATGAAAACAAATACCAGACATTTATTTTATTCATAACTATAGATAAAAAACCTTTATCTACTATAGGGTAGTGAAAGGATGAGTGCACTAACCAACCTTATCTTCAGTTTCTTGAAATTTTCTTCACATTCATTTTTTCAAAGGAACTTGGATCCCTTTCATATAAAATTTATTAGTAGATTTTATAACCATGATAAATTTATTAAAAAGTGTTGATAGTGCCTATATAACCTAAAAAACAACGTATTTTAGTTACCATGGTTGGTATGGGATAATATTAAATAACTTTAATCTTCAAGGGATCCACTGATAAACCTCATTTGTAATTACATGACCCAATAATGATACATTTTGTAGCTATAATTTACACTTAATAAAATTTCAATAAATCTTTTCCTTACTCAAGGTATTAAACAAAATCATAAAATAATCTTTAATATCTTACTTACTCATGGAATATATAATAATATCTTCTATAAAAACCACCACAAACTGATCAAGTTAACCTCTAAAGACTATATTCATTAGATCTATAAATATATCATGGTAATTGGTAAGTAAAAATTCTATAACTATAAATTTTTAGTTTCTATACCTTATATAGAAATCTTTCATGGATATATCTTCCTTTTCACCCTTAACTGATAATATCGAGATCAGAGGTCAATCATTGAAAAGTATTGATCTCCTCGCAATTGATCAGAAATCCATAAATATGGGGTAAAATATACTTATTCTTGATAACAATATTGTTAAGTTCTATATAATTAATGAAAATACACATTGACCCATATTTATTCTTAATAAAAATAATAGGTGAACCCCATGGTGATACACTTGTACGAATGAATCCCTTATCAATATTTTCTTGGAGTTTCTTCTTTAATTAATGAAAATCAATTGAGGATATTCTATAAGGAGTCTTTGAAATAGTAATAACACTGGATATGAGTTCTATTGAAAACATAACTTTATTATTCTAGGTAAGAATAGGAAACTCTTCAAAAAATACATAGGTATCTTCCTACAAAATAAGCATATATTCAATTTTAAGTTTCTCCCGAACCATTTGAGATAGATACCACTCATGAATAGGTAATAAAATCTATAAAAGGGAATTAGTTTACATTTTAAGTTCATATTCTTCATCTCATTGATATATAATAATTGGTTTATTCAGAATATGAAACATGACTTTCCCTCATCAGTAATTGACATTGCATCTATATAAGGATATCCAATCCATGCCAAAAATCACATAAATTCAACTTTAAGGACAATTTCAATATTTCTAGGAATAAAATTCCCATAAAATTATATTTTAGAGGAGATATAAACTTGAGATAAAATCATCCTACCATTAGTATTTTCACTAATAATTAAACATATAATCATTGAGGTGGTTATGTGATACCCTTAGAAATTTATTTATATATAAATGAGTAGTTATAACCACGATAAAATAGTAAATTTTTAGTTCTATAGTGGATGATAAGTGTAAATTTCACTACTTTATTCTCATGGACCCCATCAGTGGTTTTCGTCACATGATATTTCCATTTATCTCTTATCTTAAGAGGTTTTTTATGTCGATTGTTATTATTTACTATCAGATTCATGCACTAGTTGGAATAATGTCGATACTCTTTGAAATTTTAGAATTTGAGCGAGGGCGGTGAATTTAGTTTATCTTTATCTATATTCATTTCATTGGATTTACTCTTTATATCTCTTTGACATTCACTTAATATATGGCCTTATTTTCTACACCTAAAACAATTACTAGTTCCCTTTAGACAATTTTCCCATGATTCTTTGCATAATTCTAGTATAAAGAAATATTCATTTTCTTTTCTCCATGGGTTTTATTATTATAATTTATTCAAAACTCCATCTTTCTCTTCTTATTAGAACCATGAGAATTATGGAAATATCCACTCTCCATTTATTACCTTTAGATCATATCAAACAATTTATTCATAGCAACTAAATTCTATTTTGACTAATTAATTTTAGAGAATTGGGTTTAAGATACTGAAGAACTAATAAATTTTCTTTTTTGGTTGAATTTTAATACCAAAAGCACACCTTAGATAACTTATAAAATTTTCCCCATAAATACCAATAGATTAACCATCCTTTTTCTTAATCTCAAGTAATTTTCCATTTCATTTTCATTTAAATATTTTAGGGAAAGTATTTACTAAAAAATACCCTCTTAAACTCATACCATTCCATGGATTCCATTTATTCCTAATTCCTCATTTTCTTAATAAGATTAAATAATTGGTAGATTTTCCTTCCAAATGATACACTGCCAAGATATATTTTTCATGATTTAAGAATCAAAGAATGAAAAATAAATTTTTAGTGGTACTTATCTATTGCTTAGAAACTAGTGGATCATAGGAACCACTAAAAGAAGGTGGATGTTTCCTCATGAAAGACTCAATGGAGAGTTGATACCTATTTTTATCATTTAAAAGATTAGTATGATTCATATTTTGAGAGAGTTTCATTTGAATATCTATATGATTCTGTATTCCATCTCCCCTGATGTTCGGCTTATCAAGAGTAAAATCATTGAATTTTACACCACATTTTTTTATAATGACTCCACTTAATTCCAACCATTGAATAAAACTAAAAGTCATAGTGTAAGAATCAAGCTACATTAGTCTGAGTTAGAAAATATATAATCATTAAAGTCATTCATGAGATTTCTTAAATTATGACAGCTTCTTATCAGACTACAACACTTTTAGGTTAACTTTATATCATATTAAGTTCATCGTAGGTTGTATTATGTTATATCCTCATATTATTAATATAACAATCTCTAAAAATAACTAAACCATTCTATTATACCAATATAGGGAACCCAATCATAACATACATAAACATTGCATCATTTTAGAATAATATTCAATATATTTAAAAATAATACATGCCCTTGAATCATAAGGGTTTAGTGTCTTTAGAGCATAGATACATAATCAACTTATTTGATGAAATATATTCAAAATGTATAAAAAAATTCTTATCTCATATTAAACTTATTATAAATATTATACTTAAAACATTTCCTCATAATCTAGGTATTATGGAAACATAATAAAGGGTGAGCTTAGATAAAAAGTAAGGGAAAACATGGTATATATCAATCAATAATCATATGAAAGCATAAGATAAGAATACAAGTATAATAGTATTATAATAACTTATAAATTTTATACCCAGTACCTCATGAATCATAAATCATGGTTCAGGGAATAAATCTTTAGAATTCCAAAATACATCAGTTATAAGAGTGAGGAATCATTATTAATCAATCGGGGTCCATGAGAGAATATCATAAGGATAATAACATGTAATAATAATTTCGGAACAATTATAAACATATAAAATCATTTCATTAGTCAAGTTTCACTACCATGACCATCATCATATAGTCGAAAAAGTCCCTAATGGATTGGGTTTACTCCCCGAACCTATTTCTGTTCTTGGAATGGGTTCACTTACCATCCTCTTTATTTTATCTCATGAGACCAAAATCATTACCCAAATAATTGTAGGGCTATAACAGTCCCAATAATCACATAATTAAACCATACATATATATTCTACAAGATCAAAAAATCATGCATCAATCCATCATAGCATAACCCATGAAAAAAGAAGCGAGTTACATGAAGATTTACTCATTATGTAATCATAATATATAAATAGAAATAACATGGATGGTGTAATTAGACTATATCCATATTAAATAATAATAAATAATAAATTATATTGATATATATGAAAAATGAAATTAAAATAACAATGAGACATTTCTTTGAAAATAAGGTAAAAATATCATTTTCCTTTGGTATATTTAAAACTAAAAATTTAAAAAATATTGAGAAAAATTTTTAATTTGAAAATAACCATGGAAACTTATAAATTAATTTTAAAATCAAATAATGGTCATGAAAATTTGAAAATTATTTCATGTGGTAAATGTTAAAATAATTATTCCTTTCAAACATTTTATAAAATTCATAAATAAAATGTTTAGAAAACATTATAAAAATTAATTTTTAAAACTCTGAAAAGAAAGTGAAATATGTTTGAAAATAACTTTAAAAAGTAATTGGATAATATAAAAAACCATTCTCAAAAACCTTTTTAAGAATATGGGAAAGGAATAAAAAGTTCTCCAACCAAAGAAGAAATAAGGTTGAATTTTCTTAAAAAAATATCAATCATTTAATATAAAAAAGTGAGGAAAATAAAAATAAAAAATGAAAAATATATAAATAAATATAGGAGAATAAAATATATGGGTTTTTAGAGATAAATATAATATAATTATCCCAAATTATATTCAAGGATAAATATTACCGATTAAAAATGGGATTGCAACATAAACACTTACCTCAGGTCCAAACGTTCTCTATACGCACTCTTATGTTTCTATATAATAAATATAATTTAATTATAAATATATAAAAGAACCATATTAATAATTATATTTAAATATCTCATTACCTTATATTTTCCAATTACCCATTTATTAAAAATTCATCATTTAAATTAATATTCAGGTGAAAGCATGTGTGTTTTCCATGCATGTTTCAGTTCGATGGTTCTGATACTTGCACCCTTTTCATGGTTTCATAATCTATATAATCTTAATAATGTAATAATTATCATATTTATTCATTATTTTTTTAACTATTTATATAATTTTTCTATGAAAAATTATCTACATAACAACCTAGAGATGGTAGTTCATTCGTAAACACGAGTAATGTTTTCATTTTACAAAAAAATGGAAAGAAAGAAAGATAAATAATAATATATCTTCACATAATCCTAATAATAGCATAAATATCATATATATTCATTAAATACATCCATAATACCAACCATGTATTGAAGACATGGAAAATGAATCACATCGCTTCGTGGAGGTGGTAGGCCACACATATGCATGAACACTTTTCTCATTTCTCATAGGATGAAAAAGAGGTAGAAAATGGATACACAATTAACATAAAAAAATCAAGTATAGTAAATATAATTATTTAATCATTTTAAGATGTTTATAAAATATTTTTATAAGGTTAAATAATAAAGAAACTCAAAATAGATCAGTACAGACACTTACCTCTTCTTTGGGAAACCTCCTTTGGATTACATCTTAAGCCTTCAAAGGTTGATATTTTGAGAAGAAAAAAAAAATATATGAAATGGGGATTTAATTTAAGAAGATATTTGGGTAGATATTGTCTAAACCAGTGGGATAAATGTGTGCAAACAAGTGAATAAAATAGGTTCAATTTTATAAGTGAGGTGGGTGGCACTTTTGTAAATACTTAAAACATTAATATATAATAAATTCATATTCAAGTGAAAGTGGATCCAAAGAAAACAATTAGAATATAGGATAATTTTTAGTCTAAATACACTAACCAATAGGATTTAGAAAAGTTTTAATGTTATTTTAACCCTTATCTTTATAGATTAACCCCTCATTAACCATTTTTAACCTTTACTATAGCAATGAATTTTTACCTCTGTTACTATTCATTATGGAAAAAAATGAAATAGAACTATTTAAAAAAAATATATATGATGATTCAAAATATGGAATACATTTTATCAAATTCATTTCCTATAATTTTAAGAAATTTATTTTAAAATAAGTGCACAAAATGAAATGAAATCGTTTAAAAAAATGCATTTTTAACCATAACACAAAATTTATTCTCATTAGTTGCTTAGAAAAACCATTAAATGAATGTTAAAATATTTTATTTATTATATTATATTTAAAATTCAATAAAATAATTAATAAATAAGGATTAATTTAATTTATTCAAATAAGAACATATTTCATGCATAAAAGTAGTTTTTCAAAAAAAAACATCACTTCTTACCTTCAAATGATTTTATATTCATTTATAACCAATTTATACCCAATGAATTAATTTTATTAATGTGTAAACAATAATTTTTCATATTTTAAATAATAGAAATTAATTTTTAAATAAATCATATATGATAAAAACAATTATTCTAAACAAAATAATTCAAAATAGTTCTTTAGGATCGATGATATTTCATAAATTAATTAAAAATTATCTTAAATAATTATATGACATATAAATTGTTTAATTTTATAATGTATATTAATTATTCCCATAATTTAATATTTGTATGATTCCCAAGCTATCAAAAATATTTATTTATAAAATAGATATATATTCTAAAATCTCATGGTGTTATAGTATTAACATATCTGTATAGATACCTCTATTTAGTATTTTGAGAAGAGAAGTGCCAGATTATAGGATCTTTAATTATGTTATAGATGTGGAAATTAGATAATTTTCCATGCATCACTACTAGAGTTATGTCCCTACTTTCCCCATAAAATTTTATAGGACTGTCCTTGGGGACACTGGTATATTTATATCATTAATTTCAGTTGTTTAAATTTTTTTTAATAGTATATTTATAAACTAACCATATTTTTTTATTAGGTGGAGTTAGACTCAGCATTATGTACATACCTAGAGGCATAGTGTTAATAGTTTTTAAATGATTTTAGATTCTTTATGTCCATATGGTGTAAATTAAAAATTTATTTTATTTACATAAGCATTAATTTTATTATTAATTTTCTATGATATTATAATGATAACTTAGTTATATTGTTTTCTGAATTTATGAATCCTTTTTGAGTTATCATTTTTCGTTTCATAGATTCTATATAGTTATCTTTTCTTAGTGTCTCCTCCACTATACTATATATATGGGGTTATAGATCATGGAGTAATGGTTCCACTCTTTCATTTTTATATCATGGAGTGGAACCAGCTAGACAAAGTCATGTGATAGTTTTGATTCATTCAAAACATCCCCATTACATCATATTAGATTTATATATTTCATAGTATTATAAATATAGGTGGAGGTGACTAATTTCCCCTGATACTATGCACAATATATTGAGTCTTGGGAAATGCGTGGAATGTATAATATATTTTATCATACAAATCCCACATTACAACTATATCTATTATATCAGAGGGATTATGGATATTGGTATCAACATCACACTATCATGTACCTTATATTCCATGGGATAGGCTTTCACTAGTTTTATGTTTATTATTATTTTTAGATCCTTTTACTTTAAAATATATATTAAATTTTATGTTATTTTATTTATAGTTTAAGGGGTTACATTGAATTATACATATCACATATACCGAGGAAGAAAAGTTTACAGATAGGTTTTATTTAATGAAGATCTAGGTTCTCTCACATATACTCTAAAATAATTATATGAGAGTGTCTATGATGAGGATCCACCGGGATATCCTAAAACAAATTCTCCCATTGAGGCAGTTTGGGATGATTATATGCTTGAGGATCCCACTAGGGATGATTCATAGCTACCACAACCACCACCATTGGTTGTAGGATATAGGTGAAGATAGAGATGAGGACAGGGACACTGATACCTAAGGGATGCTCTTTCATAGGCTCTAAAACCATGAGCATAGTATATTTCACAACAGGTATAGGATCCGACACAACATTCATTGGATCTTGAAAAGTAGGCATATTATACTGTACAACAGGAATGAGATCCTATGATCAATATCCTTAAACCTCTAGGGACTTGGGGCATGGGTAGGATGTCAAATATTTTTTAGTAATTGGAAGAAATTCTATTATTTGGTGACTTTTTTTATGTTTATATACCATTATTGTAATCTTCATGGGATCCTACTTGAAACCTATACTTGTTGACCTATGAATACACATATGATATGAGGGGGTCCTTTGTGCGATTTGTTGGACATGCATCTACATAGTTTTTTGAGGAGGCACCAATAGCATAGCATGTTGAGATGTCGAATATAGTAGAGAAGTACATATATATAGTGCATGAAGAGGAACCCACACTTATAGTTGGAACACTAGATAATTGTATAATTCACACCTAGATTGGGAATGAGGTTCATACACCGATTTGTGGAACCAAGATGCGTTAGCGTTGATTTTTTTATTGTAAAACTTTTTACATATAAAAAAATCGAAATTATGAATTAATTTAATTTATTTTTATATTATAAATTTCTATATTCCTCATCGTGCATGTTTAACCTCACTATCACTATCTATATCATTAATATTTTATCCATTACATAAATTTTCATAAATTATGATCCTTTGATTTGGATGAAACATAAAATAAAATGTTTTTACCTTGTGGTACACCCATTTTTCTATTGTATTATTATAAAAACATATAATAATTATGAATAAAATGAAAGAGAAAAAATTAGTAACAAATAATAGAACACTTTATACCAATTTTTTTTAAATTAAATAACTTGGAGTGAAACTTTAATAACACCTTTGATAGTCTAGGGGATAAAGACTATCATCAAGGTTATAGTCATGGTAATGAAAGGATGATTCCTAAATTTGGGTTAAAAAACCATTTACACAATATAAAAAACAAAATATATATATCCATGACTAAAAATATGAATTAATGTTTAAATAGAAACTGTATTAATGTCATACAATCAAATAAAAACAGAGTGATAATTAAAAAACAAGAAAATTTCTACAATGCCACTCTCACCACTCCAAAATAACATCCAAAAAAATATTGCAAGAAATTAATAAAAACTTAATATATTTTTTTAGTAACATTAAAATATTTATAAATGATACTTAATTATACTTATAATAGGATATGTTTATATACACTCAATCAGTTCATCCATGTAAGGTCAATATTATGATCATTGTAATAAATTTATGTTAATGTGTAACATGTATTGAAATAAAATAATAAAAATAATATGCTCATCCTAATGTATCATATACTACCATTAGATATTCTTATAAATCACTAAAATAAAAATTATAAAAATATATATCTATGTACATACATATATACATATAAAATTACCTTTTCAATGTTATTATTACCCACCATCGATTAGAATTAATTCATATTATGAAATCATTTGATGATGCATTTAAATCCATATCTACATTACCATCCATGTTTCAATTTAAAAAAAACATAAAAATATATATAATTTTTGAGCGTCAATAAATTTTGTTCTCACTCAAAAAGCCTAAACTATAACATATTTATAACATTCATAACATATAAAAATTATATCATTTTAATGAATATATAAAAAAATTCATAAAAAACCTAAAACCCAAACTATAAATTATAATAATTATAATTTAAAAAAAATGGGGAGTGTTAGTCAATTTGAATCTCCCACTAAAAACCTAAACTATAATATATTCATAACATTTAAAATATTTATAAAATATAATATATTTATAAAATGTATAATATTTATAAAATATAGATTTTAAAAAAACATTAAAAAAAACCTAAACCCCAAAAAACCAAAACTAAAATAGATTTATAATAATTAAAATATTAAAACAAACAACATGTAGAGCATTAGTTCATTTGAGGTTGGTCACCTGGGTAGCCTAGTATCAATTCATTTGATGCTCAGTGGTCCGAGTTTCCAAAAACATAAAAAAACCTAACCTAGTATTTTTTTTTAAAAATTAATAAAATTTTATAGAAATGGAATGGAATCTATGTTGGAGTGGAAGTCATGTGATGGGATTTTACTCATGGGGGAATTCGGAGAATTCCATGGGATGTTGGTAAGCCATCTCTTGAGGTTTCAGTGAGGGGACACTGCTCAATGAGTTTTTAGATATTATATCTAATTGAATTAAATTAAATAATTTATTATAAATTGTTATAATTAATTATTTTTGATGTATTGTATTGATATAGGAGTTTTGGAGTTTGTACGAGCTTGGATGAGGCACGAATGTGTTTGGTCGAGGATAAGAAGAGTTTGGTGAGGATGTTAACTCTTATATGTAGGAATGTGGTCCCTTTAATACAAAACCATATTCATGTTTATACATGACCATGCATGATTTTATGTTTGTATGTGATTGGAAAAAATGGATAGGTACCAACAGTTCTGTAGGTAAAGAAATAAGATGGAATTAATCCACCTAGAGCTGGAGTAGGTGATTTTTTGAAACTTAGACATTTTGGATCACCCAGTGACTATGCATCAAAGGTGGGGGGGGGGGGAGTGAGGATATTTGTTGAGTTTATGTTATAACCTGAGATACCTTTATAGGGGTGGGGTGAATTAGGGTGTTAAAATTTTCTTTTTATTAAATTCATATTATCCCCACACTGGTATGGACTCATTAAACCTGTCTGATTAAACTCCCAATCACCAAACATAAAAATACAAAAAATAAATAGAAGTTTTTTTAATTGGTTCGCTAATAGAGATTAATCCAAGTAAAATAAACTGATTAGGAATCATTAATACTTTAATACATAAAGATTCACTAGATTTCATTGATTATAATTTTTTGGAGACAATTACATTGTGTTAAGATCCATGCCTTTTAAAAAATAAGGGATACACACTTCTCACCTCAAATCACATTCATTGAATCCTCATTATAAATTTATATAGAAGAAGTATTCCTTGGTTAATCAATATGAATGTAACCTATATATCATCAAGAATGAAAACATTTATTTTTATCATGTTATCCCAAGTGTGATTCTCAAATGAACCCACTAGTCTTCTCAATGCCCACAAAAAAAATTCCACATAAGAAATTTTTTCTCAAATATATATTTTTCATACTCACTACATAAACCATTATCCACCATGCACTAACAATGTGTTTTTCTTTCCACTACACACTAACCACGCGAGCTACCCATGTACATAGTTCTTACACACACTTCTCACATGTGACTCCCCTTTACACTTCCTTCTACGCAACTCCACTGCATATTGAATTCCCATGCAATGAACATGGGAACTACCTTCACACACAATAATCATTCACAATGTCTTCCTGTTCATTGAGATCATGAAACACCATGAAACAAATTTTCTGTACACTATATTCATAAACTCTTACATTATAGACTTCCTACTCAAAACCTGATTACCATTCATTACCTACATGCTATCTTCTTTGTGCACTAATTATTCTCCAAAATTTATTTTTAAGGATTTATCTCAATATAATAATGTGAATATTTGTTTATTTATAGGAAAATTCCTACAAAAACCATACTAAAAAAATATTGTTCAACAGTTCTCTAAAGCCCATGTGAAGACCCTTTTGTGGTCCACCTACAATGAACCTACCTCACAGATCATCCTCTATTTCATTCTCACCATTGTATGAAATTTACTTGGACTATACTTCATAGTCCACCTTAAAATATTAACTCATTTCCACAATAATATCTATTTAGTGCACACCTTCAACATCATGGACTACCCTCTACACACTACCTACATGGTTTTCATTGAAACACCTCCTTCTAACTACCCTCTTTCTACACAATCTACATACTCCCTATATAGTATCCAAACTTTAATATGGATTTCCTATTATGAACTTTAGTTATGGAATTATGATGTATTCCACATACTTATTGTGTTATCCGCATACCTATCGCATTATCTGTGTGACTACCACACAAATACATTCTCTATTCATAAATTTTTTAAACCCAAAAAGTTTTAAAACATTGGGAAACAAAACCATTAAAAAAGGTATTTAATGATATATATTTAGCAAATTATTCACCCTATTTGTCCCTATGGGCCACATATTTGGGACTTTGGTACATAGAGAATTTAGGAAACTATTTCCCTTTAGGATACTTAGCCTTTGGGACCCCACAAATAAGAAGGTGATGTAGAGTGACCAGTCGAATAGAAAAGTACATCAAGTAGGTAGTGAAACTCAATTTTAGAAAAAATTGTTGGGTGTGCAACTCAAAATAGAGATAGGTGAATTAGAACATATCAACTATCCCTCTAACTACTTGGTACAAAAGGGTTCTCTTCCATGGAATTGCACATGGTAGTATAGCGTGATGATTCTTGGAAAAGGGGGAAATACCTCGTGTGAATTGTGACGACCAGATAGAATAAGTGATACATCTTGGAAGGTAGTGTGGCATGGAGACATCCATGTATTTCTGGGTGGGTGGATCAAAAGTAATATAGGTTAATTAGTAACTTTAATCTATCATTATACCAAAAAATGGGTAAAATATGGGTGATATTCTATGTCTTCATAGCGGATCAGGGAAATTTAGTTATTTATGGTAAGGGGGAATCACCATGAGAATATGGGATCATGACGCAAAGTTTTACCAGTTAGGTTAGGCCTTCAAGTAATCTCTTTCATCTTTCAATCCAAATGGCCTCCAGACCATCAAAATTATAATGAAACTTCAAGACACTAGGACTTCAGTTCATGCAAGGGTCACCTCCAAACCCTATTGAAATGTGGAATTTATTTCCTTAATAAAAGGGGGTGTTTCCCTTATATATTAAATTAAAACATCTGGATGTTAATTAAAAAGCTCATCCATAACACTAAGTCTATGTGAACTGTGATTAATATATAAAACAATAGATAAAAATTTGATTCTATGCATCACGAAATTACTTATTCCTGAACTTACTCTATCTTTATTCATTTCCCCATTGATCATATCTCTCTTAAATTTCACACCCTAAACTCCCCTAGAGGAGTGAGTAATTTTAGCACTGAAAAAACTTGATGAACACTTGAATTTCTCAAAAAATTTATCCCATTTTGATAATAATCCCAAAGAGATAGAGAACTTATCAATTATGAAAAAACATGTAAAATAATATATACAATAGTGAAATGGGGAAAACTAAACCTCCCCAAGTTGAGTAAGGCATTTTAACACTAAGTTTCACCCAATGTTTGTCAAATATTGTAGTGACCAAAGGATTTATCTTGATATCTTCCACTTTCTCATTAGTTTCAACATATTTCAACTGGCTCATTACTTGTTAAACCTTTTATTTGATAAAGTGATACTAAATTTCAATATGTTTACTATGAGAGTATTGTTTGGGATTCTTCGTAGGTTCAATCACACTCTTTTTATCACACTATATCACTATTGGATGCATCACTTCTTACCTTATATCTTAAAACTATTTATTTATCTAAATATTTTGAGTGTATTCCTTGTTCATTAAGATATATTCTACTTATACTATACTTAGTGAAGTGTTTTCCTACTTCTTACTCATCCATATAAAACATTTAATTATAATAAAGATGAACCACCACTTTTATACTTTCAATCCACAATATATACATCCAACTCTACATCAAAAGACATGGATAACTCTTAAATTTTCTTATAATAAAAGAGTAAGACAAAATTGAGAGTACCTTGGATGTACCTCATGATCTGTTTAACTACTACAAGATGGTATTCATTTGGATTACTTTGGAAATGGGTAACCAAACATGTTACACACATAATATAAAATCATGTCACATTCAAATACAATAAGCTTCAAATAATCCTCCACACATAGTGGGATCCAAATATTTCCCATCCCCATGCTTCCCAATTTTGGTTCCAACCGCAATCAGAGTTGAAATTGGTTTGGAATCAAGCATGTAAAATTTCATCATCATCCCCCTTACATACTTAGTCTGAGATACAAAAGTGTGTATCATTCACTGAACCACATATAGTCCTAAAAAATAAATGTGTTAACAATCATAAAAAATTTTAAACTCCATGATAATTATTTTAGAAAATTATCCAATAGACTTTTGTTTTCTTATTCAAAATATGATATCATCCACATACATAGACACTATGAATTCTTATTATTTATATGTTTTCACATTAATATTCTGGTCAATACCACCTCTTTTGAATTCAATATTCTTTAGATATGAGTCTAGGAATCCATACTAAGATTTTAGTGCTTGTTTTTGTCTATGCAATGAATTCTTAAACTTTTACACTTTATTTTCATCACTTAAAATTATAAATAACACTATGTGTTCAATATAAACATCTTTTTAAATAAAACCATTCATGGATGTTGTTTTAGAATTCATATAATAAATCTTGAAACCTATTCAAATTTTTTTCACCAAAAAGTTCCATATAGACTCAAGTTGATCCATTGGTGCAATTTTTTATTCGGAATCAAACCCTTTAATCTATGCATAACCTTTACAAACTAGACATGCCTTATTTCATACCATCATTCCATGATCATTCCATGATCATCAAATTCATTTTTTAGTATCCAATTTTTTCTAATCACATTGTGATGTTTTGGATTATTTACCAGTTAGCAGGTTTTATTTTTCAATTTGATATTATTCTTCAATCCTGAAATTAAACCATAGTTCATCCTTTTCCACTTCTTCAAATGATATTGGTTCTTCCAAAATTATAATAACAATATGATAAAAATTCATCATTATATGTGATTCTATATGATTATTTCTATCCCTAATAATGTTGGAAAGATACAATTTTGTTATCCTCCTCCTCTAGGTCATAGGTTGAATTTTTTTATTAATAACATCCCCTTCCAATTCAGCTTCAGAATCTTCATAATTTTAGGATATTTGTGAAACTATAGGATTTATGTCAAATTTTTCTTATTAATTAAACATGTAATAAAATATTAATCTCCTCATATTATTCCCATACTTTTCATCATTGACTTTGAAATCATTACTCTCCATAATTTTATTTAGTATCTTATTGAATAATTTATAGGCCTTAATCTCTATCGAGTATCCTAAAAACACTCCTTCATCAGCTATACCACCATACTTTCCCTAATTTCCTTCTTTATTATGAATGAATCACATCTATCTGAAGACCTGATAATATTTCAGCACGAGTTTCAGTCTATTCCACTTTTCATATGGTGTCCTTTATTCCCTGGGATATGCACCACCTGGTTTTATGTGTTCACCAAAACGTACACTGCTTCCTTCCAATAGTGATGAGGGTTTTCATTTTCAATTATCACTGACTTAGCCATATGTTTCACCTACTATTTCCTTTTTTAAACAAATCAACTATATTTTGGAGTTATTAAAAAGTAAACTTCATGTTTAATATCATTTTTTTCACATAATTCTCAAATTCAATGGTCCCGTATCCTATTCTATTATCTGATCGTAAGATCTTGATGGTGAAACAAGTTTTATTTTCAACTATTCTTCCTCCAATAGCCCGAAGACCTTCATTTTTTATTTATTTTTGATAATACACCTTTCAAGGGGTGAAGTGGATCCCTTACAAGGCCTGTAGGCATAAGTATTACATGGCCCGTAGGCCTTAGAGGAATTCATTTGCCCATAAGCTTCAAAAATTACATACAACCCAGACTAACTACTTGGAACTGCTCCTCCCCAGCATCTTCATCGTGAAATCAGCTCTCCACCTTCGCATGACTATTCAGCTAGGCATTCCCATGCATGCACTGGCTTGTCCCAATGAAAGGTGTCATACCCTCTAATTCTTGCAATTTTTTTTAGCTTTTGCTGTGGTGAAAGCTCCTTGCTCATCCTACTTATTGAGCTGGTTTCTCGTAGTTCATCTGGTTTGCATCTACACTTAAAGTGGCCCAAAGTACTTGAGTTGGCCCAAATTCCTTACTAACCCGAAGGCTTGGGTGGCTCGAAGGCCTTAAAGGACTCAGGGACCAAATCGGTGGCCCAAAGGCCCAAACAAGGCCATATTTCCAGCTGCTACAATGCCAAACAGTACCTGATACAGTTCCTACTACAGTACTGCATAGTCTCGCTACAGTACCTGCTACAGTACCAGAAATAATTTATCCACCTAGATTTGATCCCGGGTCTCTCGGATGCACTTACAGAGTCCTTTACCAACTGGGATAAGGCTTATGTGCAATTTTCAACTATTCTTAGATATCTATTCATGCGCCCAATGCCTTATCTCTTTATTTTCATAAACACATCACATGATATTATGATATAGTAATCAATAAAAATAATGAAATATCTCTCTTTATATGTGCTATACATATTCATTGGATGACACCCATGAGTGTCAAATAGGTCAAGAAAACTTGATACCCTCCCATTATTTGATTGATAATAATTTAGGGCCATATTTCTATATATACATTCATCAAATGTATTTTCCCTATCTCACTTTAGATTTGGTATGTCCATTACAACTTTAATATTACATATGTTCTCTATACTTTGGTGGTGGATATGGTTGAGCCTTTGATTCCACAAATTGTTCTATTCTTCTACCGTGAGAATACACATGTTTCTGTGACTATCCACCTAGTATAAATTATCATTCATTTTTATTACATTCATAAGTTTGTTTCTATATTTTACTTTGACCAAGAACCCCTTTTGGTTGTATGTGGCTTTAAGTCCTGAGTCATAAATTTGACTAAAAATCAAGAGGTTGTGAAACAATTAGTCCATAAAAAACACTTTAGGATTATTCATCTCATCACATTCGAAACACATTTTACCACTTCCTTTAATATTTAAAACTATATTGTTTCTGAAACATACTATTCTTCTAAATCATCTATTTAAATTTTTCAGCAGATTCAAATTTAAAGCCATATTGGATGAACACTGACTATCTTGAATCCATTTACTACTATTATTTATATCCTTGAGCACAATATTAGCTTATTTATCCTTATAAATATTTTTCTTATCATTCCATGTGATCCTAGGTTGAAATGAAATATCTTATTTATCTTTTAAAATGGTAGTAAATTCATATTTTTATTCTTCTTTTAATGTATATAATCCATTTCTCAAAGCAACCATTTCTTATTATCTATAATTCTCTTTCCTCTGAATCCCATGGTGGTAATCACCACTTTTTATATACCTTCAACCCTTATATTTATACCCAAATTTAAAACACCTAAATTAATATATATAAAAATTAATTCTTATATGTGATGAAGGATATGGACTCATTTTCCTTTACTAACTACTAAGAGCTTCCAAATTCAAATCGCTTCTTCCCTATTCAAAGTATGATATGATGTGGCCATGAAAGCCATATAATTAACACTTCATAAGAGGAAACATATTCTATTCTTCATTCCTCCATATATCCCCAAACTTTATTAACCTTTTTGGAAATATTTGGTTAACCCTAAAGGATTTATGGTTGTCTATAAACCTTTAATTTCATTTAATAATAGTTGTACTTGTTTTTATAACTAGTGTTTTAGTTTTGGAACTGGAATCTCCAACCTTCTCCTTACCTTAGTTATGAGAAGTTTAGTTTACTTCTATTGATGTCTCATTTTCATACCTGATTCCACTTTGAACAATGGATCTGGGTCATTGTTCACTGAAGATTTTCTTAACACCTATTACTCCATGATTAACCCTTTAAATAAATCATTCATCCATGAAATTCCATAAATGAATATTCTTTTGTAAATATACTGATTTTATTTCCATTTCCTATTTGTTTCTCAGGGTAATAACATCATAATTTAGGTATTATAACTTTTTTGTATGATATTTTACTTAAGAATTAAGGTTTTCAATCACCTTAGTATGTTATTTAACCTTTATATTGAAATACAAAAATTCTTATTAATTAAATTGGATGGAAAACTAATTATCCAATACTTATTCTAGATTTTCAATATCTAATTTGAGCTGATCCATCTATTTATATTATTCTTTCAGTAGTCTATTAAGATTTTTATTTTTATTTCTTTATATATCATGTTATTTTAGAGCTTCCTCAAGTTATTCCTTGAGATGAATGATACCTTTTGGTTGATTTTCTTCCTCCTTTGCAGGTTCTTACTTTTCAAATATAGCCATCATGGAATCTTCAATGTCATACTTAAAATTTATTTCCAATTTCTTAAGGAAGTATCCTCCAACATATTCCTCTTTCCCAAAAAATATCTTCCTCTAAAATTTATTTATAGAATAGTTTTCGTGTTTTAAGTCACCTATTAAAGGAAACTCTTTCAAGGATTATGTATGATATCATCTTTACTTTATTCATTAACAAAATTTCTTGGACACCTTTCCAAAATATTCCAAACTTTACCATATTAAAATAATGAAAATGGTTCTTATCTTTAAACCATTATATTTCACTCTTTAATTTTTGGGTCACAATAGAATGAAATTAATCATTCATATGTTCTTTATCTTCACCACCTTTAGAAATTTCAAGTTTTTCCATTTCTTTTAAACCCATCTCCTTATTCAAATGACTAAATTTTCCTTCCAACTTAACATGTATTTAATAATCCACCAATATTCTTAGTAGATCATAAAGAGACAATTTGGAAATATCGATTTATTTGAGAGATAAAACATTAAAATTATATGAAGGTGGTAGAAACTATAAAATTTTCTTTATTATATCGATATACTTAGTTTCTTTACTAGGTTCTGAAACCAGTCCAACAACTTCAATGATTAAATTTTGGAAACTATCAAAATTTTAATCATGATATATTTTTATATCATCAAATTTTTTAGGAAAAACATAAATCTTAACTTCCTTTACTTTACTACCACCTTCATAAATGTTGGAAAATTTGTCCGATATTACTTTAACATAAGTGAAACTCACTACCATCATGTATATATGATTTTAAATTTATCTAATTCGAGAATATTGATCTCTGGAATCATTATCAAGAATTTGATGTAATTTTTTTCATAGGATGTCATGTTTTATCATTAACTAGATTAATGTTAATTTTAGAAGATAGAACTTCTACCCGAGGATATCGAAGATACAATTGCATATTGTTTATAAAATTTGGTAGTTGTTCCCATTATGAGTGGAACTCCATTGAAACTATCTAAATTATCCATACTAAACTTAAAAATATAGATCAACACTATAATACTTTGCTTTGATACCACTTGTTGCACCCTGGGATGCCCTGAGAGAGGATGAGTGAATAAGGGTCTCAACTTTTTTTTTGATTAAATAGATCTTATCCCCACATTGTTAGGAACTAATTAAACCTATCAGATTAAACTACCCAATCACTAAGCAAAAAATAAACAAACAAATAGAATAAAACAATTTTACTTGATTTATCGATAAGGTCTAATCCAAGGAATATACATTGACGATGTGTCAGATGTACAAGAATCCACTAAGATTAACTATATGTCATGGATTAAAATTGTTTGGCTATAGTCACTTTGTTCCATACTAACTTCATTTATAAATAATTATGGGATAACACATGGCTTCTATTGGATCACTTCTATTAAATCCTCCTTTCACACTAATCTGGATAAATGCTGCCTTAGTTTATCAACTGAAAGGCCACTCTATATAATCAAGAATGTATGCTTTGATTTTCATCATGTTTGACTGAGTATGATGCTCTAATGTGCTCACTAGTCTCTAGAATATCCACTAGAAAGATTCCTCAAGAGAAATTCCTGCTTAACTATGTCTTGAACATACTTACTATGTGAATCACTATTCACTATGCACTAATTGTATAGTCTGCTACCCACCATGTAGTAGACGCGTGAGCTACCCATGCACACAAATAATTTTAACACTTCCTTTACAGGACCCCTCTAAACACTTAATTCCATGTGAATCCCCTATGCACTGGATTCCCATGAATTGAATAAGTGTATTACCTTCCCATACACTAACCTTATAAAATACCCACATACACTGTAGGATCAAAATAATGATGTAGATGCTCAATATACAAGAGGGGGGGGGGGTTTAATTGTAAACTTTAAAAAATTTCCTTAAAAAAAGGAAAGAGCTAAGTTTAACAAAGTTAAACTAAGAAAATTCACAACACCTCTAACACCAATTAAAAAATCGGAATAAGGAATGAAGTTATAAACTTCAAGTTCTATGTACTTGCTTAAAACTGGAAAGAGATTCCAAAAGAAGGTTCTGGAAATATGGATCCAGAATTTGAAACTTAACTAAAGATTACAATATGAGATTCTACCTTAAAGCATATAGAATCTAAATGAAACAAAGTACAAGTAAAGAAGTATAAGAAAGTTATACTTTCCTTACAATACAATATGCAGCAGAAAAAAACAAGTAGTAAAACTACAAGTAACAAGATATAAGTCTTTTAACCCAAAGAGAAGGGTATCCAACAACCTTGGATAAATGTCCCTTGATTTATACTTTCAAACAAGTCTACCTTACCCACACCAGGGTAATCCCTCGATACGAAGATCGGAATCTCTATCTTGCTATCCCCACAAGCCCTCAACTTCAAGGTAGTTGGTATCCTCTATCTTCCTCAGCAAGGAATCCCTCAAACTTTAAGGTAGTCGGCACCTCTGTCTTCCTATCCTCGGATTTCCTCGAATGTAATCACCAACATTCAGAGTCGCACGAATCTTTGAGAGTTAATAAGAGCCTCTCTCTCTGGAAATCACTTCAACAACATGTGTGAACAATGTCAAATAAGTTGTTTTGATCTATTTCAAATGAGCTCCTATTTATAGGCAAGGTCGACCTCCTTTCCAATGGTCATATTTTCCTTAAAAATCAGAGGGACCTGTACACGTGTAACTTAACCAATGGTAAGTTTATAACAAAATAGATGACATCGTTTTATAACAAAACAAGTGTAACAGAATGTATGACATCGTTTTAAGTCTAACTCAAAAGTTCTGAGTGAATGTTCGGAGTGTAAAAAAAATGTCAAAGATTAGACAAATTATAAAAGTGTAAGCAAATGAAAGTTCGGAGTCTAAGAAAAAATAATATTCGGAATCTAAATAAATTCAGAGTGTATAAATCAAAGATGATCAGATTCTGTTTAATAAGTGAATTAGGAATGAGAATTCGGAATGCGAATTTAGAATAATAATTCCTAATGAGAATTTGAAATCAGAATTCATAATGGGAATTCGTAATCCGAATTCATCATTAGAATTCATAATCAGAATTCGTCATTAGAATTCGGTGTCGAACTTCATGAGAGTTCGTATCCAGAATTCAGAGTGGAACTTTATTAGAGTTCGTATACAAAATTCGGAGTGGAACTTCATTACAGTTCTCATCCAGAATTCGGAGTAGAATTTCATTACAGTTCTCATCCAGAATTCGGAGTGGAACTTCGTTACAGTTCTCATCCAGAATTCGGAGCTTAAAACAGAATGCTTCATATCAAAGTTTTAAATGATTCCGAGAATATAGAAATGAATCCAATTCTTATACTTAAGAAATATATGGATATAGATAATGAAAATATGATAAGGATAATTTTCCTTATAAAAGCGATTTTCCTTATAAAAGCGATTTTCCTTATAAAAGCAAATTTCCTTATAAAAGCAATTTTGCTTAAAGATAAGGTGTTTGTGATTTTCAAAACAAGAAGGAATAGAAAATTCATAAGGAAAACCTTATTGACTCAATAATCTCCCCCTTTTTGGAAAGCATAAACATCCTTACTAAAAATAAAGACTAAGTATAAAGAAAGAAAAAATGAAAACATTAAAGCTTATCTCCCTTTGCTTATGGAAGTTGATGAATACGACTAACTCCCCCTTAGGCTTTGAAACTCTAAGGATCGTATTCTAGATTTCAGTAATGGTATTTCATTAAGAATAAGAATGTCCTCTTTAATGAAAAACTCCCCCTTAGATAAACTCTATTAGAGTTATTTTTCTTTCTCCCCCTTTGTTAATGTTATTTTTCCTTTTTCCCCCTTTTGTTAGGGTTCTTTTTCCTTCTCCCCCTTTGTGATTTTCAAAAATAATTCGAGGGAATGGAAAATATAACAAAGTACCTAAAAAATTAGTTACCATAAGAAAAGAAACGAGCAAGCAGGATTTTCATTATGTTTGAAAGTTCAAAAACAAGAAATCTAAGATACAACAAAAGATTGGATTTGTCTATTTTGGATATTTTTCCTTCGACATGAGACCCTTAAGAATAGTCTTTATCTTCTTCAAGTCTTTATGGTCTTCCTCATCTTGCTTATCTAACACAACAATTCTTGCACTTTGAGCTTAAAAATTTTCTTCCTGGGCTTCAAGCTTTTCTTCCTGAGCTTTCAAAACTTGTTCTTGCTTTAACAACTTCTCTTCAATCTCATTCCAATGATCCCTTTCATTCCTCCAGTTTTGAGCAACGAAATTCAGCTTCCCATTCAGATCTCTGACTTATTGAATTCGGAAATTCTTTTCATCTGTCAAATTTTCTTCAAAAGAAGAAGTTAGATCATTTATCTTCCTTTCATCTATCTCAAAATCATCTTTAACTTTATCTTGGAATTCATCCAAGAGCCTCATCTCTTCTACAGTTTTCCTTGACCAACTAGTCATTCTCTTACAAGACCTTTTGTGGGCTTCATAGACGACAAAAAAAGTTTTGAACTAAGCCTCGATCTCAACACATTTGTCCATAACAATGGATACAAAGTCTGTTTTCTGATTCAAAGTATGTTGAGGCTTCTGGCATCTTGAATCAATACTTGAGAAGGTCAGAATGGAACCCACCAACTTCTTTAATGACTGAACAACAAAGTCATGCCCCAACGAAGATGAATCCGAATCCGAGACTTTGCTTGGATAATTTTATTCTTCAAAATGCTCATCATTCTTCTTAGAAGAATCACTAATTTCCCTTCTCTTTACAACCACTGAGCTCGGGGTATCAACAATAAGTTGCTTTCCCTTGTCCTTTTTCGGAATGGATTCCTGTTCTGGAGTTCTCTTTTCACTATCAGACACTTGAACAATATTGTCTTCATCATCAATATCTTTTTGAGCACCATCCTCTACATTCTTCATTTGAGAAATATCATGTAGAAGTTGTTCTTCCTCTGCATGATAAGCTACTTCTTGTTCTCCTTTCTCCTCATCCTTTCCTGGAGTGACTAACTTAGAAGACTCAGCTTCTGAAGTTCGGAGCGATAGATGTTCCAAAGGTGACCCCTTATAATCGTCTACTTTCTTCAATAGATCTCCGGTCTCACCACTACCTTCATAAACTGCTTCTTCCTCTTCCACTTGCTCAATATTCTCAACTTACTCAACATGCTTAGTTTTTTTCTTCTCCAGAGTGACATAGTTTCTTCCTGGAGTCTCAGGTAGAGATTCCAAAGAAAAAGATCTCAGAACTGGAATGTTTGCAGATACCATCTCATTAAACTTTAACAAAGTCTGAGCTACCTTAGCTTCAAACATATTCTTCTTAAGCTTCTTTTGTTTCACTTGTTTTTCTAGCTCATCCGCTATCTTTTCCTTCAAGGCCTTAGCCTCCGCAGGATCCAAGCCAAACTGAGGCTCCCCTTGCACTCTTTTCTCTTTGATTTCCCTCCACTTAGAAACTACCTCATCAGGGTAAGCTTTCTTCTTCTTTGGTTTTGGAGGTGCGGAATGAACTTCCTTATATTTGGGATTCTATACTTCAACTTCAACTTCTTTCAACTTTCTCTTCTTCACCGGCTTAGAGGATTCAGGTTCACCAACTTCGGAACCACTTCTTCTTGAGCTGGTAAATCAACGAACTGACCAGTCTTTTTGTCGAAGACAACATCCATCCTTTTGAGGGTACCATCACTCACCAACATAATTTTGGAAACTCTTGGCTTAGACTTGCACGCCTCCTTGAAAGACTCAAGGCACCGAACTATTAACTTCGAGATGATTGCTGGATAAATTATAATCTGAGCTCTCAGATTCCCTTTCTTAACATTCTCAATGGTAATAAGAATGTGTTTCATCAGATTAAACTTCCTTAGATTTATCAGAAAATCTTGAATGTAGATCTCTCTTTTCTTCAAACTGTCTTTGTCACCTTTTCTCGTTATGATAAAGCCTTGTACCCATAATTCTAGAATCCGAAAATCTGTAGACAGACTAGCAATCTTCAGAGCCTTATCATCTGACAGTCCGAGAGTCTCCAAAGCTTTTTCCCTGTTGAAGATTCCCTTTGAATCCAGAAAAACACGAGTGATGAACTCGGCTTCTCCTTCATTGTTCAGCCCTACCAAGCTGGTTGCCTTGGAATAAGAAAGCTTATAAGTCTTGCCATAAGACTTAAACAACAATTTCTCCCCACCATCTTCCTTAAAGAAAGAAACTGTCTCATAGAACTCTATAAGCAAATCTGAAAATACTTCATCTTGATTCCCAGGCTTAGACACAACAACATCTTCCCATCTGTTAAGCTTAATGTTCTTGGATATAAGAGAATCATACTTGTTGAAGAAATCAGGATGAACTAACCTTTATCTATATAGTAACCACTTGGAAATCGACTTAGAGGAAGACATGTCTTGAGAAGCTACTTCCACAGACATTCGGATCTGAAGACTTCTGAGAAGTTCGGAACGGAGTTTGATGAAGATCGGAACAGCCTTAAAACAAAGAGGCAGAGCTTTGGGATGCTGGAGCTTGAAAAACCGATGTGGGACGAGTCTCGGGGTCCCCTTTATATAGGCAAAGAATTTGACCGCTAGTCTTCCAAATTCATCTAACGGTTGAAAAAAACATTGATCTGATCTAACGGTTGAGAACAATCCCGCAAGAAAACTTGAATCCGATCTTTTGAGGTTTTTGTTAAAACAAAGATTTAAGAAAACTATAGTCCGAAAACAAAATATAAGAAAACACCAGCTAGTAAAATATGATTACGAAAACATAAGTAAGGAAATCATACCTTTCGAATTGGCTTAGGAGGATTATTCGTAATGGGTAATATTATTTTTGAAGAAAAATTAACTAAGAAAAAAACTTTATTACTACGAAAAGACATAGTTCTCAAAATTCACTACGAAAAACTCAACAAAGAAAACGAAAAAACAGTACAATATTTTCAGCATGAAAATTTCAATACAAAAGTTTGAAAACGAAAATCTCATTATGAATGTCTCGGTATGAAAATATCGTTATGGAAATAATAGTACAAAATTTTCCATTCTGGAAGTTTTCAATACGAAAATTTCCATTCCAGAAGTTTTCTATACGAAAATATCCATTCTGAAAAATTTCAGATCCGGAAATTCCCATTCCGGAATTTTAGTTCCGAAAAGTTTGAAAACAAACTTTGAAAAACTTAGTTAATCTAACAATCAAATGTACTACCCCTATGAAAAGGAGTTTATTACTGTAAGGAGACTTTTTCAACAGAAAGTTAATTAATAAAGATTACCTTACGGTTATCATTCCTAACTTCTGTTTAATGTATTCAAATATATCAGAAGGCAAAGATTTTGTAAAAATATCAGCAAGTTGATCTTGCATTCTGATAAACTGAAGAATAATATCTCCTTTTAGTGTGTGATCCCTAATAAAGTGATGCCTAATATCTATGTGTTTTGCACGAGAGTGATGTGCATGGTTCTTACTTAGGGCAATGGAACTTGTGTTATCACACAAAATTTGAGTTTTAGTAAAACTCAAGCCATAGTCTGTGAGTGTGTGTTACATCCACAACACTTGAGCACAACAACTTCTAGCTGCTACATATTCAGCTTCAGCAGTGGAGAGTGATACAGAATGTTGCTTCTTGTAAGACCAAGAAAATAATGAATCTCCTAAGAAATGACAAGTTCCGAATGTACTTTTTATATCCATTTTACATCCACCAAAGTTAGCATCAGAAAAGCTTTTTGGAACAAAATCATTTCCAGAAGTATAAAATAATCCTAGATCCATGGTTCCCTTAAGGTAGCAAAAAATTATTTTTTACTTCCTTTAAGTCAGATTCCTTAGGATTGGATTGATATCTTGCACATAATCATACTGAGATCATTAAGTTTGGTCGACTAGCTGTTAAGTAAAGCAAACTTCCTATCATACCTGTAAAAGATGTTTGATCTACTGGTTTCCCAGCTTCATCAAGATCTAAAGAGTTTGAGGTACCAATGGGAGTACTTATACTCTTAGTGTTGTCATAACCATACTTTTTGAGAAGATCATTAATATACTTATGTTGAGATATGTAGGTTCCTTCTGGTTTTTGAGAAATTTGAAAACCAAGGAAAAAAGTTAACTCACCCATCATACTCATTTCGAACTCAGATTTCATTAGACTTGCAAAAGAGTCGGTTAAGGATTGCTGAGTTGAACAAAATATGATGTCATCAACATAAATTTGAACAATCAAAACATTTTTCTTATCTTTCTTTATGAAAAGGGTTGGATCTGCATTTCCCTTAACATAGTTATTTTGAAGCAAAAATCCAGTGAGTCTATCATACCAGGCTCGTGGGGCTTGTTTAAGACCATACAGAGCTTTGGTAAGTCTAAAAACATGATCAGGATGTTTTTTATCTTCAAAGCCAAGAGGTTGTTTAACAAAAAATTCCTCTTGGACATAACCATTAAGAAAAGCACATTTCACATCCATTTGAAAAAGTTTGAAATTAAAGAATGCTGCAAAGGCAAGTATAATACAGATAGATTCAAGTCTAGATACTGTAGAATAGGTTTCTTCATAGTATATTCCCTCTTGCTGATTATAGCCTTTAGAAACAAGTCTATCTTTATTTCTTACTATGACTCCATTTTCATCACACTTGTTTCTGAAGACCCACTTTACTCCAATAACAGAAGTTTCCTTAGGTCTTTCAACCAAGATCCAGACTTTGTTCCTTTCAAATTCATTTAGTTCATCTTGCATAGCTTTAATCCAATCATCATCACCTAAAGCTTCATCAGTGCTTTTTGGTTCCAATTGGGAAAGAAATGCTAGATGTTCTATTTCATTTCTTAAGGAATTGCTAGTCCTTACAGGTTGATTGACATCACCAATGATACTATCACTGGGATGATTCTTAAGAAACACCTGATTTGTGTTTTGTAAAACCTGTTTATCAACATAGGGTAGAAAGTCTTCTGGGGTAAATGTTTCAAAAGTATCTTCTTAAACATTTTCCTTATCAGAAGGATCTTCTATCAAAGGTTGACAATCAGTTTTTGAAAACACATCCGAGGATGAAGATTGGTATGGTTTAAAAACAAAAGGATCAGACTCATCAAATTTTACATGTACTGTTTCTTCAATAGTACAAGTATTTTTATTGAAAAATCTATATTCCTTAGAAGTTGTGGAGTAGCCTAAGAAAATTCCTTCATCAGATTTTGGTGCAAATTTATGTAGATTATCTTTAGTATTCAGAATGAACACTTTGCAACCAAAAACTTTGAAGAAGGAAAGTCTTGGTTTTCTACCATTCCATAACTCATAAGGTGTTTTATTAATAAAAGGTCTTAGCAAAACTCGATTTATAGTATAGCAAGCAGTACTTATAGCTTCAGCCCAGAAGTGTCTAGAAATAGAATATTCACTCAACATGGTTCTAGTTATCTCTTGAAGAATTCTATTTCTTCTCTCAACTACACTATTTTTTGAGGAGTTCTAGGTGCTGAAATATTGTGAGTAATACCTTTCCTACTACAAAAAGTTTCAAAATCAGAATTTTGAAATTCTCCTCCATGATCACTATGAATAGTTTTCAATGGAAGGTTTTTATCATTTTTAACTTGAGCTCTAAAACTTTTGAAATAAGAAAAAGCTTCATACTTCTTTTCTAGAAAATAAACCCAAGTAAATCTAGTGTAATCATCAACTAGAACAAACACATAGTATTTGCCTACAATACTTCCAGTTTGTGTTGGTCCAAAAAGATCCATGTGAACCAACTGTAATGCATCAGTTGTTGAGACTTCACTGATTGATTTAAAACTAGATTTATGTTGCTTTACATATTGACAAGGATCACAAACTTTAAAAGAATCAAATCTAAGCTCCGGTAGATCCTTAACTAGTTTCTTCTTAGAGAGTTTGCATAAGTTCCTAATGTTACAGTGTCCTAGACTTCTATGCCACAACCAAGAATGATCTTCCATTGCACTTAGGCAAGGTAAATCTTGGATTCTGAGGTCTTCTAAATTTAAGGTGTAAACATTCTCTTGCCTATTGGCTGAGAGAATAAATTCTTCCTTGGAATTGTGAACTAAGCACTTATCATTCCTAAAATTCACAAGGTATCCTTCATCACATAACTGACTTATGCTAATGAGGTTGTGCTTAAGACTCTTAAAAAAAAGAACATTTGAAATCAAGGTTTTACCTAGAATAACAATATTACCAATACCAACAATCTCTCCCTTAGCATTATCTCTGAAAGTTACCTTTCCTCCTTTTGTTTTGATAATATTTTCAAAATATATTTTGTTACCAGTCATGTGTCGGGAACATCCACTATCCATGTACCATGTGTTGCTATTGGTGCTTTCTTTATTTTCCTGAAAACAAGAAGAAAATTAGACTTTCGGAATCCAAACTTGTTTGGATCCGACATTTCCAGACAACAAAATTTTAGGAACCCATATCTTCTTAGAGAAATAAGATTTGTGAAATCCTAGAGATTGTGTTTTATTTAAGGAACAATTATTTGCCCAGTGACCACCACATTGACACTTGGTACAAAATGGGGAACTTTGAGGAACAAAATAATTGTTACTGAAAATAGGTTTTGCATGGGTATAACCAAATCTGGATTTATTTCTTAAAGTTCGTATTTGAGAATACATTTTATCAAAATTTTATTTACCATGGGTAAAGTTTGATAAACACTTCTTTAAGGAAAAATTTTTGGACTTCAGTTTTATAACCAAGTTTTTATCTTTAAAATCATTAGATTTAGAACTAGAGCTAGGCTTGAAAACACTTTTCTTAGAAATTACTTTTTCTAATTATTTTGAAAGTTTGTTCTTCTCAGAATTTACTTCCTCGAGATTTTTTGAAATACTTTCAAAATCAGAAATTTTCCTATCAAGATCTTTAGAAATATCTGATATTTATTTTGTAAGAATAGACTTCCTAGAGTTTTCCTTATCAAGTTTCTTATGGAGTTTAGAGTTCTCAATATCAAGAAGTTCAACAAACCTAGAAACTTCTTCATAGATAGGTAAAGTATTTTCTTCATCAGAAGAGGATTCTTCATCAGAAGAGTTATAATACTTACTATCATTAGAATTTAAAGATACATTGGTCAATGATTAAACATTTCGTACCTTAGCCATAAAACAATGATTGTCAATAGGTATTCTGGCTATAAGACCAAGATTCTTCTGTCCTAACACTACTGGAAATACACTATTTCCCAATGGTTCACAACCATTGGGAAAGCCCCACAAACCGTTGGTATATCATATACCAACGGTTCTGATAACCGTAGGGAAGTAAGCCGTTGGGAAAGGTTTTCCCAACGGTTTACTGGAAACCGTTGCAATAGGCCCATAGAAGTTACCCTATCCCAACGGTTTGGGTGAACCGTTGGGATAGTTTTTCCCAATGGTTCTCCCAAACCGTTGGGAAAACCAAGATATACCATGTGGGAACATTTTCCCAACGGTTCCAAACCGTTGGGATATACCATGTGGAACATTTTCCCAACGGTTCCAAACCGTTGGGAATTGGTGAAGTCTTTCCCAACGGTTTAGAACCGTTGGGAAAAGACATGCTAAAAACTTATATTCCAACGGTTTGAAACCGTTGGCATACCCTATGCTGCAAATTGCAACACCTTGCAATTTGCACAGCCCCTGTCCCCTGTCCATCACCACCAGTCATCAGGCCTCATTTTCACCTCATTTTCACCTCATTTTCACCTCATTTTCGATCCAACTATTGTACCAGTAATAAAATAAAACATACATATTCAATTACGAACAAATTCATACACATTTAACATATAATGGATCCTGAAACTATACAAATCCATAATTAAATTACAATTCATAAACATACATAATTCATATAGAATTCAATTTAAAATTTAGATGACAATTATACGTGGAATCTGAAATTCAATTCATAATATGATCGGTTTTTTCTATACCATATATTTTTACCTCAAATGATGTCCATTTTAAACAAAATACATACACCTGAAGTGATACCGGCCACACCGCACCTCATATTGAGGCGGGGTTAACTCGTACACGTCACATTTGACTCATGGATCGTTGTGCTAAAGTATCGACAGAATCCTAATGCGTTTGGTCGGTTTTCCGTATGCCAGTTGATGTTTTTCACTTAAAATGGCGTCCTTTTGAAACAAAAGACGGACACTATGAGTGGTGCCGACCACACCGCGTCTCCAATTGAGGCGGGGTTGATTCGTACACGTCACATATGACTCATGGATCGTTCTCCTAAAGTTTAAATGGAAACCGAATGCGTTTGGTCGGTTTTCCGTATGTACTTAAAATGTTGTCCATTTTAAACAAAAGAGTGACACTTAGACTCATCCCGACCACACCGCGACTCAGATTCATCCCGGGTTGGCTCGTACATGTCACATATGACCCATGGATCATTGTGATAAATTATCAAAAGATTCCGAATGCGTTTGGTCGGTTTTGCGTATGCCAGTTGTTCTTTTCATTTATAATCATGTCCATTTTAAACAAAAGAGACATAGTTAGAGCAGTGTCGGACACACCACATCTCAGATTAAGACGAGGTTGACTTGTACACGTCACATATGACCCATGGATCGTTGTGCTAAAGTATCGATAGAATCCGAATGCGTTTGGTCGGTCTTCCGTATGTCAGTTGATGTTTTTCACTTAAAATGACGTCCTTTTGAAACAAAAGACGGACACTTTGAGTGGTGTCAGCCGCACCGCATGTCGGATTGAGGCGGTATGATTCGTACACGTCACATAGGACCCATGGATCGTTCTCCTAAAGTTACAATGGAAACCGAATGCGTTTGGTCGGTTTTCCGTATGTACTTAAAATGGTGTACATTTTAAACAAAAGAGAGCCATTTAGACTGATCCCGGTCACACCGCGACTCGGATTGACCCGGGTTGGCTCGTACACGTCACATATGACCCATGGATCGTTGTGATAAATTATCAAAAGATTCTGAATGCGTTTGGTCAGTTTTGCGTATGCCAGTTGTTCTTTTCACTTATAATCCTGTCCATTTTAAACAAAACAGACACAGTTAGAGCGGTGTCGGCCACACCGCGCCTCGGATTGAGGCGGGGATGATTCGTACACGTCACATATGACTCATGGATCGTTCTCCTAAAGTTTCAATGGAAACCGAATGCGTTTGGTCGGTTTTCCGTATGTACTTAAAATGGTGTCCATTTTAAACAAAAGAGAGCCACTTAGACTGATCTCGGCCACACCGCGACTCGGATTGAACCCAGGTTGCCTCGTACAGGTCACATATGACCCATGGATTGTTGTGATAAATGATCAAAAGATTCGGAATGCGTTTGGTCGGTTTTGCGTATGCCAGTTGTTCTTTTTCACTTATAATCATGTCCATTTTAAACAGAAGAGACATAGTTAGAGCGGTGTCGGCCACACCGCGTCTCGGATTGAGACGGGGATGATTGGTACACGTCACATATGACCCATGGATCGTTCTCCTAAAGTTTCAATGGAAACCGAATGCGTTTGGTCGGTTTTGCGTATGCCAGTTCTTTTCACTTATAATCCTACCCATTTTAAACAAAACAAACACAGTTAGAGCAGTGTTGACCACACCGCGCCTCGGATTGTGGCGAGGATGATTCGTACACCTCACATATGACCCATGAATCGTTCTCCTAAAGTTTCAATGGAAACCGAATGCATTTGGTCGGTTTTCCGTATGTACTTAAAATGATGTCCATTTTAAACAAAAGAGAGCCACTTAGACTGATCCCGGCCACACCGCGACTCGGATTGAGCCCGAGTGGGCTCGTACATTTCACATATGACTGATGGATCGTTGTGATAAATTATCAACAGATTCAGAATGCGTTTGGTCGGTTTTGCGTTTGGTCGGTTTTGCGTATCCTGTCCATTTTAAACAAAAGATAGACAGTTAGAACGGTGTCGGTCACACCGCACCTCGGATTGAGGCAGGATTGACTCTTACACGTCACATACGACCCATGGATCCTTGTGCTAAAGTGTCGACACAGTCTGAATGCCTTTGGTTGGTTTTTCGTATGTCACTTGATGATTTTCACTTAAAATGACGTCTTTTTGAAACAAAAGACCGACACTTTTTGAGTGGTGTCGGCCACACCGCGTCTCCGATTGTGGCGGGGTGGATTCGTACACGTCACATATGACCCATGGATCGTTCTCCTAAAGTTTCAACAGAAACCGAATCCGTTTGGTCGTTTTTCCGTATGTACTTAAAATGGTGTTCATTTTAAACAAAAGAGAGCCACTTAAACTTATCCCGGCCACACCGCGACTCGGATTCATCCCGGGTTGGCTCGTACATGTCACATATGACCCATGGATTGTTGGAATAAATTATCAACAGATTCGGAATGCGTTTGGTCGGTTTTCCGTAAGCCAGTTGATGTTTTTCACTTACAATGACGTCCTTTTGAAACAAAAGACGGACACTTTGAGTGGTGTCGGCCACACTGCGTCTCCGGATTGAGCTGAAACCACCGTGAAACATTCTAATTATTATTCGTGATGTGTACGTGCAGACGGCACGTCAATCGGACGTGCGGTTTGCCCGGTACGGATCAATATTCATGTTTTAAGTGATGCGCGCGCTTCGAAACGCGCGTGAGGGGGTCCAAACGGGCCGAATGATGTCGGAATGGCCTGAAATCAGACGATAAATATGGGTGAGTGATTTATGAAGTGGTCGAGCAGACGGCACGTCAATCGGACGTGCCGTGTGCCCGCGGTGACCGACAACGCAGTTATGGTGTCATAAACGGCCAAAACGGGCGTCCAACGGTAAAATTCATAGAGGACGACCACGGATTCACCCGAAACCACCGTGAAACATTCTAATTATTATTCGTGACATGTACGCGCAGACGGAACGTCAATCGGACGTGCGGTTTGCGCGGTACGACTCAATATTAGTGTTTTAAGTGATGCGCGCGCTTCGTAAACGCGCGTGAGGGGGGTCCAAACGGGCCGAACGATGTCGGAATGGCCTGAAATCAGACGAAAAATACGGGTGAGTTATTTATGAAGTGGTCGAGCAGACGGCACGTCAATCGGACTTGTCGTGTGCCCGCGGTGACCGAGAACACAGTTATGGTGTCATAAACGGCCAGAACGGGCGTCCAACGGTCAAATTCATAGCGTACGACCTCGGATTGAGCTGAAACCACCGTGAAACATTATAATTATTATTCGTGACGTGTACGCGCAGACGGCACGTCAATCGGACGTGCGGTTTGCGCGGTACGGCTCAATATTAGTGTTTTAAGTGATGCGCGCGCTTCGTAAACGCGCGTGAGGGGGGGTCCAAATGGGACGAACGATGTCGGAATGGCCTAAAATCAGACGATAAATACGGGTGAGTGATTTCTGAAGTGGTCGAGCAGACGGCACGTCAATCGGACTTGTCGTGTGCCCGCGGTGACCGACAACGCAGTTATGGTGTCATAAACGGCCAGAACGGGCGTCCAACGGTCAAATTCATAGCGGACGACTTCGGATTGAGCTGAAACCACCGTGGAACATTCTAATTATTATTTGTGACGTGTACGCGCAGACGGCACATCAATCGGACGTGCGGTTTGCGCGGTACGGCTCAATATTCGTGTTTTAAGTGATGCGCGCGCTTCGTAAACGCGCGTGAGGGGGGTCCAAACGGGCCGAACGATGTCGGAATGACCTGAAATCAGAAGACAAATACGGGTGAGTGATTTCTAAAGTGGTCGAGCAGACGGCACGTCAATCGGACTTGTCGTGTGCCCGCGGTGACCGACAACGCATTTATGGTGTCATAAACGGCCAGAACGGGCGTCCAACGGTCAAATTCATAGCGGACGACCTCGTATTGAGTTGAAACCACCGTGGAACATTATAATTATTATTCGTGACGTGTACGCGCAGACGACACGTCAATCGGACGTGCGGTTTGTGCGGTACGGCTCAATATTCGTGTTTTAAGTGATGCGCGCGCTTCGTAAACGCACGTGAGGGGGGTCCAAACGGGCCGAACGATGTCGGAATGGCCTGAAATCAGACGAAAAATACGGGTGAGTGATTTATGAAGTGGTCGAGCAGACGGCACGTCAATCGGACGTGCCGTGTGCCCGCGGTGACCGACAACGCAGTTCTGGTGTCAGAAACGGCCAGAACGGGCGTCCAACGGTCAAATTCATAGCGGACGACCTCAGATTGAGCTGAAACCACCGTGGAACATTCTAATTATTATTCGTGACGTGTACGCGTAGACGACACGTCAATCGGACGTGCGGTTTGCGCGGTACGGCTCAATATTCGTGTTTTAAGTGATGCACGCGCTTCGTAAATGCGCGTGAGGGGGGTCCAAATGGGCCGAACGATGTCGGAATGGCCTGAAATCAGACGAAAAATACGGGTGAGTTATTTATGAAGTGGTCGAGTAGACGGCACGTCAATCGGACGTGCCGTGTGCCCGCGGTGACCGAGAACGCAGTTATGGTGTCATAAACGGCCAGAACGGGCGTCCAACGGTCAAATTCATAGCGTATGACCTCGGATTGAGCTGAAACCACCGTGAAACATTCTAATTATTATTCGTGACATGTACGCTCAGACGGCACGTCAATCGGACGTGGGGTTTGCACGGTACGGCTCAATATTAGTGTTTTAAGTGATGCGCGCGCTTCGTAAACGCGCGTGAGGGGGGTCCAAATGGGCCGAACGATGTCAGAATGGCCTGAAATCAGACGACAAATACGGGTGAGTGATTTCTGAAGTGGTCGAGCAGACGGAACGTCAATCGGACTTGTCGTGTGCCCGCGGTGACCGACAACGCAGTTATGGTGTCATAAACGGCCAGAACGGGCGTCCAACGGTCAAATTCATAGCGGACGACCTCGGATTGAGCTGAAACCACCGTGGAACATTCTAATTATTATTCGTGACGTGTACGCATAGACATCACGTCAATCGGACGTGCGGTTTGCGCGGTACGACTCAATATTCGTGTTTTAAGTGATGCGCGCGCTTCGTAAACGCGCGTGAGGGGGGTCCAAACGGGCTGAACGATGTCGGAATGGCCTGAAATCAGACGACAAATACGGGTGAGTGATTTCTGAAGTGGTCGAGCAGACGGCACGTCAATCAGATGTGCCGTGTGCCCGCGGTGACCGACAACGCAGTTCTGGTGTCATAAACGGCCAGAACGGGCGTCCAACGGTCAAATTCATAGCGGACGGCCTCGGATTGAGATGAAACCACCGTGGAACATTCTAATTATTATTCTTGACATGTACGCGCAGACGCCACATCAATCGGACGTGCGGTTTGCGCGGTACGGCTCAATATTCGTGTTTTAAGTGATGCGCGGGCTTCGTAAACGCGCGTGAGGGGGGTCCAAACGGGCCGAACGATGTCGGAATGGCCTGAAATCAGACGAAAAATACGGGTGAGTGATTTCTGAAGTGGTCGAGTAGACGGAATGTCAATCGGACGTTCCGTGTGCCCGCGGTGACCGACAACGCAGTTCTGGTTTCATAAACGGCCAGAACGGACGTCCAACGGTCAAATTCATAGCGGACGGCCTCGGATTGAGCTGAAACCACCGTGGAACATTCTAATTATTATTCGTGACGTGTACGCATAGACGGCACGTCAATCGGACGTGCGGTTTGCGCGGTACGACTCAATATTCGTGTTTTAAGTGATGTGCGCGCTTCGTAAACGCGCGTGAGGGGGGGTCCAAACGGGCCGAACGATGTCAGAATGGCCTGAAATCAGACGACAAATACGGGTGAGTGATTTCTGAAGTGGTCGAGCAGACGACACGTCAATCGGACGTGCCGTGTGCCCGCGGTGACCGACAACGCAGTTCTGGTGTCATAAACGGCCAGAACGGGCATCCAACGGTCAAATTCATAGCGGACGGCCTCATATTGAGCTGAAACCACCGTGGAACATTCTAATTATTATTCGTGACGTGTACGGGCAGACGGCATGTCAATCGGACGTGCGGTTTGCACGGTACGGCTCAATATTCGTGTTTCAAGTGATGCGCGCGCTTCGTAAACGCGCGTGAGGGGGGTCCAAACGGGCCGAATGATGTCGGAATGGCCTGAAATCAGACGACAAATACGGGTGAGTGATTTCTGAAGTGGTCGAGCAGACGGCACGTCAATCGGACGTGCCGTGTGCCCGCGGTGACCGACAACGCAGTTCTGGTGTCATAAACGGCCAGAACGGGCGTCCAACGGTCAAATTCATAGTGGAAGACCTCGGATTGAGCTGAAACCACCGTGGAACATTCTAATTATTATTCGTGACGTGTACGCGCAGACGGCACGTCAATCGGACGTGCGGTTTGCGCGGTACGGCTCAATATTCGTGTTTTAAGTGATGCGCGCGCTTCGTAAACGCGCGTGAGGGGGGTCCAAACGGGCCGAACGATGTCGGAATGGCCTGAAATCAGACGACAAATACGGGTGAGGGATTTCTGAAGTGGTCGAGCAGACGGCACGTCAATCGGACGTGCCGTGTGCCCGCGGTGACCGACAACGCAGTTCTGGTGTCATAAACGGCCAGAACGGGCGTCCAACGGTCAAAATCAAAGCGGACGGCCTCAGATTGAGCTGAAACCACCGTGGAACATTCTAATTATTATTCGTGACGTGTACGCGCAGACGGAACCTCAATCGGACGTGCGGTTTGCGCGGTACGGCTCAATATTCGTGTTTTAAGTGATGCGCGCGCTTCGTAAACGCGCGTGAGGGGGGTCCAAATGGGCCGAACGATGTCGGAATGGCCTGAAATCAGACGACAAATACGGGTGAGTGATTTCTGAAGTGGTCGAGCAGACGGCACGTCAATCGGATGTGCCGTGTGCCCGCGGTGACCGACAACGCAGTTCTGGTGTCATAAACGGCCAGAACGGGCGTCCAACGGTCAAATTCATAGCGGATGGCCTCGGATTGAGCTGAAACCACCGTGGAACATTCTAATTATTATTCGTGACGTGTACGCGTAGACGACACCTCAATCGGACGTGCGTTTTGTGCGGTACGGCTCAATATTCGTGTTTTAAGTGATGCGCGCGCTTCGTAAACGCGTGTGAGGGGGGTCCAAACGGGCCGAACGATGTCGGAATGGCCTGAAATCAGACGACAAATACGGGTGACTGATTTATGAAGTGGTCGAGCAGACGGCACGTCAATCGGACGTGCCGTGTGCCCGCGGTGACCGACAACGCAGTTCTGGTGTCATAAACGGCCAGAACGGGCGTCCAACGGTCAAATTCATAGAGGACGGCCTCAGATTGAGCTGAAACCACCGTGGAACATTCTAATTATTATTCGTGACGTGTACGCGCAGACGGCACGTCAATCGGACGTGCGGTTTGCGCGGTACGGCTCAATATTCGTGTTTTAAGTGATGCGCGCGCTTCGTAAACGGGCGTGAGGGGGGTCCAAACGGGCCGAACGATGTCGGAATGGCCTGAAATCAGAAGAAAAATATGGGTCAGTGATTTCTGAAGTGGTTGAGCAGACGGCACGTCAATCGGACGTGCCGTGTGCCCGCGGTGACCGACAACGCAGTTCTGGTGTCATAAAAGGCCAGAACGGGCGTCCAACGGTCAAATTCATAGAGGACGACCTCAGATTGAGCTGAAACCACCGTGGAACATTCTAATTATTATTTGTGACGTGTACGCGCATACGGCACGTCAATCGGACGTGCGGTTTGCGCGGTACGGCTCAATATTCGTGTTTTAAGTGATGCGCGCGCTTCGTAAACACGCGTGAGGGGGGTCCAAACGGGCCGAACGATGTCGGAATGGCCTGAAATCAGACGAAAAATACGGGTTCGTGATTTCTGAAGTGTTCGAGCAGACGGCACGTCAATCGGACGTGCCGTGTGCCCGCGGTGACCGACAACGCAGTTGTGGTGTCATAAACGGCCAGAACGGGCGTCCAACGGTCAAATTCATAGCGGACGACCTCGGATTGAGCTGAAACCACCGTGGAACATTCTAATTATTATACGTGACGTCTACGCGCAGATGGAACGTCAATCGGATGTGCGGTTTGCGCGGTACGGCTCAATATTCGTGTTTTAAGTGATGTGCGCGCTTCGTAAACGCGCGTGAGGGGGGTCCAAACGGGCCGAACGATGCCAGTTGATGTTTTTCACTTAAAATGATGTCCTTTTGAAACAAAAGACATACACTTTGAGTTGTTCCGACCACACCGCGCCTCGGATTGAGGCGGGGATGACTCGTACACGTCACATATGACCCATGGATCGTTGTCCTAAAGCATCAACACATTTCGAATGCGTTTGGTCAGTTTTTCGTATGTCACTTTTTGTTTTCACTTAAAATCTTATAGAAATTCATATAGAATATTTTTATATCATATTTAGTATGGATTAGATTTTAGTTGATCGTGCTATGAAACATTTCAGAGCTAATGAAATTAAGGAAGGTGGAGGGGATGTCCGGGGGGCTGTCCGGGGGGGCTGTTCGGTGGGTGTCCGGGGGGCTGTCCGGGGACCAAGGAGGAGGGTGGGGGGGCTGTGCGGGGTCTGTCCGGGGGGTTTTTGGGGGTTGTTCAGGGGGTTGTCCGGGGTTGTTCAGGGGGCTGTCCGGGGGTTGTTCAGGGGGTTGTTCAGGGGGTTGTCCGGGGGTGTTCAGGGGGCTGTCCGGGGGGTGTTTGGGGGGTTGTCCGGGGTCCAAGGGGGGGGGGGTGGGGGGGTTGTCCGGGGGGCTGTCTGGGGGGCTATCTGGGGTCCAGGGTGGAGGGTTGGGGGCTGTACGGGGGGCTGTCCAGGGGGCTGTCCAGGGGGCTGTCCGTGGGGGCTGTCCGGGGGGGCTGTCCGGTGGGTGTCCGGGGGGCTGTCCGGGGACCAAGGATGAGGGTGGGGGGGCTGTGCGGGGTCTGTCCGGAGGGTGTTTGAGGGTTCTTCAGGGGGTTGTCCGGGGTTGTTTAGGGGGCTGTCCGGTGGTTGTTCAGGGGGTTGTCCGGGGTTGTTCAGGGGGTTGTCCAGGGGGTGTTTGGGGGGTTGTCCGGGGTCCAAGGGGGAGGGTGGGGGGGTTGTCTGGGGGGCTGTCCGGGGGGCTATCCGGGGTCCAGGGTGGAGGGTTGGGGGCTGTACGGGGGGCTGTCCAGGGGGCTGTCCGCGGGGCTGTCCGGGGGGTGTTTGGTGGGTGTTCGGGGTCCAAGGGGGAGGGGGGGTTGTCCAGGGTCCAAGAATGAGGGGGGTTGTCCAGGGAGTTTTCAAACACACAACCACTAAAAGACAACAACATCCATAAAAACAGACAATATATAAAAATAACTCAACTCCAATACTATACTACGAGTCTAGATAAAACCAACAACTAGAATAGATTAAACATCAAATCTCAAGTCAAAAATGTAACGGATCAATATGTCCCACATCAGCATCACCATCTCCATCATCATCATCATCATCGCCCTCGTCATCGTCCTCCTCATCGTCCTCACCCTCCACAACGCCTTCCTCCTCGCCTTCGCCCTCCTCCTCGCCCTCCTCATCTCCCTCCTCTTCCGCATCAGACTGCTCGCCATCATCATCTTCAAGCTCGACATCGGCCTGACCACCACTGGAACTGCCACCTGGTGCACCATATATAGAATGTATCGACGACATGTATTCATCAATCACTGGGCTGGCCTCTGCTGGAAGTGTTGGACGTAGAACTTCAATAAATTTCATAAATGCACTGTTTTCCCTTGCAGACTGTTCTTCCATCTCTGTGGACCTTTTCTCAGCCTGTTCTGCCTGTGCCCTAACTTGCTGCAGCTCGGTGGCACTACAACTCGTACCTGAGGCAGGCCAATACCTCGTCGGGGCTATCCTAGGTCGGCAGCGTACTCTGCCAGAATGATCATCTCCCAACACCTGATGTAAGTGATCAGATGGCCCAAAATTGTCTGCTTCTTGGGCATCGAGGGCCTCTAAAGCATCCTGTTACAAATATAAATATATTGTTAAGTTACGAAATAGATATTAAAATATAAAATCAACAGATTAAAACTTACAATCTGCTGCTGAGTCGCTTCGTTGACAGCACGTCCATCCTTTTTTTCGTCTACTCGAGCAAAATAGTTTTGCTCGAGACACACGTCCTTCAATATTTTGTACTTGCCTCTACAATGACATTGAAAACAAAATTTATATAAAGACTTCAGCAAATAATTAAATAATTGAGGAAACAAAAGAAAATGTAAGTCGTAAAGAAAACTTATAAACAATTGTCATACCTGCTGCCTCTCATGATCCGGCATCGTCGTGCGTCCTAGTGTATGGAGGTATTTTTTTGCATCAATGTTTTTTTTATTTTTTCCAGATGATTCCTAAATAAAATTCGATAATGCAAAGGATAATATTAATGCAAAACTTGAAAGTTATTATTTAAATACCTCAAATGTAATTCATACCTTAAACTGGGTACTCGTCCAATGAGTAATCATCTGACGATACTGCTCTATAGGACAATCATCCACGACTGGTACCGCCTCTAACTCAGTGCCAACTCTAGCACGCCAGCCAATATAAATCTCATGCTTGTAGGCTCTCCAAAGCTCTCCTAAATCCTTTAGACGTTCCATTCGTGCACCCTCACCATCAGGAAAATTAAATCGAAGCTGAAATGAAAATATTAATTTATATAAATACAAAAAAAATTCATGGCATTAAATACAACAGATTTTTTTACCCATATCTCTGCCCAAGCTCTATCTTTGACCTCATGTGGCAAATGTCTCCACGACAGCAGGCTGACGGGAATGATGTCGGAGTATTTGGCAAGCGTCGCCATAAAACTCCGACATTGCTGCCCTGTTTTCTCAACCATCTGATTGTCTTCATTATATTCCACCATAACCTGTGTGCGAAGGTTGCACACCGAACGCATGCGTGTACGGCCCCGCCCCCTCCCCCTTTCAGTAGATGTATCTGTCATGAAAGAAAAACAAATATTTTATCAAAACATGTTATAATGAAAATAATTATTGCTATAAAAATTTGATAGGGTTTTATAAATATACCTGTGCTAGTCTGATCAATGAGTGGCGCCGGATCCACAGAACCTGATGGAACACCCTCTGGTGGAACAGGAGTCAAAGACGATAGAATATAAAAGCTCGGAGAGACAGAAGTAGAAGGAAAAGAAGATGGAACAACTGTATGACCTGATGCTGACTGGGGAGTGGGAATCATCATGGGATGTGAAAATGATGGGGCAGAAGATGCAGAAGGTAGCGAAAACATGGGAGGTCTAAATATCCCGTGTGTCCCTAACGACACACCGGGATCAGAATGTGGGAAGGCTGAAATGTCAGTGGGAGGGGAAGGGTCTAGTCGGGCACGCGCAGCTCTATGTCCACCTCTGGTACGAACCCTCCTCGTACCACCGACCTGAGTACTAGGACCAGTGCTAGGCTCCTCGTCGAATAACTGTCGACGTAATGGTGGATCCTACAAAAAAGTTTACAAAAAAAATTAATCACATGACATTATATATTCTGTAAATATATATATATATTTGAAATAAAGTACTCACTGTAGGCACTAATGGTGGAATGCCCATCTCCTCCATCCGACGATTGTTCTCCGCCATTTTTTTTCTTCTTCTCTCTTCAATTGGCTTCATTTCCTGCATTGGAAAACAAATATGTAATTAATTTGAAAAAGAAAATTAATGTGTAAACCAAAAAACTAAATATATGAGGGAATGAGGGGATTCATTGGTAATTTAGCTATCAATTGTTTTAGAAGAGCTTGAATGAATTTAATAAAACATACAAGTTGTAATGTTCACCAAGTTAGAAATATTGTTTGATTTGGTTTGAATACAGTTCAATTCCAAATTAGAAAATGCAATTCAAATAAAACAGCAACCAATAAACATTGAAAATTCACATAACGGTCAAGTCAGCTAAAACATATTTGTGATCAATACTAAATAAATATGAATATTACCAACCTTAACAACCCAACTCAAGGTAAACCAAAAGAATTGAGAACATGGATGAATGATTCTATATATTTCCAACCACAACTTCATGTTCATAATCAACTCTGACAATTGAGCTATTGGAGTCATCAAAAGAAATAAATGGATTGGTTCCAATGGCAATAGGGACAGTGTCAATTCCATCATCAGCATCATCAAAAATATGTCTTGGAATTACTTCAACTACGACACCAAATTCAGGTTGAAGTTGATCTTTGACATAAAAAAATTGTTTAGCCATTGATGCCAACACATATGGTTCTTCGGTTGCAAGAGTGCGGGTCATATTAATTACTCGAAATCCACAATCATCAATAAATGTGCCATGTCTCGTCATCGAATCAAACCAATGGCATTTCATCATTGTGACTCGTCCATGAGAGTAATAATCCAATATTATTATTTTCTCAACGACTCCATAATAACCCACATTTTCAAGTCGCGGTCTACTATCTGATGCGCTGGCATAACAATCTGTTGTGGCAGTAACCATAATACCATCATGTTGTGTTCTCATGTTTTTGGCTCGTTCAGTGACAATAAATCTGTACCCATTGATAACAATTGATTTACAGTCACGAACCACGGTATTAGGACCAAAACCCAAAGCTCTTATTTCCTCAGAGACAGAGTCAGCAGACAAACTCAATACCTGCAATATAAATGACAGTTAAACTTAAGTAAATATTGAAATAATTAATTTAAACAGTAATATTTTTACCTTCAATTTTAACCAAGCAGAAAACTCTTTGCTATGCAAAGTCTCTCTCCTTCTCAAAGATAAAGAACGATGCTTCCTATTTATCATTGTTTTATGTTCCCTGTAGATAAAAAAATATGAATAGTTTAACAGATATATATGTAAGATATACATATTCAATTTTGTTACCTGATATAGTCATCGAACAAATCACAGTTGAACAAAACTGTGCGATGTGCCATCTCCTGCTCTTCATGGCTTAATGTCTTCAATGTATATGATCCAGGAATTCCTCCTGTTTGAGGAAGTGATGGAAAACTGGGTTCAATTTGCTCATATTGTTCTTCTTCATTTCTCATTGGTCTGTTCATTCTTGTAGTAAGATCAGACAAATACATTGAATAGAAATCCATACATTCTTGAGCTAAGTAACCGTTCACGATAGAACCTTCGGGATGATTCTTGTTTCGAACATAAGACTTTAATGTGAACATATTTCTTTCAGTTGGATACATCCAACGAAAAGAAACAGGTCCTCCGAGAAGTATTTCAGTTGGAATATGGACAGTCAGATGCAGCATGCATGTGAAAAATGATGGGGGAAATATTTTCTCCAACTCACACAAAATTAATGGGGCATCTGTCAACATTTTTTGCAAGAAAGACTTGGACAACTTCTTAGCACAAAGATATCTAAACAAATGGCACAACCGAATAACACCCACCCTTATATTATTGGACAAAAGATGACGGATTGCTATTGGAAGCAACTCATGCAGTAGAACGTGATAATCATGAGTCTTCAAAGATTTTAGCTTCAACTCTCTTCTGTTGACCCGTTTAGATATGTTGCTTGAATAGCCATCAGGAACTCTAATAGTCTCTAATACTTCCAAAAATTGTTTTTTTTTTCAGTAGGTGTCATCACATGAGAAGCACATGGAAGTTGCCATTTATTTTCACTGATACGCACAGGATGCAATTCTGGTCTGATGCCCCAATCCACCAAGTCACGTCGAGATCGTAAATCATCTTTTGTCTTCCCCTTGACATTTAGAAGAACTGAAAGAAACATTTCACATATATTCTTTTCAATATGCATTACGTCTAAGCAATGACGTAGCAAATTGGTTGACCAATAAGGCAAATCAAAAAAGATACTCCTCTTCCTCCAATTGTAACAGGTTTCTGTGGAAACATTCTTTCTCTTTCCAGATTTCATTTGACCCTTCCCGAACGAAAAACTGAAATCTTTCAATTCATTAAGCACATCAGTTCCAGACATACACTGAGGTGGATCATCGGTCTCTATAGTATTATCAAATCTTCGACAATTCATTCTATATGGATGATCCTTTGGCAAAAATCGTCGATGTCCCATAAAACTGAAACTACAACGATGTTTCAGTCTTCTGGATCGTGTATTCTTCATACAAACTGGACATGACAGTTTCCCCTTCGTGCTCCATCCAGACATCATTGCATAAGCCGGAAAATCATTGATTGTCCACATAAGCGCAGCGCGCATCTGAAATATGTCTTTCGAACATGCATCGTATGTGCGCACACCCACATCCCAAAGAAGCTTCAACTCTTTTATTAAAGGTTGCATGTATACATCAATATCAATGCCAGGATCAGAAGGACCAGATATGAGTATACTCATGAAAGTGAAAGGTTTTTTCATACACAACCATGGGGGAAGATTATAAATGTGTATAAAAACTGGCCATGTGCTGTGCGAAGTAAGCATCTGCCCAAACGGATTAAAACCGTCGCATGAAAGACCCAGCCTCACATTACGCACGTCAGCTGCAAAATCAGGATGTCGAGCATCAAATCTCTTCCATGCAAATCCATCTGCAGGATGAACCAACTCATCATCAGTCTTCTTTCTCTCGGTATCATGCCATCTCATTTTTATTGATATGTCATCAGACATAAAAAGATTCTGGAGTCTGGGGATCAATGGAAAGTGCCACATTACTTTCTGTGGAACGCGGGATGGTGTTCCATCAGATTTTGACTTCCAGCGGGATGTGCCACATTTTATACAATCATTTCGTTCAGCGGTTTCCTCCCAGAATAAACTGCAATCTTTCAGGCAAGCATGAATTTTGTTTCTTGAAAATCCAAGTTCCTCAACTAACTTCCAGGCCATATAGTGGTTTGAGGGAATATCTGCATCATCTGGAAGTAAATCCTTCAAGAGGGTAAGAATGTAATCGATTGCTGTATTAGAAATCCCATACATAGTTTTCCCATGAAATAATCGGATTAAAAATTCCAGCTTTTTCATTTTATCGCATTGCCGATATACTGGAGTCGTGGCAGCATCATTCAATTTTTTCACCCTATCAATATCATCATTTTCACTAGATGCATCAGCTGTCCTCATATAGAAGTCTTCTTGAGTCGAAATCCTTTCTTTTTCATGATGACGAATAAACAGAAACCGATCATCTAACAAATTCTCCATTCCAGTCTTTTCATTTCGATCATCACCAATTTGAGATTTCGTTTTCTCCCCATTGTGATACCACAAAAAGTAGTTTGCTTGAAACCCATTTTTGGTTATGTGGTAGCTGACTTGTTCACGGCTCAACCAAGGTCTACCAACACAATTGGAACATGGGAAGTGTATGCGACCACTATCTGAAGCATTGTGAAATGCAAAATCTATAAAGCTCTCCAAATTGTTTTGAAAATAATCTGAGATCCGATCGGTTTCATACATCCAACTTCTGTCCATTCTGTAAAAAGAATTTATATAAGTCATTTTGTCATAAACAATTCAATAGGCATTAACTATAATAGAATATACATTTAAGTAAACGATAAAGGAAGAAAATAATCAAGGTATCAACTACACATGTCAAAAAAACATACAAATGTGTTATTGAAAAAATGTAAAACCAACAAGAACTTAATGTGTTATATCACATAACAGCATGACTCATCCCATAACCATATTAGTAGGGTATCATGAACATGAATAACATCAACCTTGTGCCATCCTCCTACCCTACATGACCCCAACCACATGCCACATCTTATTATAGCCTTATCACATCACACCTCATCGAAAAACACTAGGGAAATCATAGTACATCTCACCTGAAGACACATGGACAATCACATCGCATCTTGCCTAAAAACACATGGTCAATCACTTTTGAAGGAAGAGTAGGGAAGACATGGTAGCTATCCAAACATATAACCACCATCCTAGATATTAGAAAAAATACCCATAACTCAAAACCTCTGATCGTTGGTAAGTTTATCCAACTCTGGTTGGGAATGTGTAGAAATAACATAAAAATACATGATATATAGATAGCACAAAACACTCAACCTATGGGTTCACATTAACTACATAATCACACACTTCACTACTACCATAAAACACATAAACCACACCACCACCACACAAGACGCATATCATTGGAATATAATTCTACATTCAATAAGTCTATCTATGGAATTATCATAAGAATCCATGTATCAATTGGAATATAATTCTACATTCAATAAGTCTATCTATGGAATCCCTCCCTTGGATCCATGTATCACCAATGGCTTAATCAATATTCAAAGAAATGAGTCTATCTGTGGAATTCCACTGTGAATCCATTTATCACATAAAGCATATAAGTTAATAGAAACAAGATTATATACCTGACATCCTAATAGAATCCATGTATCACTATTTACTATTAATCATTTAATGAATTTCATTTCATTTAAACAATTCATTAAACATACCAAGGTCAAAAAAAAAGGTATTTAATAAAACTCACCTCAAAATGGCGACTCAATCAAATAATAACCTGAAAACAATGAAGCTTCATTTACTCATGTTGTAATGACAATATAATGAGATTATCTTGCTTAATCAATCAATTCCATATCATGGTCTCAACATAACTCATAATGGCTAGAAATTCAATGAAAATTCAAGCACTCACATGGGAATTTTTAATATAACACTCCTAACAAGACTATAAAGATATCACATGCATTAGTTATAATATATCTAACATGGTAGCATAAAATATAAGATAAATTCAATCCAATTTCATAGATTCATAGCATAGTCTCTACTTTACTCACATTGGCAAGGCAATACAATTAAAACATGTGTTAAAAAATAATTGGCATTCATGTGTTAAAGGGGAATGCAAACCATAAAATACCCTTAATTAATTTAATTTACAATTCAATTCAGAAATCGAACAATCAATTCGATTTATATAACCTTTCACAAATGACATCCCATGTTCAAGGGGTAAAATCCAAAAAGGAATTTTCAAGAAAACTCACCCTTAGGCGCCGGCACAAGCTCCAAAATCGTCTAAACTGAAGGGAAAAATAAAAATAAGTTTAAATACTATACAAACATTTGAATACCTTTTGGTGGTGTGAATTTCACTTTGAATTGTTAAAAAAATCAAATTGGTAGGATGTTAGAACCAAAGTGATCTGAGTTTGAGAATGATAATGATTTTTTATTTTTGTAAATTTATTTTCAAGTTGATCAATGTATAAATATGAAGGACTAAGACATAATTTATTTCATGATCCATAAAATACATTCCCAATAATAAAATCCAAGGATCTAGAGGAATCACATCTTTGTAAGATTACATACATAAATTCATGATCAGAAATGTAAAAAATAGGATTATTTAAAACTCCACATAATTCTTATACAATCCATAGAAATTATAAAACTATATATGACAATCCAAGGCACAAAAAAACAACTTTGAAAGTTCTCTCAACACCCCACAAGCCGGATGCCACACTAGTTAGGGATAACACTCAACTAGATGGAGGTTTTACTCATTGAGATCCAAACATTTGAATACCTTTTGAGATAAAGAAGAAGAAGAACCTGAAGAAGAGCTGGAATCCGGCCGGCAGTATCTCCAAAATCGGCTGCTGCTGCTCCCGTTAGGGCTCTGTAACGCGAATGGGGGAGAGAACGGGCGGCTGGGTTTTTTGGGGAAAACCTTTGCCAACGGTTTTAAAAAACCGTTGGCATATGTATGTTTTTCCCAACGGTTCTATAGAACCGTTGGGATAAACTCCCCCAAACCCATCTATCCCAACGGTTCCTTAAAACCGTTGGGAAAAACTCCCAAAAACAAAGCTTTCCCAACGGTTCTAATGAACCGTTGGGAAAAGCCTCCACTATTCACCTCAATACCAACGGTTTACTATAACCGTTGGTAAAGCCTTCCTAAACAATCCTACCCCAACGGTTTCATAGAACCGTTGGTATGTAATTGTGGGGAAAAACCCAAATTCCAGTAGTGTAAAGATTCATAATAAGAAGATTCATCTAAAGAGTCACCACCACTGGCACTCCAGGTGTCACTAGCTTTCAGAACCTTTTTAGCTTTGGTTTTATAATACTTCTTTCTGTTCCTGTTTGAATGCCTTTCTTTCCTTTCTTTCTTTTTGAGAAAAGGACAATCTGGTCTAATATGTCCAACTCTCTTGCATTCATAAAAAGTGACTTCTCCATCTTTCCAATCTTTCCTTTACTTTTTCTTATACTTGGATTGGAAATTTCTTTGGCAGCTATCTTGTTCATCCTTTGAGCAAGATTTGCTAACTTATTTTCAGAGACTTCACTATCACTAGATTCTGATTGAACAACCATCTTCTTAGACTTGGATCTGGTTACTCTCTCAGGAGTATTGGCTTTCATATGATTTGATGTTGTTGTAAAAGAAACAATACCATTCCCATTCTTCTTTTTGATGTTGTCAGCATCTCTCTTCATTCTTGTTTCATGTTGGAGAAGAGTTCCAAATAACTCATTAAGAGAAATTTGAGTGACCTTCCTGTTCTCATCAATAGCTGTTCTTTTGGATTCCCACTCATTGGGCATAATATCAATTATCTTATCCACAAGTGCTTCATCATCTAACCCTTTCTCTCCCATAGACGGTAAGCTGTTGACTATAGTCATAAATCTCTGTTGAACTTTGCAGATTGGTTCACCATAAAGAAAATTGAAGCCATGGTATTCAGCTCTAAGCATAGCTCTCGTAGTCTCAATCAATTTAGAAGTTCCAAAGTGTGTAACCTCTAACTTCTTCCAGATACAATTATCTTCTTCACAAAAAGAAATTTGGCTATATATATTTCTAGTCATTGAACAAAGTAAGGTATTGCGTACCTTATAATTGAGTTGATACTCTTTCTTTTCCTAGTTAGTGAAAGTTCTAACTTCCTTATCAGGAATTTTATAATCTCCAGTAGGCATAACAAATTTGTCCACTCTAGTATTGATAACAAAAGTTTTCATTCGATCTCTCCAGAACTCATAGTCATTACCATCAAAGATTGGTGGTCTTGTAGGATTTATATTATCAATGGAACCAACATTGACTCCTACCATACTTAAAATAACCTTCGGCACACAAACTTGTTAGTAGAAAAAGTTCGTAATCACAAAGTTCGGAATGACAATGTTCGGAATGACAAAGTTCGGAATGAAAAAAAACTTTCTAAGCAAGTATGAAGAATAAAGGAGAATGAGCAAGAAAAACTTATGCCTGAGTATAAGTATTTCAGAGACCTCCTCTGACACCAATTGTAGGATCGAAATAATGATGTAGTTGCTCAATTTACAATAGGGGGGGTGAATTGTACACTTCAAAAAATTTTCTTAAACAAAGGAAAGAGCTAATTTTAAAAAATTTAAAATAAGAAAATTCACAACACCTCTAACACCAATTAAAAAATCAGAATAAGGAATGAAGTTATAAACTTCAAGTTCTATGTACTTGCTTAAAACTGGAAAGAGATTCCGAAAGAAGGTTCCAGAAATATGGATCCGGAATTTGAAACTTAACTAAAGATTACAATATGAGATTCTACCTTAAAGCGTATAGAATCTAAATGAAACAGAGTACAAGTAAGGAAGTATAAGAAAGTTATAATTTCCTTACAATACAATATGCAGCGGAAACAAACAAGTAGTAAAACTACAAGTAACAAGATATAAGTCTTTTAACCCAAAGAGAAGGGTATCCAAAAACCTTGGATAAAGGTCCCTTGATTTATACTTTCAAGCAAGTCTATCTTACCCACAGCAGGGTAAGCCCTCGATACGAAGATCAGAATCTCTGTCTTGCTATCCCCGCAAGCCCTCAACTTCAAGGTAGTTGGTAACCTCTGTCTTCCTCAGCAAGGAATCCCTCGAACTTTAAGGTAGTCGGCACCTCTGTCTTCATATCCCCGGGAGTCCTCGAATGTAATCAACAACATTTGAAGTTGCACGAAGCTTTGAGAGTTAATAAGAGCCTCTATCTCTAGAAATCACTTCAAAATCATGTGTGAACAATGTCGAAGAAGTTTTTTTAAGCACTTTCAAATGAGCTCCTATTTATAGGCAAGGTCAACCTCCTTTCCAACGGTCATATTTTCCTTAAAAATCGAAGGGACATGTACACGTGTAACTTAACCAACGGTTAGTTTATAAAAGAATAGACGACATAATTTTATAACAAAACTAGTGTAACAAAATGTACGACATCGTTTTAAGTCTAACTCAAAAGTTCGGAGTGAAGGTTCGGAGTGTAAACAAAATGTCAAAGATTAGACAAATTATAAAAGTGTAAGAAAATGAAAGTTCGGAGTCTAAGAAAAAATAATATTCGAAATCTAAATAAATTCGGAGTGTATAAAGAAAAGATGATCAGATTCTGTTTAATAAGTGAATTCGGAATGAGAATTCAGAATGTGAATTCGGAATAAGAATTCATAATGAGAATTTGTAATCAGAATTTGTAATGGGAATTCGTAATCAAAATTCATCATTAGAATTCATAATTAGAATTCGTCAATAGAATTCGATGTTGAACTTCATGAGAGTTCGTATCCATAATTCAGAGTGGAACTTTATTAGAGTTCGTATCCAAAATTCAGAGTGGAACTTCATTACAGTTCTCATCCAGAATTTGGAGTGGAACTTCATTACAGTTCTCATCCAGAATTTGGAGTGGAACTTCATTACAGTTCTCATCCAGAATTCGGAGCTTAAAACAGAATGCTTCATATCAAAGTTTTAAACTATTCCAAGAATATATAAATGAATCTGATTCTTATACTTAAGAAATATATGGATATAGATAATGAAAATATGATAAGGATAATTTTCCTTATAAAAGCGATTTTCCTTATAAAAGCAATTTTTCTTATAAAAGAAATTTTCATTATAAAAGCAATTTTCCTTATAAAATCAATTTTCCTTAGAGATAAGGTGTTTGTGATTTTGAAAACAATAAGGAATGGAAAATTCATAAGGAAAACCTTATTGAATCAACATACACAACTTCTTTATGAACTACATTCGAAGTCTCTTTCTTTGTAGTCTTCCATCACAGGCCCTGACTACCAAACACTTCACATATGGTATCTCCTTCACATGCTATGTAATATTCCAGATTTAATATTAAGTTTTTATCTTTATCTAATGATGCAAACAATGGGCTATTTATTGGAAAAATCCTTTGAAAATCCCACCAAATACTAATATTACTAATCAACCCTTCTCTAAAGACTATGTTTGGACTCCCTTTATGGCCCACATACCATGGGCTACCTCATGTACCATTCTCATTCACACACTTTCCACCACATGAAATCCATGTGGGAAATCATTCATAGTCCACCTAAAATCACAACCTCATTTCCACTAACACATCCATCGAGTGTGTACTTTTAACATTATAGACTACCCGTAGTGTACTACCTACACATGTTACACAGAAAGACTATCATCCAAACAATAGCTTCCCACTTGGTCCTTGTGTTTCTCATACATCCTCTAACCATAAACAAAAGTTTACCACCATGAAATACTTCCATTAACTTACCACATGATCCACATACTTACTGTGCAATTCATATACCTATCGCATGATCCATGTATATACCATGAAACAATTTCCTTTTCCCCGAATGTTTCATGCCCAAAAATTTAGAAACCACAGGGAAACCCCACCATTAACAAAAGTATTTTAGGATATATATTCTAAAAAAAATATCACTATGTGTTCATATAACATAATTATCCTAGAAGGGATTGATGAGAAACACAACACACCATCATACACTATCTTAGATCACCATAGTTCCAATACTTTATGAGAGACATGGGGTAGGTCTTGGAATGTGAGATGAGTTGAGAATAACATAGGAGGGTTTCCTAGGTCTAATTTGGTAGTAATGAGAGTCTTGTTCTTAGTGGTGATTATAACACCCTACCCTTTATTAAGGTGTGAACATGGTTTAATTTTGGGAGAGATTGTATACATTTTGACTAAAGGTTATGTTTATTTTTATTTTCCCATTAAATCTAAAATTTTAGTTGAAAATAATGTTTTTAAAAGTTTTTTTGGGATTACATGTGTAACTAGGTGTTTGGGGATCAATTTTAGGGTGATATTAGGTTCTCCAATATATAATGGGGCCTCCTGATAGAAGTGTTAGATGTGTTGGGATATGCGTTGAGTTGATTTTTAGTGTTTAGTTAGGATTAGAGTGTGAGTTAATGGTTTTTTTAGCTAAAATGGCATTTGGGTTTGTTTGAATCTATGTTAGAGCTATCCTATAGGTACCCGATGTGATTAGTTATGTGTTTTTAGATTTTTAAGTTGTAGTATGGGTTTTCAGAAATCCATATGTGGCTAGAATTTAACAAACAAATTCCAAGGTATAGCATCAAAAGACAAGGCCTGGAATACCCATACAAGTTTACCCATATATAAGTACCTATATTTGGGTCACCCTTACATGCATGATTGACACACCTTTCATGGGATGTTAAAAAATATTATTTATACTTTTCTAGTGTAGCATAGTGGTTGACTAAGGTCATCTCTATTAGAAATAGTTTAACATCAATCACTCACTACTCCTAAAAACATAATTTTATTTTTGGTGTTTTTAAATTTATGAAAACTAAAAAAATATATGGGTCTTTGAGAATTGAATCAAATACCGATAAAGTAAACATACAATTAAAATGAAGAAAAAATTAATGAAGTTAACAATAAAGAACTTGGTCCTAGTGGTTTATTACTGTGATTCCTTTATTTTTCATTATTTATTATGAAAATTATATTTCATAGTCCATCCCAGTGTACATATACTAATTCTCCCTAATTTTATTATAAAATTTTGATTGCCTAGGATATCTATTCAGTACAAAAATAACCTCCTCTTAAATTCTCAAGAATGACGAACACGCCTTAATCGAAATCATAAAACCTTCCAAGACCTGACTCTATAGTATATCATTTCATCCCTCTAATACAAAAAGTATATCATATAAAAATAATTCCCAATATAAGAGAAGGAATTTTGATTAGGTAGTGAATAGAAACAGTTTGGGAGTCATGTTAAGGAGTGGTGGGTGATTGCCTCTCCAAACATTAATAATCCTCTCTCCATCACCATAAAAATAATAAAAACATAAAGAATTGAAAAACAATAATTCAGTAACACCAAGAAATAATCCCCAAAGGATAAGACTCAATTTATTCACTCACCATAGTGAGTGTGAGAGATCATACTCATGGGGGGGGGGGATAACGAGAGAGAGATAGAGAAACACCAGGAATGTGAGATAGAATATATATAATTTTTATTAAACCATTAAGTGCTAGAATTACATTGTGAGATAAATGATAAAAAATATAGAAAAACCTAATATACCATTGGACAATAACTCCATAATACATAAACCCTCACATAAAAATATGAATAATATATATTGATAAAGTAGAGGAGAGTCTCTGGTTACAAAATTTTTGAAATGGAAAGTTGAAAATCAAGTAAAAATCAATCCATATTATTTTAGTTGTCAATTTCCTTCCAAAAAAATGAACTAGTTGCGGTTAGAGTTGAATGGAATATTTGGTTTTGAGTCCTATAAATTATGTAAAAAAATTATCCTAATCCCAAAAATAATGTAAAAGTTATAGGCCAAACATGAAAGTGATATACAGAGTGATGAATCCAATCCAGCATTGAATTCAGGTCCCATTATCTCCCTAAATATATGTGATCTAGACCATTGTCTTCAAAGAAAATATGTATCGAAACATGTTTAAAGTTCTATAAAAAATTAATATTTGACATATGGAATATTTTAAGATTAAAACACTATATTATGATTGAAATGGAGAAATTGGATTTTTTATAAAATTTTCAAAATTCATCATCTTATTAAAAATTCATATTAAATCATTAGATAAAACTTAATGTGGGATCATTAAATAAGTAAAATAAAAATTTAACATTATGAAAATATTTTCTTTGTAAATTCACCCACACATTAACTTTGTACTCTTGTATATTCATCTAATATATCAACTCTACACAAGAATAAATAATGAGATAATTTCCTATATTCCTAACAAAATAAAATTTATCACGTATTATCTATGAAAAAAAATTCCATTTTATTTTTTATCACACATTTAAATTTTTTACACCTTAAAAATGCATCCATGATCTAATCATAACTTAATTCACATGAAAATTCATGTTACTCTTCACTCAATAGAAATTATATCTAGATTTATTCTCATACTTATAAAATTCACGTATCACCATAGGATTTTAAAAACTTTAATTCTACCACACCATGAGAAATATGTTTTTAATCATGGTGTATTTTTATGGTGATTTTTGGTTGATTATGGTTGGTGGGTGAAATTATTTAAAATTAAAAGTCTAAAAATAGGTGGTTAAAAATCTTAAGTATGGTTACATATAAACATTCAAGTGAAAAAACCTAATATATACCTCACTTAATTAACCTAGAAAATATAAAACAAAATAGCACTTCTCAGAGCACATTTTTTACAAGGAAACTCAATTGTACCCTCTGAAACATATTCTGGTTTTAATGATGAAAATGATAAGAAAGCTACAAAACCCTCAATATATACAGAATTTAAACTGGAACCATTTGGATTTTTGTGCTGATTTATCCAAGTGCAATCATCTAATAATGACTGATGCCAATTTCCTTGTTCCATAATTTTCTAAAAAATATAAATCATCACTTGTTTTGAATAATTTGAAATTATAAAAACACTATCTGAAAAAAGAAGATAAATAATTACAACTACTTCTTAATAATTAACATTAAATTTAGGCGGCACAATTACCAGTGGATTGACGACTACTCTTTTGTCTAAAGGCTCATTTACTTGCATCTTTATCACACTGAAATCAAAATGAAGAATCTGCTCAGAGGTATGCTTATTCATTCTTGTGCACATGAGAATGTATAAGCATACCTTCAAGCAGTTTCTTCATTGTGATTTCAGTGTGAGAAAGATGCAAGTAAATGAGCCATCGAACAAAAGAGCCCCCTTTTCGTCGATGAATCATCTTCTTACAACTGTCACCGCCTGAACACATTATGAAAAATGTGGTCTTACGAATGTATATTCAAACTCGTACATAAAATATTGGATATGCATACGTAGAAGCTTACTTTTCATAATTTTTTGAGTTGGAGAAAGTTGAAAGCAGAAGAGTCATCAAGCCAAAGGAGTGCCGTCAATCTATTAGAAATTATGCCAAGTTATTACAAGTAATTAGAATGTATTTCTATTTATTCCTATTTATTATTATTTATTTGTATTTATTACTATTTATTCCTATTTATTGCTAATTATTCCTATTTATTCCTAATTATTTCTAATTTTTCCTATTTATTACTAATTATTCCTATTTATTAATATTTATTATTATTTATTTCTAGTTATTATTAATTATTTCTATTTGTTACTATATATTCCTGTTTATTCTAATTTGTTACTAATTATTCCTATTTATTCCTAATTATTCCTAATTATTCTTAATTATTCCTAATTATTCCTATTTATTCATATTTATTTCTAATTATAAATATTTATTCCTAATTATTCATATTTATTTCTAATTATTCCCAATTATTCCTAATTATTTCTATTTATTACTAATTATTCCTATTTATAAGTATTTATTATTATTTATTCCTATTTATTACTAATTATTTATATTTATTACTATTTATTTTTAATTATTCCGATTTATTACTAATTATAAATATTTATTTCTAATTATATATATTTAGTTCTTATTATTCTTAATTATTCCATTATTCCTAATTATTGCTAATTATTACTAATTATTACAAATTATTACAAATTATTACTCTTTATTACTATTTATTTCTAATTATTCCTATTTATTACAAATTATTACTAATTATTCCTATTTATTAGTATTTATTATTATTTATTCCTATTTATTACCAATTATTTCTATTTATTACTATTTATTTATAATTATTACAATTTATTTCAAATTATTCCTATTTATTTCTAATTATAAATATTTATTCCTCATTATTCTTAATTATTCCTAATTATTCCTAATTATTACTAATTATTACTAATTATTCCTAATTATTACTAATTATTTCTATTTATTACTATTTATTTCTAATTATTTCTATTTATTCCTAATTATTCCTATTTATTACTAATTATTCATATTTATTACTAATTATTCCTATTTATTTTTATTTATTGATAATTATTCCTATTTGTTGCTAATTATTCTTATTTATTGCTAATTATTCGTATATTGTTTTTCTAATCATTCCTATTTATTGCTAATTATTCATATTCATTCATATTCATTCCAATTTATTACTATTTATTCCTATTTATTACTAATTATTCCTATTTGTTAGTATTTATTATTATTTATTCCTATTTATTAGTAATTTTTTTTATTTATTACTAATTATTCATATTTATTACTATTTATTTTTAATTATTAGTATTTTTTACTATTTATTAGTATTTATTACTATTTATTAGTATTTAGTTTTATTTAAAACTATTTAGTCCTAATTACTACTATTTAATCCTAATTACTACTATTTAGTCCAAATTACTACTAATTATTACTAATTATTCCAAATTAGTACTAGTTATTTCTAATTATTCCTATTTATTACTAATTATTCCTAATTATTCATATTTATTCTTATTTATTACTAATTATTCCAAATTATTCCTATTTATTACTAATTATTCCTATTTATTACTAATTATTCCTATTTATTACTAATTATTCATATTTATTACTAATTATTCCTATTCATTAGTATTTATTATTATTTATTCCTATTTATTAGTATTTATTATTATTTATTCCTATTCATTAGTAATTATTTCTATTTATTACTAATTATTTCTATTTATTACTATTTATACCTATTTATTACTATTTATTACTATTTATTCCTATTTATTCCTATTTATTCCTATTTATTACTAATTATTTCTATTTATTACTAATTATTCCTAATTATTATTATTTATTCCTATTTATTCCTATTTATTACTAATTATTCCTATTTATTACTAATTATTCATATTTATTACTATTTATTCCTATTTATTACTATTTATTCCTAATTCTTACTATTTATTCCTAATTATTCCTAATTATTACTATTTATTTCTAATTATTACAAATTATTCCTATTTATTGCTAATTATACCTATTTATTTCTAATTATTCATATTTATTGCTAATTATAAACATTTGTTCCTAATTATTTCTAACTATTCCTAATAATTACGTATTATTCCCATTTATTGCTAATTATAAATATTTGTTCCAAATTATTTCTAATTATTCCTATTTATTACCAATTATTCCTATTTATTACTAGTTATTTCTATTTATTACTAATTATTCCTATTTATTACGAATTATTCCTATTTATTAAAAATTAGTACTAAAACTTTCAATTTATTATTACAAATAACTATTATTAACAAAACAATTTAAATCTAATTAAATTAAAACTAATAAAAAATAATTAAAATTAACATAAAAAATGAAATAAATATTAAATTAAATAACATATAAATACCTTTAAACTTGATCTTTTATTGATGTAGACGACTTCAAAACTTTTTTGTAAAAAAAACTAACTCAAACAAATTCTCACACTAAAAATAGGGTTGAGAGAGATAAAGAAAATAAGAATTGAGAGGAAGATTTGAAAAAACGGATGGAGGGTATATATAGGTTACATTAGTTGTGACAGGACCTTTTACGACGGTATTCTCGTCGCAGCATGTACCTTTTGCGATGGGGCCCGTCGCAAATACCTTTGCCCGCATTAATTGTTGTCTGCAGTTAAAAGGGTATTTGCGACGGGCCCCGTCGCAAAAGGTACCTATTGACAAACGTTTTGCGACGGAGCATCATCCCATCGCAAAAACCCATTTACCGCGGCCGGGTATTTGCGACGGGTCCCGTCGCAAATACCCTCCGAGCGATGAACTATTTGCGACGAGAATATTCTTCCTGTCACAAATAAGCTTCCCGCGGTTTGGCGCGCAAACCATGTCAAACCGTACATTACTTTTTGCGACGGGCCCCCAAAACCCGTCGCAAATAACAAGGTATTTGCGACTGGACGACCCCCCTGTCGCAAATAATCTCTGGACTAGACTATTTATGACGTGAAATTATCCCGTCGTAAATAACCCATCACAAAAGTTTGTTTTTCCCGTAGTGATTATATTTAACAGCATATACATCACGCAACACCAAGCCTAAACGAACCCCAATATATTATTATATAAATATGGCTGTTATAAACTAGTCATAAAATTGACAGGTATAAATAGTATTAAATTAATTATGAAATAAATATTAAAACCTTTATAATAAAAAATTAGTGATTAATTTTTAGTAAATAAGTACTCAATTTTCAGGATGGTTGTTTTATTCTTCTGAAATATGTTTTCATCATAAATGATTTTTATTACATTTTGTGAGAAAATATTATAATTAATTTATAGAAATTATAAAAATTTTATTTTATAAAAAAAATATCATTTTTAAATCATTATATCAAAATTATTTTAGGGCGATTTTTTAGTATTTTGCTGAAAAGTTTGATTTTTAAAGGAATAGTGAAAATACAACTTTTTATTGAAAACAATATTTTTTGTCTCATCTATTTGAAAAGTACCATTTTATTTTAAAATGGTTTCAAAGTAAAATTAGTCATATTATATTATTAATAATATAGTTACATTAATTTTAATCAATTTTATAATTGAATTTGGTATAAAAAAATTTTATACATAAATAATCATTTAAAAAAAACTCTATTACTCTAAAAAGCGGGTTTCATGCATTTTGTGAAATTATTTTAAATTTAATTTCTACCACTTATATGTATTGAATTTTATAAAAATTATTCCATATTTGGAATCATAATATTCAAATTTGTTAAATAGGTCTCTTTTATTTTTGGTCAATATGAATAGTAACCTTAGTATTTGTTTTTTCAAAGTAAAAGATAAATTAGATAATTTAGGTTATAAATAAAACAACAAGGACTATAAAATGACCCCAAAATTTTTCTAGATTTTATTTTTTGAGTATATATCAATAATAATCCTCCAAAGGTTAAATTTATTACTTTTTTCTCACTTGGATGTAATTATGACCTTTATAAAATTTTATTTAAAGAAAAGTCATACATGTCACACTCTTGTTTTAATAACTAAAATATTTTTAATATGGTGTTAACCAAAGGATATGTTTGACTATAAATAGTATTTTGAAAGTTAAAAGATTTATCTTAATCATGGTAATTTATTTTTAATTTTTAGTGTATAAATATTCACCACAAGTTCTTACACAATGCTGATGCAATAATTATTCAATTAATGGAAAAAATAAAATTAATGATATTTAAAATATTAAAATTATATTAAATTGAGACAATTAATGTGATAAAATAATTTTATATATGAAAATGATATGTTAGGGATATAATATAAATATTTTTTCTAATTTTACCTTTTTATTGATGTATTAGTAATTACATTAATTGAATAGTGTTAAAATTGACAAAAATGATATTTTATCAAAATAATATTCTATTAAACTATTTAAAAATTATAAATATATTTAAAGTGAAAAATCAGGTTAATATATGGTCCCAAATTTCAGCCCTTATCCATTTACGAGTAAATAGTCAACTTATATGTAATATTATAACCTTGTAAGTGTGAAAAAGATGTTACCGTGGTTAATGTAAAAATAGGTTAATTAAGTGGTTAAACAAAAAGATAAAGTTTAAAATAGAACTTAAACCATTAAATTTTTATTTTTTGATAATATTTAAACACATACTAACATAGGTTATAATTAATGACTATTTTAAATTATTTATCTCTAGAATAGTATTATTATATTTTGTATTTAAGAAATTTCATGAAAGCCCCTTTCCTCAATTATAAATGGGCACCCCTTCACTTATTTACACCACTTTGAGCAATATATCTCGACCAAAACCTACCCAAAAAAACCTTCCCATTACTATTATCAACATAATTATACAAGTTTTTTAGGTTTTTCACCATCTAAAATAGCAACACTAGGTTCTTTAAGAAGAGATCCAAAGGGAGTCCACTAAAAAAGAGGTAATCATCTTTACCAACTCTTTTAGGTTTATTTCTTATTATACTTCAAATTTATGTGTTTTACACATAGTAAAATAAAAAATACAGCATAAAACATATTCTTATATGTTATTAATATTATGGGATGACCATATTCCATCCCTATTCCATCCTATGAAAAGTAAAAATATCGCTCGTGCGTACGTACAACTTACCATCTCTACAGTGCGATGTAATTCATTTTTCATCAAAAATTTCCTTATATGGTTATAAATATAATTCTAATTATTATATATGATGTTTTTAATTAAATATTATTCTTAAAGTATTAAATATTATTCATCTTTCTTTCCTTCCATCGGTTGAAAAATGGAAATAGAATTTATGCGTACATACGACCTACCGTCTCAATGAATGGTGAAATTCATTTTTATATCTATAAATTTGATTGATTAATATAAATAAATATATAATTAATATATATGATATTTATACCATGAATAATATTCTCGATATTATAGAACCAAAATAAAAGTATAAGGACCAAAACTACCGAATCAAAACATATATGAAAAATGAAATAGTCATCCCCCAGAACAATGAGTTAATAAATAATTGTTAATAAATGGGTGATAAAATTTTATGTGTAAATAATAAATTGTATAATATATATGAGTATGGTTCTATAATATATTTATAATAAATCTATATTTATTTTAAATGATGTTCAAACTTGCATGATGAAAGTCGGACCTAAGGTAAGGGATTCTATCTCAATTTCCTTTCATTGAGGCATATTATAATTTTATACACCTAATTTATTTTACATAGTGTATGTACTTATCTTTTTATATGTAATATCATGGATACTTAATTAGTTTTGGTATTTTAATTTTCAATGTGAATTATTTCATCCTAGTGTATTTGACTTTAAAGTTACCAAGTGGTAAATTATTTCAAAACTCAATTTATTTTAATTAGGTTATATTAATTTTTCATTATCTTTGATATTCTAAGGTTATGTGTGTTGTGATTTTTTATTATATTATTTTTTATTTACACTTATTTTATTTGGATTTAAATTTGATACATATAATCAATTTATTGATTAATTCTCACTTCAATGTTATGATCATTGTAAGGATTTCTCATCTCACTTTTACTTTCATGGGACATATACCATATTCACTAATTATTTCTTTTTTGTGCCGTATACTAACACTTTAGTATTATATATCCTTAATCTATTTATCTTAATTATTTTTAAATTTTTATTTGAAGTTATTCCTTTTATGGGGCTTACGATTCAAAATTTACCAAAGTGGTAGGGGTTTATTTCACAATCTCATCATTATTCAAAATTGTTTATATTTATGTGTCCACTAGGGAATATTTCTATTCCTTGACTATGTTTTCTAAAAATTATTTCAAAAATATTTTTACTATTCTCATATGATTTTAAAAAGTTTTTTTCACCCATTTTTTACTTTTTATAATTTTTTTAAAAGAAACCTTTTTGACATTTTTTGAATGAGGCACTTTTTAAAAAGTGTGAAAGGAATGTGGTTTAAATTATAAAAAGTTAAAGGAAATTTACACAAACATCACACCTAAATTCTTTTAAGAATACTTATAAGTTTACAAGTTTCTTTTCAAAGAAATTTTTTTTCTTTTATAATTGCGTAGATTTTTAATAATATGTGATTTAAAAGTGAAAAGTGTATTTTCCTCAAGAAATTTTCAATGATATTATTAAAAATATTTTCATCTATGTCAATATCCATTTTCTAATATTATACTTCATCAAGGTTTATCTATTATGATACCATATAATTTATTTTATTGAATGGTTTATTATCATTTTGACTGGGGATGCACTATTTTGATTCCATTCTCCATATTACTCTAGATAGTTGATGATTGTGTCTATCAATTGGGGGTATTTTTTAAAATTTTTTATGCTAGTTTCAATAAAAATGTTTATGTTTATTATTCTTAACCTCTTTTATACGTGGAATGAATTGGACTTAGTAAGTGATAGGCGGAGTCCGCAATATCCCCTTGATGCATTGGTAAGTCTCAGGAGAAAAACTAGCTTGGGTTTTGGAAAAGGCCTTACCATTTATTTAGATTTCTTGGTCAAGGCCTTAATGATATGTTTTAGATGACTGTAATTTTTCATTCCATTATTATGAATTTAGTTATTGATGTTTCATGTTATTATTAGATTAGTTATAATATCCATGGATAAGTTTCAAGCTCATGTGATTATTTATATGAAATTATTTTATCATTATTTATCCCAATCATATTATTCTCAAGTTATTCATTAAATGTAATGTGTTTTAGTTATTTAAATTTCTATATTTATTATAAATTATTGCATATGCTTAATTTATTATTGATTCATGATTACTTCTACTATATACAACCCTTCTTTACCACCTCCAAAACCTTTTTCTTTGTATTTTCAAATAAAACACTTAAGGGTTAGTGGGAACCTCAAAAAAATACAACTTCAAAAACAAAACATCAATTAAAAAATTTTCCTTTCCAAAAACCACTAAATTCAAAATAAAAAAACATGCCACCACCTCAAGCCTCAAACTATGAGGTGATTGATGCCTCAAGCATTTCACCCTGACACGCTTGATCACCATCATCGTCAAAAAATTCACCAGTGAAAAAACCAATAGAATCCAGACATCATTCCCTCTAGGACCGCTTCAGCTATGTTACCTCAAACATCACCCAAGAATATAATGAAATCCAAACAAAAGATTCACCAAATGAAATTCAATCTTATCCTACAAGCTATCAAGTGAAGGAGTTCCAAAACATATCCAGCCATGCCACCGTGGAATCAAGAGATTTCTAGGAACCAGAAGAAAGAAAAAAGAAATCACAAAACAATACCACCATTGTCGATAGGAAGAATATGAAACCTTCCAATTCCAATCAACATCATTGTCGAACACCACCATGAACCCTAACATTATCTTTAGGAACAACACGCCTGAATACAAGATGAAGCTGAACCATCACCACCAAAGAGACTGAAACAAAAGGGGGAATGAAACAAAAGAAAAACCCCCTAGAACACCATTGATAGGTCATCCTCACATCCCAAAAATCACATGAACACCATTGAAATAGACTGATATAGGGTCTAGAATGACATATCTAGAAGAAAGAGAAGAAGTTGAACCAAACTTAGGCTTCAATAGGGGGCAATAATACAAAAACAAACATGATGAAGCAAAATCAAATCCTCTATTAGACACACATAACAATCCCAAATCAACTTCAGATCGATTGATCCATAAAAATATAGGGTTTGGAATTATGGTAGAGTCCAACAAGAGCAGCAGGGAGATTATGGAGGACCTCGCTGCCAAGGAACCAAGCACTAAGAGTGAGATAAAGAAACAACAGATTATGGAAAGACTGATGAGAAAACATAATGATAGAAAACCAAACCTAGGAAAATGCTAGGGTGAGGTGGAAGTAGAACCACTAGAAGAGGAGGTAAGGGAGTATGGAGCTCCACCAGAATAAGAGGGAATCCCTATAACCTAACAGGGGGATGTTAGGAGTGAATGGGAAACCTCAATGAGAATGGGTCCATGGTTTCTAGAGAACCCTTACTGAGTATTTGAGCTTACCCTTTTCTTATTATTCTTTTCTACATGATGTGAAGAAAATTTTTAAATTTTTTTTATACCTAATAAGGTTACTATATGTGAAGATTTTAGTGGTATATGATATTGATCTTTATGAACTAGTAATTTTTGAAACAGCGGGGTTAGAAGTTTTTCCAAATTCTCTAAAAATATAAACCTAAAATATCATTGGGTATGTAAATGATCCAAATTTTTTATGACGTATGTTTTTGATGGAAAAAATTGGGCCACCTTTATTTGTATAAAATCTATAAATGTAAAGATTTTATTTTTAGTACTATATCCAAGAGAGCGGGTTCATGTCTACTAAAAAATTTTAAAGTAATATTATGATATCAAATTATTTATCCCTTTTATATCTAGTGTGGATCTACTATGAAGTTCCAAATGACTTGAGTTGAGATTAACCTCTTAGAAAATTCTAATTATAAAATTTGTCATTATCATATGCCCTTAAACGTAATGATAGAATGCTCCAAAAACTATGACCTTAGACTATGTGCACACACCCAGGAGATTATATATACTAGAATTGGGATATCTGTTCTTATCAATTTATCTCACCCTTATTGGATGAACTATCTCACCATTTATGTTCTAATATTTATGACCTTAAACATCAATAATCATTGGTCAAATCACCATGAACTTAAACTATATGAACTATACCTCAAGGTTTTCTATATTAGTGAATTTAGTCTCTATTCACATATTATTGACCATACCCATGAAACTAAGTATATTTCTTTATCTTTTAATCAAAGATATCTGGAAAAATCATTAGTTACATTGGATCACCTTTTTAAGAGATTAAACTGTTTAAGGAAAGAGATATAGTACTCTCTAGGTTTAAAACCTAAAAAGGGAATCCTAGAAAAAAGTTGAGTATTTTATTATTATTCCAACACATTAAATTTCTTTTGAAAGATTTTGAGCATTCCAAAAAGTAAAAAAAGGAAAAAACTTATTAGGTCATAAACCCACAAAGGTTGATATGAGAAAAATTTATGTTTCTTCGGACTAAGACAATCCATAAAAAACTATGGAAAGTTATGAAGAAATAAAAAAATGTATAAATATCATGGTTACTTCCACTCAGCCTTATAAAAAATCAAGTTATGCTTTATAAGTCTATAGAACAAGGAAAACGTTAGAATACCCTTATGATTTGATGGTATATAATCCTTGTTGCATGAATTAAAATTTCATGGTATATGGTTCACATTGCATGAAACATAAACTAATAAGAGGAGTTTTTGTTATATAACATTATATTATTACATGACATCCACATAAATGTTAGAGTTTGAAGGTCTATGGGCCCTTATACATAGTCCTAAATTAATTGAAAAATTCCCCTTGCCCCCCACTAAGATGGGACTATATCTTATCCCCAACACATGAGCTATATCTATGTCACATGAATTTTAATAACTATTTATATCGTAATTAATATTATCAAAAGATACATTGTAAACTTTAGATCTCATATCTTGGATCTAGATATAAAATATACTTTTGTTCTATTCTTCTTGGCAAAACCAAAATCCTTGAACTGACATCCTCATTTTGGAAAACATTCCTCCCACCAGTAAGCCAACTCCAAAATCCCACAAAATGTTAAAGCACTACGAGAAAAAAATTATTTATGATAATATAATTATGATAGATGATTTTCTAATTGTAAATAGTTTATAAAATAGGTATTTTTGATGGAACATTTTTTCCATTGAAAAAAGTTATTATTTACAACAAAAAAATGTTCTGTCACAAATAGTTTTGGCGTGAATACATGCCATTCAGTAAGATTTTTTTTGTGACATGTAATATAAATGGATTTAGAATTACATTTCTATTATTCAATGAACATAAACTTATTGCATTAATAAATAGTTTCTGTCACAAATAAAATTTTATGAAAAAATAAATTTCGATGGAATAAATTCCGTTACAATTAACTTATCACAAATAATATTAAATTAAAATTATGTAGCCTCCATTATTTCTCTCCACCCCCATTATTCTCTTGAATCCTATATAAAGCATGTGTGTTTGGACTTCACACCATCTGAAATACTCTATTTCGATCTATTTTTTACTGATCCATGTTTAAAACTTCTTGGTACAAATTCTCTTGTCTCATCTTTCATTCTTTTTGCACTTTTTCATTTAATCACACATAGATTAGTTTGAAAAAACCCTAGGTTAAATTTACCTGATTTTTTTTATTTGGTATGTAGGGTTGTTATAAATATATTAATCTTTTTTTATATTTATAGGGTCCACACAAGTTATTTCATTTGATTTGAGGTATTTTACTCATTGTTTAATTTTTAGATTAATATATTTTTTTGTATGGTATTTTAGTTTACTAGAATTATATTACGGAATATTATAATTAGAATAAGTTTATTACAGGTTACTGTAATTATATTTTAGGTTGCTTAAATTATATTATAAATATGTTTATTTTAGGTTATTGTAAGTATATTATGTATGTATGTTTGTATGTTTGTATGCAGGTGTATATAGATTTAATATGTATATTTTTTTAAAAAATGTTTCAGAATATATTTGATATATTTATATTAATTAAAAAATAATGTAATATATATATATATTAAATTGTGAGTGTACATATATAAATGTTTTAGAAAAAAGTGTAAGGTTTTCAATCTTGTATGTATGTAAGGTTTTTGATTAAAAAAATGAGTAAAACTAAATTTGATGTAAATAAATTTGATTAAGAAAGTATGTAATATATAAATTTATATAATTTATAAAATAAATAAGAAATGAGTGTTTTATAAAAATGATGAGAAAATCAATTAAAAGAAAAAGTTTTATCAAAACATTGTTTATATCATTTAAAAAAACATGTTATAAAAATTATTTTAATGGAAAAATTAAAATTAAAATAATTAATATTTTTTTAAAACACTGCTAATAATAATTAGTAAATTGTTTTGTAATACCTTGTAAAAAGTTATAAGAAATACCAACAATTATTAAAAATCCACAGAAATTATTAACTATTAAAAATATAGTAATAATTTAAATAATTAGTAAAAAAATTAAATAATTTAAAATATTTAATAATTAATTAGTCAATATTATTAATAAATAATAAATATTAGTGTTAACTGCAAAATATTATTAATAATTCGAAAAAAATGTAAAAAGTAATAACAAATTTTAGAAATTCACAATAATTCATATAAGAGTTGAATTAATTAAAGTAATTAGTATTAAAAAAATGTATAAATGTTGTGAATAAATAAATAAATATGAATATATATATATATAATATTAATAAAATACTAAAAATGTTACCCTTTCATTCTATGTTACCAAACACCCGAAACACACAACTGTTATATCCCACCTAGGGTAAACCCAACATCCTCAACCTAACAATCATCTCATATTCCTGATACGATACACCATTATCGAGATACTTCATTTTTTTTGTAAAAAATTATAATATAAATATTAAATGAATTACCATCATGCGTGTTGTGACTGAACTCTAGATTCTCAGAAATGTTATGTTGTGTCTAGGGTAAACCCCGTATCCCGGACCTAACGATGGTCTCCAATTTTTCATACAATACATAGTTTGAGAGATATTTTAATTTTTTATAAAAAAATATTAAATGAATTACCCTTATGTGAAATGTAACCAAATTCCAAACACACGTAAATATTATGTCTTACCTAGGGTAAATCCCATATCTCAGACCTAATGGTAGTATCAAATTTCTCATATGAGGCACTATTTTAGAGATAATCCATTTTTTTCATAAAATAGTACAAGATTGATATAATATATTTAATATTTTTATTCTATCTGTACTGAGCATCTACATGCCCTGGAATCTTGTGCTAACCCAGTGCCTCACTCTGATCATATTCCATATAATATTCAAAGGTGTTAATATATAATAATACTTTTCAATTAGTCATAATGATAAGTAATAATTATTCTTATTTATAGTATTTTTTAAATAACTATGGACTCAAGAAGCAGATACCAATTTCTATTATGGGATCATGATTGGATAAATCATCACAAAAATCCCAATAGATCTAGTATGAATCCTGTCTATATTAGGGGTGTTGAAACAATTATATCATTTTTATGATCAAATTCAGAATTTGTTTCTAAAGTAACAATTAAATTTCCATGTAAGAAATGTGATCTTAGGAGATTCATAATTTATAACAGTGTTGTACTTAATATATTGAATTCTGGTTTTTGAAAAGATTATATTTTTTGGAATCAACATGGTGACTACAATTCAATAAAAAAATATTTTTTTTGGTTCTGAATCCAGGATTTTAGAATTTATTACTTGTGGATGCTGGTTTGTCTATTCAAGAAACAAAAACTCAGAATGATATTCCAAATCCTAAATTAGAATCTTCTCAATTTAAAAATTTGTTGAAATCTACTGAGGAGGCCTTATATCCAGGATTCTAGATGATAAAAATTGATTTTGTTACGAAATTTATGACTATTAAATCATATTTTTTAATGTCAAATAGTTTTTTTTATAGGATATTATTTTTGGTTAAATCTTTGTTTCTGGATGGAAATAAATTACCTGTAAGTTTCTATGAAAGTAAGTGTTTGGTCCATAATTTGAGTCTTAGTTACCCAAAGATTTATTCATGTTCAAATAACTATATCTTATATTATATTGATTATAAATCATTATTTAATTTCCCAAAATGCAGAGAATAGAGGTATACGAAGTGACAATATGAAAATTACAAATTTCTTATGAAAAAAGTTGAGGAATTTTCCAATTAAACCTCATTTACAATATTTATTTATGTCTTGCATCACAACTACAATGATGACATGGAATAAATAAAATATTTCTATCAATAAAAGATTAAATCATCCATGTCATGGTGATTCATGGAAATACTTTGATTAGATGTTGCCTTATTTTTCTTAATAATCTCATAATATATGGTTAGGTATTTCTATTGATTTTTTTATCCATTTGGCACTTATAATAGAAAATATTTTTATTGGCATGTTTTCATTATAATGTACAACTTACCTTCTTGGATTCTAATGAAGGGAACATATATATATTTGGAGATATTAATTCAAGGACATCCAAATATTAATATTGATGTTTATTTGAATCCACTAATTGATGAGTTAATTTAATTATGGAACAACTATTAGAATATATTTGATATAGTCACATATCTGGATTTTACACTAGAGGTTACATTAATATGGATGATCAATGAATTTACAGTGTACGGAATGTTTTCTAGATGAGGTGAACATGTTCCAAAATCATGTCTATACTGAATGGATGAGAAAAAATCATTTATTCTTGGTAATGGGAGAAATAATAATTTTTTAATTCTATTATAGATTTCTTCCTACAGATTACCCTTTTCAAAGGAATTGAAATAATTTTAGAAAAGGTAAAAATGAAAGAGACGAACCTCCAGTAGTGTTGTTAGGTATTTAGGTAAAATATACCACCTCTTCATTACCTATCATTACTTTTGGACCAACCGTAAATGAGAAAAAAATAAATGGTTATGGGAGATACATAATTGGATAAATTTGAGTATTTTTTTGGGTCTTCCTTAGTGGTCAAATTTATTGGTTCATTACATGTTAGATGTAATTCATATCGAGAATATTTTCTTAATAACCTATTTTATACTATATTGGACACACCTAGTAAGACCAAAGATAATGTAAAGGCATGGTTAGACCTTTCCCAAATTTATTGATATCCTGAATTTAAATTATTTTAAGATATAAGATCACAAAATTTAATGAATCCAAAAGAAACTTGCACACTTTCTAAAGAAATTGTTTTATTATTCTATTAATTGATTATATAATTGAGGTTACCAGATGGTTATGCTTCTAATTTTTATAGCTACATCAAAAATGGGCATATTACTGGTTTAAAAAGTCCTGACTCCCATGTCATAGTAGAAAGATTTCTGCATATTGGTCTTGGAGGGAAATTGAATTCTTCAATCTGGGAAAAGTTTACCGAAATAGAATATTTCTTATGATATATTTGTGTAGAAAAAACTAATTATGATTCATTGAGTATGTTTCAAAAGTATATTGTTTAAATTTTATGTAAATTGGAGAAAATATTCTCTCCAAGCTTCTTTAACTCAATGGAAAATTTAATATTTTCCATATGAAGAAAAATGTGAAGGTATGGTATAATTTCGATAGATATACCAATTTGAGATATTTATGAAAAATTTAAATAAGAAAGTACATACCAAAGCATTAGTTGAAGGGTAAATTTTATAAGAATACTTATAGGAGGAAATTTTAAATTTCCACTCCTATTATTTTTAATAAGAATATCCTTAAAAACATAACCGGATGGGTCATAATGAAATAAATGTTGATGATCTCACAGACCATCAATTTTCAGTTTTTAATAAGTTTGAGTTTGGTTTTGGTAGTTATCATGAACAATGAAATTCTGATAAAGAGCTACATAGAGCTCATACATATGTTTTGATGAATTGCGAATAAATGGAAATATTTGTGTAGTAAGTACTACTTTGTATTATTTTGTTAAATTTTTATAATACATACCTTTATTTACATTAATTGTTTTGTAGACTATATAATGACCATATTAAAAAATAATTTATAAAAATTACATCTGATTCTCTTGAAGAACATCATTAATAAAATTTTTGATATTGGTTTTAAAGACCAGTAAGTAATGTTTCTTTTTATGTAATAATAAATATAATTTTTAATGATGTCTATTAGTAATTATTTTTATTGTTAGTAGGAAGCACAATATTAAAATAAAATTGATATTAAATTATGTGTGCTAAAAACACCTCCATCAAAATTATTAAAATATTATAATGGGTATGTGTTTAATGGATTTTGATTCCATACATGCATATATAACGACTCAAAGAAATCAATTAATAGTGGTATTTTTTTAAAGGATATAATTATAAAGAAAGTGAAGTTGAATGTTATGGTATGCTGGATGAAATAATTGAGTTATGTTATCTGAGACCAAATTATGTAATAATGTTTAAATGTCATTGGTTTGATACTGATTGAGGGTTACGAGTTCATCCATGAAATGGAGTTTTTTGAAATTAAATATAATAGTCTTCTTGCATCAAATTAACCATTTATGTTTTCACATCAAGAACATCAAGTTTATTATGAAAATTACTATATTTTTTTGAGAGATTTTAATGACTAGTAGAGTGTAATTAAAATAAAATCACATGATAATAATTTTTTTTAAAATGAAAATGGTTGTCTGGAAGTCTAACATATTTAATTATTTTAAGAAACACTCCCAAATATATCTATTACATAATGAGATATAAATATTTTTGATGAAACCCTACATTTAAGGGCTGATGATATAGATAATTTTGATGAAGTAATAAGGGATGATGAAACTAAAATTCACATGGAAGTTTATAAATATGAGGATGAGGATGAAGACATCATGCTTGATGAAAACGACGATGAAGATGACGATTGTGTATTATATTCAGGTATTTATTAGTTTTTATATTTTATATTTCTATTAATAATTATTTACAGGTATGATTTTTTGTTTCATATGGATAGACCCAATGATCTATTTATTTCCTTCACTGATTGAAGAAATTATTAGTTTTTTATATTTTTTATTTGTAGTAATAATTATTTACAGGTAAGAATATTATATACTATTTGATATTTATGAGTTTTTTATATTTTACATATATATTATATATTAAATTATTATGTTTTGGTATTTTTTATAAGTAATTATTATATTCTTGTATTTATTATTTTTTTTATATTTTATATCCATATTAATAATTTCTTACAGGTAAGATTATTATATTATGGTATTTATTAGTTGTTTATATTTTATATTTGTATTCAAAATTTCATACAGGAAAGATTATTATTTTTCGATAGATATCGATTCTATCGATGATCTATTTCATTCTCTCACTTATTTCAGACTTCATGCTGATAATACTGATTCATTTGATCTGTAGGATGCTACGACTATTAGGAGGGGCTAAGGTCTTGCTTGATCGATGATTCCTAGCCCAATTTCAGAGAGATTCCCATCTCTTTATTTTGATCCTCATTTATGAAGCTATGTTTAATTTCTTAAAATATTTATTTTATATTAAGATTTTGTATTAATTTTGATAATAATATTTTGGTTATTTGTTTTCATTTTCAAATTTTTTTGTCACATTTTTTAATTGGGAAGGCCGATGTGATTCTAAGAAATTATTTTTTTGAGCTGTGGATGTCTGGGACTGGGTTCACATTTTTATTAATCATCTAATGTTTGACCATTGGATTTTATGTTGTTAAATAATATATACCATTTAAAATTTATTTAATTACTGATATATTATTTTTAATTGTATTGTAGAATTTATTGTATCTAATTACTGATAACCTGAGAGATCATATCCGGGTGGCATGGGAGATTTGTATATGTGAGTATTTTCATCATTTTTTTTTCACAAAATCAGAAATAGAGATATGGATAGATCTTCTAAAAGTATTTTTGACCAGTCTTACATCTCCCATTGACCAGGATATATCTCAGCTTAGGTATGGGATGGATTATGCTCATTCTATCTAGGAGATACTTTTAGGTGGAGGTTATCATCTAGACATCATATCTGTGGGAGGCATGAGGTCACACATAGGTTCATAAGTCATACATTTGGCATACATTGACAACATATGGTAAGTGATATTATTTATTAATGTATATATACTTTAATTGTAAAATATTTGATATATTATACATTCCACTACTGAGCCATATATTATAGAGTTTTAAGTTTATAAGAATATGTATACTGATCCCCATATAAGACAACTTGTAGAAGATTGATATCATGATATTGTGGTCAGTAAATTTTTAAAAATTTCACTAATATTAATTTTATTGTTATTCTAATTTCTTATTATAGTTGAGTGGAATTTATAAGGATATAACTTCTCATTCATGAGAGATTAATGATGAGAGAGAAGTAGATGCCACTGGTGATTCAGGTTTCGATGATAGGGCTTGGATATATGTGACTTCACGTGGTTTCAAGATCGACCAGGTTATCTGTATTGGTTTTTGACTAACACCTTTGAGTTATTATAGTACTTCTGTGATGCCATTAGTGAGATCCAAGTGAGATCATAGAGAGTCTTCATCGATGCTGTCATCTACTGCACTATAGAGGAGAGGTTGAGATCTCAAGATGAAATGATACAACATATGTAGAGAGAGAGGGAGGAAGAGCCTGAGTAGCAGTATCAGAGAGATGAGAATATGTTGGAGTATATGTGACGACTTGTGCGTGGCATTGGAATGGAGTTTACTCCCCCTCATCCTTCGAGTGATCATTCTCCACCTGACACCGGTTGATGATTTGTGATTTTTTTTGACTATTTTGTAATTCGGGGTGAAAAAATATTATGTTTGAAATGATGTATTACTTTTATTTCAGTTTTAATTTTTTTTTAACTATTTTTATTTTTTAAATTTTTTAATATTTTTTTAAATTTCTTGTAAATATTTTTCATTTTTTAATTATTTTTAATTATTTGTAATTATTTTAATTATTTTTAATTTTTTCAATTAATTTAATTTTTTTAAAATTTATTTAACATTTTTAAATTTTTATTAATTTTTATTTTTTTGAAAATATTAGTATTCGTGATAGTATGATATTCCATTAAAAATAATACCAATTGTGATGGAGTGTCGAAAATGATCATTTATAAAAAAAATTTGGCATTATTTATGAAGGTTAATTCATTAATCACAAATAACCACAAATTACTATGAAGTTTTTTGTGACGGTGCATTAGCAATGGGCTCCTATCAAAAATTAATTGTTGTGATAGGTGTCCGCTATTAATGAAACATCATAAAAATGGAAACTACCATTGTGAAGTAATATAAAAAAGAGCCATATTTTACCTTAGAATAATTTTTTCCATTTAAAATGTATAGAATTATAAAAGTTTAATTTTTGTAGCACTTTAAAATTTGTTGCATACACTTTTACACTGAACCCATGATGTGATCCCCACTTAGACAACACAAGTTGAGTTTTAGAAGAAAAGTATATTCATACTCGATTAAGAAGAAACTAGTATATCCATGTTTTTCATGATTTATCCCAAATATATGGGTAAATATTCCTCAAAAAAATTTCCCAATATGGTGAAATGGTGGTGAGAACATCCCATTGTGAGTAGACCACATATTTTACTTGTTTCTGAAACAAGGGGTGTCGAAACTGTAAAATTGATTTTTAGGGTCTCATGGGAAACATTTTCTCTTGTAATGAAAAATATATGGGGTATCCACTTATCCATGGGTGTAGTTCATTTCTCAATCTTCAATTCGACTAGTTGTGAATCCAAAATATACTTACAAATAAAAATTTACGGTTGTTTGAAGTTGGGAATATATCATGAATAAATCTGAGATTGCACTCAAGGTTGTATGCCGAAGTCTTATTCAACCATGTCTGTTCCCCCGAGTCTACATGCCCAAGTTTTCACATCTAGTTTCACATTTCTAGGAGTCGTTCACCCATGTATGTGCACCTTGGTTCCCCATAGTCAATAAGTCGACCCCTTAACCTATAATTTTCAAAACACAAAAAATATCTAAAAGATGAAGAGAGATAGAATATTCATTAACCCTAGTTATTGTGGAGCCCATATAAGGGCTACATCCACCCTATTCATTAATAGGATCATATACTTGGGTGTCAATCACCCTAGTCATCCTTAAAGATTTCAAATTGAGAGAACATTCACCCAAATCACCATACATGGAAGATCCCTCACCTAGGTCTCCATACTCAGAAAACCTTCACCCAATTCACATAACTAGGGGGGTCCTTTTCCAAAGTACCCTACTAGAGAAATACATCACTTGGGGAACTCAATTAGGGTGAACCTTCACCATATCCCCCCTACTAGGGAGAGTCTTCTCCATGACTACCTATAAGGGTAAGAATTATCCCAGAGCCCCCTACTAGGATAGACCCTTATCTTATCCCCCACTAGGGTAAATATTAACCCTTTCTCTTAGACCTATATCAGGTCAAAGAAACATAATCTCTTATCCCTCCACTAGTGTGCTGAATCATCTTTGATTAACCCTCTAATAGGGTGAAGTAACATCTTCTCTGAGTCATCTAATAGGGATAAGGAATATCTTTTCTTAGAGATACAAAATAAAAAAACACCGAGCCTTATATTAGGGCCCCATACTAGGGTGATCCTTTACCTAGGTCCCCTCAATAGGGATGCCCTTTTCCTGAGACCCCTCATTAGGGTAAACCCATTCACCCAAGTCTCAAACCTGGTCACCCATACTAGAGATAACCCATTCAGTTAGGTCTCACATATGGGAATCCTTACTAGGTTAAACCCATTTTCCCAGGTATCACACTCAAGTTCCCTTAATAGGGAAAATCATTCACCTTAGTCTCACACCTGGATTCCCCTACTAGGGAATACCCCTTAATATAGGCCCCACACTTGGGCTCCCATACTAGGGAGAACACATTCTCCCAGGCTTCACACTCTAGTTCCCCTACTAGGTAGAATCTATTTCCCCAAGTCTTACATAAGTGATCCCCTACTAGGGCTAACCTTTCTTCCTTGGTCTCCTATATGGGAACCTATGTCACCTAAATCCCACACTAGGAAAAATCTTAAATAGGGTCTCTTATTTGGGTGATAATTCCACAATTAACCCTTCCTGAAAACACAACCCTACCACACATACCTTTAGTTGATATTTTTCTCTTGTTTTACAAAATTCCGTGAGTTGACATAATCTTCTTTGTTTCCTTATATGGGCCTCTGAATAGGAATAATCCCAAAAACCTACCTTTATCCGACTCATAGACTGGACTAAGCACTTCAAGACAACACTAATGAATAATCCCCACTTGATCCTTTATTGTCACCCATTTTTCAACACAATGTCCTTGTGTCATGGAATAAAACTGCATAATGATGTCTTTATCATATGATGTAAGATTCTATGACAATGACTTTCTCACATGACATAAAACTACATGACAAAATCCTTATGACATGATGTAAAACTATGAACCAAAATCTTTATCACACAATGTTAAATTTCATAGAACAATCCTACTATATGAAATTAAACTTTAAAAAATTAACTATGTGGGTTTTAATTATTATTAACCAAGATACACTGGAAAAATCTATGAGGTTCAATTCCAACACTCTTAAGCATATATTTACTCTTTTGTGATTAGCAAAATATCACCCAATTTTCTTAAATATCTAGAGTTGATGAACTCCTCTTGGTTTACTTATAAATACCTTGAGTTGAGATTATTATTTTTGTCTCTAAAATAACTTGAATCTAGAAACTCCTCTTGGTTTCCATATTTCGGACTCCTAATAGGTGTAAACCCTAACCTCTATGGTCTTCCCTCCATATCTAGTTATTGACAGAAAAGTGATTGAAATCAATTATGGTTATCCTATTAGGTTTATTCCCTAACCTCTATAGTATTCATTATTTATGTCATTACTAATAGGAATGAGTTCAGAAACTATATAAGGGACTCCCACTATGTGTAATCCCCAACTATACCTTTTCCTATCTAGCTGTAAGAAGACATGACAAGCTATCCTAGTATTTCATGTGTAGGCCCCATATAGTCTCCTATTATTTCCCCTTTTATGGAATAATCACCCTATATGGTACTCTAACTTGTTATAAGCTCCACCCATACCTTCTCATATTTAGTTATTAACAAATAGGATAAACCAAAAATTTCCATTCATGTGTAAGACCATACTAACCATTGTTAAGTACCTTTCTCCAAGAAATCCATTCCAAAAGATATTAAACTATATAAAAGAAGTTAGGAATGAAAGAACTTAAAATAAACCACAATGATCCCAGTAAAATGACCTAAAAAGGTTTTACATGTCTTTTTAAGTGGCATCAAACTCTATGGTATTTGATTCCATTCATTTGGATACTCAGTAAGACCCTCTCATGGGATTCATCTCGACTCCACAACATATAATTCCTCCAAGGATGGTGATAAACCATAGAGTAACCAAATATGGATATAAAACCTAGAATCACTAATTAATAGAATGATGAAGGGCCTTTGATATATATATATATATATATATATATGTTCTCATCGACAAACAGTTTTGAACTCATCATTAGTATGAGGGTAAAAGTCATGCACAAGGATTTGGGAAGGGTATATAAATACATAATAAATCAATTAGAGATCCCTAGAGTAGGAAAAATTAACCACTAAAGGGTGTGATGGGCCAGACCTCCCATCCTCTAAGTGTATTTATAACCCAATAATCAATAGTAAAGTCAACTAGACCACCTACCTTTGGAAAGCTAGTCTAGGTAAACTCAAAACAAAATGGGAGCACATTGTGTCATGAACCAACCTAGATACCCTCATACAATGATATTTGATCTAGTCCTAATATATACTAAAGGAAATTTTAGATCCACATGGGTTAGCGATTAACACTTGACATCATATTAAACATAAAAGGGAATGATTTTTCCACAATAACAACCAAATATACATAATAACAGAAGATAAAATAGAAACTAGTCAGTATTCCAAACACCCCTCATGGATAAAATTACCACAAGAAGATAGATTAACATCCTAAGGTAAAACATAAACCAAAGTACAATAAAAAAATCCATCAATACATAGCCTCTTAAACCCCATGCAACAAGTGGACCATTACTCCACTGCTCCCCACCATTACTCTAGAGCCCTGAAAATCAAGCATACCGACCACCTTCAAGTGGCACTTTCTACTTCCCTAGACTTGGAATAAAAAAAATATAAAAACGTATGAAGTAAAAAGCATGGTCTAAACTAAGAAACCTAGTTTCATCTCACCAAGTATTCCATAATCAATCCCATAAAAATTAAACCATTTTTTTCTTCAATTTAAAGAAAATAAGGCATAATAAGTCATTTACATATTTTAACCCAAAACATTATTTAAGATAAATAGATAAAAAATATATAAAAAATAGGCATAAATTAAAATTTTATATAAAAAATTTATATAAAATAGTTGTCATGAATACAATATTTCTTAAAAAATGGAATTTATAATCAAGTTAAAATATAGTAAGCACCATGGTCATATGATCTGAGTTACGTTAGTTATAGGCTCTCAGATCCTCTTAATACTCAATCATAAAACATAGATCAAGTACATGTGCACACATCCATATATATTAGTAAAACATGACTAATCAATCAACATACCATAAGGGACAATCACACAAAACTAGTTTTAGTTTGATTTTTCATCATCAATCTATTACCAGGGAGTCAGAGTCCTGGAATTCTTGTCTTAATCACCCACTAACTATTAAAAATCACATTTTATTCAATAAATAAATCAATAAATCATGATAAAGATAATAATTTCAATTCAATTTATCATTTATATTTTAAATAATTAATTTTAGGTTTTAACATTCCATTTTAATTTCAATAGAAAATCATAGGTTTTCAAGAATTTACTGCATTTCAAATCATCTTTCATTTAAATCCAAATATTCTCAAGAATTTATTGTAAAGACCCATAAATTCCAAGGAAATTTTTTTTCTTAATTTTCTTTGGAATTTTACAATAACGCAGTTTCTGACGGCGCCTGATTCCGAGGCCCGGTGTGCCCGGAATCAATTTCCGAAGTTTGGCTCGGGTACGTTCAGTGAACGGACGAGCGGGTTTTTCTAACTTTTGAACCGGTGCTCGGAATCAAATTCTGAGGGCACCGATGGAATCGCAGTGCCGATAATTGCTTAGAAACGCCTCTTTCGGAGTTGGTTTTGCTTGGGTGTGGTTTTTAATTTTTATGCTTAAAGTTAAGAAATAAAATAATTTTGCGACAACTTTATTTTATTTCACTTAAGCCACTTGGAAGCCACTTGAAGCCACTTAAAAGCGGCTTAATCTGAGTTGAATCGGATAGGGTACTATCTAGAAATATCCTACCCTCTTGGTAGGATATTTGTGAGGTGGGGCCCGCACGAGCCCCGCCTTTTCTTTCCGCTAAGTAACACACCCGCGAAAACCCATCTTTATGAAAGTCAACTGATGCGTTTTCTTAAATTCTTAACAGACCATTTAATTGGGCGGTTTATTTCGTAAATTAAATGAGCTGTTTCTTTCGTTGAATTAATTCTACGATTTAATGGTTTGTTTCTTATCTTTTGAAATTCAATTGTTTAGTTGTGTAAATAAAATAAGGCTTAAGCTTATTTTATTTTGGGTTGGTCTCCTTTGCCACCTTGAGAGATTTTGAGAAGCTCTCTCCATCTTCTTCAACCTTGACGAAGAACACGAAGAACACTTAAGCTCCGACGAAGAACGCCGCTTCTCTTCTTCGTAGCCGGTGAGTTTCCGAAGATCGACTACGCCGCTTCTTCGATCTTCTTACCGTGTCAACGAAAGGAGACGTTGTTTCCTCCTCGGACTATCTCCGTCAGCTTACGAAGCTTCTCCAGCGACGTACCTCTTCGGACGCACCTCGACGTCAACCGGAAACGACGTTCGATTTCCGCGACGCTAGTCTTCCGCAGCTTGATTGGCGTGCTCCGCACTTGAATCCGAGGTAGGGGATTGTTGATATTTTATTTATTTATTTTCCATTCTTGATTCTAGAATGTTGAAATTCGAGGATAAAGGATTAAATGTTATTGTCTAATGAGAGGGGGGCCCGGACCGCACCAACACGACAAAACCCCCCTCCTATGTTCATAATTGTTTCCTTGCGGATGGAACAGGATGACGTGGTGTCGTCGCACAACGCGGGAATCGCACGACAATTATTGCGCGGCGTCGTCGCGCCGCACCGTGGAAAGAAATCCAAGAACGCGACGCCGTCGCATCGCATCGAAGAAAGTCAAAGGCGCCACGGCCGGAGCGGGGCCGCGGCGGAGGGAAGCGATGTCGTCGCATCGCGCCGGACGGCATAGGTCGCGGCCGGTTCCGGGCCGCGGCGGAGCAAGATGACCGGCGGCCGGCACCGGGCCGCCGGTGTCGGCGAAGGAAGGACCGGCCATCGCCGGTCCTTACTGGCGAAACCAGCCAGCCAGTGCGGGCCGGCCGGACAGTGGAGACCGGGGGAATTAATTTCCCCCGACCGGGTCTCAAAAGCGGCCCCAAATAAGGGGCCGTGGTTCTCAAAGGGGGGGGGGGAGGCTTTGCCCCCCGCGCGCGGCACCCGAACGGCGCCTAGGCCGTGCCGCCGTGCCGGTCCGCGCTGCCGCGCCGGACCGCGCCGCCGCGCCGGACCGCGCCGCCGCACCGCCGGCCGGGCCGGGTTTTCCGAGCCGGGCCGGGTCGTCGGGCCGGGTCGCCGCCCGAGGCGGGTCGACCCGGTTTGGGCCGACCCAATGGGGGGGGGGGATCGGGTCAGGTCGGCCCGGTCCCAGACCCCCGAGTTTTGGACCACTTTCGGTCAAATGCATGTATCTTGGGTTACGGGCCTCCAAACGACTCGCCGTCAACGGCAACGCGATCCTTGGATCGAGACGGTCGTTTCGGTATACTATACTCAAGGTGCACCTTCCTTTTCGGGAGCCTACGTGGTTAAAACTCGATAGTTAAGCGTGCTTGGCCTAGAGTAGTGATCAGGATGGGTGACCTCCTGGGAAGTTTTCCAGGGTGGGTGTGAGACGAAAAAGCCAATAACTCTTAGACCGGGCTTCCGATTGACGCGCCGTCTGTTGCGTTGAGTTCCTGTTGATGATACGGAATTTTTGGAATCCTTCGCCAAGATTTGGATGCAGATGGATAGTGGCCGGGTTGGATCGCACCGAAATCCAACCAGGCCCCTGGAACGAAAAAGCTAATATCTTTCAGACCAGACGTCCGTTTGACGAACCGTCAGCGGCGTTGGTGATCACGTTGAGTAACGGTCCCTATGAGTATACCCTATGGGAGTTCGGGGTACAGTTGAGATATGACCGGGTTGGTTCACTCACGAAACCAACCGGGCCCCTGGGACGAAAAGGCTAGCAACTCACAGACCGGGCGTCCGATTGACGCGCCGTCTGTTGCGTTGAGACCCCTATGACGAGGCGGTACTTTGAGATACTTTTTCATGGGACTTTGAGATACTTGGAGTTTCGACTTGTAGCTCGTGGAGAGGACCCTCCTAGAGACAAGCATACGGAGTACGGAGACCGTATAGCCGGCAGAGACCTGAAGACTGCTTGTCCGATTCGATTCGGAGTGACTTACGTAGCCCAGTGGGGAGCACTACTTTGTGAGGTGGAAGACCCACAGTGGAGGAGCACTACTATGTGAGGTGGCAGACCCACGGTACTCGGCAGGAGGAGTACCTCTGTAGGCTATGAGGGGGGAGCACTACTGTGTTGGGTGGCGGATCCCGGCGGGAAGCACTACTGTGTGAGGTGGCAGGCCCGCAGTACTCGACAGGAGGAGTACCTCAGCAGTCTTAGGTTAGTGAGCAGTACCTCGGAGTCGTGACAGGACCACTGTACACTCCAGAGACGGAGCTCTTCAGCAGTTACGGTTTGGATAATGAAAATCCTGGTTTGAGCTAAGACTTTTGACCTTTGTGTATACCTCATGATTGAGATGAGTCACTTGATAACTTAGGTATATGTATGGGCATATAACTGGGTAGTGGTCATCCATTTATTTCACAATCCTTGTGTTTCCTCATGATTGAGATGGGTTACTTGATAACTTAGGTATATGTATGGGCATATACCTAAGTAGAGGTTATCTGTTGAGATCTTCTTTGTGGTTATACTTGTTGGTTTTAGTGAGACCTTGAGGGTCTCGGGGTCCCTACTGAGTATCGTTATAATCACCTCTGCACGGGCTATGCCAGCACCTCGTTGTGTTGGTTGCAGACGACGGGCAGTGCTGACGGAGGCCGAGTGTTTGAGGACTGGACGGTACCCGGAGGTGGACTACACAACGAGCCAGTACCCGGAGGTGGACTACACAACGTGACATCTCACAGAGGAGGTTGACGGACGAGAGCGTGGAGGAGACTATCTGTACCAACCCTTCAGGTAGGATCCGAGGAGGATGTCCCAGGAGCTGCTTCCTTCTTCCAGATGTTTGTCTTTTTGCTGTTGTACCTTGTTCAGTTGTAGTCGTACTTTCTTTTGGGTTTGTATTCTGGCCCATTTACCTTTCATCTTTTCTTTTGTACTTAGTGTTTTGTTTCCGCTTGTACTCTGTGGTGCTTGTTTTCTTTTATAAAGGCAATGCCTTCCCAGTTATCGGGATTTTACGCCTTTGGTACTAGTCGCCAGCCCCTGGCCTATGGAAGGCGGGCTTGGGGTAGTCACGGCACGGGCCCCGAGGACGGGTCGTGACAAATTGGTATCAGAGGAGTTCAGTTCTACCACAGAACTTATAACTCTGATGTTTCTTCTGTGAAGCAATAGTGTTAAGAGTACCGAGTGTGGTTTTTCAGTTCAAGGAGTCCATTGTTGGTGCGGGCGGCCGACGTATCCATACACCAAGACCCTGACAACTGATTTCCGACTTTGTGCACGAAAACACTGATTACGTGTGTGTTTTTCGGAAGTTTTATTTAAATGTCAGCTCAAACCAGGTCAGCTCACCAGGTATAATCTTTTGACCGTGTCACGTTGTTTCTTTCAGGATGCCTCCCCGTGGACGACCAGCTAGAGCCCCGAGAGTGGTGCGTACTGATAGCCCGCCGAGCAACGAGGCCTCAGTACAGGGCCCTTTCCTAGTTGAGGCACCAGCGGAGGCACCAGCGGTACTACTACCCGTTGGGCCACCGATGCCACCAGCCCCAACAGCAGAGGATGCACGTCGCCTGAGCGCACTGTATGAGTTCCAGCGCCAGAGGCCACCCAGGTTCCAGGGAGGGATGGACCTGCAGGCGGTTGAGGATTGGCTGGAGGCTGTGGTGAGAGTCTTCAGGCTAGTGGGGACGCCGACAGATTTCATGGTGATCCTTGCTTCCAGCCTTCTCCAGGCAGCAGCAGGCAGATGGTGGAGCCGAATGCTTCAGATGCATGACAAGGCGACACTTCTATGGGCAGACTTCGAGAGCCTGTTCCGGGCAGAGTTTGTACCAGCCACCCTTCGAGCGGTGCGTATTTAGGAGCAACTTCAGCTGCGGCAGGGCAGGATATCAGTGGCGCAGTACTCAGCGAGATTCACAGACCTCTCGCGCTACTCCACAGATATGGTACGAGACCCGTTCTTTAGGGCCCGAACCTTCGAGCAGGGGCTCAGGCGGGAGATCAGAGCTTCGGTTGTATCGCACAACATTCTGACACAGACAGGAGTGTTGGAGCGAGCCCTCTTAGTGAAGAGTTTCCTTGCTGAGCAGTCCCCAACAGCAGGACCCACCACTAGTTGGCATGCAGCAGAGTCTTCTGTAGCGGGCAGTAGACAGATGACGCAGGGGTCCAAGAGGACCAGACCTACAGGTTGTCGACCGCATGACTCAGGGTCGATAGTGTGAGGCACCAAGGGAAGTTATAGAGCCAGACCTGCCATGAAGTGTTACTCCTGCAGCAGAATTGGTCACATAGCACGTGACTGTCCGACCCGCCATGCAGATGACCAGCAGTTAAATGAAGAACCTCCGAGGCAGAGGCAGAGGTTCGATCAGGGTGGACCGCAAGGAGCAGGCAGCCATGGCAGAGGAGCTGGCCGTGCAGCTGGAGGTGGACAACACTTCGGGATGTTGCCACCACCACCAGGAGGCCCACCCCGACCACAGGGGACAGGAGGACATGGGAGAGATCAGCTTCAGGCAGCTGAGGCCTATGGTCATGGAGCTCTGGAAACAGATGGACAGGAGCAGGACTAGCTTCCGACCTAGAGGCTATTGATCCTGTTGCTTCTGGTTTTGTTGATGTTTGTCTGTAGTTGTTTTGTGTCTTTGTACTATGAGCTGTAATAATAAAAAAAGACACTTATCTTTGTTTGTTTTCCTGTCCTTTTGTTTGGTTAATACTGAGTGGTCCCAGTTAAGACTGTTGACTTGACCCGCACTTTCGAGATTTCTACTGGAGGAGACCTAGTGACCTCATACTGATGCCGACAGTGTGACTCGACCCTTGGAGGCGAGAGTGACAGTTGGACCTCTTGGTAGTTACATCGAGGCCTTACGACGTCATCCATGACATGAATGCATCATTCATGTCAGTATTGACTGTATTAGGCAACGAATGTGGTTCATCCAGGTGATGAGACCGGATTTCTCTTATCGGCAAAGAAGAAATCATAGCAGCTCTTGTGAGACTAAAGAAGGTCCAAGTCATCCAATAGCGGATGAAGACTGCACAGTGCAGTAAGAAACAAGAAACCAATGCCAGTCTTAGAGACTCAGGCGTGTTACATGTTTCAAGAAGTGGAAGCTTTAAGGATAGATGAGTCTGCGAAGCAGCAGACGTGGAGGTAGAGCTAGGAGAGCAGTATGAGGTGATGTACATCTTAACATGATACAAACACCCGCCTTAGTTATCCCCGCCAGGCTCAGGGAGCTGGAGGGCGGTGGAAGAGTGTGGCTGCGTGCGGTAAAGTAATGTGACCCAATGGCTCTAGAAATGATTCAAGGGATAGTCTGTGTCCACTACTAGCTGCTGTAGTAACGGACATCGATATGAATCATTCCTTGCTTTCACAAATCTTGTTCCAGACCTAGAGTTTCCGGTAAGCCATGGACTTGACCCTCACGTCTGGAGATACCTTGGGAGTAGACTCGATAATCACACTTACGCCGATGGTGTGGTCAGACCCTCGAGGCGAGAGTTCTGGTTGGAATCTCTTTGTGGCAGAGTTGAGGCCTTACGACGTTAGTTTGAGTATGGAATGGGAAATAACTGTTCATACTAAAATTGACGGTTTTCGGCAAACGTCGGGATGGGTTTTCCTTGGTCGGTGGAAAAGGAAACCCCAGGCAGTGCGGGGTAACTCTTGCACAGGAGGGTGCGACCGATCACTCTTGAGTCGGTCAACCTTACCCTCATAGCAGCAGTCATTTTGAGTTTCAGTTCTAACAGAAATGGAGACCTCTGGAGTTCGAGGATGACGACCACGTCTTCTTACGGGTCTCACCTCGACGAGGTTTACGGAGATGTGGCCAGGGAGGCAAGTTATCTCCGAGGTTCAACGGACCTTTCTAGGTCCTCAGCTGGGTAGGAGAGGTGGTTTACCGCTTGACCTATCCACCTCAGTTGCACTAGGTGCACGACGTTTTCCAGGTATCTCAACTGAAGAGATACATGCTCGACCCTTCTCATATCATCGACCATGAGGAGCAGGACAATGGCGATGGGGTTACTTCCATGAAGGTTCTAGTGGGGATCAAGGATCGACAGGAGCGGATCCTACGGGGATGATCGATTCCTCTAATGCACTTTCTTTGGAAGCACGAGAACCTCCAGGTGAGTACATGGGAGCAGAAGGCTCAGATGCGTGCTCAGTACCGCTTTGATTCCCTAAGTTTGTGGTGAATCTTTACGGGGACGTAAAGCCCTGTGGTGGCAGTAATGTAAAGACCCTTAAATTCCAAGGAATTTTTTTTCCTTAATTTTCTTTGGAATTTTACAAGAACGCAGTTTCTAACGGCGCCTGATTCCGAGGCCCGGTGTGCCCGGAATCAATTTCCGAAGTTTTGCTCGGGTACGTTCAGTGAACGGATGAGTGGGTTTTTCTAACTTTTGAACCGGTGCTCGGAATCAAATTCTGAGGGCACCGATGGAATCGCAGCGTCGGTAATTGCTTAGAAACGCCTCTTCCGGAGTTGCGTTTGCTCGGGTGTGGTTTTTAATTTTCGGGCTTAAAGTTAAGAAATAAAATAATTTTGCGACAACTTTATTTTATTTCACTGAAGCCACTTGAAAGCCACTTGAAGCCACTTAAAAGCGGCTTAATCTGAGTTGAATCGGATAGGGTACTATCCAGAAATATCCTAACCTCTTGGTAGGATATTTGTGAGGTGGGTCCCGCACGAGCCCCGCCGTTTCTTTCCGCTAAGTAACGCACCCGCGAAAACCCTTATTTATGAAAGTCAACTGACGCGTTTTCTTAAATTCTTAACAGACCATTTAATTGGGCGGTTTATTTTGTAAATTAAATGAGCTGTTTCTTTCGTTGAATTAATTCTACAAATTAATGGTTCGTTTCTTATCTTTTGAAATTCAAATGTTTAGTTGTGTAAATAAAATAAGGCTTAAGATTATTTTATTTTGGGTTGGTCTCCTTTGCCACCTTGAGAGATTTTGAGAAGCTCTCTCCATCTTCTTCAACCTTGACGAAAACATGAAGAACACTTAAGCTCCGACGAAGAACGCCGCTTCTCTTCTTCGTAGCCGGTGAGTTTCCGAAGATCGACGACGCCACTTCTTCGATCTTCTTCCCGTGTCAACGAAAGGAGACGCTGTTTCCTCCTCGGACTATCTCCGTCAGCTTACGAAGCTTCTCCAGCGACGTACCTCTTCGGACGCACCTCGACGTCAACGGAAACGACGTTCGATTTCCGCGACGCCCGACCTCCGCGACGCTAGTCTTCCGCGGCTTGATTGGCGTGCTCCGCACTTGAATCCGAGGTAGGGGATTGTTGATATTTTATTTATTTATTTTCCATTCTTGATTCTAGAATGTCGAACTTCGAGGATAAAGGATTAAATGTTATTGTCTAACGAGAGGGGGGCCCGGACCGCACCAACACGGCCGAACCCCCCTCCTATGTTCATAATTGTTTCCTTGCGGATGGAACGGGATGGCGTGGTGCCGTCGCACAACGCGGGAATCGCACGACAATTATTGCGCGGCGTCGTCGCGCCGCGCCGTGGAAAGAAATCCAAGAACGCGACGCCGTCGCATCGCGTCGAAGAAAGTCAAAGGCGCCGCGGCCGGAGCGGGGCCGCGACGGAGGGAAGCGATGCCGTCGCATCGCGCCGGACGGCATAGGCCGCGGCCGGTTCCGGGCCGCGGCGGAGCAAGATGACCGGCGGCCGGCACCGGGCCGCCGGTGTCGGTGAAGGAAGGACCGACCGTCGCCGGTCCTTGCTGGCGAAACCGGCCGGCCAGTGCGGGCCGGCCGGACAGTGGAGACCGGGGGAATTAATTTCCCCCGGTCGGGTCTCAAAAGCGGCCCCAATTAAGGGGCCGCGGTTCTAAAAGGGGGGGGGGCTTTGCCCCCCACGCGCGGCACCCGAACGGCGCCCAGGCCGCGCCGCCGTGCCGGTCCGCGCCGCCGCGCCGGACCGCGCCCCCGCGCCGGACCGCACCGGCCCGCGCCGCCGGCCGGGCCGGGTTTTCTGAGCCGGGCCGGGTCGTCAGGCCGGGTCGCCGCCCGAGGCGGGTCGACCCGGTTCGGGCCGACCCAAGGGGGGGGGGGGGGGGGGGGTCGGGTCGGGTCGGTTCGGGCCCAGATCCCCGAGTTTCGGACCACCTTCGGTCAAATGCCCGTATCTTGGGCTACAGGCCTCCAAACAACTCGCCGTCAGCGGCAACATGATCCTTGGATCGAGACGGTCGTTTCAGTATACTATACTCAAGGTGCACCTTCCTTTTCAGGAGCCTACGTGGTTAAAACTCCATAGTTAAGTGTGCTTGTCCTAGAGTAGTGATCAGGATGGGTTACCTCCTGGGAAGTTTCCCAGGGTGGGTTTGAGACGAAAAAGACAATAACTCTCAGACCGGGCATCCGATTGACGCGCCGTCTGTTGCGTTGAGTTCCTGTTGATGATACGAAACTTTTGGCATCCTTCGCCGAGATTTGGATGCAGATGGATAGTGGCCGGGTTGGATCGCACCGAAATCCAACCAGGCCCCTGGAACGGAAAAGCTGATATCTTTCAGACCAAACGTCCGTTTGACGAACCGTCAGCGGCATTGGTGATCACGTTGAGTAACGGTCCCTATGAGTATACCCTATGGGAGTTCGGGGTACAGTTGAGATACGACCGGGTTGGTTCACTCACGAAACCAACCGGGCCCCTGGGACGAAAAGGCTAGCAACTCACAGACCGGGCGTCCGATTGACGCGCCGTCTGTTGCGTTGAGACCCCTATGATGAGACAGTCCTTTGAGATACTTATTCGTGGGACTTTGAGATACTTGGAGTATCGACTTGTAGCTCGTGGAGCGGACCCTCCTAGAGACGAGCATACAGAGTACGGAGACCGTATAGCCGGCAGAGACCTGAAGACTGCTTGTCCAATTCGATTCGAAGTGACTTACGTAGCCCAGTGGGGAGCACTACTTTGTGAGGTGGCAGACCCACACCGGAGGAGCACTACTATGTGAGGTGGCAGACCCGTGGTACTCGGCAGGAGGAGTACCTCTGTAGGCTATGAGGGGGGAGCACTACTGTGTTGGGTGGCAGACCCCGGCGGGAAGAACTACTGTGTGAGGTGGCAGGCCCACGGTACTCGACAGGAGGAGTACCTCAACAGTCTTAGGTTAGTGAGCAGTACCTCGAAGTCATGATAGGACCACTGTACACTCCAGAGACGAAGCTCTTCAGTAGTTACGGTTTCGATAATGAAAATCCTGGTTTGAGCTGAGACTTTTGACCTTTGTGTATACCTCATGATTGAGATGGGTCACTTGATAACTTAGGTATATGTATGGGCATATACCTGGGTAGTGGTCATCCGTTGATTTCACAATCCTTGTGTTTCCTCATGATTGAGATGGGTTACTTGATAACTTAGGTATATGTATGGGCATATACCTAAGTAGAGGTTATATGTTGAGATCTTATTTGTGGTTATCCTTGTTGGTTTTAGTGAGACCTTGAGGGTCTCAGGGTCCCTACTGAGTATCGTTATACTCACCCCTGCACGGGCTATGCCCGCACCTCGTTGTGTTGGTTGCAGACGACGGGCAGTGCTGACAGAGGCCGAGTGTTCGAGGACTGAACGGTACCCAGAGGTGGACTACACAACGAGCCAGTACCCAGAGGTGGACTACACGACGTGACGTCTCATAGAGGAGGTTGACAGACGAGAGCGTGGAGAAGGCTATCTGTACCTACCCTTCAGGTAGGATCCGAGGAGGACGACCCATGAGCTGCTTCCTTCTTCCAACTGTTTGTCTTTTTGCTGTTGTACCTTGTTCAGTTGTAGTCGTACTTTCTTTTGGGTTTGCATTCTGGTTCATTTACCTTTCAGCTTTTATTTTGTAATTAGTGTTTTGTTTCTGCTTTTACTATGTGTTGCTTGTTTTCTTTTATAAAGGCAATGCCTTCCCAGTTATCGGGATTTTACGCCTTTGGTGCTAGTTGCCAGCCCCTGGCCTATGGAAGGCGGGCTTGGGGTAGTCACGACACGGGCCCCGAGGACGGGTCGTGACATTTACATCAAATAATTTCTCATTTTAATCAATATTTTTTTCTCAAAATCTACCCAAAAATTTAAATGTAATTGAAATTAGGGTTTTTTCCACAATTTTCATGCCCTTTTCAAATCAAACATCAAATCAATTAAAATCAAGGTTTTATAAATCAATTGAAAAATAATTCCAATTCCATCAATAAATTTAGTGTTTCAATTGTACAGTAAATCCTTATTGAACCACCTACCTTTAATAAAATGATCAAAATCAATACTTGCAACAAGAACACACAATGAAGAATGAAGCTGCAGAAGATCAATGAACAAACCCTATAATCTAGATTCATCAAATCAAAGATCCAATATATCAATAATGAGAGGATTCACCACTCTAAAAAGGAATATAAATAATGTAGATATAAAACCCAAAACAATGAAGAAGTAACATATTGGTGATGGATCAAGATCTTCCACTGACACTTCAATTCACAAGAGAAGAGGTTTGAGGAGACAAGAAATCCCATAGAGAGCCTCCAAAAGCAAAGAAAATTTATTAGGGTCAAGTGGGGTGAGTTTTCAACTTAAAAAAGGGTACCAACATTTTAATTAATTTTTTTGTGGGATTAAAAAACCACATGCATGGTTTCATGGTTAGGCTGCATGCTTAGAAGTAACCTTGTTCCCTAACTATGCACCCTCACTGGGCTTCTGGAAAGGGTGTACGGTTTAGATACATAGTAAATATAACCATACTTTAATTGTGGAAATAAATATATCCAAGGGTCCACTATTTGAAGTGTGAGGTTTCATGGTTTGGAATAACTGTATGGCCTCCTATAGAGCACCAAATAGGGTGTACAATTTGTTGGGACAAACCACACAATTTGACCTAACCATGTGTCGACCGCGCACAGTCATGTAAACTTCTTAAGTTTCTCAAAAGTCACAAAAATCTCCCTAGGACAAGTTTTAGTTAAATTATGATAAAAAAGGGAGAAAAATTACCTAAAATAAAGTTTCATGATGTTACAACCTCCCCTACATAAAATATTTCTGCCCCAAAATGCCTATAAAGAAGAATACATGTCCAAGAGATAATTCCACTACTCTCTCATCAATTTCTCCTGCTCCAAAGTATAATGTGAATCAGAACCACGAAACCATAGAACAGAGAAAAAAGGTATAGACTTACCGTGAAGAACCTTTGTTTCAGAATCAAAAAATTTGACTAGATTATCAATAACTGATAAATTAGGTTCCGCATCAACGTCTTCCCAGATCAAAACATAATAAGGGTTTGAAATATACTTCTAGAGTTGAGATACATTAAATAATTTGTGGATTGAAATCAATTATGGTTCTAAGGACAAATAGTAAGACACATTTCCAACCTGTTAAATAATCTTAAAGGGTCCCACAAATCTTAGCACAAACTTTCCCTACATTCTAATTTTCAGGTGACCTAATCGAGGTGAAACTCTCAGAAAAACCTAGTCACCAATCAAATAATACAAAGGGAATAGATGATTATCCACACAATATCTATACCGGATTTGTGCCATCACCATTCTCTGATGAATCAACTGAATATTTATTTTCATCTTTTAGACCAAACTTAGTACAACTAAGGAATATTCATCAATATTCATCCAATAGATAGGAGATATATAAGGGTTGGAATACAAGTCCTCAAAGGATCCATTTTAATTTTGGACATATAGATATTTTTGTAGGAAATCTCAACTAGTACTAAATAGATATCACATGTTCTACCAAATTCGAGAACATAAGCATGTAGAATGTCCTCAAGGATCTTTGAAGCTCATTTTATCTGGACATCTTTCTATGGATGATATGTTATGATCAATATAATATGGTATCCCATTACCTCCTGAATTCCTCTCAAAAAATGAGAAATAAAACAAGGATTACTATTAGAGACTATAATAGATGGAGGTATACTGAAAATTTGTGGGGGGCATGGAAATCCAACCATGAAATCCATATCATATTATTATATTGAGGGGAAATGGAAATCCAACCATGAAATCCATAGAAATTTCATCCCATTTCAAAGTCAGTACAGGAAGGGGATGAAAAAAACACAATGGTTTATGGGTCTTGACATTGACTTGCTGATAGGTATAATAATGAGAAACAAATTTAGTGATGTCTCACCTCCCCCCAAAATCGTCACCACATGTCATAGAAAATATTCATGGTACCAAAGTGAACCGCCCATTAGAAATTATAGTAATAATCCATGAAACATTTTCTCAGTAGTAAAGGTATGACATATCAGTTCTAGAAATATAGGTAACCCTCATAAGAGAAAGAATATTCAAAAATGGTATACCAACCATAAATAGATTCCATAATGATATTAAAATCATCACCTAGCTGTTGGGACCAAAGAATCATCTCAAAAAGAGAGGAGGTATACTGAAAATTTGTTAGAACAATCTTAGTCCCATCCCCCACAACTTCAAAATGATACTAAGCAAAGATATCCATAAGATTACAATATTATGATTATTATGTCATGGTCTAGGTCATAAGTTTCCTAATAAATGAACAATAAATTAAATTCCCCTTACCAGGGGTGTAATAAATATCAAAATCAAAATATTGAATGTACTCCGCCCATCATCTCTATAAAAGGTTCAAATATTTTTGAGAGAATATATAACTTAAAATTTTGTGGTCATAATAAATGGAAAACATTTACATAAAAAGTTAACGGAGACAAATCTTAAGAGAATGAATCACGACAGTGAGAACAAGATCATTGTTCAGACTTTTGTTCTTGTGTGGGCTAAACTATCTAGAATGATATTCTATTACATGACCACTCTACATAAAAAAACAACCCAATATGGAATCTAATGTTCCAAAAAATAGAACATATCTCTTCCCAACCTCTTAATGAGTCAAAACTGGTGAAGAATTCAAAATACACTTAAAATAATCAAAAGAAACATATCATTTCGAATCCTAGAAGAAATTCACCTCTTTCTGAGTGAGAGTGGTCACTAGAGAATCCATCTTTGAGAAATCTCTAACAAACACATGGTGATAACTCACTAAACCTAAGAATATACGAATCTTGAAAACATTACATGGTTTTTCCCATATCATAGCAACCTTCACCTTATTAGGATTGAATGAAACACCATGTTCTAAGACCACATGTCCCAAGAAATTCACTTCCTGAATACATGAAACACATTTTGAGAGATTTGTGTAAAGTCAGTGATCTCTCAAGTTTTCAAAAAATTCTCTCAGATAATGTACATAGTCTTCCTTGGTTTTGGAGTAAACAAAAATTTATTCCATAAAAACCACCACAAATGAATCAAGATACTAATAGAATATCTTGATTATTAGTTCCATAAAAACTATAGGAGAATTTTTTAGAACAAAAGTTATAAAAAATTACACATAATGGATATACATAATCCTGAAGGGGGTATTTTGGATGTAATATTATTTAATTATCAACTGGTGGTAACAAGATAAAAGATCAATATTCAAGAACCACTTAAATCCTTTCAAATGATTAAACAAACCACCAATAAATATAAATAGGTACTTGTTATTTACCATAACTCTCTCTTTTTTTTGATAATCTATACAATGGTAATGTTATCCATCAAAATTATTTGTAAAAATAAGAAGCACCAATCAAGGTGAAACACTCTAGTGTATAAATCCATTTTCCATAAAATAATCAAACTAATTTTTCAACTATTTTAATTTATTTGGTTCTATATGGTAAGAAGGAATAGACATTGGATAAGTATAAGGTACCAAATAAATGGAAAAATACCCCTACCGTACCATTGGAAAGATAAAAAACCATATAGAAAAAAATTGGGAAAATAGAATAAAATTGGATATAGATCATAACTCAAATATTATTGGTCAAGATAAAAAGAAAACACTGATATTACCTTGAAAAAATCTATAAAATAATGCATGAATGTACTTGAAATTTATCTCCATTGTCCCTAAAAAACATAGAACACCCCATTGGGCATAGTAAAGAAGACTTTCCAAAGATAAAAATATACCCTATAATTACGGTAAGTTATCCAATCCATCCCAAAAATGAAAAATAAAGGATTCATTTTGAGATCCAAAAAATTCTATGTGATCTTGATATCAAATAAAGAGAAAAAACAAGAAGGGAACCAGTGACCTCTTTCTCTTTTCATTATGAGGGGAATAATAATTTCCATCACATAAGACATGAGATATATGGTAAGGTTTAGAAAATTAAAAACACGAGTTGATATAAATGAATGATATGCAACAATATCAGATAAATTAGTAACTAATAGTGTATCTATAGTGATGGTATCTCTCACTATCACTAGACTCATATCAGCTTCCTTTAGAGACTATTACACTATGTAAAGAAGAATTGTTATAGACGATTGTGGATATAACCCCTTATCTTTAATTATCTAATTGTAACATAATATTTTTAGCTGATGATGATCTCATTAAATGGTTTGGTGTAGAAATGATATGGTTGAACTTCTATAAGTGGCCAGAATGATCACACTAACCACTGACCTTGGGTGCCTCAATACAAAACTACTTATAATTCCCAACTGTTATACATTGGAAGTAATTAAACAGTCCTATTACATACACTACAGGAGGTATGAATGAAGGTTATTATCAAGAACCACCATGAGAATCATCACACTTTCATTTTTTTACTTTAAAAGAACCAACTGAACTGCCACTAGGTGTAATAGGTACTCCCATCAACCTTGAATTACCAACCAGGTCAAGTTCAACTATAAAAACTCTATTAATAACATCCGTATAAGTTGTGATATTCAGTATTAACACATAATATTAAATATCAAATTGAATACCTATATAAAACCTTTGATCCTTGAACTTCTAATTTGTCATTACTTTAGGATAAAATTAAACAAGTTTTGCAAATTAGTTTTCATACTAAGTCACAGTCCTATACTCATACTGGAAGATGAGAAAATACATATACTACACTAATACCATATATTATAGATATAAATTATTAGTGGAAATAACTATAAATTACTTCCAATCTGATCCCTCATGTTTCTTCATTGTAACCATCGAATACCACTATCTCCTACTAGGTCCTTCCATCTTGAAGGTAACACACTTCAATTTTATAGAATCAAGAATTTACAAGAACTAAAAAAGCATCTCTATATTTTTAAACCAATCCTAATCCTCTTGAGGATCATTAAAGCCATGGAAAGTTGGTGGTTTCCATCAAATAAAATATTACGAATGATCTCTAGTTCTATCCATTAAATGTTCCACTACCAAAGCCTGAATGAGAATGGGAATAAAAACTTTTACTAAATCTTGGACAACATACACTGCTATCTCAATAATATTTTGGTTAGCTATAAGATTATCATTCTGTGGTTCACAAGTAGCTTAGTCCCATGGTATCTTTAAAATTATTCCTGGAGGCATGATGCTAAATAACATCAATAGGTTACATGAAATCAATAGAAAGAATACTCTGATAATAAAATCAATAAAGAGATACAAAAACATCAATTATATCTATTAGAATTCATAATTATGGGATTTTATGACACTCAGACCAAGTTTAGGAGTAGATTATATACTAAATAGATAGTTGTTTGGACTAGTGGACCTATTCGATTAGACATGGACATTGAATAATTCACCTGGATAGTTAAAAACCATGAATACTAGTGTTAAATCCATTTATTAGTTTTAACCCTCACGTGGATGCTACTGTATTTTTTTCAATAAATTTTTTTGATTTATTTTGAGATTATTAAGATTCATTATTTATATTTTAAGAACTTATGAATTTATTAGAAGAAGACTGTAATTTTGAAATTGGAGAAAAATAGATAATTAATTTTTTTTCAATATGAATGAATTTATATAAGAGTAATTTTTGTAAGATTAATTAATGATCTAAATTATATAATTATAAAAGGTATGAAATTTCAATAAGGTTCATCATAGACTCCTTCAGATTCATGGACATTCCATAAGATTCATTGTTGTATCATAAGATTCATTTTATACTATATAATAATCACTTTTATATTTTGTAAGAGTCATTTTATAAAATCCTAAGAGTCATTTTACTCTTAGAATATATAATTTGGGATGGAAATATAGAAAATAATAGGATTAATTGGATATACCATAAGATTTATTTACTCTAATGGAAAATAACTTAGTGAGAATTGATAGAGGGAAATTATGAATCCTAGTTTCACAAGGATCATTTCTAGAGATCTCAAGGTTCATTATATTAGTCGTAAACTGCATAATCATTCATTTAAAATACTTGGGTTCAAATCCTAGAAATCCCCTTGGGAGATTTATGATGCAGTCGCTGGCGTCAACAATGATATAGGTAGTGGTGACATAGGCATGACATGGGTAGGTGGCGGTGTAGACATGATGCAGGAAAGGGGTATAGACCCATGGACATGATGATGAAAGAAAGGGCATTTGGTATATCAAAATGAAGGGTCCTTAGATCCATCGAATATTAGTCCAATAGGATTTTAATATATGAATAACTAGGGATAAATGTTTGGGTTATCCCTTAGGGGGGACTATGATCATCTTTTTCAGTTTGTGTGTGTACAGTGTGTATTTTAATGTAATTTTACCCTATAGCACCTCATATATATTATAATGATCATCTTTTAGTAAAATTCCGATGAAAATTTAATTAGATGATTTTCTGTTATCCTAATTTTTACCAAAAATCATGTACTTCCAATTAATTCATGAATCAATCTAAGATTTATGAATAATTTTTAATAGAATATTCCATTAAATGAAGAGATACATCATTCCACCCCTATTCAAATTTTATGGAAAATGGATTTTCACTCACACCGTAAAGTGAGGTTTCGAAGTAAAGGAATAATTTATGTGAACATGCATGTATGTATGGTATGTTTTAGTGCCCATTAATTTTTTAGAAGAGACTCATGGTATTTTTGAACATCACATCAAGAATAAAATCATTAATTTCATGGAATATGGAATAAAGAGAAATTTGACCATGATTTGAGTGAGAATAAAAACTAAAAAAAATAATTAGGAGAAAAATATGTTATTTGATGAAAATTTCTATATTTTAATATGGAAATATGTTCTGATGATTAAAATATAAAAGAGGTGATAAGGGAATTGAGAAAGGGTTTAATAGTATGATACTATACACATGAGTTCTAGAACCATTTTATTAAGGAAATAAGAAGAAGTGTGTTAAAGAAAAGAATAAGTAAGAGATGGAAACTAATTGATATTGAGTCAATAATGGGGAAGATCATATGCACTTGATCCTTATGAAACATGCATTCACTAATGATAACACTTTAAATATGTTTTATTTGGGTTTTTTTATTGAGTGGGTTATTTCATGAAATTATCGTTTCTTCCAATATTTTTGTAAGTTCATGGTCATACCCTTGCTCGAGTTATTTCTTCATAATAATTAAATAAAAATGTATATATGGGATATAAACCACTTCAAACGTTGGAAATAGTCATCTATCATAGAGGTGAACCTCATTAAAAAACAATTATATTTTATCTTTTTATTTATGAATCATTGTGAGAATAAGGGAGTTATGCTAATGAAGCAGAAGAGAGGTTTTGATTTGGATTGAAAATTTATAAACACTGATTCAAACCCCTATTAGTGTTTAATTATTTTAAGCGATCAAACCAATTTGTATCTGATCACATTATCACTCTCAATTCTCTATCATGAATAAATATATTGATCAACACAAATAAATCAATAGAAAAGGCATACCAATATTCAATAGAAAGGGATTCCGTATTTTGATGGGAAGAGTAGTTCCCTACCTTCTATCAATGGCTATTGATGTTCTTTATTTAGTAAAACTATAGTTCAAAGTTCCACCAAATACCTAATTGTGGTATTTTGATGATAAGAAAAATTTTAAAAGTGTTGTAAAGGAAACAAATTTCTTAATATCTACCTTATCCAAGAAGGAACTTACAAAAGTCAAGGGTTGTAAAACTGTACATGCGATTTGGAATAAAATTAATAGAATTTATAAATTCAAAAAGAAGTTAAAGGAATCTATGTTACAATTTAGTAGACTATAGTTTGAATTTTTTATAATGAAATAACATGAATAAGTTGATTATTTTTTTACCAGGGTTAATGTGATTTTCAGTTCCCTTTGAGTATTTAGTGAAACTGCTGAAGTCTCTACTATACTAAAAAAACTTAGGAGAATCCTTATAGAAAAGTTTTATTCCAAGATAATAACCCTTCAAGATATATATATATATATATATTAATGATTTTTCAATTGATTAAATTCATAGAACTCTCATCAAATATGATATGAGAAGAGGAGCACCTCTAAAGAGAAAAGGTAATAAAGAAAATAAAGTTACCTTTAAATATTTAAATAATTTTAGGGTTGAAAATAAGAACATAAACTTCGATAGAGAAGATAATATAGAGGGATTTTATGATAATAATTATCTAATGTCAAGAAGTTTTACATGTGGGAAAGATAATCATAGAGGTTATAATCCTTTAAAATGTCTTAATTATGGAAAGATAATATACTAAGAAGTATACATTGAGAATGAAAATTAAAATGTGTTTGAATTAAATAAGAATAATTAGGGATGATATTTATCATCTCAAAAAGAAATCAAACAATCTTAGCCAAATCCACATTGATAAAGATAATATGATCAAATAAATTGAAATATTGAACAATGAATATTCTATGAAAATTGAAATTATTGAGGATATGGAATCAACAATCATTCTTGGAGATTAAGAAACTTAGAAACCAAAGATGGATATTGTTGAAATTAAGAAGAAAACATAAAAACTCTATTTTGACTAAAAGTAGGGAGCTAAAAAATAGGAGAATATTCCAAAAAACTTTTATATAAAACCTCTTGTATACATGATGGATGATATGAAAATTGAAATTCTATCTAAGATCCATATCAAAATAAAACCATTCATCCAGAATAATCTAGGATCAAGTTGAAATCTATATCATCAAAAAATTTTAAATAGATTGTAAAATATTCTCATATATATAAGGATAAAAATTCATGGAATATCTCTATATTGGTTCCAAAAAATCAATTAATATCCCCACAAAAAGATTTAGTTAAATTAACTAACTAGAATTAGGAGGATATAGGTTGATAATAACCCATACAATAAGAAAAGTTTATCAAATAAGGAGGTCTCAAGTTTACTAATGGTGTTGTGGTGTTTTTGGAAAATGAGCCAATAATTTTTTTGGTGTATTATGTCTCTACCATAACTTATAATGGATCATTAATTAAGGGGGATATAATATAAACATATGAGAACTCAAAAAAAGTTCTAACAACCTAAGAAAAATATTTAAGTGAAAAATAGTTTTGGTATTTGGTAAAAAGTTTGTGGGAAGTATGATCAAGAAGAAAACACATAAAATTAATGTGTTACATTTATCCTAGGTTAACTTTATCTTTTATGGAAATCTAGAAATGTTCATAGTAATTTCCAGTCTAAGAAATAAGAAAATGTGGTTAAAATTTCCTTTAAAGTATGTAAATTTGAGATTACATGGAGTATTGATAGTGGTTTTTCATCCTATATGATAGGTAATTTTAATAAGATTAAAAATGTTAAAAAAATATGAAGGAAGATTCATCACATTTGGTAATTATATCTCATTGAAAAAAGAGTTGTAAATGATAATATTGAAAAGAATCATATTAGTACCAATAATGTATTATTTTTTGATGGACTAAAACATAACTTCAAGAGGGCATCAAAACTATGTAAGGATTGTAATGAAGTGATATTTATGAATAATGTTTATTTGGTGAAGATTTTATTAGATGGAGTATTTTTTAAAAAATTATTGAGGGTATTAGGTAATCTATTTCAAGAAGGAAAAACTAAGAAAAATTGTTACTTGAAGTTTTAAGAGAAAAATAACTTGTGGACTAGAAGGTTTGGTCATCTTGAGAAAAATAATATGAGGAATTTGGTTATAGAATATTATGGGAGAAATATTATGGTTCTGATTAAAGACACTACTATTATTTATAAAATATTTCAAAAAGTAAAAATAGTGAACAAAATTCATAAGGGAGTTGTAATTATTAGTAAAAAACCACTGGATATGGTTTACATTGTAATGGCCTCGTCCCACCCATGATAATGATATTGTCATATTTGGGCCTAGACTACACAGTTTTTATTTCCTTGGGCTCTGAACCTCTTTTGAATGACATGTATCATGTTCCTGTATAAAAAATCTCATGTCTTAAAAAAATTCAAATACTTCAAAAGAGTTGTTGAGCATGATACTTCAATATTTTTCTAGATAAAACCTTTCACCATTAGTAGAATTATATAAAAAATATGTATTTTAATAAAAAAATTAATTCATGAATCCTTATGATATGTGGTTCGACATAAAACCAAATATAAAATACTATATAGTGTTTGGGAACCCATGCATAATAAAATAATAAATGTAGTATTGGTGGTAATTTTGATGAAAAAGAAGAAGATTGAATATTTTTGGGTTACACACCAAATGTAAGTTCTTATAGATAATATAAAAAAAATATGAGATGATTAAAAGTTGTGATAGTGTTATAGTATTTAAAAATAAAGAAAATAATTCTATTATGGAAGATAATAGGGAAGATGTTGTTAGTTCATAACCTATTGAATATACCAAAGAAAACATATAGATTCATGGAGAAGATATAGAATTTTCTTACTTAAAGGATGATATTGAGGAGCTCAAATAAATATGAGTGAATTGTTTATTGAATAATAATTTTAATATTAAGAATATTATTTGATATCAAAGTGTTGATAAAACAAAAAAATATATAGAAACTAATCACACTGTTTTACTATCAAATATTGAAACTCAAACTATTGATGATTAATTTGAGCATAAAAAATGGATTTAAGCTACGAATGAGATGCTAAACCAAGTATAAAAGAATGAAACTTGGTATATTATTCCTAGGCCTAATGAGAAAATTGTCATTAGTGCTAAATTGGTTTTATTGAATGATCTAGATGAGAATGGGGGAATTTTTAGAAACAAATCAAGGTTATTATGCTAGAGATATTCACATATTTAGGGCGTTGACATTCATAAAACCTTTTATCCTATTTCTATAATTGAAATAATCATAAGATTTCTTTTTATTAAATAATTTAGTTTTATGAATGTTTTTCAAATGGATATAAAATTGTCTTTTCTAAATAGTGAGATTGATGAAATAGGTTACATGCAAAACTGATGGGATTTATGATTAACTCAGATGGAATAAAAGTGTGTAATATAAATAAGGCTCTTTATAGATCTAAATGATATCTAAGAGCATGGTACATCAAACTCGATGAATATTTGAGAAGCATGGAATTCAAAAAATAATAGGATGATAGTAATTTTTATGTGAAAATGACCAACACCACATTACTCTTTATTATTGTGTATGTTTATTATATCATTTTTACAATAAATGAAGAGAATTTGTTTGGTAAATTTTATAAATAGATAAAAAATATATCTGATATGTCATTACTTTGTGAAATTAAGAATTTATTGTGTTTATAGATCAGTCAAACTGATGGCTGCATTTCCATTTCTCAATAAATGTATGATAAGGATATATTAACGATATTTGGAATAGAAGAGTATATAGGGGTTTATACACCAATTCAAGTGGGTTAAGATATTATAAATAATGATTACGGGAGAGTCGTTAATGAAAAATAATTTAGAAGATTAATTGGAATACTATTGTACCTAACAAGTTTAAGACTCTATATAGTATATATTGTTACTATTTATACTAAGTATTAATCAAATCCCAAAGAGTCCCATATTTTATAATAAAATATAATTTTGAGATACATCTCAAATAAATTCTATAATGGGTTTATATATTAGAAGAAATTTGAGATGGATTTAAAAGGGTTTATAGAAGCAGACTTGATAGGTGGAGTTGATAATAGGATGTCCACATCTTGCAGAGAATTTTTTATTAGTAAAATCTATGTTACATTGAACTAAAAGTAAACAACCTAAGTTAACTTGAGCTATACCAAATATGAGTATGTGGTTACATCTTTAATAGCTACATAGATGATCTGGATGAAGGATTAACTTTGAGATTTGGAGGTTATTATTATATATCCTATAATCATTGTTTGTGATAATAAAGGTTCCATAATTCTATCCGAGAATATAGTACAACATTATAGAACCAAATGCATAGATATTAAATATCACTTTTTAAAGTAAAAGTTGGATGAAATCATTTTGGAACTAGAATTTATTCCATTTAAGTAAAAAATAGTTAATATCCTCACTAAACCACTTAAAACTAAGTTTTTTGATAATTTTAGGCAGCAAATGAGAGTTTAGACCACTCTCCAAAACTGGGGTATGTTACTTATTGAGTTTCCTCATATCTTTCACTATGTTTGAATTTGTAAAATTGGGGACAAGTAGTCCTTATGGGGAGAAATTTTCTCATATTTTTTTAATCTGTTTTAATGTGTTTTTGAGTGGGTATAGGAAAGTGTTTGAAAATATAAATTTCTTATCTATGTTTGAAGTTATAGAGAGATGTATATTATTGAATTTAATCAAGAATTTCTAAGTCAATTAATCATGTTTTCTACACTAATCATGACTCAAGTATGCTTAGTTTTATTTGGTTTATGTATCACTACTTTGAATTTGTTGTTACCATATTATTCACATTCTCTTTGTCTATATTCTCAATCTGGTGGAGAAAAGGGATTCCCATTTAAGTACTTTTCATAGTTTGAGGGGAGGGGATAATTGAACCTTGAAATCTAAAAGGTATGAAATTATTATGGAAAATAAATCCAAATGGAGAGATTGTTAAACCCACTTGTGGATAATGTTGTATTTATTGTCAATATATCTATTTGAGTTTTTTAAAAGTGTTTTAGATTACTTGTGTTGATTTGAAGAAGTTATATATTTATTTGGAGAAGATTATAATTATGGAGTTGAAGAAAAATTATTATACACATTTCTTTAATGTTTAAATGAGTTCCATAATAGTCATTTACATAAGAGTCATTATTTTTCTAGAGTATAGTATCAAGAAAAGAATGAAATTTCTATAAGGTTCATCACATACTCCATAAGATATTGTTAAAGTGGGTTCCCTAAACCCAAATTTTACAATACTTTTCAAATATCATATCATGTATAGAGTGAGTTATGCATGGTGTATTCTAACCATAATAGTGTTGATATTTTTTCATACACTATTTATATAGTAATTTCCTCAGATTAATTGTCTTATAAAAAGTTTATAGTAGTTATTAGGATATAATGAGTACTTAGTGATACCATGACAGTAATCTTAAACCTATTTCATATGGTCTAGAAACACCATGATCTCAGGTCACATATGATGTGTGATTAGAAAGTGTTGGGGGATCATAAGAATTGAGATTTTTTCTCATGAAGTTTTCACTTAGTGGTTTTGAGTAGATGATATCATGATGACTGAACCCCTAATAGGAACTCCATTTAAATAGATTTTGTACTAGTGGACTTACATATTTGACACATTTATTACCATGAATTGAAAGAACCACTTCATCCCAACTAACAAACATCAAAACCTCTACCAAAACTAACCAAAATACAACCAAACACACCACCACTAAATAATATACAGACAAAAAATACAATTTCCCATTTTATCACTTCATTCCCAATTCCCACATTTATCATTTACCAGCCACATTATGTTAATTTAACCATGTTCATTCCCGATATCAATATTTCACATTAACCTCCCCCTTTTCACATTTCACTATAAAATTCCATATATCATTAGTCACTATTATGGTCATTATGTTCATTCTATGATTTACATTACCAAAATACATATGTATTAATGATTTTATAAGTATATTATCATCCATATTTTCAAGAACTAAAATGTAGCATCTCACCTCGAGTGCCACTGAATAGTTCTCCAAGATGGTGGGCTAGAAGACCACAAGAGTGACTCCCCAAATGCCAGAAGCTACTGACTAGCAGAGAGTGACTAGGGTGTGTCTGTGGGGAGATTATTGCCTCATGGATCAGAGTATGCACAATGGTAAACATGAAATAATAAGAGGTGGAAGCATAAATAATAATAGATAATAGCGGTAATAAATAAATAAACCAAGTATAATAAATAACCAATTAGAAGAACATTAATAAATAAATGGGTACAAAATATGATGTCCATTTTATGATTCTATACAGAAATATGAGCAAATGGGAACAAGGGATATAAAGAATATATTACATTACATACAAAACTTCAAAAGGCCAAAAATTACTACAAAACATCCCAAGCATAGGCTCAGTCCCCTACCCCCAAACTCCATCCTAAGAAACATATAAATCAAGTATTAGAAGCAACATGCTTCCATTTATCCATACATGTGATCATAAAGTATACTCAGATACCAAAAAATGACCAAGATGGGTGTGAGATATGATCTCAGTAGGCCGACACCCACGATGTTTAGGATGATCCATTTCATGATGTAAATAAAGACAATGTGCCTCATATAAATAAAACCAGAGAATTAATAGAGAATACATGTAAAACTTGGTCTAGGTTCCTAAATAGACACCCTTCCTATACTACCTACTTCGACCTAAGATAGAAATCTAAATGAGGTACCTGTGCAATTCGTTATATTCATGCAAGGTCCATTACAATTTAACCAACCAAGGTGAAATAATAAATCACCAAGCTTGTGTTTTATATTTGGAGGTCATAATGTAAAGTCATTATATAAGCATGATAAAAATATAAATAAGAAACAGTTCAAGAGAAGCAGGCATGCATTCCATCAATCTGTCAAATCCATTGGTGGAGTCCTAAGACCATCTAAGGTGATCTAAATAGAATCCCATGTGTCTCTATGAATGTCTCCAAATAACCTAATACATCTGATCTAATCCTAACATAGCTCTTAGGGGGTTACCGATCCCCATAGGTTGGAGAATAACACCTGAAATCATACAAAATGAGAGTGGGAATGAATTTTCCACAAACATTTCAAAAGTAAGATAAAAATACAATATACATATAAGAAAAATACATTGGTAGAAGTGTAATATAAATCAAACAGGTTCAAAAAAACCCAAATTACTATAACAAAGTAATGGAAAAACTAAAAGAATAGTCCAAGTCCCAACAAACACAACTCTCAAATTCCATTGATCAATAGCTAGAACTACCTACAAGTGGTGATTTACCATTGTAGAAACCTATAAAGAGATAATTTAAAAACACCAGAAGTAACATGTAGAGTTTAACCTAAAATCCTATTAGGGTCACACCAAGGATTCAATAATATATGATAATATTTAATTAAAAAATTAAAGAGCTTTCAATTTTCAAATAAATAGGTTTGTAATTTCAAAATCATATTTAAATAAGCCATGATTTACATTTATAAATATGTAATACACTTTAAATAATGTAAATACTTTAAACAAATGTATTAAATAAATTTTATTCTAAAAAATAGTTTGTATAAATGAGAAGTCATGTGAAATAGTTTATAATAATGACATATGTTCATTTGAAATACAAAAAAGTGAGAAACATAGTTATATTCCTAAGAAGGTATGATAGTTACAGGATATAGGGACTCTACACTCTAGGTGACATGACAATATGCACATACATCCATTTTAACTTAGTCCAAAGAGAACTCATTACTATCGCCTATGTGATGTGACATGCTACATTTATATTTTGGAACACTGTAAAGCGTAAAGTGATGTCCAAATAGATCACTAACTAAATAAGTACCTCATGTTCTCTAATAACAAATTAATGATGGTAAATTTACATTAAGATATATTAAAATAAAATTCATCCCATTATCCATTTTAAATATGCAAGTTTTATATTTAAAAACCACAACGTGTTTTTGGTCAGAATATGCATTTTTCCGAGATAAAACCCGAAGGTTTCTATCAAAACCATTTAAATACATTTTTATCAAATAAAATTTGAAATAAATTTCGTCAAATTAATTTTCACAATTTTACATCAAACCAATTTCACAATTTAAATTCCATAATTTAAATTTCACTAATTTCTATCAATTTCTCAAACACACCCCAATTCACTAGAATTTGGGGGTTTTCCTGATTTTGTGCCAAAAAAATATCCAAAACCAAATTCCCAAATTATATAGAATTGGGGTTTTAATAAACCAATTAAAATTAGTTTCATTAAAATGTATTTAAATTGAGAAATTGAAATTAAATCAAGCAATTATGGTTAAATCAAATTTGGCCATCATAATGGAACCACCTACCTTTCTCACAGAAATAAAAAGCATGTAACTAAACCCACCAATAAGAAGGAAGGTGCATAAGATCTTGGAACTCAACCTAGAAACAAGATCCATCAACATGGATTTTATATCCATCAATACATAGATGATCCATCAAACCCCAAGGAATAAAAGGGAAGGATATGAAGAGATAAAGATAATTCTTACCCGGTGAGTCACACCGCAACCAAAATGATGATTAATCACCATTAGAAACAACCCAGAAGGGTTTGAGTGCCCCAAAATCACATGGAAATGGATCTTGAGTTAATAGTAATGAAAATTGAAGTGGGAAAATAGAGATTTAATTAGTGAAGACTGTTTAAAAACTACACCTAGGACATTAAACGATGTGTAACCCAATTACACATTTTATAATTGATAATCCCCATAATTGTCGAAAAACCAATCAACTTTTAATAAAATAGGAGTTATTATTATTTTATAATTTACATATCCTGTAATCATACTAAAAACATGTAAATTTATAGCAGATTGTAGAAAAAATATGTTTCCGCTAAGAATCTAACACATATCTGACTTCACCATTACAGGTATTGTCCCAATTCTTTCTCGGCCCTAACCAGACAATGGAAAAAGGAAAACATGACAATGTTTAAAATTTACGTACCAGAAGAGTAATAGGATGTTACAACCTCCATACCATAAAAACTTTATGTACCTATAAAGCATGTCAAGAAGCTTCTATACAAAAAAGGTGAGGCCACTGATCTCTCATCTGTGCCTCGCATTCCCATGTCTCATAAAAATTAAAATTGTGCTGCCATAGCACTCGAACCAAAGGTATTGAACTTCCACAAAGTACCTTTGTTTCACAATAAACTATCATATCTGGTTGTTCAGTCATGAATAAATCAGGTTCAATCTCAAGATAACTTTAACTCAAAACATGATATGGATCAAATAGACACTTTTGTAGCTAAGATACATGGAACACACTATGTATCGACTCTATCAGATGAGGAAGTGATAAACGATAAGAAACATTTCCCAACTGCTCAACAACCATAAAAGGTCCCACAAAACAAGGAGAAATCTTACCTTGCCTCCCAAGATGTCGATGACCCAACCGAGGTGAAACATTCAAGTTTACCTTATCACCAACTGATAATTACAATATCCTGCAATGATAACAATCATAAGACTTATAACAGCTCTATGCCATCAAAATTCTATGATGAATTAATTTTTTTGTTATCACTTGAACCATGCTCGGACCAACAAAGGAACTTTCACCGATCTTCGACCAAAATAACATAGATTTGTAATACCTACCATAAAAGGCCTCAATAGAAGCCATTATGAGCATGGATTGGTAACTGTTGTTATAAAAAAAACTCAAAAAACCCCAAATTATGTTCCCAAGATCCACCAAAGTCGATATCACAATCACGAAGAATATCCTCAAGAATTTATATATATATTTCTATATGGACATCAAACTGAGGATGGTATGTTGTACTCAAATGGATGTGATATTCCAGTGCCTCTTGAAAGACTCTCCAAAAAGGATAAGTGAACCAAGGATGTATTTTAGAAAATAAATCATATGTAACTCCATGAAAACAAACAATCTATTTAACATAGAGATTTACCAACTCCTCAACTTTGGTTGTCTCATGAATGGGTATAAAGTGTGATGATTTAGTGAGACTATTGATAAAAATACACATCACATTACACTTACTATGGGTACAAAAAAACCCAACCACATAATCCGTAGAGATCTCATCCCACTTCCAAGTAGGTACTGGAAGTGGATGAAGGAAACCCGAAGGTTTTTGGTGCTTGAACTTCGCCTGCTGGAACATATAGAAATGAGAGAAAGACTCAGCAATGACCCAAATCATACTTGGACACCAGAACTAAAACTTAATATCATATAATATCTTCATGTTTCAAGGGTGCACAACCCACTTGGAGTTATAGAAGTCTCCCACAACAACTTTACTTACCGCTAACATCACAACAAATAAATTTTTATATAATAGAATTCCCTATTTTGATAAAGACCACTCGATAATTGTCTCCACACTATAAAGAGAGTATCTAATGGTATAGAAATAATCTTCAAGATTTTATTCCTAATGAATCATCTCAAGAAGAGAGGATGTCAACTAGACACTGGCTAAAGAAACCTTAGCCTCAAATTCCTCGACTCTAATATGTAATTTTGAAAAGTGAGACATCAAGTTACACTCTTCTGAAAATTATTTCACTACCTGGGTTAGAAGTTTCTTGCTCAAATCATCTAAAACAACATTCCCTTTCCCTAGGGTATAAGAGATTTTGAAATTGAAAGACTACATATATTCAACCCAATGCCTCTAGCTGAGATTTAAATATTTTTGAGAGTAGATATAACTCAATATCTTATGGTCTAAATACATGGTAAACATTTATCCGTAAAGTAAGTGCTACCAAATATTAATCGTGTGCATCACAGTTTCAAGTTCAAGGTCTTGGATCAGATAATTCCTCTCATGTGGCCTAAGATGAAGAGATCCATAGGCAACAACATGACCAACTTGCATAAGAATGAAATCCAAATATGAACCCGATGCCTCAAATAATACAACATAACCCTACCCAAACTATGAGAGAGTCAACTCTGGTGCAATCATCAAAAGGAATTTTAGCTCAAAAAAAGAATTTTTACATTTTTCATCCCAAGAAAAAAATACTCTTTTCTAAGTTAGTGCAATCATCAGAGAATCCAACTTTGAGAAGTGCATAACTGAACCGGTGATAATAGCTAGAAAGATCCCAGAATCTCCAAATATCAAAGACATTTCATAGTTTATCCAAAGACATAACAGCCTTCACCTTTAAGGATCAACTAATATTACTTGTTCTAACACCACATGTCCCAATAAAATCACTTTCCAAATCTTTAATTCACATTTCTAAATATTGGCATAAAGTTGGCGATTCCTTAGCAAACATAGAAATGTTATTGGATGACGAACAAGATATTCCTTATACATATATTAAATGGGGATTTCATCCATAAATACCACCATGAAGGTATCAAGATACTCATGGAAAATCATGTTCATAAAATCCATAAATATTGTAAGAGAATTGGTTAAACCAAAGGGAATGCCAGGGTAATAATAATGGTTGTACCTGCTTTAAAAGGTTGTTTTTTGAATGAAATATTCTTTTATCCTCAAATAATGGTAAATGGATCAAATATAGATCTTCCAAAACTACATCACCCATTTCAACTGATAAAAAAAATAATAAATTCATCGAAGAAACTATTTTTTTCTTTACTATAAATCGATTGAGTTATTGGTAATCAATGCATAGGTGAAGTGAACCATCACATTTCTTAGCAAAGAGAACTGACACCACCGAAGGTGACACACTCAGGTGTATACATCCTTTATCTAAGATATTATCCAAATGATTCTTCATCTCTTTCAGTTTATTTGGTTCCATGTGATAAGAGGGAATAAAAACTAGTTGAGTAACATGAACTAATTCAATAGAAAACTCAAACTCCCTAACTGGTGGAAAACTAGAGAAGTCAGAAGGAAACATGTTGGGAAACATGAAGACTACTAAATGGATATCACTACTCAAAGATTACTACTCTGGATCAAAAGAAAACATAGATATCAATTTCACAAACTCCTGATAAGAAGGTATATCTCTTATCGACCTTGGGTCCCATTCTCCTTATAAGACATGAAACACACCATTGAGTATAGTAAAAGAGACCCATCAAAGATAACAATTATTTTGGGATTTATTTTTAATTAACCAATCCATCCTAAATATGATGTCAAATGGTTTCATGTTGAGAACCAGAAAACTCTAAGAAAGATCGACATCCAATAGAGAGAAAACACTAGCGGGACTATGGAGAACCTTCTATATATCTTGGTACTAAAGGGAGTAGTAATATCCATTTCACAAGATAAAATTTATATAGGAATATTAATCATATTAACAATACAGATTGAAATAAACAAATGTGATACACCTATATCAAATAGAGAAGTAAATAATGAAAAATCTATAGTGATGGTACCTCTCACAATCACTGGACCCTTATCTACTTTCTCTGGATAATCTTACATATGTGAAGAATCTTCATTCCTGATGATTGTGAATGGAACCCTTTGTACATGATGCATCTGATTGACCCACAATTTTAGAAGTATATGATGATCCGATGCCACTACACAAAGTGGAATAAACATGGAAATATCTATTAAAGTGACCGAATGTTTGTAGGATCCAAAATTCTTGGATTCCATAGTGCAAACCCACTTTGAATTCCCTAGCTTTCTAGACTAGTAGAAAATCATAGTACCTATTTCAAGCACTACAAGAGGATTAGAATAACCCTACTATAGATAACCACAATGATAGTCATCACACTTTCAATTTAATTTAAAGTAACCCACACTACCAATGAGAGAGAAAGAAACTCCTAATTACCCTAACTTTCCATCCAGGTCTATTTTTACCATTAGCACTCTATCCTGTACATCAGCATAAGAAGGAAGCATCAAAAAGAAAACCTAAGAAAAAATATTTGATATAGTTCCAACTCAAACCATTGAGTGTTCATTTTATCATTTGATACCATCACATGTTCCAACTGCACTAGATTAGAAAAATTATTTTCACACTCTATTGTCATCTAGTCATCCTACACATGTTTGAAAAACCCTATAGCTTTGGATAACACCATAGAAACTAGATAGAACTGGTTTGTGAAAAGATACTTGAATTATTTTCACTCTAATCACTCAAGTTTCTTCCCTGTCACCAATATATACCACCATATCTTTCTCATTCCTTCTAACATGAAGGTGGTACAACTCACCTTGATTTCATTAGTTGTCTCCAAGAACCCAATAAAATGCTCGAGCCTGCTCAATCATTCCTCATACTTCTAAGGATCATTTTATATCTTGAATGCTAGTGGATTCTAGTGAAGGAACTATTAAGAATGGTCTTAAGATCATCCCTTTTAGGTTAAATAGTTGGAGCCTGAATGGGAACTAGTGGTGGTGCCTTTACCAGATCTTGGAAAATATGCACAATCACCTCAACTAGACTCTAGTCCACAAGAGGATTTTCCCATTGAGGTTTAGGAGTATCTTCCTCTTGGGTTCGAGTCACATGTATTATCGAAGGCATGATGCTACAAAACATTAGCAGAAAATAAGTAAGACATCATACTAACACTCAAATAGATCAACAAGAGAAATTAATCCCAACAAATAGAACAAAAAAGATTTGGATTTCAATTTATTCAAATCAAAATATAGAAAAGACTAGAACTAATCATTAAGATGTATTTACCAAATAACCCCTAGAAAATTAAGGTTCATTATGGTGATAGATGGGTAAACACTCAATAATAACTACCTCCTTGGTCTTGAAAATATTACATAATGCATACTGACTTCAAGACAAAAAGATCAACCTGGATGTTTGATACCACTTTGACACAAACAATACCGGGTACCCTAGTTACTTCATAACTGGGTCAGTCCTAGCATAGCTATAAGAGTTTTCTTGATCCCCATGAGTTGGAAACTAGTACCTGGAGTCATAAAAAATGAGAGTGGGAATGAATTTTCCACAAACATTAAAGAATAAAGATAACAAGACAATATTAATATAATAAAAACACCACTCGGAGAAGTGTAAGAGAAGTCAAATAGGTATAAAAAACCCAAATTACTAAATAAAAGTACCAAAAAAACTAAAAGAATATTCGAAGTCCCAAAAAACATAACTCTTTAAGTCCACATATCAACAACTAAAACCACCTCCAAGTGGTGCTTTACCCATTCACGAACCTAAAAGGAGATAATATAAAAACACCCAAATTCACATGTAGGGTGTGAACTAAAATCCAAGTAGGGTCTCACTAAGGATTCTAAAATAGATGATAAAATTTAATTAACCAAATAAATAAATTCAATTTTCAAATAAACATGTTAGAAATTTCAAAATAAAATTTTAAAAAATAATGATTTACATTTAAAAAGATGCAATAAATTTAAAATTATGTAAATACTTTAAGAAAATATCTTAAACAAACACTTTTATATAAAACAGTTTATATAAATCATAAGGCATGTAAAAGGGTTTATAATAAGGGAATATATTCATTTGAAATACAAATAAGTGATAAAATGGTCATATTACTAAGAAGGTATGATAGTTCTAGTATATAAGTGTAGAGACTCGAAGCTTGACGTACATAGACATTACATTACTTTTTCGGAATACTTAATACATAACAAAAACAGACACACAAGGATCTTAATAGTTTAGTGTCTTTGGAAACTTGGAATATAAACTTCCAATCATGTTGAAAGATCTTCAACAACTCCTATGACAATCTTCCCCTTTTTATTTCCTTACCTAAAACCTTTCTTTATTTCCTGGGGAAAATAAAACATAAAAAGGGTGATCTCAAATGCTCAGTAAGGGGAAAAATAGAGAACATAAAACAATCCATAAACATTTGAAAGCAAAAACATGAACATGAAATTTAAACATCAAAATCTTGAGCAAAGACATAAATCGTGGAAGTACTTAAGGAATATATCATAATGGAACATAAACCATGATAAAATATAATGGGAATAAAACATGTAATTGTGGCAACCATTAAGCACATGATATGATTTCCATAGTATCCAAGACATTACTTCCATGACCATCTTAGTGGACAAAGTCCCTTTCTGAATTGAGTTCACTCCTCATTTCAGTCCTGTAACACTGAACCAGATTAACTCACCGTTCCAGCCATGTCTATCTCATGAGATATAAATCTTTACCCAATGAATTGGAGGGAGATATAGGTCCCACCCATCTCATAATGAAATCATTCATACTTGTGCCACAAAATAAACATACATCATTCATAATAACCCAATAAATAAAATGGGTTTTAGAAACATCATACCATCATCACATAATCTATATAAAACAAATGGAAATTTCATCATAAGAAAAGTGAAACCATGTAAATCATAGATAAATTAAACTTGAAACATACACATATGAAATAATTTAATCTGAGATGGAAAAATGGTTTTGATAAAACACTTGAAATGAATTCTTGAGGAAAATATCCTTTCTTATTAAAAATCAATTTCTTTTCACAAAACATCATGCAATTTTAAAAGAAAGAGATTTTGTTGGATATATTCATGAAATATTTTGGAGGAAGCTTCATGAAAATAAGGCTTTATAAAACCGTGAAAATCCTTTCATTCTATATAAGTTAAAAAAACATTCTCCTCGTACTTTTTTCGGAAAAGTCAAAAAGTACCTCGTAACGTAAATAAAAGAAAGATTCCTTCCATAACACGTGGAAAAAGTAAAAAAAAGGTTAAAAAGGACTTTAAAAATACATGAAAACATTTTTATAAAACTTGGTCATGGATGATAGAAATAACCACAGTAAATACTTATGAATAAGCAATCTCGGATAAAAATGAGATTTGAAAAATTATCCCTTACCTTAGGTCCGATATGCTTCGTACATATCTGAACCTCCTGTATAATGATTTAAATAATGTCATTGACTTATTATAGAATCATATTTATTGTTATTATATCATATATGGTTCACTTATGACTTTATATTACCCGTTCTTTTGTAAGTTCCATGTTAAAGCAGCGTTTTGGGTAAAATCGTTTTATTTATCTTACATGTTTGGACATGTTGTTCTTGATATTATTACTTATATCCTGATTTAATTAATTCCAGAATGTAAAAAATGATTTATATAAAATATATATACATCATATACATATATATATGATAGATCGATAAATGGAATGAAATACACCGTTCATGGAGATGGTAGGCCGTACGTACGCATGAACGCTGTTTTCGTTTCCTTATTGAATTGAATGGAATTAAGTAGATGACATACATATATATATATACATAATTAAAGTATCATTATTATGTAATATATTTCATTATTACTTATTATATATACTTTATAATCATTCATGAATGGTTAACATGGAGAATGAATCTCATCGCGTCATGGAGACGGTATTCCGTACGTACGCACGAGCGATGATATCGTTCCCATGATCGTGGAATTGTATTGGAGTGTATGTATACTATTTCAGAATCAATATCACTTTACAATAATCATATATAGTTATTATTTACACCATTATACCCATCCAAGTAAGGTGGGGGTGGAAAATAGATTACACCACGGCGTGGAGACGGTATTCCGTACGTACGCACGCGCGGTGATTTCATTTTCTATAGGATGGATAGATGGTGAAATAGGGTTGTTTCATACTTATAATAACATACCAGTATATGATTGATACTGATGTTATTACTTCATAATGAAACAACTAAATAAGAATAAGTGGAAGTAGAAATAAAGTTGAAAGAACCGGTAACGGATATTACCTCTTCTTTGAAGCGCCTCTTTGAGACATCCTCTTAGGGCACTAAAATTGGTCTTTGAAGAAGACCCAGAACTCTAGGATGTTTATAGGGAAGTGGAGAAGATAAGTTTTTAGGGTTTGGCCGAGCTTGAAGGCTGAAATTGGTGTTAGGAAGAGAGGGATGATGTGCCCTTTTATAAGGGAGGAGAGGGGCACCTTAGGAAAAAATAAAAATATTATTTTATTATAAAGTCATATTCAGTTTTTAATAGCTCCAAATTGATTTATTTAGAAGCTAAGGTGGGGATGGGTCGAAATAATCTCATCCAATATAATTTAGACAAGTTTAGGTTTCTATTTTAACCTTCTCATTTATATTTAACTTTATGTTAGATAATTTAACTTTTACCGTGTCTTCTTGTTTTCTTACACTATAAGGTTAATAAACTTACTATAACAAGACAAAATAACCCCAAGTTGTTTATTATTAATATATATAACCTTATATAAGTCATTTTGATGAACCTTAGATTTTTAGGAATAAAATAACAATTAATAATATAATATTTGTTTTAAAAACTATTTTATGTCAATTTTGACAATATTTTGTAATTGATTTTTGTGAAAATCATAACAGAAATATTATTTCGAAAAAAGTTAATTAAATCAGTAATAATATGTAATATTAACCTATAAAATTATTGGAATTCATAAAATGTCTCAAATTACATTTATTTGGGTATTTATAACATCAATTATGTCAATATTTTATTAATAAGATAATTACTGCATCATCATTGTGTCATACATAAATTAAATTATTCAATGTTTAAAAATTACAAATAAAATACCATTATGTAGGAAATATTTTTATATTTCGAATTAATATTTATAGTGTAATTTATCTTATGTATAACCCATTATTAAAAATGATTTAGTTATTAAACTTTGATTTTAACTATTTTAACCCTTCTTTAAATAAATTAATAATAAATGTCCTAATCTAATCCAAGTGGGACTAAATGATCATATTTTATTCATAAGGTTGTTTTTGGTCGAATTACACTTATCAAATAGTATTAGGACATGTGTTAGGGTAATAATAATAACATTTTTACCCTTAATTACCCTATTTACTTTTAACCGTGGTAAAAAAAGTAACAAGTTACTATTCACCAAAAATTATTTTCATCTCATTGAACCACATTTTAGTCCTTGATATTAACCATGTCTCTCGTATTTTTGAAATTCCACTCACAGAAGCGGTAAAATTATGTTTTTTTGTGAATTTCCAAATTCTCCTATGAGGTGGGTAAAAGACGGTGAAAAGTTCAATAAAATTTTTATATATCTAAAATTATTATAAAATGAATCCAATGACTTAAATTGAACTTATATAGGTATTATGTATCAATTTTTACCTAAATAAATTTAAATAAAATAAATAATTATTTAAATAAAAAGTCGGTTTTTGAATAGTAACCCAGTGTTTTCACTATTCATCAAAAATTGAAAGTTTTCAGAAAAATACAAAAAATTCACCCTAGGCCAATTTCGATATTCCTAATCCAAAAATGAATTCCATTTCAAAAGATAAAATTTATTATATTTCAAAAAGTGGGTATTACTATTCATAACAGCTTGTTTATATAACATATCGTTGTTTAGCGAAACTCGGTATTGCGTACAACACACGCTATCATGGAAGGTCGCGATTGGGTGTAATGAAAGCCAATTTAGGGATACGTGTCATGCAAGCTATTTTTGGTGTAGCATAAAACACAAGACATTAATGAAATTAAAAATAATATTTTTCATAAAATCTCAGGGTGTTACATTCTACCCCCCTTAAAATGAATTTCGCCCTCGAAATTTGTCGGGGTTATAAATGGTTTATTACTCGAAAGTTTATTTAATAGAAACCCACATCGTAAAAAGGAATACCAAAACCAATCTTTAAAAACTAAAGTATGAAATGTAACGGTTACCCAAATTAACTAATCACTGGGTTTCCACATATGAGAACATAGGTGAAAATATGGATATGGAAGAAAAATATAACCATCATGTTATGATGGAGAGTGGTAGAGGACATGGATATAAAAAAGCCAACAATCACAAATCCATAGATTTGTGATGATCTAAGGTACCATCTGATTCATCAGATATAAGGGAACTAGGACAACATTTTTGGTTTTCAAGATCATTTCCCTAAAGTTGAAGAAATTGGAATTATAAGAAATACTTTCTTGATTTTGGTACAGTCTCACCGTTGGTCGTTCCTTGGAAAATTACCACTCCATCTCTTAAAGAAATGAAGTTGAATTTTTCTTCCATGAAGTGTTAGTAGATCATGCAATAGAATGATAGGTCATTCCATCTGTCTCAAACAAAAGTTATTAAATATACATAAGTCCATATATAGTGATATTAATCGTATATGGTTCCTAACATTGACTTATACTTCATACATCATAACGCTTAATAAAATAAAACTAGTTTCTACTAACCAGGGAATTCCTATAGGCCAGTGGTAGGTGATAAAGGCCAGTCGCACTTCGATTGTGGGTTTGATTCCCACATCCTTGTCTGACACGATGGGCTGTCGCCCGTCCCGCAGGTTGTCCTTTTTCTAAAACTACATTACTATAACATCCCATAAATAATATCGAAAAATGTTCTATCCTTAAAAAATAATAACTTATGTCCAACATAATCCATTCCAATCTTTAGGCTTATCTAAAATACTTTGGTCCAATCTCATAGTATAAAGAAAACAATTACTAGAAAGGTTATCTACCAAGAATGTGAATACAAGCATTTATCTCACATATATCATAAGATATATCTTGTTGGTTGCATTCCAAACACATGAATACCTTATTCATATATTCTCTTGAAACATAAATTACCGTAGAATCTTAGTGAAAACATGAATACTGTCAAAAGGTAACTCTTTCCACATACCAAAATCCAAAAAATATATATAATCAAACCATAATATCACTTAGTCCTTATATCAGTCATGAGCTCATGAATACAATCAAACATCTCATTATCTTCTTATCCCTTCATTATGCGGATATCATCTACTTTCCAAAAATATCTGAATAAACTTCCATGGTTACCGATACCATTCAAAATATACTTCCAAATACTTTAGAAAAAACAATAGTGCAATAATCCTTAGATGATTCTTTATTCCATAGTACCATACATTATTCTTTATAAACATACAATCATTCCACTAACTTATTAAACAACTGACTGAGCTTCATCATTTCTTTCATTTGATATTTCATTTGTAGTCTCTTCATCATCATCCACATAAATACTACTCATATGACCATGATGATTCTCTTCATGAGATTTTCCCTTAGGGCATTGGTTTGCATAATGCCCATACATTCCACATTTAAAACATCTAATCATTGTTGATGTCGTAGCAATACCATTATCCTTGTCCATGGTTTTGACTGAACCTTTTCCGTTTCACTTACTGGATTTGTGTCCATCTTTTCCAAACCCAAATCATCTTCCAGTTCCTTTGAAACAATCTCCCCGATGCCTCTTCCCACATGATTTACATGAGGGAAATTGAACTTTCTTTCCTCTATGATCATCATGAAACTCCATCTTTCTCTTATTATCTGAGTCGGGAAACTTACAAAAGTTGAGATTATTGATCATATTATGAGATTTCTGATTAGTCATAATAACTATGTTTGGACTTCCAAATCCCGTTTCATTTGGTTTCTCATGAAGAATATCATTCTATTCTCCGTCAAATCCTCCATTATCGTGAATCTACCTGTTTCAGCCATTTTCTAAAACCCAAAAAGAATAGTGTGAGAGGCAAAAATCATACTAGAAAAAACAACATAGTAAAGGGGGAGTACCCTCAATATCTAACATCTTAGGTTAAATTCTAAGATCATTACCTTAGTTCTAGGACTATATCCTATACACATACTTATCCTTAGGGACATAACTAGACATACCTTAGAAATATCTCTAGGGATCTCACTAACATTTTCACATCCTAGTTTCCAAAGGTTGACTAAACCTTTCCTTTGATACCAACTGTAGAGACCTGAATCTTGATGTACATGGACATTACATTACTTTTTCGGAATACTTAATACATAACAAAAACAGACACACAAGGATCGTAATAGTTTAGTGTCTTTGGAAACTTGGAATATAAACTTCTAATCATGTTGAAAGATCTTAAACAACTCCCATGATGATCTTCCCCTTTTTGTTTCCTTACCTAAAACCTTTCTTTATTTCCTAGGGAAAATAAAACATAAAAAGGGTGAGCTCAAATGCTCAGTAAGGTCAAACATAGAGAACATAAAACAATCCATAAACATTTGAAAGCAAAAACTTGAACATGAAATTTAAACATCAAAATCTTGAGAAAAGACATAAATCATGGAAGTACGTAAGGAATATATCATAATGGAACATCAAGCATGATAAAATATAATGGGAATAAAACATGTAATTGTGGAAACCATTAAGAACATGATATGATTTCCATAGTAGCCAAGGCATTACTGCCATGACCATCTTTGTGGACAAAGTCCCTTTCTGAATCGAGTTCACTCCTCGTTTCAGTCCTGTAACACTGAACCAGATTAACTCACCGTTCCGGCCATGTCTATCTCATGAGATATAAATCTTTACCCAATGTATTGGAGGGAGATATAGGTCCCACCCATATCATAATGAAAACATTCTTACTTGTGCCACAAAATAAACACACATCATTCATAATAACCCAATAAATAAAATGGGTTTCATAAACATCATCCCATCATCACATAATCCATATAAAACAAATGGAAATTTCATCATAAGAAAAGTGAAACCATGTAAATCATAGAGACATTAAACATGAAACATACAGATATGAAATAATTTCATCTTAGATGGAAAAATGGTTTTGATAAAACCCTTGAAATGAATTCTTGAGGAAAATATCCTTTCTTCTTGAAAATCAATTTATTTTCACAAAATGTCATGAAATTTTAAAAGAAAGAGATTTTTTGGATATATTCATGAAATATTTTGGAGTAAGATTCATGAAAATAAGGCTTTATAAAACTGTGAAAATCCTTTCATGCCGTATAAGTTAAAAAAACATTCTCCTCATACTTTTGTCGGAAAAGTCAAAAAGTACCTCGTAACGTAAATAAAAGAAAGATTCCTTCCATAACATGTGGTAAAAGTAAAAAAAGGGTAAAAAGGACTTTAAACATACATTAATTTTTTTTATAAAACTTGGTCATGGTTGATATAAATAACCCCAGTAAATACTTACGAATAAGCAATCTCGGATGAAAATGAGATTTGAAAAATTATCTCTTACCTTAGGTCCGATATGCTTCGTACGTATCCTAACCTCCTGTATAATGATTTAAATAATTTCATTGACTTATTATAGAATCATATTAATTATTATGATATCATATATGGTTCACTTATGACTTTATATTACCCATTCTTTTGTAAGTTCCATGTTAAAGCAGCGTTTTGGGTAAAATCGTTTTATTTATCTTACATGTTTGGACTTGTTGTTCTGGATATTATTACTTATATCCTGATTTAATTAATTCCAGAATGTAAAAAATGATTTATATAAAATATATATTCAGCATATACATATATATATATGATATATCGATAAATGGAATGAAATACACCGTTCATGGAGACGGTAGGCCGTACGTACGCATGAACGCTGTTTTCATTTCCTTATTGAATTGAATGGAATTAAGTAGATGAAATACATATATATATATATATATATATAAATAAATCTAGTATCATTATTATGTAATATATTTCATGATTAATTATTATATATACTTTATAATCATTCATGAATGGTTAACATGGAGAATGAATCTCATCGCGTCGTGGAGACGGTATTCTGTACGTACGCACGAGCGATGATATCATTCCCTTGATCGTGGAATTGTATTAGAGTGTATGTATACTATTTAAGAATCAATATCACTTTAAAATAATCATATATAGTTATTATTTACACCATTATACCCATCCAAGTAAGGTGGTGGTGGAAAATATATTAAACCACGGTGTGGAGACGGTATTCCGTACGTGCGCACGCGCGGTGATTTCGTTTTCCGTAGGATGGATAGATGGTGAAATAGGGTTGTTTAATACTTATAATAACATAACAATATATGAGTTATACTTATGTTATTACTTCATAATGAAACAACTAAATAAGAAGAAGTGGAAGAAGAAATAAAGTTGAAAGAATCGGTAACAGACATTACCTCTTCTTTGAAGCGCCTCTTTGAGACCTCCTCTTAGGGCAATAAAATTGGTCTTTGAAGAAGACCAGGACCTCTAGGATGTTTCTATGGAAGTGGAGAAGATAATTTTTCAGGGTTTGACCGAGCTTGAAGGCTCAACTTGGGGTGAGGAAGAGAGGGAGGAGGTGCCCTTTTATAAGGGAGGAGAGGGGCACCTTAGGAAAAACAAAAAATATTAATTTATTATAAAGTCATATTCGGTTTTTAATAGCTCTAAATTGATTTATTTCTAATATAAGGTGGGGAAGGGTCTAAATAATCTCATCCAATAGAATTTAGACAAGTTTAGGTTTCTATTTTAACCTTATCATTTAGATTTAACTTTAAGTTAGATAATTTAACTTTTACCGTGTCTTCTTGTTTTCTTACACTATAAGGTTAATAAACTTACTATAACAAGACAAATGAACCCCAAGTTCTTTATTATTAATATATATAACCTTATATAAGTCATTTAGACGAACCATAGATTTTTAGGAATAAAATAACAATTGATAATATAATATTTGTTTTTAAAACTATTTTATGTCAATTTTGACAATATTTTATAATTGATTTTTTTAGAAATCATAACAGAAAGATTATTTCTAACAAAGTTAATTAAATAAGTAATAATATGTAATATTAACCTAGAAAATTATTTTAATTCATAAAAAGTCTCAAATCACATTTATTTGGCTATTTACAACATCAATTATGTCAATATTTCATTAATAAGATAATTACGGTATCATCATTGTGTTATACATAAATTAAATTGTTAAATGTCTAAAAATTAAAACTAAAATACCATTATGTAGGAAATATTTGTATCTTTATAATGAATATTTATAGTCGAATTTATATTATTTATAACCCTTTATTAAAAATGATATCGTTATTAAACTTTGATTTTAACTATTTTAACCCTTCTTTAAATAAATTAATAATAAATGTCCTAATCTAATCCATGTGGGCCTAAATGATTATATTTTATTCCTAAGGTTGTTTTGGGTAGAATTACACTTATCCAATAGAATTAGGACATGTTTTAGGGTAATAATAATAACATTTTTACCATTAATTACCCTATTTACTTTTAACCGTGGTAAAAAAAAGTAAAAAGTAACTATTCACCAAAAATTATTTTCATCTCATTGAACCAAATTTTAGTCCTTGATATTAACCGTGTCTCTCGGATTTTTGAAATTCCACTCACAGAAGCGGTAAAATTATGTTTTTTGTGAATTTCCAAATTCTCCTAGGAGGTGGGTAAAAGATGGGGAAAGTTCAATAAAATTTTTATATATCTAAAATTATTATAAAATGACTCTAGTGACTTAAATTGAACTTATATAGGTATTATGTACCAATTTTGACCTAAAATAAATTTAAATAAAATAAATAATTTTTTAAATAAAAATTTGGGTTTTGAATAGTAACCCAGTGTTTTCACTATTCATCAAAAATTGAATGTTTTCAGAAAAATACAAAAAATTCACCCTAGGCTAATTTCGATATTCCGAATCCAAAAATTAAGTCCATTTCAAAAGATAAAATTTATAAAATTTCAAAAAGTGAGTATTACTATTCATAACGGTTAGTTTATATAACATATCGTTGTTTAGCGAAACTCGGTATTGCATACAACACACGCTATCGTGGAAGGTCGTGATTGTGTGTAATAAAAGCCAAGTCAGGGATGCGTGTCTTGTAAGCTCCTTTTGGTGTAGCGTACAACAAAAGACATTAATGAAATTAGAAATAATATTTTTCATAAAATCTCGGGGTGTTACAATAAGGACTTCTGACTCATGGTGATATGGAAATATGTACATATGTCACTTTAAAATCAGGCCAAAGAGGATCCATCACCATCTCCTAAGAGATGTAACATGATTCATTTATGTTTTTGAAAATTTTAATGTTTAAATTGTCATCCAAATAACTCACTAACTACCTAAGTATTATATGTTCCCTAAGAAAAAATAAATAATGGGAAATTTACTTTAATAAACCTTAAAATACAACTCATCCCATTATCCATTTCAAATATTCCAATTTTTCATTTAAAAACCATAACAGGTTTTTATCAAAACATGATTTTTCTGAGATAAAACCGAAAGGTTTCTATCAAAACCATTTTGATCTCTTTTTATCAAATAAAATTTGATATAAATTTCATCAAATTAATTTCCAAAATTTTCCTTCAAATCAATTTCCTAATTTAAATTCAATAATTTAAAATTCACAAATTTCCATAAATTTCTCAAACACACTCTAATTCACTAGAATTTTGGGTTTTCTCCAATTTCGTGACAAAACCAAATTTCAAAAACCAAATCCACCAATTCAATGGAATTGGGATTTTAATTAACCAATTAAAATAATTTTAAAGAAAATGAATTTAAATAAATAAATTGAAATTAAATCAATAAATTAATTTTAAATCATTTTTACCATCCTAACGGAACTACCTATCTTTCTCATAGAAACACAAATCCTGTAATAGAACCCCCCAAAAAGAATGAAGGCGCATAAGATCTAGGAACTTAACCTTGAAATTATATTCATCAACACAGATTTTATATCCATCAATCTCTATATGATCTATCAAAACCCAATTAGGAAAAAAGGAAGGAGATGAAGAGATATGAAGAATGCTTACTCAGTGAGTCACACCGCAACCACAATGATAATCAATCATTGATCCAAAAAACCCTAAAAGGTTTTAGGGATTAAAAATTTCTTGGGGATGGATCTTGGGTTGAGATCAATGAAAACTAGAGAGGGTAAAAAGATATTTTAGCTGAGCATCCTATTTAAAAACAATAGTCATGACTTTATATGATGTGTAACCCAATCACACATCATGTAATTAACAATACCCATAATCACTAAAAAATCCATCAAATTTTTATAAAATAATATTTATGATTATTTTAGAATTTACACATTATGTAACCATATCACATGTAATGTAAATACCTAAAAAACTATAGAATAAACAATTTTTTTGCTGAGAATCTAGTAAATCTATGACTTCACCATTATAGGTATTATCCCAATTCCTTTTCAGCCTACCATGAAAATAAAAAAGGGAAACATGTCAAGTTTTAAAATATACCTTCCAAAAAAGTAATGGGATGTTAAAAACATATTTAATTATCTAGTTTTGATAAATAAACCTTTATAAATAATAGATATCCACAAATCTTCTGAAATTATCTTAGTTAGAGGGATGAAGTTATCCAAGTTTAAGCTAGAGGTAAATTAATACACATTATGTGATTACTTTTTGAGTTTAAAGTAATGTAAAAGTGAAGTATATAATATTCATGGTTAGAGTATATGACTTTATTTAGGCCCATGTGCTGAAGAATATATTAAACAAGCATTCATCGATCTTGAAAATATATAGTGGATTTTTTCCTACACTCACATTTACTTATTCACATCAATGTTATGATGTTAGTAAGAAGGATTAATAATGAATGTTTCAGGAAAAAATTTATCTTTAGAATGTAGTATGTATTAATTCCTAAATTCGCATTTTGTTATACACATTAGAGTCATGATGTTAGTAAAAGGAGAATCAATGCTGATACTTGTATGCATTGAAAAATATTCCATTATTTTTTGACACAGGCTTAGAAAATAGTATAATTATCTAATAACCATATGAAAACTATAATTTTTAATGGATATCATTTGATTTATAATAAAAAAAATCCATAATTTCATAATTTCAAATGTTTATATTCAAATAGTTTGTTAAGGATAAGTTAATAAAAAACTTTCATAAATGATAATAGAATATGAATCTAGGGTAATTATCCTGGAGGTCCCTATGGATATTATAAAAATCCATAAGATAGAAAAATTATATTCAAGTGATTGATTATATTTATATAATAGGGTGCACATCTATATTTCAGATAGTGTGAGAAATATTTACTTGGGTTAAGTCAAGGTTGTAGATGTATAAGTAGTTGGTATAATAACAAGTTCAAGAAAATATTGTTGAAAATGAATGTTCTAGAGACACATACTAAATTGGAAGGATAAAACCACAGTGGTGATTTTACATTTATTATGACTAGTGGTATGTTATTAATTTAGAATAATGGATCCTATATGGAATAAGTAAATAAAAATCAACTATGATTGAAAAGTTTATATGAATTCAGTAAATGGATTACATGTACAAAAATCAAGTATGTATTTTGAAAGTTTCTTCAATCTATGTAAATCCATTTGTGGGAATTAAAGAGAGACTAGCCTATATGTGGGTGCTATGAGTCTGATACCAATAAGGATAAATTGGTTATACCAAGTCATCATGCCAAAATCTATTATAATTTAACTTATTATAGATACTTTTTATGATCATTTTATTTGGAATTGGATATCAAGACCACCTTTCTTAAAAAGTGTCTATTCGATAAAACCATAAAGACTTGGGGACACTATAGAATGACAATAAGGGATGACACTTAATAAAACACAATTATGGATTGAAGTAAGAAACAAGATTATATAATATTAATTTAGAATAAAATTTCTCCATGTATCTATAAGATGTTAGTAGGTGAACCAAAATTTTCCAAAGAAATTATGTTAATAACATATGAATAAAATTCTATTAGTATTACAGTTAGTTAAGACTAGAAGGAATGTAACTCTACAAAGATTGAATTAAAGTTGAAAACTATGTTCTAGATAACAAGATATAATTTATATCTAATGGTTTAATTAGACCAAGTCAAATTACATATATTGATAAGGTATTTAAAAATACAAGTTGAAACAATTCGAGAGAGAATAATTTTCAATGTCACATGGAATAAATCTTTCCAAGAAGACATGTATGAGATATAGGAGGATATTATAATTATGAGTATAATTACATAATATTTAGAGATGGATCTATCACATATTCAATTTTATGTGATATATATTATATTTAAAAAATTTAATTAAATGTAGGAAAATATCAGCTAAATCTAAGAGAACTACATGTGTAGCAGTTATAATTGTATAATTGTACCTGAGAGAGTATACGAGATATTTTATTGGTACTTGGAGAGGAAGGATCACTAGTTATGAGGGGGAAAATACTAGTATTCCTATATATTAATATGATACTATATAATATTTAGGCTATGTTAATGAATAAGATAAGCTTATTTAGGCTAGTGGTATCAAAATATACAAATACTGAGTATGTTGTGGATTATGGTGTAGATGAAGAAGTAATGTAAAATTTATAATATTTTTTATAGTTCTTTGAATATAACCTAGTAATTAAGGTATTATCATAATATAAATTATAACAAGAATAATATTCTGGTACTAGACAAGATGTAAAGTTTTTGACATTGGATAAAAGAAATATACTTAGGGATACAATATCTTGAGGAGTCTTACTAAGTGTGGTGAATTCATAGATAGAAAAGTAGCCACACAATGGAGACATGGTAGGCCCAATGACTAAATAACACAACACAATAAAAGAACTATATTATCATGTGAGAGATAAAAAGGATATTTAAAAAGTTTTATTTAGTGAATGTGGGAGTGTTTTAAAAGTAGATTCCCTAGACCCAACTTGAACAAAATTTTTTAATTACCATATCACGTATACAATGAGTTATAGATGATTTATTCTTACCATAATAGTGTTGATATGTTTTCTTCCACTATTTATATGGTAATTTACTTAGATTTCTTATGATATCAAAATTTTATATAAGTTACCAGGGTATAATCAAAACATAGAGATACCATAATAATAATATTAAAATTATGTCCTATGGTACAATAAAATCATGAATAATACACACATATAATGTGTGGCTAACAAGTGTTTGAGGATCTTAAGCATTGATACTTTTTCTCATGAAGTTATCACTTAGTGATATCGAGTAGATGATATCATGAGGAATGGCCCACCAGTAGGTTCACCACATGTTTCAGGTGTAATTAGTATTTCCTATTTATGAGAATGTGTATTAGTCACCTGATTTGAGATTATTATTAGTGTATATCATTTGATTATATACTTTGATACAAGATGCAAAACATGAAATTTATATCATGGAGAGTTATCTTGTGTTGTGTTTGTAATTGGTGGTTTGACATTTATTGAATAATCAAGATAAAATTTGTTGATTTAATAAGGAATTCATATCTCAGGCCTAATTGATTAAGATGTTAGTACCTTCGCTAAATCCATGGACATGGTAGAAGAAGGTAAGTATATCAAGTAAGGTAAATGAATAATAAATCAAGAAATGAGGATGACATCAAGTATGCATCCTTTATGAGATATAATGAGATAAAGAGATTATATCACCTAAAGTGTGTTTGTATGAGGTTGTTATTACTATTACTATTACTTATATCTTTAACAACCATGATGGTTTCCTTCAATATACTCTTGGTCTACAAATAGTACTCACTACTATTGAGATAATGGCATAGAGGTTCACACACTTAACATATTTAAAATTCTATCATATTATAAAATCATATGAAAATAGGACATTATGGGGACCACCGTGGGGTATAGGAGATGTACTAGTATATTCAACCACTAAGAAATAAATAAATTCATTATTATTCGAGTATAGAATAATTGGAGTTCAATTTATTTATTTAATATATTTACTAGTATTTAATAGAATACATAAGAACATATTTAATAAACGAATATTATTTTAATATTCAAGGTTCATTTATTATTTTTTGGGATATCGAGTTGAGTTAACACCTTTTTTTATCATGTTATATATTTATTATATTAGAAGTAAGTGATAAAAATATTAATGATATTTTTGACACATTTAATTGTCTATAACATGTCATTTATGAATTATTTTGTGGGTAATACATATTTGGGGGGTTGGGGATCCATTTACAGGTATTTTATACCTTATTATATAAGGCATAGGAGGATCTAATTTGTCTAATTATTCATCACATTAATTTTGGATCTCCACTTCCATCTCTCATACACCCAAGATAAAGAAGATATTGATCTAAGAAACCAATCCATGTTCTTCTTCATGGATAGATGAATCTGCATAAGAGTGATCATTGATACATCAAAGGCTTTATCTAATCTCTACACTAGCACCCATATGTTGACTATTGACATTAAACCAAACTTTTTAAGTAGATGTGGATCATATAGATTGATTTAATGCCAGTTCCTTCAAAAACCGGTCACTAGTGACAAGTTGCTGTAAAAAACGCCTTCAAATCAAATGAGGTATCTATTAGATTTAATTTTATGATTAATTCATTCATGTAAGATCCTAATATTTCTTATTAAGTAATGAATCACCAGATAAAAAATTATTACGTTGATCTAGTGATAAAATTTTAAATCTCTAGCCCATCTGCTTCCACGACATTCCCCAATACCTTCCTAAGATTCATGGATTTTATGTAAGTTTCATTACTGACTATGTTAGAATCATTTTTTTATTCTATAAGTGTCATATCAGAGCATTATATGAGTCATTTTACTCTATTTATATATTATTATGGAAATAAATTTGGGAAAATAAATGATTAAATAGATATACCAAAATATTTATTTGCTTTTATAGAAAATAACTATGAGTGAATTGATAAAGTAAAATAATTTGATCTAGGTTTTGTAAGGATTATTTTATAAGATCATAAGGGTAATTAACTAAATTTATAATGATCCCCAGTTTGTAAAATTCCTATGAAACCTAAATCAGATGATGTTGTGTTGTTATAAATTTCACCAAACACCATGGCCTTGCAATTAAGCTATGATGAAAGTTGATATTCATAAATAATTTCTCCATGAATATAGATGTATCTCTTAAAGAATAATTTATCCATGATGATAAATAAGTTTTTAAGGAATTTTTTTCATTGTGAAGATAGATGTATCTCCATGAATATTATTATTTTAAGAAAAGTGAAATTTCCCCATGTTATGAAGTACGATGTTGCACCATGAGGATTAGTGCATACCAACATGCATGCCATCATAAAGTATATTAAAGATCAAAGATTTTTTAAGTGAGTCACAATATTTTTGAATATCATGTGTGGAATAAAATATCAAATTTCCTATAAGTTTGAATGAAGAGATATTTCACCAGGATTTGAATGAGAATAAAAACCAAAATGAAATCATGAGAAAAAACGATGTCACTATTCAAGAAATATTTCTATATTTGAATACGAAAATATATTCTTGTGAATAAAATATAAAATAGGTGATAAGGTAATTGATAAAGGGGTAAATAATCTTATAATATATGTATACTCTATAGAACTTTTATATCAATGAAATAAGGAGTGTATCAAAGAAAAATAGAAGGAAGATATGACCCCTGATTATTGTTGAGTCAAGAAGGATAAAAATCACATCCATTCAGTTCTTGTGACACAAAAATTTAATGGTGATAACTATTTATATACATTTTCTTCTAGTTTCTACAACCATTTGGTTATTTCTTTAAATAATTGTTGGTGACATAATTTATACATGTTAAAGGTCATAACCTTTATTGATTTATTTTTTGATAATAAATGAAGGAAATTTTGTATGTGGCTTAAAACCACCACAAAATAAGGATATAATCATCATCATGGAGAATAATCTCATTAAAAAACCATCTTTTATATATTTTTATTTCTTCATCATTTTGTGCATAAGTGAGTCATGTTGAAGAAGGAAGAGTGAGGTTGAGTTTTAGATGGAAAATTTATAAACACTGATTCAACCCCTCTCATTATTTACCTCATTTGAGTGTTCATAACAAATAATTTTTTTGTAATTTTATTTAAATGATTTTAATACCATATATTAGATAGATAAAAATTGTATGTTGACTTATCAATAAAAAACATTATTTATCTTACACATTATAAATAAATGTATAACTCCCTAGTATTTTAATACAAGTAAATTACATAATATTTTCAAATGTTTTATACATTACACAGCCACACACCCAAATAATTTATTAGTTTAGTGCCATTGGAAACTTGGAACACATTATTATAATTTAGTGGAAGATCTTAAACATCTCCCATAAAGACCTTCCCCTTTAATATTACTACCAAAAACCCTTCTTTATAACAAGGGAAAAATGAAATGTATGAAAAGGATGAGATCAAATACTTAGTAAGGGTAAACAAGGTAGATATTATTCATAACATAAATATAAGAGTAAAAGAATATGAACACAAAATTTGAAAATTATACCCTTCATATCAATGATCATAATCTCGAGTCATAGAATAAATCATAAAAATTCATAAGACATGAATCATAAAAAAATAACTTCGGAATAAAACATGGAATTTTGGAAAACACATAAGCATAGAAAATAATTTCATTAGTATACAAGGATTTTTCCAAGACTATCATATTGGAATTAGTTTACTCCAAAAACCATAGTAGAAGTCAAGTTTTACTACCAAGACTATCATAGAGGACAAATTCCGTTACTAAAATGAGTTCACTCCCCATTCCATCCATGTATATCTCATGAGATATAAATATTTAACCAATTAATTAGAGGGAGATATAGGTCCCAACCATCACATAATGAAAACCATACATAAGTGTGCCACACGAACATAAATCATTCATCATATTAGAACCCATGGAATGAAATGGGTTTCACAAACATCCTTCAATCATAACATAACCCATAGAATAGAAATGGTTTTTCTGAATATCATCCCATCATAATCATAAATCAAAAATATGAAGAATATAGATAGAATTATGGAAAAATATTCTTAGTAAATCATAATTAACATAAATTTATGTAATCATAGATGAAAAATAATTTTAAAAACGATTCTTGATGAAAATATACTTTCTTCTTTGAAAATATTTTATTTTCTTCAAAGGAAGCACAATTTTAAAAGATAAAATTTTATTTTTAAATAATATTTTAATATTTTAAGGAAAGATTCAAGGAAATAAGGCATCAATAAATATTAAAAATATGTTCATTTAGTATAATTTACAAAAACATTCCTTTCATACTTTTTATAGACAAGTCATAAAGTACCTTGTTTGGAAAATGAAAAAAGATTCCTCTCAAAACATTTAGTAAAAATTAAAAAATGGTTAAAAATTAATTTTAAAAAAATATAATAGAATACTAAAAATATGTTGGAATGTTGTTTAAGAAACATGGACATTAAATATAAATATTCCCCAGTATATACTTATGTATAAACAATCCAGAATAATAATAAGATTTTGAAATTAACCCCTACCACTTTATAATCAGCAGAATTGTATTCCCCATGAAAGAAAAAAAATAATTCGATATGAAAATAACATAATATTCAGAATAATACACATTAAAAACAATAATTGGTAGTATTTAGACGAAAAAAAAGAAACAAATAGTGTATAAGGCATGTTTCCTATAAAAATAAAAGTGAGGCAAAAATCCATTACTACTAGAGTAACTTTTTTATTGTGAGCCATGTGAAAGAGTTAAGGTAATTTAAACTTTTAATATAATTAAATAAATAAAATTCATGATATAACCTATCATAAGTTAGTATATAAACCACACAACAAGAATAAGTGGTGAATATATATCTCACAAAAATAAATGTGAGATGAGAAAACCCTACCTTATGTCTTGACTCTCGTCATACTCGTACAACATTATTATATAATAAATATATGTTGATTATAAATATATTAAAAAACAATATTATTATATATAATACCATATATAATTTTATTATGACTTTATATTTCTCGTTTATTAACAATTCCATGTTTATGTTACGCTTTGAGTAATATCCGCTTTGTTTTTCATATGTGTTTTGATTTGTTATATTTTTGGTCCTATTAATTATATGATGATTTCATATTATTAAAAGTGATAAAAATTATATTAATATCATATATATTAAGTATATATGTATTTATAATAATCTATAAAATATATAAATATAAAATGAAATACACTGTTCATGGAGACGGTAGACCATATGTTTGCATGAACGCCATTTCCATTTTCTTTTCATATTTAAAGAAAGAAAGTAAATTAAATGTATATATATATATAGAATATAATTACAATATAATTATTATGTCATATATATCACATAAATTCACAAAAACCATCTTTAATACATTCCATGTAAATTGCGAATAAATCACATTGATTTGACGAGGCGATAGTCTATACATCCACAAACGAAGTTATTATATTTATACAAAAATGGAAATCATGAAGGTATGTGTTATATAATAATTAAATAATAAAAAATAAATCATAAATATAATATAAAAAAATAAATTACATCATTATTTACAACCTTGAAAGGTGGAAATGGAAGAACAAACGACATCAGTTTGTGTGGTGGTAGTCCTTTGTACACACGAATGATGATTGTGTATCCCATTTGATGGAAATGTGTACAAGTTTAGGTAAAAACCATAATATAAAAAATATAAGTATATTTTGGATAATTATGTTATTATATAAACATGAAATAAAAATAATTTATTTGGTTGAAGGAATAAATAAAACAAAAACGTTTGTTGATGAACGTTACCTCTTCTTTGGGTATCTTTTTTTGATTTGTACAAAAGAACTAATTTGGATGGATTTATGCCTAAAGTAATGATTATATGATGAAGGTAAGGAATTTGGGGGGATATTTAGACAGATTTTGACTAATCCAAATAGGTTCTGAAGTTTGGAGAAAAGAGAAGAAGAGGTTCCCTTTTGTAAGAAAATGAAGGGGTAATTTTGGAATTTTTGAAAATATTAATTTATAATAAATTAAATATCAATTAAAATACCTTCAAATGGAAAGGTATTAAAAGATAATATATGATATTGTATTAATATATTCAACCAATAGATCTTACATAATTTGTTTTTGTAAATTTAAACCTAATTTTTTTGATTAACCCTAAGTTAACCTATTTTAATTTTCTACTACGGAAACAATATTTTCTATATTAAAAGGTGGATATTTTTTCTTATAAGGTGTCAATTAAACAATAAATGGTTAATTAATGATATTTTAGACCATAATTTATATCATTTTATTTTTTTTAATTTTTATGATTTTAACTAATTTAGTAAGATATTATATTCATAAAATATCATAAGTTTTAATTTTGACACTACTCATTACATAGACTTTAATAAAATAAAGAAAGAAAAAAAACTTAAAAAAAATTCAATTAATACACCCCTAATATATAGAATTCACCAAAATTTTATTTTATAACCTTAAGTATTCAAATTATATTTATTTTAATATTTTTAATACCAATTAATTGAGTTTTTCATTAAATAAATAATTACTATATCACCATTGGGTAATTATTTATAATAATTATTTCTTCACTAAGAATTAAAAATAGATTTTAATGATGTATATAAGACTTTTATATTTCATAATAATATATATATTACAACATATCTTATATTTTTCACCATAATAAAAATATTATACTTATTAAAAGTAATAGTGGTAATTTTGTCACTTGATTTGATTTTAATAATATTTAAGTCATATTTATGGAAACGTGTCCATTAAAATTTTAAATTTATAAAATTACATGTTAAGGGTATAATTAACCTCATCCAATAACATTCTTTAAAGTTTTAGAGAGTTTTATATTATTTATAATATTATTTTTACCCTTAATTACCTGATTTATCTGTAACCGTGGTAATAAAAATTACTAAATTCACTATTCATATAGTCCAAAAATAAATGGGACCTATTTAATAAATTTGGAAATTAATATTTAAGAAATTGAATCTATTTTTCCATATTAAATTCACATAATTTTCATAAATTAATTAAAAATTAATCCAACAGACGGGACAAAACAATGAGTTTTTAAAGTAAACATGTTCAAAAGTTTGGAATGTTTTTATATCCCATTTAAATGTTAAATTGATTAAAATGGACTAAATTGGATTAAATTATATAAAATTTATATAATTAAACTTTAAAACCAATCAATAATACAATTTAATTCTAGAAATTATTTAGATGAAAAAGCTATTTTCAATTAAAACTCAGTATTTTTCACTATTAATTAAAACATGAAAATTATTTGAAAAATACCAAAAAATAAAAAAAAGTAAATTTTGATATCACTATTTAAAATAATTAGTTTATTTTATCAAATATAATTTATCAATGTGTAAAAAATTAGTTTTAAAATAATTGCGTCATTGAAAGGAGATAAAACTAGTTTTAGAAAAAATACAGTTTTAAGCGTAAACTGGATTTATTTTAATATTATAACTTGAAAACACATAGGATGAATGTTAAAAATTAGATTTAATATTATATACATATATATTTAATTAATATAATCCAAAAAGAGTGTTTTTTTTATTTTATTAGTATAAAACACACTCGTGCCCATTTAAATAGTTTTTCAGAAAAAAATTTCCTTTTTATTTCAAAATGGTTTTACATGTGTAAGTAATACTTTCATAATTTAGTTAATCCTATTCATACCTTCCATTATAACTTATAGGTTATAATTTTTATTTTTTAAATAATTATAATAATAAAATTATGTTTTATAGAAAGTCAATGTTGCGTGTTATGCAAGCTAAGACGTTGTTATGTATAGCGAAAGCTTAACATGGAGTAGCATACAATGAAATATATTAAAGGAATTATATTTTTTTAAAATATATATAATAAAAATATTAGGGTGTTACATTCTACCTCCTTAAAATTAATTTCTCCCTCTAAATTCATTTGGTTTATCAAAGGTTTAATACTTTAACGTTTCTTTCATATAAACCAACATTTTAAAAATGAATACTAAAACTTAATTTTAAGAAAATAATGTTGGAAATGTAATGGTTACCCAAATTAAATCATAAATGGGTTTCCATATATGATAAAATAGGTTGAAAGTGAAAACAAGGATAAGGAATATATATCTAACTATCAAGTCCTGAAGTAGAGTGAAAAAGAACATGGTTTGGAGAAAGTTAATAATCACAAAGATATAAATCTAAAATGATCTAAGGGACTATTTATTTCCTAAAATAAGAAGGTATTATGAAAAAAAATTTGTTTCATGATAATTTTACAAAATTTTAAAATTTTTTAAAAAATATATACTTACTTGATTTTATTACATTTTGAAATCACAATCTCATCTATTGGTTGTTCCTTGATCAATTTAAACTTCATCTATTACTCTAAAAAAATAGGTTGAAATTGTAATTTCTGAATAAATAGTGCATAATAAGACACAAAATTGAATAAAAAATCATTCCTTCAGCCTCTAGTTATCATCATAACAAACTAGTTAGAATAGGTTATCCAATATGCATAAATATTCATATGGCTATTTAAAACATTAATCTATAACACCTCATCCAAATTTCAACAAAAAAAAATTCATAAATGGTTACCCATATAAACCTTCCAAAATATTAAAATAATAAACTTTTTAAATAATGTTTCTAAATTTAAAAAATGAAATTTTCATTAATCCCTCAAACAAATTTATGTATCTCTTAATTTTCACATACCAAACATTAGAAGACCATCATCATGTATTCTCATGAGACATGGTAATAACCTGAATTACTGTAAAACCATATTGAATACACACATTATTCTTCATTCATAATATAATCTATTTTATTATACAAAAAAAAATCATTGGAAGCTTCGATTCATCCTTGTACTGATAGAATATGTGATTTCATTATTCCAGAAGCCATGTAAAATATCACATGAAATTTCACTAGTAGATAGACAATAATATTTTCAAACATGACATCCCAAACTAATGAGAGGAGGATAAGTATTACCTAATTATTATGGTTCACTTAATCCATTATAACAGAATGATCTTTCCCTTTTTCCTTTTTCCTTAAAGGTTTTCATGGATTAAAATCCACATTAGTCCTTGGATTAGGGAACTTGTTAGTGTAATTCCCAAACTCCTTATAATTGAAACACTATATTATAAGAGGTTAAATATTTAGTGATATCCTTTTATTCCCATTAATTCAGTAGTTAAATTATTGATGAACTTATTTCACACACATAAAACATTTACCAATCCCCTTAATAAAATTTCTTCCATATTCCCTTCCACACTTTTAGCATGAAGTAAATCTAATATTATTCACCCCATTGTTTTTAAATCTTCCTTTGAATTATATCATTATTTTCTTATCATACCCATGAGATAGATGGGAAACTTCAATATCCCTTTTTGTAAGAATAATATACGGAAGGTACCTACTAAAAAATAAGTTCTTGAACTCATCCCAATACATTGATTTAATTTTATCTTTTTCCTCATATTCCTGATAATATTTTACAATTTATCCACTTTACCTTCTAAATGATAGACTACCAAAATTACTTTCTCATGTTCTGAACATTAGAGAACCGAAAATATCTTTTCATTGGTACTGATGCTTTTTTCATCCACTAGTGTATCAGTCGTTCCACTAAAAAAGGTAGACATTTCATTAATAAGGATTCAAGAAAATGATGTTCCATACATTAGTCATTTGGAAGCTCACCATGATTCATGGATTTATAAGTTTGTGTGGTCACAATAATAAGTTTTTTCATTCCATCTTCTATAACATTACATTTATTATGAGGGGCATCATTTAATTTTCCTTTGAATTCCTCATTAACACGGTTCCTTTAGGTTCAAACCATTGACTAGAACCAAAAGAATAATCTGAGAAACACTAATCATGGTGGGAAAACCAAATAATATAGATAAATTACTAATAAAATTTCAATCTATGAAACAATAGGATTAATCCTATGTTATTCATGATCATTATGAAAACTCTAAGATTTTAGCCTATATTTGAACTTATAATTAGTTATATTTCTAAGGTTTTCTCATCCAAGTTTCCAAAGGTTAAATAAACCTTTTATCTAATAAAAATTATACCGACCCAAAATTTTTATACATGGACATTACTATAAATTTGACCTTTTCCAACGATTTTATACCAACGGTTTGTAAAAACCGTTGGTATATGCCCCCTTTCCCAACGGTTTGGCCAAACCGTTGGGAAATCCCACTTTGAGGTCACTTATCCCACTTTGAGGTCACTTTTCCCAATGGTTTGGCCAAACCGTTGGGAAAGGTTATGGATTTCCCAACGGTTTGGCCAAACCCTTGGGAAAAGTCCACTTTGTGGCCACTTTTCCCAATGGTTTGACCAAACCGTTGGGAAAGGGTATGGATTTCCCAATGGCTTGGCCAAATCATTGGGAAAAGTCCACTTTGAGTCCACCTTTCACAATGGTTTGGCCAAACCATTGGAAAAGGGTGGACACCTATCTTTCCCAACGGTTTTGAGAACCGTTGGGATAGGTGCCCTTATTTTTTATGAGTTCATTTGTCGAATATCGTCAAATAAATCAATATATATATATATATATATATTTATCCAAATATATTCGCAAAGGATACTCTAGGATACTGGTAAAGTCATTGATTTATAACGTGGAGGTTATAGGTTCAAACCTGCACTAGAACTCTTTTTTATATATTTACCTATCCCAACGATTTTCAAACCGTTGGGAAAGACCTATCCCAACGGTTTTGCAAACTGTTGGGAAATACCTATACCAACGGTTTGAAAACCATTGGGATAGGTCATTTCCAACGTTTTTCTCCAAATCGTTGGGATATGGATTCATATGGTTGGTTTTCCCAACAGTTTAAGCCAAACTGTTGGAAAAAACTATCCCAACGGTTGTTCCAAACCGTTCGAATAGGTTTATTTTTCTAACCTATCCCAACGGTTCTGTGTAAACCATTGGGAAAATCTTTCCTAACAGCTTACTTAACAATGGTTTGCATAACCATTGGTATAAGATATACCAACGGTTCTTTAGGCTTTCCTAATGGTTCTAAACCGTTGGGAAATTGTCCATTTCCAGTAGTGGGACATTACATTATTTTTTTGGAATGTTTCATACATTACAAAAAAAACTCTCAAATACTATATTAGTTTAGTTCCTTGTGAAACTTTGAAAACATTATTCTAATTTAGTGTAAGATAAAGATCATACCATTTAATATTCCTACCTAAAAAAATTCTTTATAACCTAGGAAAAAAACCCTATGAAAATGGCGATCTTAGATCCCCAATAAGAGTAAAAAAGGGAGATATGAATCATAACATAAACATAAGGTTATAAGAATATGAACATAACATTTGAAAATTATACTCTGCATATAAAAGATCATAATCTTGAGTCATAGAATAAATCATAAAGATTCCTAAGACATGAATCATAAAATAGAAACTTTTTCATAAAACATGGAATTATGGAAAACATATAATTATAGAAAATAAATTCATTATTAGTCAATAATATTTTCCAAAACTATCATAGTGGAATGAGTTTACTTCCAAAAACATCATAGTAGTCAAGGTTCACTCCCAAGACTATCAGGGAAGACAAATTCCTTTACTAAACCAATTTTACTCCCCATTCAATCCATGTGTATCTCATAAGATATAAATATTTACCAAATGAATGAGAGGAAGATATTGGTCCCACATATTACATAATGAAAACCATAAATATGTGTTTTAAAATGACATAAATCATTCATCATATCAGAACTCATTGAAGGATATGGGTTTCATAAACATCTTTCAATCATAACATAACCCTGGAAAACAAATGAGTTTAATAAACATCACCCCATTATAACCATAAATCAACCATATAAAGAATAGATATATTATTATTCAGAAATATCCCCATTAAAGAATAAGTAACACAAATGAATGTTATCATTGATGGAAAATAATTTTTAAAATAATTCTTTAGAAAAATATCATTTCGGCTTTAAAAACAATTTTTTAAAATGCTGTCCAATTTTAAAAGAAAACATTTTATTTTAAAATAACCTTGTAATTTTTAACAGAATATTCAAGTCAGTAAGGTGTCAATAAAGTGAAAAAATACATTCATATTGTATAAGTTAAAAAACATTTCTTTCATTAATGAACGTTACCTCTTGTTTGGGTATATCCTTTTGATTTGAACAAAAGGACTTCTTTGGTTGGACTTCAACCCAAATTAAGGCTTCTAGGATTACTTTAGGGAATTTTGGAGGATATTTGGACATATTTTGGACGAACCAAACATGATCTCAAGTGTGAAGAGAAGAATAAATTCCCTTTAATAAGAGTAGGAAGTGGCACTTTTGGAATTTCTTAAAAGATTAATTTATAATAAATTAAATATTAATTAAAATAAAAAAAATGGAAAGGTATACGAAAATAATTTGGGATAGAGTGGTAATATCATCAACTAATATATTTTATACAAGTTTTTTTTGTAATTTTAAACCTTATCATTTTGATTAACCTTTATCTAATCTATTTCAATTTTAACTACGGTAACAATATTTTGAATATTAAAAGGTAGATATTTTTACTTCCAATGAGTAAATTGAACCATAAATGGCCCATTTATGATATTTCATACCATAATTTATACCCTTTGTACTTATATTATATTCTTATGATTTTAACTAATTTAATATAATATTATTTTCATAAAATATAATTAGTGTCAAGTTTGACACTATTCATTACATTGACTTTAATAAAATCAATAAAAGAAGATATCTTTAAAAAATTAATTTAATACATCCCTAATATGTCATATTAACCTATAAAATTCATCAATAACCTTAAGTAATCCAAATTATATTTATTTTAATATGTCTAATACCACTTATTTGAGTTTTTTATTAATTAAATAATTAATGAAACATCATTGTGTAATTATTTATGATAATTATTTAATCGCTAAAAATTAAAAATAAATTTCAATTTTTTTTATATTTTTTATATTTCATAATAAAATATATAATTGATCACATCTTCTATTTTTACCGATAATAAAAATATTATACTTATTAAAAGTAAGAGTGTGACATTTTGTCACTCCCTTTTCTTTTGATAATTTCTATTCCATTTACATGGAAAAGTGTACATTAAGTTATTCAATTTAGAACCTTATATGTTAAGGGTATAATTAAATTCATAAAAAAATATCTGGTAAAGTGTTAGGGTATTTTTATAATATTTATAATATTAATTCTACACTCAATTACTTGATTTAACCTTAACCGTGATAATAAAAATTACTAAAGTTTCTATTCATATTGGAAAAAAAATAAATGGTCCTATATAATAAATTTGGGCTTTATTATTACAAATATGGAAACCATTTTTCCAAATTCCATTCATATAATTTTCATAAATTAATTAAAAATTAATCCCTCAAACAGGACGAAACAATGAGTTTTTAAATTAAAAAGGTTCAAAAGTTTTGAATGTTTTTATATCCAATTTCAATGTGGATTTTTTAAACAGAATAAATTGGATTAAATGATATAGAATTGATATAATTATAATTTAAAACTAAACAAAAATATAATTCAACACTATAAATTATTAAGATGAAAAAGATGCTTTCAATTAAAATTCAATATTTTTCACTATCCATTAAAACATGAAACTTATCATAAAAATTCCAAATATTCAACCAAAGTAAATTTTTATATCATTATTTTATATAAAAAGTTTATTTTATCAAATATAATTTATAAAAGTTTCAAAATTTAGGTTTAAAACAAGTTCACCATTGAAAGGTAATAAACCCGTTTTTAGAAAAAATATGGTTTTGAGCATAAAACTAGATTTATTTTCATATTACGAATAAGAAACACATAGTATGAATGTTAAAAATTAGATTTAATATTATATACATATATTTCATTAATATAATCTAACAAGTGTGATTTTTTTATTTTATTGGTATCAAAAAAACATGTACGCATTTAAATAGTTTTTTAGAAAAATATTTTCCTTTTATATCAAAAGGGGTTTACATGTGTAAATCATATTTTCATAATTAATTTAATCATATTCATACCCACCATTATAACTACTAGTTATTAATTGTCTTGTTTAGATAATTACAATAATAATATGATGTTTCGTAAAAACTCTGTGTTGCGTGTGACACAAGCTAATCCGGTGTTGCGTGTAGAAAAAGATTCAAATGATATAGCTTATAATACAAGCTATTAAAGGATTCAGATTATTTAAAAATATATTTTAGAAAAATCTTGTGGTGTTAGAAAATGACCAACTTATTATATCCCCTATAGTAACCAAAGTTTTTCATCTAATCCTTTATAATATTTTTGATATTATTTTATTAAATAGTCATGTAGTTGGTTCTTTTAGCTTTTCATCATGGGATCTCTGATTTTTTTTAAAATTTATTTTTTAGCCTATTCACATGAAAAATAGTTATATATTTAATATCTCTAAACTAATTCCCAAATAAAAAATCTATCCCCAAAATTTGACATGGGATGAGGGGTTTTACCAAGAGGAGATATAAATATTATTAAGGTTTTAGGCCTTAAACTTGGCCATTTTTGGGAAATTAATCAAATATATCTAAAATTCCAAACCCCAAATCTATGAATTAATTTCTAATCATTGAATTATTGGATTATTAATTATTAACATGAAATTTGAGGATATTAGGGTTGGATCTTCATTCTTTACGAAGTTAATGAACCCATGGATTGAGGAAGAACCTTTGAAGTGGGGAGGATCATCGATAGATTTAAGGATTTGTTTATTTTTTAGGATCTATTCTTTATGAATATTAATTTAAATGTTTTTTTGATAATTTTTTTATTCCCATTTAATATTCAGATATTTTATTTAGAACTTTTTTTAATTTTCAACATTATTTATTTAACATTATTTGATGATTTCAAGTTTATTTTATGTTATAATTATCTTGATTATTTGATGTTTCACAATAAACATCATATTATCAATCCAAAAATTAAGAACATGAGGCCACATCATAACCAAACACCTTACCCCTTTCTCCCACATCCCTGTCATTCTTTTCACTAGGGGTATGTATGTGAGGTATACCATTTGATTTATCGCCAGTTCATTGCTGGAAGGCCAGTAGTCCCAGACACCGATGATCCCTTATATTCCTACTCTCATATCTTTTCTCCCATTAATTGAATATGTGTGACATTTACCACCATCCCTCATGGTGGCTCACAATGAGAAAGAAAAAAACTAATAGGGTTGATAATGATGAAGTCATGACAGTGGACCATGTCTCAAGGATTCATGGTAAGGATAGTCACATGAGCTCAAGAGGAAGATGAAACATGGTCATGTAATAGTGGGTTCAGGTGGCTTCAGGTGATCAATGAGGTTTCATAGACTATGGGGTGTTGAATATGAGTTTCATTTACAAGATTCATGATAGTTTCAAGCATAGATATATATGGGAATCATGGTGGTGATTGTGTTGATTCAGACAACTATGATTTCTTTGGAATAAAAACCCTACCACACAAAGCATATCCATTGAAGCACACAACATTTTTCAAATAATATGATTGAAAATGTTTTGTGGAACTAATAAAAATTAAATGGTGTCTCCATAAAGAACACATCATTCCTTGTGATCTATAAGGATTGAGGTGTAAAAGAGTATACACCCAACTATTCCCTTATCCACAAACATCATGTGTTCAATGGAAAATTATGTGTTAATAAAATGAAATGTATCTAGGTTTAATTGGTACATTCCTGAAAAATTCTTGAGTCTGAAAAACCATATTTATGGATCTCGGGAACAATAGATTTTATTGGTACTATTCCCAATAAATTTTTTTCATCAATTTCAACAAATAATATCAGAATAACCTAATGAAGCAACCCCAAAATATTTATAGATGATATATTTTCACATATAATTTATAATTAATTCAAAATAATAATTACCATATCTTTATAATTATTATAGTTGTTGATCAATTCATTTTATACTATTATTGTTTCATTTTTGTAATAGATAATCAAAACTATGACCCCTCTAGTTATATCTATACATTCTCCATGAATCTTATAATATATATTTTGGTATATTAGGTGCTATAATAGAGGAACTAAAAACCTTTATTCTCTCTTCTTTCATTGTAACAAGAAACTTATTTTGTTCTATATTAATCTTGAGAGTGATGATGATTATTTTCTATCAGTCTTGAGATATTTATTGAGAATTTATCAACATGTTTTTGATAATATTCTATTGAGATGATTCATTGTGCACAATAATATCATCACCATGAAAATGATATAACTTAGATTATATAATTGGGGTAAAAAGTTAGAAATTCTGCATATTACCTTCATCCAATGGATTATTCTAAGTAAACCTCATGTCAAAAAGATAATAATAGTATTTTCATATTCTCATGACATATGATAAACTAATGAATTAATATATCATCTTCATTTGGTCCTTTTAACTCATCCTCATCAATACTCTTTAACATTTAATGAACCTTAAATAATAAGTACATATTTATGTAAATAAATATCATTATATTATTCATTCATTAAATAAATAAATATTACATTCACTAAACTTGTGAATAAATATTTATTTCAATATTCACGTAAATAATTAAATATTTATATTAATTTATTCACTTAAATAATGAATAAATAAGTATTTATTTATTACCATGTGAATAATAAACTAGATATAAATAAATATTATATTCACTAACTCACAAATAAATATTTATTTAATATTCAACTCATACATATTCTAAAATCAAATAACAAGAGATTGAATTTTTTTAATTAAATTTAACTTGAATAATTATTATTCTACAAGATGATAATAGTCTTTATTCTTAATATTAAATTCAATATAATTTAATTGAGATTCTGGATACACTTAATATGTGAACCTTTATGTATCTTTCTCTATGGAATTATGATAAATGTTTTCAGCCCAAGATCAATGTCTTACAACACATCATGTCACCTATAGAGAAATAATTTAATTTCAGAATAGTAAAAAACTCCTTCAAACTATTTCTAGGTAATATAATCCATTTGTATTGATATCTTATCAATCAGGTTTTATTATTTTTTCATAAACTTATATACTTGATTTATCTTTCGCTGACTCTATTAAATTAACTCACCTAATGACCATGAATTTAATCATAAAGTTCTATTTAAATCAAATTTATAGAGATATAATCTTTCATTAACTCAAAAGGGACAAGTCCTTTATTTAATTATTCAATTAATGTCATATAATTTATGACACACCAAATGTATGCAATCTCATATTGAGCATATGTCATCATGGTGTTTGTCTATACATGAAACTATGTGATTCATGATATACATTAACAATAATCTCAAGTCTAAGAAAAAATACTCATGTACATAGACACAAATATACAATGTCACATATAATATGTGGAATTACTATTGTCAGGTATATCTTTATAACCTCCTCTCTTAGAGATTATCAAGTGCTAACTTTATGAGAAAAAATATCAGCCTCTTTTGAGAATACAATACCTAATAGTTAGAAATCATATGTTTCCTTTCATATAGATGTTATATAGACCAGATGACATATATCTAATAATAAAAACATAACATATCTAGGTTCTTGTTATATCAAGTAATTATTATAACATTTTGATATAAAACTTCCCTAAGGATATTATTACATTAAAGTTTCGCAAAAGAAAAATAATATTGTAAAATTATGTTAATTAATATTAATATTCTTGTAATTAGAAGTAAAAAATTCAGTTGGTTCTATAGAACCAACTAAAATTGACCCCCACTTTTACTAGAGTCATCAGATAATAGATTTTAATATACTAGCTCTAATATGATATTCATGCTTCTATTGAGATAAATCTTTAGTCAACAAGTTCATCACATTTACCTTTTTATGGATACTATACTTTTTTCGACCCCACCCCTCTAAGAATCCCTCAAGAGGAGATATTTCGAAAGTATATGTTCCATTTTTTGATGTAACTGTTGTTCCTTTTCTATAAACACTACAATATTCTTATCAAAATATAGATTGATAACATCTATACTTCTAGGAATAATATCAATATTCTAGATGATGTCGCATATCCAAAATACTTCTTTATGTGCATAAAAAGAGATTATATACACAAAATTTACTATAGAATCCATGACCATTTGATTTTTAGTAATATTATAGCTCAAAAATCCTCCATTAATATAAAAAAATATCAATTATGATTTAAAATTTATATAGAAACTAGCATATGTGTATCCATTAATAATTAGTTTCTCATCTCCTCATAAATTAGTAAAATATACTTTTTATTATTTAGATACTCTAAGATAGTCATTACTACCTCCAAATATGGCTCTCATAGGTCTAATTGATATCTACTTACCATGATAAAGTCCTAGGAAACATAAATCCGAATATAGAGAATGATATACATGGTAACAATTATCACATAAGATTAAGGGTTTCTACTCATTCTCTCTATCGTATTATGTCTAAGAAATATTTTTTGGATAAATGTATACACTACTAAAAAATTTACCTATAGCCACATGAACAAAACGTTTCTATACGTACCAAAACTGTGGATATAAGTAATAGCCATAGTCACATGGCCCATGAATCCAATTTATATGAAAATAGGGCTAAAATCAATATCCATGGGCATACAAGTGGCTATAGGTCTATTTTCATGGGTGTTGTCTATGGCTATAACAAATAGACATGATAGATAAAAATTGGTGGTAATATATCTATATCCATAGAGATTCATGAGGATATAGATATATATATCCATGGACATGGTTATGGAAATAGAGATACAACCATTAAGTTTCCTACAAAAGATGTTAGTTTCTCCTTTTACACCACCACTCATGGCCCACAGAAACAAAAATCAAATAGAATACAATATATATAACTACAATTTAATTTAATATATCACTAAAATTCACTCAAACACCAAAATTAAAACTATATCCAAGATAAAAAAATATAAAAATTAAATATCAATATCAATTGAAGAAAAATAATAATTTTTTGATAAAACTCAATGTATAAACCAAGAATAATATTGTCAGACTCAATATTAATATCACAAGAACCATCATGACCCTCATCATCTCCTACAGAAACACCAAAATCATTATAAACTTTCCACACACTACAATAATCATTATCTTTATGATCATCGATATCTTTATTGACAATGTCACCTAATTTAGTGGAAAGAGAATAAGAATACTCATAAAGAGAACAAATATAAATGATAATAAATTTAATTATAGAACACATTTAATTACAAAGTTATAATTTACATAAAGACATTTTCTTGTCTATATCATTACAAAACTATTGCTTATTATTGGATCCCTTCATTAGAGAACATTAATAGGATTTTTATAACCCTTCATATGTGATGAAATACAACACATCATTTCTTAGGTATGATAAAACTATAAATAAAGAAGTATATAAAGGAAGAAAAAAATAACATGATTTAAAGGATACATGAAACAGAAAGTAACTATAATGATCAAAAACATAAAATTAAACAATAAAGAAATCATTCTTGTAATAAAATTTTGAAGTACATCTCAAGACATGATTAAATTACGATTTCAAAACCTAACAATCAAGAGGCATGCTTAAAATAAATAAATATAAAATAAGGATCAAAAAATATACTTAAAATAAATAAAAAAGGGATAATGATAACATAATCATTTATAAATCACTAAACTGGACAACATGAAGAATTCTTAATAAGAAAGCACCAAACAAGGAAATGAAAATCTTGTTTGGTAAACATTACTAAATAAAACTATTATCATGGACAACTGTTCACATTAAATATGAATTAAATTACACGATCAGTGATAAAATTCTTAATCATGTATCAAGTTACATGTTTAACATTAAATTTTAAATAGAAAATTGGGATAATGTTCAAGACTATATTTCTATAATTAGTTATAGTAGCATACCAATGAACATGAAATTCATAACATGATCTTCAATATTACTAACATAAAATTGAATGTGTGGGTAAAAATCATGTAGTATGATCAATAATGGAATATAATAAGAAACAATGATCATGATTAGAAATATAACATCAATATATAAAAACTAGATATTTTTGGAAATAAATAGGGAAACTGCTATCAGTGAATAAATTGATAACTCATATTGGACTAGTCATCACAAAAAGATAAATATTAAAGCACTAATTATATATTATTGATATTTTTAGTAACATAAATATTAAACATATTATAACAGCATTATAAAAAACAATAGGAAAGTGAATAATATATTATGACACCCTGCTAGCGACTACATTCCATTGTCTAATCATGATGCATTAATCCATAAGAAGCATGTCTCATAATCGATCCCTATACACATATGTTTCCACAGGCATAGCCCGTGGCTATTATATAGAGACACAACCACTCATTTTTTATTAAAATAACACTCTAGACATGGTATATGACTATAGAAATAGACTTATAGCCATAATCTTGGACCATGTCTATATATACAAGTGGACAAAAAAATGTTTGTTTCCCTTGTATAAATAATAACTTCACCCCTTGCAGAAACAAAAACAAAACAAAACATATTATATATTAGTAAAATTCAATTAAATATATCAAAAAAATTCAATATAACACCTGAATTCAAGACATGCATGTTTGATATGTGGGTGATCCTACTAATGTATAAATTGATGTTGAGATAACTAGAAATTTCCCTACTAAAATTAAATAAGTTCTTACGAAGGGTAATTAAGATCAAAATGAAGACAAAAATAGAAAAATGGAAAAAATACTTTGAATGTTATAAATAATAATATTAATGAGGATAATATGATTATTTTAGGAAGCACCAAAGAGTTTGTGAATTTATATATTGGATCAGTTTACTTGTGGTATAAATGATATTATAATATTTTTAAGCACAAATCAAAACATTATTGAAAAGAATATTTTGTAAACATATATGTATATGAAATTATTATGTATCCATCAGAATGTTTTTTTAGAAAATATTCGTTAAGTTAATGTGAAGAATATGACTAGGGAGTTAACATAAATGTTATTAATGAGGAGTGGAAGATGAATATATTTTATATTCACGAGAAATTAATAAAATATCATGAATAAATTCATTAATTAAATAAGAATCCCAATATTATTAATAAAAATATTAAAGTAGTGGATACAGATAAATATAATTCCTTCATTATATGATATTTCTCCTAATGATTCATTAAAATCTAAGTTCCTTTCCTGGGTTTGACCACCGAATTGGAAATATGTAATTATAAAGGAATTACAAAGGAAAAGATAATTCTTGATCATACTGAGAAATCTATGAATTGGATTGTGGAGAAGTTTATTCCTATAGATTATAAATTATTTACCTTTTATTATCCTAATATTTCATTCAAAATGATGCTCGTTTTCTTGTTTTTGACCATTGGATGGGAGAAATTTCACTTATATTGAATTATAAAGGTTAAAAAGGGAGTTTTAAGTCATATCGATCAATCCACACATCAGATTGATGTGAAGTAAATTAATATATATTAAAAATTATTACATGATCATTATCCTAAATTTTTACACAAATCAAAGTGTGTTTTTCTAGTTTTGAAACTCGGATGAAAAATACATTGTCTTAATAGAATTACAAAGATAAAGGGTGTTTTGGATTATATAAACCAATCTAAGTATTAGATTGAGGCATGATCAATTCATATAAATTAAAAATTAATAGATGATTTTTCTCTTAATTTTTCACACCAAGAGACACCTATTTGATTATTTTTTACCACTATAGGGGATAAATTTTAGTTGAATTGAATTATAAAAATTAAATAAAGTGTTTCACGTCATACTTTGAAATCCGATCATTATATTGACATACAATCAATTACTACATATTAAAAATGATTATACAAAAATTCTTCTAATTTTTAATGAAAATACAATGTTGTTTTCCAAGTTTTGACTTCTATATTTGAAATACATCATCTTAATGGATTCAAATAATAGAAAAGGAATTTCAAAACATACTGAGAAATTCAAGACCAGATTGATGTGGGGTAAATACCAATATATTATAAATGAATTCATGATATTTATCCTAATTTTCATGCCAATCTATGCTCATTTTCTTAGTTTTGACCCCAAAATGAGATAAATGTCAGATGTGTTGAATTATAAAGGATAAATAGGGTATTTCAAGTCATATTGAGTATTATAAGAATCATATTGATGTGATTTCAATTACTACATATTAAAAATTATTATATGATCGTTCTTATAAAATTTTAGAAAAATTGAAGTGATTTTTCCTAGTTTTGACCCCCATATGGGAAATACACCATCTTAAAGGATTAAAAATGGAGGAAAAGGAATTTCAGAACATAAAAAGAAATATATGAATTAAATTATGTCATAGTTAATTATAATATATTAAAAGTTATTACATAATGTTTATCTTAGGTTTTCATGAAAATTTATATATGTTTTCATGGTTTTGACCCATGGATGGGAGAAATGTTACTTAACTTGAATTATAAAGATTAAATAGTGTGTTTCAAATAATATTGAGAAATACAAGAATTGAATTGATGTGAAGTCTATTCCTACATATTAAAAATGATTATATGTTTTCTCTCTTAAATTTTTATGAAAATCTGAGTTGTTTTTCTTGGTTTTGATCCCCAAATAGGAAATAAATCTTCTTAATGAAATTACAAAGGAGACAAAAAATTCTGGATCATAATAAGAAATTAGATCATCGTATTGAGTCATAATTGATTCTTAAAAATTAAAAATGATTGCATGATCATTTTCCTACGTTTTTATGCCAATAGACGCCCATTTTCTTAGTTTTGATCCATGGACAGAAGAAATGTCAACTGTGTTGAATTATAAAGAATTAATAGGTCTTTTTAAGTAATATATTAAAATATAATAATTATATTTATGTATGGTTTATTTCCACATATTAGAAATATTTATATGATCATTCTGCTAAGTTTTAATGCAAATAAATGTTTGTTTTCCCAGTTTTGACCCTCGGATAAGAGATACGTCATCTTAATGAAATTATAACATTAAAGGGATTTTTTTATTATGACAACTATTATCAGAATCATATTGATACATGGTAATTTTTTATAGATTACAAATAAATTGATGATTTTTTCTCAAATATTTTTATGCCAATGGACACTTCTTTGCTCAATTTTGACCCTTGGATGGGAGACATGTTTATTGAATTTATTTTAAAAGTTAAACACACTATATTATTGGATTTAACAATTCAAACTAAAACTACCAGTATGATAATTAATTTAAATGAGAACCAATGACCCAATTATTAAAATATTAAAAACATTAAATAGTGTTGTAATAAATGAATATTCTTACTATTTCAACACTCAATCTGTGTGTAAATTCCTATTTTACCAAATCAAGAATGATTAAACATTTGATTAAAAAACCATACTTGAATTAAGTTTTTACCATCCTCATATGGATCAATCTCAATACTAATGAATAGGTAAGGGTGATTGTAATAATTTTAGAGTTTCATCACCTAGAGTAATGTAAATAATAAATTGGTCAAAATTTTAAGTTAGATTCACTAAAAAATAAACACCCAAAAAATCTAATGATAATGAAAATTATAAAATAAATTTTACAAAATAAACAAAAAAACTCAAATGAGGAGATAATTATTTTTATTTTTTGAGGAAAACAATTTAAATGGATAACATGATTTTTTTCATAAATGATCTTGAAATATTTTTACAATGAGAATGAATGATTGAAATATAATCTTATATAAATACTTATCACTATAGTTAGAAATATAATATATGGAACATGCATGAAAAATAGAATGAGAATGAATAATTGGACATTAAATCATATAATTTACATTGTTATCAATATTAATAGCGATATGAAATATATGAAAAATCTCTGAAAACTAAATAATCAACATTGGGTATCAATTTTTCACATGGGATTCACATTTAATCACACTTCCAAAAGGCATATATAAAATTATTTATTTTATGAATTGCATTAATAAATCATTAAAATGTTTTAACTAATACAAGGAAAATTCATTTAGAATTTAAATGATTTTTATAACTGTTAGAAATAACTTTAATGAATCATAAAATAATGTTTCAATATATTATGATAACTTAAAATAGATGAAATGAAATTATTCTATACAATATCATGTATTCTAAGTCATTCCACAAATTATGATGCACCTGTATCACTGGTCATATTATAAGAATTATATAACAATAAAGTAACCTATAACTACTATTGTGTTATGAAATTTATTGTATAATTACACTAGTCACTCACTTTCACTAAAGATTTCTAGAGATAATATAATAACACACCCAAAAATTTCAAGTAGTGAAAGTAAACTCAAAGGTAAGCCATACATACCAATACATGAGCAATGAAACATAAATATATAATGGAAGGAAGTGTGGACAAAAAACTCCTTAATAATCTATAATATTGTATAATAAGCTTCAAATTATCACCAGAAACCATATCCCATCAACAAAATCTAGTTTCTATTACCTGAAACATTATGCATTCAATTTGTGTGCACATAAGGTGTTATTTTTATTGAGTGAGAACATAATCATTAATAAAAACCATAATAAAATATATTAACTCAGGGAGTTAGTATGTGAATATATAAATAATAATGTAATGCCAAAAATAGTCAATTTCCTTCAGGGATAATTATGCTATGCCATAGAATTTATCTTATTCATTTTATACCCACCTTTCCCTGTCCAGTTCAAAAATTTAAACATGTATAAACTTAATTCAAACCCTGTACAACCGTTTTAGGGTCATTATCATCATTCTACAAAAAATATATATTTATCCATAATTATACTAATTACTAATAAAAAAACACCTAAAAGAATTTTTAATCAACATGAATTCTATAATTCACATATAAACACACAAAAATGACATGATAAAGGGATAGGTCATCTAACTCAAATAGGAAAAACAATACTATTATGGTATAGACCCTTAGATTCTCTAAGAGTATAAGGATTTAATAATATGATAAACTAAAATGTATTAAAATATAATTATAAATATATAATGACCAAGACCCCCACACTTTTAAATCTTATTAGAGTAAAAAAGTTAAAAGAAAATTATTCAAGTGATAATTTTAGCATTTGTGTCAGTTGGTGATCATTTCTTGAAATTTTATTTCTTATAAAAGGTCATGTAACATAATTACTCAAGTAATAATCTTAAAAAATGTTGTAAAAAAAATACAATTCATTTTATAATTATATGTAAATATGGATTTCATTATTAAATAATTTCATCTTAAAATTAAAGTGCATAATTATGAAACTATGAAATATGGAAGGAAATGAAATTTTTCATCAGAAGATACAGACAATATATCTAATTACAACTCATTTTTAGAATTTATAATAATAGAAAAATTTATAGAAAAAAATTAAAGGAAACTTAGTGGCATGAGCACAAATATGTTTTCTCAGGAACCTATAATAACACTAAGAGCATTAACTATCACATAAAATAGAAATATTATTGTTAAGATCCAAAATAAAACGATAAACATATATTTGGATTGAATAAATATTGACAATAAATACAAATATAATTTTTTATGATCACTTTATTGATCACTAACCATTTTATAGTTTGTGCTATTAAATTAATTATCATATAATTAACTATAATTAATATGTTCCCTAAAGAAATTAATTTTAGGAAAATAATTTTTTTTAATGTATTTATAATAATAAATGAAATAAATACTCAAATTTTAGACCTTTATAAATTCTTATAGAATCTAATGTGAAAAACATAAGTAAATCATGAGAAATGTAATTTATATGTTATTTTTTGAAACAAAGTAATACATTTAATTAATTATGTTATGTTAACATCAAAATCAATACTATCTGAATTTGATAATAGAAAACCATAGATTAAACCATATGAGAGGTCATCCATTCCCAAACAAGTATATCACATAATAAATAAATCATTTTAATATTTTCGTTATAAAATAAGGAAATTTCAAGTAAGTGTGAACTTTTTAATTCATGAGAAAATAATAATATGAAGAAAAAATTCAAGTTAGAACATAATAATTCCAAATATAAATCTTTAATAAAGTTAATAAAGGCACCGAAAGGTTTTTGGTCAAGTTACAAGTAATAAAAAAATGAATTGAGATTGAATAATTTTAGGTAAATAACTAATGCTAATTTCTTATTGATTAATATACTGTTTGACAGAAATTAGTTTACCATTCAAAACATGTAAATTCAAAGGATGATGATATCCATAAAAATTACAATGAATGATTTTTATAAATTTTCAAACATATAATATAATAATAAGAGTTTTAAACTAGGATAATTTAAATTATAAGAATGTAAATATAATTTAGAATCTGAATAAAATAATGAATGAAACATACTATAGAGGAAGGGAATCAAGGGTTGGAGGTTAGTCTATGGTTTGGGTGGGATTCACATGGGTGGAGGAAGGGGAATGGCTAATAGGTAGTGGAAAATCCTATAAAATTGGTGTCATAGGTCAAGAGGAGTCTAGTGAGGAGGTGAGTAATGACTTCAGGTGGAGGAGGAAGATGGGATGTGGTTGTAGAGGGTCTCAGGCATCGGGGGCACTGACAGAGAGGGATTTAGTGGGGAGGGTGTTGTCATCAACGTAGAGGGTATTGAAGGTTGTTAGTGGGGAGTCATCAAGGGTAACATTGGGGGGGGGTCCAAGTGATTCATCATTAGAATCATTGGTCTTGAGGATTGTGGTGGGGATTTATCAGTGAGGAAGGGATGGGAGTGGGGGATTTGTGGGTTTTCTATAGTTGTGGTTAAGACTAGGGCTATAGGGTAATCTAATGTCATGACTAGTTATGATCATGGTTATATATAATATATAGACATGGTCTCAAATGAATTTGGGTATAATTACATGGTTATCTATCCAATTTCTAGTTGTGATACCATATAACATTGGAAACAATTATATCTTGGATTTCATAACACTGAATATCTTTAATACATTATTAATGTATGTGTCTTGAATTATTCTAAGTAACCTCTTAGATCTATCATTTTTGATCTTGATCCCTATAGTGTAGGTTTCTTCACCTAAGTCCTTCATGGACAAACATCAATTTGACCACATATTAATAGACTATAAGACTCATATCTCATTTACCATCATTAATATATCATAAACATACACTACTAGGAAAATTAATGGACTCCCACAAACCCACTTATATATATGGGGATAACATCAATTATTTATAAAAGTAAATTCTCTTATATATTTATAAAAATTAATATTAAATTATTTTGATGCATATTTTAACCCATAAATGTATCATTACAAATTTCACACCTTATTTGGGTCCTTTAATGTCACAAAACCTTATGGTTGTGTTATATAGACATCTTTGAGAAGGTTTATATTAAGTAAGGATATCTAGAAATCAATTTTAAAAATATCATAATAATGGTAAGATATTATTAAAAGTATTATTATAATGTATTTCATCATTATGACTGGTGAAAATATTTTTTTGTAGTCTACAGCTTAACATTACTTACATCCTTTAACTACTAGTCTTTCCTTATAGGTACTCACTTTACCATACATGTATAATTTTTTATTGAATATCCATTTGAACCCAGTAGTATTTATGTCAAATGGAGGATATATCAAAACCTAAACCTAGTTATGATACTTGGAATCCATTTTAGAATCCCTAGCTTCTTCCTATTTTATAATTTCTGAGCTTTTTATCACTTCCTGTTCACAGAGAGGTTCATTATCTTCTACTAATAATGTTTCACCTTCCTTAGTGACTAGAAAAGATAATATATCTTATTCTATAACCTCTATTATTCTCATAAATAGTAATTTTTTATTTAGAATATCTTTTTCAATTTGGTCTTGTAGAATTTTTTCCAGTTCCAACTCTTATGAATCATAATTTTAAACTTCATAAAAGTATACATTCCTCTCACAATATATTTTATAGATGTGTTCCCTTTTCAGAAAGTTAGGATTTATGTTGACCATAATATTTTTTAACTACGTGATTTTATAGATAATATCTTTTAGATTATTTAGGATATCTTAAAAATACGTACTTCTTACCTCTTAATGATATTTTGTTCTGATGGATAACTTTAACAAATTCCTCGCATCCTCATACCTAAATATATGACATAAAAAGTTTCTTCCCATATAACAACTGATGGAATTTTTCATTCTTCTTTAGTTGAAAATAAATTTAGTGTGTATTATTTATTCTATAAAACATATCCCCAACAGGATAATGACATATCTATATGAATCATTTTCATTATCCTAGTGTCCAAAAATATGTAGTTCTTACTTTCACTAACACCATTCCACTTTAGTGTGTAATGTGTAATTAGTTGAGATAGTATCCCAAACTCCCTTAGATAATCGATGAACTCTTGTTTTTTTATTCCTTACCATGTACTGAGTAGATATTCTATATATAATTACAAAGATAATTCTATACTTCATTCTTGTATTCCTTAAATTTCTAAAAGTAATTAGACTTATAACTCATTAAGTAGATATATTCCTATCCCCTAAAGTTGTTGGTAAAATTTATCAATTAAGATTATCCACCACTGTCTTCTATTGGAAGAGGTCAACATACATATGTAAGAACAAATTCTATAATATTTGTGTATCTTTCACCCTTTACACTAAATAGAGATTTGGTTATTTTTAATTAAATTATTTTTGACATATATCCAAGGGTTTCATCACAAAATAATCTAAATACCTTCATTGATATAATTTTTTAAAAAACGTACTAATTATATAACCAAACTAGTGATGCTGGAACTGGGTGTGTTATGAGTCATGTGAACTTGATTCATTATCTATTACAAAAATATGATTTTCATATTCTAGTTTGTAAAGACCATTATATAAATGTGAATCCCATAAAATATTTTATCTTTATAAAAGTATCATCACTTATTTATTAAATTGAAAACAAGTACATTCATATATAAACTAGACATGGATATTTTGTTCTTGGTTAGATGGGGCATATAATAACAATTATTTAAAACAAGAATTAACCAGCTGTTAATTTGAGATGATAGTTTCACATAGACAATATATCTATTCCTTCTCCATTGGAATCTCAAATATCCACCTCACCCTTGGAAATCATTTGAAATGTATTTTATTCATGTATTTGGATAGATATTTGAGAACCAAAATCTATATATAATGCCCAATTTTTACAAATAAAGAGATTATACTCAATAAAAAATTATATTAAACTTTTCCATTTTTCTTTAATAAGACATATTTCTTCTTACAACAACCTTTCTTTCCAAAATAAAAACACACTATAACCTATTCCTTATACCACCACTTGATCTTTCTCCTCTTAAAAGTGTGTTGGGAAGTTTCCTTAGATTTGAATCTAAGATTATATAATTTTTCTTTCCTTTAATTTTATTCACCATAAATATATAAGGGTTTTCATGAACCATATATTTATCCACTTATGGAATCAGATTCTAGAGATTCAGATGTTTCTACCTTATATTTTTTATATTAAAATTCAAAATAAAATTTGATAAAAATTAAGAAAGTGAGACTAGTAAGAGGTTTGTAAAAAATTCCTTAGGAAGATTGAAATCCAAAATTTTTAAACATTCAATGTAGAAAATCATCTTAACTACATGAGTTCCATATCATGAATCTTCTCCTATCTTGAAAATAAATAGTGACTTGGAGATCTTATACTTCTATTGTATTTCTTTCTCTAGATAAAAATAATGGATTTGAGAAAACATGGTATATGAATCCATGTCATCATGAAACTTATGGATATCACTAGTCATCGATTATAACATGAGTCATTGGACATCCAATGCATTATATTCATGTTTCCAAAATAATTTCCCCCTTAACATTCCTCCTTATAGGGTTCAATAAGAAGCGGATACTCCAACCTATAAACCTTTTCCTCTTAGAGTAGTATGATTAAAAAGATCATGTACCACTTTTGAAAGTTAATACCAATTAGGATATGGTATTTCAATAAGATATATCATATTGATATATTCATGGCCAAATGAAGTTATTTTTTTCTATAATAAATAAAATAAAATTTTTGTACTTTATCTTGATTACCAAACATGACATAATAAATTGATTTTTTAAGTCTCCAACTATTTTATCATATCCTAACAGGCCTCACCATTGGATTTAAAATATATTATCTCTTGGATATTCTTGTATAAATTATCTCTATCCCCATTATCATAACCTAGTCTATGGCCATTAAATTTACACAAAGGTATTTTAGTAGGCATTCTTTCCAATAAACTTAACTTGGGGTTCCTTGATGTGTTGAGCAGATTCTCCCATCATGAAATCCTAAAGTCATATTTTCTCAATGATTACCTCAAAATTGTATCAAGAAGAATATAAAAATTACACTCAATAACAATTTGTTTATGTTAACCCATAATATTTATTATGACTCCCTGATAGCTAAAAATTGTCCCTAATTATGACCCGAATGAAACTTTAGTTATGGCTTTATTTCAACACATAAGATGAAAGGTTTTATAAAATTTAATATTTACTTAAGTGTTTTTTGTTTAACTTATACATATATATTATTTATTTTATACTTCACATTCATGTTAATATTATTTTAATTTTACATAATTAATTAACCATGTCCAATAAAATAATTTATACATAATAAATTTATTTTATTTCATCTTTCATGCATATTATATGTGTACTTTATTTGATCACAATTTATAATCAAATAAAAACGCATCATATAAATAAATAATCATGAAATTGAAAAATAAAATAAATAAGTGATATGATAATGAGATTTTAACTACTCGTTGATTTATTGAGCATAATATAAACCAACGTTGAACCTAAAGGAAAAAATATTTAAGCTGATACTTGGCTTGAGTTGAATCATTCCTCTATTATATTATGAATTTCATCAGCTGGTTTCCCATAACATGGGTTTTGAACTATATCCTCTCACCAAAAGATCCTTATTTTGATGTTCTTACTCACTCATTGGTGAGGGGTACCATAGATTTATCATTACATAATAAAATCATTGGACACATAAGACCACATATAATAAATGAGGAAGGGATGATTCATATAGTTTCATATTTAATTTCATAATAAAGTTATCATAAAAACTCATCTAATAAATACTTAAATTAAATATAAACCCAAAACATACAAATATTGGACAAGGTCATGATTAATCACAACATGAAATGACATTGCATTAGAATTGGAATAATTCATTTAAATTAGTTCTTTATTAGATAAATTTATTTAATTAATAACTTAATCATCATATTAAATAATTAATTCTTTATTTTGACAATCTTTCCAAATAGTCCTTGAGATTGTAATACTCTTTAATTTTGAAATAAATTAATTTTATTTTAAAATTATTAAGTATATGGTGTGTACTAACTGGGTAAAAAACATGTAACCTCCTCACAATATTAAATTCCATTTTGGAATTTCATATATACATGGAATGTTCTAGAGGAAACATGGCATGTACCAATTTTGTGTTTAATTAAACCAATTTTTGGTGTTTAAAACATACACATCCTATTCAATAACTCGACAAAATGTGTGTAACATATGTTGTGTATTATCATTTTCATGTATCATGTAATTACATGACATGTATGACTATGTAGTTTGTCCTGAAATAAATAGTGTCTTGTTCCATGGGTCAATCCCCATAGTCCATGTGGCGTGTTTGACGACATGAAATTCCATGAATTTACATGGAGTGTACCACAATACATGGTGTTCATGAAAACCATACACATAATTTTTTTACAAAATTACATAGATAATAATTATTAAAGCATTTAATTCCACGTGATCTACTGAAAATCACTAAGCTTATACATGCAGTGGAGAAACCCTATTTCATAGCATGTGAAACTTGATACAAACCATGTGATTTTATCTCCCTTTAATTATCCAAATGTTGACTCACATGAAATGATTACCATGGAATGTACCTTGCATGAGTTAGGCTATGTTACATAGTATGTATAACCATTAACATGTCATGTAATTCGTTATTATCCACTTGTATTACAATTTTAGGGACTCAATGTGTATCTTTTAGGGGTTATCATGTGTTACATGGACTTTACATCTAGATACATGTCATGTTCTTAATCTTATGTCATGTTTCATGGATGGAATTCAATACTCACTATGTAATATCTCCATATAATTTGACCACATGCTTTTCATGATTCCTACAGGTTCAAACCCATGTGGGGTTACACAAAGTGTACACCAGCTACACCCCATGTACTCCCTATAAAGTACCTTTCCAACTAGTAGTAAATTAGTGAAAGGTAATGACAACATGTACCAACCCCTACATGAAATATCCTGATTTTCAGGGATCACCATTGTGTAGTTAACCAAGGGTATAAAAAAGGTAATTTTGGTTACATGTCACGTAACTATGTCCTCTAGATAGCAGCCTCAAAACCTCATGATGGGATCTCCAAACATTCATAATCTATTATGGGTATATTCTTATCTATATGAATTCAAATTTACATATTATATCTAATTTTGGATTTAAAGAATGAAAAACTGGAAACAAAACCTCACTAAAAAAACTTTAAATCAATCCACAAAATAATAATTAATTATAAATTATAATGCAATAGATCTTATATCACTTCAAAGTTTTAGGTCTCAAAATAAGTGGTTAGGACCATGATCAAATTTTTTTTCAGTTTCAATGCATAATATACGAAGACCATGATGAAGAAACCCAAAAATATTCATAAAGATAATCTTTTCACATACAATTCATAATTAATTTAAAATAATAATTATCTTGGATTAATATTTATTCTTTTGTTGATCAATTTGGTTGCTGATCTTGTCATACAATCATTATGATAGAAAATAAAAACTAAGATCCATATACCTATATAAACACATGGTAAAAATATTATAAAATCAATCTTTCTATTTTGGGTGCTAGAATAGAGGAACCAAACACCTTTCATCATTCACCATGAATTACAACAAGAAAACTCTATTATTCTCTTCTATTCTTGAAAGGAAGGGGCAGATTTTCTATATGTATTGACATAGTTCTTGAAAAGTTTACTCTAGGTATTTTAGAGAATTATTTGGAGAGGATTAAATATGAAAAATAATCTCATCACCTTGGAAATTATATAAATCAGATTATATACTTCAGGATAAACAATTAGTAATTAGGAATAAGCCCTTTATATCACACATCAACCCTAGTTTTATTTATTATTTTATTTATTTTCTATTTTTCTATCTTTTAGTTTGTTTTTGGGTTTAGTTTTCAGTGGCACTTTTTGGGTTTTGGAGTTTTTGGTTGGCTTTTGTCATTGTTCATGGTTAGTGTGCACGATTTTGAGGGAAACAGTGTGTAATCTTGATCAAAAGGGAGTTTACAATTCATTTTTTTTCTCGCATGGTTTTTATTTCATGGTTAACACATTATTTTCCCTAAACCATGAGAGTCTCGTGAGTAATTGTTCAGCCTTCTTAGGGTGTCTAAGGGATAGTGTACGACTTGCACATGGTTAGGGTAAACCATGCAGAAAGCATGCAAGTGTGTTTTAAATCTTGGTAGAGGTGTTTTTCACACACAAAACAAATTTTACTAAACTGTGCATCCAAATCATGTGAGGCTAGGTTTCCTTTCTAGTAGGGTGTTCATGGTTAGTTCATGATTTGGTAAACTATGCAGCCAAACCGTGCAGATTTTCTAAAATCCATAAGAAGTGAAATTACAAGTTTCCACCTCCTAAATTAAATCCCTATTTTGACCCCTATCCTTCCCCATTAAATTTTTGAACATAAAGGGGATCCCAAAACCTTCTTCCTTGGATCCTATTCCTTCTATGAAGCTTCTTCTTTGATCCTTTTTAACTTTTCTTTTGTTTTTGGATTGTTTTTTTCCCTATTATCATATTCCCCTCTTGTTTGTTTTCTCCCTTGGATTGGTCATCTCTTGGACGAACTCTAGAGGTTTAGGTTTGATTTTGGATAGTATTTATCTTTGATCTACTGTGTAAATTTGGATCTTAGGTTCTCCTTTTCCCATTCTTGGAGTTTTTCTGTGTTCACACAGCGTTGAGGCGGGTGTTTCCATACATTTATTTTTCAAAACACACCATGAAATGCTTGATATTTCCTAAATTAATTTTAATGTGTTCTTCATTCTCTATGGTTTTCTAAAATGATGTTTTATGGTATTCCATGTTGGTGGTTTTTTGAAAAAGGACTTTTTGAAGGTTTTCTATGGTTATGCCTATATGCATTTAATGTATATGCATGAAACCTATTTGATAAAATTCTAAGTGGCCTTTCAAATGGATTTGGGTGTTTTAATGTGTTTTCTAGCCTTATTGGTGTTTGATGAAATTGGGTCACTAGTGGAGCTGTGATTGTTTGGGATTTTGGCCTCTTTATGGTTTGGTGCTTATGCGAGAAATCTTGCATCTTGATGAGATTTTTCTTATGATTATTTGATTAAACCTTGAAATTAACATACATATTTCCATATATATGCCGATGTGATATGTAAAACCCCAAAAATTCAGTGTAATTGGTTTTTCAATTATTTGTTATTTTTATGAGTCTGTGAAAATCGACTGCGCGTGATTCCGAGGCCCAGTGTGCCTGAAATGAATTTCTGATCTTTTTTAAGGTATGTTCAGCAAACGTGCGGGTGACATTTTCTATCTTTTGAACTGGTGATTGGAATTGAAATCTAAGAGCACTGTTGAATCCGCAGTGCCAAGATTCACTTAAGAGAATCTTCACTTCGACAGTTGCTGGTCGGGAGAAAAAGATAGTTTTTGGACTTTTTAATGAAAAATAAAATAACATGTAATTTTTATTTTATTTTCCTTTTCTCCAATGGATGAGTGGAGGGGGAGGGACTGGTGAATTGTCAATCCATTTAATGGCTTGACTCATCAACTGTGTAACTCCACCATTGCGAATTAAAATAGGTTCATTAATTCATTTAATGAACCTCATTAATTCTTCAACGCATTACTCACATTTCTCCTTCTTTTTAAATAGAGCTAGGTGTAGGGTATTGACATGCCTTCTTCAAGCTAGGAAACTCTTGTGGAGTTCTGTGGAAACATCCACCGTTGGACAATAAAATCTCTGGTGACAACGATTCAGGATTGATAAACGCTGACGACTCCATCCAACATGGACACTCCTCCCGACATAACTACGAAAACTCCAACGGATCTCGAGGTAGGGGGATTGTGTTTGGTTTTGGTTTAAAATTATTGAAATGATTTTATTTAATATTTAATTTTTGATAAATATTCTCCCTCTTGATATCGTGTTAACACGAAGGGTGTGGGATGAACAAACAAGGCTCGGACCCTCCGCTGATTTGTTCATGTTGCGTTCTTTGGGGACGACTTTCCTCAATTTTGATGACAACGTGATACAGAGGGTCATGCTATGACAGAGTCAGTTCGAGAGACTCATAGGCATAGACAACACCAAGAACGGACCACCGGAGCACGTTTGGTGGACTGTAGAAAGAACCGCTAGTGTGCCATGTCGGCGGCGGCCGGTGGTGGCCGGACGAGGACTTCAGAAACCGACCGTGGGCAGTGGGAAGGCGGCGCACCGTCACACGCCACGGTGGCCAGAGGTGGCTGACCAAATCTGGCCATGTGGGAGAAGGGCAACACCCGCAGTCGATGGCGGTAGCATCTAACGGGACGCGGTAGAAGGGGGCAGCGTAGCCCCGCGCCACGTGGGAAGAAGACCGGCCGACCCCCTTGGCCCACCATTGCACGCTGTGTGGCAGCACCCCATAGATCAGGTGAAATGGCCCCATGTCCTCGAGGCCAGCTTGAGATAGTGATCCGCCTTTAGGCAGACCGAGCCGGATGCGGGCCGGACCCGTGGCCCAGCGGGCTTATACAGCTGGGCTGAGCCCCACCAGGCGGGCCGGGCCAACTGTGGCTTGGGCCCATGAACCAACTGTGCTGGACCTAGTGAACCAGACCGAATCTTAATGGGCCGGACCCGGGCATGATCAGGTCAACCCCGAGACCCTTTGCATCGGACCTGTCTGACTGAGTCGGATCGGGCCCAGACCCAACCGGCCCCCAAATAAAGAAATGACCGTAACTTATGAACTAGGTATCCATTTGATATGCCCTCAGTGGCATTGGGATCCCTTTGGGGAAGCGGTCCCTTTGGTATATTCCGGCGGGCGCAACCGAGGTGTGATCACCCCCATTTCACTGAAAGGGGTGTAACTAACAGACCGAGCATCTGATAGACGCATCGTCTATGGAATAAGGACCCTTGTGACAAGGCGGTCATTTGGAGATACTCTAAGTGATTTTTTAAGGAGTTTGACATGCAGACTGGGTTGTATTAGACTTGAATCCAACTAGGCCCTTTTTACCAAAGTGTCCATATATCACAGACTGAGCGTCCGATCGACACGCCGTCTATCACGTTGGGACCCCTATGATGGGCGATACCTTGGGTATGATTTTTGTGGGACATAGTATCGGTTTAAATATGACCGATGTCTTAACGAGTAGAGTATTTTTGAGATCAGGCATGCTTCGTGCGGGAATCTAGTGGCTGACTGTGACATGAAGAAGAAGAGTGGCCAATACGGGTCATCATCAAAAACTACAGAGTGGGATGATATAGATGTATGACTAATCATACCTACCTCTATACCAACAACCAATATGGGTATGCACCAGCGACCAGTACGGGTCAACACCAGTGACCAATACGGGTCATCACCAGCGACCAATACAGGTCAGTATAGAGCGACCAATATGGGTCAGCACCAACGAACAATATGGGTTATCATCTAGAAACCAATACAAGTTAGAATATATTACCCTATATGGGTCAGCAATTGAGTTACTATGGATTGGATGATCTGGCTTTATGTCTATTCATCCTTATCTCAGTTACCTTGAAGTTATACCATTAGAGCGAGTTGTCTTTTTTTCTTTGTGATTCATGATTTAGATCATGCTTGGGATATTACCTTTATGGTATTTCTTGTGATGTTTTACTTTTTGGATTACTGACTGACCTTTGGGGGTATCAGGGTCCCCTACTGAGTTATTATACTCACCCCTACATGGGCTCCGCCCACACATGTGTGTCTAGTGTAGACTACTGATGCTCTGAGGAAGACTTTTGAGGTTCGGTGCTTGGTGGAACTTGGTGCAACGAGAGCAGTCGATATCCTCTTATTCAACTTCAAACTTACCACTACTACCTTCCAGGTAGAGCTCCAGGGTAGATGCGACAACTGTTTACTTTCTTTTAGTTTATAGGGATTGTATTTTGGCCCACTATTTTCAGTTCACAGTTGTACTCATGGTTGTACTTTACTCTCATGGTAGTACATTACTTTTGTTGGTTGTTTACTTCAGTTTCCCTTTCTGAGTAAGTATAGATCTCTAAGGAAATTCCTTCCCTATTCGGGAAAATCCTTCAAGTGCTAGTCACCAACCCCTAGCCTATGAAAGGCAGGCTTGGGGTAGTCACAGTAGGGACCCATGGGACGGGTTGTAACAAAGTGGTATTAGATGACGGTCGGTTATACTAGAAGAACTAAGAGTCTACTTTTAATGAGGAAATGGTGTAAAATGTCTTGAGTTTGGTTTTCAGTATAGGTAGTATAGTGTTAGTGTAGCAGCTGACGTATTCATACACCAGGACCCTGAATTATGTTTTTCGACACGGTATATGAAAACAACGGGTTGCTAGTGTTTTAAAAAAGTTTTCTTGATCTTTCTTGAGTCAGTTCACCAGGTATAACTTATTGACCATGGCTCATCTATTTCTTACAGGATGACTCCACGAAGATAGCCAGCCAGTATTCCGGTTAAAGATCGTGACAGTGGACCACCGAGCGATGAGACATCGGTGCAAGGACCACTCACAGTGATGGCACCTTCAGGTGGTGTACCTGAATCACCACCCCTTATTGAGCAGTAGAAGGTACTAGTGGATCATGCACACTGGATGAACTCATTTCATGATTTCCATAGACAGAGGCCTCTGAGGTTTCAAGGTTAGACGAACCCCCAGGCAGTAGAGAACTAGCTTGACGCAGTTTCACGAGTCTTTTTCTTAGTAGAGACACCCACTACGTAGACAGAGATCTTGGCCGCTAAACTTATTCAGGGCTCGAAAAGATGATGGTGGAGGTTGATGATACAGGTACATGAGGAGATGGCCCTCACCTAGCCAGACTTTGAGAGCCTTTTCAGGTCGGATTTCACGCCAACGACACTATGCTCTATGCGTATTGAGGAGCTGTTGCATCTGCTGCAGGGCTGCCAGACTGTGGCTCAGTACTCGGTGAGATTTACTAACCTCTACCGATAATCCAATGACATGGTATGAGACCCTTACTTTCGGGCCCAAACCTTTGAGTAGGGGATCCAATAAGTGATCAGAGCTGCGACAGTTTCCCTTAGCATACCGACGCAGGCTGGGGTGATAGAGTGAGCTTTGATGATGGAGAGCTACCTTGCCGAGAAGGTGATGACAGTGAGAGTTCCTATCAGATGATGGGTATTAGAGTCATCTGATGTTGGATGTAGAAATACGACGCAGAAGCTCAAGCAAGCTAGACCTTCCGGAGGGACACCCCAGGATGCAGGGTCAAAGGTACGAGGCTTGAGAGGCCGAGGGATCCACCAGTGAGGCATGATCTGTTTTTCTTGCAGGGGACATGGTCACAGAGCTCATGAATATTTGAATACCCACATGGATGATTGGTAGACGGTGGATGGGACACTGAGGTAGTGACAACGGAAAGAGCATGAGCATCATCCATGAGGTGGATGAGGCAGGCGAGCAGGATGTGCAGCGGGAGGTGGTCGGGGTTACCAGGCACTACCAGCACCACCCCCAGGTGGTCTACCACGAGCTTAGGGAGTGGGTGGATGGGGACAGGCCCAGATACAGGCAGTAGAGGCTCACAATCCTGACATCCCTGAGATGATATGAGGTATGATCTGTGTCTTCTATACTTTAGCAGCATTGCTTATCGACACAGGTACTAGCAATTCTTTTCTTTCCATAGACTTAGTTCAAGACTCTGAGATTCTGATTGAGATTTTAGATCAACCTTTGTGTTTGGATACTCCTACGAGAGTATATTTAGAGGTCACATCCTAATACCAATAGTGTGATCTTACTCTCAGAGGAGATATTTTCAGATGGGATCTTCTAGTAGCAGCGTTGAATCCCTACGATGTCATTCTAGGCATAGACTGGATATCAGCAGTTCATGAACAGATTGAATGATTGAGATGTATAGTGTGATGTATGCGTAGATATAGAGTCAAGTTTTCCTTTGTTGGTGAGAAGGAAAATAGAGCAGCATGAGATGGACTTGTGCCCTGGAGGGTGAAACCGATTACATATCAGTTGGATTTCATGACATTTAACACGATGGATGAGGTGAGTCCACATTTTCCAGGGGTGGTGGATGAGTATGAGTACGTCTTTCTAGAATATGTCCCAAGACTACCTACTCATAGAGATGTAGAATTTTTCATTGACTTGTACCCAGGAACATCACTAATATCTACACCAGCATATCATATGGCCTCTGTGGAGCTCCAGAAGCTGAGGGTACAATTGGAGGGCTTGTAGATGAAGGGATTCATAAGGCCCAGTGTTTCTCCATGGGCATCCCCAACATTGTTTTCCAAGAAGGCAGACAAAAGTTTGAGGCTATGCATGGACTTCCGGTGCCTAAACCAGGTTACCATGAAGAACAAGTATCCTATTCCAAGGATTGATGATATGTTTGATCAATTAAAAAGAGTGAAGTGATTCTTGAAGATAGACCTAAGATTATGCTATCATCAACTCAGGGTACAGGACGAGGAAATACCGAAGATAGACTTCAGATGTCAGTATGACCATTACGATTTATTGGTGATTCCTTTCGGCATGACCAACTCTCCATCCGTGTTCATGGGGCTCAGGAATAGGATCCTTCATCCATACCTCGATCTCTTTGTGGTGGTATTCATCCATGACATCTGGGTGTACTCAGCGTCCGAGGAAGAGCACGCTGTACACTTGAGGATAGTTCTGGACACACTCTGGGAGCACCAGTTATATGGTAAGCTCTCGAAGTGTGAGTTCTGGATATGGAAGGTACACTTTTTAGGAAACGTCATCTTAGAGGCTGGAGTTGCAGGGGATCCAGTGAAGATCGAGGCAATATTTTCTTGGGAGCCACCCATGAGTGATACTGAGGTGTGAAGCTTCCTTGGATTAGTAGGCTACTATCAGAGGTTCATACACAATTTCTCCAGAGTAGCAGCACCAATTAATACCTTGAAGAATAATGGGAAACCCTTCTTATGGCCAATAACATGCCAACATAGCTTTCAACAGCTGAGGAAAAGATTGACTGGTGCTCCCATCCTGAGGTTTCTGGAGGAGGGAACTGGCTACGTGGTTTATTGTGATACATCAAGGACCAGACTCGATTACAACCTGATGTAGGATGATGCAGTGATTGATTATGGATCACAAAAACTGAGGCCTCATGTGCAGAATTATGTGAATCATGACTTAGATTTGGAAGTAGTAGTCTTCACATTGAATATGTGGAAACACTACTTTATGGGTGAGTAGTTCATTGTTTACTTAGACCACAAGAGTCTCAGATATATCTTCACATAGAAAGATCTGAATCTAAGACAATGAAATTTCCTAGAGTTCCTCCAGGGCTACAACTTGGTGATAGTCTATTCTCCGGGAAAGGGGAACATAGTGGAAGATGCACTTATCCAGAGATCGAGTTCGTACGTACTAAATGAGGCTTCAAAGAAGTTAGCCTCACTGTATATATCTTACATTGATAGAGATGAGATAGTCTACCTCAAGTCAACAGTAGTTTCCCCTATACTCCTTCAACGAGTCTGGGAGGAGCAACTCAAAGATAGAAGCTGCGAGACTACATGTGCTCAGATATCCTCAGGCCATGCACCTGACATATATTTTGAAGGTGGGGAGAACACTATCCTTTTTAGAGGATGTATAGTTGTACCAATGGCGCTAGAGAGGAGGTGCTCAGGGAGTTCCATACATCCAACTTGGTAGTACATCCAGGCATGATGAAGATGTATCAGGACCTCCGACATTAGTACTGGTGGCCAGGGATGAATAAAGCTGTGTGAAGTTTGTTTCCAAATGCCTCACTTTCTAGTAAGTGAAGGATGAGCACTGGGTACCAGCAGGCTTGACCCAAACCCTCAAGATACCAGAGTGGAAGTTGTAAGGGATATTGATGGAATTATTTATGGGGTTACCACATATGTCTAGAGGGCACGATACCATCTGGGTGATCGTTGACCGACTCACCAAGTTGGCCCACTTATTTTATATTCAAGAGAAGGGTTCGGTAGAGACCTTGGGTGAAATCTCCGCTAATTATTTTTCATTTGATTCCCAATGTTTTTCATTGTCCAATGGGGACTAGGGATGTCTTGGGTACTTTACATGACCTAGTTCAGGGATGACCCGTGATGGTTTATGATAAAATGGAATCAGAGGAGCCCTTTATTATTTGAGGTCTGAGGTAGAATATGGATAGGATATTCAATGCTTGGGAGGTAAGTCATGAGTTGGTTCCTGATCAACACCGCTCATGACAAAACCTAAGTTACTAGGGATAGTTAGGTTTTGAGTCTTTAATTTTTTTATTTTATTTTTATGTTTGTTCTTTGTTATATTTGATGTATTTTTGTGTTTTGGGGAATAATAAGGGAAGTGATCCAATATCATATGATAAGATTTTATGGCACAAAAAATCATGTGTATCCTAAGTGCATGATTCAATATTCATTGAATGGTAGGTGATTTCTTAGAACATGGTTTTCTAGACCATGAAGCAAAGACATGAATGGCCACTAGTTCCCTACTTCATGAGGTTTTGTTGTGGGTGATGTTATTGGTTTGATATTAGTTGTAATGAGTGGATATTGAAATGTAATTGATTTTTGGAAATGGTTTTAGTCCAAGATGACTTGATATGGAAGATTAGATTCGAAAATGGGATTTGGAAATGGTATCAGTATTTGTAATGACTTTAGTGTAGGAAATAATTTTAAAATTTTGAATGTAAATAGTGGATTTTGAAGAGGTTTATTGTTTTTTGTAATGTTTTGGCTCATGAGGTGTTATCTTGGATTATTTTAGTTAATTTATGTTTTATTTTTGATTGGTTTTCATGTTTTTATGTTATTTTGAATATGATTCCTAGAAAGGTCCCAAAAGTTTCTAAGGATTATTTCCCAGTTCTTGGCTCTACCCAGACTTTTAGTGGAGTTGTGGATTCAAGTTCTTCTTAACTATTACCAATTTTACATGGTGATAAATGTCTTATATAGGCTTCGGAGTAGCTCTAGGATGTTGAAATTATTTTCAGATCATTGGGAACTCCAGAATTCTTGATGGTGTGTTTTTCTCGAGATTATTTAAGGGACATGGTTTAGATCACTGGAAGGTGATCACCATATCATCAATTCAATTTTTTATGACATGGGACATAATCAAGAACACTTTAATTCAATGGTTTATCCTTGAATAAGTGAAGGTGAATAAAGTGGAAGAGCTTATGGATATTTAACATGGTCAATAGATGGTGAGAGGGTATGTTGACAATTTTAATGATTTGGTTATATTTTCTTATATATAACATCAAGAATTATTTTAAAATATCATATATTTGTGTGGGGTATTCATATAGAGATTACAGATTGAGTTATTTCATATGGTATTTTTTTGGGAAGTTATAGGATGAATCATTTCTAGATGAGATGGTTTCTCGAAGGTTGCCAATGGTAGTAAGTGGCCTGATCTATCTTGGTGATAACAAGGGTTCCCTATGTAATGAGAAGTGTAAACCACAGTGACCGATTCCATAGGAGTATTCTTTGTTTTTTCATACTTCTCATCATAAGAACCACTCACTTTTTTGCTTTTAGTGTGATCATTTTGGGAATTTTATGTCGTATTTCTATAACACTCTGAATAACTTCCATTATTTTGGCTGGCTAGGACATCTTCCAAAACTATATGTGATGGGGACTCATTATAACAAGAATTAGTCCAATCCAATTATAGATCCTACTATCCCTTAATATCTAATATTTTTAGGTAACCCCTTTTATGTTTCCCCAATATTTCTCTCTTTTCTTCATCCCTTATTCCATTTTTTGATTTAATCTTTTTATTGTATTTGATATACATGTAACGTGGGAGATCCATTTTTTTACTAGTTTTTAGGTGAATGTGTCTTATAGAGATCATGAATCATGGTTTGATTTAGTGTTCTATTTGAGTTTCTTTGGACAAGTCCTTATCGTGTTTGAGGTTGGTTCTGTTCTAGTTGATTCCTAAATAGTGGGGAGACCCACTATAGAACTCATCACTGTTCTTGATTAGGACGGTCAGGCATGGATTGTGGATTTATGAGGTTAAAATGTAATTGGTGGTTCCATTTGAGTTTGATCTTAGTTAAGAGGTTTTTCTCACAAATTATTCATCTAGGTTTAGAGTTCTATTTTTGTTATCCATATTGGACTTAGTGAGTTTCTAGGGGAAAAATATTTCATTGATGGGGATAATTTTCCTACCCTGACCCCAGTTTTATTTATTATTTTATTTATTTCTTTCTATTCGATATTTTGGTTGTTTTTTAGGTTAAAATTTTTGGGTTAATATTTTTGGACCTGTGCACAATTAATGTGCGTATTTTGGAAGGAAAATGTGTATCCTGTTGATTATATGAGAATTTATATATTTTCATTCATTTATGGATTCTATTTCATGATTAGTGTATGGTTTGTCCCAAATAGTGTGTGTCTCAGGAGTAACCATGAAACCTTCTTGGGGTGTCTGAGGGACAGTGCACAAATTGAACATGGTCAAGGGAAATCAAATAGTAAGCATGTGACAGTGTCTGTAATATTGTTAGGAGAGTTTATAATGGTTGGTGAAAAATTTACAAAACTATGTGGAAAACCATCCTAGGATAGGTTGTATTTCCTATAGGGTGCGCACCGTTGGTGCGTAGTTTGGTAAACTGTGCTTCCTAACCATGAAGCTTTCCTATAATGCCCTAAAAGTGAAATTCTATGTCTTTTCATCCCAAATTTAAACCCCTCAACTCTTCCACTATGTTTTGGTGCATGAAGGGGCTCCCAAATCCATCTTACTTAGTTCATATTCTTACTTGAATTTTCTTCTTTTATCTTTGGTAAGTTTTATATATTTTTTGGCTTGTTTTCCTCCTCTTATTTTGTTCCTCTCTTGTTTGTTTTTCTCCATTGGCTTGGTTCTCTCTTTTAAAAACCAAATATTATTAGGGTTGATGTTTTATTAAATGTTATTTTTATATAGGGTTTTCAGTTTGGTTCTTTGGTATTCCTTATAATGCTCATGGAGTTTCATTGTATTTACACATTATTAAGGTAGGTGTTTCCTCCCATTTCTTTTGTAAAACATGTAATGTAATGATATAAATTTACTAAATGAATTTTAAATGTGTTATTCATGATTTTGGGGTGATAAAGTTATGTGACATGGTTTCACATGTTGGTGGTATATTGGAAGAAGGGTCTTCAAAGGTTTCATATGGTTATGCCTATATGTATCTCACATATATGTATGAAAGGTGTTTGATAAAATGAAAAGTGTCCTTTCAAATGTATTTATGTGTTTTAAAGTATTGTTTTTTCTTATTGTAGTTTTATGAAATTGGGTTATAGTGGAATTGTGATTTAATTGGTTTTGGCCTCTTTATGGTTTGGTTCTTATGTGAGAACTCTTATGCCTTGATGAGATTATTATTGTGTTTCATTGATTGAACCTTAACATTCATATGAATTTCCATATATATTCTAGTGTGATCTGTTCATTTCCATATGTAGACGAGATATAAATATATATGTGCACATGCATATAAATGGTAAATTTCATCAAATTTTCTCATTCTAAAACATTTTATTATTCAAATATCTTCTTTGTTTCCAAATGAATTTAAATAAGGTTTTCAAGTGTATTTACCAAAATATTACGTTGAGAGGCTATAATGGAACCTTGGAAATTTTGTTTGGAAAACCACATTAATTATGGAAATGGTTTTAGATGAAAAGTATTTTCCCTTGAAAATGAATTTGGATTTCAAATTAAAAGGAATATTTGGTATTTTTAGATATTTCATTGGGATGTGATTCCAAAATATGAGAATATTAAGGCCTGATTTGTACCTTTAAGTGTTTTTTGGAAAATGGTTTGGAACACTCATGATGCTTAGACCTGGTTGGTATTTGAGAAATTTTTTCTGTGTGATGGGAACCCCCATGGCTGTCCTCTAGTTAGAGAGGGTCTCTACATAGATAGTATCAAGGAGTGGGAAATTAATGCATGATTGAATTTGAGGGTTATAGTTAATGTCAAACAAGTGATAACATCCTCATTATTCCCTTATAATATCATCATCAATTTATATACATCATATAGAGGGTATAGAGATGGTTACTATCTGGTTCTCAGTGAGATGGATTGTATCCCCCCTGGTAGGTGAATGGCCATTATCAGAGTGACACTGGTGTAAGTTGGTAGAGTAGGCTTGATGGTGATAGACTATGGGCCACATAATATTTTATAAGATGGATCCAAACATTGTACATCTAGGTTCACCTCTCAAGATGTTTAGGATATACCCAAGAGTACTCTCTTGGATGATCCAATATTATATTGTGGAACTTTGGTTTCTTTTTTGGTTTACATATTTATTTTTATACTTTTGATGCTTTCTTTTTTTATGTAATTTATATTTCGTTATCATCATTATGTATATACTCATATTTTAACCCTCTTGTTTATGAAGTTACTTAGGTTTTTTTTCTTATAGGAATTGGTTTTAAAAACTATATTTTGAAAGGGGGATATTTTTATAAGAAATCCATTTTTTTGAAGGTGGATTTTGGGAAATCTGTGTTTGGTTATCTAAATGATAAAAACACATTTTCTAAATTTATTTTCAAACCAGGGTTTGTAGAGGGTTTTGGGAAAGGACATGCATGGATTCTATGGTTCTTACCTACTGATCCATTGTATTCTCACACACTATTTCTGCCACTCAATATCGGTAGACCTAAGCTATTTTTCATGTTCAAGTTATCATTTAGGTTCACCCATAGACTGGGTTGGTTTTGAGGATAGTGGTAACCAAGAGGTCATATAGAGATCTGTTCTAGTTCCAGTTTGGTTTTAGTTTTAATTTTGGTATCTTTTATCTAGATCATGTTTTTGTTTTATTTATGTTCAGTGATTTATTGTACCATCTAATCTATACTACACATTCTATTTCTTTTCAATTTTGTTCTTATTAGGTGAAATCATGCCTAATGATTTATCTTTTTCTTCCTTGATACTTTCCATCTGGCCATAGAGATCAGCAATGACCTTTGGGCCTTTACATGGTCTAGTTTAGGTGTCTGGTTTGGGGATGACCTGGGCTGGTTTGGGACACTTTATCTAATTGTTTATTCTAAGTAAAACCAAAATTAAATAATAATAATAATATTAATATTAATATTATATTCTCATGATATGATCTAAACTCACATATTATTGTATCATCTACTTCGATCTCTTTTAACTCAACCACATTAATCATCCTTATCATTTATCAAATCATAAATAATAAATATTTATTTAAATAAATAAATATCAATATATTATTTTATCAATAAACAAATTAATAAATATTCTATTCACAAAACATGTGAATAAATATTTATTTTAATATTTATATAACTAAATAAATATTTATATTAATCTACACACTAAATTGATGAATAAACAAATACTTAATTATAACCTTGTGAATAATAAACAATAGATAGATGATTATTATATTAACTAGCTAGAAAATATATATTTATTTAATATTAAAATTATATATCTATATATATATATTATAAACTCCAACATATGAAAATTGTATTTACATTATCAACTTTAACTTAAAAAATTATTATTCCAAAATGCGAGAATAATATTTATTCTTTATATTTAATTTAATAGAATTTAGATTAAATTTTGGATACACTTAGTGTGTAACCCTCTTGGCCTATTTCTAAGTGGAATTAGGCAAACTTTCCAAAAGGCTAAGATCACCATCTAACAACATGTCTATGTACCCATAGAGGAAGAAGTTAATGTTTCAATAACAATAACCCCCTACAAGTTATTATTGTGTAATGTAATTTTTTGTCTCAATATCTCATCAAGGTGGTTTCATAGTATGTGTCATCAACCTATATACATGATTTATCTTTCTTTGAATCTCTGAAATTAACTCCTTATTCAACTACTATGGATATGTATTTAATCAAACAGTCCCATTTCAATCAAATGGCTAGATAGATCATCTTACTTTTTTGACTTATTAAATTAATGTCATATAACTTATGACACACCCAACGTATGTTACCTCACCATGAGAATATGTCATCATGATTTTTTTCTATACATAAAATTACATGATTATGATATATATTAATTATAATCTCATGTAAATGGATCAATACTCACATCCATAGAGAATAATATTCAATGACACATATAACAAGTAGAATTACTATTGGTGGGTCTATCCCCATAACCTCCCCTCTTAGAGATTAATGATGAGATCATTATGATAATAAAAAAATTAAACTTATAAAACCTTTTTAAAACCATCATAGTGGTAAGTATGGTTGAACCTAAAGGAAGGAAATATAGTGAAGTCCAATAAAAGTAAAAGCGAAGGAAAAAATACAATAAATGGAAGAAAAATAGTTGATAACATGATGGAGAAAAGTTGAATGGATAAAAATAAGTAAGAAATCAGATAAAAATGGAGAATGAAGTGTGTGAAAATTGTATAGGATAAAGTATTTATATTATTTGCATCAAGATTGATCAAAATTGTGAAAAATATATTAAGTAAAAGGTTTATCCACCTCTCCATCACTCGAATATCAACAAGGTTATATTTCTAACCTTAAAAAAAGTTTTTTAAATAATACCTAAGGTAATGGATGATTCTTACTTAGATATGATAGACATAAAAAATTTCCAAATTATGTACTTCAATTGATTCTTCTTAGTAAAAGGGTGTACTATTTATTAGATGTTGATACTTAGAATAGTGCAAAAGGGTACTCAAGAAGAATGGATAAATAAGAAAACCTAATAAAATGGTCATAGTGTTTTCATTAATAACAAAACCTAACTAAAAATTTTCAACTTATTAGTGAATAAAAAAATTAAAATTTTAAAGGGAAAAGTTTTCTTTACTAATTTACTTTTTTTGTTTTATCATCATAAAATATAAATAGGTTGAAAGTGAAGGAAACTCAAGAAGAACAATAGAAAACTATGAAAGATTGATAAATAATAGTAAATATATTCAATTTATTAAAATATAATTCCCTAATGAGATTAAACTAAATATTTGTGAAATATAAACAACAACATACAAAGAATACATAAAAAAACAGCATGAGAAAGGAAGAAATATAATAGAAAGATGGATATTATTTGTTGAGATCAATGCTATTCCATACTCCAAATCCCTATGAATCACCACCCCTAAGTGATTCCCCCTTCTCTCTATGAATCTATGGTGAATAATACTATGAATGCCCCTCATCTATAGAATAAATACTCTCTTTAAAATAATTCTATACACTATATTACTTTTAGCACATTTAGTTATGTTTTTAAAGGTTTATATACTTTCCATAATATCCACCTTTTTTTATCATAGTCCATGTGTCTGAGAACTATTTAAAATTTATATTCCAGTTGAGTACACATGTTAGTATCTCCCTTAACCTTTAGTCACCAACCCTATATCCATTTCGTATCCCCTTTCCAAATTCTTCCACATTCACATACAAATAATTACTCTAGATTTTATTTACATCAACCTGAATCTAGACATCACCAAGTATTTTTTGAATTCCTCATCTTCATTCATTAGGAAAATTATCACAAAAGACATTTTTTATTCAATAAGATCAAAATATCAAATATGGATTTAGCCAAACATTTCATGTGCCTTCCAATAAGAAACCAATTTTAAGCCTCTATTTCTTAATGATTCTCTCAATCTCATACCTATATCAAAATAGAGAAACCCAGTGAACACAAAACTTCAATATCATCTTGGATAATCAGTGATGTCATCTCCTTCTTCTAGTCTTAAGCTATAATCACTTTATAAAAAAACAACCAATTCCCATTTATCTCTGCTGGTGTAGGCATCTCGAATATTCACCCAATCACATCAAATTCTTATTTAGTGAATCAAATAATCATTTAATATAGCCTCCATGCTTGAATAGTCTACTAAAACATCTTTGGACAAGAAATTCATCTTCATCATTTATTAATCAAATCGCTCATCCGAAATAGTCCTCATGTCTAGTTTTTACTATAAAACCATTAGACTAGTGATATCAACACATTCAATTATCCAAATCAAAATTAAATATTTATTATGAACTATATACTGAGATCAACATATCTTGATGTAAGAGTATTAACATGATTTTTTTATTTAAATTGATTATAGAAAAAATGTAAACACCGCCCTTTATCTATACATAAATAGTTTGTCCATGCTTGGAAACAATTAAGAACAATGTTGATCAAACATGTATCTTTTATGGTATAGATTAAATGAGATAAAAAATCAAGTAGTTGTAATTCACTATTATTCATACTTTCAATCACTTCAATTGAGGTCTCTAATTCACATTATCTCAATTGAATCGGACCTAAAAATATATGAATCATCCATCAATAAAAAAAATTCATTTTATTTTCTTGTATTCCCTTATCTTTATCACGTTTAGTTCACTAAATATTGGTTGAGTTCACAAAATCTCAAAACTACTCTTTTAATTAATTCTCAATTATTCGATCCCAGATAATTTGAACAATCTTCACAGTCCATAAAAAGTTCAATAGTAATGATTGAACTGGGTTCATCAAAACATGATAAATGTTTAATTCCTTTTAGTTTATATTGTAAGGAGATTAATCAACCCGCTCAAATAATATCACTTCAACAGAGATCCTCAAACCTTTTTCTGAGATCAACATTGGTTATTTAGTACTCATTCATTATTTAACCATCCTCACTTGAAATTAAGAAATGATATGTTCTTATATTTCACAAAGTGTGGGTACCATATGGTCTCCTCCTTGATGTACATAATGAACTTTATGCTAATGATAAAAACCTTACAAACTAGGAAAATATTCTTACAAAATTTGAACCAATCCAAATTTCACAAACTATAGGAACCTTACTCTCTCCTCCTTGTAAACTTATAAAAAAAATTGAGTTTGGATTTCACAAAGGGGGGAAACCCTATGAAAATCACTATAAATCTTATGAAATAATTAATAACCTTATAAAGCGTGGACATAAAAAAATTCACTATTATGGTTTTAAGACTTGTAGGATAGAGTGAGTAAAAATTTAATACTATATATTAAAATGAATTAAAAACATGATAATAATTTTCAACAGATTGTTCCATGAATTTTCAATTTCAAAAAATATAATTAAATTAATTTCCCCATAATTAATATTTAAAATAATAACTTAGAACTCTTAATATATTACTTCCAAAATCCAAAATCATCAAAATCAATTCAAAATTATATTTCAACTAAGATTCATAAAAAAATAATTATTTTAAATTATATGAAAATTAAGGCAAGAAAAATTGATCAATTAAACACCATAAAGTAACATTTTCATTCAAATATTGAAAAAATTTCATTTTCAACCCAAAATTATCAAAAACCAATATATTAAAAATTAACACAAATTTTAGTGTAATTTTTTTTTGAATATTATAAAATAGATATGGAAGACACGAATCAAAGTAAATACACATTAATTAACAAGCTTAAAATTCATTAGAAGAAGTCTCAACTACTTTTGAGCTTCCACTACCATATAGTGAAGCATTATCTATATTCCATTAGAAATATGTTATCTAAACCGTATGAAATATGTTTAATAATATTGTTATATCATCTATAGGTTATCATTATAGAAAATAATTTTTATAACCTTCCAACATGAAAATTAATATAAGTACATTATCACATTGATTTTATATATAATAACAATCATTATGAGATAAAATATTAGTTAACATTAATATTCTAGTAGTTGAAATTACAATTTTAGTTGGTTTTTGGGAATCAACTCCATCACATATCACATATGGGAAATTCTATGTAGGATAACTTGACATGAATGTATGAGAATTATATGATAAAAACTATAGATTTGGGTGTAGACAACATATTTAATATATTACATATTGTGCACTATCCTCTTAATAGTGTTTTTCATATCTTCTTTCCCGAGTGTCATGATCCAAAAAATTAGTCCATCCTGAGTTTTTCCTCCTATATTTCCATGATAGAATAAACTTAATAAAAAGACTCCATAAAATAGTTGTTATAAGTAGTTTGGATATCCTTACTATGTAGAGGTAATTATGGGGTTTGAGTGAGGCATTTGAAGTTGACATAGAGTTGGTAATCCCCTAGAGACATTCTAATTATGAGGTGTAGGTCCCTTGAATATATTGTGAAGTGGTCAATCCTTAATAGGTTTGGGGTGTGATTCCTCTATTTTAGGAATTTATTTGGTACTCCCCATGATATGAGGAGAAAATCCTCTATCCATGGTGTCAACACTCCCTTGATCAATATACATTTACATTGATGAGGTATTGGCTATCCGTTGGGATTGGTACTCCCTTGGTCGATGTTATTTATCCTTAAAAAAGCATTGGTAAATCATTACAGATTATTATAGGTGGAATTTATGTTATAAAAATTGGTTCATTAGGATGATATAGGTTTTATGCATATCAAGAATTCATGGTTTCCTTTCAGACATGAATTTCAACTATTATGTGAATATATAAATTCACTAGGGTATTGGTGGTCTAATCCTTAAATAATATCAAATTTTCATTTTTCCTAATCATAGTTTGTGATACGAATTGTTGTTTCATCATTTATATTTTTTTATAGGTTCCATACTGGGTATTTTTATACTAATCCCTACAAATGTCTTCATACCCACACATATTGTTTCTATGAAAATGATGCATAATTCAGAGGTAAAATTAAGAGACATAGAGCTAGTGGAGATGGGGATTAATAGTGATTTTAAATGGAGGTATCTATAATTTTTTTTCTAGTACTAATTACTATGTGTAGGTGGTTTCGCTTGACATATACCCATCAACATTTGAGACATTTTTCATCTGTACCAATTTATATTCGTGTCCATCCATTCATCTATATCTCATATGGTTATTATCACATGTATGTTTATTTTTCAAAAAATTTTATATTCATGTTTTAATAGGTTTTGGTTGGTTATATTGTGTATTAGATATGTATATATGTTTTATGTTATTGTTATTCTAATTCCTCCCAATGAGTGATAATTCTTCTTGGTTCTAGTCATTAGCCCCTTACCTATTTAATGTAGATTTAGGGTGGTACACAAGACTTAACCACTAGTCCATATGGTATCCTATTTTAGGTTACCTAATAATCACTTACATAAATATTACATCATTTTATTTTAATATTCAATACATCTCATAGCAATATATTCCCCAAAACCATAAAGGTTTAGTATCATTGGAAACTAGATACAAAATCAACATAAGAAAGGGTGATCTAAGATGCTTAGTAAAGGTAAAAATGGGAGATATCAATTGATAATCATAAGTTTTAATAAGATAAGAATATGGATATGAGAACATGATCATAAATTTCAGAAACATACCCAATAAGTCATAAACCATAAATCATGAGTTGTGACTTAAATCTTTTTCATAATAAAATACATTATTCATAAGAGTTTGGAATCATAAATAATCAATCGTGATTCATTAGAAAATTTCATAAGCATAATACATAAGTTTTTTTTGCAGAAACATAATAATATAAAATCATTTCCTTATTCAATAATCACTTCCTAGACTGTCGTAGTAGACAAATCCCTATAGCTGATCAAGTTTAATCCCCATTCTTATAAACATAGTGGACAAAGTACCATAATGGATTGGTTCACTCTACATTAATTTTCAAATTATAATATGAGATATAAATCTTTAATCAATACATTGGTGAGTTATATAATTATGATCCCACCTTTAACATAATGAAAACCATACATATTCATGCCAAAAGATCATAAAACATAAAACATTCATTATAGATTAATTAACTCATAGAAAAAAGGTTTCATGAAAACAATATTAAAATATCATAATCATAAGAAATCCAGATAAAGAAAGTTTATGGACTCATTAGATCATATCATCAATAAAGAAAAAAATTACATAAAGGATATTGACATAGATGAAAAATACTTTTATAATAGCTTTTGAAATATGATTTAAAAAATAAGAGAAAATGTTATTTTCTTTTGGTAATAATTAGAACTATAAATTCATATAATAATGGGAATATAGTTTTATTTTTAAAGTAATGGAAACTTATATATTAATCTTAATAATGAATAGTAGTCATGATGGTTGAAAAATGTGATTGAGCCATAAATATTTTAAAAATATTCTTTTCTTACTTTTGTAAAAAGTCAAAAGTAAGTCATATAGATTTTTTTTGAAAAGATTCATCTTAATAATTTTTAAATAAATTAAAAATTATTATAAAAATACCTTTATTAGTAATTTAAAATTATATAATAATTTATATAAAATAGTTTTTAAAAATATAGACATGGAAGAGAAATATTCCCGAACAAAGAAGATAAATAAGGCCAGTTTCTCTTAAAAGAATAATTTTAGTCTCTTTGTGTGAAAATATACTAAAATGAAAGGAAAACATGAAAATATCAGAAATAAAAAAATGAGAAGAAAATGGATGAGGTTTAAGAGGGATATATTGAGAATACGACCCCCAGTAGAAATTAAGCATGAGCAATCCTAATTAAAAAAATGAGATTGCAACATACACTTACCACAAGTAATGGATTTCATTGTTTGTGAAAATAGCTACTATATGATAAATTTATATTTATTATAAATCTATACCAGAACCATATTCATACTTATATTACCATATATAATTCCATTATAATATTCAATTAACCTTTTATTAATAATCATTCATTAAAGTCAACATTTTGGGTGTTGGTTGTTCCATTTTTAACATATGTTTCAATTCAAAGATTCTGGTGATTAAAAATTATTCACGAGTCCAAAATATTAATCATGTTATAAATATATTATTTTTTATTAAATACACTTTTATAAAAATCCATGTATGATAGTGATGAAAAATGAGAAAAATCACTTTATGAAGATGGTAGTCCATATGTACACATGAGTGATGTTTTCATTTTCCAAAGAATGAAAAGAAAAGAAGGTAGATAATTATTTATATTTAAAGAATAATAATTATATCATGAATATATTATATATTCATTAAATATATCTTTATTAATATCTATTTATTATGAACATGAAAAACAAATCGTATCTTTTTTTGGAGGTGGTAGTCCACACATATGCATGATCAATGTTATAGTTTTCCAATGTATGGGAGGGTAAGAAAGTAAGTAATATATTACTTTTAAAGAATAATAATTATGTTATAATAATAAAATATTCATTATATTTATCACTATAACCATATATTAGATGTGGTTATGAATAATAAAACACATCACTTCGTGGATACAGTATTCTACACGTACACACAAGCGAATTTTTCATTTCTCATAGTATGGAATGATGGTAGAAAATCATTAGAACATAAAAATAAAAAAAATATTTTTATAAAAATGATAGGGATATTATATAATATTTTTATGAGGTTTAATAAGAAATAAAAATGAAATAGATTGGATACAATGATTACCTCTTCCTTGGGTATCGCCATTTGGTTTACACCTTAAACCCTCTTGGGTGGGTCTTTTGGTGAGACCAGAACCTCTAGGATAAGAGGAAGATATTTGGGAAGTTATTTAGTAAGATATTTGTTATTATAATGTATTAACTTGGTGTGTATAAGTGGTAATATATGGTTTTCTTTTATAAGTGAGGGGTGTGACTCCATTATAAATATAAAGAAAATTAATATAATATAAAGTTATTTTCATGATAAAGTGTAACCTAAGAAACCCAATGTAGAAGTTAAGTTAAGTTAAGGTCTAAATACACTCAATAAATTATATTTTTATCATTATTTTATATATTTAAAGCATTATTCCTTTCTCTAACCCCTTAGTTATCCCTTTTTACCCTTACCGAGGTGAGAAACTTTTACCACGGTAACTATTCATTAAGAAAAAAATGAATTTGAACTCATTCGATTTTCTGAAAATTATGGTCCCAAATATTTAATTAATTTTTTGAGATTCAACTTATATAATTAAATTAAATTAATTCTTATATAAGTGCAAAAACACTTAAAAATCATTTCTAGAAAAAAGTTATTTTTATGTATAAAAATTATGTTTTGCTTATTTAGGGAAAATAATTTTGTGTAGTGGTGATTATCATGAATTTATTGACTTATTATTAAAAAATTTTATTTTATTTTACATTATAACATGAAAAAACTAATGGAACCTTCCACCAGACTATTAAATGTGAAGATAAAAAATAATTTTTTATAGAATTAATATAAACCATTGGTTCCAAAAAGTCATGCATGGGTTTCCAAATTCAAGTTAACATTTTGATGATTTTTACCATTTAAAAAATAATTGGTCTATTAAGATGTTTCATATATTTTTAAATCATTATTATATCATAATAACATCATAAAATTTACAGTATTTATAAAATAACTGTTTTCAGCATTCACCTAAAAATAAACAATTTCAGAAAATTCCCAAAAAATAACTTGAATAAAATTTATATATAATGATATAAAAAATAAAGTTCATTATATAAAATTCAAGTACTAAAATTTATAAATGTATCTTTTAAATAAAAATACAAAATATAATGAAAAACCAATTTTTATAGAAAAATGACTTGTTTATCTTTAGGTGTTCTTAACATTGCATCATATCAATTACCAAAGAGTGTTAATTTATTTGTTTTTAAATTGTATATTTATAATTTATTGATGCTTATTTTTTTATTTTAATAAAGCATTGTTTACTTTAGTTTTGTGTTGTATGCATCACAGACCATCAGACACATAAATTTTATTAAAGAGAAATATTTTCTAAAATATTTCGGTGTTATATTATACCTACCTTATAAGAATTTCACCATCACTTTTTTTACTAAAAATAAAAAAATAGGTATAATTATTCCTCATTACATCCTTAGGTTCCCAATTAACTTCCTCAAATTTATATTTCTTCACAAAACATTGACTAGAAGAGTGGTCTTTTTCCAGCAAACTTTTTATCTTTTATCCAAAACCTACACCAGATATTATTTATAAGAAAAATTAAAATATAGTGATATAAAATATGAGTTCAGTTTAGGTGAAGGATCAGGTATTCAATTCCATAAAATTGATGCATGGTACACATCATTAACTTGGGATAAGTTTAGTGAATGTGTAATGTGATAAAATACCATCATAATATGATCAAGAATCTCACATATACTAATATACTTGGGGATAAACATCCCCTTATTTTAAAATATCTTAACTTTTTTCCAAGGAGATATTAATACTAATACCTAATCACTAGATTCAAACTTTATATATCTCTATTGTTTGTCATCATAACTTTTCTGTTGAATTCAAGTTTCTTTGATGTATTGTTGATCAAATTTAACCTTATTTAGTATTTTCAAAGCTAGAGCAAGTACCAATGGATTTCCTTATCTAACTTAATACCAACATTTTGGAGTTCTATACTTATTTCCATATAAAGATTCATAAGGATCTATTTTATTTCTCAAGTGAAATCTGTTGTTATAATAGAATTTAACCAGTGGAAGGTGTTGCTCCCAACCACTTTTAAAACCTAAAGAGCAAGATCAAACATATCTTCTTGGGAAATAATTCATATGAAATTGGAGGTGATACTCCATGAAACCTTAAAAATTTATTAATTAATAAACTAGAATGTTGTTCAAGGGAAAATATAACCCGATAGAAATGAAATATGCTAACTTCATTAGGCAATCAAATATAACACAAATGGAGTTATAACCCTTAAATATTTTTGGGAGTCCTATGAAAAACTACATGGAGATGTTTTCCTATTTACATACAGATATAGGTAATGGTTTTCTAATTCAATTATAATTCTCATGTTTAGGAATAAATTAATGAAATACAGGGCTTCAAGATACATAGTTGAAAATATTCCTCTTTATGGTTTTACACTCCTCGAAGACTCTCTAGAACTACTCAATCTAGGTAAATGACTACCCTTTCTATATCAGTGTGGTCAAAAGAGTTTCGATCCTAGAGAAGTTCTCCATGAAACTCCTGTAGTACCCCACTAATCCAAGAAAAATATACACCTATGAAATGATCTTAGATAGATCCCCATAAATCACTGAATCAATATTCTCTAGGTACACAACTTATCCATGTTTAGAAATTGAATTCCCTATAATGTGAACTTCAAGGATCTAGAACTGGAACTTTGAGATATTTCCATAAAGATGGTGCTCCCAAACCAAGCCTAGGACCATCCTCAAGTCCTCTGCATTCTCCTATTATTATGAAGAGTAGATGAACATGTCATCAATGAAGACAACTAAAAATAGGACCAAGTATGGTTGGATGATATGATTCATCAAATCTATAAACAAAGTGGTGGAATTAGTCACACCGAAAGGCATCAACAGGAACTCATAGTGTCCGTAAAGATATAGAAATGAAAACTTTTGAATACCATCCTCACGAACAATCAATTGGTGGTATCCAAACATGATACCAATATTCAAGAACTATCTCACACCTCAGAACTGATCAAAGAGGTTTCTAATCCTTTTAAGGAGAAACTTTTTTTTATTATGTCATCATTTAAGTGGTGATAATCAATAAAAATATGCAATCTCTCATTTTCCATTTTCATGAAAACCACTAGAGATGTCTTGGGGGACACACTGAGTATGATAAAACCTTTATCTTGAAGGTCCTTCAAATGCACCCTTAGTTCCTAGATTTCGGTAGGGGCCATTCGATATGAAAAAGAAGATGTAGGAGTGGTCTCAGTGTGCAAGTCGATGAAAAACCCAATCTTCCACATTGGAGGTAGCCCCATAATGTACTTGGGTAATATGGCCATATAATCCTCTATGACTGAAGGAATCTAGATTTATAAAGAGACCACTTATCCAAGGGATAAAATCACCAACTTATGGGTGATGGGTTTCATCTTCCTTGATCACAAAAACCACTTTTTCTACCGGGATACCTCTCTCACCCACAAATGAGAATCTCATCCCATCTGTCTGAAGGCATTTGAATCAAATGCGATGATAATCAATTTGGGTTTGGATTATGGACAAATAGTTAATACCCGAGAATATTTCATAAGGTCTTATTTTGATGACAAATAGGTCCCATTATAAACTCAATCCACAAAGTGATATCTCACACTACCGATAGATAAAATATAATGAAGAATCATTCCCCATAGAAACCTCAACCCAAATTTGTTGGGCTAAAGTCTCAATTGGGAGCTACAACTCTTGCACAAGGAGTAGAGAGATGAAGGAATGGATAAAAAATGTGTCTATGAGTACTAAATAAAGAGTAGAATAAAAACATATCATACCACTAAAAATATCATGATCTTCTAGGTCATATGATTCCATATCCTGTAGCTTCCCACAACCCCAACCACAAGCTCCCTGATCCTGACATGGGATTATAGGTGGTGGTTGTGGAAGAAGATCCTGAAATCCTCTAAAACTATAATATCCTCCACTAGGATCCCCCCATACTACTCTATTAGCTCCAACTCAGTAGGGGATTCCCTAGCTATGCCTGAGAGATTCATGATCACAACGCTTAATCTACCATGGTTGTCCATACACCATCTTCCTACCCTACTTAGAATGTCAGGTTGGCCAATCATGTTCCATGTGACCTTAACCATCACATGAAAAATATATTCCCTATATGGGATACCTTGGTCCTATGTGCGGTCCTTATGTCGCATGACCACATGTCTGATTGTAGTTATGATAAGATCTCTTTTCTTAAGATCCTGCTGACCGGGACATGCTAGTTGCTACAGAAAACTCATCCCTATGAAGACCACTGCTAGCTTTAGTTGCATGATGTCCATTAGATATGAATCTCTCAATCCCTAGTGCCCTCTCTAACACTCCATCATATGTTGGAATTCACAAGGGTACCAAACTGAAACAAATGTCTCTATAATGACCCTGCTCAATCATATGTGCCCAAATTTTTCCATCCTAAATCATGTTGATGGAGTACCATGTAAGATAATAAAACCTAAAATAATACTCAGAAACTATCATCCAACACCCTTTCAGCTCCAAAATCTCCTAAATCCAGACTAAATGCAAGAATGAGTGACAACACTTCTCATGAAACAACTATTGGAAGTTAGAACATGAGAGTACCAACTCAACATGCATCTATGTAACTAACCCCCCCCCAGGGCCCAAATTCTCCTTGGAAAAGGAAAGCTTCCAACACAACTATCTGATCAGTCAAGGTCCACATAATTCTGGATAATCAGATCATATATTGAGTCATATCCAATACTGTCTGGGGATCTAGCTCCTCGTGGAACCTCAGTGGACTATGGTGCTGTATCTCATGGAGTACGCTAAGTCCACACACATCCTCAACCTACTATGCTTGTATAATCTACCACTCAATAGGTATGGGTACTGATTCCTTCCCACATGGATGAAATATCTTGAGCAATGGCCCCTAAAATGACTACTCACCAATCATGGGATCATTGTTATAATCATGAATCGGTAACCTGGATGGCTATATTTGTAGAGGTTTCTTGAAAATTTAATCAATACATACCACATACATATGGCCATATATATATAGGGAGTTGAATCAAGATGTATAGTCAAAATACGAAATCCTATATGATGCATGTACCATATTTCCCTGCAACCAATGTCTTGGTATTCTGAGTCGAAAAGTAGGTAGTCTAAATACTAGTGTATGAATACATTGTACACCACACCAACACTAGGTTCCATGGCCTGAAAGACACACTTGAGACACTTGGAAACCATTTCCTTGAGTTCCCAAAAAAAAACCTCAAAAGGTTACATAACTCCAAACATCGTCTTATGGTTGAGCCACCTATGAAACCAATCTCTCATGACCCGACCCACCGGGGTCCACCTGGACATTAGAAGGCCTAGTCACAACCAACCCAAGCCCACCTCCATAGGACAGGGGCTGGAAACCAGTGTTGAAATGAATAACCAGTATGGGAGGCCTTTCCATAATTTACCTATATGCATTAACCCAGCTATCTCCATGAATAAGTGTTGAGGAATAAAGACAAAAATTCCGTAACACTGAGAGTAAAAACCATACATGTGACAAAATCTAGGGAATATAAAAGGGTTTTAATGATTAAACCCAAATTAAAGAGTAAAAATACATGCCTAACTAGAAAAGATGTCCAAACCTAATAATAATTATAAAATTAAATGATGAGAAATCCTAACTCCATATTTCTAAGCCCTGACCACCGTATGCTGTCAAATGCACCCAGGTACCCCCTATGCTCCTCTGTAATAACCAGAAACATATCCTTCATCTGTATAATACATGACATGTGTAGATAATTCCCATGTAGGGGTGAGTATACACATACCCAGTAGGATGCCTTGAAAATTATAAGGGGAGAAATATGAGACATTATATAATTAGAAAACTAAAACCATAGTAATATAGAAACAGAACCCCAAAAAATGATATATGTATTTATGCTCATAAAAAACATAGTAGGAGAGAGAAAAGGGATCTTTATCTCATATCCCATCCTAGTAAAATGAGTTGCCCATTAGTTCCAAGATCTCATCAATGATTGTTGACATCTCGCGTGTCTATTTGAAGAGTAACCATATAAATCCACACCTCACCACTGTGTCACATATTCTAAGAGAAAAAATCTCTAAATAGAGGGCCCATTCCATGGTATGATAGGAGGGTTCCACTCAGTAGATAGATATTGGACCCATTACCTAATCAGTTATAGGTGTTTTACTATATAGATAGAGGACCCATTCCCTATCACAGTAGGAGGGTTCCACACTATGGATAGAGGACCCATGATCTGTCCTAGTAAGAGGGTTCCAATATTGGATAGAGGACCCATGACGTATCCCAGTAGAGGGGTTCCACTCTATGGATAGAAGACTTATTCCCTATCCTAATAGGTGGGTTCAACTCTATGAATATAGGAACCATGATCTATCCTAGTAGAAGGGTTCCACTCCAGGGATAGAAGACCCATTCCCTATTCCAATTGGAGGGTTCCACTTTTTGGATAGAGGACCCATGCACCTTTCTAGAAGGAGGGTTATACTCTATGTATAGATAACCCATTCCATGTCTTAATAGGAGGGTTTCACTTTGTGGATGGATATATATAGGACTCATACCCTAGTATGTCAAGGGGTACCACTCTCTAATGGTCCTGCCTGATCACTTCCTTCATCGAGTGCCACCTAAAGAAGCATCACACTCAGAACATATCACATAATATCTCAAAATACAACATGAATTCCACCACATCATTACATATGGGAAAAAATCCAGATAGGATACCCTATGGCCAAAATCCAAGTTCAAATGAAGGAGATATGAGAGGTAGAAGTTTCATAAAAAAGGAAGTACACAACAAGTAAGAGAGTCCACACAGTATGTGTCCCCAGTATTTATCCGAGATGTCTCCTTTCCATCACACGGTTTTATGTCCATGTAGTAATACACGGTATGTAAATGTACTACATGACACCTCTCGGCCACCTGGGGCCTACCCGTTCTCTCTTGGATGTGTAAATCAAGTCATTCTCGTGTACCTTGACATGTTCTATTAGATGATGTCCATCTAGACGTGTCCATGTCTCTGTACTCTCAGAGTAAACAATGAGTTTCTAACACTGAGTCACATGGCAAGTGGGGTTCTAATAAGGTTTTTAATATTTAACTCACCTAGAAACTCTAGTTACCATAGTGGGGTCACTATATGGCATGTGCTCATCCTAGTATACACCATGTAGTCATAATTTTCCCAGAAACTCTAGTTTCCTTCATGTGTCATCACTTTTAAACCTCCACAACTACTATTTCTAGTAAAAATCATGCCATAAGTCCCAAATCAAAGGCCATACATTCCCATTACACCACCATTCATAGATTTCTAGGCTCTGGTGGTCTGAAATCAGGAATCTGAATAGCCCGTACAAGGCCATAATGCCTCCCACCATATTCAATATCCTTCCAATTGATACAAGTCCCAAATCCATGGAAATAATCACCCCCATACCACAAAAAATCATGATCTGTCCAAAAATATACATCTCGATTAGCGTTTTCACAACATCCATGAATCTCAGGGTTCGATCATGCTTGAACACACCTGGCAAAGTTGAACTATGACCCCGTAGTCCAACAATGAAGAATGTGAAGTGAAATGGGTGAAAACAAGAAAAAAGTTGATAAATATAGTTGGTCAAGAGTTTTTAAACAATGATTTAAATTGGGGAAATTCATTGTGATAAACATGGAATAAAAATATAATAAATAGAGATAATAATTATGTCAATACACAGGCTCATGTGGAGGTTTGAAAAACACCATAAATAAAATTGGATAAATTAATCCACACTTTATTAATTCGAAATGGTCTAAATCCAACAAAATATGTTCCCTAAATTTATTTAGAACAACCATTGGTGAATAACGCATCTTCCAATGATGGAAAATACCCATTGTGTTCATTGTTACTTGATTCACCTTGATCGGGTCATTGGTCATCTTCTGATCTCAATCCACCAATTAAGGTCATTGTAAATTCCCTTAAACAATCCTAGGGTTATGTAGATAACCCTATAGATTATCCATAACAACATGTTAATATAGGTTTAAGTGGTTTGGTTAATTTAATTCAAAATAAATAATTTAATTATTTCTTTAATTAAACACACCCGCTAACGACTGCCTCTACCGGACATCCCAAGTTGACGAGATTTAGGTCACGACTAGGTTAAAACCCACACTCTAGAATCAACAATTGTATTAGATTTTATATATGAGTTTTTATTTAGGATATTTATAATTATTTATGAAAAACTGTGCATGTGTGAGGTAAAATATATTTAATATTTTTATAAAATTAATTTTGAGATCACTGGGCCTCCGAGTCATGAACCCCCTCTACACCTAGAACGGAAAATATCCCTTAATATATTTTAATATCTAAAAAGGAAAAAGGGAATTTACAAAGGGATTTTAGGATAATATGGAGTTTGATATCATATTGGACAAAAGTTTCCTTGAAAAAGATCCATTAATAATTGCTTTCCATTGATTGCCTTTAAGATATTGACGTTAGAGGGATACAAATGCATGATCCCAGTGTTTGATGTCAATGATAGAGGGATTTTATAGAGTGTGAAAATAACATGGATATATGACATGATTTTCTTATGGATGAATAGGACACTTGTCCATAGACTTTATTATAGGGAGAGCAAGGGAAGGTAGTTGGGTCGATACCTTGGATGAATATCCACGATAGTGGAAGTGTCAAGATCAAGGGATTCCCTGTAGTAGATACAGTGGTCCTTTAGGTGGTATGTTTGGAAGATGAGATACTTACACAATAAGGGGAGCTGTTGGTGGAAAAATATTTAACCCACATTCATAACCACTACATCAAAGTAGTCCATTCTAGTCTTTATTTTTTGGTGGTTGGGGTTATGAACATATGAATTTGATGGGGGGATATTAACATGCTACACCAAACATAGTCTGAGGAATGATTTTTCCTTTTCTATTATAGCACTCATTCTTTTCAAAATTGTTGCGATCTATTATATTCTTACTAAATCAATAATTATAGTGTTAGGAATGCCAGTAGATCCCCTATCATGATCTCTTTCACTAGATAATCCTACTAGTTTCCGTCACCCACTTTCCAAAATATACTAATAGTGTGAGATTGATTTGAGTAGATGTAATCATATAATCTCATCATGGTATAGAAGATACCCTATTAAATCATACCTAGTATATACTAGTTATCCTTAGTCTAAGATTCAATAGATTTATATCATTATATAGTGACAAGACACTGAGTACATGAGTCAAAGTTCAGATTTAGTTGTGAATATGAATCTTAATATGGATTAGAAATGCAAACTCTCATGATTTTACAATCGATTACCTACCAAAAAAAGTGTTTAGAATTTCTTTCTTTTCATGCTTCAAAGGATCGGTTTTCTATAGTAGGGTAGGAATACATGGATTATTTTATAAATAATATTCTTGGGTATCCTTATGTTGGGAGGCCAATTTCAACACCTATTTTCACATAAGGACCACAATATTTCCATTAGTATCATATTGGATAGCCCTGAATGAGATTAAAAAGTTGAAGGTGTATTAAGGTGACCTTTTAGAGAAAGGTTTTTATCAAACCAAGTGTTTTATATAAGCATCTCCTCTTTTATATTATAAGAAGGTGCATGGGAGCCTGGGGATTTTTAATATCACCGACTAAACCAGAGGACAATCAAGAAAAAATAATCACTTTTGAGTATATATGACTTATTTGACTAGGTTAAAGGATATAATCAGTTCTCAAAGATTTATCTATGATCAGGATATCATCCACTTCAAGTTATTTAGGTGGACTATCAAATAAAATGTTTAGGTGTCATTTTTGGCATTGTGATTCCTTAATTATGTTGTTTAAGATAAAGAATATCCCCACTATATTAATTGGAATCATGAAACAGACATTCAAAACATTATTAGATTGGTTCATGGTAATTTTTATTGAAAACTTATTTATTAATTCTATAATAATGGAAAAGAATAAAGGAAATTTTAGGATCTTCGTTGACTTAATTTATTATAATAAGTTGTCCAATAAAATTTCAAAGTATAAATTCTGGATTAGTTAAGTTAATTTCTCAAGGAACGTTATCTCTAAATGAAAATTAGTATTTGAACCCATAATGATTGAGTATGTGATGGCCTGAGATCCTCCCATGACTATGGTTGAGGTGTAACACTTTATTTAGTTAACAAGAAATTGTAGCTCCCATGAATTCCCTTATAAGAAAGGGAAAGCTTTCCATTTGTCTAGATCTCTATTAGTCAGCCTTTGAGGAGTTTATGTGACCGTTTAGTAGTGATTCTATTTTTTAATTTTTGGAGGAAGAAGTTTAGTCTATGTAGTTATTTGATTCCTCTCAGACTAGTTTGGGTTTTATTTTGATACAAGGGAGGTGGTGATTTCTTATGGGTCTAAGACACTGGGACCTCATAAATATAATTAAATAACCCACGACCTAGATCCTATATTGGAAGATTTATCCTTGAATTATTGGACATGATGACTTCTAAATGAATAATTTAGGATCTATATGGATTACAAGAGTCACAAGTATACCTTATCACAACAAGATCAGAACAAGAGGAAATGATTTTAATTGAGATCCTATAGGATTGAAACTTTGAGATTATTTTCTCTTTAGAAGAGACAAACATGGGGTCTATTTCTATTATTATAGTCTATTATTCTTAGATAGTACTGCAGGATTATGAGAAGCTATACATGATATAATTTTTTTTTAAAATAAATGATATATTTTTCCAACCTTAAATTAATGGTGGTCGACCCACACTTCCTTATTGATAGAGACAATCCCAGTTTATAGAATTTGTTATTATATCTTGTGAGACCATATATCCTAAGTATATATACATGATGGATTTTCTAAATGTGGGGAGCCTATCATCCTATTAAAAGTGTATTCATTAGTTCTAGTTAGGCTATGAGAGAAAGTGTTGATAGGATTTTCTCCTCCCCATTAGATGTATATCCTAACATGATGAATATGTTTTTGGATCTCAAGTATCACTACTGGTGGTGAGACATAAATAAGAGTGTTGCAGATTTTGTGTCATAGTTCCACACCTATTAGGGGGTTACGAATATTCACTAGGACCCAATTTGTTTGAGCCAACCTATTGAGATTCTATAGTGTAAGAGGAATGGTATTTTAATAGACTTTGTGATTGTACTTCCATATTTGGTGAAGGGCCTTGATTCTTTATAGGTAAATATTTACCAACTAAAAAAGTTATATATCTTCCTATATTTATGGGGGAATAGTTCAGGGGAGAGATGTCACGACCCGTCCTCTGGGCTCGTGCCGTGACTACCCCAAGCCCGCCTTCCATAGGCCAGGGGCTGGCGACTAGCACCAAAGGCATAAATCCCGATAACTGGGAATTCATTGCCTTTATAAAAGTAAACAAAACACTACAGTGTACAAGAGGAAGTAAAACACTAAGTACAAAGAGAAGTGATGAAAGGTAAATGGGCCAGAATACAAACCCAAATGAAAGTACAACTACAACTGAACAAAGTACAACAGGAAAAGACAACAGCTGTAAGAAAGGAAGCAGCTCCTGGGTCGTCCTCCTCGGATCCTACCTGAAGGGTAGGTACAGATGGCGCAGCTCCTGGATCGTCCACCACGGATCCTACCTGAAGGTTAGGTACAGATAGCCTCTACAACACTCACGCCTGTCAACCTCCTCCATGCGTCGTCTCGCCGTGAAGTCCAAATCCAGATACTCACTCGTCGTGTAGTCCACCTACAGGTACTGACTTGTCGTGTAGCCCACCTCCGGGTACCGTCCAGTCCTCGAACACTCGGCCTCCGTCAGCACTGCCCTTCGTCTGCAACCAACACAACGAGGTGCGGGCATAGCCCGTGTAGGGGTGAGTATAACGATACTCAGTAGGGACCCCGAGACCCTCAAGGTCTCACTAAAACCAACAAGGATAACCAAAAAGAAGATCTCAACAGATAACCTCTACTTAGGTATATACCCATTCATATACCTAAGTTATCAAGTAACCCATCTCAATCATGAGGAAAACAACAAGATCATGAAATCAACGGATAACCTCCACCAAGGTATATGCCCATACATATACCTAAGTTATCAAGTGACCCATCTCAATCAAGAGGTAAACACAAAGGTCAAAAGTCTCAGCTCAAACCAGGATTTTCATTATTGAAACCGTAACTACTGAAGAGCTTCGTCTCTGGAGTGTACAGTGGTCCTGTCACGACTCCGAGGTACTGCTCAGTAACCTAAGACTGTTGAGGTACTCCTCCTGTCGAGTACCGCGGGTCAGCCACCCAAACACAGTAGTGCTTCCCGCCAGGGCATGTCACCCAAACACAGCAGTGCACACCCCCTAGTAGCTTGTTGAGGTACTCTCCGAACGAGTACCGCGAGTCTGCACTGTCAGACAGGTAGTGCTCCGTCCGCCATGGGTCTGTACCTCACAAAGTAGTGCTCCGTCCACTGGGCTAGTCGACTCACTCCAAGTCGAGTCGGTCAAGCAGTCGTCAGGTCTCAGTCGGCTACACGGTCTCCGTACTCCGCACGCTCGTCTCTAGGAGGGTCCGCTCCATGAGCTACAGGTTGATACTCAAAGTATCTCAAAGTATCACGAAAAATTATTTCAAAAGACCGCCTCGTCATAGGGGTCTCAACGCAGTAGACGGCGCGTCAATCGGACGCCTGGTCTGTGAGTTATTAGCCTTTTCGTCCCCGGGGCCCGGTTGGTTTCGTGTGCGAACCAATCCGGCCGTAACTCAACCGTACCCCGAACTCTCATAGGGTATACTCATAGGGACCGTTTCTCAATGTGATCACCAACGCCGTTGACGGTTCGTCAAACGAACGTCCGGTCTGAAAGATATCAGCTTTTCCGTTCCAGGGGCCCGGTTGGATTTCGGGTACAATCCAACCTGGCCACTATCCAACTGCATCCAAAACTCGGGCGAAGTATTCCAAAAGTTCCGTCTCATCAAGAGGAATTCAACAAGACAGACGGTGCGTCAATCAGACGTCCGGTCTGTGAGTTATTGGCTTTTTCGTTTCAGGGGCCCGGTTGGTTTCGTGAGCGAACCAACCCGACCGCACTCCGACGACATCCAAACCTCGAGCGGAGTAAGCCAAAAGATCCGTCTCACTTAGAGGAATCCATCAAAGTCTACGGCACGTCAATCGGACGTCCGGAGCTCAAGATATAAGCGTTTCCGCTCCGAGGTCCCAGTCGGTTTCGTGTACGAACCAACCCGGACGAACTCAAAGTAATCCAAAACCTTAAGTGCGATATACCGAAATGACCATTTCGTTCCAAGGATCTCTACGCAACTGACGGTGCGTCGATCGAAGGTCTGTATCCCAAGTTATGGGCAAAAGACAGAAAACGGTTCGAAAACGGGGGTTTCGGGCCCGGACCGACCCGACCCGAGACCCCCCCGGTCGGCCCGAACCGGGTCGACCCGCCCCGGTTCCGGGTCGGTCCGGCCCGGCCCGGCCGGCGCACCCCGGCCTGGGCACAGCGCGCCCATCGCGCTGGCCAGCTCGGCCAACGGCCGAGCCGTTTTTGGCAGGGGGGGGGGGCGCCTGCCCCCCTGGTGTAACCGCAGCCCCCCAATTAAGGGGGCCGTTTTGTATAGCCGGCCGGGGGAATTATTTCCCCCGGCTCCCCTTTGTCTGGCCGGCCCGCACCGGCCGGCCGGTTCTGCCAACGAGGACCGGCGACGGCCGGTCCTTCTTCCTGCGCCGACACAGGCAGCCCAGAACCGGCCGCCGGTCACCCTGCTCCGCCGCGGCCCGGAACCGGCCGCGACTTGGTTCGTCCGGCGCGGTGCGACGGCACCGCGCCCCTCCGCCTCGGCCCCGCTCCGGCCGCGGCGTCTTCGGTTTTCTTCGACGCGGCGCGACGGCGTCGCATCCTTGTTCATCTTCACGGCGCAGCATGACGGCGTCGCGTCCTTGTTCATCTTCACAGTGCGGTGCGACGACGTCACATCCTTGTTCAACTTCACGGCGCGGCGCGACGGCGTCGCGCATTACTTGCCGTGCAATTCCCACATGGTGCGACGACACCATGCCATTCCGTTCCATCCACAAAGAATCAAACATGGATAAAGGAGGGGGGTCGGCCGTGTTTGTGCGGTCCGACCCCTCTTGTTAATCGGTATCATTGGGTCGTATATCCACGAAGAACAACAAACTAGAAATCACGAACTAAAATAATTAAATAAACCCCTACAACTTCCAGCAACAAAAACATTCCCAACCCGCAAGGAAAACGATCGCGGATCAACTAGATAATAAGTTGATCCGTGTTCTTTATTTTCTTTATAATGAAAGAAACAAGGGAATAAAATCGTTCTCAAAATAATTCCCTACCTCGAGCGCGGCTTGAATGAGGTTTTCGTCGCGGAGGAATTCGCCGCGGGAAAGCATCGCGGGAAGAGATGTCACGGAAGAAGGCATCGGCGGCGTCGCAGTAATCGGTTTCCGAGAACTCGGTGTTCTTCGTCGGAGACCGATGTTCTTCGAGTTCTTCGTCAAAGAAGAAGATGTTCTTCCCAAAACCTCTCAACGACAAAACTCTAACAACAAAATAAAATAAACTCCTTTCTTATTGTATTGACACAACAAGCCTTTTTGAAATTCAAGAGTTTGAATTCCACATTAAATCACCTCATTAATTCCATAACTTAATAATCTTAAGTTAATAAAATTAATGGGAGTTGAGGATGTTAGAGGATATGAAGGGGTGGGGTTCGTGTGGGCCCCACCTCCTTCATAACCTACAAAGGGAAGTTTGGTAGTTACCCAAATTCCTCCCAAAGGATAAAAACACTTAGAGAAAAATAAAAATTGTTGTTAAATTTTTATTTTTAACTTCCACAAATTTTATCAACTTCTCTCGAGTAAATGCAACTCCGGAATAGGCGTTCACAAGAAAATACCGGTGCTGCGATTCCATCGGTGCCCTCAGAATTTGATTCCGAGCACCGGTTCAAAAGATAGAAATTCCCGCTCGTTCGTTCACTGAACATACCCAAGCTAAACTTCCGAAAATGATTCCAGGCACACCGGGCCTCGGAATTAGGCGCCATCAGTAACTGCGTTCTTGTAAAATTCCATAGAAAATTAAGAAAAAATTTTCCTTGAAATTTCCGGGTCTTTACATTACTCCCACCTCAGGGATTTACATCCTCGTAAAGCTTAAACACAAACTAGGGTCACGAAAGCGGTACTAAGCATACATCTGAGCCTTCCTCTCTCATGTGCTCACCTGGAGACTCCCGTACTGCCAGTGAAAGCGCACCCGAGGAATCGACCATCCTCAAAGGAACCGCTCCTGTCGATCCTCGATTCCCAATGGAACCTCCGTGAAAGACACCCCATTTCCATCATCCAGCTTCTCATGGTCGATGATATGTGAAGGGTCGAGCACGTATCTCCTCAGCTGAGATATGTGGAAGACATCGTGCACCCGGTGCAACTGAGGTGGATGGGTGAAGCGGTAAACCACCTCGCCTACCCTACTGGGGACCTAGAAAGGTCTATTGAACCTTGGAGATATCTCACCGCGTCGGCTACATCTCCATAAACCTCGTCGAGGTGAGACCCGTATAAGGACGTGATCGACATTCTCGAACTCAGAGGTCTCCAACTCCTGTTTAGAACAGAAACTTAAAACGACTGCTACCACGAGGGTAAGGTTGACCGACTCAAGAATGATCGGCCTCACCCTCCTATGCAAGAGTTACCCTACGCTGCCTAGGGTTTCCTTTTCGCCGACCAAGGAAAACCCATTCTGACGTCGTAGTTAAACCACAACCTTTTTGCCTAATACAGTCAATCCGTGTATGAACTGTGGATCCAATCCATTTTTCAGACCAACGTCGTAAGGCCTTGATGCTGCTACCGAGAGATTCCAACCGAAACTCTCGCCTCGAGGGTCTGACCACACTGTCGGTGTAAGTGTGATTATCGAGTCTCCTCCCAAGGTATCTCCAGACATGAGGGTCAAGTCCATGGCTTACCGGAAACTCTAGGTCTGGAAAAATATTTGTGAAAGCAAGAAATGATTTATATCGACGTCTATTACTACAGCAGCTAGTAGTGGACACAGAATATCCCTTGAATCATTTTTAGAGCCATTGGGTCACTCTCCCTGACCGCATGCAGCTACTCTATTCCTCCGCCCTCCAGCTCCCTGAGCCTGGCGGGGATAACTAAGGCGGGTGGTTGTAGCATGTTAAGATGTACACCACCTCATGCTGCTCTCCTAGCTCTGCCTCCATGTCTGCTGCTTCGCAGACTCATCTCTCCCTTAAGCTTCCTCTTATGGAAACATTTAACATGACCGAGTCTCTAAGACTGTCGTCGGTTTCCTGTTTCTTACTGCACTGTGCAATCTTCATCCACTCCTAGATGATCTGCACCTTCTTTGCCTACGATCTGGTAGAGCTGCTAAAATTTATCCTTTGCCGAAAAGAGAAACTCGGTCTCATCCCCTGGATAAACCACGCCCATTGCCTAATACAGTCAATCCTGACATGAATGATGTATTCATGCCATGGATGATGTCGTAAGGCCTCGACGTAACTACCAAGAGATCCAACTGTCACTCTCTCCTCTAAAGGTCGATTCACACTGTCAGCATCAGTGTGACGTCACTAGGTCTCCTCCAGTAGAAATCTTGAAAGTGAGGGTCAAGTCAACAGTTTTAACCGGGACCACTCAGTATCAACCAAAGAAAAGTACAGGAAATAAAACAAAGATAAGTGTTTTTTTATTATTGCAGCTCATAGTAAAAAGACACGAATACAACAGCAACATGGAACTAGAAGTACAAGGGACGTATCCACTAGTTCCTCTCCTGTCCACCTGCTCCCGGAGCTCTACTGCCTTGTCTACTGCTCGACTGTTGCTCAAGCACTCATCGATGCTTCTGCCTTGGTGACTCCTCCAACTCCTGTGGATCAACTATACGAGGAGTCGGACAGTCATGTGCCAGGTGACCCTTTCCGCCGCATGAGTAACACTGTCTGTTTCCGGCACGCCTGGCTCTGACCCCACCCCGGGTGCCCCGCACCACCGGTCCTAAAACCCGAGATCGTCCAACTACTGGTCTGGTCCTCCTGGACCTCTGCATCATCTGTCTACTGCACACAGATGACTCAGCTACTGATCGAAAAACACGCGGCAAAGGCAGAAGCTCTTGTACACGCTCGGGGTTTAGAGATACTGGCACAAAATCCACCCTGAAGAAGGTCTCGAAGTCTTCCCATGCGAAGGTCATCCCGTCGCAAAACTGAAACAAGTGGCTCCACCACATGCCTGATGCTGCCTGAAGAAGGCTGACAGCAAAGATCACCATGAAGTCTGCAGGCATCCCCACTAACCTGAAGACTCTCACCACAGCCTCCAGCCAATCCTCAGCCGCCTGCGGGTCCATCTCTCCCCGGAACCTGGGTGGCCTCTGGCGCTGGAACTTGTGCAGCACGCTCAAGTGGCGTGCATCACCTACTACTGGGGCTGGTGGCATCGGTGGCCCAGCGTATGGTAGTACCGCTGGTGCCTCAACTGCAAAAGGGCCCTGTACCAAAGCCTCATCGCTTGACATGCTGTCAGTACGCACATCCCTCTGGGCTCTAGCTGGTAGTCCGAGAAAAGGCATCTTGAAAGAAACAACGTGACACGGTCAAACGATTATACCTGGTGAGCTGACCTGGTTTGAGCTGATATTTAAATAAAACTTCTGGAAAACACACATGCAATCAGTGTTTTCATGCACAAAGTCGGAATTCAGTTGTCAGGGTCCTGGTGTATGGATACGTCGGCTGCCCGAACCAACAATGGACTCCCTGAACTGAAAACCACACTCGGTACTCTTAACACTATTACTTCACAGAAATAAAACATCAGAGTTATAAGTTCTGCGGTAGAACCGACTCCTCTGATACCAATTTGTCACGACCCGTCCTCTGGGTCCGTGCCGTGACTACCCCAAGCCCGCCTTCCATTGGCCAGGGGCTGGCGACTAGCACCAAAGGCATAAATCCCGATAACTCAGAAGGCATTGCCTTTATAAAAGTAAACAAAACACTACAGAGTACAAGCGGAAGTAAAACACTAAGTTCAAAGAGAAGTGCTGAAAAGTAAATGGGCCAAAATACAAACCCAAATGAAAGTACAACTACAACTGAACAAATTACAACAGGAAAAGACAACAGCTGGAAGAAAGGAAGCAGCTTCCGGGTCGTCCTCCTCAGATCCAACCTGAAGGGTAGATACAGATGGCGCAGCTCCTGGATCGTCCACCTAGGATCCTACCTGAAGGTTAGGTAAAGATAGCCTCCACAACGCTCACACCCGTCAACCTCCTCCGTGTGTCATCTCGCCGTGAAGTCCACCTCCGGATACTGAATCGTCGTGTAGTCCACCTCCGGGTACTGACTCGTCGTGTAGTCCACCTCCGGGTACCGTCCAGTCCTCGAACACTCGGCCTCCGTCAGCACTTCCTGTCATCTACAACCAACACAACGAGGTGTGGGCATAGCCCGTGCAGGGGTGAGTATAACGACAATCCGTAGAGACCCCGAGACCCTCAAGGTCTCACTAAAACCAACAAGGATAACCACAAATAAGATCTCAACAGATAACCTCAACTTAGGTATAGGCCCAGGCATATACCTAAGTTATCATGTAACCCATCTCAATCATGAGGAAAACAACAAGATCATGAAATCAACAGATAACCTCCACCTAGGTATATGCCCATACATATACCTAAGTTATCAAGTGACCCATCTCAATCAATAGGTAAACACAAAGGTCAAAAGTCTCATCTCAAACCAGGATTTTCATTATCGAAACCGTAACTGCTGAAGAGCTCCATCTCTAGAGTGTACAGTGGTCCTGTCACGACTCTGAGGTACTGCTCACTAACCTAAGACTGCTGAGGTACTCCTCCTGTCGAGTACCGCGAGTCAGCCACCCAAACACAGTAGTGCTTCCCACAGGGGAATGTCACCCAAACACAGTAGTGCACACCCCCTAGCAGCCTGCTGATGTACTCTCCGAACGAGTACCACGGGTCTGCACTGTCACACAGGTAGTGCTCCGTCTGCCATGGGTCTGCACCTCACAAAGTAGTTCTCCGTCCACTGGGCTAGTCGACTCACTCCAAGTCGAGTCGGTCAAGCAGTCGTCGGGTCTCAGTTGGCTACACGGTCTCCGTACTCCGCACGCTTGTCTCTGGGAGGGTCCGCTCCACGAGCTACAGGTCGATACTCCAAGGATCTCAAAGTCCCACAAAGAAGTATCTCAAAGTACCGCCTCGTCATAGGGGTCTCAACGCAACAGACGACGCGTCAATCAGATGCCCGGTCTGTGAGTTATTAGCCTTTTCGTCCCCAGGGCCCGCTTGGTTTTGTGTACGAACCAGTCCGGCCATAACTCAACCGTACCCTGAACTCTCATAGGGTATACTCATAGGGACCGTTTCTCAACGTGATCACCAACGCCACTGACGGTTCGTCAAACGGACGTCCGGTCTGAAAGATATCAGCTTTTCCGTTCCAGGGGCCCGGTTGGATTTCGGGTACAATCCAACCCAGCCACTATCCAACTGCATCCAAAACTCAGGCGAAGTATGCCAAAAGTTCCGTCTCATCAAGAGGAATTCAACGAGATAGATGGCGCGTCAATCGGACGCCCGGTCTGTGAGTTATTGGCTTTTTCGTTTCAGGGGCCCGGTTGGTTTCGTGAACGAACCAACCCGACCGCACTCTAAAAGCATCCAAACCTCGAGCAGAGTAATCAAAAAGATCTGTCTCACTTAGAGAAATCCATCAAAGTCGACGACACGTCAATCGGACGTCTGAAGCTCAAGATATAAGCGTTTCCGCTCCGAGGGCCCGGTTGGTTTCGTGTACGAACCAACCCATCCGAACTCAAAGTAATCCGAAACCTTGAGTGCGATATACCGAAACTACCGTTTCGTTCCAAGGATCACTACGCAACTGACGGTGCGTCGATCGAAGGTCCGTAGCCCAAGTTATGGGCAAAAGACCAAAAACGGTCCGAAAACGGGGGTTTCGGGCCCGGACCGACCCGGCCCGAGACCCCCCCCCCCCCGGTCGGCCCGGCCCGGCGCGGCCTGGCCTGGGCGCGGCAAGGCCTGGCGGACCGGCCAGGTGGCCGACCAGGCCTGGGCACAGCGCGCTGGCCACCTCGGCCAACGACCGAGCCGTTTTTGGTGGGGGGGGGGGGCTTCCCCCTGGTGTAACCGCGGCCCCCCAATTAAGGGGGCCGTTTTGTATAGGCGGCCGGGGGAATTATTTCCCCTGGCTCCCCTTTGTCCGGCCGGCCCACACCGGCCGACCGGTTCTGCCAACGAGGACCGGCGACGGCCGGTCCTTCTTCCTTCGCCGACACTGGCAGCCCGGAACCGGCCACCGGTCGCCCTGCTCCGCCGCGGCCTGGAACCGGCCGCGGCTTGGTTCGTCCGGTGCGGTGCGATGACACCGCGCCCCTCCGCCACGGCCCCGCTCCGGCCGCGGCTTATTCAGTTTTCTTTGATGCGGCACGAAGGCATTGCGTCCTTGTTCATCTTCACGGCGCAGCGCGACAGCCTCGCATCCTTGTTCATATTCACCGCGCGGCGTGACGGCGTCTCGTCCTTGTTCAACTTCACGGCGCGGCGCGACGACGTCACGCATTACATGACGTGCAATTCCCACGTGGTGCGACGACACCACGCCATTCCGTTCCATCCACAAAGAATCAAACATGGATAAAGGAGGGGGGTCGGCCATGTTTGTGCGGTCCGACCCCCTCTTGTTAATCGGTATCACTGGGTCGTATATCCACGAAGAACGACAAACTAGAAATCACGAACGAAATTAATTAAATAAACCCCTACAACTTCCCGCAACAAAAATATTCCCAACTCACAAGGAAAACGATCATGGATCAACTAGATAATAAGTTGATCCGTGTTCTTTGTTTTATTTAGAATGAAAGAAACAAGGGAATAAAATCGTTCTCAAAATAATTCCCTACCTCGAGCGCGGATTGAATGAGGTTTTCGTCACTTAGGAATTTGTCGTGGGAAAATGCCGCGGGAAGAGATGTCGCGGAAGAAGACGTCGGCAGCGTCGCAGTAATCGGTTTCCGAGAACTCGGTGTTCTTCGTCGGAGACCGATGTTCTTCGAGTTCTTTATCAAAGAAGAAGATGTTCTTCCTAAAACCTCTCAACGACAAAACTCTAACAAAAAAATAAAATAAGATCCTTTCTTATTTTATTAACACAACAAGCCTTTTTGAAATTCAAGAGTTTGAATTCCACATTAACTCACCTCATTAATTCCATAACTTAATAATATTAAGTTAATAAAATTAATGCGAGTTGAGGAGGTTAGAGGATATGAAGGGGTGGGGTTTGTGTGGGCCCCACCTCCTTCATAACCTACAAAGGGAATTTGGGTAGTTACCCAACTTCCTCCCAAAGGATAAAAAAACTTAGAGAAAAATAAAAATTGCTGTTAAATTTTTATTTTTAACTTCCATAATTTTTATCAACTTCTCTCGAGTAAACGCAACTCCGGAATAGGCGTTCATAAGAAAATACCGGCGCTGCGGTTCCATCGGTGCCCTCAGAATTTGATTCCGAGCACCGGTTCAAAACTTAGAAATTCCCACTCATTCGTTCACTGAACGTACCCGAGCTAAACTTCGGAATATGATTCCGGGCACACTGGGCCTCGGAATCAGGCGCCGTCAGAAACTACGTTCTTGTAAAATTCCAAAGAAAATTAAGAAAAAATTTTCTTTGAAATTTCCAGGTCTTTATAAGAGATTATGATGCTTTCATATGGATGTGATTGTATGATTTAATGGATTACAATAAATGATCAGATCAAATCATTATACTCAATTCACACCCTTGTTATATAAGAGATTTCAGGAGGCATTTGGGACCCAATTGTAGTTGACTGTGAAATTGCACCCCTAGATTGATGGTTAGGCTAAGTAGAACCTAAACATTCTAAAGGAGATACTGTAGGATTGTATACTTGATTTTTAAAGGAGTTATGTTGACCATTGACACTTACTAAATTTTGAATGCAATAACATCTACTATTTCACTATCGATATGACTCATTTGGAGGTCATATATAGGAGACCCTATAAGTCACCCCTTTTGGGTTGGATATTGGAGAGTTATTTTTTATAGGGCTTGATATAGTGAAATTGATGATAGAGAAGGTGTATGTTATTTTTTTTCATATTAGGATAACCTAGAGTTATTATAAGTCCTATATAGACTAGAAATGGAGGCCTTTGGAGTTCAAGGAAGGTGATCATGTGATAATGAGGGATTTACTATGATAAAAAATATTGGTTTTTATTAGAAAATAAATCTATCTCCTATGTTTATTAGGTTAATTCATATATTATGTAGGAATAGTGAGGCCAATTATCACCTAGAGTTACTACTATAGTTGTACCTTGTGGACACCATGTTCCATATGTTTTATTTGAGGTAGTGTATACATGATAAAACCTAGATTATCGACTGGGGTGATCTAGATGTTGAGGATGTCCCCACCATTATGGTGTAATTAGTGTTGATTAAGGAATGGCATGAGACAAACCTTTAATAAAAGAAGATACCATTGGTGTGTGTCTTGTGGCAACATGAGAATCTTCAAGAGATCTTATAGAAGTTAAAGAATCAGAATAGAGCTCAGTATCCTTAAATTTTTGAGTGATTTATTATTTTTAGAATGAATATACTTTAAGGTAAGGGGGATGGAGTAGCCTATATTTTTAATTGAATCCTTTAAAATATTTTTAATAGTATTTTACTAAACTGTTGCACAATTTATTTTTAATTTTTGTACTAGGAGATAGTATAAATATTTCATATTTTAAATATATTTTATTTTTATTTTTAATCCATGTGTATGATTAAATATTTAATATTTTATAAATGGATCCTCAAATGAAAAATATCTTACCATATCTTTACTCAGGATGAAATGTTTTACCTAGGGGAGCTGTAATTATTGTTTGTGTTTCAAGACCTAGATCATTCCCATTTCAAAAATATAATAAATTATATATAAAATTCCCAAACCTATATTTATAAATTCATTACTAATCCTATACTTATAGTATTAATCATAAATTCCAAAATTTTTTATAATATTAGGATTGGAGATTCATTATTCACGGAGAAGAAGAAATTATGGATCTAGGATGAATTATTGAAGTCATGATGATAAAAAATCAAGGTAGTGATTTGTTATTTTTCATGAATTAATGTAGTTTAATATTAGTATTTAATTTTTTGATAATTTATCACATTGATTCCCATTATTTACTTAATGTTCTTCAATGATTTAGAGTTTATTTTATATAATGATTATATTTATTATTCGTTGTTACGCAATAACAATCAGGAGATAAATCCCTGAATGGAGAATGGGTAATTTCATTATCACTTACTATCATCCCCCTTCCCCTGAAAAAGTTATTTGTTTCAAAAAGGGTGCTTATACAAGGCATGAAATTTAGGTCTTGACCATCATGTGACGAAAAAGATTATAGTCTTCACCACCAGTGACCCCTTATCTCCCCTCTGTCGTCTTTTCTCTCCCTCACATTAATGATGGGTGATAAAGAACGCTGAACCTCATAGTGGCCAATGAAGTGTAATAAAGTGGAAAATAATGGGAATCAATAATGGAGGCATGGAAGTGGATCATGATCATTGGTGTTTCACTGAGGATGGAAGTGCAAGATCATGAGTACAATGGAGCGAGTTCACGAGGTTGGTGTTTTCGGCTAGCCCAAGGTGATTTTCAAGAAGATGTTATGTGATGACTTAGACCTCTTTGGTACATTCATTTGTGTAAATACTTTGTTTGGGATGTTCTTGGGGTCTATCAGTGGCTCATTCCCATAATTTTACCCCAAAAAGCTGAGTTTTTCTGTCAGACTGTCATTTTGAATTGTCAATGTCAGTTAGTCATTTTGAAATGTTGGTGTCAGTGAGTCATTTTTGTAATTTCGGTTCCAGTGAGTTATTTTTTGTACTCTTAGTGTCCACTATTCATTTTTGTACTGTTGGTGTTGGGGAGTCATTTTGAATGTCAGTGTCAGTGAGTCATTTTTGTACTATTAGTGTCGGCGATTCATTTTTGTAATGTAGGTGTCATTGAGTCTTTTTTGTACCGTCTGTATCGGAAAGTCACTTTTGTACAGTCGGTGTTAGTGAGTAATTTTTTTTACTATTGGTGTCAGTGACTTAGGGAGTCAATGTCATTGAGTCAGGGTGTCAGTGACAATGAGTCAGGGAGTCAGTGTCGGTGAGTCACGACATCAGTGTCAGCGAGTCAGAGCACGCCAGTGGCTTAGCGTCAGTGTGTCATTGTCGGTGACTCACCCATCAATGACTCATTCTAGTTTTCCTATTTTTTTTTCTATTTTTTCCCATTTTAAATTTTATTTGATGTAAATTGTAAAGACCCGTAAAATTCAAGGGAAATTTTTTCTTAATTTTCTTTAGAATTTTACAAGAGCGCGGTTTCAGACGGCACCTAATTCCGAGGCCCGGAGTGCCCGGAATCAATTTCCGAAGTTTGGCTCGGGTACGTTCAGTGAACGAACGAGCGGGAATTTCTAACTTTTGATCCGGTGCTCGGAATTGAAATCTGAGGGCACCGATGAACTCGAAACGCCGATATTCGCTTAAGGAGACCTTTTCCGAGGTTGCGTTTATTTCGGGATGAGAGTTAGTTTTCGAAAGTTTAGAATAAGTTAAATAAAAATTGTGTATTACATATTTTTATTTAAACTTATTAACTTCTCTCAAAGGATGTTAGGGGTGGGACCCACCCCCACTTAACCTCCCTTGAGAGGATTAAGTGTGGTGGGGCCCACACGAACCCTAAACCTTTCATCTTCTCCCAACTTCCTTAACCCCTCATTAAATGACATGAGTTATTTAATTTTGGAGTTAATCTTTTTGAATTTCAAACCTTTGAAATTCTTGTGTTAAGTTTATGATTAAATTAAGCTCTTCTCTCTTTTTGTTGGGTTAGAACTCTTTAGCCAACTTGAGAGCTTTGAGAGCTTTTTCCTTTTCCTTCAACTTTGACGAAGAACGCTCAAGACTTGACGAAGAACGCTCAAGTTCCGACGAAGAACGCTGCTCCGCTCTTCTTCGTCTTCCGTGTCAACGAGAGGGAACACCGCTTCTTCCTCGGACAACCTTCGTCGGCGTACAAGGTTTCGCCAACGACCTCCGTGATGTTGTCTTCCGCGGGACGTTGACAAATCTTTGATCTTATACCCAAGGTAGGGGTTGTTGTTTATTGTTTAATTATTTTATTCTTGATCGTGGATCTCGCATGTCTAACGTGAGGCTTTTGAATATTTTAAGTTGTGTTATTATTTAACGTGAGGGGGCCGGACCGCATGAACACGGCCGAACCCCCTCCACCGTTCTTGTTGAATTGCTTTGCGGGTGGAAACAAGGTGGCGTGGTGCCGTCGCACCACGCGGTTAATCGTGCGTTTATTTTACGCAACGCCGTCGCGCGCGCACCATGGAAGAAACATCTTGAACGCGATGTCGTCGCGCCGCGTTGAAAGAAATCAAGGCACGACGGAGGGGCGCGGTGTCGTCGCACCGCGCCGGACGACGAACACCGCGGCCGGTTCCGGGCCGCGGCGGAAAGAGAAGACCGGCGGCCGAGCCGTCGGCGTCGGAATACGAAGAGGGGACCGGATTTTCCGGTCCCGTTGGAGAAAACCAGTCGGCCAGCTGGCTGGCCGGATGGCAATAAACCGGGGGAAATTAATCCCCCGGCCAGCACACAAAACCCCCTCTCTTTATGAGGGGGGGCGGTTCCTTGAAGGGGGGGGGGGGGGGGGGGGGCAGGCGGCCCCCCGGTTCCGCACAAACAGCCCCCCCACGTGGGGGGGGGCATTTTTTAAAACAAGGGCGCGACTATATGTCGCGCCGCCCCTTTCAATCCGCGGGGGATTGATTCCGCCCGCGCTGCATCCGTGCGGCGCCAGGCCGCCGCGGCCGCCGCGCCGCCGCGCCGCCGGCCGGCTGGCCGGGCCGGGTCGGACCCGGGTCGGGTCGACCCGGTTCGGGCCGACCCAGGGGGGTCGGGCCGGGTCGGCCCGGACCCGGACCCCCCGTTTCGAATATTTTTCGGTCTTTTAGCCATAACTTGAGCCACGGACCTCCGATTGACGAACCGTCTGCGGCAACGCGATCCTTGGATAGAGACGGTCGTTTTGGTATATCTCACTCAAGGTTTCGGATTACTTTGAGTACGGCCGGGTTGGTTCGTTCACGAAACCAACCGGGCCTTCGGAGCGGAAACGCTTCTTTTGGCATACTCCGCCCGAGGTTTGGACGCAGGTGGAGTACGGTCGGGTTGGTTTTGCCTTAAAAACCAACCGGACCCCGGGGACGAAAATGACAATAACTCTCAGACCGGGCGTCCGATCGACGCGCCGTCTGTTGCGTTGAGTTCCTGTTGACGATACGGAACTTTTGGATACATCAACTCTGGTCTTTGTGACAGTTGATGTATCAGCCTCTCGGCTTGTGGAGTGGACCCTCCGAACGAGCTTGCTGTGTGCGGGAACCCTAGTGCTGGCTGCGACTGTTACTGTGACTACTACTGCTACTACTGCTACTGTGACTGCGACGACGACAATACAGAGATCCTGTGTGGATTCGACGACGACGACTACAGCACTCAGCGATCCTACGTGGATCAGTGCTACAGGTCCTGTGTGGGCCCGATCCTGTGTGGATTCGACGACGACGACTTCAGCACTCAGCGATCCTACGTGGATCAGTGCTACAGGTCCTGTGTGGGCCCGATCCTGTGTGGGTCCGATACTGTGTGGGTCCTTGCGCTCAGCAGTCCTGTGTGAACCAGCGCCTACAGGTCCTGTGTGGGCCCGATCCTGTGTGGGTCTTTTCCGGGGGTTAGTTACCTATCGATCCTTCGTGGGTCCGACAACTTAGATGGAGCAGAGATCATCTTTATCGTCCTTGAAGAAGTATTCCTGTGTGAGCTGAAACCTATTGCTTTCTTGTGTGGATTGTGTTGTGCGATCCTGTGTGGATTACGTTTTGCTTTCCTGTGTAGATTGTGTTGTGCGATCCTGTGTGGATTACGTTTTGCTTTACTGTGTGGATTGTGTTGTGTAATCCTGTGTGGATTACGTTTTGCTTTCCTGTGTGGAATACGTTTACTTTCCTGTGTGGACTGAGTTGTACTTGGGCTCGGAGGTTGGAGCATATTTGAAATTGATGACTTAGGTATATGTATGGGCATATACCTAAGCAGTGTCGGTTATTACTTCGTGATTGTTCCTTTCTTCGTGGTTTATCCTTTGTGGATTTGAGAGACCTTCAGGGGTCTCGGGGTCCCTACTGAGTAGCTTATACTCACCCCTGCACGGGCTTTGCCCGCACTACGTTGTGTTGGTTGCAGACGACGGACAGCGTTGACCTTAGCTGAGGCTTACAGAGCGGGACGGTACCCGGAGGTGGACCACAGGGCGGAACGTGCTCGGAGCGGACGGCGGGACCCGTGGAGCAGAGGAGCTATCTGTACCCACCCTTCAGGTGGGATTCCCAGTGGACTGCTCGGTGTAGCGGCTTTTACTTTTCAGTTGCTGTTTTCCCTTTCGAGTTGTACTTTACTTTCAGTTTTGGGTTTGTATTCTGGCCCATTTACTTTTCCGCACTTTCAGTTGTACTCTGCTTTTGTTTAGTGTTTACTTTCCGCTTGCTTACTCTGTGGTGTTTGTTTACTTTACAAAGGCAATGCCTTCCCTTTTTACCGGGATTTACGCCTTGGTGCTAGTCGCCAGCCCCTGGCCTATGGAAGGCGGGCTTGGGGTAGTCACGGCACGGACCCTGAGGGCGGGTCGTGACAAATTGGTATCAAAGGAGTTCGGTTCTACCGCGAACTCTGATCTTTTCTATGTGAAGCAATAATGTTTAGCGTATTGAGTGTGGTTATCAGTCCAGGGAGTCCAGTGTTGGTGCGGCGGCCGACGTATCCGTACACCAGGACCCTGACTTCTGATTTCCGACTTAATGCACGAAAACATTGATTGCATGTGTGTTTCAAAGTTTTCTTTGTGATTTCTTTGTGTCAGCTCACCAGGTATACTGTTTGACCGTGGCGCACCTGTTTCCTTTCAGGATGGCCCCACGATGGCAGCCAGCTAGGGTTCCGAGAGTCGAGTGTGACGACAGCCCACCGAGCGATGAGGCTTCGGTACAAGGCCCTCTTGCAGTTGAGGCACCAGCGATACTACCATACGTTGGGCCATCGATGCCACCAGCCCCAGCAGTAGGCGATGCACGCCACTTGAGTGCGCTGCACGAGTTCCAGCGCCAGAGGCCACCCAGGTTCCGGGGAGAGACGGACCCGCAGGCGGCTGAGGATTGGCTGGAGGCTGTGGTGGGAGTCTTCAGGCTAGTGGGGACGCCGGCAGACTTCATGGTGATCTTTACTGCCAACCTCCTTCAGGCAGCAGCAGGAAGGTGGTGGAGCCACTTGTTTCAGTTTTGCGACGGGATGACCTTCGCATGGGAAGACTTCGAGACCTTCTTCAGGGTGGAGTTTGTGCTAGTATCTCTACACCCCGAGCGTGTACAGGAGATTCTTCCTTTGTCGCGTGTTTTTCGATCAGTAGCCGAGTCATCTGTGGGAAGTAGACAGATGATGCAGAGGTCCAGGAGGACCAGACTAGCAGTTGGAAGATCTTGGGTTTTAGGACCGGTGGTGCGGGGCACCCGAGGTGGGGTCAGAGCTAGGCGTGCTAGAAACGGACAATGTTACTCCTGCGGCGGAAAGGGTCACCTGGCACGTGACTGTCCGACTCCTCGTACGTTTGATCAGCGGGTGTTAGAGGAGCCACTGAGACAGAAGCAGCGGCAAGTGCTTGAGCAGCAGCCGAGTAGTGGACAAGGCAGTAGAGCTCCGAGAGCAGGTGGACAGGAGAGGAACTAGTGGATACGTCCCTTGTACTTCTAGTTCCATTTTGCTATTGTATTCGTGTCTTGTACTATGAGCTGCAATAATAAAAAGACACTTATCTATGTTTGCTTTACTGTCCTTTTGTCTGATTGATACTGAGTGGTCCCGGTTAAACTATTGACTTGACCCTCACTTTCGAGATTTCAACTGGAGGGGACCCAGTAACCTCACACTGATGCCGACAGTGTGACTCGACCCTTAGAGGCGAGAGTAACGGTTGGACCTCTTGGTAGCAGCGTCGAGGCCTTACGACGCCATCCGTGCCATAAATTAACTAATCATGAAGGAATTGACTGTATTAGGCAAGGAACGTGGTTCATCCAGGGGATGAGACCGGATTTCACTTTTCGGAAAAGGAGAAATCTTTGCAGCTAGCCTCTTTGCAGATATCCTTCGTGGATAGAGATGGAGCAGCCTTCCTTCAGTCTCTCACTGTCACTTCTCCACTACTGCAGCGAGTCAGGGAGGCAGATCTTGGGACGCTGACTGTGAGACACAGCGTGCACAGATATCCTCGGGACAGGCACCTGATGATTTCTCCCTTGAAGCAGAGCACAACATCCTTTTCCGAGGACGTACCATGGTACCAGTCGCTTTGCGAGAGGAAGTGCTGAGAGAGTTTCACACTTATCCTTTAGCGGTACATCCTGGAGTGGCGAAGATGTACCATGACCTCAGACGACAGCACTGGTGGCCGGGCATGAAGAAGGCAGTATCAGAGTTCGTTTCTCGATGCCTTACCTGCCAGCAGGTGAAGGCAGAGCATCAGGTACCAGCAGGCTTGGTACAGGCCTTGGAGGTTCCGGAGTGGAAGTGGGACGACATATCTATGGACTTCGTGACTGGACTTCCACGTACTTCCAGAGGTTACGACTCCATCTGGGTGATTGTTGACCGACTCACCAAGTCGGCACACTTCTTACCCATCAGAGAGCAGGGCTCAGTGGAGAGCTTGGGACGTCTTTACGTTCAGGAGATTGTGCGGCTCCACGGTGTGCCATCATCTATCGTCTCCGATCGAGATGCTCGCTTTACTTCCCGACTTTGGAAGGGGTTACAGGAGGCGTTCGGGACGCAGCTACATCTAAGCACAGCCTTTCACCCTCAGACGGATGGTCAGACGGAGAGGACCATTCAGACTCTCGAGGACATGCTCCACGCATGTGTCCTCAACTTTGGTCGTAGCTGGGAGGACCACCTACCCTTGGTGGAGTTTGCGTACAACAACAGCTACCACTCCACTATCGGGATGGCACCGTACGAGGCGTTGTACGGCCGACCTTGTAGGTCTCCTTTGTGCTGGACAGACCCTGGTGAGTCAGCACTTGTGGGACCGGAGATGGTCCAGGCCACGACAGAGAAGGTCCAGGTCATCCAGGAGCGGATGAGGACAGCTCAGAGCCGGAAAAAGTCATATGATGACAGGAGGCGGAGGCCACTAGAGTTCGAGGATGGTGACCACGTCTTCTTGCGGGTCTCACCTCGACGTGGTATTCGGAGATTTGGCCGAGGCGGAAAGTTATCACCGCGCTTCATCGGACCCTTCCAGGTCCTCAGCAGGGTTGGCGAGGTGGCTTATCGCCTGGCTCTACCACCTCAGTTGCACCGGGTGCACGACGTCTTCCACGTATCTCAGCTGAGGAGATACGTGCACGACCCGACGCACATCATTGACCATGGGGAGCTTGACGTTGACGATGGGGCGACTTTTACGGAAGTCCCGGTGGAGATAGAGGATCGACAGGAGCGGGTCCTGCGTGGGCGATCGATTCCTCTTGTGCGCATCAGATGGCAACACGGGAATCTCTAGGAGAGAACATGGGAGCGGGAGGCTCAGATGCGTGCTCAGTACCCTCATTTGTTTCCCTAGTTTTTGATGTATCTTTACGGGGACGTAAAGCCCTGAGGTGGGAGTAATGTAAAGACCCGTAAAATTCAAGGGAAATTTTTTCTTAATTTTCTTTAGAATTTTACAAGAGCGCGGTTTCATACGGCACCTGATTCCGAGGCCCGGAGTGCCCGAAATCAATTTCCGAAGTTTGGCTCGGGTACGTTCAGTGAACGAACGAGCGGGAATTTCTAACTTTTGATCCGGTGCTCGGAATTTAAATCCGAGGGCACCGATGAACTCGCAGCGCCGATATTCGCTTAAGGAGACCTTTTCCGAGGTTGCGTTTATTTCGGGATGAGAGTTAGTTTTCGGGAGTTTAGAATAAGTTAAATAAAAATTGTGTATTACATATTTTTATTTAAACTTATTAACTTCTCTCAAAGGAAGTTAGGGGTGGGACCCACCCCCACTTAACCTCCCTTGAGAGGATTAAGTGTGGTGGGGCCCACACGAACTCTAAACCTTTCATCTTCTCCCAACTTCCTTAACCCCTCATTAAATGACATGAGTTATTTAATTTTGGAGTTAAAATTTTTGAATTTCAAACCTTTGAAATTCTTGTGTTAAGTTTATGATTAAATTAAGCTCTTCTCTCTTTTTGTTGGGTTAGAACTCTTTAGCCAACTTGAGAGCTTTGAGAGCTTTTTCCTTTTCCTTCAACTTTGACGAAGAACGCTCAAGACTTGACGAAGAACGCTCAAGTTCCGACGAAGAACGCCGCTCCGCTCTTCTTCGTCTTCCGTGTCAACGAGAGGGAACACCGCTTCTTCCTCGGACAACCTTCGTCGGCGTACAAGGTTTCGCCAACGACGTGCCTCTTCGGACGCACCTCTTCGTCATCAGATTTGATGAATGACTACCGCGACGCCCGACCTCCGCGACGTTGTCTTCCGCGGGACGTTGACAAATCTTCGATCTTATACCCAAGGTAGGGGTTGTTGTTTATTGTTTAATTATTTTATTCTTGATCGTGGATCTCGCATGTCTAACGTGAGGCTTTTAAATATTTTAAGTTGTGTTATTATTTAACGTGAGGGGGCCGGACCGCATGAACACGGCCGAACCCCCTCCATCGTTCTTGTTGAATTGCTTTGCGGGTGGAAACAAGGTGGCGTGGTGCCGTCGCACCACGCGGTTAATCGTGCATTTATTTTACGCAACGCCGTCGCGCACGCACCATGGAAGAAACATCTTGAACGCGACGCCGTCGCGCCACGTTGAAAGAAATCAAGGCACGGCGGAGGGGCGCGGTGCCATCGCACCGCGCCGGACGACGAACACCGCGGCCGGTTTCGGGCCGCGGTGGAAAGAGAAGACCGGCGGCCGAGCCGCCGGCGTCAGAAGCCGAAGAGGGGACCGGATTTTCCAGTCCCGTTGGAGAAAACCGGCCGGCCAGCTGGCCGGCCGGATGGCAATAAACCGGGGGAAATTAATCCCCCGGCCAGCACACAAAACCCCCCCTCTTTATGAGGGGGGCGGTTCCTTGAAGGGGGGGGGGGGGCGTTTTTTAAAACAAGGGCGCGGCTATATGTCGCGCCGCCCCTTTCAATCCGCGGGGGATTGATTCCCCCCGCGCTGCCTCCGTGTGGCGCCAGGCCGCCGCGGCCGCCGCGCCGCCACGCCGCCACGCCGCCGGCCGGCCGGCCGGGCCGGGTCGGGTCGACCCGGACCCGGACCCCCCGTTTCGAATCTTTTTCGGTATTTTGGCCATAACATGAGCCACGGACCTCCGATTGATGAACCGTCTGCGGAAACGCGATCCTTGGATCGATACGGTCGTTTCGGTATATCGCACTCAAGGTTTCGGATTACTTTGAGTACGGCCGGGTTGGTTTGTTCATGAAACCAACCGGGCATTCGGAGCGGAAACGCTCATATCTTGAGCTACGGACGTCCGATTGACGTGCCGTCAGCCGCGTTGTGTTCCTCTTAGTGAGAAGGATCTTTTGGCATACTCCGCCCGAGGTTTGGACACAGGTGGAGTACGGTCGGGTTGGTTTTGCCTTAAAAACCAACCGGACCCCGGGGACGAAAATGCCAATAACTCTCAGACCGGGCGTCCGATCGACGCGCCGTCTGTTGCGTTGAGTTCCTGTTGACGATACGGAACTTTTGAATACATCAACTCTGGTCTTTGTGACAGTTGATGTATCAGCCTCTCGGCTCGTGGAGCGGACCCTCCGAACGAGCTTGCTGTGTGCGGGAACCCTAGTGCTGGCTGCGACTGTTACTGTGACTACTACTGCTACTACTGCTACTACTGCTACTACTGCTACTACTGGTACTGTGACTGCGACGACGAAAGTACAGAGATCCTGTGTGGATTCGACGATGACGACTACAGCACTCAGCGATCCTACGTGGATCAGTGCTATAGGTCCTGTGTGGGCCCGATCCTGTGTGGATTCGACGACGATGACTTCAGCACTCATCGATCCTACGTGGATCAGTGCTACAGGTCCTATGTGGGCCCGATCCTGTGTGGGTCCGATCCTATGTGGGTCCTTGCGCTCAGCGGTCCTGTGTGAACCAGCGCCTACAGGTCCTGTGTGGGCCCGATCCTGTGTGGGTCTTTTGCGGGGGTTAGTTACCTATCGATCCTTCGTGGGTCCGACGACTTAGATGGATCAGAGATCATCTTTATCGTCCTTGAAGAAGTATTCCTGTGTGAGCTGAAACCTATTGCTTTCCTGTGTGGATTGTGTTGTGTGATCCTATGTGGATTACGTTTTGCTTTCCTGCGTGGATTGTGTTGTGCGATCCTGTGTGGATTACGTTATGTTTCCCTGTGTGGATTGTGTTGTGCAATCCTGTGTGGATTACGTTTTGCTTTCCTGTGTGGAATACGTTTACTTTCCTGTGTGGACTGAGTTGTACTTGGGCTCGGAGGTTGGAGCGTATTTGAAATTGATGACTTAGGTATATGTATGGGCATATACCTAAGCAGTGTCGGTTATTACTTCGTGATTGTTCCTTTCTTCGTGGTTTATCCTTTGTGGATTTGAGAGACCTTCAGGGGTCTCGGGGTCCCTACTGAGTAGCTTATACTCACCCCTGCACGGGCTTTGCCCGCACTACGTTGTGTTGGTTGCAGACGACGGACAGCGTTGACCTTAGCTGAGGCTTACAGAGCGGGACGGTACCCGGAGGTGGACCACAGGGCGGAACGTGCTCGGAGCGGACGGCGGGACCCGTGGAGCAGAGGAGCTATCTGTACCCACCCTTCAGGTGGGATTCCCAGTGGACAGCTCGGTGTAGCGGCTTTTACTTTTCAGTTGCTGTTTTCCCTTTCGAGTTGTACTTTACTTTCAGTTTGGGTTTGTATTCTGGCCCATTTACTTTTCCGCACTTTCAGTTGTACTCTGCTTTTGTTTAGTGTTTACTTTCCGCTTGCTTACTCTGTGGTGTTTGTTTACTTTACAAAGGCAATGCCTTCCCTTTTTACCGGGATTTACGCCTTGGTGCTAGTCTCCAGCCCCTGGCCTATGGAAGGCGGGCTTGGGGTAGTCACGGCACGGACCCCGAGGGCGGGTCGTGACATAAATTGAGTATAAAGACTTGTTTGGGAATTTCTAAAGGCATTTAAAAGGATATTAATTATATCTTTAATATCCTAATGCTCTGGGGACATTATAATAGTCTAACCACATAATCTTGACCATGATCCCATGTTAATGACTTTTGAAACCATTTTCCATTTAATTGATATAGGATCTAGATCTATTTTTCTAAATCCAAGGCCCTATCCCATTTATCTTGGTGGGTGAAGAACTTTTCTTCCCTAGACGAGTCATGCGCATGTGCTAGAGCCCTTTCCTATCTAGTTTTTCCTGGAGTTTTCTATTACTCATGTGACCCCCTATTTTGCGTAAGGAGGAGTTCTGGTTGCCTGTTGTTCCAAGTAAGGATTTTTTTTCATTGTCTCTCTTTAATTGTGTACCATGTTGGGTGGGTGTAGTAATGCTTCTTGGGAGAGAACAAATGAATTATTTAAATAACAAGAGTAAAAATAATGGGGGAAGATGATGATAAAAAGAAAATAGGACCTATTTTGATAACGGGAAGGGGATTGAATATAGAAAAATGTTGAGCGCTATTTTATTTTTATTATCCTTGTTTTCCTGTTATTAATTATTATGGATATAAGGCCTTCTAAAAATCATGGACGTTGGTGGACTTTACTTGCGCACAAGTGATGTTATTGTTCTTGTTGTAGATACTCTATGAATAATTGAAAATATCAATCAATTTAATTATATACACCTAGTTAAATAAATTGATTCACCTAGATCAAACCTCTTCTGTGATCACCCATGTTATTCTAATTGAAATTAAATAACCCCGATTGGATGAATCTGAATATTCTTGGCTTAATGGTGTGGGTGTGTACTGTGTTTTGTTGAGTTTTTTCTTTGTGTGGGTTGTGTGATGTTACTATTGGTAGCTTGTCTATGGGTACGAGGGTGGACAAAGAGGATTGTTTTGTGTTTGGGTATGACCTATTTGTTCAGCGGGGCTGCTGATTGGTTGTTTGTCGAATAGATGACCTTGTAGGCTGTGGGACTGCCTTTGGTTGTGTTGTGGATGTTCAAGGGACTACACCTTGGTTTGATTATTGTTTTGGGATAGTTATGGTTGGTAGTTTCCCCGATAGTCCTAGAATAAATTAAAGAAAACCCCTTAATAAAGAGTGGAAAGTGGTTAAATGAAAAAGGGGTTGGGTTTATACTTTGGCAGTGACTGTTTGTGTGGTTGTTCATATAGGGGTAGTAGCAAAAGTGGTTCTGTTGGGATACGTTTTTCTTTTGGGACCCATAGGTTGGGCTGAGTGTTTGTTTAACTATATGTATAAATTTTAGTTCATTATGATTTTCAATATGCACCCCACCCTTGTTGAGAACTACATGCTGAACACCTCCATTTTATAGGGGAGGATTTCTTTCCCAAAATCCTGGATGGAGGATGGATGGATGGTTACTGAATTTATCCCTCGCACCACCTTCTAGGTTCTTATCGCTCAAGAATATTTGGGAATTCTTCAAGGACTTGAGGTTTAATATATCCCAATATCCTTCAGGAAGGTTGTGTTGTGAATGAGGGGTCCAGGTTTATGTGGCATAGGTTTGTTTCCCAGGTGTCTTTGGGATGAGGCCCAAGTGTTTTTGGGTGAGAGGTGTGGTTGTTGCGACCCAGGTGTTTGTGGGCATCATATGTGTGGTTTGTGGCCCAGGTGTGTGTAGGAAGTTGTGGAAGTGGGACTGCATTTGGGGAAGTGCGATAGTGTCAAGAAATTTTCCATTAGGAATCAGTAGTTAATCCATGGTAAAAGTGGTGTGGGGTACCCAAATCATCGATGTTCTTATATCATTACCTTACTTGACTTGTGTTATTTTGTGAGTGTGCCTTGGTGAGGTTGGGATGGTTAATATTTTTCCTTGGTAGGTGCAGTTGGTTTTTGTTATCTTCACAGGGGAATTAGTATGCTTCTCCCACTTGTGCACGAGTGACTTTGGTTTCCTTAATGAGTATACTTGTATGCTCAACCTATGTTATAATTTTTTTTTCAAGTTTCTATAATGAATTTAAGGACTGTGATGGACTTTACTAGATTGGGAATCATGATAGTTATTGTATTTCTGTTTAGAATATTTCTTTTGGTACTTTTATTTAGAGTTTTGGTTGTACTTGTGTGTTAGTTTATGTTTAAATCGTTCAGGGGTTGGATTTTGGTTTCATTTATATAAAAGTTTGGTGTTGTTTAGTATTTTTTCCATCTTATCTCCCAATACTATTTTTATAAAAAAGAGTAATGCCTTCCATTTTGTGGGAGCTTCTATACCCTTGGTGCTAGTCTCCACTTCAGGGTCTATTGATGGGGGGACGTGGGTGTCATTATATCTATTTCATCTTGAAGGAGGAAGGGAATGACACATTTCTATCCCTCCCCTCACCTTAAGGAAGGCAAGTCATGAAAGAATGGTATTAGAGGTGATGGTTGAGAGATAGGATGGATTTCGGAGTTAGGAACAGTGAGGATTGCATGAGATGGTAGGGAAACATTGTTAAACAATCTTTTACATGAAATAGGCTAGGGAATACTAGTTAGGACAAGGGATTTTACGACCCCCCATGATCTGATGAAATGAATCTGGGCCTACCGAACGACCAAGTGAGGCTATGCTGATTGTAGGTTAGAGACCCTAGGAAAGGTACATGCATCATAATGACTTGAGTTCTTGTGTGTCTTTGGGTGTTTTTAAAAATCAAGAAAAATAAAGAGTTAAAATAAATATTAAAAGAAAATTTCATATTTCCTAGGCTTAGGTATTTTTTATTTACCATTTCAGCTGTGGAACCCAGACATCTCTCACAAGTGGCTTGGGCAGTTGAGGCCAAAATGACTGACTTGACAGATTAGAAGAGGGCTGATCGAGAGGATTAAGATTAATTGTGGAAGAAGACCCTTCATTTTTTCTAGAGGTATAACCTATAGAATTATGAAGGTAGCATTTCAGACATAAATATCGAGGTATGTATTGAAGTTCTAGCGATCACATTTACCTTGATTTGCGATCTAAGAGAGTAATGGGTTCCTCTGGAGGTGAGACAGATTCGAGGAGCCGTGCGTCAGTGGTGGATTCTTTAGCTCAGGGAGAGGAAAGAGACTAATGTCTCTTGGGTTGACTTTGAGATGGAGTTTTGGGTGGAGTTTCTTTCTTCAATGACGAAGGATAAAAAGTGGCAGGAGCTACTCTCCCTTAGTAGGTAAGTATGTCAGCGAGGTAACTGGGGATCAAGTTCAAGGATCTCCTACGCTTTGTTCAAGATCTCTTCCCGGATGAGGAGTCACATGAGAGATAGTTGGAGGAGGCACTACGACCTTCTCTTCAGTATGTCATCACTCCCTTTATCCTATTAAAATACAGAGAGGTTCAGAAGAAGTCCGAAGTAGTGGAGAGGATTCACTCATGGGGAGGTATACCGTGATAGGGGATCCAACTGAGTTCATCGAAGGGGAAGGCTGTCAATAGTATGTATTGGGTGTCAGGACCATACATGTTTCAGCTAGTGGGAAGTAGGAATCAGCAGTTCCAGTTCCGACCTTCTTGTCCTTTCCCAATTCTCATGGGCCCGGGACTGAGGTGCTTTGTCTGTGGAGGCCGTGGAAATATTCGGATCCAGTTCCCAATTCGATCTCAGTACATAGGAGGTGGTTCGGTTCATCACCCACCTCAACAATGGTAGTCGGCCAAGCCTTTTCATCACTTGGGACAATAGGCCCCCATTCCACTAAGGGCAGATGGTGTAGGAGGAGGCTGGCCTTAGGGTACTCCTCAGGGACCTCAACTAGAGACTGGTTAGGGAGGCAGTCAAAAACAGAGGAGTAGAGGAGCTGGGAATGGGAAGTTGTACTCCACCAAGGCAGTAGTTCCAGTAGGGCAAGAGGTTGTTCAAGGTATGATCAGTCTATTTAGAATTATTTATTTTTATTTTTTTAATTTAGAAGCTTCACACTCATTTGTTTCCTCTATTCTATCCCATGATATGGGTCTATATGTAGAGATATTTCCCATGCCCCTGGTGTTGAAAACACAAGTTAGAGGTCAGACCAGTTTTTTTGATGTTTTTCAGGGATGCAGAGTGATGTTGGGGACACATCAGTCCAATGTGGATCTTCTTTTTCTACATATGCAGCTGTACGATGTCATCCTAGGCATCAACTGGTTGTTTTCTGTTCATGCTGTTATCAATTGATTCTATATAATAGTAGTGTTTTCAGGTGTGGATGGACAAGGTGTAGTGTTTTTTGGCGAGTAGAGCTATCAGGTGGGCATTTTTTGTGTGGATCCTCTTCTCTCCTTATCAATTGATCTGTCAGTGGGGTCAGAAGAAAAAAATATGGTAGAGGTTCCAGGGGTTATTAGAGAGTTCCTATATGTATTACCAGAGGATTTTGGGACTCTACCCCCTTAATGTGACGTCGAATTCAGAATATAATTAAAACCCGACGCCCGTCTAGTTTCGATGGATCCCTATTGGATAACGCCTTTTGAGTTGCAAGAGTTGCAGATTCAGATCAACGATCTGATGAAAAAGGGATTTATTCGGCCTAGTGTGTCACCATGGGGTGCTCTGATTTTTTTCAAAGAAAGAAGATGGTGGTCTATGGATATGCATAGGCTACTAAAGACTTAATTAGGTAACAGTCATGAACCATAACCCCCTTACAAGGATAGACAATATTTTTGACTAGCTGAGGGGAGAAATTTGGTTCTATAAGATTGATCGACAGTCTAGATATCACCAGTTGAGGTTGAAGGAGGGTGACATCCCTAAGACTACTTTCAGGTGTATGTATAGTCACATTGAGTTTGTGTTCATGAAGTTCAGTCTCACGAATGCACCAGTCATGTCCGTGGGACTCATGAACTCTATTTTATGTGAATTCCTTGACTGAGTTATCTGAGTTTTCATCGAAAACATCCTGATATACTCAAGATCAAGGAGAAGAATTATGAACATATGAGGACTCTCTTGTAGGTCCTTCAACACCACCGGCTCTATAGGAAGTTATCTAATTGCAAGTTTTGGATTCAAGAGGTATACTTGTTTTGTAATGTTGTGTCTTATCATGGTGTATTAGTGGAACCATTGAAGGTTGAGGCTATTGTTTATTGGGAAGCACCCAAGAATTTGGTAGAGGCTCATAGTTTTCTCCATCTAGTAGGCTACTACTGAATATTTGTACCTTATTTCTTATAGGTAGCATCCCCATTGACAGATTTGACCTAGAAAGACCAGGCCTTTGTGTGGAGTGAGTATTGTGAGGAATATTTCAGCTATCTGAAGGGGAGGCTGGTCAATTCTCCAGTGCTTGGGTTTCTAGAGGAAGGGGAGGTGTTCAAGGTGTTCTGTGATGCCTCCATCTTAGGTTTGAGTTGTGTGTTGATGCATCAGTGAGGAGTGATCTCTTATGGGTCTAGGCAGTTATGTCCCCACAAACGTAACTATTCTACCCAAGATCTAGAGCATGAAACGATCATATTTTCACTGAAGTTGCGGCGGAATTACCTCATTGAGGAGTGATTTGCGGTCTTCACAGATCAAAAGAGCTTGAGGTACATATTTTCCAAGTGAGAATTAAACTTGTGGAAGTGGAGGTGGATGCAGTTTCTCTAGGACAATGAATTTGTGATCTCTTACACCTCCGGAAAGGGGAACATTATGGGGATTCCTTGATAAGGAAGTTGCAAAAAAGGTAGTTTGGGAATCCACATAAGAATGGAAGGCAACAGAGGAGTTGGATTCTTTACATCTAGATGTGAGAGTGGATAGTGGCCAAGGATTTCTATTCCATATGACATTGTAGTATTCCTTGTTGTGGAAGGTGGAGGAGTCTCAATGGGGAGACTCAAAAGCTGAAGTGATGCGTGATCGCATTGACCAGGGTGATGCTCCAAAAGGATGGTTGGAGGATGGCCAGAATCCGATTATATTCTATAGGAAGTAGTTTTCCCAGTGGATATGTGCGAGGGAGTTCTCTGTGAGTTATATATCTCACCCCTGGGGGTAAACCCAAGAGTTACCAAGATGTACTGAGGCTTGAGGGAACAGTTTTGGTGAACCGGGGTGAAGTGACTAGTGGTAGAGTTTGTGAAAAAGTTCCTAGTGTGTCAGCAAGTGAAGGCTATGTGCCATGTTCCCGAAGGTTTATTGCAGATCTTATATGTCCCTAAGTGGAAACGGGATGACATCTCGATGGATTTTTTCACAGGACTACCCATGGATCCGGGAGGCTGCGATGCTATCTAGGTAGTGGTGGATATGCTGACGAAATCGGCTCACTTCCTAGTGATCAAGGAGTCGAGTGTATTGGATTCCTTGGCAAGGAGGTATGTTGATGAGGTGATGTGGCTGCATGGGGTTATAAGATCAATCATCTCAGATTAGGATGCATGATTTACCTCATGAGTCTGGAGGGGACTACAACATGATTTTAGTACCCAGTTACGCCTTAACACTGATTTCCAGCCTCAGAAAGATAGATAGATAGAGACGACCATCCAAACATTGGAGGATATGCTACAAGAATGTTCTATAGACTTTATGGGATCATGGGTATGACATTTTAATTTGGAAGAGTTTTCTTACAATAATAGCTATCAATCTACCATTGGCATGAAACCATTTGAAGCCTTGTATGGGAGACCATGTCGTTCACCCTTGTGTTGGACAGAGGTTGGAGAATCGGCTTTCCTTGGACCAGACGTGGTGCAAAGAATGAATGAGAAGGTTTAGCTCGTGCTTGAGAGGATGAAGGTAGCACATGAATGGAAGAAGTCATATTCTAATCATAGGAGAAGTCCCTTGGAGTTTGAGGTTGGGGACTATGTATTCTTGAAGGTTTCCCCTCAGCTTGGGCATCATAAGTTTGGTAGAGGGAGTAAGATTTATCCTAGGTTCATCAGACCTTTCGAGGTGTTGGGAGGAGTTGGTGAGGTGGCATATCAGCTGGAATTGCCACTGTGGTTGGAGAGGATCCAAACCGTCTTCCATATCTCTCAGCTTCATCAGTATCTACACAATGACTCCCATGTCATCGACTGGGAAGAGTGGGATATTGAGGATGACGAAGAATTTGTGGATATTTCGGTGGAGATCCTGGACCATCGAAATAAGGTGATTCATGGACATACCATCCCTTTGGTTTGTGTGTTGTGGAGGCCTGGTAGCCTCAAGGAGAGTACTTTAAAGCGGGATGCAAATATGCGTTCCTAGAACCTAGAGCTATTCTGATTTTTTCTCATGTGTTTTCCTTTATGGTTTGATTACATTGTAATACTTGACCTTTATATTATGAATAGAGTTGGTTCCTTTTCTTGGGATTTTGCGGAGACTAGAAATATGGGGAGGGGAGGACCTAATTACTAATCAAGATTATTTAATGCGGATGTGATTAAACCCATGCGGGCAAGTCAGTATTGCCCAAATCAGATACTATCTTGATAAGGAAGAAGTATCTCCCTAATCCATGTGTTGGGATAGTGTGATCTTTGAGGTTCACATGGATGTTTGGGGTGGTAAATATCCGGGATGTGTTCTTGGAGGTCAAGGTTTTCAGTCGAGTTTTCGAATAACGCATGGTGGTCTATTCTTGAGAGGTATCTTAGAGTGGTTTTTGGGCCCCTTTTTTCTAGGTTTGGTTTTAAATTATCAAGGGATAATGGTTTGAGATGTATCTAATGTAATGACCCAAACCTATTTGGTCCATTACTTTGTGGAAATATAGTGTTTTGGGTATTCTCTTGGGATATTGGTGACTCATTCCGATAAGTTTACCTAAAAAGTATAGTTTTTTATCGGTGTTTCATTTTGAACTGTTGGTGTCGGTGAGTCATTTTGAACTATCGGTGTCAGTGAGTCAATTTTCTACTATTGGTGTCGACAAGTCATTTTTTGTACTATCAGTGTCAGTGAGTCATTTTTATACTGTCAGTGTCGGCGAGTCGTTTTGAACTGTCGGTGTCAGTGAGTCATTTTTGTAATGTTAGTGTCGGCGAGTCATTTTTTGTACTGTCAGTGTCGGCGAGTCATTTTTGTACTATTGGTGTTGGTGATTCATTTTTGTACTATCGGTGTCGGTGAGTCAAGGAGTTGGTGTTGGTGAGTCAGGGCATCAGTGTTGGTGAGTCAGAGTGTGTCGGTGGCTCAACATCAGTGGCTCAACATCGATGACTCACCCATAGGCGACTCATTCCAGTTTTTCTTATTTTTTTTAATTTATCTCCTCTTATGTTTTATTTTACATAAATAGAGTTTAAATCCTTGTTTGGGTTTTTCTAAAGGCTTTTCAAAGGACATTAATAATATATTTAATATCCTAATTTTCTAGGGACTTTGAAATAGTCGAATTGCATAATCTTGGCCATTATCCCACATTAAAGACTTTTGAAATAATTTACCATTTTGTTGATATAGGATCCAGATATTTTTTATAAATCCATGGTCCTCTCCTATATTTTCTCCTCATGCACATAGAAATTTTCATCCCCATATGAGTCGTGCTCCTGTGTTAAATCCCTTTTAGGACCATTTTTTCTTGGAGTTTCCTACTGCTCACATGATGCCCTATTTAGAACAAGGAGGATTTTTGGTCACCTATTGTTCTAAGTAGGGATTTTTTCCTTCGTCTCTTTTTAATTGTGTGTCATGAGGGGTGGGAGTAGTAATGCTTCTTGGAAGAGAATGATTGAATTATTTTTTTTAACAAGAGTTATAAATGAGGGGGGAAGATGATGATAAAAAAATAATGAGATCTGTTATGATAACAGGTAGGGGATTGAATATGGTTGAATGTTGAGTGCTATTTTATTTTTATTATCCTTGTTTTCCTATTATTAATTTTTGTGGATGTAAGGACTTATGAAAATCATGGCTGTTGGTGGCCTTTTCTTATGGACTAGTGATGCTCATATTATTGTTGTTGATACTCTATGAATAATTAAAAATATAAATCCATTTAATCACTTACACTTGGATAAATAAATCTATTCCCTATGATAAAACTATTATGTGATCAACCCTGCTATTCTAATTGAAATTAAATAATAATTGTTGGATAAATCAAAATATTATTGGCTTGATGGTGTGAGTCTGTGCTATGTTTTGTTGAGTTTGTGCCTTGTGCAGGTTGTGTGATGTTACTATCAGTAGATTGGCTATGAGTACATGGGTGGAAAAGATGATGGTTCTATATTTTTTTATGACCTGTTTTTTTAGCGGGGTTGCAATTTAGTTATTTGTGGAATGGATAAACTTGTAGGTAGTGGGACTACCTTTGGTTGTGTTTTTTCTATTTGAGGGACTGCACCTTGGCTTGATTTTAGTTTTGGGATGTTTATGGTTTGTAGTTTCCCCAGTAGTGTTGGAATAAATTAATGTAAACCCCTAAATAAACAATGAAAAGTGAATAAATGAAAAAGGAGTTGGGTTTATGCTTTGGCAGTGGCTGTTTGTTTGGTCGTGCATATAGGGGTAGCATCAAAAGTAGTTCTGGTGGGATGGTTATTTGGTTTTGGACCTATTGGTTGGTATGAATGTTTGTTTACCTATATGTATAAATTTTAGTTCCTTATTATTTTGAATAAAAACCCCACCCTTTTTGAGAACTACATGTCAAACACACCCATTTCATGGGGGGGGGGGGGGTATGCCTTTGCCAACATACTGGTGGGAGGATGGATGGCTGGTTACTGACCTTCTCCCTCATACACCCTTCTGGGTTCTTACCACCCGAGTGTATCCATGAAAACTATAGTGGATTGAGGTTTACTATATCTGAAGATCCTTCAAGAAGGTTGTGTTGTAGATAAGGGGCCTAGGTGTCTACGGGTGAAGTTTGTTTCCCAGGTGTCTTTAGGATGAGGCTCAGGTGTTTTTAGGCGAGAGGTGTGGTTGTTGTGACCTAGGTGTCTGTAGGAAGGATTTGTGTGGATTGTGGCACAGGTGTGTGTGGGAATTTGTGGAAGTGGGACTGTATTTGGGGAAGTGTGGTAGTGTAAATACATTATCCATTAGGAATGATCAGTTAATCAGTGGGAAAAGTGGTATAGGGTAGCCAAATCATCAATTTTATTATATTATTAACTTTCTTGACTTGCGATATTTGGTGAGCGTGACTTGGTGAGGTTGTGATGGTTGGTATTTTTACTTGGAAGGTGCAGTTAGTTTCTGTTGTTTTCACTGGGGCATTAGTATGATTCTCCCACTTGTGTACGAGTGACATTAGTTTCCCTATTGAGTATGATTATATGACCACCCTATTTTTTAAAACTGTTTTCGGGTTTTTAGGTGGACTTTGAGGATTGTGTTGGACTTCACTATCTTGGGAATCAAGATAGTTGTTGTTATGGTACTTAGACTCTTTCTTTTGGTACTTTTCTTTGGAGCTTTGGTTGTACATTTGTGATAGTTTATGTTTAAATCTTGCATGGGTTGGTTTTTGGTTTCCTTTATTTAAAAGTTTAGTGTTGTTTGGGATTTTTACTATCTTATCTCTCCATCCTATTTTCATTAAAAGGGCAATTACTTCCATTTTGTGGGAGATTCTATACCCTTGGTGCTAGTCTACACTCTGGGACCTATTAAAGGAGGTACTCGAGGGTTATTATCACTCTTTCCACTTGAAGAAAGAAGGTCATGACACATTTCTATCACTCCCCTCACCTTTATGAAGGTGGGTAATGACATGATAGCCTATGGGTTATCTAAGATGAGATATATAAATATAAATTATGATGGTGAAATGTGAATATGGTAGTGGGAATCATAGAATAATTGGTGGTGAAATTCTGGTGGCTAGAATTTCCTAGGAATTAAAGTCTGATAGCACTATCAGTAGTAATCAAAGCATACATAATGTTTGTTGTAATTCGATGGATACTGTTTCATAGTAGAGATAAATATGATTAAGAATATCTTAAAATAATATGTCATAATTTTTGAACTACATGACCCAAGTTTTAGATTTTTACTTTCTTAGATATTCTCTTAGCCACACACATTGTGTGTGTTGAGGGAAACACTATGTCATTTGAATAACATGATTTTAGGTTAATTTGGTATGTGTTTAACCAAATCCTAATTACCATATTCTATGTAACCTATGAGTAAAACCATAAGGGATAATACAAAATGACTTGATGATGGTGGTACGTACCTAGATACATCAAATAGATCACATGCCATGTATCACAAAGTACATGTTTTATACTCTTCACTCTTTAGGGTTTTCCATATCTTCTCACCTGGGTATTAGAATATAATAAACAACTGTATTTTCAGAATATTTTTCCATATAAATCTTGACATTGTAATCCTATTATTCATCAAAGGATATACATGAAGTGCTATAAGTAGTTTGGGTATCTTAGCTTTGTAGAGGTAATGATCACACTATTGAAAAAATAGCCTATACCAAGAGTTTCGAGGGCCGTTGGTTGATTTTCAATCAATATAGACCTATACCAATGATTTTTGGACAACCATTGGTATAGGTCTATACCTATGATTTTGAAAACCATTGGGACAGGTAATGTAAAATAAAATATGAAACTGAGATTTGAACACAATATATATCAAAGATCCAACCAATATACTACAATTATCTATGTGAATATAATTAGATATATATATATGTATATAATTTATATATTGATTTATTTGATGATATTTTACAACAGAATTCATAAAAAATCTAGGTACCTATACCAGCGGTTTTTAGAACCGTTGGTATATGTACGTAAATTTTTGGGACCTATACCAACGGTTTTGAGAACCATTGGTATATGTTTTTTAATTGGATTCTATTCTAATGGTTTTTTAAAAACTGTTGGAATATCTATAACCTATAACACCAGTTTTTTAAACCGTTGGTATAAAACCATTGGTATAGGTCCATTTTCTAGTAGTTTCCGGTTCAGGAGAGGTGTTCAGAGTAGGAATAAGGTCAGTAATCCCTTAAAGACATTATAATGATAAGTTATGGGTCCCTTACAATCATTATGGATTCAGTAATTTTTCCTCAGCTTTGTGTGTGGTTCCTTCATTTTGATCATGGAATCAATACTCCCCTACATGATGGGGTATGAGTCCTCTATCCATAGGGTCCTTACACACTTGATTGTTATAAATTTTCAAAAAAGGTGTGGATACTCCATAAGTGTTGGATATCCCTTGATTGATATGATTTACCATCAATGAGGCATGGATCCCTACTATATATTTTTAGAGGTGGCGTGAAAGTTATAGAAGATTGGTAGTTGCAGTGTTACAGGTCTTATGTAAAATTAGACATTATTATTTTCCTTACAGACATAACATCCATCTAGGATGCAAAAATTAGACTTCATTTTGGTATTTATTGTGTAATTATTAAATAATATATTGTTTTAGTTTTCCTTTTGTCATGGGTTATGATATTATTTGTTGTTTCAACTATATTTTTTGTGGGTGTCATAATAACTATTTTTATAATCACCCCTACATAGAACTTTGTGACCCCATGCATTATTTCTATGTATATGGGGAATATTTTGGAGGTAAACATGGTATATGTAGAGTTGGTGGATCCTAGGATTAGTTTTTATTTCTTTCATGGTATATATCCGTGTTTTTAAAAGGTGTTTTAGTAGCAAGAAGGTGTTTTCCATTATCATAGGTTCGTCACTCATTAAGAAAATTTTCATAATTATCTATTTATATTATATTCTGACTATGTGTATTTAGCTCATTTTTTTATTTTAACATATATTTTTACTTTTACAAAGATTTATACTCATGTTTTTATCTTTGGTTGTAGGTTTTTTGTGTGTAATGGATATTTATATTTATTACAACTTATCTTCAGTTTAAGGTCTCTAGTGTATGAAAATACTACTTAGTGATAGTTACCAGACCCTGTCAAATTTGATGTGGGTTATGGGGGTGTAATTGTCCTAAATATTGTCCCATGTTAGGCCTTAGTATGTGTAATGGGCTGGGTTTTTGGGGTCCATTACTTTGTGAAAATATCGTTTTGGATTTTCGGGTCTGGGAATCACGGTGGTGTAGGCTTACCGGTAGCCTTAGCCTATCGGTAGCAGGCCTACCGGTAGCTCAGTCTACCGGTTGCCGTAGCGTACCAGTAGCTCGGTCTACCGGTAGCTGCAGCTACTAGTAGCTCTGTCTACTGGTAGCTCAGTCTACCGGTAGCTGCAACCTACCGGTAGCTCGGCCTACCGGTAGCTACCGCCTACCGGTAGTGCAGCTACCGGTGGCTCTAGCCTACCTCGCGGGTTATTTTCCAATAGCGCCCCCTTTTGCGCAAATAGGGTTTTAAACCCTATTTTGAACTTTTTGAGCGTGTTTTAAAGGCCCTTAATGCGCATAATAATTTTAATTAAATACTTAATCAGTTAATGAGTCAGTTTAAACTACCCGACCCTTTAATGACGAGTGGAGCCGCGTGATCAACCCACGACCCCCGCGCCTTACGCGGTTTCGCGTTCTCACCTCAACCGTCCGCGGCTCTTATAAAATAAGGGTTAGCCGTGGTTTCTCCATTCCTTGATTGCGGCTTTTCACAAATAGCTTGTGGTGCATCGGGCGCATCGTTATCCGTAAAGTTCCGCACCTGGCCTAAGCGTCGATCATCTATCAACAAGTAGGGAATTTCTCCTTTGTCTCTCTCTTTTGGTGTATCATGCGGGGTGGGCGTGCTTTTGTTATGTAAAATTGGATAAACCAGACCTAATTAAAGATAATGAACAAATTCTATAAAGAAAAGAGGGGGGCTATGATTGTGGATGCTATCCTATATTTTGATGCTGTTTATTTTATGACCATCTTGTTGAGTTGTGCTGGCTTATGAATTCTGAAAATCGAGGCCATTGGTGGTCGTTGTTTGTGCACTAATGAACCTTGCTGATGTTTTAAATGGCTTGTTTGTAAATGTGAACTCCTGCTGTGAAATTGGTTAATCACGTATATCCGGCTGAATAAATTTAAAGCACCAGGATTAATCCCTTATGTGCAAACCCCGGTCAAAATGGAATTGAAATCATGGAACGTGTAAAATCTTTTAAATCTGAAAATACAGGCTTGGCCTTTCTTAGTGTTGGTGGCAGTGTTTTGGTGGTTTTCTCTTATGAGTTGATTGCTGGAGATGTGGGAGGGGATGGGATCCCCTGTTATTTTATACCCTTGGTGGTTGTGTGAAATTGGGGGATGGGATTCCCTGTTGGTATGGATTCGGTGGTTGTGAGTTTTAAGACCAGGTGGATACTTGTTTGTATCACGAATTGGGGTGGAATACTCTGTTGTTGAGAACCGGGTGTTATGGTTTTTTCTTGACTGTTTACCTTCCTGGACTTATGCCTATGCCTACTAGTTGCCCATTAGTGCTTAAACATAAACATTATTACTGAACGTGAAATAAGAAAAGGGGGACAAATGGGTTGTTAGCGTGAGTCGTGACTCGGACTTGAGTGCTGTTGTGATCTGTAGGCAGTCTGAAGAAAAACCTAGCTTGGGTGAGTGATTGTTACCTATATATATATACTTGTAGCTTTGTGTTTCTTATTCATGCCCCACCCAAGTTGATCACTTAGTGCCGAACACCCCCATTTCATGGGGGAGGGTGTTTTTCCCAACACTATTCTTAGTGGCTGGTTATTAGCTCCTTTTCTGCTCCCTTTCCCGGATAGCCCAAGTATCTTCGGATAGGCTGTGATGGCCTGAGGTCCACTATTAGCCCAAGAACCTTCGGGCGGGGTATTGTGGTGGTTGGCCAGGTGTGTGCGGCAGGTGGTTTCCCAAGTGTCTTCGGGATGAGGACCAGGTGTCTTCGGGCGTGGCAGTGGATCCTTTAGCCCAGGTGTCTTCGGGCGTGGTGGTGGTTGTTCTGGCCTATGTGTTTGTAGGCGTGGTTACATGCGATATTTGTGGCCCAGGTGTGTGCGGGCAGGATTCGGTAGTGGGACTGCGTGTGGTTGTGGCCCAAGTGTGTGCTGGCGGGTGTGGCAGTGGGACTGCGGTGAGAATGGCGGGATTGGTCTGATGTGTAGGATGTCTCAATAACCAGTGGGAAAGTGGCGCGGGGTACCAAAACATCGATGTGCTCTTAATATATATATTACATGACTTGCGTTATTTGGGGAGTGTGCCTTGGTGAGGCCTGGGGTGGATAGTTTACCTTGATAGGTGTTTGGTTTACTCCTTTTCTCACGGGACTTTAGTACGTTCCCCCACCTGTGCACGAGAGTCTTTGGTTTTCCCTACTGAGTGTACTTGTATGCTCACCCTACATATATAAAACTTCTTTCAGGTTTCCAGGAGGACTTCGGGGATCGAGCATGACCGTACTAGCTCAGACCTTTGGGGCAGTTGCAGTTGCTGTTTTTTCTTCTTTGGTACTTACCTTTGTAGTCGCCCTTTGTACTTTGTGGCTTTACTTTTAGAACATGCATGTGGGAATGGTTTATTTCTTCTGGTTTTACTTTTATTTTACCTTTGTGTTGTTGAGTTTCATCATCTCATCTCTCGATCTTATAAAACAAAAAGGAATAATTCCTTCCATTTGTGAGAAATTTCTATAACCTTGGTGCTAGTCGCCATTCCGGGACCTATTGAAGGCGGGTCTCGGGGGTCATTATCTCTCCTTCAACTTAAAGAAGGAAGGGCCTGGAAAACTGCTGACCCTTCCATCCTTTTGGTGAAGGCGGGTCGTGACAATATGTTTTATTATTTCAGCCTTCTTTAAACATACATATTCAATCGACTGGATATGGATCTTCTTAAAATGGAAAAACTAGATGTGATGTAATGATGGATTTAATTTTCTCATGGAAACTAAATATGGTGTGATTATGATTGTGGGATAGTCATAGGTTCTTTAAATTAACGAAATACTAAGCACTAGTTGGTGATAGTAGGTTATGGGGGTCCTTTTATTTTTTCTGACATTTTATTATTATATATACTTGTTATTTAGGGATTAATATTTGTAGTCAGCTTGGGGATGAAATGAAAAAATTAACTCTATTTCATGATAATGACTCATAGAATCTAGAATGAAATTTACATGTGTATATTATCTAAAGATACTTGATGTTGGGATAATACACTAGTTGATGCATCATACATAGGATTTTATGAAGGACTGGTTTATCCCTCAGTTAGAATTGTAGTATAGTGATATTAATACAACGTCATAATGATTTACATTGATTAATGATTATGAAAACACTTTTTTTATATTTCATGGTCCTTTTAGGGATGAAATACTTAGTATGTCGATATAATCACCCTTAATTTTTATATAGGTTTGGAAGTTTTGATGACAGAGTTGTCTGGTGGTTTTATATTGACGATTATGGTTGATAGTAAGAGCTTAGTTTTAAGGAATTGTTTCATATACCATATAGGTATATAGGTTTTTGGGTTTTTTACTATATATATTTAACTAGTTTTCCAATTTTTTTATTTTTATAGTATTTTGGACATGTTATATGATTCTCAATCATTAAAATAGGATAGCTTATTGATTATATTTTGGTGGTTTGTTTTTTTATTTATAGTCCACAAAATCATTCCCTAGAGTGTAATGCCTCCACTATTTTTATTTTACCCTCAACTATAGTCTATAATATAAGTCTTAGTGGAGGTGAACATTATGGTTCAAAATTGTTTTCACAGTATCAGGTGAGGTACTATAAAAATTAGGCCATAAGAAATTGGTATCAAAGCAATTAGTTGATAAATATGTTAGGTTTTAGAGTTGTCACTTATGAGGATTATTTTTTTAACGAGTTTAATGTATATTTCAACTAAATATAATCATTAGGATTGGGATACTAGCTATGGTTATAGGTATAAAATATATTCCCCCACACAAACATTAACTAAGGTAAGAGTGTGCTTTATCTAGATTGAAATATTATATTTAGGATAATGAATTATATAGTTACATTTAAATCATGATTATTTCTCTTGCTAAGTTGGAAATGAATGTTTTCAATAGTTTCCTTTATTATGTACCTATTTTGGATGTTTTTAGTCTCACACTGATATCTCAATTTCTAAAGGCGGGAAACCTCTCGATCACCTTGGGTGGTAATGATTACACATTTTTTTTGAATGAGATTATGGGAGTTATAATCATCACATGAGGGGTGTTGTTTTAAAGTATAAGACTCACTTAAAAATTTAAATTGTGTTCCTAATATCATTCCTAGTAACATTATTGGTTACCCTTTGGTGATATTGATTTAATGAAAACAAGAAGTTAAGAGGAAACTACACATGAAAATTATATTATCTCTTATTTGATATAAGTATTTCATTACTCTATAGTTTAAATCCATATATGAATTAACTTTTGAATTTTTCACCATCTAGGGAGGTGTAGGGACCTATTAAAGGTAGTGGGTGGTGTTGTGATGGAGGGATCAAGCCCATAAGAGGGATTACCACATATACCCATAAAGGGAATTATAACCAACATAGTATGATTCCATCTAATGATGAATTTAATACCTTTTAATGTCCAATGAAAATTGTTAGAGTTATTCCCTATATATATATATGATATTTATATTCATAGTTCATAGTGTGCAATATTGACATGTCATTTGGTACAACATATAGAAAAAAAATTATTTTTAATTTATTGGTTTTGGTAATATCATCCAATATGATATATAGATATCATAATATTATAATTTCATGGTGTGATATGAAAAATCACATCACTAACTATCGATGTTAAACATTAATATTCACATTATCTTCTATTCGATATCATTAAATGTGAATCATTTCATGAGATAAAATGAATGGGGTTGGCATGGAAAAAGGTTGTATATGATATAACCACATAAATTCACTCACAATGTATGAGTTAATTCATGTTATCTCTAGGAGATTCCTCAAGGGACCTATATAATGAGGCATTACACATTATATGTGCATGAGAATCATTTATGTATCTAGATAAAACCACCTCAATCCTCTAACACTCCTCCATTTCACCCTTATCCTTCAAAAGAAACTAGAATATAATGGGTGATGAGAGGATCTCACATGAGCATTGAGAGATTAACTACATATCATTGATACATTTAGAGGATGGATGTATTTTAGATGCCACTCATGTGAAAAAGATAGCAGAAAGGATTATCTTCAATAGAAGGTACATGCCTCCTCCATTTATAGAAACATGATTTCATTTATCTAGAATTGAATTCTTGTATTTATATTCCTTATTTACTTTATCTGTCTCATATAAGTTTTATACATTCCTATGAAACCCAAATTGTTATATGATCTTTACCATGTGCTTCATTCTATAAATCATGTTTTAAAAAATGAAGAACCTATGTGTCATAATTTGAAATAGTCCATGTCGTAATGTGTACTATAATTGAGTTAAGTGTAATATATTGGATTGATCTTAAAATATATGATATCATAATGAACCATTCCATTTTCACTTAGTCATATGGTATGCATGGTTTGTATCATAAGTCATGATGTTGCAAGATCCCTTGAATTTATTATTCACCTTAAGTTATGACATAGGTGATATTGTAAGCCATGATTGAATCCCTAGTTATAAAAAAATAGAGCATAAAATCATAATTTTTATATAGGTGATATCACTAATTACAATTATTTTAGATATAAGGGTCACTCCATGGATAAATAAGGGTTTCACCACTAGAGATTTTAAAAAATATGGTTCAGGAGCATATAAGTAAGTGTTAAACTAGTGGAAACCTTTACGTATGCCTTTGGGTGGAAGGTGACATTTATGTGTGCCTTTTCCCATGCATAATAGCTGATCTAGAAACCTTTATGTATTCCTTTATCAATGTTTAAGTGTTACACCACTACAACCATGTATATGTAAGAGACTTTTCCTTTACCATAGAAGAAAAAACCCAGATACATAAGGGTCCTAATGTGTAAGGGTTACACCGCTAGAGACCTAAATATATAAGGGTATTCCCTTTTCTAAAGATGTTAAAAACGTTATAACAGAAACTTATCATAAGTATTGATAGGGTTATTAGTCATAAAACATGAATGATAATAACTACATCCACATAAATAATATTTTATGAGTCCTCTTATATCTTTAGATATGATATGGAATAATCTTTTTATTAAAAATTCATTTATAAATTGAGTTATATAGTTAATAAAATGTTTATAAATCATAATAAAAGGTATTTTGGGATATTAATTAATTTATAAAAGTTTCTATAAATTAAATAATTATAAATTTTTATGGTTATTTAATTAAATGTTTACAAAACGTTTATTAATAAAAATTACATAATTTTAAATATCAATATTAAAATACCTTTTAATTTGTATGGAATAACTTATAATTTAAATATAAAATGTTTATATAGAAATTAAAAGGGTAATTCATAAATTATTTATAAATTACAAAAAATAAGGAATAAATATAAATTTTTTTATGTTTAATTTTTATTTATTCATAATTAATTAATTTTAATCATTAAAATTTAAGTCCTTATTTTGGATATTATTTCAACCAAATAAAAGGTAGTATTGATTATTGATTTTATTGAGGTTTAAATAATATTAACTTGGTGATATTTAGATTAGGTAAATAGGATACATAACCGAAATTGAAAAATAAAGTATTTTAATTTAATTTAATATCATATATTTAAAGTAAAATTCCATATAATGAACAATATGAAAGAGTTCGTATTATTTTTTGCATGTAAAGTGTTTTTATTCAATATTATTGAATTTCCATAATAAATAGCTAAATTATTAGAGTTCTTTTTAGCTATATTTATATATTGTTCATAAATGTTTATATCATGTTTAAATACATAAATTATTTATTTAATTATTCCATTGTATAATATTCATGAATATAATTGTTATATTATTAAAATGTTTCTATTATTGATGAATATTATGTACTTATAATGAGTTATTAGTAGATAATTGGTGTTATTAACATCATAACATTTTGTCTTTTGGAGCTAAGAAGTTTGAATATGTTCAAGGAGTTGATCATTAAGAATATGATTCTTAAATATCACTATTATTCAAAAATTCTTAATTCATAGACGTTACTCACAAAAGATTTTAATGGTAGGGTATCATTAGGTGGTCACATATATATATGGTATGAATTACATAGAGATGTAATGGGTTTAACAATACCTTTGAAAGTGAATCAAATTTAAGAATGATCTGGCAATCTATCATATATGATATGTTTGACAAGATTTTATATATTGTTTTTTAATTATTATTAAAATTTTTAAATATATAAAACCTATCATGGAATACTAAAGGAAATATATAATTTATCATTCTTTCACATTACGTGCATATATGTATATATTGTAAGATCTAGGACTTCATGGAGGTGTGTCCTTGTTTAAATTTTGGTTTTAGTCTCTTGTTTTTTGTTAATGAAATGATTCTTGAGAGTATGTGGGGAATGAAGGGTGTTCTAGGGGTTCTAGGCATGAAAGGAAGGAAAACCTAGCCAACCTTTGCAAGGCTCACTGTTTTTTCACGGCTAAGTAAATTGTGTGGCCTTCCCAAGAAAATTGTGAAATCTTGGATAGTGGCATATCACATCATTGGTGAACAGGTTGAATAACCATGTGTCTTACCCAAGTAACTATGTGACCCAACTTCCCATGGAAAATGTATTATACATGGTTTTTTCATGGTTTGGAAAACCGTATAGGTAAACCATCCACCCATTTAAATGTTGGAAAATTTACATTTTTTCCATTATGAGATTTTAAAGCCTCACCCTATTTTCTCCCCCATTTCGTCCCTTGCAATCCTATTGATGAACTAGAACCTTAAATAGATTCCAAGGATCGACCTTACTCATTTATTGGATGTTTGGAATTACATTTTTTGCGAATCAAAGCTCCGAGTAAGTCTAATCCCCTTATTTCATCCATTTTCTAGATTAGGGATTGTATCTTGGGAAATATTCTCTTAAAGCCCCAAAACCTGTTTTTATTCTATGAAATATATGTTGAGGCTTTAAAGGGGATTTGTATTGAGATATGAGGCTCTGATTAATATTATATTCAATTTCATATTTGTGGTAGGTGGTCTACATGTCATATCCCATAGTTTTTATATGATTTTGTCCATATAAGCTTGTATTCTTGCTTTCCCTTCATGTGTTCTTGGTTCCGTTAGTGAGTCTTTGTAAAATGGATTTATAAAAGGATATTTTAACCCCTCATTATCCCCATGTAATGCAAATAGGATGAATTTACCAATTTAGGGCCACCCATGGGGTGAACCAACCTTCCTGAACATGGTTAGCATAAATGTTAAGTACAAAAGTGACTTGGGATTAGATAGGGACCATGATAAACAAGTATAATGGATAATTTGTTGATTAAAAAAGGAAAATGGATAGTTTTCTAGATGAGTTTGACATCTAAGGTATCATTTAGATTGAAATGAAAATAATTAAATGGGATTAATATGAATGTGTTTATGGAATTTGTATTGTACTTGAAAAGAATAAGTGGGATAATGCTTGGGGAATGATGAATGAGTTAGGTGAATTAACATATGAGAATTGTGGAATATTTTAAAATGGGTTAATTTAGAGGAACTTGTGAATATTCTTAGTGATTTAGTCATAAGAAATGAGAATTGGGATAAATTAATATGTATTGTAAATGGAAAGTGTGTTAATGGGTTATGAAACAATGTGCATTCTCATGTCGATTGTTATGGTTTATGTTTTCTATTGGTATTGAATATGGTTGGTTGTGATGTGGTATGTGTCTGGTGAATGGATAAATAAGCATGTTAACATGGATTGGAAGATTGGGGTATTGAATAGAGGCTCTATGCCCATAGGTCGAGTTATATTGATGGACTTCACTCCACCGCAAAATTAATGGGTTAGGGAAGGGGATGGAGTTCTATTCCCCTAATGGTAACATTTGATGAAAACACCCAGACCAAGGATTCAAGGTGAGTTTTTTTGTATATTTGATGATGTGGTTATCCCCAGTGAGATAGTTAACTTGACTTTATTCCCTTATACATTAATAGTAATGACCAGGATAATTCCATTTCCACAGACCTACATCAATTTTTTTCCATAAATGCATTGAGAGCTACAGTAAAAGAATAAAATTGATTCCCTTGTCTTTGTATATTTTTTCCTTGATTGTGTGTTTCCCTAGCCCAGGGGATTGTAGGTATTTCCCTAGGGCTATCCATGTGCATTGAGATGGTTGAATATTCCTAATCCATTGAACACATTATGAAAGTAAATTAAATAATAATGGTTTAAAAGGATTGAAAATTGAAATAATTCTATGAATAACTTAAGTGAATCTTTTTAACTAATTGCACCCAAAATATCTTTTATTTACTTGTCTGTTATTTATTAATTTCATGAACTATCAGAGATACTGGATATTTTTTAGACATTTTTGGAGGTGGCCTACTGATTCATATTCACACCCTTCTCGAGCTACTATTGGGTACCTGAGCAAACTTCATTCTTGGAAGTCAGGAGAAGAGTGAAGACCCTATACATTGGAGTTGTGTTGGGATTAAGACATACATGGATGTGGTTCTGTACTTGATGTTAGGACCATTTGTGTATTCCACTATTTGTACTTATTTTTGGTTTTGTTCACTTGGAAATGTTAGTGGGTCCTGACATATTTACTGTTGGCTATGTTTTGTACCCAACTTTAGGAGATGTTTGTTTATTAATGTTTATTGGTTATTATATATCATTTCCAACATTTTATTTATTTTATATTGTTTCATACTATATTAAAGAGGGTATAGTCTTCCCACATGACCTTTTATACCCTTACTATTAGTTGGAAACCTCTGGTGTGCGGGGAGGTGTGCTTGAGGTCATGTGGTGACCCGGCTTGGGGCACCAATTTAGCAGATCCGGAGTCAGGGACATTAGAAAGTGGTATTAGAGGGAGGTTTTTTCTAGGGATTAATATTTGGGGATGATAGAAAATAGGTTAGTAAAGTTTTAGTCCTTAGTAATGAGCTCATTCTTGGGAGTATCTAACCCATTTAAGAAAGAAAACCCAAGTCACCCAGGGTCCAAATTGTTGTTCTTATTGTGTGTTGTTACATTTGATGAAATTTCACTATTGGGTGATTCACATGTTATATGATGTGACCATTTTATGATATACTTCTCATGGATGAAATGAAATGGGGATGTTCATTCATGAATCCATATAGGAACCTCATTATATATGTTATGTGCATTAAGATAGGAACACATAGGTTGGGAGTGCAGGGTATGAAAGGTAGAATGCATTTTACTTCCATGCAAACTTAATGAAAATGGTGTCTATGGTAAGGCTTGAGATCTTGTTAGTTAGTCAACCCATGTTAACCATGTCCCATGAGAGGGATGGTTGAGGGTAGTGTTTGGGATGTGTTTGATGACCTTTGAGATATTGTATGAGAATGAGTTATTTATGGATAAGAGAGATAATTATTTTATACAAACTGTGATAGATTTGCGTTATATGTTTTAAAGATTGTGTTTTGCATTGAATTGAAATACCACCATGAAGATGTGTGTTAGAGGGGAAACAAGAGTATGCTTCTTAGAATGCTCCCCCATTATTGGAGCAGGAATATATGGTGATTCATATCAATAGAGAAGATAAGTTATGTGAGAACTTTTAGTGTTTCATAAAAATTATGGAACGAGACCTAGGGTGGGTTGTGATTAGCATGTTTGAGATGAATAGAGAATTTAATCTACAGAACAATCCAGCCTTTACTAGATAGGGTGGACTAAAGGTAGATGATTTATTGATATATTCCATCTAGACAATTCTTGATCATTTAGAGATCCCTTCTGATAAGCAAGTCAAGTTGGAGGCCTAATTGTTGAGATGTTAGTAAAAACATTGGTGGGATATCATGGTGAAGACCGAACAAGATGAAGGAATGTTAGGGAAGGATTTCTAGGAAAAGTTTCTATATAATATTTTTTCCAGAGACCTTGAGGTAATATAAGGCCATGAATTTTAGGAGTTTGAACAAAGGGGAAATGTCAGTGATGAAACATGATACCTGTTTCACCAATTTTCGATGCTTTATTCCAGCATTGGCAGGAGATGAGGTACTTGTAGAGAAACATTTCTAGAATAAGACGAGACATGAGATCATGTCTTATTTGAGAATATTCTATTTAAAAAGGTTTACAAAGGCTATGGATCAGGCCCTTATCTAAGAAGGGAACCTGAAAGAGTATTCAGGTAGTAAACTTGTTGTACTATTTGGATGGGAGAGTGGTGTGGATTTTGAGGGAAGGAAGCATAATTTTTGGAGTTTCCATCATGGTGTAAGTGTATAGAGTAGTCAGAAGAGAGGGTTAACCTCTTAGGGTGGAGATTAGCTATTCTTATATTAGTGCGGAATGTCGGGGCACATGCATGTTCAGTGTCCCTAACCACCAGTGGAGTGCCGGTCATGTGGAAGAAAGGGACAAGTATAGAGGTTCTGAATGAAACCTCGGCAACTGAGCATAGATAGAGGTCATAGGTATATTTCAAGTGTAGGTAGGGGTCAGTTACCCTATATCTGGTAGGCAGTTGGAGTTCCACGGGCCATACCAGTAGGGGTGGTGGATATGGAACTTTAGGGGGAGAGAATCCATATTATCAGGGCAGTGAAGTGCTAGGTACTCAGACCAGAACCTAGAGTAGAAGGGTAGGCCATATTCACATAGTTCAGTATATACATAGAAGTTGAAATTCTAGACCATCTATAGTTTAAGGTATTATTCTTATAAATTCTATGATCGCTACTTCTTTATTTGACACAAACACCATACATTCTTTTATTTATTCTCAATTTGTGGCTATGTTGGGGTTAACTATGGAAAATGTGTGTGGGTTTATTTATATTGACACTACTTTGGGAGTGTGAGCTTAGAATATTAGAAAATGTATGGGTTGTTCTCTAGAGGTTGGAAGGTTCAATTTTATTTGGGAATTTTTTATCCTCAATATTTTGGGTTTTGACCTAATTTATGGGCATGGATTGGCTAGTGTTGTACCGGGCCCATATGAATTATTTCCACCATAAGGTAACATTGAAATATTTTTATGGAGACACTTACATCCTTCATGGTGAGTGGTACATTCGAGCAGGCTATGGATGGTCAGTTTTCCAGCAATTAGGGGAAATCAGAGGTTAAATGGATTTTCTTATTCCATATGAAGGAAGAGTGGAGAAACCGGTATCCCCCCCCATTATAGATCAATTTCTAGATGTGTTTACCAAATACTTATCGAGGATACCACCAAAGAGAGTTGTTGAGTTTATGATCAAGTTAATTCAAGGGGAAGAACTAGTTTCTATCCCGCCATATCTAATGTCACCGAGAGAACTCCATGAAATGAAGGTTTATCTAGAAGGGTTGGAGCATAAGGGGTTCATCCGTCCTAGTACCTTTACTTGGGGGGGATCTCCTATAACATTTTACAAGAAGGCTAATAGATTTATAAGGTTATGTGTTAACTATAGGAAGTTGAATTAGATGACAGTTAAGATTAGATACCCTCTTCCTTGAATTGATGAACTATTTGAAGAGTATAGAGGTTCTTAAGTGTTCTCCAAGATCTATTTCAGATCAAGATACCATTAGATGAGTGTGAGACCCTCTCACATACCATGAACAGATTTCAATAGCATGTATAGTTTGTAAGAGTTTTTGGTGATGACGTTAGGGCTTACCAATTCACTGACTACATTCATGGTTTTAATGAATTGAATATTTACCCAATATATATATTAGTTAATAGTTGTATTCATTGATTACATCTTGGTGTACTATATAACTTATGATGATCATTCCCGACATCTTGAAATCATCATGAGTACACTATATGGTCATATTTTTTATGACTTATTTTTCAATTATTGTTCCACAATCCTCTTTTATTCCCTTTCTCCCATGATTATTGATCGATGTTTCCACATTCCAATTTAAAGATACTTGTTTTGATTTCAGGATGATTATTTTATAGTTATATGTCTTTATTACTTGATGTTTATTATAATAAAAATAATCTTTATCGAAAATTATGATTCCATGTTATTTTCAATAAATTATTTCTCCAATATTTCAGATTTCTCACATGATTATGGTGTAAACCATTATGATTAATTGATTATATTTTATATTTATTATGTTTTTAAACTCACTCCTTCATTTTTATTACATTCATCATTATAACTAATGGTTGGAATATGTCTATGTTATGGTCCTTTTGGGGAATTTAATGGTATATATTGATGTAATAATGTGAAATAAGTTGATTCTATATATATGAATCAATGAAACTAAACCAATTTTTGGGAATTTATGTTTTATTTTGTTAGATTTATTGATTAATTATGTGAAATGATTCTAGATATATGTATGTTCTTATTAGAATATAAATTTTTTTATCAGAGAGGTGTATAATTATTCTTATGGATTAGGTTAAGAAGAAAAAGAGATCCCATCTTAAAGAACCCTTCATCGAATCGAATGCATCATAGTCTCAAATTAAGGTTTCGTAGAATGAAACATCAAGAGTATAAATTTTCATTAACATATGGTATTTTACAAAATTAATCCTAACAAATTATTATTTATACTTTTTTCAAACATTTTTTATTTAATTAGTAAAACCATGATAAACTGAGATAAAAATAGGAGGAATTATAACTCTATGATTATCCCAATAAGAAATCAAAATGGATTAGAGATAAATTTGAAAAAATCATCACAATTTTATATTTAGTTACGATAAATATAATAAACCACATTGATATCTCAAAAAAAAAACAATACACTATTGAGTATTTTATGAATCAAATACCACAAATTTTTAATGGAAAGGGTCTTACCATATAATATCATATGGGAAAAAATATATATTGTTATTGTAGAGTAAATATCTCACTTATCAGTCTACAAGTAAGGAAATGATTTATGTAAATTCACTAAGGGAGTAACCTAACCATTATAAATACATGTTTGAAATTATCATATATTTATAGGGATTTTATCATGGTTATTCACGAGAAAACTAATGGATATTTTATCAGTTGGTATTTGGTCAATTAAATAATGAATTAAATGAACATAATTTATATTTGAGAGGGTTTCTCACTCGATCGACATTCCATGTAAAATTTAAAATGAGTAGTATGGATTTACTGAGTACCACTATCAATTGTATCTAATCATTACCCAAAGTTCACATCAAATTTCCAATGAAGTATCCAAGAATATTTAGTTCCATGTTACTATAATATAGGTATCAATAACTTCATCCTAATCTTCTATAACTTCAATATTTATTTAATGAAAATCATTATTAATCTTATATATGTTATAAAAAATATGACTTAAAAATAAGTGGTTTTCAAAATTTTATAGTGAATATTAGTTATTTCCTTAGTTTTAGGTTCCTCACCATTTAATCTAATGGAATATATATATTTAAAAATATTTTTTAACTAACTAGTATTATTTTCATTTTATTCATACGTAAGAGCTTAATTTATCATAATTTATATTTGACCAATAAAATTTTTATTTAAACAAATAATCTAAATAAAATAATCTAAAATCGATTTTAAACCATATTTTAGGTTCCTAAAATTTTTTTGACAAAAAATAAAGTATTTTCAAAAAATCGTTGATTTTATCAATATTTTCCTTTGAGATTGTTATCATGTATAATTAATCACATTAATCAATGAAATTTTCTCATTAAAAATCATCAAAACACTACATTATTAGATTAAGAATTATTTTTAGACAACTCCATCCATAAATGATAAAAAATTTCAATCCCTCTATTTAATGATGTTTTTATGTAGTTAACTTCATTCACCAGACTATATAATCTAAAAAGTTTCTTCCCTTTCAAAAAATGAAAACAAAATTTCATTTCCTCAAACCACCAATAAAAAGTGTTATACATTATTATATGCCTTTAATGAAAATGAATATTTTTTTTGATCCTTAACAATACTCATTTTGTAAGAAGAACATTACTAACAAACATTTTATTATTAAATTCATTAAATATGTTTCTTGGTATTTACTTGATAAAAATATCAATAATCCAATCTAGTTTGGAAACATATTGAAGCATCACATCTCAATGTGAGACATTATCCATTATTAATTGATAATTGAAATAAAAATAATAAGATATACAGTGTAACAAAAAGCCTGTGATATATATATGTCACATTGATTATCACATATTATTTCCAATGGGTTTTTGACCTATATTTTTTTTATCTTACAACATCATTTCCACCCATATAATTTGGGTTCATTCTTGTCTATTCAATATATATTATTCCTCTACTATACCTAATGTAAAATTGTTCTTCTTTATTCACTAAAAATCCACAAAGATATTTCTAAAAAAAAATGAAAACATGAGGTATAATTTTAGTCATTATAATCTAAAACCTAAGTAGTATCAGTGATCCAAAACATATTTATCTATACATGATTTTTTTATAGAATAACAAGACATTAAATTATTTTTAAATATATATGTATCCTCTTGGTATCATTTATTTTTAATTTATTTGGATCAAATCAATACATTGAATAGAAGGTCACTTCATATATTACATCAAGACCAGAGTTTGTGATATTTAATAGGGTTATAATAAGTTTTAGATATATTTTTATTTTACAATTTTCTATCCAATAACTGTTATTATCCTCACACAAAATACCATAGGTTTGGATAAATATTAAAAATATTTTTTGCCAATTTTTTTAAATTTATTATAATATTTATCCTTAATTAAGAACATATATTTAAAATTTTATGCAACTTGTAATCCTATAATGAATTTAATATCTTTAATAATAGGAATTTCATAACGCATCTTCCTTTTTATTCTAAATTCACTAAAATCATACTGAATTTACCCTATTAAAATTTATTAATACACATAAAATATTTCTATGGGAGTATATAATCTCATTAAATGATATATATATTTGTTTTTTGATCCAGGTTAGTGTAGTTCATCTCTTTCATATAGCTACCATCTTGTAGAACTAAACACCGGGACACCTATTTATCCCACAAAGAGATTTATGTACCATGAAAACCACTCTTCATGATTTCCCAAGATAAATCATTCACATTTTTTCATAAAAACATCATTTATAGTATTTCAATTTTTTTAATAATGTTTCACAAACACATGATATACATTATAGTTCTTATTTGTTACAAATATAATTTTTTTTTGAAAGAATCATTCTTAGTAATACGTGAAAATTATTTATAAAATCATATGAAAAGGAAAGTCAATAACTATTTTATACTGGTCTCATATTATTTCTTTCAATATCACCTTCATCATTGGTATTATTTCTATAAACAAACCTTGTTCCAATTATATTACTTTTCTTTTATGCTTCGAAGATGTTCCCATAGATAATTAATTTCAATTTGATATAGCTTCCCATTCATATAATTTATTCAATATTTATTTTCAATAACATGATAAAAAATGTTTATCAAATTATGAAACAAGACCTATTTAACTATAAAATTTAAATATTTATTTTTTATAAACTAGGAAATCAAAATATACAATTATGATATTTTTTATTTAGAATTCATTTAGACCATCTTATGATTTTTTTATATATATTCATTAATAATAAATATAAATATCTAATTCAATATTAACAATATTTAGATTAGTTTCAACATCCATTTTACCCACTTATCTATAATTTTGAATGTTTTATTCATTGAAACTCCTAAAAGCTATATCATCCATCTCAAATATGGGTTATATGTATATCATATTGTGGATACTTTTTCACAAAATTTATATCGTCATCCATTGGATAAATACCCCATGTAAAATACTTGATCCTTTATTTCTTCAAATATTCCATGTTCTATATTTTCTATTTTTATAATAAATGGCCTCACAAACAACATTATGTACTTTACTATTGTGTTATTCTTGAAATAAAACTTATAGGTAGTTATAATCTATCCAAGTCACATAAATAATGTATTATTTGAATGGTACCCATATAATCATGGTAAATCAATGAGAAAGGGGTGAATCAATGATTTTAACATTATTTTAGGTTTTCTTCATAAACCCCCCTTAACCACTTGTTGGGTTCATTATGGATATCTTTTAGACCCAAGGAAACATATCACATATGATATTTATATTTTTAATATATCGAAATGGTAATTTCAATCTTTTTTGTGATCTATATTTTAGCGTGATCATACAATCCATTTATTTTTATATATGGGTTATAAATAAATGAGATTATTAATATTCTATGATTTAATTATCTCATCGGTGCAGTGTTTATGGAACTATTTTAATGATAAATAAATTTAAATTCATGTTATTTTATTACTAATTATTCATATTCTTCTTATTTAACCTATACGCATGTAGGTTACTTCATATCGGTTCACCAATTGAATAACTTATATACCTTCTCCAATCATCATGAACTTTAGAGAAAAGTCACCACATCTATCTTGAAAAATATTTTCAATAATTTAATGTATATATAATATCCTTCAACTTATATGAACACATTTACAAAAATTCCTGTCACAAAACATATCACAAACTACTTTCAATAGATATCATTTGGATTTTTAAATTCAAATTAAAATTGAAACTAATAACATAATCTAAATATTTTTCAACATATTTTATTTATTCCATTTCATATTTATTTTTATCAAATATATTTCATTGTTACTACAGTATATCATCATATTTTGAAGCATCATTGAGAATTTAAATGACAGCTATAGCCCCTTTCTTAAAAATAGATTAACTATTCGTGTTGTGACACTTTTTTATCCATTATATGAATCTGATGAAATATTATGTGATGTTATAATAATTATAAAATATATTTCCCAAAATCCAAGAAAATATTTTTCTCAAAATAACTAAATACAATATAAACTAATTTTTTTTCATTCATTATATTTTAAAAATACACTATGTCCATTAAACCTTTGAAAAATTAGTACACTTATGAACAATACATTATCTTTTTAAATCCATATTTCTTTTCTAAATTGGTTAAAAAACACTCAAATTTATTCTTTTAAAAAATTGTATACCATTATGGATATATATTTCTTTAATTGGTGTTGTTACTTGATAAAGATTTAAATATTATTAATGTTTTATACTAATTTTATAGGGGTACAACATAGTTTTCCCAAATAATGTTTAATCCATTAAAATACTTAATCTCATATACAATTTATGAAAACCACCCAAAAAATAAAGACATCCAAAAACCATAAAATAATGTAAATAATCATAACATATGTTGAATGAACAATTCCATTACAAAAACCACTTCTTTGTCAACTTCATTGATAAATGTAGGCTTGATTTGTTTTAGAATATTTGGTACTACCATTGAGAAATAGTATAAATAAATATCTTTATGTTTTAATACCTTTTCATCTATGAAAATATTATATCAAAATCAATTCCTTCCACTTGAGAATACACTTTACCCATAAATATTTATTTGTTTCACACAAGTTTTCACTTTTCATTCAATTGTTTTAATAGAAAATTTAGTTCTAATTGGATTTTTTTTGGCTAGGGTAACTTCACTCAAAATTATTTATTCTCAGGATTATCCAACTCATCATTAATTTTACATCCCACCATCATCACTTTCATGAGAATGTGATGGAAAATTAAATGTCCTGAAGTGACAACCCCAAGATTCCAAAGGTAGGGAATATATGTTAAGAAGTTCAATACAATTAGAGTTTGATTTTCCTTTTAAGATATAAAAAAATACAATCAAATATACAAAAAAACCCACTAAATTATGTATGATAACAATGTAAGATAGCCCAAACTAATTCCTTTGATATGAAATCCAAACTACAACAGAGTAACAGAAAGGAAGAATACTAACATCCAAAAACAAAATAGAAGAAAAAATCATAAAAACCCAAATACTCCATATAAATTACTCTATAGATCCAAAAATAATCAATTATTATACTCTGAAAAAAAATCACAAGTATCATTATGTTTCACTAAATAAATGTTATAAAATCCCTTTACCTATGAATTTATAAACAATTTCTATAAAATCACCGAATTTTAAAAGAAGGGTTGAGTAATAAAGCTCAGTAGGATTTCTCCAAATGACTTCCCTACCCAGACCACTAGTATAGAACAAGTTATCACATTAATATAAAATATTTTAAATAACACCATTTTAAAAAATTCAGTAATCTTTAACAAATATAAATAGTTTCACACCAATATAGTTTCAAAATAACCCAAAAAACAATTCTTTAAACAATTCCACACTGTGTTTTGGAATACTCATTTCACAATTCAAACACACACAGACCCACACATGTTTGATTCAATGACAGTTCCATACTAAAGAGAGGTTTATTTCTAATCCACTAAGTTTTCAAAAAGTGTCTAGTCTCCTTATGTACCAATGAAATATGCCCCTTGTCTAGGTTAATGTTCTATTATACCCCAATGGTACACACCCCTTATTTAGGGTCGCGTTGAAATCATGATTTCACACAACCCATTTATGCCAAAACCATTTCAAATAAAAAAATTTAATTCATTTAAAAAATGAATTTTTATTGAAAAAATTTCCACAAAACCATTTCCATGAATCAAAACCAAGGAATATTGTAAAGAATAATTTTAAAATCATAAAACCATGTACTTCTCACAACATTTGATTTCAAAAAATCCAAACACCATCACTAAATATGATTCAACAATTCTTTTCACAATAATTTCACAATTAAATTGATTAAATTAAAAAAAATTAACCATGACCTTATTTTATAAGAAGATGAGTCAGTATTGAAGCCACATACCTTGAGAATTATGAAGAATAATGAAGAATGATATGGATTATTTAACAAAACTGGGTTGAATCACTAGAAATCAACCTTACATATTGTTCCCTAACATCAAAACAACCACACATTATCATGATTGGAAATAAAAAACATACATCTATACTCAAAAAACTAGATATATGAATCTGGGAGTGAGAAGATGAGTATATATAAGGAATAATACAACTAATGAAGACATAAAAAAGTGAATTGTGCTTCAAATCACCATGAAAACCCTTTAGATCTCTTTCGAATTGTTGGGGGAAGACTAAAAAACCTTTAAGAGGAATAAATACTCTGTTAGTGTAGAAATAGAGGAACTAATAAGAGTTTACAGGGGGAACTAGTGTGTTTTTATTTTTTAGGGTTTATGTTTTAAATATGTCATTGTGTTTCGCTTGGTTATAAAAAATGTGCTCTAATAGTGTTCCAACTCATTCTATAAGAAAAACCTCATGTGGTTGGCCCACATTATTAGAGAAACCATGCACCAACTATGAAAAAAATATTATGTCCCACATTTCAATATTTCTCCTCAGTGGTTTCATGGTTTCGAAAAACTATGTGCCTTAGCCATGCGCCAATATATCATCCCTTGTAATACTTATCACGGGTTCCTATAAGAGTTATATTTTTTCTACTAATCATTCTTGAATAGTGAATCTTTATAAAATATAGTAAAACACATTTCAAAATTCCTCCAAACAATCCCATACTTCACTCAAACACTATACATACTTAAAATAAATATGGAAAGGGTTACTTACATGAAAATACAGAAATTAGAAACCACTATTTTTCCAAAAGAGATTGGAATATTTCATGACCATTTTGTTCTCCAATTTTCAATACTCTTACTAAATATGGCCATGTTCTCAAAAATCCCATACTAGACCAATGATTTTCCCCCACAATACATTATCTTGTCTACCAATAATCAACACAAGCACATGAACCAACGAAGAATTATACTCTTGGTCAATGTGATCCTCAAAAATCACATGGGCAGGATCAGTTTGATTCATTTTAAATTGTGGTATGTGAATTTTTTTTTCAAATAACATAACTAATTTGGAAATTCAAACTGATTAGCCACCTCCCCATCCCGTTAATTTATCTCGAAAGGGCCTATGTATTGAGGATATAACATTCCCTATTTCCCAAAAGTATGATGTTGAAGCCTTGGATAGATCCTAAAAAAAACATGATCACTCACCTTGACCCAAAATGGACATCGATGATGATCAAAATACTCTTGATGATGACTCTAATCCATCTCTATTTGATTCTTGATCAACTGAATCTTATCTATTTTCCCATTGACAAGGCTCATCCCAGCCAGTGATGTCTCACATATTTCCACCAAAAAAATTATAGAATGAGATATATTACCATACTATTGTTTAAAATTATCCATATGTATTGAAGCCTAATAAATTTTATTATATGATAACTTTAGTAAAATTACATGCTCCTCCCATGAGCCACAAAAATCCACTAAAACATCTTGCAGCACGACTTCTGATGCTTGTATCGTCTATTCAAATTTTACCTCAATCTAAGGATTATATGCCATACTCGTTGTCAACTGAGTCCCATGGTATTTCTATGAAGACATACATAAACAATATTTAATCCTCAATTTATTTTCTGACACAATAGAAACATTTAGGCCATTATTTGTTACCAATTATAATATATATATTTTTTAAAAGTCATTTATCTCATGAGATTCAATAATAGTGATGAAATTGGATGAATTTGTGAGCTGATCTATTATCACCCATAAGGAATCATATTTCCAAATAATTTTTTTGGGACATATTATAAAATCCATGGTCAACTACTCACAGTTTTAAATAGGAATAGGTAATGACTCCAACATACCTTGTAGTTGATGATTCTCTAGCTTATCCTAGTAACATGTTAAGCATATTGAAAAAAACACACAAACTTTCCATTTCATATCAAACCACCAATAATTTTCATTCAATGACTTATAAATCTTATATGTTATAGGGTAGAAAACCCATCTCAAATAGTGGTATAAATGAAGAAGTTGTTACTAACATTCCAAAGGTATGACCATACAATTTATGAGCCACAATACAAAACTCTCATCCATCCTCCATCCCTCAATGGACTCCCCTATATTGAGTTTTAACACATTTAAACACATTATGAATCAAATTTTTTCTATTCTTTAAGAATATTAACTAAATAAGGAATGAGTGAAAAAGGGAAGAAAAACAACTCTTCACCTCAATCATCGCATTAGAAATACATGTCAAGGATCTCTGATATAAACTACCACTAGTCTGAAGCTTCTTCTTCCAACTGAGAATATGAATTTCTTATGAAACCATAATTTTCTTGAGACATTATCAACCACATGATTTTTCTACATGAGAACACATCCCATACCAATCCTGAAGAATCATAATAGTCCATGTACCCATGTCCTAATTTGAGCAATATCAATATCTTTTCTAATGTAAGGTGTTGATAATGTTCTTGAATTGAATTTTAACATTCATCATTTCATTGTAATGAGACATTTTTCTCATCAAATATTTCATTGGAAAATATATTCATGAGAATTATTAAATAAAAAATTGGTAATAACCATCTTGATAATGGAAACTAAATATCTTAGAGACATTATTTGATGATTTCCAAGAGATAAAAACCTCTATATTTTATAAATTTACATAAACTCCTCTTTTATATATTACATAGACTATTAATTGTAACTATATTATAAAAAAATGACACATTCATAATTTTTCAAAAAAAATGACCCCTAATAATTCTAAACACTTTCTCCAAGTGTTTCTCATTCTCAACCACTATACATGAATACACCAATATGTCATCCATAAACACCAAAAAATAAATAAATTTATATATAGTTTAAATATCTGATTCATCATTTCCATAAGAACTATTAGTGCATTCATAAGACTAAAAAGAAAAAACAAATACTCATAATGGCCATATCTACTTCCAAATGCTGTTTTCAGAATATCCTCCTTATAAAAATGCAATGGGTGATATCTTGATCTCATTTCAATTTTGGAGAACTAATGAAATTCTCAAAATAGATCAAAAAAATCATCAATTCATTGAATTTGATACTAATAATTTATTGTAACATGGATAATATTATGGTAATCGACAAAAATTTGATGGTTTCCGTCTTCCTTCTTGAAAAAAAAGACTTGTACTACCCATAAAGACATGGTTGGAAGACTGAACACTTTTATTTCCATCTCTTCAAACTACACTTTTAACTATCTTAATTATTTGTGTTCCATTTGATAATACATAAGTGAAATTGGACTAGAAATTTTTTGGATATCTGTCATAAACTCCACTTCTATCGTTGGAGTAAACCCTAATAAATTTAATTGAAAAAATTGGAAATTGTTCAACAACCATTGAAAAAATTCTATTCTTAATATCTCCCATTGATTCCAAATTCAACAGTGTTAATTGGTATAAGATTGTTCCAAATTCTAGTGCCAACAAGCTGGATTCCCTTAACATTACAATATAGACTCCATTAAAGAGAATCTTGAATCTATCCTTAGTCATAAAACTAATCTTTGGGTATAACGATAAACTTGAGAACCAATCCATACCCATGATTATGTCAAAGACATCCATCTCAAGCACAGTGAAATCCCAAATCAACTCAAATCAAACCAAATCTGAAATAAATGATCTACACATAAAGGCTAGACATTCTCTTTGACCATGCGAGTTTTTCAATTTTAAATGAGAAGGAATCATATCAACAAGTAAAACTAGTAAAAAATAAACAAGATAAAAAATAATTGAATGGGATTCACCCTTATCAAAAAATGTTTTCACAACGGTAGAATTAAAAATAATCGTAACTCTAACCATTGATGGTTTATATTGATCTTCCATAATAACTTGATCAACTTAATATAATGTATTTATCACTTCAGTTTGTTCCTTATTTTCCTATTGATATTTCAATTCTTGAGGAGTCATGGTATTCCAAGAATCAACATGGGTATCTCAGTTATAATAATGAGAATTATTCTATTTCTCTCATCCCAATGAAACCGATGATGACTATGACACATGACAAGTGTCCCAACCACCCATCCTTAGAGAACCACGATAATAGAAATAAGGATTACCTGTCTGGATTAAAGTGTTTCCTTATCTTAATGGTTTCATATACTATATCTTCAAGTGGAAAAATAACCATATATAAAACATCTATATTTACTCTCAAGACTTGGAGGAAGATTCATTGATCTAGCCGTCTGATTTTGAGTCATCCTCATATATTATAAATTTATCTCCATCTACCGCTTGATCCTACAATTAGAGTTCAAACCATTTCCCATAGGTATCAACATACTTCATACCTGATATATCCAGAGATGTCCCTATATTCCATTGTAACATTATTGACCATCTTGATATAATCTATCATACAATACATGGAAATCATCGAGTTAATTTATTTCCTTTGTCCTAATTAAAATATATATGCTTTTATGGACACCATTTCAATAACTTTGGGTGATAAGAGAACTAAATTCATGAATTTAGTTGAATACTTTGTCACTGAGAGTATTTCCCACATCATTATGAAAAATACTTTCATTCTTGTAATCATGAATGTATTAGAATAGAATTGTTTGTTTATCAATTCTTAAAAAACCTCCTATGCCATGCCTTGGTCTAATTTTTCTTGACTTACTAAATCCCACAATTGGATTGCAAGATCCTCTAGAATATAGGTCAAAAATATTAATTTTAGTTATACTTGTGTTCCATGGAAATAAAAGATTCAATTCTACATGTTAAGAAACATCTCATCCTTCTTTGGTTCTAAATCACCCCAAAAGAAGGGTGGATTATTCTTATAGAACTAGATGGAATAAACCACGTGTCTAGGTTTATCCCTATTATTCCCCATTTTCACATCAATAAAACCACGGACTATAAGTTGAACTAGTAGATGGTTCAATTATGGATCAGGTGAAACAACATTCTCCATAGGCTCTTCTGGTTGCATTCTATAACACCCACCGGGTTCCATTACTATAAACAAAACAATTACATAAATATTAATCTATAGAAACTAAAAGATTAAGAATTTGAAATTATACTACATCATATTTTAAAAAATGTATTTCTAAAATTTAACATTTTTCACATTCACTTGTTTTTGAAAATTCCACAATGACATTGAAAATCAAACCAATTTCAAAATACCAAAACAATTAATTTTTAAAAAAAATCTCAAATATGAAAACATTTTCTAACATTTTAAAAAATCATAAGATTAGTACAAAATAATTTATCATTACTCAAATTGAAATATGAAATACTAATAGGTTGTTATTTCTATAAATGTATATGCTGTTCATCTCATTGGATAAATCAATGACAATGAGATTACAATTCCTATAAGTATATCAAAAGCACTTATGTATCCAACTCCCTGTTAACTTGAATTTTAGCATAAAAAGGTTATCCACGTGTTTTTATTCGCTTAATTACAATCCCTAACAATACTTATCTTTTATATCATCCTAAATAAAGGATTAATCAGAAGAAATATCAACTCCAAGACCAAAAAAATATAACATTTTCTTTAAAATATTTTAGGACTCACAAAGACTGAATCCACTTGTCGGTTAAGGACTGAAAAAATGATACCAGTTGTAACATCCTACCCACCTAGTTATCTTGGGAAGGTGGTGGAACATTAATTTTAATTAAGAAACATCCCTAACATGACGAATGATGGAAATAAATTCCAAGGGGTTCAATAAAATTATGGGATTATTTTCCCGATGAGAAATAGAACAACCCAACCAAACCAACCATAGAAATATAACCAATAAATAATGCATGATAAAAATTTTAGATAGTTCAATGAAATTCCATTGATACAAAAAAAATATACAATAAATTACCACACTAGAAGACTAGTAACATAATGTAACAATGCCAAAGAGAAAATTAAAAAATTAAAAATGACTCAAAATATATAACCCCATAGCTCCAAACATGATCAATGATCAAACAAAACAAAACAATATTGTATCATGAAGCACCAATAAAAAATATGATACATTAATATTACATATTTCTTAATAGAAAATATCTAAAAAATAACCAATGTTACAAAGCAGGGGTCACTAATTAAACACAACATTCTTTCCCCAAATGACTTCCCTACTCAGTTGACTAGGATATAACAAGTTAGAACATTTATATAATTTTTTATATATAACAATTTTAATAAATTCTAAAATCTATAAAAAATATGAAATGAATAACACCAAAAATGATTCCAAATAATGAAAAAAATCAATTATTTACACCACTAATAATGCCTTCATCATTCTCATTCCATATTTCACACATTCACACACTCCAACACATGTATGATTCACTAATAGTTCCATAATCATGAGTGGTTTCTTATCCATCACAAAGTCATCACATAGTGTTCAATATAATTGTGTCCCAATGATACAGACCCCTTATCTGGGGTCACATTACTTGTAACCCTAATGGTATACACCCCTTATTTAGGGTCATGTCAAAAGCATGACCTCACATAACTAATTTATTCCAAAACTATTACAAATAAACCATTACAATCAATTTCAATAAAACTACATTCTTATTGAAAATTTTTCTATACAAAATTTTCCATGAATCATAAAAAATCTATTTTACAAAGAATTATTTTAAAAATCATAAAACACAAAAAAGTTAACAATAATAAAATTCAAAAAATCGAAGAAACCATCACTAAAGTGGTTTCTACCATGATTTTCACATAAAATTCACAATCAAATTCATTAAATTAAAAATTTATGAAACTAATAAAGCATGTTCTTAGAAGAGGAGTCAAGTGTGAATCCACATACCTTTGGATTTATGATGAAAACAAAAGATGACATGAATTCTTCAAAATAATGGATTGAATCTATAAAAAACTTTCCTTTGATCTCTTTCATTAACATCAACAAAACCGTATCACCTCATGATTGGAAAAAATAATTGTTCTATCATTATAGAACTAGATATATTAATCTGAAAGAGGGAATATAACTATATATAAGGAAAACTACCACAAAAAAAGACTTACCAAGGGAATCAGTCTTCAATAAACATATAAAAACCTGTAGATCACTTCCAAAATGATGATGGAAGGCTCCACTTCTTTTGGGAGGAAGTAATATCAAGTTTGGGCCGAAATGGAGGGAAAAAGAGGGGTTTAGGAGTGAAAAAACGTGATCACTTTTTTAGGATATACCATTAAACTATTCATCATTAATCACAGAGTATTAAAAATCATGCGCTAACCATGCACTAGCCTCTACTAGAAGAATTACGTCGCACGATAATCCCACATGGTTTGACAAATCGTTCACCAACTATGTAGAAGCCCTATGTCCCACATTACATAGTTTCTCTTTAGTGGATTCATGGTTTTCCAAACTGTTCACCATAACCATATACTGACCCATTAGACCATGAATCATTATTCACAATTAACTATAGTAGTTTAATGGTATACACTAACCATGATCAGATTGTGAACCTTTATAAAATATTGAAAAACATTCTAAAACTCCTACAAACTCTCCCAAACATGTTGCATACCTAAAAAACATAATTAAAGGTTCACATACTTGAAGTAGGGGGTGCTACAATTGAGAAAATCAACAAACTATTGATTTATTAAATAATCTTCAAAATTTTTTGTTTAACCATTGAACATGGTGAGTTATATGATATTACCATCAACTTTTTCCGGGTTTGACCATGATATTCTCACTATAAATTTATTTTTTTAACTTCAAACTGATATTTAAGCCTTTTATGTGATGTTACATGGTTTTCATCATAATTTGGTTAATATTATTCAACTTTTTTCAATAATAAATTATTGTTAAATTTTATTTTTATTAGAAACATCAACTTCTATTTGAAAATACATATATATCTTCATTACTTATTGATCACTCTTCTTCATGTGATATCTCTATCATTATGTGTTGAAGAAAATTAATTTATAATGTTCAATAATATCCACCATTTGTTTTTGGTAAAAATTATATCCACTTCAATTTATAAAATTAAATATGAATGATAATATCAAAACCTCTTAATTAGAACTTTCTATATTTTTTACTTGGAAATTTAAAATACAGGGGCTTTAAAACATATTTATGTACTCCAAACCTAGAAATTTCTTTTAATATATCTCATATGGGTAAAAATATGAATTTTAATTATGTAATCATTTATTTTGAAGATGAATCACCCCACCAATATCTTGTCTCAAGAAATAATATGTTTTTTAAATTACTAATAACATAGTATAATATAACTCCACTAACCATTTTTTATCCATTATGGTATTTATTTATGATTTTTTTGGTTCCCTTAATGTATAATACTATTACTCTTAATTTATTCATAAATTTTTTACTAGTATATTCATGACCATTATATACTCATCTATTTTTATGGAGAAATGACAATTATATTCTACACTCCTCCATAAAATCTTGACCATTCATAGAGACATCGATTAAAGATTTATAAAAATAAAACATTTTTTCATGGTAATTTCATGTAAAAAATAAATAATAATAATATATATATATATTCATTACATACTCATGGGATCAAGAATTTAAGAGTGGATAGATCTAAAGGAGGAGTAGATTTAATATCTACCTTCTTATGTGGAGAATTCACAATCATTTATTTACAATTAAAAAAATCAATTACATTCTATTTTCAACATTTGAAAATCATTTACATTATCTCATGCTTGAATATTAAACTTATGATTTTGGAATATATGGAAAAACCATTGAATCCACAAATTATATACTTCTTTTATGCATAAAAATAAGAATTTTTGGCACTACCATGATGAAACATAGAACTCCTTATAAAATGTCATATTATCAAGATACAACCTTATTTTATGATATTTTCCAAAAACCCATCATTTTGAATAATCAATTTACTTCCATCATCACATCACTGACAGAGACAAATAATTTTGTGTTTCATTATTTCAATAAAAAAAATTATTCTTTTTTTATGTTTATTCATGTCAATCATAGATGATCCTAAACATGGATTTTAGGTGAACCGTAATTCAAAAAATTCACCGAGACATCCTTTTCAAATTTTATCACTATTTAAGATCATTCAATATTCCATCATGTTTTTTGTAACATCAACATTATAGAGTCCATAGATTATCCACTTTTGATTATTTTATTGACTCTTCAATAACCAATTATTTCTCCATAACATTAATCTTATTCTTATTATGTTTTTCAGTATTATAACTCATATACCACTAGTATTGTAGAAGGAATAAAAATTTATTTACATGCCAAATGGTCAGGTAAAATCATCGAGAAATTCATTCAAGAACATTAAATATTTTCTATGATATCTATTTAGAAATTATAATCTATTTAAGAACATTATTACTTTGAATAGGGGTGAATACCATTCAAAAGATTCTTCCAAAACCTCATTTTAATGCAATTATAATGGGAATTAATGAAAATAATTTCCATAATTCCAAATATTCTATAGTAAATATATAATCCTAATAAGTAATCTAATTATTTTTAAAAATAATAAAATATATAATTTTATCATTTTATTCCTTCCATCATAGTTTAAAAAATAATAGAATATTTTTATTAAAAGAAATTATTTTGAAATTTGAAACTTCTATTCATTATATTATGATTATTATCATTATTTTCAATGTCATAAGTTATAGAAAATGTTTACACTAATTTGGGATTCCCAAAATTTATATATTTCTTAGGTTTGCAAGAATTTTATACAAACATGAAATTTATTAAAAGATAATTCTTCTCAGATTATAAAAATATATTTTAAAACATGTTTCCTCATTTTTATGTTTAGTTTTTATGTTTATATAAATACATTTTCATTTTCCATTCTATAACAAGGAAAATATATTTTTAGAGGATGAATTTGGTCTTGCTTAAATATTCCTTTACCTTTTCCAATTTAAATTAAATATTTTCAAAATAATACTCTTAATATGTTAATTTATCTTTTATATTAATGTTAAGAATCTTATAAAAGTCATGTAAACTCATCATAGAATCAATTTGTTTTAATAGTTTTTATTTTTCATCTATATGTAATTACTCATTATTTTTATAATATTTTGTTTTATTTTGAATTATAATTTCATTTTTCAACATTTATATATTTGAAACAAAATCATTTAATTATCTCAAAACCATAAATTTAGTCTCAATTTTATCATTAGTCCCGACATCTCTACTTCCATTACTAGTGAATTCTTCCCCAATCACTTTTTAAATTATAATATTATAATAAAAATCATTGGATAGTTCAATTCCATTATCATCTTCACTAATTTCATTATATTCAAATTTTGATAATAAATGTTTAATCCTATATTTTTTAAATTAAATCTCTTATTAAATGAAAAAAACATGATTTACCAAATTTATATGATTTTATCTTAAATGATCTCATTGATTTTACTTCCTCTTTAACAATATATTAATAATCTATTTATTTGTTTAATGTTTGTAGAAAATTGAAGAAAAATTGATCACTTACCAATATTTAGTGGAAGCTACACAAAATAATTGCACATTACTTTTATAGATCTTCTAGATAATAGAGAGATATTTTTAAAAATTTTCATATCAATATATAAATATGTATCTAAATAGAAAACTCCAACATCATCAACCTTAATCATATATATATATATATCAAGCTTTGATGAATTAAAAATAAACTTTCATTATTATAATTTCCCGTCTCTTTTACAAAATTTTCTTTTATCACCTCATATGGATTTGTCTCTTATAAAACTAATACATTAAAATTAAACTTATCATGTATGATATAAAAGATTAGTTCATCCACTTAGGATTCATCGATCTTCTCACCAAACCCTCTAATCATACTCATAATATCATTTACCCATGTGAAGAATCTATATATTGATTTAACATCATTTATCCTAATATACTCATACCTAAACATCTAAATATATATCTTTCCACACTTTATTTTTGTATTACCTTCATATATGATATGAAAATTTTTCCAAATACATTTTTTTTATTTTGATACAATTTTTATTTACAGTTCTACTCATTGAATGTGAAGAGAATGTGAAATTATATTATAAACTCTCATTATAAAAATTTATCTTATTAGGTTTTTTGGAGTAGTTTTACAAGCATGATGTGGAAACCCATATATTATATATTCCAAGATATCATCTCAAATAGAAATCCAAGATCACAATATCATTTTCTTCTTTCCATTAAAAAAATTTCCGCTCAATTGTTGGAATCCCATTACATGTAATTGAATTTTTTTCTATAATTAGTAAAAATATGAAATTCAGCTACTCAAACATCAATTACCAATAGACTCAAAATGTAAAATTCAAAATCATCAAACTAAGGGAATAATTTGGATTCCCCAACACATATAATGGTCAACAATTCCCCATGTCGTGTTTCCAAATAACCTCATGCATGCCCCTCTGTATACTAGAGTATTTAAACTTTTGGTAAGACCCTAATAATATAAATAATTATATAATTCAGTGAACAATTTTTCAGAAACAATGGAATTTAATATCTAAAACATAAATATCATCATTGGTATGAACATAATAAAAAAACAAATGTTATATAAAAATTTTCATTCTTATTTTTTATTATATACAATTACTGTTCAACCATTGAGATGATAAAATATTCAAAAATAACCAAAATTAAATTACCTATGTCCCTACTAGAATCCACGGGCCTCAACACAAACCAATATCCATTAACCCATCATGCTACTCCATCCAAAAAATGAAACCCTAGGAATATTCCCTATCTATGATAAATTCTATGTTCCCACTAAATTTAGTCATATGATCTATATGCATGAATGTTTTTTCATGATGGACGAGATAAATAAATCTATTTTTGTTCTCACTAGGTTCCCCTATTATAAACCATCATATATGACTATGCACGAAGAGAGTAACCATGAGACAAAAGAACATAGGATATCATGTTCTAAAAAGTTACTAGGAGTCCAAGTGTATCATGTCATCATGTGGAATCTAGGATGGAATGACACCCAATAATTCCTGATTTGGTTCCATTCTAGACTCCATTTATCAACTCATCTCATTGAAAACATAGTTGATCATGTAACTGAATACATAGTACTGGGTTCCTTGAAATCCATACCATTAAATAATTGTTCCAGACAAGAATTCATGTCCTTGTCATGGAACATATATTATTAATAAAGGGAGGATTCCCATCACACTAGGAATTATACCATGTCATTGACGTTATCACCACTTATACACATAATGAACCAATAGTTTATCAATTAATTTTTGTTATATCATCTACATCTCATACCACATCAAAACCGGGTCAACCATCTCCCTCCAGACATTCCAAAATTTCAACAATTTACTTCCTAATTAATGTATAGTCCCTAACAACAAAAAATCACTATAGTGAATCCATATGTTCAATGGAAATTCCTTCTCAATTAATCTATGCATATAATTTTTTCACAATTATGACTCGTGTCATGCATGGTAGTATATCTATGGATGTATCACATAAGGTAATTCCAGAACCCATTATCAACATCCACAAATCAGAATCCATTATATATAACATGTACACAATCAAGAACATGCATGTAATAGGTAATAGTGAATGAAACCCATCACATACTACAAAATATTTTCATGTGGGTTATAGTATCTCATACCTATCCTCACATCTGTAAACTCATCTTATCTCACATGAAGCAGAATCCACAAGGGTCACTTAGACATATCTCAGATTATGTCCAATGATACGATCTCACATCTATTACCCCTGGTGATTTCACTACTTATAAAAACCTATGGAAGAGAAATCAAGGCATTTTATGACCTCATAAAAATCCATAATCACTACTATTCTTACTACCCAAGGACCATCATATGTTATCCTACACTAGAACCATTGGCCACCTGATGTCAGGACCCAAAAATTGTCCTATATTCTTACTAGGTCTAAAATAACATCTCATATAGGAGATATCATTGCATGAAACCCTATGAAAAACCCACTCCATCACACATTCCATGTATTAGAGGACTCAACCCAATCACATATCACACCATGACACTCTTATACTATAAAGGGGTGTCCCTGTGGCATTAGGTCGATGGCCATGTCACCCATCATCACTAGGCCTAGGATATTCATGTACTACCACTATCCCTATGTAATAAATAATTTCTGTACACATTATATATCTCAAACTAAGACCATCAAATGTTTTCCATTATCTAAACCAATATCCTCTCTCCATAGTGACATAGTCATTTACAAATCCAAAATTACCTATATCACTAACAAGAACTTATCCCAAAACAAAAAGGCTTAATGGAAACCTCTCCATATCATTTGAATTCTCTTGGGGACAATCCATTTATCCAATACTAAAAACAATCATTTAGTAATATAGTCATGAATATATAGTTATATTAGTTTTTATTAAAGAGATCATTTTTATCTGTTATACATTTACCATCCTCAAGATGCTCCACACCACCTCTAAAAATAATATGATACTTATTAGAAACATTTTATACCACCGATGCTATTATATCCCAGAATAATACATTAATAATTATCCAAAATACATTTATAATTTATTATTTGATGAAATTTACATAAACCTATCCACCAAAAAACTCCCCCACAAATCACAGGCTCATAAAAACAACTTCCTATGACTTTTAATCATTTTTTTTCAGGGTATCCACTATCCATTTTTGGAAAACCTATATCATCCTCACACACTTCACCCGTTATCCTTAGGAATAAACACCCACACCCTAGGTTATTATCCACAAAAATTATAAAGTTATAATTTGAAGAAGACTTGATTATGAAATAGACAACGTACATAAGAAACATTGTAGAAACAACAAAATAATGTCCCACTATCATGGGAGTTCCATTATTGAAAGAGAGGAGGATTAGGGTAGCTGAATTAACCTCTCCCCACAACCACTCCTACCATAAACCATGAATAGGATGACCTCAAAATGAGGGGATTCGCCTTTATTAAAAATGGATTCTAGGAATTAGTTGTGGCATGAGAAATAGGGTATCAACCAAATTATTACCTTCAAATAAAATTATTATTGTGTGACATGGGGGTTGCGAAATGTTGCACCCCATGTAGAGTTCTTGACCTACAACCAAACATCATCATGGAATGACCTAATGTTCAAAACATGATTATCTTCAAATGTTCAATAATCAACATCAAAAGGATTTTTTATCCTGACATGACTACTCCCATTGTGATGTGACCATCTTCATAATTTATATTCCCATAGATGAATCTCACAAAATAATACCACCTTGTAAAAAAATGGCCACATATCGATTCATCCATTTCTGAATTTGATTCATGAATTTATTTAATGGTAATGATGTGACCTTATTCACTTGAAATATTTCAAAAATTTCCATAGGGAATTCTTAGAAACCAACCCAAGCACCCACAACACCATATGGGAATTCTTTCTCATTCAAAAAAAATAATCATGTGATTTTCAAACCCTTAGTTTTCTATTCTCTATATCATTAAAAAAACACTAATTAAATGTTAAAATTTTACAATCATATAAAATTTAAAAAAACTATAGATGTGGGTCATTAAAAACCCCATCCATATTTCTTATCAACCCTATAAATATGTGGTAGTCCTTAAACAACTTCTATCATCCTTCTATAGTCTCTAAATCTTTATGATAAAAACACACACTTTATCTAAATGGAATACACTCCAAATATTGTAACATGAATCCCCATGGTTAACTATTCACCTGAATTATAGCAACCCAATCTTCACCAATTACATCATCGAGACGACTCCCAAAAAAAATTATACCCATACACATGTATCTATTTTCCACAAATTTAACATAATGTTTGTGTTTCCACAAAAAATAATAATCTACTCCCAATGTAAAAATATAATCAATTAGACTCCACATAATTTCAATGGACTACTCAAATGATCGTACTATACTCCACTGACCAAAAAACTACATTAAAAAAACTAATGGGTTTTCTACCTCAAAATATCTATTTAAATGAATCTTCCCAGTAAGACTTCTATTCTAAAAATTATTCATAAAACACTCAGTTTATTCATTCGATTCATCATCACATTTACTTGATAATGATACCTTAACCTATGATGTATTCATGATACCATCCAACACTTTCAATATAGATTTATCCTAACAGTTTATGTGATTCTATCATAGAATCACAAAAAACCCACAAAAATCAATATACTATCACTTTGAGAACCAACGAACTGCTGGCTAGACTCACTATTATATCACACAAAATCCACTACATGACCAATTTTATGACATGAACTCGGACTAAAACCAAATAAAAACATGTAATAATTTATTTATTGAGAAATAAAAATATTAGATCTATCTCTACACCAACATATCAATGATAACCTTAATATCTCTTCAACATGCCTGCCACCACCACAACCCATCCACCATGAGGGTAGTTATTTCCTATTCAATATAATACTCCCCACAAGAGGAGTTTCAATAAAAGTTCTCCACTATTTCAAAAAACAAGATCTACATGTCTCTCTATACATCAATTAATGTGATAAATAACTAGACAAGGTAATCCCTCTCGTGCTAGAGAACCAACCTAAACACAAATAAATACCCATTCTTAGCATATAAGGAATTACATCCTAAAAAATAATTAATCCAGTAAAATTTAAGATATTATCCTTTATTGATCAATGGTGAACTCACACAACATGATTTACGTGAAAAAACTTCTCATGTACCAAACAAGATAGGTCCCACCATAATAGTAATTTCTCCCTTCCCAAGCCACAATCACCCTTACATTTGAAAAAAGTCAATATACAATCAAAATGACCATGAAATAGTTCTCTGATCTATTTATATGGTCACCATTCCCCACATAGGTAACCCTTTATTCACATAGAAAACCTATGATTCCATGCATATGCGCATCTCATCACAACACTATTGTCATAGTAGTACTCAAGTTCCCTAATAATCATAAAAACTCACAATAGATCCACACAATACCATTTAGTAATGTACTATCCAATGATAAATGTACATAACTTCCATGAACCTTAAGTCAAAAAATGACATTATTTCAAAAATATCATGCCAATAATGACTCTCTTAAATAGGTAAAGTGATCTAGCAATACCTCTCTCTGGATAGTTACATTTTATCATGCTCGATCTCACCCAAACCAAAAGGGTGTATAATCTAATACAACCCACTTAAAGAACCTCAATCAAGCTACAATGACTAATGCCCATTCTAATACAAGATATCATTTCTGACCTATTTACCTTTATCTGCACAAAGGTATGGCTCACAAAACAACCTTAGATATCTCACTTATTCTAAGGCTAATAATCCAACTGATCATCATCTCTAAATCAATCTTCAATACCATGTTCATGTCAGTTTCATGACATTACTTGACCTACTCAACAGTATCCTCACTACCACTTATTTAGGTTAAGAATAATTCCTCCAATAGACATTATGGGAATACACCCTATAGGTTTTTATCGAATCTTTAAATAATTAATCCTATATCATCAGGAATCCCATTCCCATACTATCATTATTATTCCATAATTCATATTTTAACCACATTGGGTATCTATATATAAATTAAATGATAGGAACATATTTTCATCAATATAAAATATCATCCACCCAAATCTACATGGCCTACCATATATAAAGAATATCATTATTTTTTTTAAAAAAATTCCACAAACCATTATATATGAAATTTAATTTTTTTTAAATAATAAAAACAATTTCACCCTCACTATTTAGTGAAATCAATAATAATCATGTGAAAACATGTAATGTGAGTCATAAATTCAAAATATATTTCATGTATAGAGGCATAATTTCAATAAGATAATGATTAAATTATAAATAAAAAACTATGAAAAATATATATTTTATAATCACATCATCCTAATTTTTAAAATAAAGAAAAAAATCATTTAAACCTTGTCTCCATGAATTCCTTATAGAATGGTATTCATAGTTCCCCATTCTAAGAACAATCAAAAATTGTGAAAAATTACTTGAACATCAATCAACCATCTCCCAAAATTTTAAAATAAATAAGAAAATTATATGATTCCATTTTTTCCTTGTTCTATGAACCATTCGACATCACCCATGATCAAGGATCAAGAAGTCATTAAGAATTCCCCCTATATAATGGAGACTATAAACTAGTTTAGGGGTCCTAATCATTATTTTGAAAGAATATATACTCAAATTATAGTGAAATAAATACATAAATAAAACAATAAAAACATACACATAAGAATTAGAGTATGAGAAAATTTATTAAAAAAATTAATATCCAATGTTACATATAAATGTCGTACAGAACATATATCAATAGATCATCCACTATTCTGATGACATATAAGACATAAACCAAAATCAATTTACACTTGAACCTAATAACATCGTAGATCCTAATCCCAACCAAATATCCATAACCACAATATGATTCACTAGACTAATCAAAATACTCTGGTCCTACACCCTATCCACATGATATCTCATTGTTTATCAATAAATTGACAAAAGGAATTATTGGGAACCAAAACACCTATGTATGGTGTAGGAAATACATATCATAATGGTCTGTCAATATTCCCCTAACATATCCAATGTTATATCTATATGCATGTGGAAAATAAACATGTCACACAAGAAGGCATGTTGTCTCGTATTATCCATCTGACCATGACTCCATATGAATTAACAAAATTCTATTCTAACTAGGATAACAAAAAAAACAATCTTACCAACTTCAATTAGAATATATAATCCCAGATTCACCTCAAATCTTCAAACACATAGCATAGTCTATACTCGATGACTCATTTGAAGGTTTGTATTAATTTGGACACATACCTGAAGGAAAAGGTTATGGTCCAACATCAATGTCATGGACCATCTCATGTCACTAAAGAACAATTATCTATCAATCCCTAGCCTCTACCTAATCAATCATGATAGGACCCATTTTCCAAATCCCTAACCACATATATCTCATTCAAGTTAGGGTCCATATTCCATGAATCATGCCATGTGAAAAATATTAGAAACTTCTCAATCAAGACACTCCTATATCAAAACCATTACCATCTCACTCAAGGAAAGGACCATGAAAAACCCTTAAAAATCATGTTTAAGAAAACTATTTTCCTAATATACCTTAATACTCAGTGTATTCCATGACATAAGGAACAATGTGTACCCCATATCACTATTGTATATTTTACCAGTTCCTTCCCACTCAAGGAAAGGGAAGGCCTTAGGATCTTCACCACCTAAGTACAAATACATTTCTTATCAAAATAATATTGTTATGAAAACATATTCAACCAAAAACATTTCTTGTATCCCACCACACAAATTACCAACTCATTAACTATGATATTTTCTCTTGGCTATAGCTATTCTTCTCAAAGAACATCTCATATATCATTTCATGGAATCCATTAGTGTCCTTATAACAAATCCTTGTATCTCATAATCAATGCTATCATGATTTTTCCACCTCATGGTAACATAATAGCATATGGGATACACTGACCTATATCACATGGATCGATTTAGGCTAATGAAAATTCATTATCACTCAAGATCCCCTTATCCAAGGGGAAACCCCTGAAATCCTTCTCTAGTCCCATTTGAAACCCAATTCCACCCCCTAAACAATTCATATGGCCCTTATTGTATTTCATCTAACATATACTAGAGAATATCACTCATACATTCACCACGAGGAATACCTTACTCATTATAAACACCAATTCATGAAGGATATTCCCCTATCATATTTCTCACACAAAAAATATTATATAATAAACTATATTTCACTCATCATTAGAGATTTGTAATACATTATGACCATTATTTACAAGATGTAAGACCATAATTCCTTCCTAAATCCATAATGAAGAAAATATAGGCTACCCACATTACATATCACATCTATATAACAGCTGAGTTCTGTATTCATCTCAACCAATATCCTCAAAACATATTGACATAGTTTTTGGGTGATCTAATGTTACCCAAAGTTCATAAGGTAATTATCCCAATACAAAGACAATGAAGACCACCCTATCATTGTCTATAGGGTCCTCTTAGTCCTAATTAATATATTTAGTCCCATATAACATAGTTTATTGATTTAAATCATGCATATATATGAAAATGATAATTTAAAAAATGGATTAATTATATCTATAAAATAATTTCCATCCTCAAAATTATTTTCACCACTATGAACTGTCTATTAATATTTATTTCAAGATCAAACCATAAACATAACCTCTTTTTTATTTTTTGTAACATAAATAATTTAATATATAACTTTATAATTGATAATTTAAAATTATTTAATGTTCCATTATTATCTATAAACTCCTCATGTAAATCTATTTCCCCAAAACCGCTTCCAATGGAATATTATTACCCTTCAAAGACATCCTCTCATAGTTCCCGAAAAAATAATCATCATCTCTAATTGATTTAAACATTACCTAGTTAAATCCTCATTGAATCCCAAGGCCATTGACCACTAAAATTTGAAGTATATATGTTGTGAGAATAAAATAAGAAGATACATAGACCATACCTCATATCCACTTTAGAAACAATAAAAGAACACCCCCAAAAGTCAATAGGGATCTGTTTGTAGAAGAAAGGGGGATATAGATACATAAAATAACATCTTAAATGTGTCTATCTTGACCTAAACTATAATTTATATGATACCAAATTGTTTAATCTTTCCCTAATTTAAAAAATATAAATTTCAGTAATAGAAATATTAGGTGGTTTATAGTGAATTTCGAACTTTCACTAGACACTGTTGGGGTATTACCAAAATTTAAGAACATAATACACCATATGAAGAAGATTTGTACCTTGAAAAAATAACATAATTCTGTGAAACATCTTTCACAATGTGAATAACATTATATGGATAATTAACCCACTTTATATGGTTTATGGTTGGAGAATGACTACCACTATTTTAGCATGACCATCTTCATAATATTTCTTCCCATAGAAAAACCCCTTGAATCCCCATCATTACATCAATCCCTAAACAATGGGTTGATTTGAAATTTTTTTTTTCATGATATTATGGGTTATTTTTGAACACTAAGTAATGAAAATATTTCATAAATCCTTCAGGGATATGATGTAACACAAACTTGACCACCCAATACACTACCAAGGATTTTTTCCCCATCCAAAAACATCATTCATGGATGTTACAACACTCAAATTTTTTATCCAAATCATAATTAACTTAAAAAACATTTTCTATACTTAATATTTGAACTTCCTCTAAAATTATCAAATCGTCACAGCATTTTTAGTTAAAAAATTATCACTAATACCATTTGAAGAGAACTCACAACATCAATGAAAATTACTAATATGGTTTTGAATTAATAATATAATTTTTTTATCTTTACTTCAAGATTCATCATCAACAAATTATTATATTTATTATAGGTAAGCTTCAAACACAATCCCTCATATAAACAGATGATATTTAAATGTTTCAACTCTCAAAATGAGAGGAATAATCCTTTTAATTATTCATATTATATTTATATCATATTTTTTTTGAACATATAGTTTACAATGAGATAGGATTATCCAACACTCCTGATAAAAGTATCCAAACATTGTAATTGTTCTATAACTATTACAATTATAATTTGATTTTTAATTTCAATAAAAATAGTTTATCAAACTAAACTGTACTCCTATTTATTTATTGGTAGTTATTTTTAATTTTGATGTTAGTCAACATGAACATACATATGTGCCTCAAAATCACTATATAATTATCTAAACCTGTCATCTTTATAAATTTAGTGGACTTATCACCCATTTCAATTAACATATATATAAAAATAATCATATTAATATATACTAAGGTTTAAGCTCTTCCACTTTTACATTCACCATAGGATGTTTCCATGATATAACATATATCACGCAACACAAATAGTTCATATTGTTTATATTTTGAATTTATAATTCATTTTTAAAAAACTAAATTCCTCTAATTGTATATTTATTTCTTCTTTTTTGTCCTTATACTTATTCAAATATAGTATACCAGACCTGGTTCACTCATAAGTAACCAAAAAACGGTCATTATCATGACCTATATCCCCCTCCTTGTATGATAGATGCCACCAAATAGAAGTGGGGATCTATGATGGTATTCTAGGAAGACTATACCCCCACTATGATAGTGTATAATAGTCGTATCTAATAATATTAAGGAGTTGAAATAGTAATAGACAATCATAATTTTAATAATAACACATAATCCAATCATAATATATAGGTGGATGTTTAATCAAGGATATATGAAAAATTATCATCAAGTCATGTAATTAATAAAAAGGGAACACACATTGGATATAGTGGTACATAAATAAAAAACAAGATATACAAAAATAAAAAAGGCCAAAAACTTCTTACACTAGAATCATGATCATAGGGTTAGTCTTCTACTTCTGTAATCCATCCTAGTATAGTAATCCAAACATCCAATGCAAGAAGCTTCCTATTATCCCTACATATATCAATAACGTCTATACAAGTTTGAACTGTTATCTTGAATAGGGTGTATGATATTCACTATAGGACACCACCAAAGGTGTTTAGAAATATCTTTTTTATGAAAATACTATTTTCATTGTGCGGGTAATAAGGATTGAAAGATATTTAATAAATAAATAAGTCATATGGTACAAGGTTCCTCACAGGACACCCGACCGATAATACCTACTTAGACCTAATCCATACGCCTTTAAAAAGATGTTAAACTACATGTACATTCATATATATATATATATATAGATGTATGTATTTATATTCCTCTTATACATATAGAAATATATGTGAAAATAAACATATACACAGTAATATTCTATACCTATGTCCTAACCTTGAGGAATACATCATTTCGTAGAAGGGGTTTCAAATCCAGCGTAGCATAAGATCACATAGATATAAGTAATCTATCATAAAATACCACTATAAATCATGAATTGAACTAAATAATATTATTTTTCCTTTTAGAAAACACCTTTAGTTTTAGAGTAATTGGAATCCTAATACCGTCTAAGGAATTCCATCCAGGGAACACATGTATCACTCTATGTACACTAATAAACCCATATCCATATGATTCTATCAAAGAAATTACTATTAATACCCACGTATCACTTAAATAATGCTATAATGAATATCCCTCTGAGTCTGTTCATGGTGTACCACATTAGAAACCATGTATTTCTCATGGCATGCTATGATAATATTTCCTTCCGAGCCCATGCAGGGTAATCCACTAGGGGCCAAGGATTCACTTAGGGTAAGTACAAATAAATCTTCTTGGTGAGCCTATCCATTGTATTATATAAGGAACCAAATCAATTCTCAAAGTTTTCTTTAAGAAATTAAAAATTTTAATTTATAATATTGATGTGATGTTCAAGGAATACTAAATATAGACCCTTTTATCACCCTTGTATTCGTATAATGAAAAGATAATAGATAAAATTAAAATAAAAGAATTTGAAAATACATTTTAATCAGGATATAATCATATTTTATTGTGGTTTATATAGGATACAATGTGAATTAAATGGATTATACATATGGATTAATATTTTTTTCATGGTTGAATTTAAAATACACCACAATCACAATGATAAATTAAATACACCATAAAAGGGTAGTTAAAAATAATCCCATAGCATGAGGATCCCAGGAAATTAAGGATGGAACAACTATAGGGTGTCTCAATTCAAGGTAGTCATCCTATAACATTGATTTTTGGGATGCTAGAATTATAGTGTTCTTGGAAGCACCATTTAATTTAGGAAATTTAACATTTAGGATGAATCATTAGAAGGGATGGTACATTGTAAAAAAAGACACTATATGAAAAATCATGAAATTGGGGAAAAATAACTAGAATGCCTACCTTAGGATCAGAGAGAACTCATTGTCCATTATCATCATTTATATTGAACTAGAATGGGAGAAATCAACAAACTCAGAAAATAAACCACAAATATGGAATATTAGATCACAATAAAATAGCATCTAAGATATTGAGAAAAACCAAGAAATTAATGAATAATAATGAAGATCTTATCGATATTCACCAAACACAACAAAAGATCGTGGAATTATAATAATGAGGGAAGAGTGGGAAAAAATACTAGTTTTATGCGTGGGAGGATCTCTTGACACAAATGATCCTAGAGAAATGACGGAAATGTGGTAAAATGAGGCTTTTCCCTATTTAAAAATATTGGTCAAAAAATATTCATAACATTATTGGAATTCACATAGTTAATTACTTGGGTTTCTTTTTCATAATAGGAAAACTTATTTCATGTTTTTAGTAGTATATATGTAATTTATTGAATTCAATTCCATTAATAAAAACTCAAGGGGTCTTCCCAAAAAAAATTCATTTCATGAATTTAATTTACATTATGAATCAAATTCAAATCATGAAGTGGTTCTTCAGCTACACTCTATCCCTCACCGAAACCATCCTTTCTAAAAACTAGGTGACCCGAATAAATGTGTAGTTAATAGGGATTATTCCAAAAGACATACATAATGAGGAATCGACCAAATTTAAATGAATCTATACCTCTATAAAAATTTGGTATGTTACCACCTCCCCTATAAAAAAAACCATCCCCAAGTTTCCATTCCAAGGGTGGTAAAAACATCATCCATGAAAATTTACGGACACTAAAAATATATTTCATCCTGTCTCTCTCATAAGTATCATCCTTTATATGGACATGCTTATAAAACACATCTACTAGAGGAACTGAACTTCCTCGAAGAAACATCATCCTCCAATAAAAAATTTATACAAGATACTCCTCAAAGGATGCATATGTCTCTCATTCCGTATCCTTAGGATCAAATGAATGAGATGGGTCAAAATAATAATAGAAAATTTGTGATACATGGCTGATATCTTGCATGGGTCATTACCTATGTGGTAAAGACAACCCATAGGCTACCAACCTAACTCTCTCAAATATCTCAAAGATGTAATATAGTGATAACATTCCCTATCCTTGAACCAGTCTATGAGAAAGTCTAAGAAAAACTATCTGAAAGACCCAGTTAGAACTCTAGAGGTATTTAGTGAAAATAATTATAAGAGTTATTTTGAGACTGATTTTAAGATATATTATTTTCAATATGTTTTAACTTCTCTAAAGTCTTTTGGATGAGAGGAGGTCCCATTACAACAACTTCAACTAACTCTAAGTAGGACAAGAGTGTACGACACAACCTACCATATAGAGACTCATAGGAATCCATATTAATAGATATAAGAAACATGTTATTTTTTTAAAACTCAATAATAGGTATTTGTTTCTTTTAAGAGCTAAAAAAATTAAGGATGCTGGATTGAAGAATTTCCTCTAACACTTGTATTATATGATTAGATTAAATGTCAGTCTGGTGGTGGAATGATGTAATAAGAAGAACCTATGAAACCGTTGCCATTTTTAACCCATAATAGAACTATGATGTAATTAGAGTGTCTCCATATGATATGATCAAAAAATAGAACACCAAGAATGTGTACAATGTCCAAATTGTAAATACTCCCAATATCATGTATAGGAAAGGCCAATTTAATTGGAATATAGTGTGAGGCATTAGTTGTCCCATAAATGATCACCCATGCCAAATCACTGCCTATAAGGGATCTCAAAAATCCTATTAAAAATACATGGAAACATCATCCCATTTCCAATCAAGAATATAAAGAGGATGTAGACTTCCCACATGCTACTAGTTCTCCTCCTTCAGCTGCTGATAGTTGGAACACAGTGTGATAAAACATTCTACCAGCCTCTTTATACCCAACCACCAATACTAATGACATATTTCTCAGTACATCTTTGTAATACTAGGGTCACTACCCAAATAGTGTCATGATAGTCCCACATAAACACTTATCGTATGTCATGTGTAGAATATCATCTTCATTGACAACCTAACCATTTGTTGGGTCTTATCGCAAGGAACATTCCATCAGGTCTAGGCCCCCAGTATCTGAATGTTTTATCATCCTTACTTGTTTCATAAGGGATTATGTCATTATCAAATATGCTAAAGTAGGATTCCACTAAAATCCCTAAACATCCAGGTGAATATTAGAAAATAGGGCCATCAATTTTTACACATCACATGCAAGATGGAATGACTTTGTATGACTATTTTAACTCAAAGAGTTAAGTAATTCATTTCTTATTTCATGTGTATATTAATGCTCAATATCACACAAATATTGGTATTATCCTCTCCTATACTACCTGATATTCATGTCACAAAGTGTGGAATTGTAATTATGAATTTATTATCTATGTAAATGATGAACCACTCCCCCATTAGATTATGCCTCCAACATCATAAACCATGAACCACAATTATGAGCTTAAGGTCATGTGGGGTGAATGTTTCTTGTGATGTCTCTATTGGTGGGACATCTAAACCAAAAATCAATCTCAATATATTAGAAATATTCCAAGACCAATTACCTATGCATCACAATAAAATCAATTTATTTTTACTAGATCTATAAGAATTAGGATCAGTGATGAAATTACTCTCACTTTCAAATCCTGAAATATTGTCTCACATGAATATTACCTATAAACATAACACAAATTTTATTCATTACCTTGAGAGGTGTTTAAATGCATGAAATTTACTGATTTAAAATATTCTAATATACATATTTCCCCGTAAAACAACATATATCAATGATATTCTTGGTATATTCCCAGTAACCCATGATTTTTACAATTACTATGTCAATTTATACTCCTTCATCGAAGATGATGTGAGTCAGTAAGTAACATTATGTATACAACAGTGGTATTTGGTGAGATTAAAATATATATTGTTCTCTAATATTAAAATAATTTTTATATCAAGATGTTTGGTGTGGTTGTGTTGAGTATGAGAATATATTAAGACATCAAACATGAAAAAAATCAAAAATAATCTATTTACAGGTTGAAAACCAAGTTCATTAGGTCCATGAATACCACTAGAGTGTTTATAATACTGAAAAATAAACAAATACTCAGACATTCTATATCTTCTCTTAAACACTATATGTGGTTTTTCTTATGAAATAAAAGGAACCTGATGATATAACAACCTCAATTAAATATTGGGAAAAAACATTTATCCGTGGAGATGGTCAAAGAGTTATTGTATATGATGTAGTCGATACCAATTTTGAGCCATAATCCAGTTCAACCGATGGTAATCAATAAAAAAATATGAGGTTATAGTATGTCTTCTTAGAAAATAGGATATTTGAACCCCATGGAAAAGTATTGAGTCATATAAACACCTTAACATCAAATACCATTAACTACATTTTGAGTTCATGGTGCACTATAGGGTCCATTATATAAGTAGGAATGAACACTAGTGGAACTCCTAATACTACCTCATTTCTGAAATCCACCTCTTACACTAGAGGTAGTATAGATAAGTTTTCAAGTAAAAATTCCCTAAAATGATCCACCACTGGAGGGAACTCCATAAACCACAAATATGGATGTTTTATAAATAGACTAAAAATATATGATGTTACTTCACACATCATATTATTTCCCAGTCAAGATTCAATCTCCTAAGAATCTCTTTATTCTTTATGAATGCAATTACATACCTCAAGTGTTGTGAAGGACAACCTCAAATGAAAAACAGAATCATGACCATGATAATGCACTAACCTGTCAATCCCAAGTATGATGTAAAATCCCATCATTTTGAGGACAAAGAGATCCCATAAAAAGATAACTACCTATCTCAAGAGGAAATCCATTATATCTATGTAAAAAATTTATTTGGATCCCTAACAGTGTTTTCAAATTTATCACACCATATAAGAAATCTATTTCTAACCCAAAAAATTCCATAATTTCTTTAGATATGGTAGATGGATATTATTCTATTTCAAATAAGAAATAAACTAAATTATAAGACACTAGAACAGTACCTTTAACTATATGAGGCCTTGGACTCACCTCTTTGGGAGTATATTTCACTTTATACATATGGATATAGTTGTATCACTAATATGAAACCTGGATGACCTAGGAAGATCCTATCTTTTAGTGTTGTGCCTCTATAGTCCAGATACCTCATCTATGACTGCATCCTTGGCCTGGTCAACATGTAGTACTCCAACACTACACTTGATATAATGCTAGTGGTCTTTAACCTGAATGTGTAGTCAGTACAGATCCCTTTTCACTCAGCATGAGAGGGAATGTTTGGAAAAAATAAGAACATGTTCCATCATACTATATTCTCATAACTCATATGGGAAATTCATAAATTAGGTCTTCCTATGGAACAAACAACCACACTAGTGAAACAAAACATAAAAATTGGTTCATTCCAAAATTTTAAAGATTCCCCCATGAGAAGACTCAAAATGATGTTTCCAACTGGTAGATAAACTGTATCCTTGTCTCCAGATTGGACCACCCTGGCTCACACAACCATCCTCCCTGACGTTTTGTTCTTTGATGAGGGATTGTTTCAAAATAAAAAAAAAATTTGTTAGCCAAAATATATTCACCTACTATAAGATGGTGGACACCAACCCATCCTCATACCACCTCACTATCATATACTCATTGACCATAAAGGCCAATGAGAAGTGAAGAAGATTAGTGAAACAAGATGAATACTCCATCATAGAACTAGCACACTAGAATAGATGTATAAAATATCTATAATATTCTAGTCAGATAATTTTTAAAATGAAGTTGCAGCATCCCAGATATGGGTACCACCCGAAGGTTCCCTGAACCTGGTTGGTCACATGACCTCAGGTGAGTTTCCCCAAATGTCAGATGCTTCCAACCAGCAGCGAGTGACAAGGTGTGATATTGGGGATAATATCGCTTCATTGGCAGAGTATACACAACATAAATAAAATATTAAATAATATTGGAAGCAATAATACCATTCAACAGAATTAAAAAGTGGAATAATGCTAGTAATAAACCAATTAGATCATATATATAAATAATTCATGTCACATGAGTCTAGAAAATAAGCCAAAAAATTTGAAATTTTGGAAATAAAACATAGAAACCAAAGTAAATATTTTCATATAAACTCCTATAGCATCGTAAACCTTAGGTTGGTCCCATGCACTCCAACTCCAACAACAATCAAGTATCTGATAAAGAAGGGTGTTTTTCTTTATCTATAACTACAACCTTATAATCTATTTAGTTTCAAAAAATGGCCCAAACATGGTGTGAGATGAATCATAGTAGGAAACCACCAAAAGTGTAACACCCCAAGCTTCCACGGTACATTTCCCTTTGAATAATTCAATGGCGTGTGTTGTACGCAACATCGAGTTCTAACACACGCCGCAACCGATCAAATTAGCCGTTATGAATAGTAATACCTACTTTTTTAAATTTTATACATTTTATCTTTAAAAATGGACTTTATTTTTGGATTCTTAAAATCGAAATTAGCTTATGGTGAAATTTTGGTACTTTTCGGATAACTTTCATATTTTGATGAATAGTGAAAATTACAAAATTTTAATTGAAAACAACTTTTTTAATCAAAATAATTAATAATGATAAATTATGAATTTGAGTGGTTTTAAAGTATATTTAGAATATATGTTTTACCATTTAATACAATGTTGTTCATTGGATGTAATTTCACATTTAAACCAGACATAAACAAGTGTCAATCTTTTGATAGTTATTATCTCTTAAAAACACGCTATTTGTTTTGACGAAGGGAATTAATTTTTAAATTAATTAATACAACTGATATGTTTTGAATTTGGTAAAATAGACATCATTTTTTAATTCATAATATCAAATATATCTTATACCTAATTTTTGGTATTTTTCTGGAAACTTTCATTTTTTGATGAATAGTGAAACCACTAAGTGGTAGTTAAAAAACTGATTTTTTTTTATAAAACATAATTTTACCACTTCTGTGAGTGGAATTTCGAAAATCCGAGAGACACGGTTAATATCAAAGAGTAAAATGTGGTTCAATGAGATGAAAATAATTTTTGGTGAATAGTAACTTTTTATTTTTATTTACCACGGTTAAAAGTAAATAGGGTAATTAAGGGTAAAAATGATATTAATATTACCCTAACACATGTCCTAATTCTATTGGACAAGTTTATCTCGACCAAAAACAACATTAGGAGTAAAATATTATCATTTAGGTCCACTTGTATTAGATTAGGACATTTATTATTATTTAATTCAAAGAAGAGTTAAAAGAATTAAAATCAAAGTTTATTTACTAAAACAATTTTAATATAGGGTTATACATAAGATAAATTCGATTGTAAATATTCAATAGAAATATAAAAAGATTGCCTATGTAATGGTGTTTTATTTATAAATTTTATACATTAAATAATTTAATTTATTTATGACACAATGATGATGCAGTAATTACCATAATAGTGAAAAATTAAACTAATTGATATTATAAATACCCAAATAAATATAATTTGAGACTTTTTATGAATTAAAATAATTTTATAGGTTAATATGACATGTTTGTAATGATTTAATTAACTTTATTTGAAGTAATCATTCTATTATGATTTTCAAAAAAATCAATTTTCCAAATAGTGTCAAAATTAACATAAAAGTGTTTTTAAAACAAATATTATATTATTAATTTATATTCAATTTCTAAAAATCTAAGGTTCGGTCAAGAGACTTATTTCATGATAGGTGTATCATTAATGGACCACTTGGGGGTCTCTTGGATGTATATAGTAAGTTTATTATCCATATAATATAAAAATACAAAGAGACATTGTAAAAGCGAAACTAAATAACTAAGAGTTAATACTTAAAGATAAGGTTAATATAATGACCCAAACATGTCTAAATTATATTGGTTGAGTGGTTTTAGACCCATCCCTAGATTAAACTTTAAATAATCCACTTTGGAGCAATTAGAAACCGAATATGAATTTATTATAAAATAATATTTTTAGCTTTTCCAAAGGTTCCCCTCACCCCTCTTATAAAAGGGCAATCCCCCTTCTCACTAATTCACACATTAAAAGCCTTTTGGATTGGCCAAATCCTGCCCAAATACTCTCTCAACTTCACTCACTACAACCTAAAGGCCTTAGTTTTATCAGAAAGCCAACCTAAGGATCCCTTTTGTTCAAATCAAAAGAAAGAACCTGAAGAAGAGGTAATGTTTTCACCACCCTCTTTCAAGTTCCTTTCTTCTTCAAATTATTCTTTCTTTGTTATTTAAATTATAAAATAATAACACCAGTATATTCTATATACTGTGATGTTATTATAAATATGGTACAACCATATTAAGTATCCTATCCATCCTTTGAATGGCATGTCACCATACGTGCGTACGTACGACTTACCGTCTCCATGTCGTGGTGTAATTGTCATTCAATAAATTATTATTTGGATTGGTATAATAATGATGTGTAATTCATGTTAATAATAAATATAACATGATAATTATTCTTTATATATAAATATTATACAATTATATATTATTTTAACATCAAAATAATGATATTGTCGCTCGTGCGTACGTACGGACTACCGTCTCCACGAACGCGATGAGATTCATTCTCCATCGTATCCATTCAAGTATAATTCTCATTTCAAGATTAATAATAACGTTTAAGGACTTAATATCATTATGTATATGAATATTATACAACCTATCCATAACCAACACGGCTTATGTAACAAATAATATAAAGGAAAATGAGTAAGTTAACACCCGAAATGACGATAATTCTATGATATTATTAACAAATAAATGTTAAAAGATCATATATGATATCATATTAAAGTAAATGATTATGGTATAATTCAATAAAAATTATTTCACCATTATATAGGAGGTTAACCTACCGTCGAACAAGGAAAAAGTACAAAGTAAGGGGTTTCTTATCTCACTTTTAATTCCATGAGAATTCCATTGTTCACCACTTATTTATTGCATGTGGTGTGTGTAATGCCCATGATTGTATTCATTGTGTAATATACTTTAATTTATGGATATTTAAATCATAATTATATTATCCTTCTTTCATGGGTGTATGTTTTGTAAGTTACCAAATCAATAAGGGAATTTGAAATTTCAATTTCCATTTATTCGGCTTTACGCAAACTTCATTGATTATTTTACTCCGAGATTATGCGTGGAATCACTATTCATTATCTTATGTCATAATTTCCACTCCCCATTTCTATGGATATAAATTCGATACACATAATTAGTCCATTGATAATTTCTCAAGTCATCAATATGAATTTGATAAGAGTAATTTTAACTCATTCTCCATTTGTTGAGTGAAACATCCAATTCATTGGTGTTGTTTTTACAAGATTATGTGTGAATGTCCTTTGATTGTTTTACACTGAATATCCAATCATATTTAGTGTATTTATATTTTTCACACATAACTATGTTGTTTATTTATCCTTAACCTAAGGATACGACCTTTATGAGAGATTTCATCTCAATTTACATTCAATTGAGACTTCTTTATTGTTATACACCAAATCACTTTTATGTGGTGTATATAATGTACTTTGACATAGTATATCATGAATCCCTTTATTCTCATGATATTAAAAATTTTTTATTACCTCAATTATTTTTATTCAAGTGTCTCTCTTTTGGTTAGAAACTCTAACTAAAATACCATTTTTAAATGTTTTAATGACTTATTCTTCTAAATTTTTATCATTAATGTCCATGTTTTAAAAAAGGTTTTAAAGATTTATTTATATGGATATTAATGTTTTAAAATTAAAAATCCTTTTAAAAGTTTCAAATTGGTATGGGACACTTTGATTCTAAAATCTATTTTAAATGGATTCTTGACAAATAGTGTGGCTTTTAAATGATTTCATGAAAAAGGGGGATATTTCACTCTAATTATTTTGATGATTATTTTCATCTATGTCAATATCCTTCATCATTATCGATTGAGGTTTATATGATACAATAAAATCTTCCATATTGTATCGAATGAGTTATGTTTGACTGTGTATGTGCTATTTTATACCATTCATGGTTTGTGGATAAAGTATTGACATTTTTTATGCTAGTTTTAATACGAATGTTTATGTTATGTTTAAAAGTTTTCATATGAGGATTGCATTGGACTTAGTAAGTGACGGGTGGAGCCCGCTATAGCTCCTCGATGCATCGGTAGGTCTAATGAGACAAACTAGTGTATTGGCACAAGGCCTTGAAAAAATATTATTTGTAGTCTTGGCACGAGGCCTTGGCTATGTGGTTATGATAGTCTGGCATTATGCATTCCATCATTATGAAAGTGGTTATTGATATTTCATGTGATAATTGGATTAGTAGAATATCCATGTGAATAAGTAAATGGAATTATCTCATTTTTTCCATACTATGTTGAAGTTCAAGTTTAAATGGCTTTTGTTTTAGTTATATATTGACTTAAATGTTTATTCTTATTTATGAAAGTTTCCGCTATATTTTTATCCTTACTGAGCATCTGAGCTCACCCCTTTAAATGTTTTATTTTTCCCAGGATGTGAAGAAGTAATTTATGAATGACCTATAGGGATAATATGAGGGGACATGAAGACAAGATGTTGTTGTAGTTTTTTTACCTTTTTATGTAATGTAAGACTTATGAATATATCTAGTGTTTACAAGACTACTAAACAAATCGGTCCTTCGAGACTTGATCCTTTGTGATCATGCCAATGTTATTTAATAATGCACCGACTCTGGGTAACTGGGGTTGGGGTGTTACAGTTGGTATCAAATGAAGTTTAGTACAAACCTTGGAAGCTAGATTTAAATAAACTCTGATTAGAGCACGTAGACCTAAGATGAACTTTGAAGATTAGTATAGAATAACTTTCTATAATTTTGGTATTGTAGAGATTTTGTGAGTTTTCCGAGCAGTACATCCCTATCTGGATACGAGCAGGTAGAGGCGGCTCTGGCACCGATGTAACTAGAGGTAAAACCTGAAAACACTGCTTTGAGCTAGACTCGAATGGGAACTGGTGCATGACAATGGGCCTTGCTTCACTCTTGGTTACGACACTCACAGGTGATATTCTTAGGATAATTTACATTTTCATTACAAATCGATTTGAAGTATTATATATATAAGATGAGAGTAAATGACCTTTGTTAATCCTAATGTGTTTAAAATTGAGAATATGGTGACATGTTAATCTCTAAATGATTTTATGACTACTGTTACTCACAAAATGCTTTCTGGTTTTATTCAATGGCTGGATTCCAAGGAAGTCATAATGACTTTGAGAATGATGTACAAGGTGGGAATGGTGGTGGAAACGAGCAACAAAATGGAATGTTGATAGGTGTAAAAGATATCGTCTTTATGCCAAACCAATTTTCCAAAAATATAATCAACAATATATATATTAACCAATTCCCGGACTCCAAAAAGAAGAGAAAGGTGATGAATGATAAGAGCTCAAGCAGTGGAGACCATGGAGAAATGAATCCTCAATTTCCATTAAGCAGGAAATGTGGAAGGAGACACCCAGGAAAGTGTCTCAATGGGACAAAGAAATGATTTATGTGTGGGAAGGATGGACATAAAGTGAAGAATTTCCAAAGAAAAATGAAGAGTAATATGGAAGAAGATAAAAATGGTCCCAAGAATCCATTTACAGTCATTTTCCGTAAATGTAGGGGACCTGGCCATTACCCGAGTGAATAACCTATTCTATAGGATATTTTTTTGGTCAAAGAAGAAGCTATGTGGAAATAAATGGTTGGAGAAATCTTTAAAAAGTATTAGTGTTCCTTGTTGATGGGTTTACTTTGGAATAATTTTCTCTTGTATTTTTAACCCTGCAGTTTTCCATGTGAGAATGATATTTGAGACAGAATTATCTTTTCTATTGTGGATATAGTTATAAATAACCATTTGGGTTTATATGATCATTGGGTTTGAGGAAATTATAAGTTATTATAATTTGGGATTAAAATTCAAGGTATGAGATAAGATTTGTGGTTAAATTATGTTATGGTTATTTTGAGGAATTTATCTCATTTTGGTAATGTTATAAAATATAGTTTTTGAAAAAGGACAACACGCAGACCGTGTGACAACCCGTCACGTTGGACAAAGATGTGGGAATCGAACTCACAACCAAAGTGTGATTGGGATTTATCACCTACCACTAGACTGCGTGAAGTCCCTGGTTAGTGTGACTATTATTTTTAGTTAAATGATTTTATTGATCAATAATAATTTGATTTGGGATCTTATGTCTTATCAAATGAATACCCTTAGTATAGGAAAATGATTTGGTGATTAAGTGATAAATGTTATTTTGGAAGTTGTTCGCTTTGTTGTGAACACTATATGCCCAAGAAAAATAGAATAGTATGGGATTTCATTTGAGGAGTAATGGTGGATTTTTATCTATGTTTTTATTATGGATTTATAGTGATTTGGGTTATTTATGGAAATGATTAGGTTAACTACTTTTAAGTATGTGACTTTAAGAGTAATTAATGTCGTTTGGAGATACAATTTAACGTGGAAGACTACATTCTTATAAGTTTTGGGTTTTAATATTAGTTTGGATTATATTGAAGGATTTTAAGTACAATTGATAATTGAATGATATTTATTTAACTTTGGGGTATTGATGGTTTAATTTTAGAAATTAAGATTAGTGTTTTTTTCTCTAATGGAATATCCATTTGTGGGATCATCAGATATTATACTAACCATTTTGGTTTTGATTAATCTCTAAAGAGAAGGTAAATATATAGTTTATCCTACGTGGATCATGTATTTTTATAGAAGTTTATTCTAGATCTTCCATTGTGACCAAGTCTTCATGAATACTCATTGTTCAAAAAAAATGAGTTAGTGGTAAAAATTTATTAAATAATGAAACTATACTTAAAAAGTAAGTATATCTCTTTATGTTCATAGTCAATATCATAAATGAATTCCTCGTCCTTATGTAATGTAACTTAAAACAAAAAATGTGGTCCGTTTACTTTTCCTACTGGGAGACTAATGACCATTTGTCCCAACACAAGTTTGTGATTTTATTATTATTAACTTTCTCCTGATCATGTTTTCTACCCCTCTCCATCAGAACATAACACTTTGTTTATCGTCCATATCCATGTTTTCCTACATGGAATCCTAGTATGGGTTATCTTGGGTGACCTTTATACCTCTCTTCCTTTCTATTAAAGGGATAGTTTTATTGACTCTTTTTCCTATGTGGGACTTTCCATTATATTCTCAAGCCCAATTTAAAAAAAAAATTGCGAGGACCCAATTTATTGAAGGAAGAGAGAATGTAACACCCCAAGCTTCCATGGTACGTTTCCCTTTGAATAATGCAATGGCACGTGTTGTACGCAACATCGGGTTCTAACACACGCCGCAACCGATCAAACTAGCCGTTTTGAATAGTAATAACTACTTTTTAAAATTTTATACATTTTATCTTTAAAAATGGACTTTATTTTTGGATTCGTAATATTGAAATTAGCTTAGGGTGAAATTTTAGTACTTTTCGGATAACTTTCATATTTTGATGAATAGTGAAAATTACTAAATTTTAATTGAAAACAAATTTTTTAATCAAAATAATTAATAATGATAAATTATGAATTTGAGTGGTTTTAAAGTATATTTAGAATATATTTTTTACCATTTAATACAATGTTGGTCATTGGATGTAATTTCACATTTAAACCAGACATAAACAAGTGTCAATCTTTTGATAGTTATTATCTCTTAAAAACACGCTATTTATTTTGACGATGGGAATTAATTTTTAAATTAATTAATGCAACTAATAAGTTTTGAATTTGGTAAAATAGACATCATTTTTTAATTCATAATATCAAATATATCTTAGGCCTAATTTTTGGTATTTTTTGGAAACTTTCATTTTTGGATAAATAGTGAAACCACTAAGTGGTAGTTAAAAAACTGATTTTTTTCATAAAACTTAATTTTACCGCTTCTGTGAGTGGAATTTCGAAAATCCGAGAGACATGGTTAATATCAAGGAGTAAAATTTGGTTCAATGAGATGAAAATAATTTTTGGTGAATAGTAATTTTTTACTTTTATTTACCACGGTTAAAACTAAATAGGGTAATTAAGGGTAAAAATGATATTAATATTACCCTAACACATGCCCTAATTATATTGGACAAGTTTATCTCGACCTAAAAACACCTTAGGAGTAAAATATTATCATTTAGGTCCACTTGTATTAGATTAGGATATTTATTATTATTTAATTCAAAGAAGAGTTAAAAGAGTTAAAATCAAAGTTTATTTACTAAAACATTTTTAATATAGGGTTATACATAAGATAAATTCAATTGTAAATATTAATTAGAAATATAAAGAGATTTCATACATAATGGTATTTTATTTATAATTTTTAGACAGTAAATAATTTAATTTATTTATGACACAATGATGATGCGGTAATTAGCATAATAGTGAAAAATTAAAATAATTGATATTATAAATACCCAAATAAATATAATTTGAGACTTTTTATGAATTAAAATAATTTTATAGGTTAATATGACATGTTAGTAATTATTTAATTAAATTTTTTCGAAGTAATCTTTCGGTTATGATTTTTAAAAAAATCAATTTTCCAAATAGTGTCAAAATTGACCTAAAAGAGTTTTTAAAACAAATATTATATTATTAATTTATATTCAACTCCTAAAAATCTAAGGCTCGGCCAAGATACTTATTTCATAATAGTTGTATCATTAATGGACGACTTGGGGGTCTCTGGGATGTATATAGTATGTTTATTAACCATATAAGATAAAAATACAAAGAGACATTGTAAAAGTGAAACTAATTAACTAAGAGTTAATACTTAAAGATAAGGTTAATATAATCACCCAAACCTGTCTAAATTCTATTGGTTGAGTGGTTTTAGACCCATACCCAGATTAAATTATAAATAATCCACTTTGGAGCCATTAGAAACCGAATATGAATTTATTATAAAATAATATTTTTTTCTTTTCCAAAGGTGCCCCTCACCCCTCTTATAAAAGGGCACTCCCCCTTCTCACTAATTCACACATTAAAAGCCTTTTGGCTCGGCCAAACCCTGCCGAAATACTCTCTCAACTTCCCTCACTACAACTTAGAGGCCTTAGTTTGATCAGAAAGCCAACCTAAGGAGTCCTTTTGATCAAATCAAAAGGAAGAACCCGAAGAAGAGGTAATGTTTTCACCACCCTCTTTCAAGTTCCTTTCTTCTTCAACTTCCTCTTTCTTTGTTATTTCTATTCTAAAATAATAAAACCAGTATCTTCTATATACTATGATGTTATTATAAATATGGTACAACCATATTCAGTATCCTATCCATCCATTGATTGGCATGTCACTATACGTGCGTACGTACGACTTACCGTCTCCACGTCGTGGTGTAATTGTCATTCAATAAATTATTATTTAGATGGGTATAATAATGATGTGTAATTCATGTAAATAATAAATATATCATGATAATTATTCTGTCTATATGATATATTATCCAATTATATATTATTTTAACATCTAAATAATGATATTGTCGCTCGTGCGTACGTACGGACTACCGTCTCCATGAACGCGATGAGATTCATTCTCCATCGTATCCATTCAAGTATAATTCTCATTTAATGATTAATAATAATGTTTAAGGACTTAATATCATTCTGTATATTAATATGATACAACCTATCCATAACCAACACGGCTTACGTAACAAAAAATATAAAGGAAAACGAGTAAGTTAACACCCAAAATGACGATAATACTATGATATTATTAACAAATAAATGTTAAAAGATCATATATGATATCATATTATTGTAAATGATTCTTGTATAATTCAATAACAATTATTTCACCATTATACAGGAGTTTAACCTACCGTTGACCAAGGAAAATGTACAAAGTAAGGGGTTTCTTATCTCACTTTTAATTCTGTGAGAATTCAATTTTTCACCACTTATTTATTGCATGTGGTGTGTGTACTGCCCATGATTGTATTCATTGTGTAATATACTTTAATTTATGGATATTTACATCATAATTTTATTATCCTTATTTCATGGGTGTATGTTTTGTAAGTTACCAAATCAATAAGGGAATTTGAAATTTGAATTTCCATTTATTCGGCTTTACACAAACTTCATTGATTATTTTACTCTGAGATTATGTGTGGAATCACTATTCATTTGCTTATGTCATAATTTCCACTCCCCTTTTCTATGGATATAATTTAGATACACATAATCAGTCCATTGATAATTTCTCAAGTCATCGATTTGAATTTGATAAGAGTAATTTTAACTCATTCTCCATTTGTTGAGTTAAACATCCAATTCATTGGCGTTGTTTTTACAAGATTATGTGTGAATGTCCTTTGATTGTTTTACACTAAATATCCAATCATATTTAGTGTATTTATATTTTTCACACATAACTATGTCATTGATTTATCCTTAACCTAAGGATACGGCCTTTATGATAGATTTCATCTCAATTTACATTCAATTGAGACTTCTTTATTGTTATACACCAAATCACTTTTATGTGGTGTATATAATGTACTTTGACATAGTATATCATGAATCCCTTTATTCTCATGATATTACAAAATTTTGATTACGTCAATTATTTATATTCAAGTGTCTCTCTTTTGGATAGAAACTCTAACTAAAATACCATTTTTAAATGTTTTAACGACTTATTCTTCTAAATCTTTCTCATTAATGTCCATGTTTTAAAAATGGTTTTAAGGATTTATTTATATGGAAATTAAAGTTTTAAAATTAAAACTCCTTTTAAAAGTTTCAAAGTGGTATGGGACACTTTGATTCTAAAATCTATTTTAAATGGATTCTTGACAAATAGTGTGACTTTTAAATGATTTCAAGAAAAAGGGGGATATTTCACTCTAATTGATTTGATGATTATTTTCATCTATGTCAATATCCTTCATCATTCTCTATTGAGGTTAATATGATACAATACAATCTTCCATATTGTATCGAATGAGTTATGTTTGACTGTGGATGTGCTATTTTTATACCATTCATGGTTTTTGGATAAAGTATTGACATTTCATATGCTAGTTTTAATACAAATGTTTATGTTATGTTTAAAAATTTTCATATGAGGAATGAATTGGACTTAGAAAGTGACAGGTGGATCCCACTATAGCTTCTTGATGCATCAGTAGGTCTAATGAGACAAACTAGTGTCTTGTCACAAGGCCTTGACAAAATATTATTTGTAGTCTTGGCACGAGGCCTTGGTTATGTGGTTATGATAGTCTGGCATTATGCATTCCATCATTATGAAAGTGGTTATTGATATTGCATGTGATTATTCGATTAGTAGAATATCCATGTGAATAAGTAAATGGCATTATTTCATTTTTTCCATACTATGTTGAATTTCAAGTTTAAAAGGCTTTTGTTTTAGTTATACATTGCCTTATATGTTTTATTCTTATTTATGAAAGTTTCCGCTATATTGTTATCCTTACTGAGCATCTGAGGTCACCCCTTTCAATGTTTTATTTTTCCTAGGATGTGAAGAAGTAATTTATGAATGACCTACAGGGATAGTATGAGGGGATATGAAGACAAGATGTTGTTGTAGTTTTTTTACCTTTTGATGTAATGTAAGTCTTATGAATATATCTAGTGTTTCCAAGACTACTAAACTAATCGGTCTTTCAAGACTTGATCAATTGTGATCATGCCAATGTTATGTAATAATGCACCGACTCTGGGTAACTAGGGTCAGGGCGTTACAAAAAGATCTATGACTAACTGTCAGTGAATATATATAGAAGGTCATATAGAGAAATGAAGCAACAATCTAGGAAGTACTCAAAATTGAACAATACTATAGTTTTTAATTACATTCATTTACATTTATTATTTAATCATTTTAATCATGTAAACCTTGGTATCCAACCTAATCTCTATTTCCCCTATGAAATAACAAAAAATAGATGTCTCATATGACTATCTAAACAATCTAGTATGACTGAGTCAAAGCTTGTGCTTTGTCTTGGAAAACTCATCACAATCATTCATCAATTCACAAATGACCCCTAGGGAAATTTCTCACAGTCTAATCCCCTAGTCTAACATAATGTCAATTCAATATATAATGACCCTTTGGTAATACTCTCATAGTCTAACCTCCTTGGTCCCACATTGTATAGATCAATTAAAAATGACCACCTAGGAAACTCTCACAGTCAATACCCCTAGCTCATCATAGAATCAATAAAATATAAATGATCACTTGGGTAGTTCTCACGGTCAAAACCCCTATGTCAACATAGAAAAAATAATTATAAATGACCTCATGGGTATCTCTCATGGTCAATACCCCTGGGTACAACATTCATTTATTCAAATAATAATGATCACATGGGCAGCTCTCACAGTCTAACCCAAAAAATTATAGATGAACACTTGGGAAGCTCTCACAGTCTAACCACTTTGGGAATATCTCATAGTCCAATCCCCTTTGGAAAACATTTAAAATTCATAACCCATGCATTTCATATAAACAACAACTCCATCCTAAAAAAACAAGGCATGGAATCAAGGAAATCCTACGAGCACACTAAACCAATTGGCCATAACCAATCAATCAAGGGACACACACCCATGGGTTGTCCCATAAACAAGGTATCCAAACTTACACATAAGCAACAAACCATTATCAATCAATAAAAACATAACAGGTAATAAATAGGGTTAAATTATAAATCACGCAATACCCCAATGTGGGTATGCAGAACTTTTAGCATATATAATCCATTGACAAACAACAAAAGGCACAAACCACCTACCTCATTATTGTGCAATCTATATACCTGAATGTCGGCCATTGAATAATCCTATATTGGTGTAGATCTAGAAAAGGAGAAAAATTCCCGACCATGAATATCTCACAAGATAGAAAGAATCAGGAAGAAATGATCTAGATTATTTGAGAACTCACCAATGGGATTTCAACACACCCAACGACATCTCAATGGGAGCTCAGACAAAGAATCGGGGGGGGGGGTCGATGTTTGGATGTTGTTTTTTCACTCTCCTGTATGAACCAAAGAGAGAATAAGATGTTTATGAACATAATATGTGACCCCTCTCTGATATATAAATTAAAAAGAAAATCACATGGCATGTTCATTAAAACCACACGCCATGTATTATCCTCAACTTACCCCCTGAATAAAGTGGTCTTCTTGGTCACCTCAGGGCCATGTTCTCAGCCGTTACATGGATATTACACGGTTGTATGCATAAATATAGGTACACAAATTGTATTCATGAGTACAAAACATGCAATTAGAAAATTCAATTCTCTTCATTTTTCCTAAAAAAAGCACGAAATCAAGATCCATACCTTAAAGGAAGATCTAAGTTATTAAAAACATCCCCCTTTAAAGCAATTCATCCCCAAATTTCACTTCCAAGGGTGGTGAAGAAGAATCTGTGAACAACTATGGCCACTATGATCGCACATCGGTCTCTCTCTCCCAAGTCTCATCCTGTAGTCACCTGTGCTACCATAGAACCCTTACCAGAGTAACAGACCGGCCATGGAGAACCATCATCCTATGATCCAAAACATGAATAGGGTTCTTATCGAAGGATTAAACCTCCTTAAACTCAAACTCCTTAGGTTAAAAAACATGATACATGTTTGAAAAGTAAAGTTGTATATGAGAAACATGAAAAAATTGTGCATAGCTCGGTACCTCTGAGGTGACTACAACCGATAGGAAACCAGTCCAATTCTCTTGAAAACCTCAAACGGTCCAACGTATCTTGGTGAATGCTTCCCCTATCTCCTAATCCTATTATGTCCCAAACTCAGTGTGACACTCAGTAAAACATGATCTCCGACCTTGAACTCCAGAGGTTGTCTCCATCGATCAACATAAGATTTTTGGAGAGATTTTTCAGTAGCCATCCTCTTCCAAATCAACTCCACCTTCTCAGTGGTCTCCTAGACAAGACGAGGTCTCAGCAAAGATGTCTCTCCTGACTCCATCCAACATTGGGGTGATCGTCATAGCCTATCATACAAATCCTCATAAGGTTCCATCTAAATAATTTCCTAAAATATGTTATTGTAGGTAAACTCCACCAGGTGTAGGTGTCTCTCCCAAGAGCCCTTGAAATCTAAGACGCATGCCCGAATCATGTCCATCGAAACCTAAATTGTGTACTTGGACTGGCCATCTGTCTGGGGATGGTAAGCTGTAATTAGAATTATATTTGTACCCAAAGCCCTCTGTAGTCCCTTCCAGAAACAATATGTAAAGCGAGAATCCATTTATGAAATGATAGAGTGTAGAACCCCATGAAAACATACTATCTCTCAAATATATGACCTTCCAAGCTCATAAACACTGAAGGTTTCCTTAATCGATAGGAAAAGTGTGACCTTCGTGATCCTATCAAGGTAAAATCACATGGCATCATTACCATGATACCTCCAACATTTGAAAAAATCTTCAAAGTGCACCGCAAAGCATTCCAATGATGCTACTGGAATGTTTTCCATTTAATGTGCGAACTTGAACACAACAAAGGTCATAACCGTGGTCTCATATCCAGGAAATGTCAAACCCAAATCAACATTAGAAAAATTGGTCACACAATCATTCCTATAAATACATTAAGGATTTTCACAGCACACACACCATTAATTATTGGGGGTTTTAAAATAGCTTACTCAAACCATACAAATAGAACAAGAAATATAATGAGTCAAACCAACACCAGATTACTTAAGTTAGAAACTCCTAGATTAGAAGACTGACGTATTGCAATTGAAATTGAATGACTTTTCCCAAGGTACCACGTGCTAAAAAAGAACCCGTTCACTAAAGCCTACATCTATCTATCGGTGACGCTCCTATGTCACACGATCCCTTGATCACTAAAAGTTCATGCCAAAACAAAAAAAAAATGTAATTCTAGATACATCCCACTGGAATTATTACCTTTTTATGCATTACAACTGATCCCAACTAAAAGTTTGAGATAACCTCATTTTAATCAACTCAAAATCTAAGGAACTCACCAAGGTGGTCCATACACCCCGTACAATTGAGACTTTTGTGTGAATCACAAAATTACACATAAGAAAACAGACTGAACCAAGAACGAAATCTATTTGGCAGTCACATCAAGGAAGCGGTAGGCATCAAGAGTCTATCTAAGGTGTTCTTTCATGGGAAATTAAGTAACACTCAAGATTAACTAAGCCTATATTGAAACCATGCATCCAGTGCACAACATGGAAAGAGAACACGAACCAGTCCAATGAATTCCAACTATAACCCGATGTATAACCAACGCTCTCTTAATGCACCTAGGACGATGTCAAGATAGGGGAAATTCTGGACTGTTAAGAAATATCACACTAAGAGGATTTCAAAGATTACCAGAAAAGGATATTCGAACGACCAATGGTTGACATCCTAAATGAAACTCGAATTTACTTGCTGATGCATCATAATTTAACTGATCACAACATCATTGCGCTTCATAGAAAGAACCAACATGAAAAAAGACCCGCATGCCTCAAGAGAATTCATGTAAAAATGACAATTTCTGAATGATACTTTATTGTGATCCTTCTACATGGAAGGAACACATTTGAAGTAGAACAGATGTGACACTCCCTACATAGAAGTGGATTATAAGTCAAAAAGGACTAGCTTCTCCTAAAGGAGCTAGTTCAGAAGAAACATAAGTGCACGTGTGTCATTTCATGAACCAAGACCACCAAATCACATCACATGGAATGAATCCAAAAAGATAAACTGACTAGTGTGTAAAAACACTCATGTTCTAGAAAGTCATCCTAATTAGTGGTATGAAAAAGGTTTCATAATGTTTAGGTCACTCTACACCAGAGATAAACCAAGAACATACACTACAGGTCATAGATCATTGATGTAATCAAACTTAACATCTCATTTAAAAAATTAACACTCGATGGTTATCGTGTATGTTAACGTACACTACCATAAGTTTACAAGATCAACGACACATCATAGGGTACTATGTATAGGATGTCCACCCTACACATCCTAGCACTACATGGATCACACAAGAATTGGCTCAAAGGAACATCATTTACAAAACCATTAACTCAGGTGATTAGATACCAAGTCATCCATCATTAAAGGGAAGGGTGGTTACACAACCTCCTAACAACCACCATGCCCGAGGCATGTCTAACATGGAGAACCAAGAGATCCTCAAGATTGTTACCACATCAAAAGTCAAGGCACAATGAGCACCCATATGAACAAGTATGTCATTTTAAACCAGAAGTCCTACCAAGGACAACGACACCTGTACCTCTCCAACATCAAATGTTATCAGCAAAAAAAAGACATCGATTTCGAAGAGTTCTACCTACCACGTGCTACCATCTTACGAAGCATAAGCGTCAAATTCTGGTTCTAGGTTACAAAAAATAGATTCACTAGGCTCGAAATCCCATGAAAGACTACTTTATCTCAACAGATCAAAGTAAAATAGTCAAGTCTCACCAACATTCCTTTAAAAAATTTAAAAACTCTAACATTCCATCAAAAACAACAAGTTAGAAAGTAAGATCCTTATTAACAACCAAGGAACCCTACAAGGATCTAGTAAAACTAACCTGGGTCCTCAAAAAAGGAACCCAATATCAATTATTTATCCAAAAAAATCATGAACACAAAATAAATTCATTCTATAAAAACCCCCTTTAAAAGAATTTAAGTAGAGGAATCCTACAAGAGATCATCGAATGATAAACTACAAGGGAATCCCACTACAAATATCCTTGAAATGGTACAGAAATGAGGGATCCTATTAGGGACTCCCTAGAATCAACATATCTCACAGCCTCATTGGCCAAAAGAAACATCTTACAAAGGAAACATCCTTAAAATAAAAACATCACGAGAGATAGCTCACCACTCATCTCAGATCAATAGTCGCAACTAGGTTGGTCTGAACACCCAATCGATCATTTACACATTGGTCTCACTCCTAAGAGACATATGCAAATGGTAACTGGAGGAAGAACCTCTATATTTATAAAATAAACACCAAAACCCCTATTAGGAGTCCTCATAATGCTCCATAGGTTCCACCATTGTGATACACACAAAAAACTACTCAGAAAGGACTAACCACAGGTCCAAAACTATAATTGGGGGTTAAAATAAGAACATACCATTAGAGGGTACAAAATATGACTACACAAAATGTTGAAATCATACATGGTGGGTACACTCACTCTCTTACATAGGCATGTACCCCCACATCTCTAGTCCTGTAAACATCATTAGTACATGACGTGTCATTCAAGAACACAACATGTACTCAAGTCACCCCTCATGGCCTTGTCTGTCTACACGGAAAAAATCATACGGGTTCTATCTACGGAAAACTACACGGGGTGTACTTAATCTACACGTCGTGTCATTAACAGGACTCAACAACCCAGGTTTCCCCCCCACATGGCTAGAACCACACCCTTTCTCCTGGTGTACCACTACACAACATCGACACTCTAAACACAGAATATACATCAAAAGTTCCATCCACCCTTGTTGTTAGTCACACAACCATATACACGGTCAATTTTTTACAGAGCATGTATAATCAAGAAACGACATGTAAAAATCAAGTTTCATCCACTCATATCATTAGTCACATGGCTGGATACATGGTCTTTTACAGCATGGCATGAAATCCTAGTACACAATGTGTTCTACCATACATTTATCAACCCCATGTCTCTACTCACACAGTCATTCACGTCGTCGACAACTACATGACTTGTACATATGGTACACAATGTGTACTTAAGAAAATCCATTTATTCCAGAATAGAAGAACACATGGAATGTGTTCATAACACCACACAATATGTTTTTAGGGGTTCTAGATAGTAAGCCTCTAAAACTTCTTTAGAACCCACAAAATCATAAAATATTGGGCAAGGAATGCCATGTTTCAATCAGTGAGACCCCATACCCCCTTGATAATCAAAGTTTGGCATCCCTATGCATGTCAAATCTTAAATCTATTCAATTAAAGTTCAAACATGATCCAACAAATTCTGATCCCAAAGGGCCCACAATACCTGGGGGGGCCAAAGTTTGGCGTCCATATAATGAAACATTACATATATCACTACCCTATCAAAATATCATGTTTTCTATCCTTCCATCTATAAAAACCGTATGCATATCTATCACAACATCTATCACAACAACATGCAATCAGTAATGAACCTTAAATGGCATGATAAGAATGCTTAACATGTGGGATCTAGCAAGTGACTATATGTTTCATGATATGGAATACCCTCATATCATCAAGTTTAAATAGAATAGAACCTCAATAATATCAATAATAATAGCTCAAAACAATTTAATCACCCAATGGTGATATGAAATCATCTGTAACAATTGCAAAACCTGAAAAATTGCAATACTCGAGGTAAATTGGTTTCTACCTATTCATGGGTTAGCTACTCTTAAGAACATCATATTACAAACTACATATTCCTTCTTATCCCAATCTATATGATCCAAATTGTAAGTCAAATTAGAATAGAAAACCTTCCTTTGATACTACTTTGTAACTTCCCAGATTCGGGTGCCGCCCAAAGGTGCCTTGGACATGGTTGGTCACATAACCTCAAGCGCATTTCCCCAAATTCCAAAGGCTGTAGACTAGCAGTGAGGGATAATGAGTGATATTGGGGAAACTATTACTTCATTGGAAGAGTATAAATATTGGAATGAAAATAGTAAACAATATCGAAAGTAGTAATTCCATACAACAGAAGTAAACAATAGATGACTGATAGTATTAAAAAACTGGAGTATATATATAAATGATTCATGTCACATGTGTCTAGTAATGATGAAAAACAAGTCATAATTCTGGAAATACAATAGAAAAAATAAAGTACAGAAAATAAAGTAAACTCCAACAGTTTCGTAAGCCTCAACATGGTCCCATGCTCTCCATCTCTAACAATTATCATGTATCTCATGAATAAAGGGATTTTCCACTAATATATATTTGCAACCATATAATCTATTTGGGTCCAAAACATTACCCAAACATGGTGTAAGGAAAATACCAGTAGGAAACTACCAAAATATCTATGCCTAACTATCAATGAATATATATAGAAAATGATATACAAAAATAAGGAATTAAAATATTTAGTACTCAAAATTAAACAATCCTACAGTTTTCAATTACATTCATTTAAATTTATTATTGACTCCTTTGAATCATGTAAAAATTGGGATCTAGCCTAAGCTCTGTATCCCTTGTACAATAGTAACAAACAGATGTCTCATAAGACCATCTAAACAATCTAGTAAGATAGAGTCCAAGCCTGTGCTTTGTATTGGAAGACTCATCAAAATCATTCATCTATTAAAAAACGACCCCATGGGAATGTTCTCATAGTCAAACCCCCTTTTCTAACATAACATCAATTCAATAAATAAAGACCCTCTAGGAAATACCTCATAGTCTAACACCCTTTTCCCACATTTTATAGATCAATTATAAATGACCACCTTGGATGCTCTCACCATCAATACCCCTCAGTCAACACAACATCAATAAAATATAAACGACCACATCGGTAGCTCTCACAGTTAATAAACCTATATAAACATATCATCAATAATTATGAATGACCTCCTGGGTATCTCTCATGGTCAATACCCCTAGATCCAACATTTATTTAATCAAATAATAATGATCAATTAGTTATGTCTCATGGTCTAACCCAAACAATTATAGATTACCACTTGGAAGATATCATGGCCTAACCCCTTTGGGAATCTTTAACAGTCCAATCCCCTTTGTTCAACAATGAAAATGAATAATACATGCATTTCATATAATAAAAAACTCCCTCAAAACAAAACAAGGCATGGAAAAAAGGCAAGCCTACATGCATCCTAGACCAAATAAACATAACCAATCAATCAAGGGAAACACACCCATGGGGTGTCCCATATACAAGGTATCCAACCTTACTCATAAGAAAAAACCCTTTATAAATCAATAAAACCATAGTATGTAATAAACATGGTTAATTACAAATCAATAAATACCCTAACATGGGTATGCAACACATTTAGAATATATATTCCAAATAGAAAGAATGATAGTCACAAACCACCTACCTCGATGTCGTACATTCTACATACTTGAACATCAGACCTTGAATTAGCATAGATCAGTGTAGGTATACAAAAAGATGAAAAAAAATACCAACCTTGAATATCTCATGAGAGAGGATGAATCAGGAAGAAAGTCTCTAGTGGATTTGAGAACTCATAGGTAGGATTCCAATGCACCTGACAGTGTCTCAATCATAGCTCGGGTGATGAATCAGAAGGGGTTTGAAGTTTGTCGGTTGTTCCATTTCTATCCTATATGAACCATAGGGATAATAAGATGTTTACAAACAAAAGATTCAACCCCTCTCTGATATATCAAATAAAAATAAAATTACATGATGTGTTCACTAAAACTACACGCCATGTATTAGCCTCAACCTACTCCTAATTAAGCGGTCTATCAGATCACCACATGACCATGTACTTAGCTTTTAAACAACTAGTACGTAGCTGTATGAAGAAATCTAGTTACACGGTGTGTACTCAGGAGTACAGAATGTGTACTTAGAAAAAAATCTTCTCTTATTTTTTCCTAAAAAACAACCAGAAATCAAGATCCATACCAGAAATGAAGATCTGAGTTCTTACAGAGGTAATCATTGAAGGATTCCAAGAAGTCTATCCCAGACCATACCCTACTTTAGACTATATTGGGAGATAAAATCCCACAAATTCAAGGAAAAATCCTAAGACACATAAATTATTATCCTCACACTCCAGTCAAGATTAATCTATAAACAATTAAGGAATGAAAACATTGAATCAATCCATTAATAAACCACATGAGTGACACCATCCCCTAAGAAGGCAAGATGATGATGTTGTGGGAATTACCACATTAACTGTTCCACTGAAAGTGATGGTTTTAGATCTCTTGTTACAAAATTAATGAATCTTAGAATTTTCTCATAGAACTAAGAATTAGCTCCCATCTTAGGCATACACTACTGGAAATATGACCTTTCCCAATGCTTCTATACCAACGGTTTGTAAAAACTGTTGGTATAGGTCCCCTTTCCCAACAGTTTGGCCAAACCATTGGGAAAGCCCACTTTGAGGCCACCTTTCCTAATGGTTTTCCAAAACCATTGGGAAAGGGTATGGATTTCCCAACGGTTTGGCCAAACCATTGGGAAAAGTCCACTTTGTGGCCACCTTTCCCAACGGTTTGGCCAAACCATTGGGAAAGGTCCCCCACATATCAACCTTCTACCCAGAATTTCACCCAGAATCATGATCTATACCAATGGTTTTGAAAACCGTTGGTATAGATCCTTTGAATTTTTATCAGATCTTCTTACTGAGAACATTATATAAATCAAAATTTAAAATAATTATGAGAATATATATATATATTTATGTAATTATGTTCACAAAAGTCATGTTAGGTTAGTGGTTAAGTCGTTCAATGATAAACTAGGGGTCCTGGGGTCAAATCCCAGTGAATGTTTTTTTGAAATACATATACCAAAGGTTCCATAACCGTTGGTATATATTTTCATATTACTTATACCAATGGTTTCCAAAACCGTTGGTATAGACCTATCCCAACGGCTTACTGGCAACGGTTCTCCAAACCATTGGTATATGTTAGTTTTTCAGTAGTGATAGTAGCAGGTTCCTTCTGTGGGTCCATGGGAGGAAACACTAGCAGAATAGAGACCACCACCTATTTAGAATGTTGGTTTCCACATTCCTAGCACATGAATCAAGGATTTCATTGTGACACACCTATATAATTTTCAAATACATTCATTGGATAATATTTACAACAGATAGGATAAATTATAAAAAAAATTATATTTAAAAGAGTCATCTTATAAATGAGTAACACCTCTATGCCTTCTCATAATGAAAGGTCTAGGTGATAATAAAGGTCACATAAATCATGTGATAGACTTTATACATCCCATTTATAATATCATGTCAGGGTCAAGGTCTTATAGAACACTATAGTGGTTACTGTATACGGAGTGCCAATTTCATGATATAGAGGAAAAAAACCTTTAGAATGCAATTATAATCCTCAATTAATGGTAAAAATATAAGTTAAATGTTTAAAGTAATTTATGATCATACTCTAATATATAGATATTTATATATCATGGTTTAGTTGGATGTGTCAAAATTAGAAATTTAAAAAATCCCATACTCTATATAAATTGAAATTGAGAAGTCGCATAACTATGAACTAGAACATACATAAATATAAATATGTATCCAATCATAGAAAATTATTTTATTAAATGAATCACCATTAAACATTTATATAACTACATTTTTTATAAATTATAATTGGTATTCATGTAATCAAATTAACTATCATTTATCCCATCAAACTAGTGCTATATGACAAAAATATGATATAATTGGTCAATTAAGGTACCATCATCAATATATATTGGAAAATACATATATATTGAAGCATAAAATTCAATTAATTCAATCATTATTTCCCTAAAAGAATCATTAGCACATTTATAATAGATAATATTCTCATAACCAGTAATATTTACTTGAAAAAACATGCACTTCATGGAATTATATACAATTATATGGAATAGAAAAACTCATGAAAATATATTTATAATGTTTCAATATGATTCATGGGATGTTAAATCATTTATACAATAGGACAATGAAAAATATTTTTATAATTATAATATCAATAATAACATGGCCACAAAATATTTTCATCACTCAATGGTTAAATCAGCACAACTCTAATAGGAATAATCCAATAAAAATAATATCACAATCCAAATAATTTGGATTTCCATATATATGGTTCATCTAATCATATAAATAAAATCATTACATGATTTTAACACATTCCTAGTCTCTTATAAAATACCCAAATAGTATGAAAAAAGTAAGTAAGTGCTCTAATACCACATTGTAGCATTCTAGACCTAGTTCACTCCAAAGTAACTAAACTTAGTTAGGTACATTACATCATGTACACCTACCGATATTCTAGAGGCTTCTGAATAATAGTAAGGTTATATTATGCTACTGGGGGAACACTATACCCCCATGATTAAAGTGTATGAAAATAATATGTAATAATAGTGGGCATAAAAAATAGTAATAAAAAATAGTGGAAGAAGATCAATCATCCAAACATAATAATTTGGAATAAGATGAATAATTTTTATATAAAATATGATTATCATGTCATTGAACTAATCAAAGGAGAATAGACATGGGATACAAATGTGTAGACATATAAAAATTTGTATACAGAAATATAAAAATTCAAAAAACATCCTCCACCAGAATCATGAGTATATGATAGTATTATGATTCTATACTCAATCCCAATATAGTATTTCAAATATCAAAATATAGACGCTTAAATTTATCTACTCTAGCAGCCATATGGATGGTTCAGGTACCAACCGGTGACCAGAATAGGGTGTGAGATATACTCAGTAGGGAACCACTAATAAAATCCAAAACAACCCAGTTTGTGCATATATGACAATCAATATGAATTAAATAATTGTGTTTGACAATAAATAAATAGATAAATCATATCAGACTGGGTTCCTCACAAGACACCCGACCAACACTACCTTCTTCATCCAATGCCAGATGTCTGCTAATAAATGTCACCCAAATTTTTATTAATATATTTATAATTCTGTGTATAAATTTTCATTATATAAATATATACATATATTTTCATATAAATATATATTCTTCAATATTTAGGACTCGTGGTGTAAGCTTTATGTGTCCACTATTCATAGATGGGGTTTTACAACCCTTATGGAATATGATCATGAAGATATAACATAGCTGTCATAAAAGACCTATATAAATCATGAATAGAACTCAATAATATTATTTTTCCTAGTTAATAAAACCTTATCCTTAGATAAATTGGGATATTAATCCTATATAAGGTGTTATTCATAAGGAACCCATGAATCTATTAAGGTACATAAAATAACCCATCCCTATAAGAGTCTCCTTGAAATCCAAATAAAGAACCATGTATCACTGATGGAATGCTATAATGAATATCCCTCTATTTCTATCCATGGAGTACCACATCAAGAACTGTGTATCTCTCATGGGGTGATAGGATAAACATTTCTACTAATATTGTCAAATGTAATCCATAAGGAAATTAGTAATCACTATTAGGAAGCATAATGAAATTATCCTGGTGATCCCATCCAAGTTATTCAATAATTAACCCATGCATTGATAATAAAATGACAAAATAAATTAAAAAATTTAGTTTTTAAGCTTGATGAGAATATCCATGGCCTCTTAATAAGGGAACCTTGTATCACACTCAATGCGGTACAAAGTGAAGATTATAGCTAGCATTAAACTCCAAAATTTTGATAGAAATTTTTAATCATGTAGAAAAGGTTGTTTAATACGGGTTATCTAATATTATCCATGAATTCAAATTAATCACCCTATGGCAAATTTTTTTTTCATTAGTCCAATTTAAAATATAAAAAAATTTAATTGGTAAACTAAATACCCCAAAAGGGTAGTTAAAAATAAATAAAAACAATGAGTCTACCAATTCATTAAGGAAGGAACACCCTTAGGGGTGACTCAGCTCGGGTTTTTCATCCTCAAATTTTGATTTTTAGGTTTCTATAATTATAATAAGAATGGAAACATTAATTTATTTAATTAATTTTACATTTAGAAGTTATCTTCAAAAGGTTCTTTCACATATCATAATGACATAGTATTTAAAAAATCACGAGATTTGAGAAAATTATCCATAACACCTACCATTGATTGGTAGAATTATCTTCATCCATTATTATCATTCAAATTTACAATTAATGGAATACATTATTGAAATTAGAAAATTTACTAAAAATAGGGACTAATAGATCACACCCAAATAACATAGAATATTGAGTGATATATTAAGAAATGACATAAGTGGAATGAATCTCTTACCGATAATCATCATACACAACTGATTGTGAAGTAATCAGAGCTCAAATGAATGAGTGGGATAAAATCAAAGGTTTACAAATTGGAGTATCTCATAACATGTTTTCTCATAGTCAAAAATTGAGAATTAGATGAAATGAGTGTTTCCCCCTTCAAAAAATAGATTGAGACTCACTCATGACATATATGAAATTCAAAACATAAATTCCATGAGTTTTTTTCCTTTAAGGAAAAACATGTTTCTATAGTGAATATGATTCAAATTTTGTATTTATTTCATATCCTATAACAAAAAATAATGGGGTATAGCAATATAAATTCACATCATGAATTGAATTTTCATTGTGAACTGAATTCACATAGTGAATTGGTCCTATAGCCCAAATCATGTCATCCCAACAAAATTCCATTAATATAACTAATTTTTTTCCTAATAGAACAATTACTAGGTCCTAATCCAAAATAATAACATTAAAAAGGTTCAACAGAATTTTAAATAACTCATACCTCATAGAAAAGTCATAATATTACATCATCTTCAGTGAATATTGTTCATGGCTACTACATTATATTAGTATGCTTTCTATCATGAACGAGTGGTTACATGATAACTTCTCCTTATTTCATATCAAATATCGTTTTAATTTTTTTAGAACCTTACACTTATATTTCATAAATAAAAAATTCCATTTGGTGAATTTATGACCATGGAATTACAACATTGTAATCATCCCAAATAAAATTTTCATTGAAATAATTAATTCTATAAAATTTAAAAACATATAAATTTTTATTATTTATATTTTCAATAAACTCATTACCTTTATTAATATTATAAGAATATAGTACACTTATAAACATTAATTACACATCCAAAAACCATCTTACATTTTGGAAATAATCATTTTCCTTACAAAATAACCATTATAAGTTTTCCCCTTTTTGAAAAGGATTTTATTTTCCAAATTTATTTGATACCATTATGATGAATGATTTACCTTTATGAAAATGGAATACCTATTTGTTAATGGGTTTACCCTTCTGTAAAATGTTTTCCCTTTCCATGAGAGTGGGTTACCATCTCAAAATCGATCTATAACCATACATTAATTGTATAAGTTTCAATTCTATAAAACCTATTAGAATATTTATTCACAACACCTATAAAAAAATTTCATCTCCCTAAAAATATTCTGAATTCAGTGTTATTATCAATATTAATTATACATAAAAAACTAAAAACATCACCCTTATCCACACAAACCCATCTTTATATCCTGATATATTATTCATATCCTCAATTAAATTGAAAAAATATCTCTATGGATCAACATTTTTAATATTAGTATTTATTGAAATATCTTATCACTAATATGGGATTCAAGCGTAAAATTTTGTGGACACTAGTATTCCTATTTTGTTAATCCCTCTATTAATTATCATATAAATGATGTTTCATAGAATGTGTAATGACTAATATGATCATGTTTAATTATTTTTTAGAGATATAACCTTTAATATAATTTTTATTACATTTCATTAAATTATCTATTCATAATATTCTGATGAATACTTCTATCTTATTATAAATATATCTTCATATTTTTTTCGAATTCATTATAAATTCGGTTTTGTAATAAATAAACATAAAAAAACTGGTCCAAGTTAGATAATAAATAAATATATGGATTTAATGATAATATTTTGTTGAATAAGGTCTCAGTAGCCCTTACAAATTAGAACATATTAACAAAAGTGCATGGTTGATTGTATCTCCACCCATTTTTATCTCATACACACTGTTAATTCCTTTTATCAATTATCAAAATAGTGTTTATTTTTCATTTCTATTTGGGAATATCTCTAAAAAATTATTATTTAGATACATTTATTTTAAAACTTTTTCTACAATGATGAAGCCTTCTATTTTATGGTTTTTTCTCATCCACTACAATCATATGAGCAGTTATACATTTTTCCCAATATGAAATAGATTACCACAATTCCTTCTCTGAATAGGGATTGCACAGATATAAATTTTAATTTATGATCATATAATTATTTATTATGAATATAAATCTATTTAAATCATAATACAAGTGTAAACCACTAAGAAAATTGTGTTTATGTGAATCAAAAATATAACATCATGTGATTTTAATTTCAAGCCTTCAATAATAGTTACTCATACATACATTATTTTATGTGATCTATCATTATAAAAATGGAAAAATACTCCATAAAAACTATAAATATTGATCAATATATTTTTTATGCAACATAGTGTAAAGAGAATTTTCAAAAAAATACATGGATTAATCATCATTCATTCCTCCAATGCAACCACAATAAAAATGAAATTTCTAATCTTCTTATTCTAAAAAAATTATCACTTCCACAAGGATGATTCTTTTTATTTTTAATTAAAATAACACAATATTAAAAAAATTACATTCTTTGCCACATATTAAATATTATTCTATAAATATTCAAATAAATTATGATTACTCCTATTTTAACTCATTTCATTGATTACATGAATATACTCTTGTTGATTATCTTTTCCACCACAAAGTCCAAACGAATGGAAAAGGGGAATAACTTAATAACAAAGAGAGTCATCCTTTGAAGAACATAAAAAATAGATAAAGGCATGAACAAGGAACCCATTAAGAAAGAGCCGTGCAAGTTTTCTTCTCGCCGCGCAAGTCACTTGCGCGCCACATATGGGTCGCGCAAGTCACTTGCGCCCCCTATTATTTTTTTCAAACGAGGTGCCCAGTGGACTATAAATCGCCCCCGTGGGGCCCCCATTTCAAGGACGAATTTTCCAAAACTCATATTCAAGCTATGGTCACCCAAGTCTTTGTCTGACGTCTTCTGAACACTTCTAAGGTAATTATTTACCTATAATGGAAGCTCTAAAGAGGAAGAATAAGGCCTAAAGTGTTATAACTCATCAATACTTGTGCGCCTAAGTGTCCAACCCTTAAGGGAAATGAAGACACTTGCGTTCCGCCTTTCCCTCTCAAGGAAACATGCGCGCCATCCTTCTGAAATCCTTTAGGGATGATACTAAGGGCTTGAGTTCAAAGTCGCCCAAGTATTACCCTATGGATATTTTGTTGCCCAAGGTGACTCATGTCGCGCAAGTATACTTGCACGCCCAGGAATTGCATGCTAGAACGATACTAGCGTGCCTCCTTCCTAGTCACCTCCTTTCCTCAAATCCACCTCTCCTTTTCAAGAAATAGCCTTCAAAACCCTATTCAAATCCATTTATGGCATGGTTCCTTTGTTGGATTCCTTACATGAATGGAATTATGTGAGAAACTCTCCCAAAAACTCATTACTTACAAGATTTTTGTCACCATGGTTAGGGGTTTCCTATATAACCCCATCCTTTGAGATGAGAAAATCCTTTGACCTGGTCTTCCTTCTCACAACTAATCCCCAGTCATAATTTCCTTTGATTTGGGCCTCCCTCTCAGGAGTAAGCCCCAAGTCTCAAGTCCCCTTAACCTGGGCTTCCTTCTCAGGAGTAAGCCCCATTCATAATTTCCTTTAACATTGGGCCTCCTTCTGTGGAATAAAACCCAATCATAAGTCCCTTTTAAATTGCGTCTCCTTCTCAGGAATAATTCTCATGTTAAAACTCCAAATATCCATAACTACAAATACCTTTATGGACCCTTCTTCTAGGCTTCTTTCCTAAAGTAAGTCCTAGTCTTCATTTACTTGGGCAACCATACATACATAAGCCCCACATCATTTCTCATAACTGCATCTTTCATGGAACCATCATCAAGTATATTGATACCTATTGTTTCTCACACCGATCATGAATCATGTGAGTTTAGAGTGTAAAAATAATCACGATATCTTTTCTTGGGCCATTAACCATGAATAAACCTCATATTTCTTTACCCGAATTAGGTGGACTTTGATCTATGACTTAAAAGTAGAGTACTTAGGAAGCCTTTATAAGGTTCAAGCCCATCTCTCATTAATTATTTTACTTTCTATATGAAATTAAACTATATCCTTCTAATTGAACTATGTGGGTTCTGATTCCTTTTTAATGAGGATACATAGGTAGCCCATCTACGGGTACGATCCCAACTATGAAATAATCCCTATATTTTTTGAATGACAATAAACATCAAGTTCCCCACTAAGTGGATTTAAAACCAATATAGTCATCACAATGACCAGGAGATTTCTATATAATATATTGAATTGTACCATTGACTAAGAGTCTTCAATACATATGGATGATTCTTTGTCAATGAAGAACCTCAAATACATATAAAAGATTCTCTAAATTCCATACATATCAATCATTGATTTCCTAGTCTAAAACTCATTTCATGCTTGGTGAATTAATAATTATTCGTGAACATAACTTAAATCTATAATAGAGTCCCGTAGTATGAAATAATTCCCCCCAAAAAGGTGTGATGAGCCTGACCTCTCATCCTCTTGACCAATGAAAATTCTTAAGCCTCATCGTTTCATAAATAATGAGAACCTACATTTTAAAGTAGGTCCAAATGGATATAGAATCATTGGATGTTTCCGGTTCTACAAATTAACCCATTAGAAATAGATTGGAAGGTTTTAACCTTAAACAAACAAGGTCATCCCCATTTATAGAGGAAACAAAAATTGTGAACCCGACATGAATCCTTATCAAAGTTAAATGATGTTTTACTTATTTGTTAGGTCCCTATTAAACTCAATATGAGGAAAAAAAGTAATAAAACACATATGTGTTCATCCAAAAGATATAGTCTGGACAAACCTATCTTGATTATGTCTACTATATCAAACAGACACTCTTTTCCAAGATCTCTCTGCAATACCAAATGGCTTCTTTAAGGATCACACCTGTGAATGCCTCGACCACTACTCCTACTGGATCCTCGTCCGCTCTGAGGATGACATCACCTACTCAACATATTCAACGTTGGGTCTCGAATCCATTGGTGAGGGAAGACCGTCAACACGGTACCATCCCAACTCTGGAGGCCACTCGACAAGCCCTCTAATTTAACAACTCACCCTGGTTGTCCGGACAACGATGACCAATGGTCATGAAGCAGGTGGTGCCAACCACCGTCTCCAACCATTTCGTGTCATTATCCATGGAAAATAACAACCAGTCCCTCCCATATTACAGGGAGGTGAATAAAGAGGTCACTCAAGGCCTTAGTTCAAGAAGACAAGAGTCCTTCCTGAGGAATCCCAACAATAATTTTCGCCAGAATCATGCGGTAGTGCACCCTAAACATGATGAGGGTATCACCTCTAGATGTTCAGCTCAGGTCACTCAGACTCGAGAACGCAAGATAAACCGTCAGAGGAGAAATTTGGCCAACATGGAGAAGGTTCTTACCTTTTCCTCCTCCAGAGAAGTCCATAAAACTATAACTTTATGGTAAGAAACAAGCTGACACACACACCCATCCATTCTAATCCTGCTGTCCAGCAGACTCATCTGGCAGCAACCCAGCAATCCCACCAGGCAATTCCGGCAGAGTACTATAGGCAGACACATACATCTATTTACACTCATCAATTCTACCAGTAGTATCGTCATCCAGTCTGGAAAGAAGTTCCATCAATCATATTTGGTGGAGAACAATCAGCAGAAACATACACCTGCGATTCCTCAAGCTAACCAATAGTCTCGTTTGGTAGCACCCGGAGATGTCAACTAGGAAGCTCCAATTACAAATAGAAGGCAGACACAACTTTCTGCCCCCACACATGAGTACTGTCAGAATTCAATGACAGGAAAAGGAGGACAAGAGCAGGAACACTCACCTAATCCAAACACATAATGGACATATATTCCTGTTCCGGTAGCCGAAGTCACCAAGCACATTCTGAAAATGGTGAAAGAGCAGAAGCAAATCCCTTCCCATATTCTGGGTACTTGCCAGAATATTATAATAGCTTCAGCAAGATCACAGGGAAATAATCAAAAATCTATCCCTATTAGTGGAGTGACTCATTAAAAAGTCACTCCGGAGCAGATACACACCACTATTCCAGTCCAGGTGAGTTGTGGGGCATACTCCCCCATGTCATACGGACAATCAACTCGGACACATACACCAGATTTAAATAGAGATAATCAGCCTAACCTGACCATTTCTTCTAAGCAGGCACATACACCTGCCCATAATAACCACTTTCGTGAACAAGTGGTTTCCAAAGTACGTAAGAAGAGGTCCACGAAAAAGACCCATCCAGCATAGTTGAAAAATCAAGAGCCAATCTGCAACAAGGCCTTGGTCAATTCTAGAGTTCTTGAAGCCCTCAGACAATTGTATGTTGCAACTCAAGATTCTACTCTCTCATTTCCAGATTTTGGAAGTAACAATAATAATTCTAAAGGTCTTCATCATACACTTCCTCATGAAGGCTTACTTCATGACAATTCGACCAATCCGCACGGACTTCCGTGGTTCCTTTATTGGCCCCCACCCTAGCTTCCACTGGAGAAGTATTTGGGGGGCCCGAAATATCCTGAAAAAGGGTTGGATTGGAGGATTGGAAATGGATCATCTTTGAACATCTGGACCAATCCCTGGCTTATCGATAAGGATGGTTTGCGGGCCACATCCCCCGCCCAACCAGGTCTTGAAGACACCACTGTCAACTACCTCTTTTCATACCAGGGCCCGGGATGGTGTGTGGAAAAGATCTAGGAATGGTTTAATTAAAGAGACAAAAGAATTTTTCTGAGCATCCCCTGGGTACCTAATGCAGGCCCCGACCATATTTTTTGGACCAATGATTCTTTAGGCGAGTACATAGTGAGATCTGGGTACAGACTGGCTCTTGGCATTCACTCTCGCGACCGTGATGAGGGACCATGGAAAGCGCATTGGAAGCTCAACTTCCCCAAAAAAATACGTCAATTTTGGTGGCAGGTGTGCACATGCACCCTCCCTACCATGAGCCTCCTTGTTTACCGACATATGGCCAGTGTTGAATCCTTCCCTTTCTGCCTGAATATTTCAGAAACTCTTTACCACGCCATCATTCACTTCCCAAGAGCCAAAGAAATTTGGAATAAATGGGGACTGACTTCAGATGCTTCACTGAACATTTCCTTTGACCTCCCCGATCTTCTGATGCGCTGGTGTTCCTCTCTTTCATCTTCTAATGCAAGATCTCGTTACACCCTGGCCTGGATCATTTGGGTTCGACGTAACGACTCGGTTATCCACCATGTTTATCAGCCTCCCGAGTTCTGGATTGAACGATCCACTTCATGGATTGAGGGCTGGAAGGACCGCAAAGGACACTTTATGCCAGGAATTACCCCCTCCTGTTCCCCTCATTGGACCCCCCAATGTAAGGGAGTATTAAGCTTAACGTGGACACTTATCTCCCCAAGGATGGGTATGTTTCTCTCGGCCTCCTGGCTCGAAATCATCTGCGGTAGATCATTACAGCAAAATATGAACCACATCATGCCTTCTGGGAACCTGCAGTTGCTGAGGCCTATTCCATACTTGTAGGGATGATGCTCGCTATGGAACGTGGATGGGCTGATATCATCATCGAGTCTGAATTCCATTCTTTTATCAATGCTATTAACCACAATGACGCCAGACTCCAGGCCTTTGGCTTCATCTTCAAGAGAATTGGATCACTGCGCCAAGGATTCTCTTACTGCACCTTCTCCTTTACCAAAAGGGAAGGAAATAATGCGGCCCATCAGCTGGCGGCCTCAGGCCCCTTCGATGTCAACCATCTATGGCTGGACAATTTCCCTTCTTGGCTCTGCTTATCTATGACTGCTGATATTCATCATTAATATTATCATTCCTTCTTTTCAAAAAAAATCTTAAAATGAGAGCCACGATAACCCTCTGCGTGGCTAGAAGACCAAGGAGAAAGAGGTTTCATCTTTTGCTGTAACCCACCATAGTGGTCCTCCCCGTGATGATTAATTTAACTACGAAAGTCCTCTCCAAAGTTGTAATTCACTTTGCCTAGAAAATTATTCAATGGACAATGTAGTAATGAGAAAGCCCTCTTATCTTGAGGCACTTGAAAATTCAAAGCCAGTCATGTCGGATGCCTTACCACTATCTGGGGAAATACTTTCTCAATTAGAAGACAACTCGGGATTTAGTTCATTCTCCGAACCACCCCTGGGTCATTCATCTTCTAATTTGACAAATTAATTCTCTACCAATCTTATTGAATCTGATGAATCAACAAAGAAGCACTATATTTGGTCCAACCAGGTTGGAGAATCTTCATCAAATGACAAAGAAGAAGTGCTGAATATGAGAAAACAACTGGAGAAAAGTGAAATACCAGTCATGTTTTGGCCTTTGGCTGACTCTCAGTATGATATTCGAGAAACATTGACAGAAGATGGTATTCACGATATTCATCTCAACATATGGAAAACTCTTTTTCACTAAAAAGAGAAAATATTATCTTATGATGAATATCAAAATCATGTCAAGATAATATAAGCGTTACAATGCCAAATCGACTTGGCATCTCTCTCAGTTTCCCGACACCCAAATGTTGAAAAGCAGCAGAGATCCCTTCAGCGTTCATGCCTTGGTGAATTAAAAAGGTTGAACCAATTAATGACCAATTCCCCATCTAGTATTCATATCAGGGGATGGGGTGTTCAAGAAGAATTTCATTTTACTGTGATCTCCAATCAACAAATCCAGCCGAAAGTGGTCTCATGCAATGTTATTGCCCATGGATAGCCAAATTTAACTAGTTTTGTGCGTAATCAAAGACTTGACCAAGAACATGCCTCAATTAGTTCTTCCCAAAGTCAGGTATATAAAGAACACGTTGTCGAATTAATCTTTCATCAAGAAAATGAGAATATCGAACATGCTTCTCGTTTAGAGCATGCACATCATTAGGTGAAAAAAGTGTCAAAAATAATCCAACAGTCATTTGAGCCAAGTGACTTGAGTGGATGACGGATTATGCATCTGGACAATTTCCAGACTAAAGTCCACAAAATCAGGAGAGATTTTAAGAAATTTTCAGATGTAGTAGCTCAAGAGCCACCTCAGCTTTCCAAATTGGGGACTATTTTAATCTAACCCTCAGGATCAACAGATAGTATTCGAGGAGTTTAAAAGAAAAAATAGGGACAACCACAATCCACCGGATAGGGGAATTTTTCAAATTCCCAATCTCTTCCTCATCGAAAGTCAGTCTTCTCTCAATTAGGGAAGAAGCCACAAGAGGAACACATGGCCGAATTATCAGAAGATTCCCTCTAAATTATGGTTCATCAAGAAGTTCTTGAGGGATCACCAAAACCAAAGGCAATGTCTCATAAAGGACATGGAAGAAGACAATATCATAGAAGCACTAATAGAAGGGATGCAAGGCATTATACATCGATAAATGTCATCAATGCTGCTGTCACTAATCCCCCAGAACATGAGGCTCACTCAGAGGAATCAGATGAAGAAGTTCATATTCAAGAAGCTATACATAGAGAAACCAATGAAGGAGGCGTGCATACTAGAAGACATAAGGTTGCCCATGGGAATGACATTATTTTGGGTAATTCCCTTCTATACTCCAAAAAGGCACATGCCAAGGAAAAGGGTAAAAGTCAGGTTATATTCCACCCTACCTCTAGAGAAGGCCAATCAATATCATTAAAGGAAAGGTTTGCACAACAAGAAGAACAAATGAAGGAATTAAGGAGGTTAAATGCAGAACTACTTCAAGTTAGTCTTCCTCTTAATCATGATAGAGTTTATCAATCAAGGGAATTTGTTGCAGCTATTGGGATGGATCAAGAATATACCCCTTTACAAGTACACCCTCAAAGGTCCAATCCTATGGGTCATTCATGACAACAACCGGTAATTCTACCATCAGTGGTAGTACCAGTCACCACACTTGTCCAAACTCCAGTTATTGCACCTGCTCAGGCCCAAGATCAAATAGATGTTTCTAAAAAATTAATGACTACCATTGAGTCATTAACATCTCGGTTGGAAGTTATGAAAGTAAAGAATGTACAAGTTCAAACAGAAAAGAGAGCTTACCCTGAATGGGTAGATTCAATCCCCCCCCATCAAATTTTACGAATATCACATTCCTAATTTTTAATGGTTCGGGAGATCCAGAACAACACTTAACACATTATGTTTTTTATTTTGATCCTATGATGGGAACTCCTCAACAACAAGAAGCAGTTTAGCTCAGTTGTTTTGTGTAGTCATTATAAGGACCTACTTTTGTCTGCTATACAAGTTTGCAATCACGGTCAATTACTGGGTGGGAAGATCTCCGTCAAAGATTTATTCTTCAAATTTAGATCAACGTTCCCAAAGACAAAAGTTTTTTATCTTACCAATTGTAAGCAAAGGGAAAATGAAAGGGTTTTAGATTTCATTGTTCGCTGGAAGGGATTAACATATTCCTTAAGTTTAGCACTCCCTCAGGAATAATTGTTGCCAATATGTGTGGCAAATCTGTGTGATGAATTACGCACACCGTTGATCCCTGTGAAATATGTAGGAGGGTTTCAAGACCTTACTTAAATCGCTCAGCAGATAGAAGATTCTCTTACAAATACTAAGGCTAAAAATCGTGTAATTCCATCAGTTCCAAGAAGGAGAATAGGGAAAGCAGAGACTGTTATAGTTACACTTAAACAAGAAACTGTGCCTACTTCCACTTCAAAACGTTCATCATATCGAAGGGCTCCACCTCCTGACCATAAAAAACAATGGACACCTCGTCCAGATGAAAAAAAAGATCAAAGGTGGAAACAGTTTGAAGATTTGAAGAAAAAAGTTTATTCTTTCCGGAATGAACAAGTTCCTAGCTACTTCATCTCAGCTCTGGAAAACAATCTGGTTCAGTTGAAAAAGGACCAAAAGGCTAAACAAGGAAGAAGATGAAGACCTCCCCAACTATTTCTCGTTTCATAAGATGTTGGGGAATCCCATTCAGGAGTGTTTTGTCTTCATAGACCACCTGCAAAATATGGCAGACTCTGGAAAGGTAAAGTTGAAAGGTTCTTCATCCCAGGTAGCACGTGTTACTTCTACTAATCCAGAGTAAGAAGGTGATTTCCATGAAGTCAAAAGTAAAAATGAGCATAAATATGATGATTGGATGGTCATGAAAACGATCAATCAAACTCATGCCATTTTATAAACACAATTGAATAAACCAGTTGTGTCTTCTGCTATGAATTCCATAGAAAAACCCCCTTCATCAGAAGGAAAATCCTCAAACATGCGGCATAATTTGAAGAAATAAGAGCATTCAGAAGAAGACGAGATCATGTCAAAGCCTAAGTTGTCTTTGAGTCTGGAATATTTTATATAGTTTTCTTAAAAAGCATGGGAATCACCCCACCAAACGCCACATACTGAACTGGTTAGTCAAGTAGAATCTTCATCAGATGAAGAATTGATCATTGGTTCTGTTAACATGATTCATTTAACATATCCTTATACTAATGACAGTTTTGATTATGAAGAGACTAAGTTCCCTATATCTAATAGAGGAATTAGAGGAAGAGACAGAGGTCTGGGATACAGGAGAGGACATGGATATTCTAGAAGCCACTATTTCAATCCTACCCCTTATAGAACTGTATATGCGGAATAAACTCGTGGAAAAGTCCTTCAGAGAGCTCAAAAACAACAAGAAAGTTCTTCCAAACATGGTAGATTCTTTCCTGATGCAGTTATTTTGGAAGACCGGTTAGAGGTAACACCTTTTTCTTCTCAACAAATAGATAGACCTAGTCGGTCTAATTTACAGAATCCAGGAGTGTTTCTAACTCCTACCCCGATACGAGATGCATCTACTGCCAAATCATCAACTTCCAGGGTACCTGAAAAACCACATTTTCTTGATGGGAAATGCAGACCTTTGGACCAAAAGTATGATGTCTTGAAACATTTGGCCCAAGTACCAGAAAAGTTATCAATTCTGGATGCCTTGAATCTATCAAAATATCTTCGAGAGGCACTTATTGAGGCGTTGTCAAGTCCTCAAGAATTATAAAATGAAATTGTTGTGGTTGAAGTCTACCATATAGAAAATGATCCTACAAAATTCCATGAAGTGATATCTTTTACAGATGAAGATGAAGATGATGTTGTACATGGAAATATCAGACCTTTGTATCTATCTGGAAAAGTCAATGATATAGACATCCGATGAGCTTTCATTGATAATGGCTCAAGAGTCAATCTTATTCCTATTCCTACACTTCGTCGATTGGGCCTCACCAAATCTGATTTATCTTCTTCTACTTTAATGTTTCAATGATATGATAAGAATGAACAAGAACCTCTGTGCGAGATTACACTCCGAATTTAGTTTGGAGACCTTGTATCTAATTCAGATTTCATGGTTGTTCATCAAGACACAACCTTAAACATTTTTCTTGGAAGACCTTGGATACATCAACATGCGGCCGTACCTTCATCATACCATCAATGTCTCAAATATTGTCTCAATGGTCAAATTGGGAAATTGTATGGTGAAAAATCCCCACTAAAAACATGTGAATATCAATAAATTGAAGTAGAATTTTATCACATGGAGGGAAAGGAAAAATCCATGGCAAATAAGGTTACCAAGATTAATGCTCCATGTGGTTTGGAAAAGATTCCAATAAAATCATTAATACATGTGAGTACAGATTATGTATTGCCTATCAGTCAAATTTACAGGATAGACCTAAATCCAAACACTCTTATGGAAACTTCCATAATGTCAGTTATGACAATCAAGCCAGACAACATGGGAGAAATTGTTGATTCACCAAGCAATTATGAAATCTTAGATAAATATGTCTTTATTTCATCTACTGAAATCCATAAATTCTATACTTCATCAACCAGATCAAAAGAAGTTATAGAAATATGAGAGGAAAATAATGATGTTGATTCTCAACCCATCATCTTCTCTCAATCGCCCCAGAAACACCCTTCATTATCAATAGGGTGAGAAATGGCAACCTCTTCTCCAAGATGTTCAAATTTTTACTTCTCCCCTAACCATAGAAGTTATTCTTCATCATCTACTATGAAAGTAGAAACAGAGGAAGTAAAACATATTGAAGAATAAGAGGAAGATCTTAGAGATTCTCCTCCATCATTTGAAGAGGGTATCTCTACCACTATGGATGAACTTTGAGAAATAAATCTGGGTACAAAAGAAGATCCACGCCCCACTTTAATTAGTGTGACCATGTCTCTTGAAGAGCAAGAAATGTATACTTCATTTTTAAAGAAAAATCGAGATGTATTTGCTTGGAATTATACAGAAATTCCAGGTCTTGATCCCGATGTTGCCACTCCTCATTTGGGTTTTCCAGAAGAACAATGAGGATTCTGGCAAGCCGCAAGAAGAACACACCCAACTTATGCCTCCAAAATTGAAGCTGAAGTTGATAATATTATCAAGGCTAACTTCATCAGAGAAGTTCAATATCCCAAATGGATGGCTAATATTGTCCCTGTGAAAAAGAAGAATGAAAAAATTAGAGTTTTCATTGACTTCAAAGATCTTAATCGGCATTGTCCCAAGGATGATTTTCCAGTTCCGATCACAGAACTCTTAATTGATGCAAAAACTGGCTATGAATAAATTTCCTTCATGGATGGATATTATGGGTATAATCAAATCTGAATGGCTCTAGAAGATGAAGAATCTATAAACTTTATAGCCCCCCAAGGTGTGTTTTATTATCGGGTAATTCCCTTTGGCTTGAAGAATACAGGTGCAACGTATCAACGTGCCATGCACTATATCTTAAAACCCTTTTTAGGAAAATTTGTTGAATGTTATGTGGATGATTTGGTGGTTAAATACAAACAAAATTCTGATCACTTGGCCGATCTAGAAATCATATTCAACAAACTTCGACAACACAATTTGAAGATGAACCCCTTTAAATGTGCTTTTGGGGTAACCTCAGGAATATTTCTTGGATTTGTTGTATGCCATCGCGGTATCAAAGTTGACCCTGAGAATAAAAAATCAATCCTTGGTATGTCACCTCCTCTAAATTTGAAATAATTAAGAGTACTTCAAGAAAACTTGGCCTATATTTGGCGTTTCATTACCAATTTAGAAGGCAAGTGTTTACCCTTCACCAAATTAATGAAGAACAGAGTCATCTACCAGTGGACTGAAGATTTCCAAGAGTCATTTGAATCCGTTATGAAATATCTCTAGAGTCCACCGGTATTAATGCCACCTGTTGAAGGGAGACCACTTATTCTCTATGTGACAGCTTTAGAGCGATCATTGGGTGCCTTCCTTGCAGAAAAGAATGATGCTAGGAATGAAAACATCCTTTAATATCTCAGTCAGACTATGCTTGAGGTAGAAACTCCATATTCACCTAGTGAAAAGTGCTTCCTAGCATTAATCTTTGCAGTTCAAAAAATGAGACACTACTTGTAACATCATGAGGTCCAATTGGTATCTCGCAATAACCCGCTCAAATTTATCCTTCGTTGCCCAATTTTTATAGGACGTCTGGAATGGTGGGCAATTATTTTGCCGTTGTTTGATATCCAGTATGTGTCTCAAAAGACAATAAAGGGCCAAGCTCTTGCCGATTTCCTGGCTAAACACCCATATGTAGAAAATAAATCTTTAAATATTGAATTTTTGGATGAGGAAGTCTTCTATATTCAAGATAATCCTCAACCATGGGAAATATACTTTGATGGTGCCTCCAGAAGTCCAATATGGAAGAAAATGGGAGATCCTAAATTCAACAAAGTTGGGTTAGGAATCGTGATTATTTCCCCAGAAAAGGCAGTGCTACCCTATTGCTTCTTATTGTTGGAAGGTGGTACAAACAATGAATTAGAATATCAAGCTCTCATCGCAGGCTTGGAATTGGCGCTTCAGGAACAGGTGAATCACTTTAAAGTGAAAGTTGATTCATATTTAGCAAACAAACAAATCAATGGAGATTATTCCATCATAAAGGAATATTTAATCCCTTTGTGTGATTACGTCAGAGAGTTAATGGAGGAATTTCCTTCGGAACTGACATTTTCTTATGTCCCGTGATCACAAAATGGCCAAGCTGATGCATTGGCTAATGTAGCCACAACCCTGGAAGATCCAAACCGGGATGAAACAATCATCAGTATTTCCCACCTTCATGTAGTTTCACCTTTTGTTCAAATCAGAACATAGGAAATCAATAAAATCAGTCCCATTTCTGAACCATATGGTCATACTACAGGATGGATGACACCTATCAGGGAATACCTTCAAAATGGAACACTCACACTTGATAGAGCCGGGAAAGAACAAGTCCGACGGCGTGTGGCCAATTTTACTCTTTACGATTTCCCAGATCACCAAAAAATTCTCTACAAGTGAGGTTTTGATGGAATTCTCTTTAGATGTATTGATGGTGAAGAGACAATGGCTGTCATGAGGGAAGTTCATGTAGGAGTTTTTGGTGCTCACCAATCTGGACATAGACTTTCTGGTCAAATTTGAAGGTTTGAATACTTATGGCCTTCAATGGTGTAAGATTGTGTTGATTTCACTATGAAGTGTCATTCTTTCCAAGAATGGTCCAAATTTATTCATCAACCCCCAGAGTTGCTTCATACAGCTAAATACTCGTGGCCATTTTCCACATGGGGAATGGATGCAGTAGGACCTTATCCTCCGGCTACATCCAAGCAGTTTAAGTATATTCTTACTGCTAATGACTTTTTTTCCAAATGGGTAGAGGAAATACCTCTCAAAGAAGTTAGTTCTAAAGGCATTGTTAGCTTCATCAAGTCTAACATCATTACCAGATTTGGTGTCCCTCATACCATATTAACAGACAATGACACCAACTTCTATTCATCTGAGGTGATAAAGTTGTATCAAGAATACAACATCAAATCCAACCATTCATCTTGATATCATACAGTGGACAATGGAAAAATAGAGGACTTCAATAAGGCTCTTTCAAACATACTGCAAAATATGGTGCATAAAGATAATAAATCATGGACTGATAAACTTTTTCATGCTTTATGGTCTTATCAGACCACCACCCGCACTGCAACACGATCAACTCCATATTCATTGGTATATGGAATAGAATCATTTTTTACCATTGCGGTTCAATTACCTTCACTCAGAGTATCCATTTGTGGTCAGTCATCCATATATGAGAAATCTTAGAAGCGATTTGATGAATTGGAATGATTAGATGAAAAAAATTGTGCACCCTACACCACTTGGAAGTCTATTAGAATCGAATAGCACATGCATTCAATTAAAAATTTCATCTTCATTAATTCATTCAAGGATAATTGGTATTGGTCCTCATAACTCCAATGATACCAGGAAAGAAACCTCTAAAGCTTGAGCCAAAGTGGGAAGGACCTTACTCAATACATAGGGTATACTAAAATGGAGCTTATTATTTAATTTCAATGGATGGATAACTCATTACAACTCCAAACAATGATAGATTCTTGATGTAGTATTTTGTGTAACACAAATAAACCCTATAGTCCTCACTACAAGACTTTAAACTACACGGTCCCTATTGTCCTTGCTGTAGGAAATTAAACTGCATAGTTCCCTCCATCCTCCAACATGATGTTAAACTGTGTCCCCCTTTATTGTCCTGCATGGCATTAAACTATAAATAGTACCTTATACATCCTACATGACGTTAAACTATGTATATGTCCTGAAAGATGTTAAACTGCACAACAATACATCCTAGCTACATGATGCTAAACTGTACAACACCCTTTGTCCCACATGACATTAAACTGTGCATCATTAGGGTTATTGCTACCTCTTGTTTCTCACACTGAGCATGACTCATGTGAGCTTAGAGTAAGCTTCGACCATAACAACATCTCTGGGCCGCTAAACACACGTAAGTCCCAACACCATCTTCGGGTCGTTGTCCCCAAGTCCAACTCGATCACCAATTCTTTCTCAATCAAACTACGTGGACTTTGATCCTTACCTTCTTGGCTGGGTATGTAGGCAACCTCCTGAGGTTCAAGCCCAAAACCAATATCTTCACATCGGTTCACCTCCATCTCATATGATGTTGATCCGTGAATTCCCCCTGAAACCAATATCTTCACATTGGTTCACCATCGTCCTTGCTACATGACATTAAACTGTGCAGCACCATCGTCCTTACTACATGACATTAAACTGTGCAACACCATTGTCCTTGCTATATGACGTTAAACTATGCAGCACCAGTCCATGCATATGACCTTAAACTATTCACACTTTTGTCCTGTATGACAATCAACTACAACAGTCTCTGACACCCTCACCAGAGAGGGAATCATTATTGACATTAATCTCCAATCATGTCATATTCCAAGGACTACGTGCATACATGGAAATTCGCGAACCTTTAATCTTGGGTCCAACCATCATTTCACTAATGTTCTCTTTCACCCTTCACATGTAAGAACCAAATCTATATAGAGGGTATTTTAAGAACTATGTATGGCTTGATTCCCATCTTTATGGGATACGTAGGAACATTCGAGCATCCCTCGAATCCAGACCCAAGTCTTTGGGCCTAACCCCAAACTCCACTTTCCATCCCTTGGCTGAAAAGTCCTCCTGTGAGCACATAAATGTTGTATGAAAACCCTGGTCTTTATTCACATTAGGTTTATAACAAACAAAAAATGTGTCTCCCTCATTATGGTTTGAGCTCTATGACCCTAAACTAAGATTTCCTACTCTCTTATCGCACATGATGTTAAACTGTATTTCAAGAACTACGTATGGATTTATTCTCATCCTAATGAGATATGTAGGGATGTCTAGCATCTCAATTCAGGAACCAGCCACAACATGATTAAGGTCAACATTAGAATATATATATCCTTCATGCATTGGACAATACCCATTTTTATTTGTCATACTCATAACCCTAAATGCTTCAGGATCTCCATAACCCATTTTTTGACTTTTGGTCAAAAAATTTCTGATACCCGAGAATTATTTTTCTTGACTATGTAGCATATTCCCTCAGCCGGCCTTGTATAAATATTCTACATAACAGACCTGTCAGCCAAAAGATACTATTATTTGACTATAAATCCAATTCCCTTAGGTGGCCCTGCATAATTCAACCCCCTAATGGGTTTGTCAAATATTGGTTACTTCATTCTTGGGGGGGAAACCCCATTTGTCTTTATTGGTCTTAACAATGATATATAGGGATCCGAAAAAACAACCATCCTTAACATATTTGTCCCATACTCTTTTTCATGATCTGAATGTATTCAAGTCTATGGTTTATATTTCCATTCCCTACATTTGGTCCAGACCTTCAAAAAAGTGACATTCATCCAATTCTTTGAAAATATTGATTGGGAATATCCTTTCCATATTCAAGTACCTCTCTCCATACAACAGAATCTATGCTTTGGGAAATTTGAATGTCCACAAACTTTCACCAGCTTTTATCAATAGAAAAGTAAAATTTCCGAGAGTTATTTTTCCTGAATACACAGCATGTGTCCTTAGGTGGCCTTGCATAAGTAGTCTACATAATGGAACTATCAGCCAAAAGATGCTATTATTTGACTATGCATCCAATGCCCTTAAGTGGCCATGCATAATCCAACCCCCTAATGGGTTTCCCAAATAGTGGTAACTTCACTCTTAGGAAATAATTACTCTAATGCATTTTATCCCACTTTTTATATCATCCCACAGATTAAAAATTTCTTAAGTCATAGTTTAAATGTTTCCCCCCATACTTGAATGTGGTAATATGTTTTCAAACAAACTATCAAGGAATTGAGTCAATTTTAATCCCTTCGATCAAAGCTATTCGACCTTAAACAATAACCTTTTTATGTCTGACATGCATGACATTGAACTGCCAACAAGTGACATGGTACAAATTAAATTGGGAACCTGTAAAAGGAACTCTGAACAAAGTCGAGTCCCAGTTCACTAAACGTACATTTTGTATGATTTAGGTAATATTAAGCAACAAAATATGCAATGTTTTTGGGGTTTTTTGTATAATCCTACCAAAAATCAAACTATTCTTACTAGGCCCATTGGCTTAGGTAAAAAATTAATTAAGTAATTAGAAAGAGAGTGTAGGTACAAATAATTGAAGATGAAATGTATTTTTCATTGATGCAAAAGATTAGAAGAACATCCATAGATTGGAGTATCTTCTCCTTTTCAAAAATTACAAGAGGCTTTACACATACCTTTTCATTTGATTTAGGGCATCCCGATCTTCATCAAAAGCCACTTGAATTTCATTCACTCGACCAGCTTCACTATTTTTAGCTTGATGGAGTGCTTTCTTGGCATTTAAGATGGCTTTCATACCATCCGTTTGGACTCCTTCCAATGAATTGTTAAGCTGGTCAAGTTCCCCAGTGACGACATCTAGCTATTTCTAAAGGTGCATCTGCTAGACCACTTTATCCTTGATCCTATGCTTCAGCTCCTTCATCTTTGTAGCATGATCAGCCTTAGCTTGGGACACTGCAGCCTCGAATTCTCCGATATTGGTTAGAAGCCTCGCTCTGGTCCGATCTTGATGGCACTTTTTCTCCTTCTCCCTCCTTAAGATGACTTGTTTCACCACGATATGGATCTCTTGATATCCAAAACCGCCAAGTCCCGGCCTGATGAACAAGGATGATAGTCGCGGTATCTTAGAAGAAATCTCTTTAAGAGGCACTTTAGTTATGATCTTCTATATATTCGTCCATGCTTTGCGACATGAGAATTGGAGTGCCTTTTGTACCTCTGGGTCTGATTCAGCATCACTATCACATGGGGGAATATAGTCTGGGATTAATTCACTTAAGGAAGTTCCCTGTTCTGCTCCTTCCCCCCTTACCCTTGGTACTTCACCTTCTACTCCTGTTGGGGCCGAGGATAAGGCTTCACCTTTGGATCTAGCCACTGAAGTTGATGGACCTGCACACTCAATTGAAATCTTTGGTTAGTTTTGAAGGATAAAAAAGTTGATTAGCTATCTTGAAAATTAAGTAGAACTACAAATATTATCATCTTTTACCCAAAGATAGATCTGTATCATGAGAAGGCTTCTCCCTATCATTCCTCACTTCAAAAATATTTTTAGGACGAGTTTCAGGAAGCTCTGCCCAGTTAATCTCCACTTGAGCTAGTGTCTCTGCAATGATAGGGTTGTCTCTACCCCCTTCAGGTATTGGAAGATCAACAACTTGCTCAGAAGGAACTTCACATTTAAACCAATCATTGTCAGAGATGTAATAATTTTTTTAACAGGATGAAGGATAACACTCACGTCCAAAATCTTCTAAATCACATGGTAATTTAACATGATCTAAAATTTATTAAAAAGATGCTCCAAGTTTCGTCATTTCATCCAGTGATATCCCATATTCCTGGTTTGTCTTACTAGTGGAAGCTTTTGACATGTCTTCTTGGCGATCCTCCTTCTGCGACCTCTGACCCCGGATATCTTCCTTAGAGAAAATTGCATAGTTAGTTGCAGTGGTCTCCAAATGTTCTGGTGCAGGTGTTGAACCTAAAGAATCACAGAATGTAAGTCAGTTGATGTTTTCATTCAACGTTATATGAAGTATTGTTAATTTACCAGAAGAAATCTCTTCTCTCCTTTCAGCAGTAACATGATAAGTACTGGGAACAGACTCTGGCTCTTTGTCTCTCCTCATTTCTTCAAGAGCAACCAAGTCAGCAAGAATTTGTGACTGTTCACCAGCACCCTCCGTTGTCCTCATAGGAGGGTTAGTCCTCTCCCTCAAAGGCGAAATCTAATAAGCCCCTGTAATCCCAAGAATTATGAGCAACCTTTTCATGAGTTAGGATTCATGACTATCCGAAGGACTTACCACTACTGATGAAGCATTTGGCTTTGGTCTTCTTCCTTCGATGTTTTTTCTTCTTGGACTTTTGGGGTGTGTTGACATCGTCACCTCCAAATACAAGTATTGGAGAGTGAAAATCCCTGTTTAACTACTCATCTATGGCTTGTTGTCCTGGAGATACCTCAACCGACTCGCGAGGAGATTCAGTGGCTCCATGAGCGGTGCCACCAAGGCTATACCGCGGTGAAGGGACCTCAATAGTTCCTTCCTTAACAAGATGTAGGATGAAGAAGGAAATTTCCTTGAGTAATAGAGATTTTACTGAAATCAAGTGGCAAATCAAATAAGGAAAGAAAATTAGAATCTTCAGTAGCCACATAATTGTGCCACTCCTCATCTACCGAAGCACCAATCCCATCAGCAGTGACACGATCCATCATTTCCTTCACCCGCTTGGTGATAATAATGAAATCATCAGTGGCATATATGTGCATTTCCAGCTCTCTGATGTAAGCACACACTTCATCGGGTTTATCCTCGAAGCGGATATCAGTAGAAGCCCAGATATTCCCCACTCCAGGGATATGTATCCCTTTGCATAAATCCATCCTGGCAGTTTCAGCATCACAATGTAAACTCCTCCATGTCTGGACAGCCTCTGGTCATAAATATTCAGAATGTGCACCAGAAGGTCGCGAGGAGGGTCCTACAATCTGAGACTTCAACTTCTTCCCAGATCTAGAAATAATAGATAAAGGATAAGAAAATGAAACTTGTTTCTCTATAAAATAATGGCGAATAAATTTACTCAATGATATAACTCACCATGAGTCGATAGAGTAGGTCTCTTGACTCAGGTAGGAGGATTATATCTGGCACGAGGCCATTTTGACGCATGTCACGCCTCATCATCCCCATCCTGGGAATCCAGTGAAGAACTCGGTGAATCAGCACTGGGTGAGGAAGAGTCACCTTCAAGATGAAAGGTTTTTTCCTAACACTTCTCTTTTTACTCCCCACCCAGTAGACATGATGATTCAATACCCCTGCCAGGTATGATGCTACCCAGTTCTTGACATACCATGCAGTCAATTGACTCGTTGCTCCAACAACTGGTAGATCAAACACTGCCCTAGTCTTCTCTATAGCTATCAGCAACCATAGTTGTCGGGAAACCATTGGATACTGCTCTGACTTGACAAGCACAAGAGGGGATACAACAATCTGCTGCAAAACACTTGAATTGGCGTGCAGATCTATATAGAGCATAGGCCTCGCATATAATCTCTCTGTTAATTCTGGTGGCCAATACACCATCTCTGCAAGCCAGCATATATGACCTAAATTCCAGGATAGTAGTTCCATAATTAACAAACTGACCGATTGGAGGGTTTCCATAAGGAAAGAAATAAAATTCCTTGAAAATGCTCAGCCTCACCTTCAGATCATAAGGATTAAGGTACAATGGAGAAATTCCGAAAAATTCCTGCACCGATGGCCTAAAAGAACTTCCAGGAACCTGTACTCCACTCTTTACAGCGTATGTCCTGAAGTGAGTAGCGGTCCATCCCCACAAAACATGGAATGGTCCCACTATTCTCAAAGGAGACTTACCCATATAGACATGGAGTAAGCTCGTGTGAATCTTCGCCAAAATCGGGGTGGCCAACCAAACCATTTTTCTCACAGCCAACTTGGTTGAAACAACGAAGGTCCCTAGCTTGACGCTTCCCTTTGAATCCTTAACTAGAAGAAGATAAACACTGAGCCACTAGGCTAATAAGCCATCCATACGGGTCTTTTCTGGGATTCTTTGATCCACTTCATAACCCCACTTTCCAAACTCTCTCGCTTCCAGAGTTGGCCAGAATGTGCCAAGAGCACCCCTCTTCTCTGCTCTAGGGAAGCCAATAGAATGAGTATAGGTGGACCACTTCTCCTTATTCTTGATCAGAAACATATCCATCCACTCCTCTATATGAATATCCTTTCTATAATGAGTTTTGGTGGACTTTTAATTCTTAAGCTTGTGGAAAATTTACAATAGCTCCCGAGCCAATGCCGGAGTCTTCTCCAAATCATTCCAGGTCACCATGGGGGGGATGAGTTCATCATACATATCTCCCAGAATTAGAGCCCCTGAGATCTTGTAGATATCCACCAAGATGATTCCTACTTCTCCATGAGTTAGATGGAAAGAATTGGTTTCTGGGCTCCAACGACTGATTAGACCCGGCATAAAATTATCATTCCTATAGACATATGTCTGCCCAGCCCAGATGACTTCATATATTATAGACACCTTCAGATCCTCGACAAACTTTGCACAGTCTGGTCGCACCCAATATGGACACTTCCAAGTAGGCTTCACACCTTCTCCAGGACGGAAATCCCAACTCTTCTTCCATCCCTTAGATTGATCCATCTGAGAATTTCGGAAAATAGAGGGATAATAATGGGGCTACAACTCAGGCTTGTGAGGCTTAAGATCTAAAGCACATGGGCTATGATGCATTATGTATTCCTTATCCACTATTCCAGCATTGACAATTGATCCTGTAACTGAGACATTTGCTGAAGAGAAATTGGTGTAAGTCTGAAACCAAGAATGAGGAACATAATTCTTTTCCTCTGGAACATTGACTCCTTGTAGATGACCGTGGCCATATAACGACAAGTAAATGATTTGTGGGAAATTGGCATGATATTTCTTCAAGTACTTAGCCAAATCTGGGAGAGTGTTGTTGTAGATATCATAATAGTCATGGCCGACAATGTTCATCATATCATCTATTCTCTTACTGGCCAACTCATCAGCCGATCCAATTCTTTTTGGAGCCATTGAATCTGCACAAAGACCAAACAGTTAACTTTTAAGAAAGTCTGTTTTTAAAAAATATTTGTGAAGAAATCAAAAAATGGAAAAGGAATTAAGGCTCGCAAGTTTTTCCTTGCAAGTGTTGTCATGCAAGTTTATCCATGCAAGTATTGCCATGCAAGTCCAAATCCTTACTGGGGAAGTGCGACACAAAGAAGAGAGATCGACCGAGTAAAGAAAAACACTTGTGCGATGAGAGTTGAAAATCTTTGAAGGTAGGATGGTTTTCACAAAGTGATACCCATATATATAGGCGATCTCATAACCCTGAACGCCAAAACCTTCATGCCGAAACCTGCACGCCTAAAAAACTTGTGCACCGCTGAACCCTGGTTTATCTTTTTTCCTTAGAGTCAAATCCTCTTTCTTTTTTCAGATCTAACTCTGAGGGGGGACTTTTTTTGATGCTCATTTCCATCATAGAGTCCAAATGAATTAAAAAGGGGAATACCTTAAGCACAAAGAGAGTCAGCCTTTGAAGAACATTAAAAATTGACAAAGGCATGAACAAGGAACCCATTAAGAAGGATCCATGCATGTTTTCTTCTCGCCACGCAAGTCACTTGTGCGCCACATATGGGTCATGAAAGTCACTTGAACGCCCTATTACTTTTTTCTCCCAAGGTTCCTAGTGGCCTATAAATAGGCCCCTGTGGGCCCCCCATTTCAAGGACGAATTTCCCAAAACTCAGATTCAAGCTCTAGTCACCCAAGTCTTTGTCTAAAATCTTCCGAACACTTCTAAGGTAATTATTTACCTAGAATAGAATCTCTAAAGATAAAGAATATGGCCTAAAGTGTTAGAACTCATCAATACTTGCGTGCCTAAGTGTCCAGCCCTTAAGGGAAATGAAGATACTTATGTGCCGCCTTGACCTCTCAAGGAAACTTGCATGCCATCCTTATGGAATCCTCAAGGGATGATACTAAGGGCTTGAGTTCAAAGTCACCCAAGTATTACCCTATGGATTATTTGTCACCCAAGGTGACTCATGTCGTGCAAGTATACTTGTGCGACCAGGACTTGCGTGCTATAACGATACTTTCCCACCTTCTTCCTAGTCACCTCCTTTCCTCAAATCCACCTCTCCTCTTCAAGACATAGCCTTCAAAACCCTCTTTAAATCCATTTATGTCATGGTTCCTTTGTTGTCTTCCTTATCTAAAAGGAATTATGTGATAACCTCTCCCAAAACCTAGTGACTTACAAGATTTATGTCACCATGGTTAGAGGTTTCCTATATAACCCCATCCTTTGAGATGAAAAAATCTTTTGACCTGGGCTTCCTTCTCAGAAGTAAGCCCTAGTCATAATTTCGTTTGATTTGGGCCTCCCTCCCAGGAGTTATCCTCAAGTCTCAAGTCCCCTTAACCTGGGATTCCTTCTCAGGAGTAAGCCCCAGTCATAATTTACTTTAACATTGGGCCTCCTTCTCAGGAATAAACCCCAATCATAAGACCCTTTTAATTTGGGTCTCCTTCTCAGGAATAATCCTCAAGTTAAAACTCCAAATCTCCATAAAGTACAAATACCTTTATGTACCCTGTTCTTGGGATTCTTTCCCAAAGTAAGTCCTGGTATTCATTTACTAGGGAAGTCATACATACGTAAGCCCCACATCATTTCTCATAACTGCATCTTTCATGGAACCATCGTCAAGTTTATTGATACCTCTTGTTTCTCACACCGAGCATGACTCACGAGAGCTTAGAGTGTAAAAATAATCATGACATCTTTTCTTGGGCCATTAACCATGCATAAAACCCATATTGATTTACTCGAACTACGTGGACTTTGATCTCTGCTTTAAACATAGAGTACGTAAGAAGCCTTTATAAGGTTCAGGCCCATCTATCATTAATTATTTTCTGTCCCATATGACATTAAACTATATCCTTATAATCGAACTACGTGGGTTCTTATTCCTTTTTAATGAGGATACGTAGTTAGTCCATCTGTGGGTATGATCCCAACTCTAAAATAATCCATTCTTTCTGAATGACAATAAACTTCAAGTGCCCCATTGAGTGGCTTTAAAAATAGTATGGTCATCATAATGACCATAGATTTATATATTATATATTGAAGGATACCATTGAATAAGAGTATCCAACACATATGGATGATTATATATCGATGAAGAACCTCAAATATATATAAAAGATTCTCTAAATTCCATACATATCAATCATTGATTTCCAAGTCTAAAACTCATTTCATGCTTGGTGAATTAATAAGGATTCCTGAACATAACTTAAATCTATAAGAGAGTCTCAGAGTATGCAATAATTTCCCCCAAAAATGTGTGATGAGTCTGACCTCCCATCCTCTTGACCAATGCAAATTCTTAGGCCTCATCTGTTCACAACTAATGAGCACCTACATTTGCAAAGTAGGTCCAAATAGATATAGAATCATTGGATGTTTCCGGTTCTATGAATAAACCCGTTAGAAATCGATTGGAAGGTTTAAACCTTAATCAAACAAGGTCATCCCCATTTCTAGAAGAAACAAATCTATAATATTTATAGTTATCCTTAATATAATCCCCATTAATCCTATTCCCCTATGACTACATCATATAAACATGTTATACCAAAAAATAGAGTATTTATACCTAAAGGATATACATTACCTTTGACAACATTTAAATATAGATCATTCCAATTAGTGTGAATACGTCCCATTTTATTCTAGTTGTTATCTAAGTGTATCTTATTTTTAATTTTCTTTTATCATGGGGAAATATACCTAAGTATGTAACTATAAACACTTTGTGATATAGTAGTAAATTATTATTATTTTTTCTCAACTAAAAATTTCTTATAATTTATTTTATAATTTTCAATATTTGTTTGAATATGGCCAACTTATATGATATCAACATGAGAAGATTTTATCTATTTCACTGAGTCAGAACATCAGCAACATTTGGTTAGACATCTTTCTATTCAATTAAATTTTAATTATCATCTCTAAATCAAATTTAATTTTTTTTATCATCAATACACCTTGATTGTGTTTCCCTTATCCTATTAAGTTATATAGCATATATTTCAACCAAATTAATCAATATCATATCATATTATTTAAATTTAACTTTTAAAAGCATGATTTTTTTATGAAACAAGCTTCATTATTGAGTAACATGTCTTGAAATTAGTCTTTCTCACTGAAATCCTTATTTGGTGATATATGTTCTTTAATGAACATGAATTTTCATTAAATGTAATCCTCACATTTATCAAAAAACACAAGTTCAATATAAAATTGATCAACATACCCATAACAGTTTGATGATTTATCATGTATTTATACATTATTTATGAAGGCTTACAAATTTATAATGATCATATTCCTTTATAAGGCACTACATGAGGAAGATATTTTAGCATCCTATTTTCTTATGAAACTTCTTCTCTTACCTCTTGGGGACTTATTATTATTACTAATAAATTTCAATTTTTTCATTTATTCTAAAGGAACCAAATTTTATTCATATCAATTTTTAGTATCAACATTCTTATTCATTAGAAAATCAACTAAAAAACTTCAAATTTTACCATAGTTAAAATATTATAATGGAATTTTACTTTTTATTTTCACCATTACTTTTGAGATGCTATATAGGATAATAGAAAATATATCTTTATACTCCCCATCATGTTCCATGTTATCTTTGTAATCAATAGGTATTTATTCTTCATACTACATGTTGTAAAGATAAATTTGGGATTTAAAGGCCATATCCTTATCATCTTTAATATAATTTGTGAATCATGGCCATTTCCCATATATTAAAAAATATGTATTGAGTTTTTCTAATAAAAATATGATGTACTTGTTTATATATCTTTAAATGTGTATAATGTGGAATCAAATCGATTAAGAAGGTTCCTTAATAGGTTTTTAAGCATATTGGAATCCTTTAATATATCTCTAATGAATCAGATGTTAATCACACAATAACTAATTCAAGTAAAGTGTTAATTAATATAATTATAATAATCCATCCTAAAATCATTAAATCTATATCTACTGATTTGAAACATAGATTCCATATTCTATACATTTCAATCAAAAATATTTTCAATATTTTTTAAAATTTTGTTTTTAGATTGTTCTACAATAAAAATTATATTGTTTTTTTCTAATAGAGTCATCAAGATAAAATTTCATGAATTTTTAGTCATACTAAGGATTTATATTATGAACATGTATAATTATATTATCATTCTCTATTGGGATAATTTCATTAGTATAACTATCAATATGATATAAGATATGGTAAAAAACATTTGTAATAATAATTTTATTCCATATATGTAAAATAATATCCTCAAATATTGTTATGAAAAAACTATTGATAGAATAGTGACCCTATATCTATTTATTTATATAAAATGATCATTTAGAGTGATACTCAATTTCTTTGATACCACTTGGGGTGATCAGGTTAATGCGACATCTGGTGGGGGTGGATTTGCAGACGTGGAGCTGCGCGTTTCTCTAAAAACTTTTCAGCATCACGATCATTTGGTGATTTTTTTCTTCCAACGATGTAAATCTTCTTTCCAAGGACTTGAGATTTGTTCTGGTGGAAAAATTTATCCGGCATCGGCATTCGTTGATTTTTTTTGAGGAAATATCTTAAATTAATAGGGTCTGTTAGATTTAAAATTGGTCTGCTTAATTCCTCCAACATCATTTTTCGGTTTTCATCCGAAAAGAAATACCATAGATTTTGGGTGAGGAGATCATGGGTTTTTGGTGGATGCTCAATGAAATTCCTCAAATGGACTCCTAATTTTGATCCTGATGTTGAATCTCCTTTTTCCCCTATTTGGATTAGTTTCCCTAGTTTACCCATTCATCTATTTAAGCATGTGGCCCTGTTTTCGATTGCCGGACTGCTAGGCTCCCCATTGAAGTTGGACATGGCTATAAGAAAACTTTCTAGACCATCAGTTGCTATAATTTTTACCGATATTGATGTATCAAAGCCTCTTCCAAATAAAATATTGATTCAAAATGAAACCATGGATTCTTACAAGCGGTGTTGTATGAATTCTTTCCTTCTTATTGTTCGTAATTCTCTAAACTTGGACATTTATCCAATGGATGTCGAAAGGAAATCTGTCCACCTACTCGAAAGACTTGGGTAGAAAAGGGAAAGATTAATATGGACTTAGAAGCTTGCACAAGAGCATTGGTGACTGCTGGAACGTCTGGAACTAAGTCCCCCTTTGGTGAGAAACTCAAAGATGTTGAAAATCCTGGTAAAGATCAGCCTCAAGACATTGTCAATGTTGGGAATGGATCTAAACCTGGAATCATCCAGGGTTTTGTTGATGCTATCCATGGGATTCAGAATGACCCTACTAAGGGGGAAGATTAGGAAGCATCTGCTCCATTTGATCTGGACACAGGCTCAGCACAAAGCACTTCCTTGCTGAAGGCTGACAAGAAAGATGACCAAATTGAGGAAGAATTTCTCAAATCAAGCTCTCAAAAAGGGAAAAAAATAGTGGATGCGGATGAATTCAATACCCCCAATCCCAAAAAACAAGGAAACGTAGGGAATACTCTCAACTGGAACAAACAATTGCCACAAGGTCTCTTGATACTTATAAAAAGGAGGACAATGCAACTACAACCTCAACGAACTTGGTTGACCGGAGTGCAAACACCTTTGGGGATTTCAGATCAATGGATACAGATGCTCCTTCACAACATGAGGTTTATCCTCCTATTGCACCTCTTGACATTAAACTGAAAGAAGTCACTGAACTAGTGGGGAAGTATGCGGACCAGGGCGATGAGGGGGCGCATGAAAATTTGGAATCTCGATTGGCACAAAGAGATGAATTGGAATATCAATGGCTCAAAAATGGTGAAATTTATGTGGAGACTTATCTTGATATCAAACACTGACTCTTCAATAAGAGGCTGGTGCAGAAGTATAATCAATCTAACTGATCTTCATGGACCAGTGCTTCTCTGCTCTCTTGTCACGACCCTCTTCTCTTATGTCATGACCTTTCCAGCACAATCCCTTTCTTCTTGAGGACTTGGAGCCTACTTAAAGTTCATGCACTTGTTGCTTGATGTGTCTGAACTTCTTTGGTATATCACCATGTTTTTCTCTAAGTTTTGGGTTGGTGTAAATGCATTACACATCGATCTTCCATTTTACTCCTTTTGATTTAATAGATTTATGGAACGTGAATTTGGCGACCAATTTATTTCTCCATTTGTGTGAAAAAACGGGTGAGAGGTTCCATATACCCATACACCATGGTCTAGTGCTCAAAAACATTCCATAAATAATGGCTTTGATAAAAATTGAGGAGGACCAATCTTAATTTTACACCACTCACATAAGCTAAAAAGTGAATTAATTTTAAGTGGATATGAATGAAATTCATTTTAAAATTTTACAAAAAGTAATATTTATTTTATTTAAAATATTAAAAAAATTCTTTTATAATAAAATATTACTTATGTTAATAAATTGTTAAAAATTAGTTTAAAAAATCATTAAAATATTTTATAATTTATTAATTTAATACATAAATACATATTTGATAATGAAATATTTTTTATAAGGTTTAAATTTATACATAATTATTGTTATATATATATATATATAAACACTAAGATGTTACTAATAACATTATTTTTAACTAATAACCTAAGATTCAACAATTCTAAAAAATATAAAATAATTTATTGGATAAATGTAGAATGATTAATACCATAATGATTTCTTAAGAAAATGTAAATTTTTTAAATTTTGAAATTTAGATTTTAGAGAAAAATATATACAGAAAGGGAAGATTATTTTATTAAATAATGCACCCCTATAACAATAATTTTTATTAATCATATTTTTTAAGAATTGTTAACCGATTATAATTATTGTATTTACTATTGTTTTCATTATTACAATTTTTTTTAATATTATTCATCAAATATATTTGGAATAATTTAAGATGGGTGCCTAATCTTGAGAAGGATACCAAATATATTCTAAAATCATGGACAGTTACATTCTCCAACCATTAATAATTTTCATCCCAACTAATATAATTTTCCTTTACCAATGGAATTGATTAAGTGTATGTAAATTATAATCAAGGAATAATGTATTATTTTTTATGAGATATCAATATTAATGAGTGATAAACCAATTTTTTTTCCAAAAAAAAATTAAATATAAAATTAGGTTTTTACCAAACCATTTTAGTCAAGAGTCTATCATTATTCGATATCAAGATTCACATTATATAATTTTCTTTTAAGGGTTTCCATAATAATTTTCACATATGTGGTAATATTTTGGGGTATTTTTTTATGATTGGACATACTTTAATTACATGGATTACCTAAAAGATCTTCAAGAAAAATTATGATATTCAGGATGGAAAGAAGGTGGCTCATAGTTGGTGCACTATTAGAATAAATCATGCACAAGGCCACTACATACAATGTGACCATGATAGTGTCAATGTACAAGTGACATGGCCACCCACATGGGTGTGCTCTCCCTATAGGTAAACATTATGGAAACATTTCTTATTGGATAGTAGTCATGGACATTAATAGCATGGTTTTCTAGACCATGCTTCCAAACCAGGTGGCCTCTTACATTCATTACAATTTTTAATTCCAAACATTTTCCCTCCATGATTTGAACCCAGAAACACCCCTCTAACAAAATTCAACCTCATATACCCTAGTCACGCCTCACTCTACACCTCCAATAACATTGGATCAAATATTTATGTGATTTTAGATTGTATTCTTCAAGAAATATTAATTAATGTGGATACCCTCTTCTCTTATCCCTTCATATTCATCTCTTGTCTCTTTCTTCTTATGTTCTAATTTTCCATATTTTAGGTTAACCTATTTTGGGTTCAATATATTTTACTTATGTTGAATATTACTATTTATGGTGAGTTTAATCTTGTTAGGGCCTCCTATTAGTCTGATTTGTGGTTTAAAACCAATTTTGTGTGATTTCAAGAAAGATGTATGTGGTTCAATAGATTAACACAAGATCAAGAACCATGGAAAAATCCCTAAATTATTTGATGATTTTATTATTCATTCACTAATGTCTAAATTTGTTTTATTAATTTTTTATGTGGTGATAATGGTGTTTTCCATTGGATTTAGTGTGGGTTCAAAGTTTAATGGTGAATTTATTTTTTTAAATTTTATCATGTATGACATCAATTGATGAAATTGTCATATTTTTAAAATGATTTTTAATCGATATTGAAATTGGAATAGTGAATCTGGGGACACTAGGTATCTATGTGGGTCATTATTTAATAGTAATCCATTTTGGTTAGATATTAATGACCTGGTAACTCTTTAAATTTTAGACTACAACACTATAGAAATAAATGATGATGACATAGGTACCACTAGAGTATTGTCTGTGACAACTCTAGAAGATCATGAACAAAATGTTATATATATATTGATCACCAAGGTATGAGGATCCAATGACCCTAAAAACCTAGAAACTTAGGGATTTTTCCATGGTTCTTGATCTTGTGTTAATCTATTTTAGTTATAATTTTATTGGGTGGATTAATGAAAAAAATAAAAACTATTATAAATTTTTTATTTTATTATTTTGAAAACATGGATATTACCGTGTAATTTAATATCATTGTATGGAATCATTTTGGTGGTCTCCTAATTTGAAATTTATCTCACATCCTACACACACAATAATGTTTATGTAGACCTTATTATATTTTACCCAGATCAAGGTAAGGCTTTCCATGGTATAAATTGTTGTTTTTTGTGTTATACTTCGTTTTTTAAGGTTTTGGTGGTGGTTCTATAGGGTCCGACTCAGATTATTCTGGGTTGTTTTTATCTAGTTGATCCACTTTGTGTTTTGATTTTTTTTGTATTTTTAATTTTTAAGTGCGTGTCTCACTTTTGTATCATTGTTTCCCATTTTTAAAATATCATGAATTGGATGTTGATTTAGTTGTTTGAAATTATTTTTTTATTGGATAATTAATTAACGGTATAAACCATTCCCAAGGGAGATACATGATGCGTAGGCACTAGTTTCCAACCTTGTGGGATCATGAATTCCCATCAGGCCATATCACTTGATGGGTTGGGTGTTAGGATTGATGGAATCCTAGATTGGTTTTTGGAAAATTTTATCAGATGAAGGATTATATTTTATTAAATTTCAGATTATTTTAGAGATTCTATAGAGAAGATATATTTTAATATTAGGGTTTTATGTTCTAATTGTAAGTTGGGTGCTTTTCCTAGACATCTTGTGATATACCTTGGGTCTGCATGGGATGCTTGATATTTGGATTGAATCCTACTCTATTGTGATGCATAGGATTATAACTACACTTGGAAACTGAGTTGGGGTTTTTGATTTAATCAATTATTTTTTATGGTTTAAATTCAATTTATATTGGCGTTTAAATCATGTTATTGTTAAAACCCTTATGGTTATTATATTTAATATTTACATTTTCTTGTTAATTAATTTACAATAATGCCTCCCCATATAGTACATGTGAATCCTTAGAAAGTGTCCAGGGATATTTTTCCGTCACATATAGATCAAAGATTAATGGAAGAATTTATTCACGCTATATGAGCATTATATTAGGTAGATATCTCTGTCACTGCTCCAGATAAGGAAATGAAAGAAGGTCTCGAAAATGATAAAACCTCAGAGTTCCTCAATAATAAACCCCACACCATCTGGCATAACAAGAACCCCCAAGAAGGAAAATATTAGGTATTTAATATTTAGGTGATATTTGGGTTTCCTGAGACTCATAAAGAAGTCATGATGAATTGTTCCACATTTATGCTGAAAGGTCCCAGTCATGGGTGGTGGGAGTTAGTGGTTCAGGCCTGAAAACATGGGAAGGTGGGGTAGAAATTTTTCAATATATTTTTCAATGAGAAATATTTTAACAAGACCTTTTCCTTTAAAAAGACCTAATATTTTATAGATTTACATTAGCGAGAGAGAACTATGTTGAAATATTCCAACAATTTAATATAATTGATATATTTCTCACCCAATGTATATTCAATATGAAACAAAAGTATAAACTATTTAAAATGGTATTACGTCTAGATATTTGACTTTACGTCCTTATATTAAATTGATATACATACGAGGAGGGGGTTTATCAAACACTGATGGAGGATATTAATAGGTATGGAAATAATGTTTCTCTAGAGAAGATTCAGTAGAGGGAAATAGTGATCATGGAATGTATTAGAAGAAACATATGAATAACATGTAGAAATATAAGGGTTGAGGTAGAACTCTTTACCAATCCTGGCCCCATTTTCAGGAACCACTAGTGGAGGTTCAGTAGTGTTCCATCTATGTGGATCCCCTAAGCATGTACATACGGCCTTTTTGATCCACCTAGGAGATACAAGGGAGTGCAATTATGGTACACATAAAGAAGTTTTATAGAAATTCACTCCCATATAAGTGTGGTGTAGGTTCCATAACCTTTAGGGGGATGATATCTTAGTCAAAACCATCAAGAACTATGGGTTATTTTTTTAGTGGTAGTTGTATTAGGGTGAGGTCTACTACTGGGTATAGAGACCATAAGGTAGAGTCACAAGTTAATAGTATTTCATAGTCCTGAGCTATGATGAAAAACCAACATGCTATGAAAAATTAACAAGTGGAATCTTACAAATTCCTTGAAAATGTTTGAGGTTTTCATTTTATTTAATTGTCCATATTTGTCACCGTATTTGATTTGTGTGATTCTGATACATTTATTTTTTCCATCATTGTGAACTTCTAAATTTTCCAAATGAACATATTCCTTATTCCATGGAGCTAGTTATTCCACATGGGAATATTTGTGAATGGGTATTCAGATGTCTATAATGTTCTCCCACTCTATCATGTGTCAAATTTGATTCAGACATCTTGGTTCATGAAGTTGATATTTTTTATGTGATTATAGGCATTGATTGGGTGATTTATTTCAAGGATTCTATTTATTTTTTTCATTATAGAGTACCTTTTATAGTACCCAATGAGAGTACATGGGTCCCCTAGGGTGAATGGGACCCTTGACCAGGGAATACTAGACCTCCATTACTAGAGTTTGGAAGCATAATTTTCTAGGTCTCATCAATTTTGATTGATTATAGTGGTAGATGTTCAAAAAATGGGTTGAATATTGTAGTTGATGAGTTTTCATATGCATTTCCAGAAGACTTCTCGGGCTTACTTCTAGAGTTGGATGTGTCTTTTTACTTCAATATGAAATTTTGAACATAACTGATATTGATTCCCTTATATCATATATCCCCCACAGAGTTGTGGATGTTACTGATACATTGGAATAATGTGGAATATAAAGGATTCATTCACCCTATAATCTCACCATGGCCACCCTAGTGTAGCACCACCATCAATAATAAATAATTATTTCCATTCATTGATGAAATATTTGATTATCTCATGGGTTAAAGATGGGTTTCCAATATTGACATGCATTAAGTGTATCATCATTTTTGGTTATAGAGGCTGACATTCCTAAGAATTCATTATGAGGTATCTATGGAATCTTTGCGTATTTTTTATGAAATTTGGGTTGAAAAATGATCCAACTATTTTTATGGATCTTATGAATCAAGTCTTCCATGGATACCTTGAATCATTGGTCATGGTGTTTTTAGCCAACATACTGGCCCACTCTAGGAAATAGGAAGAGAATTGGATGCACATGAGGATCATACTAGGATCATTTTTAGACCATTGTATATTTTAAAATATCCCTAAATAGAATTTATGGATATGGGAAGTCAGGTTTATTCACCATGTGATTCCAGAACATGTGGTTTTAATGAACCCAAATAAAACTAGAGTTGTGATTTCATGCGATCAACTGAGTAATGTATTCAAGATCTGGATCTCCTTAGGCCTGACATGGTATTATATAAGGAATTTAATATATATTTCTCAGCTCATATCCCTCATGAGTTTTTACACTAAAAAATGGGTAAGGTTGGAATGGAGTCCAAAATTTTAGGCTTATGTTGTGGAAATCAAGCACCAAATGACCACTTCACATATTTTGATCCCACCTGAATCCTCGAATGGAAAATTTTTCTACTATGATTAATTGATATTGGTTCATGTTTGTGTGTTGATCATATACTACCATATGGTGGCATATACATCTCCCCAAATCGAACAAAATTAAAGGAATTATCTAACCTATAACCTAGAACATGGAAGTAGTGATGTATGAAATGAGGAAATGGTGCCACTATCTATTCTAGGAGAAATTCATGGTCCACTTAGACTATAGGAGTATATACTATAATTTATACAAGAAGGATTAGAATATGATGTATCCTATATGGGTTGGATGCCTTCATGGATTTGATATTGATATTTTATATACCCATGGAAAAAGGTAACATGGTAGTCGATAACCTAAGAAGGAAGATTCTAGTTAAATCATTGAAGGAGTCTAGTAATGAATAGACTCTAAGGGGGTATTTTTTTAGATGAAAAAAGAAAAAAACAGCATATTGAAGGCATGATCTTGAAAAGGATACCATTAAACCACACCCTTCTAAAAAATACTCTAGAATATCAACCAAATTATGAACTATGATAGCGTTCTATGTTTCTTCTAAATAGTGTGGAGGATCCCAATGGGGTATCTATATACGAATGAAATTCTCAATTTTCAGTATTCTAACATGGTTCCATAATTTCTATATAATTTAGTGATGCATGATGGACACCAGTCCCTGGGGAAAAATCACCTTGGGACCAAAAAAATGTCTTACAATGTGAGACTATGGTTTTGGAGGCCAAGTATAGGGCGTGCTATATCTAATTCCACAGCCAGGTGTTATACCTATCAGTAGATTAATTTGATCCAATAAAGGCCCTATTATTTTCTTTAGTAACTCCCCAATCCTACCTAGAAGTGGCATGATCTCACAATGTACATCATAAACGATTTTCCTCATTCTACCTAGAGATAAAAAATAATTTTGTTGATTTTTGACCATCTATATTGATTAATCTATTTCACCTAGATCAGGAATATGGTCAAGGTGGATGATTTTGACAAGCTTTATATTCCTGAAATTAATAATCACCATGATTTTTCATTATCTATTGATTTTATAGGGACCCCATTACATATCGATCGTTGGAAGAACGTCTGAATGCAATATGATCATAAGTTAAACACATAATTACAAATAATTCCAAAAATAGATGGAAAGAATGAGTGAGAAAAAATTATATTAGAAGATATTATCTATGTAGGTGTGATTTATTTTGGATGCTCAGTGGACAAAAATCAGGTATTTGTGGAAGTTTCATATAATAATATTTACTAATCCTCGATTAAAATGGATCCCATTGAATTGCTGTACGGTTTCCATGTCAGTCACCTTAGCGTTGGATAGATGTTGGTGAGAATTATTTTATTATATCAAGCCTGTGAAAGATATATCTAATAATTTTTAGTTCATTATACAATAGTTGATGATAACAATGATATACAATATGTCCTACGAGGATCTACAATGTAATGCCATGGAGTTTTCTGTATGTGACTGGGTGTTCCAAAAGGTTAAACACCATCTCAGTCACCATTATATTTGGAAATAGGGAAAAATATTCTTTGGTATTTAAGACCTTATGATATGATCAAAGGAATTGATAACGTGGAATACATATTGGTTTTACTATCTGAGCTCAAATCGATCCATGAGGAGTTCCATGTCTCATAATTTATGATTTATAACATAGTCTCATCCCATTTTTTCAATTGGGAAGAGGTATAAGAGTAATCATATTTTTATGTGTTTGAGAAATTATTATGGATAGTGGATTCCCAATTGAATGTTCATAATGGGATTTCCATAAAATTGGTCCATTATATTTTCTAATAGAAAAATTTTGAGCACGATACATGGGTTTGTATATAAGGGGTGAATGAGTTGTATCCTCATTTGTTCTATGGTTAAACCTAATTTTGAATTTACATGGGATGACTATTTTCATGGTTGGGATTAATGTCACCTCAATGTTGTTATTTTTTAGGTTTTTACTATTTTATTTTTATAAATGTTTATTACATGGAATACCATTGTTTTTATAGAAAAATAGTGTTTTTAGTAATCACAGTAGGAGGCACACAGTTAGTATAAAATGTGTTCCAGAAGAGTGAAAACCATAAAAACTGGAATGTTGCACTATCCAGGTCTCACAAACACCCACAAAGTCATTCTCCCCATCTAGGTAAACCATTTGGCCAATTTTCCTCTTAGGCAGAGGTTCCACATGATTGGTACATGGTCTAGTGGACCATTTTTCCAAAATGAATGACCTTCTAGATTAATTAAAATTTAAAAATTAAATATTTTACCCTCCTAGAGTCAACCAAAAAACACAACTATATCACCAAATTAGACCACCTCGTCCCTAGGTTCACCTCTGTCACCTTCTACACTACTTTGGCTCCAATTATTGGTTTTTTTGTATGGAATTCTTCAAGGAATATTTATTTAAGTCCCTATTTTATTCTCTTAGTCTATATAAACGGCCTCTAGTCTATTACATGTTGTTTTATATCTTCTAAAGTGGTTATTATGACATATTTTTGGTTCAATATATTTTCTTAGGTTTGAATCATTTCAGTTTTGGGGGTTTATTTCTTCTGTAGGAGCTCTTGTTGGTGTGATTTCTCGTTTTCATCCGGTTTTAGGTTTTTTAAAAAAAGTTGTAGGTGGTTAAATTGCTTGACATTATTTAAAGAATTTAGTATGATTTCATTGGTTTAAAATAGTATTTATAAATTAATTTTGTGGTGAGAATTATTTTTTTTCATGGACTATGTTATGGGTTCATGTTAATGGTGAATCTCCCTTTGTAAATGGGGGTTTTTTCACGAATGATTATAATTGTTTAAATTGTGATAATATAAAAAGGGTTTTAACTTGATATATAAATTGGAATATATAACATAGGATACATGGCTATGTTGGTGGAATTTTATGGACTAGCACTATGTTTGGGTCAACATGGAAATGACACGTGCCCTCTGAGAAGTACACGCTACAATACTAATAATACAAAATGATGATGTATTGGGAAACACTATAAATTTATTTATGACCTATATAGTGGAATGTAAATGAGAATGTTGTAAATGGATTGATATATGAGGTATAAGGATTATATTCCCTTAACAAATAGGTTTCTTAAATAATTTTCCCATTGTTCTTGATATTGTTTTAGTTTATTTTAGTGACATTTTTATTTTTTGAACTCATTTATAAATAACACATTTTTCTAACACAAAATTGTTTAAATTAATTCTCTTTAAAACTATCATGTTATATTTTTATTTAATTTTATTTCTTGGAATCCTTTTTGTGGTATCCTATTGGGAAAGTTAGCTCACACCCTAGATACAGACTAGGGTGTATGTGGACATTGTTTTTTCTCACCCGAGTATAGGAATGTACTTCTATGGTGGAGATGGTTGTTTATTATGCCAACGATCCTTTTGGTCTGGTTTTGGTGGTGGTTTATGGGGTGTCAACCAAAATGTTTACTTGAGTCTTTTTATTCTATTTTACCACTCTCTATTTTGATAACCTTGTTTCCAATTATAATTTTTATGTGTGTATTTCACTTTTGTATCGATATTTACCTTTTTTATTATTTCATGGATTAGATGTGGATTTAGTTTTCAATAATTATTATTTGTGTTATCTAATTAAAAGGATTAGAAAATATCAAAGGATTTTTCTTATTCCTATTAAATAGTTTCCATTTAGTGGGGAACATGAATGCCCTTCAAGCCATGTCATGGGCTAGGTCAGGTGTCGAGTTGGATGACATCCAAGGCTGGTTTGTGATAATCATCCATACATTGAAATGATATCATAGGATTATATGTAATGTGATATGATTATTTGATATATAATTCCTAAACGTGGTTGAAACCAATCGGTTAAATTTTACTAAAGAATTAGTAAAATGAAATTTCTAAATCAATATAGTATAAAAATAATTATAGGATATGATAACAGTACCATAATAATTTTTAATTAATAATTAAAAAAATATTCATCATGATGAATAATTTATTTCATTTATAGATAACATAGGTATAAATTATTTGGTTGAAAATATATACCAATAGTACAATCACATTCCTCAAGTATACGGTTATTGTTCCTTACTCAACATCAATTTCAGAACTCACTTCAATAGTTTTGGTTTCATAGTCATTATCTTGTTTCATTTTTCATTGTTATTTTTGGCCATTATCATTGTAATGTCTTAACACAACCCACCCTAAATAGCAACTAGAATAAAAAAATAGATAACCTGAGGTGATCCTCTGAATGTGCCAAAGACCACCGACTAGTAACGGTAGTCATAAGAGGTACCATGGGTAGACTCTACCCCATGTACTATAGTGAACAAGTTAGTGAGGAAATAACATAACATCATGCATAAATAGAAATAACATAAGAAGGATAAATAAGATATAAAATTTCAAAAAATTGAAATTGATAAATAATGATCTAAAAATCATACAACATACAAGGTTGATCACTCACTCAGTTTAAAAAATATATACCATAAATAAATAGATTCCAAAAACTATAAAAGAGTTCCCTCCCCCAATATTAGGCCTCACCACAAATATCTAGATACAAATTTATCCTACATGATATTGTAAACACGAGTCTCTAGCCGACCATATAATGAAAAAATTTATGTCTACTAGTCTATAAAAGTGTATTTGTTTATCGATTTGGATGTGATTAAAAACTTAGTAGGGAACCAACAATATAGACTCATACCACACTCTCAATTTAGTGATATTTTCATTTGACATTCCGCATATAGATAATTAAATACTCGAAATAAATAAACAAAAATAACCTCAATTCTGAATTCATTTTGATTACAAAAAGACACTCAACATTTCACAGGGATAGTTCTAACCGTTGTGTAAAAATAAACCCAACATAATATTCATATAACCTATACCATGTTTGATAACCGTCATTGATCCTTATGTGCTCGACCTCGATCGACCATAGATACTTAATCCAGTGTTGGGGTGTCTCATAAAATGTTTTGATGAACATGAAAAATAGTATAATAGACCCAGGTTATATTGGTATATAGATAAGTATCATGGACCTCCATTATAATAGTTTTCTCATCTAGGGTAAAAACCCTCACGTAACATGTGCCTCCAATATGTTAGTTTTTTCAACCAAGGTACAATCCCACAAGTAATATGGACCACCTGCATGAGAGTTTTCTTTGATAGGACGCCAAAAATTCCAAAGGTACTTTCCGATAATATAAAACCCCCCTCATATTATTTTTCTCATAATACATTAAAAATAACATCTATAAGTGTTTTTCATTTATAAATCAAGGCTACTTTGACATAGTGTTCAATTTAATTAATAAATAATTCCCCTAGACTGTGATCCAAAACACATTCCAAGAAATAATTATTCTAAAATAATAGGATCCTTGAGCATTCCATCCTCAGTTCCTCCATAGATAAAAAAGAGAATACTCAGTGTAGCAATAATCTCTACAATTACTAAATCTTTTATATTAATTTGACATTTTATTATTAAATTATAATTTAAAAGACACATCCTCATTACCTCATAGGGGAACTCTATAAAGGCATCATGTTTGGAGATGACACACAACCCATCTCCTTGTCTAGGATCAATTGAAGATATATCCCATAACCAATCCATTATACGGTCCATCAACCTAATATAAAACAAATCATTGATTAATTTCCACTCATACTATTTTCTATTTAGTGATCCATAGAGGGATATGGTGTCACAAATGTCCTCACATGACATACAATTTTCAGTCTCTTCAATTTCTACAAAACCACACCCATATATATATATCTAATAACTCTTAGAAAAGGTCCACTATGTCAAAAAATATCATTTTAATTTTGTGAAACTCCTCAACATGGTCTAAACATCAAGGGAATTTTGTTTTTATTGTATCCTAAGACATCAATTATTGTGTCCAATAATCCAGTACAAAAAAACTAAGGTGGACTTGGGGATTTTTTTTCAGATCATTAATGCATGAACTCTTAAATTAAACATATTATTTAGAAAAATAACTCCATCCTTTAACTATACTTGTTAATTACATTGATTTTAGGAATTTGGGTCCCATGAATCAGAAATAAAATTAATTATGTCTTATGTAAATTATCAAGGACTTCCTACCTTTTAATAATTCCAATTTAATTTTTAATGTCTTGGACCTGTAGATTTTTCTAAGATTTTGAATCCTATCGACACCTCAACTAATTTCATACTCATACTTATTTTCTTATCGCATATTGTATTCCATTAATTATTTATTATAATTAATTATTCAATTTTATATAATTAATAATAATCACCAAAACACTAATCACATCATTGTAGTACACTAAAATTGAGTCAAACCACTAGTAATAGCCCATAGTAGATCCATGTCATTTTTCTTCCAAAATATAACAAAAAATGTCAAATCTGAAACCATAATGAAATTAATTTAATTTGTCAAAAACATAAACATAATTGGTTTCATGAAATACATTTTAAAAAATAAGTGGTGTATGGATGCCACAAAATGATATCAACTAACATGTTTAAGAAAAGTAACCATAAGAATTAGATGATTTCACCATGTTTATTGGAATCGTCACAAGAAACCTAATTGGTAAATTTAAAAAATAAGAAACCATGACAATGATTAAATTGGGATAGATGGGGAATATCACCTGAATTCTGTGAGAAATGCATCTCAAAATGTCAAAATCCACGGATAATCTTAATAGGATAATGGTATTGGGTTAGATATCCTATTTAATGTGAGGGAGGAGAAATGGTAGATTCCTAGTTTAATTTTACTGGGGTAAAAATTTAAAAAATTCATCATTTTAGTGAAAAATCGTTAGGCCACACGATTTTTGAAACTGTGAAACAACCATTCTATAGTAACAATCTAGGTAGTACATTCTCACAAGGTTGGTTTGAAAATTTTACCAAACCATGCACCAAAAATATTATTTTTTTGAAAAGTAGGATAGATAACATTAATGACGATGATCAGTAGCCATACATAAGAAGAGCCATGAAGGGAAACTATCCAACCAGAGCTGGTTGTCATCAAAGGGGCCTAAAGCTGCCAACTGATGGGCCACATTGTTTCCTTCCCTTTTGGTAAAGGAGAAGGTGCAGCAAGAGAAGACTTGGAGAAGTGAGCGAATTCTCATGATGATGAAGCCAAAATACTGGAGTCCCGCATCGTTGTGGTTAATAACATCGATCACGGTAAGGCAGTCAGACTCAATGATGATATCAACCCATCCACATTCCACAACGAGCATCATACCTGCAAGGATGGCAGAGGCCTCAACAACTGCAGGTTCCCAGAAGGCATGATGTGATTCATATTTTGCTGCAATGATTTTCCCCAGATGATTTCAGGTCAGGAGACTGAGAACAACAAGCCCATCCTTGGGGAGAGATGCGTCTACATTATGTTTAAGACTCCCTTCTATTGGGGGATTCCAATGAGGGGGACATGATGGGGTTACACCTGGCATAAAGTGTCTTTTGTGGTCCTTCCATCCCTCAATCCAAGAAATGGATCGTTCAATCCAGAATTTGGGAGGTTTATGAATGTGGTGAAAAACCGAATCATTACACTGAACCCAAATGATCTAGGCCAGGGTGCAAAGGGAACCTGCATAAGATGATGAAAGAGAGGAACACCAACGCATCAGAAGATCGGGGTAGTCAGAGGTAATGTCTAGTGAAACATCTGAAGCCGTGCCCCATTTATTCCAAATTTCCTTAGCTCCCGAGCAGTGAATGATGGCGTTCCAAGGAGTTTATGGAATATTCGGGCAGAAAGGGCAAGACTGAACACTGGTCATATGTCAGAAAACGAGAAGGCTCATGGTAGGGAGGGTGCCCGTGCACACCTGCCACCAAAATTTTCATTTTTTTGGGGGGACGTTGAGCTTCCAAAGCGCTTTCCTTGGTCCCTCATCACGGTTGAAAGAGTGGATTTCAAGAGCCAGTATGTTCCCGAATCTCACAGTGTAATCACCTGAAATATCATTGGTCCAGAAAAGATGGTCGGGGCCTGCATCTAGGACCTAGGGGATGATCAAGGTAATATTTTGGTCTCTTTCATTAAACCATTCCTGGATCTTTTCCACACACCACCCCGGACCCTAGTCTGAAAAGAGGCAGTTCACAGTGGCGACTTCAAGACCTCATTGGGTGGGGTATGTGGCCCGCATACCATCCTTATCGACAAGCCAGGGATCAGTCCAGATGTTGACAGATGATCCATTCCAAATCCTCCAGCCCAACCCTTTTTCTAGGAGATTACGGGCCCCCCAAATGCTTCTCCAGAGGAAGCTAGGTCGAGGGCCAAGAGAGGAACCATGGAAGTCCGTGTTGGGAATGTACTTGGCTTGGAGGACCCGCGCACAGAGAGATGATGGATAGTTAATAAGGTGCCATCCTTGCTTGGCCAAAAGTGCTTCATTGAAAAGAAGAAGATTCTGGAATCCCATCCCTCCCTCCTACTTGGGTTTGCAGAGTTTCTCCTAGGCCAACCAGTGGGGTCTATTTCTTCAATCATTTTTCCCCCACCAGAAGTTGGCAGTATTTGAGTGGATTAGATTGATGATGGTCGCTGGGAGCTTAAACAGTGACACAAAGTAGCTGGGGATAGACTGAATGACTGCTTTAATGAGGGTTCCTTTACCATCTTTGGAGATGCTTTTTGGGGTCCATCCTTGAATTTTTCCTCAATACTGTCGACCAGAGATGCAAAGATTTCTTTTTTGGACCAGCCAATCATCGTGGGAAGCCCGAGATACATATGGTGTTTATCAACTATATGGATGCCAGCAGATGCACTAGGTTCATCTCTCTTGGAAAGAGGCACCCATGCGCTAAAGGAGATTTCCGATTTTCCATGATTGATAGACTATCCAAATGCCCACTCATATTGCTGGATCGCATGGTTGATCACCCAACATTGATTTATAGTTGCTCTGGAGAAAAGGAGGCAGTCGTCAGGGAAGAAGAGATGCGACACTTTTGGGCTTTCACGGAAGACCTTTTCCCCATGAATAGACTTATAGGATGCATACCTTGAAATAAGGTTAGAAAAATCATCACCCACCTAGATGAAGAGAAAAGGGGATAGGGGATCTCCCTGGCACAGGCCTCAGGTTGGGGTGAATCCTCTGATGAGCTCCCCATTGACCTAGATTCTGAAGGAGACAGTCAAGATGCAGTACATGACAATATATGTCCATTTAGTGCAAAATCCCATTCTCAGCATCACATCTCTTAGGAACTGCCATTCCACTTTATCATAGGCTTTTTTCATATCCAGTTTTCAGGCCATGGTTACTCTTTTCGCAATGGAGCGTGCTTTCATAGAGTGGAACACTTCATGGGCCACAATTGCATTATCAGTAATCAGACTTTTGGACACAAAGGTGCTCTGGTTTTCAAAGATAATATCAGGAAGCCAAGGGCACAACCGATTGACAAGGATTTTTGAGAAGATATTATAAGATAAATTGCAGAGGCTGATAGGTCTAAAATCAGGTATTGCCTAAGGTTTCTTGATTTTGGGAATGGGGACGAGGGCAGTTTCGTTGATGGTGGAAATGATTGTATTCCTTGCCCATATATATTTTATCATTTGGCAGATGCCGGGACTGATGATGTGCCAGTATTATTTAAAAAATAGGGCGTGAAAACCATCCGATCCCAGGGCCTTAGTGGGGTGGATATGTTTCAAAGCCAAATGTATCCCGTCATTCGTCACATCTTTTGTAAGCTACCGATTGATCTCGTCGGTGATCACATGTCCGATTCATTCTTCCACTTCAGCAGACATGATAAGAGTTCCTATAGAGAAGAGGTTCTGTAAATAGCATAACAAATATTTGTGAATACCACTGGTGTCAGAAACTTTTCTTCCATCAGGTCGTGATAAAATCATGATAGAATTTTTCTGATGCCTAGATGATGCTTTTAGGTGGAAATACCTTGTATTAGCATCACCCTCTTTAATGTGGATGTCTTGTGCCCATATAGCCCAGAATATTTCCTTAACACGCAGGGCCACGTCCAACTCTCTTTGAGTGGAAACAATCCTAGAGATGTTTCCATTGGATGGGGGTTTCCTGAGTAAGTTGTGAAACTTCTTTTCAAGGACATCACAATTCCTATCGGGGTGGTGGAATTTCTTGTTGCTCCAAGATCTCAGACCGGATGCAACCTATTGGAGATTTTGGCCAACATCATCGTGAGAACTCTTCCAACTTGATCTGAACACCTCTTCGCATTCATGGTCTTTTGACTAAAAGATCTAAAATCAGAAGGGTCTGCTGAGTTTTCTATTTCATTCGCCTTGTGTACAATCAATGAGAAATGGGATGCTTTCTGAATAGTTAAGGGCGATGTGGCCTATATGAAACATGTTTAATAGATTAATCCAATCAGTAGAACCCAAGAATCTATCAAGATGCTCAGCGATGCGGGTGCCTTCATTATTTCCGCGGAACCATGTAAAAGGATTACTTGTGTACCCCAGATCGACCAGGTTTACCCTAGTGACCGTGTCCACGAAATTTGACATCGAAGCTGAGTGTCAGGTGATTCTACCTCTCTTTTCCTTATGGAACATAATCTCATTGAAATCACCTCTAAAGAGAATAGGGCTCGGTAAGTCATTTCGCAACTTGCATAGAAGATCCCATGACTTCACCTTATCATTATGGGATGTCCATCCATATAATCCCACAAAAGTCCAGGGTGGGTAAAAGTCAGTTTGAATAGTCGCCGCCACATTGTGCATGGAGAAGGACAAAATTTTTACGTCAATTTTTTCCTTCCAAAGGAGACAGAGGCCCCCAAAATGGCCTTGTCTGGGCACCAGAAAGCATCCTTGGAAGTTGCACTTCAGAGAAATACCATTGGTGTCCTTGCTTTCCCGTATTTTTTTAGATAGGAAAACCATATCGGGGTGACTTTGAGCGCAATTGCGCTGAAGCATGCGAACTGTTCATGGGTTTCCAAGCCCACGACAGTTCCAGCATTACACAATCATTGCTCTAGGCAGGGCTGGATCTTGCCCGCCGCCACCTTTGGTTCCTCCGGACTTCTTTTTCCACTTTTCATTTTCCATCTTTTGGTGGGGTTCCTCCCAGATTGGATTGTTTCATTTTTTATTTTCCTGACCTCGGGGTTAGGGTCTTCCGCGTGACTATCACTTTATTCTCGTTGCACCCTTTTCCACGTTCGATGGGTGATTGGGCCCAGCATTGGAGTTCTCATCATCCCATGGGCCTCAATTGTTGTAATTCCTATTGCGGAAAATTGTGGGTTAGGTTCCAGATCTGGTGGTTCGATGTGCATCGGCATTGGCTTTGCGCATTGCCTTGGTGGTTTTTTTTTGCTTTGTCACCGACCTTGTGGATGTTTGAGTATTATCCTTCTGGGGGTTAGGATGAACTCCAGCTTCTCTATGAGTGGGATAGTCAGCATTAGATAAATCCAAAGGTCTAAGCATAAGGGATTTTCCATTTGTGGGTTCTGCTTAACAGGTATGTGCCAACGTGAGATGGTCACGGTCCTTTTTTTTCCGTCTTAGGGATAAAAGAATATTTATTCATTTTGGCACAGAGCCAAGGTCCGTATTGGAAGATGATGTTACTTGATCCACCCTTATGTTTTGTGGTGCACGTTCTTTCTAGATGGCCAAAGAGACCACAAGAAAAGAAGAAGATTGAGAGTTTATCGAACTCGAATGATATCCATGTGTTTGCGTCTTCGATTTTCAAGAACATTCCCTTCATTAGGGGCTCTGACACCTCAATTTCCACCTTGATCCAAACCTCAGGGCCCCATTGTATTGGGTCTCAACAATCCCATTCAAGAAAGTGGCTCAGACTGTCCCCAATTTCTCTCATGATGCGTTCTATTCTTATATGGAAGGGGATTCCTTTAATTCGTATCCAGAAGGGGGATTGGGTTAAATTCACTCACTGGATATCTTCTCCCCCTTTTAATTATTCCAGGACGAGGAGTTGATTATCGAAGGACCACGGTCTGCCAAGAAACATTTTGTCCCTATCTCTCTTGTTAAAGAACTCAAAGATGATGAGATAAATCCCTACTTCCTGAATAGCCACTCCTATATCAAGTTTCCGGATGTTCTATAGAGTGTTTTTGAGATCCCCTGATTTACCAAAATTTTTATTACAAACTTTCCCACTACGAGTAGAGACATTCATTTTTCCAAGAGTGGGTCTTCGTTTATCCGTGCCTCGATCACCGCCTTTTCTTTGTATGTCAGGGACAACCTCTTACATTGATTAACCAAGTCAGCATCCATAGCACAAATCCAAAGTTGAATTCACTATCCTCTTTAAGGGTCGGTGCCCTTTCAATCCCTAGTCCACCCTCACTTCAAACAAGGCCCAGTACAACAAGAAGGTCCCTGGACAGGGTACCTCTTCTCGCCCCCTTACACGGTCCACCCAATTGAGACAGGAACCACAGCCTTTGCGATCATCTCTTCCTCTTAATTGGTTGCACCCAAGAACCCACGTTGCGCAACCCCCAGTCTTCATGGAGAAACACCCACGCCAGGGCCTTCGCGGCTTCACAATGCCTCAAACCTACTCGATCACACAACGCCTCAGACCTTCGTGGTAGGTGCTTCTTGAATCAACCACAGTGCGATCTCGAAACACCTCAGACCTTCGAGACATGTGTTTCACGAATCAACCTCTTCGCGATATCACATCTAGAACCAGAAACTTTGTGATCACACAATGCCTCAGACCTTTGTGGAAGGTGCTTCACGAATCATCCACTGCGTGATCACACAACGCCTCAGACCTTAATGATAGGTGTTTTGAAAATCAACCTCTTCGCAATCTCACAGCACCCTCTGAGTCATCACGGGGCAACAACCTTTGGTAGAAACATCGTATCTACACAGAACAGCTGAGGCTTCATGCCAGTACCACACCGATCAGACACCTCGCGGCGTCCACTTCGCGTGTGCTCAAACGCTGCGACACTTTGCGAAAGGTGTTGCGCGAATCATGCCACTATGCAACAGAAACTTCACACAAACGTGGAAATGGAAACCTGCCCCCAATCCATCGCCGTCTTTGTGAAGAAGAAACAAAAGGAAATTAGGGTAAGTTAATCCTCAAACTCAAGTGAAGGACTTGAGACAATGAGTGCTCGGGTCAAAAAGCTGAATGGGATTTTTGATTAGGGTTATGAATTCATCGGAAATAGGTGAAGGTCTCGAGAATAAGAACTATCAGATTAGTAATTTTGGTGTCTCTTGTGATGTTTGTGATCCGGAACCACCCTCCCTTTCATAGATCTGGTACTGACGAAGGATGGTGGTGACGGGAAGGGTTGCAAGACCCCGTGGGAGGCTGGAGCTGCGCCAGAAGGTGAAATCGAGAAGGGATGAAGCTCGAATCCCTCCAAGACACAAGAAACGGGGTTCAGGAATAGGCGTAGAATCATAGGAGGAAAACTGAACACATTTTCTTCACCGCGGTGGGTTTTTTGAGCGGCACAGAAAAAGGGGAAAATGATCCACTTACACCGATTCTGAAGCAGGAACGGCGACCCACAAAACTGAAGCGCGGGCACCGAGGGAGACGAGCCACTGTGAACCGAATAGACAGGAAGACTCAAAACCTAGGAAACCCTAGGAGAGAATGCTATTTTCACCAAAAATAAGAACTAGAACTATATTAATCTATAAAAATTTTCATTTGATCTTTAAAACGACATGTTAACTATGATCCAATACCCATTCCATATCCTTCTAATTTTTTTGATAGTTCAAATGGTTAGCTCCTAATCATGAATTATGTGTGAATTTCAGTCTTAATCTTTAGAAAGAAAATTGGAAACCCCCTCAATCTCTTGGTGCAAGATGGTTTCCCTAATACCATGAATAGTAAACCAAAAAACCTTCATAGAAACCCTCGAAAAATATTTTAAATTAAAATAGATTCAAATTTGACTTTACCAAATACCTGGGGAACCTCTTTGAACTACACCATTATTAAATTATACTATATTTGGAAACTACACCTCTCAGATTATTGATCTGAATCTTAGTTATCAATATGAACAACCAACCAAATAGAAATTCTCATATTTCATATGAATTTTCACTATCATATAGACACTGGATATTACGAACTCCCCAAAATGACTAATATATTACTCATGAATCCTTGATGGTCATCCAATAGAATCACCTATAATTTTTCATTTAAAAATTCAAATATAACCATCTTCATAACATCCTTGAATAAAAAAAGTGATTCACAAAGTACAACATTATTTTTGAAAAATCTAAATCAACAATTCACAATCCAACACCTATTTACATTACTAAATAATTGATATGGTTCTTATTTAATCATGTATATCATGAGATGCTATAGTTTAGTAATCCAATTGATCACACAACTTATGTTTCTCAATAACATAAGGAATAACTCATGAATTCCATCTTCATCACTCAATTTCCCTAACTAATGGGATTTACAATCTAACATTAGTTTGTAGTGGTCAATCATCCCAGTTTGCATGGTTTCCAACTAACTATAACCTATCAAATGAAATAATTAAATCCAAACATGAGTAACAACTCTATCTTCATGTAGCTATCCAAAATCAACGGGACTTTACCATCTATTCATTCTATGAGTTCATTGGATTTTCTGAGAAAATACCTAGCCAATTTAAAAAAAATACTAGAAATATCCAAAACTATGAAACAAATGTAGTTTGTAGATCACTATATCCAACTCAATAAAAACAAAATTCATACCACCTTTGGATTAATTTATGTAATAGACATACATAATAATTGATGCATCCTAAAAGGATATCTTCCATCTAATAAACACATTCATTTCCAACAACCTATTATAGGGTCCCAATTGTATCCCAATCCATGAAATTATATTTCTTGAATTTTAGAATCATTTTCAACTAAAACTGAACTTATACTACTATTCATCACATGATTCACACCTTTAATCATTGGATGAAATAAGTTCACTTCCTGAAACAAGATAGGAACAATTTATCACCCAACTAATTAACTAAAGATTACTCCAAGGCCACCTCAAGACCAATAAAAATGTACTGAATACATCCAAAAAGCATATGAATTTACACTGAAAATTAACTTAAGAAACTTGATTAATTTGGATACATCATATTGATGATATCAAAATAACCTAACGACAATATGGTGAATGGATCCATTCATCCATGAATGCACCCACACATGGCCATATCACCAACACAATTATCATACACTCTACCATAATATTGTATTTTTTCATCACAACATAGAACTAAATCTATGGTCATCATGTTCTAAACTCTATATATTATATAATGAGATGATTGCATGAGGTGTCCATGCTCACAATCAAGTTCTAACATTTAACTAGAATCTACATCCTATTCCAAACTAACAGTATCATCATCCATGGTGGTTGTACCCTCAACATACAATGGTGAAGTCCCCACCATATAAAAAACCTAAAATGACCCTCTAGTGAAATCTTAATAGGATACATCATCAAAAGTTTATCAATCTTCCCAGTCCATGATCATCCACTATTATCCTATGATAGTATACCTACTGAGAGTTATTTATCATGGCCTATAATCGGGGCAATTGTCAGAAGGAACATGATTTATTCCATATGTCTCCTCTATTATGGGGGACATTTATCATCATCATCATAACTGAAACACCCAAGAACACCTGAGTCATATAAAATTACATCAAACCTTGTATCATACACAACTATTTACCTATTCACATTTCAATAGAATCATGTGTAACCAATGAATAAAACCTCAATATCATATAAAAAAATTTTGTGTACACTTAAATTTCACCCTATCACTAAATCATAACTCATGATATTCTGATTCAAACATTAGTGAAATATATTGATGCCCCAAAACCATTTACCATGCTTCATGGAATGCCAGTTCTTCAGGATAGGTATATTTTAGATATTCTCAACCAAAGATCTGACACATCACCTATAGTGAGGCCCACCACATTCATATTCATAGTATAATTCTTTTTCCAATACATGAGTATCTAACCAATATCTCTCCACACATTTAATGTTCATCCAAAGTCAATAGGGGAAACCACCCTAAAAATCATACCCTTCAATGTCAGTCCTGACACAACAAAACACCATGTACCTCACATCACAATGTTCCAGCACTCAAGGTGATTGATATGAAGAAAAATAACACATCATCATGAATTTATCACATAATATATAGAAGATACCCTTCATAAATATAATTTAATTTACTTAACCATAATTTCAGTCTCTATGTTTCCTTACAAATAGGGTTAAAAACCCAACGAGCTCCCCTTGTACAAAAAATTTGGAACTGACACAATTAAACACTGAGTCACATATGAAAGGGTCATTAGGTCTCCCACTAGAACCACGGTACATAAGTCATATCTAATGAGAGGTCATAGCTCACAAGAAATTATATTCTCTCCCATATCATACAAACCATTATATCCAACATTATAGAACACCCACTCAAGGGTTTGAAACAAAAACATATGGAATCCCATTCCATGTCCAGAACCAATTAAGGAACTAATTAACCCTGATCATCCACCAAAAAATTTGTTCGCTTAGGAATCACAATTCAATGAAAAATACTTCTATTACTGATGGCATCACCATATATGATCTTTATTAAGTGGAATACAACTACATTCTCAGGTAAGTATAATATTATTGAAATATATATTGTAAAACTCTATATATGTTGTTAATATCACATTATGTAACTAATTTTTAATTCTAAAGACACAAAATAGGTTTATATTGATGGCATTCAATTACCACGTTAAACTAATAGGGATAATGAACCCTTGTCTCACATTGGATATCATATTCATACTCAACATCATGAATCACACCATGGTTCCACATTTAATTATATCTAGCGGAGACATATCCATGTTTATCATTTTTTTAGGAAACCACCAATAAAATATATACAACAATACCATAAGATCTATTGAAGAAAAAATAAATAGTTAAACCACCTTTTCAATGATAATTATCACACAAATAGACATACATTTCATATGAATCTAACATGGATAATATAATGCCAGAGACAACTCTTTCCCCTATGTTCTTTGTTCAAAATAAAAAATAAATCACAATAACATATCCAAAAAACATCTACATCACATAAGGTATCATCATCCAACCATAACATCTATTCGACAAATGGAAACCCACATTTACTATTGTTAATTAGTGCTCATGTTGCACCAGTTCATGTTACAACACAAGTCCAATCACATTCTATTAACTAATGGATACCATAACTCCAATATTAAATCAATGAAAAAAATGTTTGACACGAATTTGAAATGTCCTTACCTAATTAATTATAAACTTTTAAAGGACCCGATAGCCATGTGACCCCATATTCATCTCCCCACATGCTAGAGGGTGTTTAATACTAGCTTGGGTCTAAGTAGGTACTATGGTGAGGTTATACACACTTTACAGGAGTTCACAATCATAACTAATGCAACTAAAGATAATTCAAAGGATTTAATATTGTATTTTTATTTCACAGAAAAGAACAAGACATAATAAATGAGACGGAACTTGGACCATAACTATGTAGTGAACCAGTTTTTTCCTCATAATAATTTGATATAATTATAGATATATTTTTGAATCCATGAGCTAATATGACATGTGATTCCGATTACCAATGTTCCAAGAATTAATTTTATTAATAAGTAAATATATTTTATTTTATAAGAACACATTTTATTAAATATGAAGGTATAAACAATAAATGGAATGTAAAATCAGAAATATGATACAATGGTGGAGCATGGAACATGATGTTCACCCTAGACATGACCTAATATAGTTCAATATGGGGAATACAAAATTCTCACCCATTTTTGGTACCTTCAGTTGGTTAATTAATTAAATTTAATTAAAATTTTCATTATTTTAACCAAAATGGAATGTTTATAAAATTCCCACTATTCAGAATCCTCTAGGGTGACCTAGTGAACCCCAGGAGGGTTATATATATTTTCCTACATCCTTCTATTTTTGGATCATTTCTAATGATGAAAAAACACTTGATCAAAATAGATCAGAGCATAGGGAACGCCACAAATTCCTTAAAATGTTAGAGAACATTTTATTTGATGAATAATGATCAAATATCTCAGTCGGACACATCAATTTATGGTTTAATCCCATTATTACTAAATTTATCTAGTAAATTAATCCCATTATTTGATATGCGACAATTGTGGCCTTTTCCTGCACCTGTATATTGAAATTTTAATTGACTATTCTTTGGTTTTCTATCAATTGATATCGATATTCCTGATCATTTTCTTGGAATTATTATCAATGATTTATAAACCATTGTTATAGTTCATTCCTCCCTCTATTTCATTTTTTTCATCACTGGTTGGACCCCAATATCAAGGTTTTAATTTTCTTGATGGTACTGAGCCTTGTCGGACACAAGAAATCATGAAAAACTCTCATGTGAGGGAATTATCATTGATTCTGAAATATATCATGAGTTTCTATTTTTTTATGGTGATTTATTTTTTGATTTTAATATCAAATCAATGATGGTGGGTGGATGAGTTGCATTTGGTACTTATGAAGAACCCCCACCAAACTATAAAATCTAATTTCTAGGAAACTATTGACTTAAATGATTATCCACACCCCGATATACCTTTTTTGGATGGAATGAGGCCCAAATTGAAGTTGAAAGGTTGGATCTAAAGTGAAAAAATTGGATATGAAAAACTATGATAAATGAAACTACACACTATGTATTATGATGAACACATGGTGTATAGATCCTATTGTGAAGTATTTAAGGTTTTGGGAATATATAAAGATTGCATGGAACATATACCTATTACACACCATGTACCCATATCCCAAGTGCTCAATATATGTGGTGGAACACACTGGAATCTCCCCTTGTGGAAAGATATAGCCAGGTACACATCCATTTATCAGTGTTCATGGAAACATAAAAATTTCATGGGTAGGGACCTTGAGTACCAGGGCCAACAATATAGACTGTCTATATATTGTGTTTATTACATGTTAGGTGAGTAACGTACCTATAGGGACATTTATTTTTGGTTGAGAAAGACAAAAAAATTCATAGGTCTTCTCCCATGTTGTGTACCTCCGGGTTCATTTAAAGGAAACCTTTATATATCCTTATTTTAGACTCGTATTTTCAAATGTGAGTAACATATCCTAAGTATTTTACCACTCCAAACATGGTGGTTAACTCAACTATGGATTTTATCATATGATGTGAGACATTTATGAGATGGGTACATGGTTATGTGAGGCTTGAAGATGATAGTGATCACACATGGTCACCAGATGCATTCTGATTAGAACCCTCTAGCTGGAATGGGAGTGGATAGATGATAACTAACATGGAACCATCTACTTGTATTGAGAATGGGGAATATATAGAATCTTATAGTTTAACCATCATGATGGGTTGAGGATGGGTCATTTACTATTATAGTTGACCCCTCATTTTGGCATAGGTCATTGGTCCTCTATAGACTATAAGAGTGGAACCCGCTAGCTGGACTGGGCATGAACCATCTACCATTAAAGTGGAACAATCCTCTTAGAATAAATAATTGGTCCAATATAGTCTTATATAGTGGGCCTGTTTATCTGAGCTGGGCATGGTTCCTACATCATTTGTATGGAAACCTCATACTGGGTAGGTCATGTGTCCCCAATCCACTATTAGACAGGATTCCTCATATAAGAAAATGATATAGTTCATTTATGTATCCTATGAGTGGAACCCTCCTATTGTAACTTGGTAGGGGACCTCTACCTAGATATTATGGACCCTAAAATATGTATAATAGTGACGAGGAATGTCTTTACATGCGTGGTAAATGATGTGAAGTTGTGAAATATTTTTATCATCAGTATTGGACTTATAGTACTATTGGAGACTCCTTTCCTGGGCCGAGATGTGAGATGCATATCACCATTCTCTATAGGTTGGGATTCATTTTCTAAGCACACACACACACACACACACATATATATATATGTGTATGTAAGTATATTTGTATCCATAACATTGGATTTAGTTACTCTCATACCATGGGTTATGAAGATGCATAGGGTATTCCATGTGCATTCCATCATTGGATTCAAATGGTCTTATGGTGTTACTCTCCTTCAATTGGTGGAAAGGACTTGAAATATAGTCTATAGACAGACCTTATTGATTCCCCATTTCTTGTTTGAGGTCAATCATTCTCTCACTCTGGGTTGAGAAGCATCCTATTTACTATCTACATTATATTTATTACAATTATATCTATTATTACTCCTCCTTCAGAATTTAAATCATTCTATATTTTATGTATAAAATCACCCATGCATGGAATTTTATTTAATTTTTCATGCCTTATGTAGATGGAAGACATGTTTTAAGTGAATTTAGAAGATATTAGGGATACATTGTTCTTGGGATTGCATACGTTGTTTGTAGGTATTATATTAGTAGATTGAAACTCTTAGATAGATAATTTATAGGTTTTTAGTTTGGGACACATTTTTTGTTGGGCATGTTTTCCCCCTTTACTATTCATTTTTCACTATAGTACTCTTTTACATCCAAGTATTTTTAATTTTTTATTTAAATTCTAGCTATTTTATCTTTTTTACTTCATTTTCCCTACCCATATACATTAATATGTATATGATTGGGTGTAGTGCATTCAATGAAAAGGCTTCCACATTTTATTTTTGAATATAGTGTTGCTTTCCACACCTAGTCTATGGAGGAAATAATGGGGAAATTGAGGATTTATCCTCACTTATCATTAGGTTGTGATATATTGGTATCATGTACGGTTTGATCCTTGGGGTGATGTTTGGAGTATTCCCCATATGAGTTTTTTTTGTGATTTATGGAATCCGTTTTAATGTTTCTAGAGTGCATCTATCAAGCCAGTGAGTACAATGAAGGTATGAGAATCTAAAATATCCATTCACTAGAACCTTGACTGCCTGCATGTCAAATCAGAACATCAATCCATTGTTTGTAGGGATCAATGGAACATGCATAGTTATGGATTGAAATTTTGACTTCCCTTCATGAGTTATCTCCCCATTATATATATATATATATATATATGTATTCACATTTGACTGTAGTATGTCTTGATCACACTTTATATTCCACCATGGTGAAATCCATCTAGAATAGTAGTTTGAGATTGTGATGACGATTAGATGTGCAATGAGGCCTCAATTTAGCATACATCCCATGGGGTCCTTCCTCAGTCTAAAAAGGTAGCAACACTCTCACTTGTTGATATATAGATCATAATAGTGGATACAAATAAGAAGTGTGCATTATTAGTGTTCTCCATGTGCTATGAAACTAGAGGCCACTTAGGTTCTGTGATGATCCATTTCACAAGAATCCTAGGTTTGACTTTAGTTGGTGATCTGAGTTTTCAGACATGTCCAGATTCTGATGGATTAGATGGTTCCACTCACAATGGGTGATTTTCCTATTAATGTAGTTGGTTATATTGGTACTCGTAGATGATACAACCTTGTCTATTATGCACTATAGGTTCCAAAGAAAGTGATCTCCTGGTTTCAGGATGATCCTGAATCCATTCTCATGTTTTTGAGGTCAGGGCTAATCATATGGTTTTGATATCCTTCTTTGATAGGACCCCTTTTAAAGGAGATCTTTATAGTGATACCTCTATAGGATAAATATTGGTTTCAATAGATTCCTATGACCGATAAGAATTAGTATAAAATCAAACATTCAAGTAAATAATACACTTCCCCCACCGAGACTCATCCTTGTGACATGATCTAAAACCCTGTGGGTGAGATTATGAAATCCTAAAGAGGATAGTTTTGAGGTCTAGTGGATTATTTCATTTTACTTGAATTTTTGATATGTATAGATGTTATGGGGAGTTGGATAAGACCTTGATTTATGAGAGAATGAAATATAGGTAAAATATGATCTCTTGGTAGATGGGTCTTATTGAAAGGATGCTCGAGTGTGGTTTGAGGTGTGACATATTTTACTACTTCTCTAGTTATAGTTGTTAGCATAGAGTGATAATCTATATTTTCCCCATATTAATCACTTGTTTGGGTCCTAGCTATACCCGTGGTGGCCCATTTTTCTCAACCATTATTTTGAGGCTCCTATATAGAGAATCAGTGGTAACACCTTTCTTCTAATGTGGATACCCTACTATATGAGGAGATAGTGATAGAGTGAGAGTGCCTCAAAAAAAATCTTTCTATAGTTGTTGTGAGATCATATGATGTTTCCCCATAGTCAAGGATGATTATATGGTCATATACCTTGAGGATATCCTCTCACTTCCTCCGGGGTGGGAGATGTGGTTTTGTATCGAATTATATCCTCGAACAACTCTTCTATATTCTGTAGCATATCATATGGCCACCACCAAACTCTAGAAGTCTTGGTTTTAAATGGAGTACCTTTTTGTGAATGGTTTCATCAATAATATTGTGTCCTCCTAGGTAGGTGTAGTGTTTTTTTTATTAAAAATTTTAATTGGGGATTTTAGATTTTCTGGGATTATCATTGCCTGAACTAGGTCACGAAAAATAAAATGTTTCGCTTTCTAAGTATTGGTAACCTGTATGACTAGTTGTGAGGAGTGAGATGGTAATTGAAGATAGAACTTAGGTTTAGAAGCTACCAGTTCAGGGTTCATGAATCTGGGATTACGAATCCGGAATTCCAGTGTTCCTACATATGTTATGTGTTCCTGATGATGAACTTTGAGGAGTTGAATTCCTATTCCATGATTATGGATATGAAGAAATGGGTTTTCTAACCCTACATAGACCAGTTTCTTTTTGTATTTATTTAAGACACAGACATAAACTTTTTGGAAGAGGAGGAGCTTGTAGGGAACTTGAGTATGGTCTTAGATTTAATTTGAGACCACCAAATTTATTGGAATCTCTCTAGTTCCATTTTAGGATTCACAAGGTTCAAATAATGGGGTTGTCATTTCTGATCATGTTTTAGTGACGGACCCATTGAAGATCGATGTTTTTCTTCCTATGATCCAACTAAGATAATGTTAGGGGTATAATGTTTTATTGTCATGGAAGTGTACTATTGGGGGTTTGTTGAAGACTTCTCCACGATTTAATCCCCTTTGGCCGCCCTGATGTTGAAAGGGTATCTATTTACCTGGATTTGGTATATCCATAGGGCCTTCATGGTGTTGAGGCATAAGTTGATGAGTATTCCTTTTTTGACACTACCATATGATGGTGTGGAGTACATATTTTATTACTATACCATAGGAGATGGGATTTTCTATGTGTTGTTACAACAATATACAGTTATGGAATACAGGTCAAGGAAGTGGAGGCCCCACAAGAATAACTGCATGAGTCATATCCTAGAGATGGCATCGGTAGTGTTCTCCCTAAGGATGTGGATTCACTATCTTCTAGGAAAGTGCATGGTGATTTTCTCAGACCATCAAAGTCTCATTTACATCTTTACATAGAGAGACTTGAACCTAAGACATTGAAGCTAGATGGAGGTCTTGTAGTACTATAAATTTTTGATAACATGTACTCCATGGAAGGGAATCATAGTATAATATTACCTTATAAGGATGTCCCTTTCTCACTTGGTGAATGAGGATTATAGTAGTTGGATTTCATACAACTGGCCTTGGTAGAGCAAGAGTGTAAAACTATTTTTCAGTAGATATCGTTTAATCGTCTACTTCTTGAGCCTGTGAGAGAGATCCAAAATTGATACATTTATTGTTAGGTGCTATGTGACTGTATATCCACAGGGATATCACTAAATGGATATTCATAAGGAGGTAATAATTTCATAACTTTTAGGGAAGAATAATGTTTCTAGCCAATATGTGATAAGAGGTGATACAAGAGTTCCATACTTGTATAATGGAAATACATTCCAGTTTGTGAAAGATGTACATATACATTCTATTGAATAATTGGTGGTTCTTCATGAGACTGAGATTCACCAAGTTCAATTCTTGGGGAATCATATGTCATAAGGTGTAGGTTGAGCACCAGGTTCAGACATGTTTTTTTCAGCCCCTTGAGATCCTATAGTGAATGTGGGATGAAATATAAATTGAATTTCTCATAGGTAATACATATATTGTAAAGTTACATGATACCATATGGGTGATATCTAACCAAATCATGAAGTCAACACACATCCTTTCAATTAGAGAGTAGAGTTCGGTGGAGATTTTGAGGCAGTTGCATGCATGGGAGATTATTTACCATCATGGGGTTCCCTCATTGATTGAACCAGATCATGAAACACAGTTTATTTCATTATTGTGGAGAGTCCTTCAGGAGTAATTAATGACCCATATGAGGATGGGTAAATTTGTTGACCCCTAAACATGTGGGAAAAATGATCGCACAATCTCTAAGTTCGAGAATATGTTTATGGATTTCATTTTTGACTTAAAATAGAGTTTGGAGGATAAATTTCCCATGGTAGAGTGTTTGTAAAACAATATCTATCACTCTACTATCGACCTATCACCTTTTGAGGCCTTGTATGGGACACCCTATAGGTTATATTTTTGATTTATAGAAATTAGTGATAAATCTGTTGTTGGTCCAGAGATTGTGAAGGTGATGTAAGAGAAGGTCTAGGTCATCCATGAGTAGATGAGGAAGAACCTGAGTAGAAAAATTCATCCTAAAATCACCATATTAGGACCTTGTATTTTGATGATATATAGAAAATTTTCTAGAGATTCACCCCATTAAAATTATTATGGAGGTTCGTCTAGGGAGGATTGTGATCCCTAAGGATCTTTGGGACATTCAATTTTATGAAGAGGGTTGGTGATGTTTATTACTGCCACCCCTACCCCTATAGTTGGAGTTTGGGTAGTACATTTTCTATGTGTCACGATTGAGTAGCTACATGCATGACCATAATAAATACATAAACATGGGTGGGGTAGACATTAATGTTGAAAACACGTTTGAAGAGAACCCAATTTCGATCAAGGATTGATAATAGAGGACCTTGTGTGGAGGGAACATCCCCTCGTTACATGTGTAGTGGTAAGACATGAACATAAAGAATATATCCTTTGAACGATAGATCCAAATGTGAGCTTAATATCCCAATTTTTTATTGAGTTTTTATTTTTAGGTGGAGAAAATAATGAAGGATGTAATTATGGTGAGACTTCGTTTTTTCACTTGTATAACTTGGAAATATTAATTCATTTATCTTTCATAACCATGCAATGAGACGACTTGCGATTTCTAGGTTCGGTGAGTTTAGAATTAATTATATATAAAATTATATATATTCTAAATTTTTTATGAAGTCTTTTTTAATGAAAATTGGAAAACTCATTAAGGTAATCTTGGAACAACAATATGAGACAACATTTAAGTACATAATGTGATTTTTACTATTGGTGTGGCCAACAGTTGTTAGGTGTGGGAAATTATGATATCTCGGACATTGGAGGTGCATTCAATTAGTTGATTAATTAAATTAAAATAACTAATCATTTATTGTAATCAAACTATAATATTTATAAATTAACCATTATGGAGAATCCTCCAGGGTTAACCACATAAATCCTAGGAGGATTCCAAAATGTCCCCTTCCTCTTTATATTGGAGTATCATAAAGGATGATGATAGAACTCTGGATGCAATAAGATATGAGTGAATTTAATGACATTAAATAGTTCATTTATTGGAAAGAGAGTTCCTAGATGGATAAGTATCTAATCTATTGAAAGGAATCATCAATTTGTGGTTTACACCCTTAATTAATTAATTAATTGAGTAGTTCAATCACTTTTTTTGTTATGCACAAATTGTGGGCTTTGAATGCTTCCATGTATTGATATTTTAATTGATTATTATTTGGATTTATTACCCTATATATCTCATTTCATTATTTTTTACTAGAAATGTATGGAAATGATCGATAAACCATTGTTCTTGTGCCTTTATCCCCTAATTTATTCTCACCCTTCACCTGTTGGACCTCACGATCCATGTTCAAATTTTCCCAGTTTTACTAATCACAAACAGACCCCGATATTCAAGATGAAACTTCATGTGATAGATGAATAAAAAATTATGGGATATATCTACGTTATTTTCAGTCTTAGAGGGATAAATTTATTGATTTTATGTCCGAATCAAATATTTTGGGTGGATAAGTTGTGTGTGGTGAATACGGCGATCCCCAACAGGACAAGGAAATCCAATTTTATAGAAAAAATGGTTAGAAATGAACATACTTGACCATATAATCATTTTTTGGAGAAGTAATTAGGCTAGAATCTAAGAGGAAAGGATGGATCTGAAGTATAGAGTCTGAATCTAAAAAAATGTGAAAAACATAAATACACATCAAGTACCATGATTAAAACATCGAATATATCCCCTATTCTATAAAAGATAGAGTTTTTAGAATTTAAAATTATTTCATGTCTCATAGAACTCATACATTCCATATAAATCTTTCCCATGTGGTGGAGCCTTGTGGAGGAGCACATGAGTTGGACCACATGTGGAATGAAATGGTCAAGAACAAATATGTGTACCAAATTAAATAGACATGGAAAATGTGAATAGGAAGGAATATTGAGTACAAGGACATGCTGTTTTGACTCCCTACACACCGTGTATCGCATAATGTTAGGTGATCCATGTACCTATAGATACATGACCAGTTTGTGAAGAGGTACCACACAATGTCTTCATCCCCTCACATGTCATGTACATCTTGGTTCCTTTCTATGAAAATGTAAACTATCATTTCGCCTTCATCTGGAGACATATATTGGATAAAGAGTATCATATCCTAAATGTATCTCCATTTAGAATGTGTCTGTGCCCTCATTTTTAGATTTTGGGATATGATGTGGAATTTTTCAGGGAACAAATCTTTTTTAGGAAATGCTTGATGATGAAAGTGATCACATCGGATCACCAAATTCATTCTAAGTGTAACCCTCTAAGTGTGATGGTCATAGGTCCACGATGACTTTATTTGAAATCTCTATCTTGGATAGGCTTGTGTTATTATACAAACTCCTATATTGGAACCCTCCAACTTGGATGAACATGATACATCTACCATATGAGTGGAACCTTACTTATGACATAGGTAATGGGTCTTCAATAGGGACCTAGAGTGGAAACCATTTTCTGGAATAGGCATGGGTCCTCTACCATTGGAGTGGAACCCTATTTTTGGAAAGAGTAGTGGGTCCTCTAGTAACTACCAGAGTGGAACCCTCCAACCGGGTTGGGCATGGGTACTCCACCATTTAATTCGAACCCACATGTTGCACAGGGAATGGGTCCTTCGTCGACTATTAGAGTTTAAACCTCCTGTTAGAACAAGGTATGGGTCCTCTAACTATGTAGTGAGAGAAACCCTACCATTATACCAAGGAATGGGTCCTATACTAATATATTGTGCCCCATCGACTTGTAAAAAAATGAAGTGGTTTTTCGTAACATACATGTTTTCTCTTCGGAAGATGTAGGATATGTTGAGCATTGTCGCTAGACATCATGAACTATTAGAGACTATTGTCTTATACTGAGCTTTGAGATGTGAGATCTACTTTCTCTCTCATTTGGGCTTCTTTTTCTGATCATATATATATATATGTATATAAATATATATTTATATATCCATACCATTGGATTGGTTTACTCCACTACCATGGGTTTGGAAGACTCATAGCGTATTACATGTTCTTTCCTTGACTAAAATCTCATGATTGGATGATATTACTCTCCTATTATAGGTAGAAAAGACTCAATGATTAGTCTATCTACACACCATGTTGAGACCCATGTTCTTGGATGAGGTTTCTCTTTATATTTATTTTGGTTGAGCTTCATATTAATTAATATATATTACCATTTTATTCTTATTTTATCTATTACTTCCACCCCTTCATCTTTTAGGGCATCTTAAATGTTATGCATATACTCACCCTGGCATGGGATTGGTATGCACATGTACTATCTTATATAGACAATGGAATAGTCAGTGGTGACTTCATATGAGATCAGGGATACTTATTTCTTGGGACTACATATGGTGGATATATTTTAGATATCAATTTATATGTTTCTTAGTATTTTACATTGCTATATTGTGAGGATGAGACATTTTTCTTGTTGGTCATGTATTTTTCCGCTTTATTATTGACGTTTTATTATCATAATCTTGTACACCCTAGTTGTTGTTCATACTTAGTTTACTTTATAGATATTGAAAAATTTTACTTATTTTTCCACTGTACTTCTATATTGAGATGGATGTGTGTGTGCATACCTATTTCTAGGAAAAGGCCTCAATATTTTAGTTATTTCCTTGGCATTGGTCGCCACCCCCTGACCTATGGAGGCGGGCCTGAGGGTATTCATGGCTTGATCCCCATTTAGGGACAATTCAAGACAACTGGTAAAAATGAATAAATATACAGTGTAAAAGTACATGGTCATCATGTAACGTTGTCTAGATCATTAATTCATAACAATTTAAATAAAAAAGAGACTTTATAAAAAAATAAATTTATTATATAAGTTGTTCAAAATAGTTTAATGAATTATTGTGACTCACATGAATCATAAATTACATCCACTAAGACATAGGGAATTTACCAAGGACCATTCACCTCATAATGAATCCATTTCCATTTTTGATGTATTATACTTGAGTCTTCCACAATGCTCCCCAAGTCCTTTCACACATAAAATAAGATCAAACATCCACATGAACTCCCTCATAACATCATATAAAAAAAAATTGGATCAATTATATACGTTATTTAATTAAAAAAAACATGGAATAATCATTAAAACACTAATTATGCCACTGTATTTCATTAGAACCAATCTCATCTACCCATAAAACGCCTATAGTGGACCCCTGACCCAAATATATGCCAAATACCTAACCCAAAGTTTCAAAACCATAATAAAATTAATCTATGTTTCAGGAAATATATTAATAAAATTACTGGAATGATGTTACTCATCAAAATAGAAAGATGCATCATGTGGATTTCACTACGAGACATACTATATCCATATTAAGAAAAAGTATAAAGTGAATTGATGATTACACCTTTCTCTGGTGGAATTGTGTCAAGAACCCACGTGTGAGGAATATAAAAAATTAAAAAAAGACCAAGACAAAAACAAATTATTGAGAAAGAGTGTGAATATGAAATTAAATACCCAAAGAACATGTACAAATTCATCAAAAATAGTGGAGGAACAAATAAGGAATAATGGAGGTGGTCGGTTGGCTTGTGTGCGCATGAGGGATGAGAATGTGTGATACCTATTTTATTTTTGAAATGGTTTAAAAAGATAAAAATCCAAATTTATTGAGACACATGTTTTGGAAACATGGATTTAAAAACTGTTTACCAATCATTCCGTAGGCATTATCCAAGAAGACACTTCTACCATGGCCAGTCTTCATGATTTACTAAACTATTATCTAAACATGTGACTTTCAACTTCTAATTCTATAACATTTCCCAATGTTTTCTAAAACCATATTATAACCAAGCACCAACCATTTCTCATGGCCTAGGTTCCATAAACCTCACATGATTTTCTTGATACTTCACATAATTACCCTAAACGATGCACTGATCATAGATCTCTATAATTATTTTTTACCAATGAGCTATAATACTCCTCACACTATAAGATCTACACGATTTCACTTAATCCATTAAAACCAAAACATTCATCATTGATTAAATCCTATTAAAAACACATATAATTTATCCTAATGCTCTTGATTCCTTCCATAACACATGACACACCTTTTGGGGATCAAACACTTACTAAAAAATCATATATGAAAAATAAAAATATTTTATTATTGATCATAATCACACTTCTAAAAAACTCCAACAAAAATATATAAAAAAATAATATAATTGTAATTTTCACCATTGTAAGGACACAAGGTATTACAAAAATATTTTTTAGACCTTGGATGAAGAAATTTAATTGATAAATTCCCATGTTTTCCATATTTTATAAATGTAACAATACTCAGATCCAACGGGTTAACATTAATTTACTCCATTTAATTAAATATTGTACTCATTTTTATTAGTAATTTTATTCTTGATGAAATCTATTATAACAGATAAAAAATCATCCTATTCATTCAATACAATCCTATAGTTGTATCTTAAATCATTTATGACATATAGGATATTAAATCATATTTTCTTAATATGGACTTCACTCCATGATCGATAAGATCCCAATATTTATTTCATTAGTTTTTTGGTAACTCAACTTTGTTCACATATTTGACCATAAATTTTGATAGTTGGTTTGGCATAATACCCTAATTTCTCCCTCAATATCTTGTCCCATTATATTTTATATTATGAAATTATTCTAATTATAAATAGAATCAATTGTTAACATAGTTCCTTATACCTTATATATTACTAAAACCAATAGGATCTTACAAGAGTTATTAATAATTAAAATCATCAAATAATTATCCTAAATTATCATATCAAAAGCTAAAAAGCTAAATGCATAATTCATTAAAATCATCACACTATCTATCTATTTAGGAAACATCACTCAGAGTTCAATATATATTTCCTTAGGAAGGTTTATCTCACACATCCAATCCTAATTAATCATCATAATAAATCATTTATAATTTGTTTTATAGTGAATGTTATTTAATAATGTATATACCCCAGGAGTGTCAAACTGGGGGCATAGTTAGGCCTTTATGGTTACCCAGATGATGATAGGGTTAATAATAAACACCCCCTATACAAGTTCATTAAACCTATGCAAATTTTTTCTAGAGACTTCATTCACTTTTAGTATCCAGATAGGGATTTTATTTTTAATAAAAAATAAAATCGATACATAAAAAAAATATACACATCATACTATACTTTTAATTGTCCTTAATATATAATAATAGGATTTCAATAATATTTTTTAACCTAATAAAAAATAACTATCATAATTTATAAAAATAGATACACACTCCTTTTATACCAACCAAGGTGCTTGAAACCCACACATCCATATTTCATTCTAAAAACAAACACTTTAGAAAAATTAACATTGAGACCAAGAGATATCATAAAAGATAAATATAAAATAATTTCACATTATTATTAGATCTCACAATGAAATATCACAACTCATATAACCAATTTTTTTTTATTTTATTTGAGTAATAATTACATTTTAAATATATTTAAAAATTCTTGGGAACATTTCTCAAAAATAAAACAATAAAACTCCCTTATGGACTTATCATATGTTATAATCATCATCATAACCGAGGTAAAATAAAATAAAAATTGGAGTGCTCATATGCTGAGTAATAGTAATTTTAAGAGATAAAAATCAATGATCCTAAGTGAGAATAATTATATTATAAGGATTAAAAATAATCTTATACCCAAAAATTCACTGATCTTAAATCATGGAATGGACATGGAATAATAAAAAAGTTATGAATATTTTATAAATGAGGTACAAACATAGAATTTAAGATTTCTTTAATATCACAATAACATTGATACATGACATAACATGAAAACGTGGACTATATGGAAAATAAAAAAATCTTGTAATTATTTCATAACATGATAAAACCACAAAAAAATTAGAATGCTATATAATAATATAAATAAGTTATGAGAAAACACATTATTCACATGCCTTTGTGAACAAACCAGGCATGTTAGCACATGAAATTGTTGGATGAATCATTCTTCACATTCGTGCATGACAAAACTAATTGTGTTCAATCATTAATATGTCATGAGATATAATCTAACACTAATGAAATTGTGGGTGTGGATGGTTCCTAACTATCATCATTCATACTCATTTGGTTTACTAAAAGTAAATAAACATTTTATCTTAGAAACACATTGATAATGAATAAATTTTATAAGATTTTCCATAAAAATTAAATAAAATGAACTTATAAAATCAAAGGATATCAAAACCATATTTTTCAAATGGAGATTCATCCTAATGATATATATATATATATATATATATATAGTGATCCTAACACCAATTTATGAGAGTTAAACCTTGGAGGAAGAATAGAATCCAACAAACAAGAGTTGTCACAATAGAATTTGAACATTACTATAAATAACTAAGTGAAAATTACTTATAGAAACATTGAGCATAAAAATATATATCATTTTAAAACAATTAATATTATTACGAGTTCCAAGTAAATAATCATTGTTAAGAAACAAATGAATAAATATAATAAATTTGAAATGGTAAATATTTTAAATAAATGTATTCATTAATGTTTTTGTTATGTTATAATGAAAAACACTATAAAATTGTTGAAATGTTTTAATATTATATAATTGAAAAAATTAAAAAAATGACCAATAAAAGACAACTATATTTGGATTTCATTAAATAAAATATGTTATATAAGTAAAAAATTTTCACAATATAATAAATTCGTTGTTATTAATGGGAGTTATTCTTGAAATTGTTATACTCATTCTTATGAAAACTATTTACCAATTTTTTTTATATATGATGAAGTGTACTTTTAATAGAAAATAGGATAAAAAAATTGTAAAATATGGGACTGGGAGTGTAAATAAAAGTAAAAATATTTTCAATTATTAAATACTATGAACCAATGCATTTGATATCGAGTCAATGATATGATTACCTTGAATTACATCTTAGTTGATTGAACTGTAATTGTTTTTAAAGTAACCACCATAATCACCAATTCAACAAAATTAGGCATGTCTATACCATTTTATAAAAAAAGTTACAATTAATATCTATAATTATATTATCTATTTTCAAAATCACGTGTGTAAAATCATTATCATTTTGAACAAGTTTTATAATAGTGGTGTTTTACATTTTGATTCAGAATTGTTAATAATAAACATATCATATAATGTAATATATTTGATTAATTATATGTATTTATAATTTTATTACATCATTATATGGGAGTTTTGGTTTTTATATTAAATGATTAAATCAACTAATAACATGTTTCGATGATTTTAACAAATTGATGTTTGAATATTAAATTTTTATTTTACATTAAATGTTACCATTAATGAAAGAAAATCATTCTGTACTAATTTATGTAATATATAATTAGATACTATGTTCTCATAGCCATTAATGATATTATTTTATATCAATTTTATGTAGTTTGTTAGATCGACCCAAACACGAGTAGTATAATTAATTTATGATTATGATTATGAGTGTAGTTTTTTTGGGACTAACAACATTATTATATAAAAGTGATGATATTATTTAGATACTTTAAAGATGGATAACTAAAATTTAAAAGTTTTTAATAAATAATAATAAATCTTGATAAAAAAATTATATATGTTTCTTTGTAGAGGCTGTAATTTTCACAACAAAAAATTATCATTTTATCTCCCAATGAATAAGGGGGAGTCCGAGTGGATTATTATTTTTTACACAGTAATCATAATTATGTTATATTTTTCACATTTATTCATCAATATTATATTTACATATTTTGAATAGAGGTTGTGGTAAAAAATTGAAGTTGTTTCTTCATAGAGGATGTAGTCCACAAAACACATTAATGTAGATTTCATTTTCCATAATTGAAATGATCTAAGAAGGTTAATATCTAATAACATAAAATTATTTCATTCAGTATAAAATGAATACTAGATTAATTCTATAGTAATGATAAAATTATTATTCAAAATTCATAAAATTATATACAATAAGTTTGGAAAAGAAATAGTACTCATGTTGAGTACATATGATTTCAATTGAAACCTATTTCTGCACTATAAGTATTACCTTCTAAGGATCATGAGGTAGTTTCTGTTTCTAATCCTGAGGTTGCACAAGAAACTACTATATTTGTGAACCATGAAGATTTAAATATTTTTGTTGAATGTGTGATGGATGGCTTTGATTTTTTTTGAAATCTAAACCTACTCATGTATCTCGTTTAAGTGAACATGATGCTAGCATGCTCTTGGAAAAACTTATCTGGAAAACCCAACCAAGGATGCTGTATGAAATTCAAGAATTGAGGATTGAAAACCATAAAATAAGTGAGGAAGTAAAATCTTTTAAATTTATGACTGAGGAACTGAAGAAGTAATTTCATATTCCTGAACCTCATATTGCTTGTTTTAGCATATAAGATGCAGAAAAATTACAAAAAAGGTTTTGAATCTGATCTAACCGAATTTTGTATCTATTGTTGAGAAGGTGGTTTCCAATAATTCCAAGCGATAAAATGAAGTTCTATGATTGGTATCATCAATAAATGAGCTGCATAGTTTATTTAGGAACTCTTTTGAGACTGTTCTCAAGATCCTACATACACAATCTATAGTCATCTTAGCTCCTTCCTCTGCAAAACCTGGTCAACCATCTCAACCATTAGATAGAGCAGTACTCAGAAAGGTGATTCAAGAAGATCTTCTGTCTTTAAAAGACTAGTCTTCTCAAGAGATCCTATCCAAAATTATACAATAAAATTAGCCTGTACATTACATTGTTCAACTGTATTCATAGGATTCCTCTATGGCCTATGAAAAAATTACTAAAAAGGTTGATTTCTAATTCATGAGGATCTCTAAAAATCACCATCTGACTAGCCATTTCAAGTACCTTATGAAAATTCTAAAAATTAATCCTATGATTCAAGATTTTAAGGACCATGTACAGAAAATTAAAGAGTTCACACCTACTTTAGAAAATTTTATAGAGAATAAGGATGATTTTTAAAAATCTATGCAATATGTAGGTGAATTCATCACTAAAATTATCTATTTGCTAAAGCCTTATATCCATGTGAAATTAACTCCTATAGTGTCTCCGGTAGCTTCCCCTTTTCATCCTGGCTTACCCCCTTCCTCCTCCACTACCTTTTCCTCTGCCTCCATGTTTGTATCTCAGGCTCTAAGCTAGTTCAGACCTCTTTTTCTTAAGCAATCATTTACTCAATCTTCAACCAAATTGACTCTGGAACCTTCTTTTTTTGAAGGAGTAACTATTCCTTCTCTCACACTTGGCTCAACCACTTCTACCAATTCTTCTTCTTCTCTTGTGGCTCCTCCTGATGTTTCTTCCAAGGTTAATGAGAATACTGCTAACCCTGAAGAGAAGTGAAGGATTCCTTTTTGATAGGGATGTTTTTTTATTTTTCCTTATGCTTTTAATGCACCTTATGATTCTATTCAATAAATTTTCACAAATTTTATTTCCTTTTACTCTTTACCTTCATTCAGTATTTATTTTCATTATCTTTTTTTCATTTTGATAATCTGAAAACGGGGAGAATGAGACAATTCATCTAAATACCATTTAACTCCCATGATTTGCATTTAAATCCCTTGATTTGTGATCATCAAAAATGGGGATATTTTTGGCCTCCTCATGTGTTAATCATGTTTTAATGCTCAGAAATCATTTTAACCTTGTTTAACCTATCAAAAATATTGTGTAGAGTTGCTAGTTTCACTATGATTAAATGATTACAACTCATGATATAATATTTTATAAGATCATGATTCAAATTCTCACAAATCATGTTTGAATCATGTAAACTATGTTTGATCTTTTTATATAATGTTTTATTATATTAATGCTTAAGTCTAATCCATTCTGTGAATATTATTTCTCAAGGAAGTTTACAGATATTTGGATATGTATACAAAACCATAAGTCTTACACTGGTTCTGAATTTTGGAAAAGTCCCTGACACCATTACCCAAACACCGTAACTCAGACACCGTAACCCTGGACCCGTATCCCTGACACCATAACCATGACACTGTGACTTAGACACCGTAACTAGTTTTAGATTTTATAAAGTCTATGAAACCGATTCTTTGCTACTATCTCTAAGAAACCATTAAGTTTTTTGACAAAGGAATTAACACTGTTACCTGAGACACTGTGATGTTTTGAAAAATGACTAAACACCATTACCTAAGACACCGTGATCCTAACACCACATCTGTGCCACCGACTCCAGATCTCAAACTAATTGTGGCACCGTGAACGTCACACCGTTCAAAGGAAAAGGAGAAGAAACTAATTCTAAGTGGCAACATTTAATGACAAACTGTGGCACCATTCCTTAATTACTTTTTTGTATTTCTAAATATCATTTTAAAGTTATTTATAATGTTCATATTTGGTTCATTTAATGACACTGGAAAAATTAATTTTTCTTTTAGACGTGTCACATGACATTATGAGGTATGAGGTATAGAAATCATACTTCCTATCAACTCCAACACATACACCCCGAAATAAAAATAAAAGAACAATATTTAGAGCTATAGAAATTATATTTTCGAAAAATTAAATTCATGGAATATATAATAACATCCATACACTAAAGAACACAAGAAGAAATCTCGTTTCCTGAATTCTATAAAGCTATAGATGAGAACCTCATAATTTATCGCAGTAGCAACCCTAAAAAGAAAAATAGCTACAAAGAACATCTTAACTGACTAGAATCCAGAGAATGAGACTGACGATACACTATTTTCACAAAAGGACTAAAAAATCACATCTGCAACATCTTACAAGTCCATAGATGCATAAAACAACTCTTAGAGAATTTCTAAATCTCTTTCATCATCATTGCACTGTTGTGTACTACTGTTATTAATTTTCGAGTAGTGTGTGTGTATGTATTGAAATAAACATGAAATCTTGCCTTAAACTGGAGGATACAAGATATCCTCACTCTAATATCCTTGTACAATTTTTTTTTCACATATAACTGTGGAAGAGGTCCAGGGTGACCTGGTTGTTTTTTTCCCATGAAGAACAGTGGAAGAGGTCTTGTGACCCGGAAAATCATGTGTAATGTTGTCAACCCCGTTCCAGTGTGTGGATCAAGTTTATTAATATAAACTTTTTGGTGGCAGGCGATCACCAAGTGGAGTGGATTAAGTCTCAGATTGATACTGAACCACTTTTATTTATCCACTATGGGTTTCTATTTAGTCTTTCTATGTTTTAATTTATATTTTAGACAACTAAATTTTACATTGATAGTTAGTCTTGGATAGTATCTATAACTGTTTTTTCTTATTATACTAGTTAAATTTTTTTTATAAATATATCATGTTGATATTAATGAGAAATAATGAATGAACTGAGAATCTATTTGACTAGGAAAACTATTATAATTTTATTACATTTATTAACTATCCTATTTTAATTTCAATTGGGTGAATCTTTTAAGTAATGTTTTTAACATAAATTTTTATAGGAAATAAATTCATCCCCCTCTTGAGTGTTCTCCTCTGACCAAAATTTTCTATCAAAGGAAGTTTTTAATCCCTATTTTTGAAATTTAAACATATCAATCAATCTAAAATATTTTTCAACTGTGATTTTAGTTGTGTTTTAAAGATCTCAAAATTTCTGTTAGATCTAAATTTTTAGTTCTCAAAAAACCATTAATTATACAAATTATTCCTTATTATGGATAATATATTGTAAGGTGATGCTACCGGCAAACCACCATTCATTAATGAAAAAAATTAGGCACAATGGAAAATGAAAATGAAAATGCACTTACAAAGTATGGGTTTGGGGTTTTTTCCATAAGTTGTATATGAATATAAGATTCCTGATACTTCTAGAACTACTTGGGATTACCCAAATAAGGCTTCATATAAAAATAACTGTAAATCCATTACTTCCTTATACTATTATTTAGGATGATAAGAATTTAATAGAATTTATTCTTTTAAAACCACCTAAGAAATTTGTGATAATCTATCTATTTCACATGAAGGAACTCCTAATGTTAAATAAATGAGACTTAAAAAATATAATATTAAATATGATAACATTAAAATGAATCAGGATGACCATATTTATGACTTGTATGTTAGGTTTAATGAAATAGTGAACACTATGATCTCCCTAGGAAGATATTATACTGCTAAAGAAAAAATTATGGGGATTTTCAGATTCATACCTGATAGATGGATAGGAAATTCTATCTCCATTTGAGAATCATGTGACATTAGAAAACTACCTATCAATGAACTTAATGGAAAATTTATGATGTATGAGGAAGAGTTAAAAGTCAAAAACAAAGTGGTTGAAACTAAGATAAAATCTGTAGCCTTCAAGACTACTACCTCTAAGAACAAGGGAAAAGAGAAGGTGTTAGCCTCTGTTGAAAGCTCCATTAATGATGAATAAACAATAAATAGGGATGAAGCAATGAAAAATCTAGACAGAAGATTCCATAAATTCTATAGGAATAATATGTTTTTTAGGAAGCATAATTATAAAGGAATATATGATAACAAGTTAAACTAGAAAAAGGGCTGGAAAAGAAAGGACAACTTAGGGGATATTTTTTTCTATGAATTTAAAAGAAAAGGATATGTCAAAGCTCACTATCCAAAATTAAAATACAAGGACAAGAATAAACACCAAGGAAAGAATTATAAGAAATCTATGATGGCCACCTAGAGTGCCTCTGAAGATATCTCTAGTTAATCAACCTTATCTCAATATGAGAAAGATGAAATAGAAAATACATGTTTTATGACAAACACATCTAATGTAACCTTAGATCCTCCTACTCAGAATTCTTACTATTCTAGAAATGAAAGTGATTCTTAAAATATGTCTAGTGAAGAATTATTTTAATAATATAATATGATTAAAGAAACTTTTAATGAATTGAATGATAAATATAAATCTTCTAAGAAAAAAAATGCTCTCACTGTAAATATTAAGTCTAATATTACTACTTAAAAGGAAAATAATGCTAAACTACTCAAAGAAAACAATGTATTAAAAATGTATAACGAGCAATTGAAGAAATATATAGAAAATTTTATCAATGTAAAAAATAAACTTACTCATATTCTTGGTAAATAGATAGCTCCTAAGTACAATTAAGGCATTGGATATCATCCTGGATAGAGAAACCTATCTAAAACACATTTTTTAAATAACTCTGGAAAATCATTTAGTATCTCTAGTTCTTCTGGACCAAATAGTGTACATTTTCAAATATATTATATAATTATTATAGGAAACCCGTTAAGACGATGTGGTTTCCTAAAGCACTTATTACTAATGTCACTAGACCCAAACAAGTATGGGTACCAAAATATATTTTTGTTTGATTATTTTGTAGGAAAGTTATCTGAAGAGATCATATAAAAGCTTATGGTAATTGGATAATGGATGTTCAAGACACATGAAAGAAGATTATTAAATCTTCAAGAACCTAATAATTATTGATGGTGGAAATGTCAATTTTTATGACAATGATAAAGGAAAAATAATTGGGTTAGGCCAGATTAGTAACTGCAACTCAGTTTTAATTTCTATAGTACATTTTATTGATTGATTAAAATATAATTTTATTAGTATTTTACAATTATGTGATGATGGATTTCATATTAAATTTTAATATGATGCATGCAATATTTTTAACTCTAAAAATGAATTAGCATTTTATTCCTTTATAAATGAAAATGTTTATGCTATCAAATTAGATTCATTAGTTTCTCAAAATGTTTCATGCTTAAGTGTACTTCACAAATATTCTTGGCTTTGGAAAAGAAAATTATGATGCTGCAATATACAGTCTCTTAGGAAGCTTACTAGAAAAGGCTTAATGAAGGATCTAATCAAACATGAGATTCCAATTGAGAAAGTCTGTAATCATTTTTAAAAGTATAAACAACCTAAGATACCATTCAAATCAAAGAAAAAGTTTGAACTTCTCAACCATTAGATTTGGTTCTCATGGAATTGTTTGGACCATCTCGAGTTTCTTGTTTAAATGGAAAGAACTATGTTTATGTGCTTGTAGATGACTATTCTAGGTATATTTGGACCTTTTTTTTTCACAAAATTGAAGCTTACTATCATTTCACAAAGTATACTAGGACTGTAGAAAATCATAGTGGAATAATAATAAAATAATTAATAAGTGATCATGGCTGTGAGTTTGAAAATCAATACTTTGAATCCTTTTTCTCAAAAATTGGCTATAATAATAAATTATCTTCCCCTAGGACCCCTAAAAAAATGGATTTGTAGAAATAAGAAAAATAACCTTACAATAAATTTCTTGAACAATTTTTAATGAATATGACCTACCTGTTTACTTTTGGGCTGATGATGTAAATACACCTTGCTAAAAAATTAATAGAGTCTTAATTTAACCAATTATTAAAAGGAATCTCTATGAGTTGTGGAAGAATAGAAAACCCAAAGTTAGTTACATCAATGTTTTTTGTTTCAAAGTCTATATACTTAATACAAAAGAAAATTGTGAAAAAGTTTCATCCAAGAGTGATGAAGTAATCTTCATAGGTTTTTCAACCTCTAGTAAAGCCTATATAGACTTTAATAAAATAACCAAGAATGTGGAAGAATATTTACATGTAAAATTTGACCAAATAGGTCCATAAGAACCTAATAACTCTCTAGACGACCTTGAAGATGATATAAAAAGTCTGGACATAAATTCAAAAACGTCTAATCCTATTGTCAAGTAATCTATTAAATAAAATAATTCTAGAATTTCATTATTATCTGAACATGATGAACCCAAACATATAGATGAACCCGAAATTATTATCCCCTCCTTTACTAGACCAACTAAAACCCTCAAGAACCATCATTTAGATACTGTTGTTGGAAATTTAGATAAAGGAACACAAACTAGAGTTTATCTTAGAAATTAGGATGAACATCAATACTTCTTGTCACAACATGAACCTAAAAACATAAATGATGCGATAAATGATTAATTTTTGGTGATGGACATGAAAGAGGAGCTCAACCAGTTTGAAAGGAATAAAGTTTGGAAACATTTGGATAGACCCAAAGACATCCTGACCATAGGAACTAAATGGGTGTTCAAGAGCAAAGTAGAAGAAGGTGGTAATATAGTTAGGAACAAATCTAGATTAGTTGCACAAGGTTATAGTCCAGAAGAAAGAATTGAATATGAAGAAATATTTTCACCAATATCTAGAATTGAAGCCATCATAATATTTCATGCTTATATAGAACATCTAAATTTGAAACTATATCCAATGGATGTAAAGAGTGAATTCATAAATGATTATATATCTGAGGTTGTTTTTGTTGAACAACCTTCTAGTTTTACAAACCCTAAACTTCCATATCATGTCCTTAAATTAACAAAATATTTATATGGTTTAAAACAAGCTCCAAGAGCTTGGTATGATAGATTAAGTAGTTTTCTTATTTCCAAACGTTTTAAAAAAGTTATAGATGATCTTAAACTTTTTATAAAATGAATTTATAAAGATGTTTTAGTTGTTCAAATCTATGTTGATGATAATATTTTTGGATCATCAAGAAATTATTTATGTATTGCGTTTTAAAAAATGATGAAAATTGAATTTAAAATGAGTTTAATGGGTGAGCTAAAATTATTTCTTGGATTTCATGTCTTTAAAAATAAGAAAGGTATTATTTTAAATCAAATTAAATATACTGTAGATCTTATAATTTTTTTTGGCTTGGATAATAATAAAATTAGTGATACTCCAATGAGAACTACCTACAATATGGATCTTGATGAAAAAGGTAAAACTGTTGATAAAACCACATATAGAGGAATGATTGGAAGTTTACTCTACTAAACATCTAGTCATCCATATATCATGTTTAGTATTTTCATGTGTGCACATATTCATTACAAACCCAAAGAGTCTTATTTTAATGCTATTAAAACAATTTTAAAATTCCTCAAACATACTACCAATTTAGGACCATTCTATCCTAGAGGAAAATAATTTGACTTAGTTAGCTATTCAGATAATGATTTTGGTGGTTCTGAGTTAGACAGAAAAAGAACCTCCAGAACATGGAATCTTTTAAGAAAGTTTCTAGTATCATGGTGTAGTAAGAAACAAACTTATGTTTCATTATCTACTAATGAGGATGAATACGTAACTACTGGAAGTTGTTGTGAATTTTTTTTCGATGAAGCACACATTACTAGGATATGGATATCAATTTAGACATATACCTACAAATGGATACATTGCAAGAGCTATTGAAATATCAAAGAATCCTGTTTCTCACTCTAGGACAAATCATATTGATGTAGGGCATAAATTTTTGAGAGATCATTATAAAAAAAGTGATATCACTTTGAAATTCATTAGAAAAGAATATCCACATACTGATATATTCAGTAAACCATGAAATTCTAAAGGGATAAATTATATCATACATGAATTAGGGATGATAATTATTCTATAAAATGGTTTTTGTTTGCATAGTTATTGTCTCACACTTAATATTTCACAGTTTCTGGTTTCATAATTCATAGTTTCAAAAGTAACAGTCTTGGAATTATTGTTTTACATTTTCGGTCTTACAATTATTATCTTACACTTTCTATCTCAATGATATGGTCACACCGTTTGGAGCCACACCATAATGATGAAACTGCGATGACCTATTCTGGTCTCACCGTTTTTATTTTTTTAATTTATTTTCCATATCGATATATCAATTATTTTATTATTTTTATACCATGAATTTTTGTTTGTGACATTTGGACTTCCTAAATGATAAAACCCAATGTTTTCACCTCTCTCTTCTCTAGAATTATAAACCCAAAAAAAACTTTTCTCTCAAACCTCCTACTCTCCTTAAACTCTTTCTCCTTCTCAAACCTATGTTTGATGCATAGAATAAAGTGACCTTATTTATCAACTCCTAAGAAGATAAGGTCTATGAGAAAAATAAAAAGAACTTTGAGAATAACTCCTAAAGGACCACTGAACCTAGGACTTGCTGATTGAATTGTAATACTAGAGAAATAAACATGTCCAAAGTTCCTAATGATAAGTAACTCAATAATATTGAATGTTTTGGATGAAAAATTATACTTTAAATGGTTCATTAAAGAGAAGATACCCATCTATCCGATGATTTTTCCCAGTTTAATCAATGTCTTCGGTTCTCCTGCAAGACAACATATGATTTTGTTGTTAGAAGTTGGATAAATGGACAAAATTTTAGATTTTCATCCTGTTTGTGGTCTAAAAGTCTTCAAATACCACATGAGGGAATTTTTTTGGATCATAAGAGAGTAAATCCTCCTCATAGTGATGTTTTTAACCTAGAAGATGCATTGGGAAGACTAACTAAAAATAAAAAGAGAGGAAGACCGATTGTAGGAGAGTTAGATGAAGAGATAAGGATACTGTTAAAATTCATTAAAATTATTATTTTTCCAAGGAAGGGATATTTTAAAAACCTAAATTTTTAACATTTATTTCTAATACATATTATAAAAAATGGCTATAATATCAACTTCTGTAAGTACATCATTCTTCAGATCAATAATATGATCAAGACTGCTTCAAAATCAACCTCCCTATTTTATTCATGATTTGATTATGCAATGTTGTCCCCTAAAAGAATTAGTTATATAAAATAAAATAATTTATTAGGGATTATGAGTTTTGTATCTCTATGGATACATTAAGAAGGGTGAAAATTAACTTGAATCCTTGGAATCAATCTTGGGTGGAATAAAATGAAAGACTATATGAGAATTTAAATATAATTAAAAATCCTTCATGACCTAAGGACAAATATAAACCTGGTCTAGAACCTGATGACATTGTTAGGTTTTAAAATGAAGAAGTAGGAGATGCATAAGTTTCACTTGAGGACAAAACCGTTTTAGAGGAAGAAGACGATAGACTACCTAACCCACTACCTGTTTAAAACATAGTTTCTAGAGAAATTGTTACTAAAATAGAACTTAATGCTGGTGTAGAGGAACCAGATATTCCTGAGGAACATTTAGATGAACCTGTTGTTTAGGAAGAGCTTTTTAGGAAGGATCTACTATGGAATAGTCAGAAGAACAATTTGAATCTAAATTTCTTTTTTCTACTGAAGAAAGTATGGAACCTGATTTTCAGCTAGCTAAATAAGTGCTTGAACTTTCTATAATAGAATAAATTGTATTAGTATTAGAGAATGAGTCTCTTAGTCCCAACATAAAAGCACCAATTGAGGGGGAATAAAATACCATTTTGGAATGAACTCAAGTATAATGTTCTGTTGAGACAAGCCCAGTGGAAACTGTGTATAAATTCCCTTGCAACTTTGATGTCTCTAACTCTAAGTTAGATTCAGTGAGAGGAATTGATCTCACAAAAACCTTTCCATTGAAACCTATTTCTTCACTAGAAGTCTTACATGATAAGGTACCAAAGGTTGTTTCTGTTTATGCACATGATGTTTCAAAAGAAACTCCTAGATTTGTGAACCATAAGTATTTAAATTTTTTTGTTGAATTTATGATGGCTGGTTTTGAAAAAAATTGAAATCTAAACCTACTCCAATATCTTGTCTAAGTGAAAAAGAAGCTATAATGTTCTTGGAAAAACTTATCTGGAAAACCCAACCAAAGATGATGCATGAAATTCAAGAATTGAGGATTACAAATTAGCAATTATGTGAGGAAGTAAAATATTTAAAATCTATGATTGAGGAACTGAGGAAGGAATTTCAGACTGCGGAACCTCCAATCTCTCATTTCAACATATAATATAAAGAAAAAATTGATAAAAATGTTGTGACTCAGATCCATCTGAATTTTGTATATGTTTTTGATATGGTGGTTTCCAACAATTCCAAGCTGGAAAATGAAGTTTTAGGATTAGTACCCTCAATCAATGAGTTGACTAGTGTTTTTATGAAATCTTTTGATACTCTTTTCAAGATCCTTCCTACACCCTCTACAGTCATCTCAACTCATTCATCCTCTTCTAAACCTTGTCAACCATCTCAACTATCAGACAATGCAGTACTCAGAAAGGTTAATCAAGAAGAGCTTCTATATTTTAAAGGTAAATCTATTTAGGAGAGCCTCTCCAAGATTGTAGAAAACTGTGGGCATGTCCATGACATGGTTATACTATATTTAAATTAATACTCTATGAACTATGATGAAATTAATAAAAAGGTTTATTTATACTTTAATAGGATCTATACAAAGAACCAAATAACTAGCCATTTCATGTACCTTTTAAAAAATTTCAAAATTCTTCCTATGAATCAAGATTTTAATGACCAAGTACTGAAAATTAAATAGTTACCACCTAATTCATAAATGTTTATTTAAAATAAGGATGATTTCGAAAAATCTATGCAATATGGAGGTTAAGTCATCACTAACTTCATCAATTTATTGAAGCCTTATCTCCATGTGAAAATCACTATAATAGTCGATCATGTAGCTACCACTTTGTAGCCTCTCTTAACCCATTCCTCCTCCACTACCTTTGATTCTACCTTAAATTCTGTATCTCAAGATCTGAGTGAGATCATACCTGTTATTCTTGAGTAATCCTTGCCTCTATCTTTGACCAAAATGACTCTAACACCTATTGTTTTTGAAGGAGTACCTCTTCCTTCCCTCACACTAGTCTCAAACCCTTCTACAACTTATTCTTTTGATTATGTGAATCCTCCTGCTATTTTTTTTCATGGGAAAAGAGAAGACTGATGAACCTGAAGAGAAGTGAAGGATGCCTTTTTTATAGGTATGTTCTGTATTTTTCCTTATTCTTGCAATGCACCTTAGCTTTATATTATATACAATGTGAAATATTGTTGTTTCTTTTTTCGTCTTTACCTTCATTCTGTCTTTATTTTATTTTTTGAATTTTCTTTTTTATAATCCAAAAAGGGGAAGAATGAGAAAAGGAATTTAAATCTCATTTATCTGCCATTATTTTTATTTAAATCCCATGATTTGTTATCATTAAAATGGGGGAGATTGTTGGCATATTCATGTGTTAATCATGTGCTAATTATCTCAAATCATGTTAGCCTTGTTTTAGTTATCAGAAATCCTATGTAGAGATTATTGGTTTGTTTATGATTAAATGATTATAACTCTTGATATAAACTTTTACAAGATCCTAATTTAGAATCTCATCAATCATGTTTGAATCTTGTAAACTATGTTTGATCTTGTTCAATAATATTTTATTATATTAATTCTTAATTCGAATCTATTTTATGAATATTATTTCTTAATAATGTTTATAGATATTTGGATATTTCTGAGAAATTGTTAGTCTAACACTAGTTCCAGATTTTAGCGAAGTCCCTAACACCATAACCCAGACACCGCAACCCAGACACCATAACCTAAACATCTTAACCCTAACATCGTAACACTGACATCGTAACCTTGACACTGTTACTCAGACACCATAACCAGTTTTAGATTTAATAAATTCTATGACATCTGTTCTTTGATACTATATCCAATACACCATTCAATGATTGTACCAATGAATATACACTGTTACCTGAGACACCGTGATGTTCTAGTAAAGGACAAGACATAGTTACCTAAGACACTGTGATCCTAACACCGAATTTGTGCTACCTCTAGATATCAGCAATACTATAGCACCGTTACTATCACACCATTCATTGTCAAATGATAATACACTGTTTCCAAGTGACACTAGTTCAAGAAAAACTTTGATAATATTCCTTGATCACTTTTCTGTCTTTTCAAATTTAATTTGAATGTTATTTATAGTAGTCAAATTTGAGTCATTTAAAGATACTAGCATAATTAATATTTATTTGTAGACATGTCACCTAATAGTATGAGGTACGATATGTAGAAATCATTCTTCTTGTTCGCTCCAACACATGCACCCAGAAAAAAAAAGAATGAGATTCAGAGCTATAGAATGCGTGAGTTTGAAAAGTGAAATGCATGAATGATAGAAGAACATAAACACACTGAAGAACATAAGAAATCTCAATTACTAAAGGATAGAATGTTTTAGATCATAACCTCATACTTTCTCGTAGTAGCAACCCTAACAAGAAAAATATCTACAAAGCACCTCTCATTTGACTGGAAACCAGAGCACGAGACTCATGATAATCTATTTTCACTAGAGGCCTCGAAAATCACATCAGCAACATCTTACAAGTCTAGAGCTACATAGAACAACACTCATAGAATTTCTAACTCTTTTTTATCATCTTTGATCTATTTTTTACTATTTTTATTATTTTCTGGGTTGTGTGTGTATCTGTATTAAAACACACACTGAATCCTACATTAAACTGGAGGATACAAGATATCCTAACTCGAATATCCTTCTACACTTTGTCCATTTTCCCATGTATAACTGTGGATGAAGTCAGATGTGACCTGGTTGTTTATTTTCCAATGAAGAATAGTGGAAGAGATCTTATGACCTAGACAGTCATGTGTAGTTTTGTTAACCCCAATCCAGGGTGCTGATCAAATTTGTTAATATAATTTTTTTGGTGATAGATGATCGCAAAGTGAAGTGGATTAGGTATTGTATTGAGACTAAACCAATTGTTTTATGCACTGTGTGCTTATATTTAGTCTTTCTCTATTTTAATTTATATTTTAGAAAAATAAATTTTACATTGATAGTTAGTATTGGATAGTATTTATAACTGTTTTCTTTATTAGAGTAGTTTTAAAAAGTTGTATCGATATCTCATTTTGATATTACTGAGAATTAATTAATCTTATAAGAAGCTATTTTAACATCAAAACTATTATCATTTTATTACCTTGATTAAATGTCCTGCTTTAATTTTAATTGGGTGAATCTTTTTACTAACCTTTTAAAAATATTCTATTATAGAAACTCAATTCACCCACCATATTTAGTGTCATACTCTGACCAACAAAAGTATTTTGAGAGCCCCATTTTATAAGTTGTGAGAATGGTATTTTTGTTGAAAAAGAAACATAATATAAAGGGAAGACATGTTCTGCCATCCATGTGGATCTATAAATAAAAAATAATGCAGTGGGGATGATAAAAGATCAATAAAAGTTCAATAACATAGGCTCCTTCTTAGCATCCAAAATACCCAAGATCGAATCTGGGTAGGGATGAATTTATGGGTTACTATAGAAGGGGAGGAACTATAGCAGTGGTGAAACTATAGAATCAAAGGAACTATAGCAGGAACTATAGTGGCAGCAGTACTATAGAAAGTACTGTAGTAGCTTGGGGACTGTATTAGTACTATTCACTAAAGGGCCCTTTTGGCCAAAAATGGGCTTTCAAGCCTCGTATTCATGGTACTTGTCCTTGGGACAACAAGCTATGTAATGGGTCTCCCTATACAAAAGAATAGGTCTTTGTTTTAATAATAAATTGAGGCTTCAGGCCCAACCTATTAAAAAAAATGTTTTAAACCTGTATTTAGGACTTTCAATCACATTGTTTTCTATTTAACAATGTTTTTTATAGTATACTAACAAATTTTTCCTAATGTAATTTTATCTCAATTCCTAAAAATAAAATATACATTATATAATAATATTAATCCATTGATTCCATATATGAAATTCATTTTATCTAAATAAATATCAATTTTTTTGGTAAGATATATTTTACAGTGGTTCATGTAATGTGTAAACCCAATTTTTATAAAATATTTATTTTTATGAATGATATTTATTTTTACAATAAAATTACTAGTTAATTTTATAATAAATATATAAATTAATTTTTTATAAATAATTAATATATCTTTATTATTATGTAATCAATTTTTTTTTCAAATTTCTATATTTAACTAAATTAAATGATGAAAACAATTTTCCTTATCAGAAAATATTGATTCTGATAATTGAAGGTTAAAAATAAGTATATGTATATTCATAATAGTATTTATAAATTTAGAATGACAATCCATAAATAAAAATTATGTTACAGAAATTGTTTAATATCTTATTATGTTATACATACTTCTTGATATTGTCAAAAAGGCTACAATATTAGTAAAAGCCATATTTTAAAATTTTCTCCTAAAAGTATATTATTTTAATAAAATATTATAATATAAGCATTGACTGATTTTTATATAATGAATTAAAAAATATAATTCATTTTAAAAAATTAATTTATAAAATTTATAATGTTACATTTTAGCGGAGAACATATTATACAAATACAATATTGTTTTAAAACAACATCTAACACAATATTTTATCAAAATCATATTTTACATGAATTTATAAACGATTAAAATATTTTTGTGTGTTATGGGATTTATTAGTCATAAATATTATTTATAATATTCTTATAATAATTCATAAATTATTTCTGTATAGTCCTCCAAGTGGAGAAAGCTATTGAATATATTCCAAAGTCATATGGTTTTACATTATTACATTATGTTATATGCACCATCAATGATTCCTCTATACGATATCAAAAGGAATGTTTTTGATAAAACAAAAGGTCATTTAACCATGGGGAGGATGAGAATTCCACAATAAGGTGACAAATTATGAATAGTGATATAATTCCACCAGGATAATCAAGGAACTCAACATGTGTTATTTTTACTAGGAATTGTGCAACATATTGAATATATGAGTCTGCACCATAGTGAAGGAATCCATGAAAAAATATATAAGTTGTTTACTCGAACCATGATACATGAAGGGAGATAGATTCATAAATAAAATGTACCCATAAACCTTATAGATTTAATCTTTAATACCAATAATGGAGTAATTAGTCTATATTTTAGGGATTCCCATAGATTTAATAGAGTATAATGAGAACCCTATTTTTTTGGAAACCTCTAGTGATTATAGATAATAGGGAGATAATAGTGTGGTCCCAACTCTCAGATCAAAGGGGCTGAGGGATGGAAATATATAACCTTTATAATAATTTTTTTTGAGAAATTGGATAATATAGAATATGACACATTGAAAATATAATACCAAAGAATACATAGAATATAAATAAAATATATGGTGTTTTTATAGTATAATGTATCAAGTAATATGGATTATTTCACTTATATATTTATTTTATAAGAATGTAAATTAATAAGAAAATTTTAACTTGTAATTATACTTATCTAGAATAATGTATTTATGCTACTTTGATATCTTGGAATAAACACATTAAACCCACATATTATAATTTTTATCTCATAATGTATTGAATAAAGATGATCACATTGAACATTATATTAATGGACAATTAAACTAAGAATTATGATGAAATAAGTTCTACATGTTTAATGGAGATAGGTACACTTCTCCTTAAATTGATGTTGAAGAATCGAATGTCTACAAACTATAGAGATTTCCCTTAAAGGATTGATCTTATATAAAAGAAGACAGTTTATAACTACATTGGTAGTGTTCCCTTTATAGTCTATCTATTAAACATATAGTGAGTAGTGTTATATTATGGTATTTTAGAACAATACCATGGGTATACTTTTTTGATTATCCATTAGTGGTGAACTATGGGAAATTCCTATTTTTGAAGGATAATTTTTTTATCTATTTTATCATTCATGTAAATATAATAAAGCCTTAATTTCATATTGAAAATGTTCCTTATTTAATGACGATCACACCAATAAGGCCTAAAGGTCCATCAATGGATGAAAATGTTTCATTAGTATTGACCTTTTTAAGACCCCCTCTTTGCATGTTTCACATTAAATTAGTTCCAAAAAATATATCTATTATAATAGTTCCAATTCTCTAAATATTATTTAAAAAATAATACAATGTTGAGTTCATTACACCACATATTCTACCAATATTTATATAAATGTTGTTATACTATTAAAATATTATTATTTAAATATGAACATTATAACCGACCCATTTTTTTAGTAGGTATAAACAAGAGTAACCAAATTACGAAATGCTTTTAGGAATTTTTTATATGAAATAAATATTCTGATTAATTCATTGGAAATAAGAACTTAATTTTAAATAGGAACAAATATGAGAAAAATGATTGATTTTAGAAAACTAAAATATCCGTGTAATGTATTTGTATTAAATTTAATTAAGATTATCATTATACATGAATTATTTTATTGAAATTTATAGATTATATATTTAATTAAAAAACATTCATCTAATGTTGGATATTATATAATGTATAATTAAAAATTATTTTCATACTTTAAAATACATTTTATTATAGATTGTTTTTTACATCATTTTCTGAAAAAATAATATGAGAATGCTTTTATACTATTATAAATTTTATTTTATAAAATATTCATAATTATTAAAACCATGATATAATTATAATTTTATTATATTTTTTTTGTTTTTTTCATGAAATATTTATATTTGGGTGCATGTTGAACAAATCAAAATTTATAAAAAAATGTCATTTCATTATATTAAATAAATGGAATTAAAAATTTCCATTTGGTTTTGGATTAGAAATAAATTAACCTACAGTTAATTTTACTTAATATTATCTAATTCATTATATGGGAATCATAATTATATATGATTTTGGTAAAAAATAATATTTATACACAAAGTAATTAATTTTCAAAAAAATACTTTTCATTATGTTTCATTCACCTATTTAATAATTAATTTATAAAACATGTAGAAATTAAATATTAGTAAATAGTTTCTATAGTATTAATCATGAAATTAAAAATATGTAATAATATTAATTTAATTTATTTTTATAATGAATAAAAATAATGAAAAAATTATATCACCATGGAAAAGGGTAAAATCTGGTAGACTGTATTAAAATTGCGAGTTAAGGTCTAAAAATTAATCCAATATATTAATTTATCATTTTTATAGGTTTATTTCTTCTAGAATAGTCTTATATAAAATCATATATCATTTTTGTGACAATATACTCTAAATATGACCTTTTTATTTTTTTTAAATAAAGAATTTGAAAAATGTCTCACTATATGATTTAAAATGTAAAATAGGTTTTAATAGAGATAAAAAATAAATTTTAAAAAATAAATTTTTTACTGGAAAGAATTTTTTATTAAAATATTTAATTTTAAAATTTTATTGATGGTATAAATAATATACTACTCATGAAACACCTATGAAACATTTGTGTTAATAATATAAAATGTGTAATTTTGTTAAAATAAATAAATGTATTATGTGTTTGACTAATTATGGTGTTATTTTTAAGGTATTAATCGATTTGAATGTATTTAGATTCAAATTGGATTTTTATCTTGATTACATAAAATTAAATATATTTTACTTTTCATAAAAATGGCATCAATTGGTATTCTGTGATTAAAAATTATTTTTAAAACATTATAAAAACTATAAAATTATATCATAACACACATTTGTGGGATATGTTTGATAATACCATAAAAGTTTCACATATTTTACAATTTTTATTTTTAAAATTAATTTAATGACAAATATATATTGAATTTTTTTACCACATATATGGATTAAAGGGTTCAAATGGGGCTAATCTTAATGATAATGTTCAAAATTCCACTTAAACATGTTCAAATTATATTAATAGAAATTATTTTAACCTTATAATCTTTATAATTAATTATATGTTACTTTATTATAAGTTTACATTAGTGATACATATGTTATATATGATTATATAATTTATTTACAAGATTTACACCCACCTCACATATTCATGAGAGCCTCATCTTCTATTTTCATAATAAATATTAAATAATTATATATACCATGATCAACCAAAAAAGCATATAATTAATCCTACCCTTGTTTTGGAGGTTCTAGTGTATCCAAAATACTTACCATGAAGGGTTTTAGTATGTGTAAATGGAGGTTTTGTATAGATGAATTTTCACTCTTAACCGAGTGTTTTCATGTTTGTTTATTTTTCCAAATCCATTAAATAATATATAATCATGATTATTCAATTAAGTATGTTTCAAAAAAATAATTATATAATTTTATATGTTGGTGAAATAATCCTAAATAATCCTTTTTTTCATCCCATAGGATATGAAAACATCCCCTGTGCAAATGTGTGGACTTCCACCTCCAAAAATTGATGTATTTAATTTATCAACACATCCTAATATATATGTTTATAATTATTGATAAAATTAATATACATGATATTTTCAATATATTTATTATTACAAAATCATAATATATTATTAACATTAAAACTTTTACATATTTTGGTAAATTATAACATCGCCCATTCATACATGTGGATTTCCACATCTGGGAAGTGAAATGATTAATTTTTCATGTCCAAATTTCATAGAAGATTATTAAATTTTTTTAATCTATAAATAAGACAATTATTTATTTATTAATATTATATAAATAATTGAACAATGACTTCTTTGACCACAATTAACATACATATGTTTTTTTTTGTGGTTATGAGCTAAACATCCACAAAACATTCAATATGAAAGTAGTTATTTTAATAACTATATAATAAATGTTATTATATGAAATTAAAGGGATTTTAATATGATCATAAACCATAAATGATTATTAATTGATTAAAAAATTAATATATGTTTATTTTATAGTATAAAAATAACATATGTGGTTAATATAAGTCGATGTATGAGACTTTTCATTAAATTACTTCTTTAAATGGTTGTATATTTTTTTACATTATGTCAATATTCTATTAAATATTTATATAAGGTTATTAATTATAAATAAAATATCATTCAAATTAATATTCTAAACATTTCTTATTTTATTAAAAGGTTTTAAATGTTATCTTCTAAATGTTTTTTGAACATGATATTTACATGATTTACACGAGTTTTAAAAATAATATTTGTTTAAATACATTATATGGATTGGATTTTTTTACATCATTGAATTTATTTATTATCATGAGTATTTTATAATTTTAAATTTTTTTAAATATTATATATTTCGTATTTTTTCTGAATATTTTTAGTTTTATTTTTTTTAATAAAAAAGTGATTTCACCACATTTTTATGAGACTAATAAAAATGTTTTTTTATCAGAGAAAGTGTAAGTTTTATATTTTTATGATGAAAAGATAAAGTTACTGTTTTATCATAATTTTTAAAAATGATTCTATATAAATATTTATTAATGTTGTATTGGAAGGTGAACCCAAAACCATATGGGACTATTTCTATTATGTAACTAGTGGGTCTGGTGAATCCATTCAATGAATTTGTTAAAATGATGAAGTTAAATGATATATTTTGCAACTCATAGAATGAGTATTGAGTTAATTACACATTTTAAGTGATGTAGTTATCTAATGAAAGGTACTCGTAAAAGTAAAGGTGATGTTTTTAACATGAAATAAATAACTACTATAATATAACTAAGTTAACTAATATTACATTATCCTCGGATAATTTCTGAATAATCATGGTTTCTAATTTAATTATGATTTCATTATTCCCCATATATATGTGTTCTATATTCTTGAAAATGGGTTTTTATAGAAATATTTGGTTCTAAATATTTTAAAAGTATTTTTTGATTGAAAGGAATATTAATGATTCAATAAATAATAAATGTTAGTTTTAATGGTAATTATTTAATGAATTATGTATAATTATATTATTCATTATTATATATTTTTAAGAGAAAATTAATCATTAAATAATATTTTATTGGTCGGTGATATATTATTTTGGGTAATTTAAAAAAAATGAAAAACATCTTCATGGTTTATAATGAATTTAAAATTTATTAATAGGTCCAAATTATTTAATTTCCCTTATAGATATCTTTTTCTCAACCCATGTTTCAAAATGTGTAATAAATTTCCCACTAATGAGGGTGAACTATTATAATTTTTATTTTTGGATAATGGAAGTCAGTCTTTTACAAATCATGTGTTTAATTAATGAAACATGTTTCCAAAGATATAAATTTATTTGAGGAATAAATTCATCTATAGTAGTAGTTCCCACTATTTATTTTAATTTATTTTAATTTTATATTATATAAAAAAAATATCCTTGATATGAAAGGATGTTTAACCTGTATAATAAATAATACATTTAAGTGTTTTTTAAATTGTAGGGTATTCTAGTTGTTTTCATATGAATGGTTTAGAGAAATTTAGAGTTCATGATGATTATTAAGAGGACACTTTAATAGTTTGAAATAACATTATGGGTTCATTTGTGTATGGATAAATTGAAGAAAAAATACCAATTTTGAGGTTTTCGGTGTTGAGAGTTGAAGGTGATTCAATATATTTTGGGTGACATTTATATGAACTAAACCCTTTGGTTTAGTATATGTTTTAGTGAAAATGTTATATTATGAGGAATAGAATTATATTTTAGGGACATAACATGAATGTTATTGATAATAATTAGGATTAATATGATATTGGATGTTAATGAGATTATGGATAATTGGGATAAAATATTATTAAAAATTTATAAAATATGTTTCATTTTATTCATAACACTTTAATTGAAAAGGGTTGTTTTATATTTGTGATTATTGTTATTTTAGAATAATTTCACTATATTATTTTTAACACTATATGGTTACCATAAATAGAATTTTAGGAATAGCGGTTTAGTAAAAATTTGGATGGAAAACATATTTTTTGTTAATTGAGTTTATTTATTGAAAATATTAGCATATTTTATTTTTTATAGGATTAGGGATTATAAATTTTAAGAATGTGAATTCACGAATGTTTAATTTTGTTAATATATAAATAATAAATTGATATTTGAAGAATATGTGATCAAATATCTCTGATTTTTTATTATTTAATTTGGTCAAGAATGTTTGAATGAGGTTTGATATTAGTTATTAGTGTAATGATTTATGTTGATATTCTAGTGTTGTTTTTGATGAATTAAATTTTAATGTTTTATATCATCATAATGGATATTATCCTATATTTTAATAACCATTTTAGGATTTTGTTTTTGTATGGAAAATGATGGACTAACTTGTTATCCTACTATTTATCATGTAATCCAATGAATATTTATTTTATGACGTCGGCCATGAAAAATTCATCTCAAATATAAATTTTCTAGAAGAAGTGATGAAATGGAAGTGAAATGATAAAAGTGAAAATAAAGGATGAAATTTCATTTCTGATGTGGAATGAAGTCCTGTACATAAATTATCATAAAATATCTATCTTCATGGTAAAATAAATATATCCTATTTTATATATAATTTTACTTGCAACTATCTTCATATTATTGTATAAACTCCACATTAATTTTGGGAATTATAGAGTTATATTATTTTATAAAATAACACGTTTTTTGGTCTTGATCTAAAAATTAAATTTCATTATAATATATATCATTCATTTTATTATGATGTTATGATAAATTATTTTTTATATAATCTGATTAACATATAATGAAAATTATTTCATTAATGTGGGATAATTTAACATCTTGATATTTTAGTTTAAAAAGAGATCTATGTTCACTTTCATTCACCGTTAAAGATGTCACGTGTAACACAAAGTGTCATATACTATTATAATATTGATTTTAAAACATGACCATTATAACCAAGTTATTGGATTGCAAGGAATAAATTATAGTAATCAACATATGATATGAAAATTAGGATTTTATATTTAATACAGATAAGACAATTAATTTCAAAAAATAAGAACTCAATTTTATATATGTCTATATAAGATTAAAAGAGATATTTACTAAATAAAAAATTTCTATATGCAGTTTATATTTATCAATATAATTTTTGAAAATTAGTTTGGAATAATATTTTATTGCAATATAAAAATATAATATTTAATGAAATTAAATTCATATAATGATGGTTATTATACATTTATTGAGTACAAATTTATTTTATATTAAAAAACATGTTTTTCCAAAATAGTTTTTCTTTCATTTAATGCGTGAATAATATTATTAATTATTTATACATTTATAAATTTTATTTTATAATGGTAAATAATTTAAAAAATCATATTTTAAAAGTTGATAATATTAATTTTTGAATTTTATGAAGAAATGCTTGTTTTTGGGTGAAGAGTGAAAAATAGTGATTATGTAAAAACATTCATTTCTATAGTATTAATCAATTTAATTTCAATGATAAAATATTATTATTAATTTGAAATTCACATATGAGTTATTTTATTTACAATTATACAATTAATTTAATTAGATTCAATATTTAACATGGTTTTTGATTAAAATTATATTGCTCATTAAAAGAAGTATATTTCTAAAATCTTCTTTCCACTATGTTCCACATATTTATATTAAATAAAATTTTTATACTATTGTAAAATAAATAATTAAAAATATATTCCATATTTCGAACAATATTATTCCAATTATGTAATAAGATTTATTTTTATTTATAATCAATATTAACTACGATAAAATATTATGACCAATATAATGGATAAAATCGGTTAAATTATGTTAATAATAATGGTTAAGGTCCAAAAAAAACTGAAAGATTTCATTCTCTCACCAAATGAGTCTATTATAACAATAAACATGTAATATTCAAAATTATTTTTTTTGTTTCCACTTTCAATTGATTATAATGTTAGTAATATTTTTAGTAAAGGGTAATTACAAAATTTTATTCACTTTCATTTAATGTATATCATATGTCCACATAGAGAATAAAGAAGTATGAATGGTTATAAATATTTATTTTTAATATGAATAAAATATCTTTATTATATTACTATATACTTAAAATTTTAGTGATAGTATATTTTCCTTGAATGCTTTCACAAAGTAGTTGAAATACTTGTGCTTGAAATAGAAAAATTTGGTAAATTATCTTAAAAACCTAAATGAAATATTTTTTGGATGTATTATGGAATCCCATGAATATATTTTATAATAATAATGTTTTATTGATGATTAACAATTTAATATTTGATTTATATTTTTATATTGACATCTTTAATGTCATGATATGTGAATATTTGTGTAAATGAATTTAACTGACATTTAATGTTTTAAATTTATTTTAAAAGCATTATAAAAACAAAAAAAATTATACATGGACACAATTATAAGTTATATTTTATCTAAAATCATTCATTTTTCATGTATTTTCCATGATAAATTTTAAATTATTCATTCATGACCCATATAGATAGAAATATTTGTTTAAACAGTTTTGGTTAGTAGGGCATGTAAGGGGGTAAAACATAGTTGTAAGGTTCAAAATGGAACATAAACATATATCAATATTATTTTTGGAGTTTATATCAAAATTTTACTCCATAAATTTAAATCATTTAATATCATTATCCATTTTATGTGAGTTAATAACTTATCGAATATTAATATTTCATGCATTTAGAATATTTCCATCCTTCTCATATATAAAATAGAACCTATCCTTCTCTATCGTGATCCATATATGTTAAAAAATATATAAAAAATATCTTCCCAACTATATTCTCTATGACTATGTAGTTTTGTTCTCACCAAAATAACATTCTAGAATGCTCTATATTTAAGTCAAATGATGTTTCTCAATAAATAGGTATAACACTTAACTATATTTTATGATATTTATTTATTTAATTAACTCTATATAATATTATTTAATAACAATAATATATTTAAAAATTATATTACATATAAAAAATGTAATTATTTTGATGTAATAATCCTAATTAATCTACTTTTCCATCCTATGGAAAATAAAAAGATCACATGTGTATATGCGTGGATTACAATGTTTAAGAAGTTACGTGTTTAATTTTTCATCACCACCTAATTTTGATTGTTAAAATAATGGATTGAATGAAAATATATGATATTTATTAAATAATTTTTATGTTTTAATGATATTATTGTACTTAATTTCTTACTAATCCGACCATTGGAACAAGAAGACATCACTCATGTGTATGCGTGGACAACCACATTCATGGAGTGATGTGATTCATTTTTCATGAAACAATATAGAGGATGGATATTATGTTGTATTTAATGTATAAAGATTATTATTATATATTAATTAATAATCTTTATACGATTTAACCATGACCCCTTTTACCATTTTCATACTTCCAATGTTATTTTGGTATTACAAATTTAGATTCATCAAAACATATAACTTAAATGTAATCGTTTTTCTTAAAATGTTGTACATGATAATATATTAAATAAATGGGAATATAATAAAGTAATAAAATTTGAAAAGGATCCGAATCAGTTAAATATTCAATATAATTTTAATATACTAGAGTTACCTGATAATTAACCTGGGTTAAGATATTATTTATAAAAATTATTTTTTAAATGTTTTCATCTATTTTCCATCCATTTTCAAGTTTTACTATATAATACAACAATGTTCTTACATATAAATCTTAAAATGATAAAATTAAAATTCAATTACTTTTTTATTTGTTTTAAATTCATTTAAATGGAATATATTCTACATTTTTATGAACATTTCATATTTAACATTCTTTACAAGTGGTATGAAAATTATTTTGGTTCAATATATTTGCAATGAATTGATTTTTCGATCATCTTATTATATCATCATTTGCAATATTCCTCTAAACATTTATATATCATTTCAACTATAATAGTACCCAAATTTTTCTTAACATTTGTACTTATAATGATTTTATAATAAAGATATTTCATATAATTATAATGAGATAAAAGAAAATGGTTTCTTTATGTGTTCAAATGACAAATTTTTTTTATAATCAGTAGTTATTTTTTTAAATTTTGAATTTAGAATAAGAAACCTGGAAAATTTTGATGAATATAGGAATGAGGTTTTAAACAAATCAATTATTCATTTATTTCAATTTTTTTATGGGTTGGTCCATTGATGCCCTCCAATGATTTGTTTAAGCCGACATAGTTCACTAATGTATACTATAATAGCATAATATTGATAGAGGTAATTATTTAAGTCATTTTTTGGATCTATATTATTTATGATACTCCAAAGATAATTTTTAAATGGTAAATATGAAAGAATTCACTCATATGATGTGACATTGTCAAATAATATATGTTACTCCTAAAACGATTTTGTAAATATCATATATGGTTATTTGGTGATGATTGAATAATTACAAATGTTTCATATATATTTTTTATATTCCTTCAAAAAAGGTCATGGAAATAGATTTATTTCAAAAGGTAAAATATGATATTATGATATAATGTGACATTTATAATCATCAAAAGGCGAATGGTTTGTCTTCACGAGTTAACATTCAAGAAATATAATTTTTCATTTATGATTTCCTATAAAATGTTTTATGAAAATTATTTAGATTGATTTTTATTTCAGGTTTGTAAATAAGAGTATACTAATATCAAATTTTTATTATTTATAAAGCATTTTTTTTTTATGGATTTTAATGAATTTTAAATTGATTAATAGGTTTATATTCATTATATATCCCTTTTCTATTTAGGCTCATCCCATGTTTTCAAAGTAATTTCCTAAAGAATATGTATGTGTAGTAACAATTATTAACTCTCTTATGGAGTAAAAGAAACTACCCTTAAATGAAACTAAGTTTTCATGACTCAAATACGAGTTTGAGAAAAAGAACCTATTTTTGTTTTAAGTGTACCCTTATCATATTAAGAGTTTTTCCTAATTCTATGAAACTATTTACCCTAAATATCCATAAAATATAAAAAAGTGAAACACTTATAATGAATAATGTAATTAATGTTATTGCATATTTTTGGGTATTATAGACATGTTCTATGATATCTATTCAATCTCATATTTTTAGTTTTCACACATGGAATATTATATGAAACCACTATTTTATAGTGGAAAAAACATTTATGGTGGGTATAACACAATTATTATACTCCTATAATAATATATAAATAAGGTGATCAAATATATTCATTGATACATTGATCTTTCTAATCCTATTGGGAGAGTAGGTAATTCAATAATGGGGAAATCATATTTTGGTCTCTCTAAAAAAAATCAAAAATAACACCACTCATTCTAGAAAATAAATCATAATATATAAAGATATTAGGATTATATAAATGAAATTAGTTGGTGATAATTGGGTTAAAAACCCAACACCAAGATTATTCTAAAAAAAATTTCAAGATGAGAAACTAGTAAACAGGGTTAGTGAATAATTCCTATGATAAAAAAAAAGAAAAATAATTATTTGGTGAAGACTCTAGGGAGAACCAAAAATAAAATTTATTAAAGTAATTCCAATTATAATGTTATTTAGACTATAGAATTATTTTTGGATTATGTTTGAAAATTTGAAAATTTAATATTTTCTGTAAAGATATATTGAAGTGTGTATTCTAATGATAACATCAAAACAAAAACAAGTTTTCAGCATGGAGAATTTTTATACAGTGATAAAGATGATATCCAACCAATTAATGAAAAATTTGATCAATATGATATCATTCACAATGTATTTCATTCATCCATTGATGATATTTACATTTAATTAAAAAGTGTAATGGAATACTGTGCATCCTATAATATTGGTTTAATTAAATTTGGATAAAATATGAATGGAAAATGTGACCTAATTGAATAAAAATAAGTTGATATTTGGGAAAAAATTTACACAGAGGAAGAATAAAAACAAACCATTCTCTATCTCAATTAATATATAGAAGATAGAAGAAAATATTGAATATAATAATCCTCTAGAATGAATGAGATAACATAAACAAAATAAAAGTTGGAGTTTTATAAGGTCAATTACTATTTAGAGAAGTTTAAAACATATAATGAAAAGAATAATATTACTCACAGGTAATCCTAGACATGTTGAATAAACGTGACATAAAAACATGTAAGTGATATCATTAAATGAAATTTATCTATAAAGTTATAATATTTTAGAGATTATGATCCACCATGAATGTGCTTCTTTAGGTCCATGCAATAAAATGAATAATAATACTTGCATCACTAGAATCTCAACATAGTAGTGATAAAATGATGAATTATTTCAATAAGATGTTATTTTTTATAATAATAATGGAGAAAAGACTAGGAATTATAGAAAAATAAAAGCAGAAATTGAGATAAAAAATTCTTTTATCCATATGATATATATATGGAGAGAGTTTAATTTGGAAAAAATATGAACATCAAGAATCAAAATTAATTTTTTAGATAAGAATAATTTATCCCATTGAAATAATCATTAAGAACCTATTATGATGCATTAAAAACTGAAACATGAATTGGATGAAAAAAATTTGCTTACAAGTGATGGAATATTCTTTAATTGTGAGTAAACATAATGTTCACATAATGGGACATATTTCAAGGGAAAATAAATGTGTTGTTATTCATATTAATATATAAGTAAAGAAGGACAATGTATTACTTTTTGGTCTATCATAGATTAGTAAACATAAAGAGATAATGATTGATGGGAGATACCTCTACTATAAGAGAAAGAATTAAGATGAATTTACTTTAATTTTATCAAATTAAAATACAATTATATTTTTGAAAAACCATGATAGGGAGAATTAACACCAACATAAATGATTTAAAGTCCAAAAGAGTGTATCTAGAATGGAATTTGTATAAGCCTGATAGAATGATTTACCACTAATAAGAAATAGATGGATGTGAGAGGAAGTGGTTTAGAAGATTATTAAGGACCACAATCCTCTACATAATTTTGTTATACATATCTATATCCTCAAACATTTAAATATTTTGAATAGTTTGTGTGGTAGTGGAGAATTATGGGGGAGATACGATATATTGGGTGTTATGGTAAAAAATTCACATATATTTGTTCTAAAATAATTATTAAACTACTGGATTCATATGTATTATAATTAAAAATTGTTATATATCTTCAACATAAAATATAATATCTTTCTAGGACCTCAATCATATATATAAGTTAGTAAAAATAAATAATTTTTTTTATTGTGAAATATTATAGTTTCATGATGCAATGTTAGAGAATAAATTATAAATATCATGTTCTGGTTTTGAAATGATTCCAAAGATGTATTTTAATTATTTAGTGGAATCATGAAACATAGTGTGTGCATAAAGTGTTATTATCATAACTTCCTTGTGAAATTGAACCCCCAAAAAGTGTCAATAGCTCTGATTGTGAACAAAAAATCTATAACAATTTTTGTTTATTGGTTTTTACTAACAGCTAGTATTAATAGACTATTTACATGATACACTGATGTTTCTATATAATAATAATTGTTCTAACAAGTTGTTACTTCTATTGAAGATATAAATATGTGGTATGAAGTTAAAGGAATTAAAAGAAAATTGATGATGAATACTCAAGGATATTTATCATCGTATGATGAAAATTATCCCAATAATGTTTGAGAAAATGAATGTCAAGAGATATCATATATATTTCATGAATTTATGGTATCACTTAATTTATCTTGTGGTGTGTCTCACAAACATATTTGTCATTTATTATTCCTGGATTATTTTCGGTAATTATGGTAGAGATATTTTGATGAATTTTTAATATAAGGAAATATAATTCTATTTGTATTCAATTAAAGTAAGTTGGAGACATGATAATCCTTGGTTTTTTGTTAATATATAATCATTCCTTCTTCAGTGATACTTGGCTTAGTTGGCATTGTGGATTTTTTTATTGTTCAAATTTCATGTCAGAAACAAACTTGTTGAAATCAGTGATTAACATTCAAAAAAATTTTAAAAATATTCTTTGTTCATATCATTATTGGTGAGAAATATAAAAAAGGAACCCCAATATAGTTTAATAAAATAATAGAGATAATTATTATGATGAAAACAAGATGAAAAAACCCTTTTATTATAGTTAAAATGACATAGCTATGAAGTTAATGTAGTCCTAGTACATTTAATATGAAAGGATTTGATTGATAAATCCAATTGGACAGAAAAAAGAAATCCCAGTCCTAATGAAATAAGAACCATTATATTTTTCTAAAAAGGGGGAGATAATGGAAGGAAATTTGGAAAATAAAATCCATATAAATATAAATAATGAAATAAAATGGATTATGTTATGATAGGATAAGTTATTTTTTAAAAATATTATCGAAAATAATCTACGGGGAAGAATGATGATACCATGAGAGGTTGTATGTTTTATTTATTGAGAATAGTTATGGAGGTTCTATTCTGATATAATTGAAATAAATTTATGATGATGATAAAATGATGTTGATAGATAGATGATTATTGATTATTTGTAAGTGGTTCATATAGAACCATAAGTATAAACATATATATGAATTAAATGGAATACATTGATTGACATCTATGACAATGTCATGGAAATGGAATTCTTTATCATAAATAAGGATGTAGTTGAAATTATATTATTGTGTTAAAAGATGATTAAATGGAATATATATATATATATACGTTTGATATTATTAAATTAGATGTGGAACTCACCACTCCAAAGAAAAAGGAAAATTTTGTATTTCTTATATAATTTTGATGAAAATGAGTCCAATCCAAGGTTAGCATACTAATATAGAAATACAATAGGAAGATAATGAAAAAAATGATGGTGGATTGGTATATGGTGACAAAGATTATTTATAAAATTAGAACAATTTTTTTTATGGTGGTGTAAGGAAAAAATGATGGAATACCATGATAGATTGAGACATCATGGATAAGTGGAAAACGTTTAGGGTAACAAAACAATTATTTTCCAAGTCATGGATTCAATATTGTGCTTAATACATTTTTTGATTAATGAAATGAAGGATGATTTAAGATTTGGGTTGTCCTAGATATTACCTATGAAAATATTCCAAGTAAAAAAATAATCCATAATATGATTCAATCATAATTTGTAATATATTTTACATTGTAAATTTTTTAAATTTATAGTAGGGACTACATTAATATTATAAAATTCATTATGATAGTATGGTGTATTTTTATATTGTTCTATTGAATTTTATATACCTGAACTATGATGCCATGAAATTCCAAAGTAGAAATTATCATAAAATATGAATGACATTGATGATTCCACAAGGATGAGGTAATTCCAATAAAAAGGATATGAATAATTTTAATGGTTTTGTAATAATGGAGATGACTATGACACAAGTTAGGTATTCTCCCATTCTATATTATTGATAAAAGGGAATTGAAAAAGTCCACATAATAATGTTATATCTACACAATATAGTATTCCTACTAGGAAGATCAAAAGTATTTAATTTATTTGACATAATGTTAATTTCATGGGTAATGGTAGACCCCAGCTTAAAAGGATGATAAATTAAGAAGATTGAAAATAAATCCCTGTGATACTCAAATAATTGAAAGTCATTTAATTTGAAAAATAAAAGTCAATATGATAATATTATGTATTACATTCCATAATCAAGTAATTAACAATAAAATCGAGTAGTTTACGAATTAAATCATTTTGAATGATGTGATATTTTTCTAGTGTAACATTCGAGGTGAATAAAAATCTGAAATTTTCAGATTTATTAATATTTATGAATTAAATATTATTTTTTCTTAAAATGGGATTCTATGTCTGATAGCGTAATCAACACACACACAAAAATTTCTTTGAAATCTTATATTGCACACAATGTTGAGTTATACCGAAAAATAATATAGTAATATTATTATTCTAAAAGGTAGTTAACACCAAGAAATTGTATTGATAGGAAAAAGCAGAACTAACTACCATATGATTATACAAGTTTCTTAAATTCCTTTACCTTTATCTAATAAATTTTAGAGGCCTAAAATTATAATGAATCAAATTTTAAGCATGAAATACTCTAATATTCTTTAAAAGGTCATTTTACCACCATTTGATGGAAAACCCCTTCTAAATCTATATTTTTTTCACTTTTATATGTTTTATTTGAAAAAATAAACTTATTATTTATAATTCGGATATCAAAATTTACTTTGGGTAAATTTTTGGTATTTTTCGGATAAAGTTCATTTTAATGAATAATGAAAAATATTACATTTTAAGTCGAAAATATCTTTTCATCTGATTTATTTATATGGTTAGATTTTATTTTTAAATGGGTTTAAAGTGTAATTAGATTATAATTTTACCATTTAATCCAATTTTGGTAATTGGAAGTAATTTCACTTTGAAATTGGACATAAACACATGTCAATCTTTTTGTAGTTTTTACTTCTTAAAAACACGCTTTATAGTTTTATCAACGGAAAATAATTTTAAATTAATTAATGAAATATATATGTTTTGAATTAGGTAAAACAGAAATCATTTTTGATTTTGTAAAATCAGAATTATCTTTGGGTGAATTTTTAGTATTTTTCTGAAAACGTTCAATTTTTGACGAATAGTGAAAAACACTGCATAGTAGTTAAAAAACCTACTTTTTCATTTAAATGAAATTTTAACACTTCAATGAATTGAATTTCAAAATTCCAACATACATGGTTGTCATCAGTATGTAAAATGTAGTTCAATAGGATAAAAATACTTTTTTCTCAATAGTAACTTTTGATTTTTATTTACCACGGTTAAGATTAAAAAGGATAATTCAAGGTAAAAATAATACTATAATAATATAAAATTCCTTTAACACTTATCCTAACCTTATTTTATCAATAATTTTTGACCAATACTATCCTTAGGTAGAACCTTTTTCCTTTTTAATCCACATGGGTAAGATAATTACATTAATAACATTTTATTTAAAGTTAAAATAAAAATATCTTAAACATGTATTGTTTTGTGAAAACAATTTTAATGTTGGGTTATATAATTGATATTATCAACTATAAATAATAAATATAAATATAAAAATATTTCACACATCATGGTATTTTATTTATAATTTTTATCCCTCAAATAAATAAATTTATTTATGACATAATGATGATGTAGTGTTTACCTTATTAATGAATATTTTAAATAAATGAGATTATAGAAATTAAAATAAATTTATTTTGATACCTTTTATTCCATACAAGAATTTTAGGGTTGATTATGACTTGTTATATTTATATTAATGAAGTTTTTATAAAATAATCAAGTTGTTTTGGATTTTTTTAAAAAGTCATGAAATGAATATTATTTAAATTGACATAAATGAGTTTTCAAAAAAAAATATTATTTTATTAAATGATATAATAATCCTAAAAATATAATATTTGGTCAAATTACATATATTATGTCTAAAATTTCATTAATGTACCACTTTTTGTTTGATTGTCATTTTATGGTAACTATATTAACCATATAGAGTGAATACACAAGAAGACATGGTAAGAGTAAAATTAGTTAACTTGGGGTTAAAGCTAAATGATAAGGTTAAATTTGAAACCAAAACTAGTATAAAACATATTGGTTGCGAGTATTTAGAATACTAGTCATATTTTCTTCTAAGTTAATGAGTTATGGAACTTTTGAAACTGAAACCCTTTTATAATAAAATAATACTTTCAAACTTTCCTAAAGAGCCCCCTCTCTCTTATAAAATGCCATCACCTCTAACCCTTACTCAAACCTATGAAGCCCCTTGGATCATCCAACCTTTTACCAAATAAGTTCTCAACATACCTATATTACTCCTATAATCATTACCCTAGGAATAAGGCAATTTAATAAAACCTTTTGGTTCAAACCAAAGGGAGTTACCCGATTTAAAGGTAACGTATTCTCTCAGGTTTTTTTCTTTTAATTTTCCTTCTCCACTCCTTATTATCTTCTTATTATATTTTTATATAGTAAGAATAGTATCCTAGATATATTAGGTTGTTTTTATGGGAATGATTAGAACTACACTTACACACACCTACATCTAATGTGTATAGAACATACTGTTTCTCTTGACGGTGAACCACTGCCTCATGAAACGATGATTGTTCAACATTCTCCTACCATCTATTATGGTGTGCATTATGATTTAACTATAATTATATATGATACATATAATATTTATTTTATCTCTATTATTATTTAATCCTCTATTAAAACATAACATTATTATTTTCATGTTGTATATATACTATAATTTTATTTTAGGAAGTGCAGACTAGAGCCCCCTCAAAGTGATATGACTAGTTCATACCATACATGAAATGTATAAAGGACATATTATACTGAAATAATAATATACCTATGTATCATTTGGTTTTAATTCCTTTAAGAATAAAAAAATGAAATGAAAGTTCCGTTAATGCATACGTATGGATTACCGTCTCCATGAACGGTGCATTTAATTTCTATATATAAAAATGGTATGGACTATTATAAATAGATATATATTGGACATATATGATATATTTGATATCTAAATCATAAATATCATTCTGGAGATAATATAATTTTTACCACTTTGACAATTGGTAATTATAACAAGTTCTTTTTTGACTAAAGTTCCGAACATTGAAAAAATGTCCGATATAAACTCAGATAATTAACTAATTGTTATATCAAGTTAATGAGTGATATTAAAGGCATACTAAAAATAAAAAATGTTTTTAATAAGGTATAAATTATTGTTGGTTTATTATTCAGGATATTAAAGAACGAACGAGTCATGTTGGACACGATGTAAGGGACTTTATCTCAATCTCCTTTTATTGAGGCATGTTTTGATAATATAAACTCCTTCTTTTATATGGTGTATAATAAACCCCTTTAAAATTTATTGTCATTCAAATGGAAGCTTTTTTCTATGAAGCGTTTTACTAAACTAAAAAATCAATTTTTTATTGTATGCGGTGACAATGACCTATCCGTTGACGTAATCATTATTTGGATTGCTCTATAAGACTTAATGTTTTTTAAAATGAAAAAAGAACCCGTTATTATGTTTTTGGGTGTTTTGGTATTGAAAATGATTTTTGAATTGGATTGAGTATTTCAATATATTTATATGATATCTTGTGATCGAAAATTATATGTTTTTACTTAAATTTTGATATTTGCAATATTTTATTTGTTATGATTATGTAATGGTACATGGACATTTGACGGGTGGTTATGTGATAAACCAAATGGCGAGTGATTCCATGATAAACCAATGATGAGTGGTAACACTATAACTTCCAATTTATTGGGTATGGGAGTCGGCCGTATGGTTATTCCATTTAGTGATATTTGTGGAAGTCGACCGCATGGTTATTCCATTTAAGTATGTTTATGTCCCAATTTACCTTTATATGTTTTGTGTGATTTATATGGGTTTTATGGTAATCTTTTGATTAAAAAAGGGTAAGTAAGGATCTTTTATTTAGTGAAGAGTATTTAATACTTCATAAAGGTGAAAATTATTACTTATGATAAAGTATTTATGGTTTACTTTTTGTTTTTAAAAACTAATTGTTTTCCTTCTTTGTGTATCCCTTACTAAGCTTTTAATGCTCATCCCATGTTTTTGAAATGTTTTTCATAGGACATAATGTGAAATAGGGTCAAGAATGGGATCATGGAAAAGTAATTATGATTAAAACATGGAACTAAACATTTTTTCTCTTTTAAGAGTTTTTATTTTATGAAAAAATGGATACTGAGTAGAAGTGTCTACATGTAATTTTCCAATTGTTATGTATATGTTATGACCTAATTCTATAAATCTTTAAACCTGAAAATATCCTCTATGTGAATTATTAACTTAACTCATGATTATGTAATGTTAATGTCTAGGTCCTTATAGCTAGAATGTGGTGGTATCCATATATTTAAATGATTTGAAATTGAATACTAAATATAGATAAATTAAATAGTATTTTTGTGGAATACTCATAATTTATGTCACAAAATAATGTAAATAATTTTTTGGGGAACCTAAAAAGTTAATGGATTATTATAAGAGAATATATTGACACCATCCCCCAAATAAAATGGGTTGGGGTTAAAAATCAATAATACTTCTCATAGTAGTTAAAGATAAAGTGGATGATAGGGAATAATACATATTAAATATCCAATTTTTATAGAATCAAAATAATATAACTACCACATCTATATTTTTTTGAGAGTATATGATCATGGAAGAAATTATAATTTTAATGCTATATATAGTTCTTATAATATAAAATAAAAAAACAATTCAAGCATAGAATTATCCCCATTTTAAAGAAGGGATAATTACAACTTTGATATAATATAAGAAATAGTTTCAAACAATATATTTAAGTGTTAATATAATTCATTATAAAATAATGATAATTAAAATGGTGTGATGTTTCATAAAGAATCAAACCAACAACCATGAGGTAAGATGAGTCCCATGCTCAATAGAGACAAGAACACATGTCCTTAAACATATAGAGATGACAAAAAAGTAAATAAAAATTACATATATATCATAAATAATTACTTCAATATATTATAAGGGTTTTTTTAAATTTTATCATTATTGTATAAAAAATATATATTTTCATCACATACTGAGAGTATTTATATATTTTAGTTCATCTACACAAATCTATGTGTATTCTTATTGGATTTTCCTATAGTGGCGAACCATATAATATGACTCCATGTGAAATCCTTATCTTTGGTATCTGTTTTATCAATCATGGTGAAGGTATGAAGAGTAAAAAATATATTTTATGTCTTTATATAATAATGGGAACTAATATTTAAGGATTACAAGGAAAAAAGAACAAATGGTTTAATAAATGTTCAGTATGAGTCACCAATCAAACAATTATTCATATCAAAATGGTTTCCAACAATTATAAAATACTTCAAATGAATACTTGATTTCTTAAATTGAACATAAAAAAATGGGATGTAGGTATTTTATTCCCATAATAGTAAAAATTAATTATTATCCTCATCTAAAGCTGATATTATATTAATTATTTAATGCTTTCACATACCTTCTATTATAGGGGTATCCAAAAGTAAATTTGTCTCCCCTCATGGATTCTTAATTGATTTCATTACCAATATTTTTTTTATTTATTCAAACAATTCTCATTGATGATTTCACTCATACATTTTGGAATTGAGATGAGATGTTGGGGATTCTATTTGATTTGGCTAAATAGGATATCATGAGGATGAACAAATTTTTTTCCAGAGAGTATAAATATGGTATTTTTTTAGAAATAATTTGTATATTTTCACTATTTTGGTGAAATTGAAAATATATTTGGGAGGTAAATTTGGTAATTAGTATTTCACTTTCCTTATAGGGGTTGGGGTGGTTTACACAAATTTTCTCGTGGATTTGGTCATAGACCGCTGGTGAGAAATTCATTTATCATTACATAAATAATAATTTTTGAATCAAAATTAATTTTATGTTTATAGTAATTATAATTGCTCTAAAATAAATTTTATTTCTTATTTAAGGATATAAGGAAAGATTATGGTGAATGATGTATGTGGATATTTGATTGGGTGTCGGTAATGATGAAAAGCCTTCATTTAATAACGTAATTACACTAAATATAGAATCTAGTCCCTAAACATATATACACCTTTATAAACCTTTTTTTGTAGTAGATTAAATACGGTCTCGACATTTTCGTTTAATATTTTTTTAAAATTTAAAAATCTATTTTCCTTAATATTCCATGTGTATAAATAATGCGACATTGGATATGATGGATCCATGAATAGTAGATTGATTCCTCAAGCACTGACTGCCATATGATAGACTATAAATCAATAATACATGATATAATTACCCTAGATGGGAATTGAATGAAATTAATAAATATGGTGTACTATGAGGTAAGGGAATCTAATTCTCTCTAATTGGGGGAGAGTGATGGGTTACAAAATATTTCCAATTGGGTACACCATATATGACTTTTGGGTTGCAAAATAACCACTTATATATTTTATTAATTGCATGGTGAGTGTTCTTATCTTATTGGTATGTGTATATCTAGGTGTGTATTTGAATAAATAGATTATTTTTGGTTTTTACATATATTAATAACCTAAAATGACTGAAAAGTTAGAAAGATGAGGTTATATTCCATATTGAGTTTCACCCTGATGTTTTCCATAGTTTAATATTATTTCAGTATGTGATTATTGTAATATTGAGGGAAATTATTTACTCATAATGATGAATTTTATTATATATTTTAAATAGAGTTAGAGGAACCCATGTAAGGTTTCCAAACCATGACATGGAATATGCGACTATATTGAATTCCCTAAAATTTTATAAATTATAGAGAGGGTTAATAAATGTAGGATTAAACAATGTTTCCTTGCATATATACATTGACAAGAAAAGGTTATAGGATGGAGAGGCCAACATAGGTAATTTGATTAATATTTGTGAACTTTTCTAACCCATGTGATTATATTCACCTAGTTAATGTTTTTTTGTTTAATTCAACACATGAGTATAATAATAATAATAAAATTCAGCAGGGTGTGATTATACTTCTTAGGTAATGATGGGATTGTAATTACTGTTGAGTCGTACATGTCCCTAGTATATATTCCATGTAACTACTATGGAGAGGTATAATGACATTGGGTGGATGTTATATAAGGTTATCGGGTTTCATGATTCCCATGGGTGTAAGATATATGTTTTGCTATGGTGTAATGATTCTCCTATGTAAAAGTTATATAATGTTCTAGTGATTATATTTCCCCATCAAGTATATTATATAAATGATATAGGATAGGACATAGTTTCCCCAAAGGGAATCATATATTAATGTTGGTTGTTTAGAAGGATATGTTTCCCCTTGGGAGTTCTATAAAATGGTTTCGGAGAAGGATGTGGTTACCCGTGGTAATGATATTGTTATATGAATTGGGTTAGGATGTAGTTCCCCCAGGGTGTAATACAATATGTTCATAGATATTCGGAACAAATGTTTTTGATAATAATCATCCTTTCGTGTCACCCAAGCACCTAAGGATGAAAGAGGAATGTTTGTTTCATAATTATAAATTAATTATGTAATCTATTATTGTCAAATTTTCCATACAATATATTTACTACATATTTTAAGGAACCATTATTGGTGGACCAATAAATTATACTCGCACAATGATAGGGTTTCTCCAACACATTGTATTTTGAGTAGACCTCATTATAACATGTATAGTTACAGTAGAGGCCAAGTGTTTGATCATTGAGCTACATAGATTTGATGAATTTTAGAGATGGTATCAATTGTAAAACCCAGGTATTGGTGTTGATTAATTTATTTATTTCTATTCATTTTTAAAGGGTTCTTATTATCTTCCCATGGTAGATCTCAAAAATTAAATTTTGAATCATTAAAAAGGTAGACAGTTCATTTTTATAGAGTATGAATATAATATTTATTTATTTGTAATAAGTTCGGATGATTGTATATTATTATTTATATTGTGATGATATATTGAATGCAATTTATAATGTTAAAATAATCTTATATAAGGCCATGTTTTCCAATGGTATTACATTAGACCATAATTATTATTTAACATACTTTGGACTATTGGATTATATTATATATTTTATTTAACCATATGATTATTTTATGTTAGAGTGTGTTGGGATAAGATATTACAATGTGCTATTATAACTTTTTGTTATTTCTTATAAACATTCGGATATATTATATAAGAAATAGGACTGATATTAACATGTGATATATGATATGTACTGTGTTAGTAAATTACCTGAATGTGTTATAGTCTATGTTTTCATGTATTTTAAATGATGTTATTTAATTTTTTATATTATAATTGTGATTATTATTATTGACTATGTTTCATGGAGATAATTATTTATTTATTTATTATTTTTTCTAAAGGACTGAGATATAAATTATTGTGTGATTTTGCATCATATTAAGTATATAGGATCCAATTACATCTCAATGCCTATCTACGACTATGAAAATTAATCAAGAAGAACTATATAAATTGATATTGGTACTGGTTATAGTGTTAAAAAAACATATATAGTTTTTCCCAAATAACATATTAATTAAATTATATACAAAAAACTTAATGGGTGTGATTGGGTTTTAAAATGAAATTTAATTTTTAAAATATAATGTAAAAAACGTATTTTATATTTTTTAAATGACATATTAGTTTTTCTACACAAAAAAAACTAATTAACAATCACTTAGTCATTAAAAACTTTCAAAAGGTTTTATTTTTCAATTGGATGTTTAAGGGAATATGATCCTTAAGGGGTAGTCTAGTATGAATTTTCCCTGTGAGGAATGGTTCTCTAGAGTATGTGGTGGCTGAAATATTATAATTCCAATATGAATATGAGAACTATATACAGGGTGTGATGAAATTCTTATGGAATATGATAGTTGAGATTGTAAAGTTAATTTCATCTGTGTGCAACATAGTTTATGAATGAGTTGGGAGATCCCAGTGACATTTTTTTGTGTGACATGGGACAATAGTGATATGGTCTTTTAATTTAGAATAATAATGTATTATTATTATTTTTAAATATGTACTCTTATATGTGAGGTCAACCCAAGAGATGGGATAGAGATATCCTAAAAGTGGCATTAGTGGAAGGAGGAATGGGTAGTTTTCTTATGTTTCAGATAGAAAGAGATGATGTTTTATAATATATTTAATATATCCATATAGATTCAATATTTATTATAGAAGGTTAAGAATTATTAGTTCTTGGGTTTTGATAGGGTTGGTATGCGTAGGAGGCATGGTCAATGGTTGAATTGGCCTAAGATCCTAGGATTAGTGGATGAAATCGAAAAGTGGAGTGAGTCAAGTGAAATTGAATATTAGTGATGATGTGTATTCTAATTGCATATATTTTTTTGACCATAGATATTTTTCAACATTTTGAATTGTTTTCGAGGGATTTTTTCCAGCTAGGGGTCATTGAAGTCAATATTTTTTTAACCTCCATGGTTGGGAAATTTTTGTGACAAATCCTAGTTGTATGGAAACAATATAGGTGTAAGTTTGAACTGATTGGACTTGGATGACATGAAATATATATCATTGAGTTTATTTATGGAAATATCCCAAATATGGTGATTAATTTATATAGATAATCTGACTCATTTGGTGAGGTTGCAATGATATATTTAAATGCATGGTGGTTGGATGTAATAACTTTTGTGTGTGTGAATATTTCATATTAGGATATTTGTTTTGGATCCCTTGATAACCATAAAGGGTGATTAACCTTAAGATTTTTCATATTATTTTTATGGATTCCAAGAATCCTAATATTAAAATATCATATATTTAATTTTATGGTTACTAATGAAATCTATAAATGATCATGTGCTGTTTTTGATCTAATATGCGATGATATTAGAATGGTATGAGTCACCTTGTTGTGGTGTATGGAATGTGTTTTGATAATTTCATTAATATAATGTGTTGTATAAATGATGAGAATCTTTAAGGAATGATAGTGTTTGATAGAAAAGTTAAGACAATGAATCAGGATATGACAAGTTTGTGATATGAGGTCTTTATATTCTGAGGGAATAATGACATATGGGTCATGATGATTGTAAATATTTCAAGATGGTTATCTCATAATATATATTTCTTGTGAAATTATATGACCATAGGTTCTTATTAATTTCCACACTATTGTGGGATTGAAATGAAGGATAAGGGTCCAATCATTTTCCCTTACTATAGTGAGATGGAACATTATGCGTCTGACTGTATATAATAGAAAAATCCAAGGCCTGTTGTGGGAAAGAGTGAAATATTTATATGATGAAGAGAATGTCCATAGACCTGGAGTAGGATATATTGAGATTAGGTGTGTAGTGGTAGATTAATAGTTTTATTTTAAATTGGTATTTTCATATGTTGTGATATGATTAGAATGGATTCAAGGAATACAAGTGGGGATCATATGTTCCAGTTTTTCATTGGATAGGGATACAAGAAATGATTATGATCATGTAGTTTTAATAAGGAACACTTTATGGTTTTATGAACAAGAGATATTATGTCAAAATTTACTTCCCATTTTGATCAATTTTTAGTAATTGTTATGGTTTATGGTTAGAGGGACCAAAACTAGAGGTGGTTGTGGTTTTGTGAAGGTTATTGTTTGAAGGGGGTCATTTTAGGTATGGAATGAATAAAATACCTAGAGGTGAGAATCAATTAATGAGAATTGTAGTGTGTCAATATGTTTGTTAACTGATTGAGAATAGGAACATAATAATGATCAGATGGTAGAAATTGGATTGTATTTCATGAAATGATTTCGGATCATGACTAACCATGTCTATATAATATCAGTTTATAGGGATAGCATACTGGTATAGAAATAAGGATGAGACTTTTTTTCTGGATAAAATCATAGAAATGGGTATATATATTCTTATGGTAATTTTTATGTAATGAAGGGGAGTGATTATTGGTGAGTGATGGTTTGGTATAGAAAATATAATTGAACAAATGGTTTGTTTCATTGGTGAAATTGAATTTCTTGAATTCCATTAGAAGTGAGGAATTATTGTTGGTTTAATGTAAACAATAAGTATAGTGATTATTAGTCTATATTGGTTTAATAGAGTATATATTTATTTAGTGTATTATTATGGTAGTCATATAAAATAACATGGTTTAGATATTGGATGTTCATGAAGAAATATTGATTGGGATGGTTTATAGAGGCTACATAAAGATATTTCTCAAGGATGAGAATCAATACATTGGGGAGGCTATAAAAACCCAAACTGTTCTAGGTGTGACCTTGTTTATGTTTTTTCCCAAAATCCTAATACATTGTATTGTTTCTATAAAATATATATATTTAATGGTATTTTGTATATTATGTATGGATGGATATTTGGGAATTATATTTCAGGTCAGATCACGGATCAAAAATGTGAATTGATACATTATAAATGTGTCAAGGGTGTCAAAATTGGTTATGAATTGATTTTTGGGATTTGGATAGGGTTTTAGAAGAGTCACACATATTCATTAGAAACTATATAAGTTTATGGGATTTCTAAGTTCTTCAATTAATTAAAAATAATTTTATGTTGTTATTTGGATAATTTTGAATCTAGTTTTGTCTTTTTTGAAGATGTAGAAATTTCAGATTAGAATGAGTTAATTTCTTTATTCAAGAGTCAACATTGGGTAATGATCCTAGTGTTCAGTCAAAAATTAGATAAGTTTATCGAAACCCCTATAATATGTAATTGTCACCCTAAGATGTTTTGTAGTAAATTTTGACATTCCTTAAAATTCACAATGTGATGTTTTTGACATACATATGAGAATCCCTTATATAAGTGTATTCCCTTCAGAGATTAGAATGTTCTACTAACTGTTCAATACAATATATATGTAATGTTTTTTAAATTCAAATGGGACATATTTATAGTTAAATTACAAATGTTTAAAAGTTACCTATTCATATATAAGAGTATTCCAAACAAGTGTAAGGGTAACGAGGTAAGTAGTTGAAATTGTTTCTATATCATATGTAAAAGTAACTATACATTCACCATGTATAAGGAATTTTAATATTTGTCATTATGGTGGAACATAAATTTATCTTCGATGATATATAAATGTGACTACCATAATATCAAAATATCACTAGGGGTTGGATGTGAAATTTGGCTATATCTTGAACTATCTCCTCTATGCATAAAGGTCATTTAGAGATAATGGAATACACTCTGAGGGTTTTTCCATGATATGTAAGTTCCTTCTATTAATATATAAAATTAGTTCTAATTAAATAATTTTAATGTGTTGGGGAATCAATTTGATATTTATGATCTATCAGGGGCCATAAATATAGGTAAATGGATAATTATTACGCATGGATTCACATATAAGTAATAAGAAATGTCATTTAGTAAATTTATTTATTTAAAATATTACAATGTTTGTTCTAAAATAATTTAAATGATACATTTATTCAATAACTTGATTGAAAAGGTGGATATAGTTATTTTTCCTAGAGTTGTTCTTTATCACTCTTCGTCAAAAAAACAAATGATACCTCTTTTTTTCCTTAATGGTTTCACACACCATTTGTTCATGGTGAAATCTATTAACTAATTCGTCTCTCCTTTTTCTATTAAGCCTCATTTTCTTACCATTGTTTTTCATAGCTATTTTTTTCTGATGTGAACTAATGTTTGATTCTAATTACACCTTAACATAGTTTAATAAATCTTATAAAATGGGTATTTTTTGGATTATATAAATTGGATCACATGATTATGAATGTAGTCAGATTAGCATGTTTTTTTCGATGTATGTAACAGATTGATCTATTTTTTGATTTTCACAATTTAGGTGACACTAAAAGAGGAGTTGAGATATGAAATGTGGGATTTTTTTATTTTTTATCTTATAAATATTTTTTGAATAATAAATATAATTTTTTTTGAAGATTAATTAAAATTTTTAAATAATAAATTCATATAATTTTTGATGGGGTTAAAAATCATTATTTTGAAATATGTGATTCTAGGATCGGAAAAGATTATGGAATGATGGTTGGCCATCACATAAGATGTTAAGGAATCTAAATGAAATTGGAAGTCTTTAAAAAGCATTATATGTTTATGTAATTGTTGATATGTCATGTCACGTGAATTATATTAAATTTTTTGGATTGAGATTAAATGTAATATGTGATATTCACCTTAATCATCCTGTTGTAAATCCAATGTATCTTATGATATGATGCACGAATGAAAACTAATGATTCCTCAGCTACTGGTGGCTATAGATTTGAATAAAAATTTATGATACAATATATTTTGATTCTAGAGAGATATAAAATGAAACTAATGATAGTTTTGTACCTTGATATGGGTTCCCTTAGTTCCCTATGAGTGGGGGAGAGTGATGCATTGGAAATGGATGGATTAGTGGTGGGACATAAAGGAGTCCTGGGACACATTCTAGCCTTATATATAGTTGATTTAAGGTGGGGATAATGATCCTCCCCCTTTTGTATGGGAATATTTGTTAACTATCTGATTAAGAGGTTATAAATATACATTAGGAATGAGAGAACTACCATTTAATAGAATAGAAAGTTATATGGATGAGGTTACAACCCTTCATGAAGTCCCTACGCATTTTGTACAATATAACTTACTAATACAAGCTCAAATAGAGGTCATGTTAAGAGACGATATTCCCTATGACTAATAGAACTTACTCTACAATTGAGAATGATTAAGAAGAACCCATATAGGGAATTAAGACTATGACGTGACAAATGGGACCATAATGGGCACCCATGTAATGTTTACTTTGGATATGTTTAGTATGTTTTGTATACCACAGGGTATCATAGTTTAACATTCAATATAGGAATATGTTTTCAACAAAATAGGGCATCCTAGTTTATATGTTTCTTATTATTGAATGTTGGAATGTAAAAGCTATGAATAAATTATAATAAATTTGACTTTATTTCTAAAGAAACTATAACATAATTCAAATAGTTTTTTTTAAAGAAAATTGAGACCTTTCCTACAAAATCAAGATAACCTTATTAGTAAAAAAAGGTTACACAATCCTGAAAGTAGAACATTTAAAAAAATACTTCCTAAACAGAGGAAGGAGATCATCTGGAACATGATCAACCCATTAAAAACCATTATCATTATCATTTTTGTTATCAAGCCCATCCGCCAACACATTTTAATCTCTTTACACATGAGTAACAAAGTGACCTCTTGAAAAGAGAGATTCAAAACATATAGTCCAGTGATTAGTGAGCTTCCAAGAAAGATGAAAATCCCCAGTTTGAATAACAAAAACTACCGTAGTGGAGTCACATCTGATCCAAATCTTGTTTCAACCCTACCTTCTAGCTTGTTCCACCACAACAATAACCCCAAGCATTTCCACCTCAAGAGCATAAGCAATACCACATGAGCCATAGATGCACCCAAGAACACATCCATGATAGTACCTAATGATAGAAACAAAGCCAGGGGGACCCGAATTTCTCCTTGAATCACCATAAGAGTTGATTTTCATCCTCCCTTGAAAAGGGCCCCACAAAATGACTTCAATTATACCACACAGAGGAGGAAAGTTTCCTTTTACCCCAATCCAATTAAGCACTGATAAATCATGAATAGAGTTTGAATAAAACACACCTCTCAGACCACTCCCTACAAGAACAACAACAAGCTGAAGGCGCTGCACATCATGTCTGAATTTTTATCTTGATGTGCAGATAAGATGGACCCCCTCCTCTACAGTAGACTGGAACAAATTCTGGATTTGCGGTGACAAGATCAAAGAGCTCAAGAACTTTATGAAATCGCCAATTGAATTGGAATGAGTCCAAGTAACTTCAAACATGTAAAAAACAACCCTTCATAATGCTGAAGCCACATCAAAAGTGAGGAAAAGGTGTTCCACATCCTCTATAATCTGAAAGCACAAAGCGCAAATGGAGAAAAAATAAATACCACATACCTATAGAAATTCATCAGTTGATATTTTTTTATGAGCCATCCTCTATTAAATAATAGACTGGGATGGCCTTAGAAACATCCTCTGTATGTTCCCCATACATTTCCAATCAGTTGAGCTACAAATAGAGTGATTATAATATCATTTTGAGGTGATAATTTCAGTGACAATAGGTTCCCATGCCCAAAAAATATCCCATAGGAGACTAAAAATATTCATCCACAATCAAAGTAATATGATCTAAAAGATTATCCATAATACCAAGCCAAATATTTCATTGAAATATCAAAGTGAATATTTAAATCCCCCCGAGTACCAAGTCAATCAGGTGGTTCCCAATCCAATTAGATTTCCAAAAATGAATAGATGGGTCCTTAGAAGCAATCCACCTAGAGTCAAAATGATTTTTTGAGAAAATATAATTGAATAAAGGCCACACCGAAGAGTTGACATAATTGAAGTTCCCTACCGCAAGACTATGAATGAGCCTAGACCTGAGAAAACTAGTACCCTCATATTTCATGTTTATAAGCTTCTATATAAACCTTGTTTGCAAAGAGTGATTAAAGCCTCCTAGATTTTTTATGACCAAACTAACCTCATCATGAGGCTTGCAGACATCATTCCATGGAACTGTTTCCAACCTTCATTCCAAAATGATGTCACTCCAAATAAAGTTCATAATAGAAGTATTGATTCTATTGATTAATGAAATCATCCATTTATACACCATAATAGAGTAGACAAATTTGGAAATGATGATTGATTTAACAAATAAAACCTTACCATCCATTGATAGTTACTTTCCCTTCCAAGCGAAAAGTTTTATTTTAATCATTCTCAAAATGCCATAGAAGTGACATACCATTGGTCTCCCCCAGAATATGGGAACTCCCAAATAATTAAAGGGAAGATGTCCCTCATGAATCCCCAATTCTCTGATGATATCATTTTTCTTGATAGGTGAGAATCCCCTTCCAAAGAAGACAAAGGACTTTCTCCAACTAACCACCTGCCCAGAAACCATTTCATAGTGAAAAAGAGATCTCTTTATATTCTTGATGTTTCCTTATACCCTTGGGTGAAGAGGATAATGTTTTCAGCATATAGAAGATGAGAGGGAGTGATAACCCCCCTTCTATCATGAATAGATTCAGTTTCTTGTTTCCATCCATGAGGGAAAGAATCCTACTAAGATAATCCTCAACGATAGAAAAAAGGATGGCTAATAAGGGATCACCCTGCCTAACACCTCTCGAACATTCAAAATATCCTTCCAGGGATCCATTTATAAGACCTGAAATATGAGAAGAACTTAAAATTATTTTGACCTAATTGATGAAGACATCATCAAACCCATACATGACAAGGATCTTGTATAAGAAACCCCAATCCATTTTTTGAAAAGCTTTCTTGACATCCAAATTGAGAGTAATATTGCTGCCCCTGATGAGTTTTTTGAGAATATTAAAACACTTAGAGGCGGTGATAAGACAATATTGCATTGATCTCCCTTTGATGAAACCAAACTAATGTGAAGAATCAATTTTACAGGCAATAAATGAGAGCCTATTGGCAAGTATTTTTCAAACAACATTATAAATGGTGTTAACCAACACAACTAGTCTGAAAAGATGACTTTTTTTGGCATTTTCTTCTATTGGGATAAGGGAAGGAAACTGATCATGCAGTCCTCTATGAAGAGATCCACCTCTAAAAAAATGAATGACAAACCTGCAAACATCGGCATGAGTGAGATCCCAAAAAGTTTTGAAAAAGAAGTTACCAAAGCCATCAGGACTAGTTGAGCTCTCATGTTTGAGGCTAAACAAAACCTCCTTAATCTCTAGGTCAAGAGGCATAGAAGTGAGAGTGGAGTTTTCCTCTTGATTCACCATTCTCAGAATCACTCCATAAATAGGGTCAATGATGGAATTGGTACCATTAAAAAGATATTTAAAGTAAGAAGTTACATGCTCAGAGAGATCTATTCAATTTTTAATAAGGCTATCCCCATTATTAATCAATGAAAGAGGCTTGGATATTTACTAACTCTTTTAATAGAATTGAAGAATATTGAGTTTCTTTCACTGTCCATTTACCACTTGGCTCTAAAGGAATTCCTTTTCAAAGCATCTTTCAAATCAAGAAGATTGCTTTGTTTAAGGGAAAAATCATCTTCCACAACAATTACATCAGAGAAGTCATTATTGGTATTAAGTTATTGAACCTTTTGAAGAGAATATTCAAGTGCATAGATACAGAATCAAGGGATCCAAAGTGATATTTGCTCCACATTCTTAAATTTCTTTTTAAAATTTTGAGTTTGGTGATGTAGGTGAAGGAATCATCCCTACAGTTCACATAGCCCCAGGTTTCATAAACAATGGTCTTGCATTCAGAGTGAAATACCCAAGCCTTATTGAACCTAAAATGGAATGGAGGTTTGGGTTCCTTCTCACTAAGATCCACCAGGATAGGATGATGAACAGAATTGAGTCTGGAAAGAGTTTATCATGATATGTTACCCCATGTGTCAAGAGAGGCCCCATTAACAAAGGAAATATCAATATTGCTAGCCACAAAGGTGCCCAGATTCCTCCTATACCAAGTATATTTGGCCCCAACCAAATTAATCTTAATCAAGACATTTTGTTCAATACATAATTTGAACTCCCTTGAAGAGATTGTGTTGTGTGATGCTACCATTTTTTCATCAGGGTTCAAGATTGTATTGAAATCCCCCCAGAAATAACCAAGGATTAGAGATGGTGGATTTGAGAGGTTCTATATACATCCACATATATGTAACATGGGAGCCAAGGTAGCTGAAGGAGAAAGTGGCATGTTGATCACTTGACATAACCATGGTGGATTTTCCTATAGAATTATGGGCCAAAACCCATAGAGTCTTGACATATGTTGGGAACATATTGGTGTCAAATAGGTGAAACCTAAAATTGTCCAGGTTAGTAATACCAGATGAGAATTTTTTTTTGGGCTCAGATGGACCTATAAGACTTGGTTGGTGCGGCTAAATGAAAAACTGTATGGATATACCTATTTCCATGTTTCCAAAACCCTGGAAATTCCAAAACAAAATCTTCATTTAAAACTGGAACCAGGGTTTGAACCCCTCACATTTGTACCCCCTGGGTTTTTAGGTGGTCTTCCAGTCTTCTTTCTAGGTGGAGGAGATAACAGGTCACTTATATCATTACTACTAGTCAATGTACCCTTCCCTTTGGAGGATAACTCAGTGTTAACTTTACCTATCCAGTTTTCTTTATTTGAGGTAATGTTGGAGGCATTGGGATTAGGCTTACAATCCTCATGATCCAGTCTGATCTCATGCAAACTAGTTTTAACACCATGATCCGTTAGAATGGAACAGACAACAACCTGGGTCTGCCCTATAGTGAGTTGATATGCCTAATCCTCAGAAGGAGGTTCCAGGCTATTGTGAACCTCTATCACTGCTATGCAATGGGACTTTTCAGAATTCATACCCTCTGATGGTATCCTATCAGCAGATGCAGATCCTGTCAATGTATGAATCTAGCCAATGTGGATAATGAGGCCGACATGGGCATGGGTGTCTGCCAGATTTGAGGTGTTTTCCATAGAAACAACATTTGAGGTTTCACTATCCCTTATTGACCAGACCAAGTCCTTGTTGTTAATAAATAACTCCATAGAGATGAATTCATCATTTATTTAATGCCAGAGATCAAGAACCAGATTATAAATATCATCAGATATTACCATATCCAGGTATTCCTCCTCCTTAGTTTCCTATTCAGAGAGAGAATTCCTTGCCTGTTCATTCTCTTGAGCTTCCGTCTCCTCCACCATTTCTGACCAGGTTTGTTTCCCAAGGTTGGATGTTCCAGACTGAGTATTCTTAAGAGTTTGCATCTTCACAAGAGCCTGTACATGATTAATATCCAAATGAGACTTCTATGGGACTTGAGAAGGTCCTGCCTGATCTTTTATGATGCCCTTCTTCTTGGGATGCACATTTTTAGATCTCCCACTCTTATTGGATTCCATCCACTCCACGAATTTGGTAACAAAAACCTACTTCATAAGCACTCTGCAATTAGAGATTGAGTGCCCCACCATTTTACAAACATCACAAAAGGGTGGGAAATTCTCATATTCCACCATAACATCTGATCTGTTCCCACTAGAAATGAAATAAATGATCTTAGGCCTCTTGATTTCTTGGTTGAAATACACTAACATCTGAGAAAAGAACCCCAATTCTCCCTCCATGGTCCACCGATCCATTCTGACTGGTGCACCAATAAAAGATGAAAGATCATTCAAGAATTTTTGAGTGCTAGTAAACCCAGTTCAACCCATGCCACCACACCCATATCTATGCATTCGTTTTCTTGATTTTAAAATTATTAAAGTTCACGTCCCATTCAGATAATCGATGAAATCTAGGTTTTAATTGGAGGTTTCCAATGTTCCAGACAGTGTTGAATGCATCATGGGAATGAAGAATGATATGAAAAAAGCTCCACCCAATAGGTATTAGCTGCCAATCACGGTTACCCCAACATGTATTATCTTCGGAAATATATTTTTTGATTTCTAATTAATGTGTAAGATTTTGGAAACCATAGTAACGATTTTATTTAATTAAAAATTAATTTTTGATCTACTATATTAATAATTTTTTAAGAAAGATAATTTCATTTTTGGGTTGATTTATTTTCAAATAGTCCACCTTTTATTTTAAAGTATACAATAAATTCCATGTTAATCAATATTACACTTTATTTTTCTGTAAAATCATTTTTATTCCTAAAACTGGAATTCTTCTAAAAATAGACATCAATGCGTTTTGTGAACATAAATTTAAAGGATGTTCAAAAAATTAAAGGAATTGAGTCATGTAAAGTGTATTTCAAATTTATAATCAAAATATTTAATGTTTTCATATAGTTTTAACTTAATTTATAGTTATTATGAGTAATAAAAATGGTAAATATTTGGCACATATGTTATATGTAAATTAAGTTAAATGGGGTAATTCATATGAAAAAAATCCTCAAGATAAAAAAAAATAATTGATTAAATATTATTTGGTGATTTTATTTTGAATTTCTACCCCTATAATTATATTCCATTAAAGTATATATCCACTTTATGGGAGTATGAAAAATATCATATTTAAAATTTTCTTGATTTCACAAGTTTTCCTCCCACCTCACTAAATAAACCCTCACCTACCATCTTTTCTTATAAAAAATTCATGAACAAACTATTTCAAATAGGAGAATCCAAAATAAATTCCACATTTTCTTTTTCTTGAAATGGATTTGGAAATCTAACCAAAAGGCTTTTTCATGATGGCATAATGTTTAATCCAATGGAGATTACAAATTGAATATTTATATGTTCATACCATTATTTTCCAAGCTCCATTAATCTTAATAAACATTTATATACTGAATAACTATCTTAATATAATTCTATCATTATGTTAACTATGATGATTTTTTATTCTAATGTTATATTGATTTTATATATTAGTTCTATTATATGTAAATTGGACCTCAATGATGAAATTTTCTACCACTTATCATCATTGAAATACATATATTAGTATAATGATTGAATTAAGGAATATATATTATATTTAAGACATATAGATATGTGTTTATTTAAATAAAACATATCATACTTTATCTTACCCTTCCATTATTGTAAAATGATAATAATTTTCATTCATACTTGTGGAATACCACCTCCATTAATCTGTACAAATTTTTTTCTGCTACCTTCCAGAAATGGTGATTATAAAATCATTATAATGAATAAAAATTATATTCAGGAAATTATTATAATTTTATATATGAATTGAAAATTTCATTATTCCGTTGATATTGTTCTACACACAAAAGTAGTTTTGGTGAAATTTATGGAATAACATTAAGTGGTAAAATAAAGGAATAAATATATAATGAATTGATTTCAAATGATTTTTAAATAACCATAAAATTTGAATATGTATCAAAATTTTCTTAATTAATTATATATACTATTTAAATTTATAATTCATGAGGATATAATGCGCCAGGAAATGTTAGAAACCTTGTTAAGGTGATTTTATAACAATTCCACTATATTGAAGAATATTATATTTTTCATACATAATTTATTTTATAAAGTGTATATAATACCCCATTAAAATATTAAATCATTAATTAATCATAATTCAATATATGTTTTGTTTCAATTCATGTTTTTTTATTTTATAAGGTTATTATTCAATATTTAATAAAGTAATAACAGTTTTTATGACAACCTTACACTTATTTGTGTTTTTTCAGGTATAAATTTACATTAGAGGATTTAATTTCACTTTCACTGATAATTATTTTTATTCTGGTTATAACTAGGTTTTGATGTTTTTATGTCAACTATTACACTCTTTAGTACTCAATGATTGAAATATTTGTTTTTGAGAATGATGGATTTTTTTGGTAGGAATTTTCACTTTGATATCATTATATGTTAAAATTGTTTGATGGATGTTTTTTATACATTAAAATTATAGGGAAAAATTTACTATAAATTCGAACATAATTAGGACGTGTTTAAAGTAATAATTTTAATGTTTTATAAACAATACCTTTTGGGCTTCTTTTTAAGAAACCGTAAAAGGAATGTTCATTCTAATTTATATATGTGAATAAATTTTCCCACCCTCATGGTCTTCAATCTATATTTTCACACCTATAAATGTTTTAAATTATTTTAAATAAAATCATTTCACCTTATAAATGCTATTTATATTTTTTATATTTAAAGAAAAATGAATTGTTTACTAAATTTTACAAATGATTTTTTGGAATGATTTATAACATCATTTTAAAAATAATGTTTAAAAAGAAGTTATTTTTAATGTATTGCATCCATTTTATTGTATAATAATAAAATTAAATTCATGGATTGAAAACCTTCATTTCAAATGAATATATCTTTTTATGTTATCCTTTATGAAATTATGGATATTTATCGTTTTTGATCATTCCATTTCATATGATAATGTTTTCTATATATCTCCAGTATTAAGAGCACATTTTCCCCCTTCGTTTATGTATTTTCAATATAATTTTTGTATTCAGTATCATTTATAATACATTTATATTTTCCAAACAATATAACATTTCAATATATGGTATTTGTTTTGGGTATATTATTATGAACGTTATTTAATTTTATATATAAATAATGATGTTCCATTTTCTTGATTCAATATAAAATTTTATTTATTGATAATTATTTTTTACTACATTTTAAATTATTGAATAAATATATAATGAATTCATTTTAAATCTATAAGTGATTTTTTGATCCTTGTTTTAGATAGTTTCTCAATGCATTAATATTTATAGTGAGAGAAACTAGTTGTAATTTCTTATTTGTTTAGTATTTTATATATTGCTTCCAATTATTTAAAAGTTTTATGTCATATGTCCTGAATATTAATATTCATGATATCATCACATAAGGCCTCGATAATATGATCTTTTATTTTAGACATTATTAATTTTGTTCACTGAGAATTCATTTATCATTATCCATTGGATTAATGTCATTAATCAAATGTCTTTAAATATAATTTCATTGATTAAGCTAAATTTTTATTGATTTTCCAATCTTCCACACTATTATGATTTATGTACTCATTATAGCTATCAATTTACATTTTACTGTACTATAAATAAGAGTTAACCCTATATTTTTTTATATTTACCAGGAATTGGAGAAGGAATATTTGAATTATCATTAAGTATTAAATTAATTTTTTCATTCTATGTTTCTTTTTTCTAAATGAATATTTAAATTTTTTATGTATTTAGTCTCTAAAATATATAAAATTGAGTTCTGCTCTATGTAATATTCCCTTGTTATTTATATCAATGTAATAAAGTAAACTCCATCATTGGGTTACTAGGTATGGGTTGTTATAGTTTGCATGAAAGTATTTTTAGGAGGACCATTGGGATGATATATTATAAGAATACATAAAGAAGTATAATTTTCAAAAATCCCTACAATGTTTAATACCATTTATGGATTTTTATACCATTGATCAATATTCTTGTTTTTATGATCTAATTCTGCATGTTATATTGTTTAAAAATAGAGAAAAGATTAAATATGGGAAAAACAAGATCGAAACAATATTTAATACATGGATTTATCTTATGGGAAATTTGGTATGAAAAGTGTTGGACTTGAATAGATAATGTCTATATTAGGGAAACTGACTGAGGATGTGACATATAACATTTCATATATGGTAATTTTATTATTCCACAGTTTAATTCACTTATATTGGATATACTCATGATATAAAATCCTATATATTTTAATATAACTATAGATCCATTTTTTCTCATTAAATGATAATGGCCCTTGAATTTATATTGATGGATTTTTGATTTAATAAAAGGAAAAATATTATTATAGATGTATAATGTTTAAATAGAGATACAAATAAATAGTGGTTATAGATCATGAATTATAATGAGTATTTTGAAATATAAATTATATAATATAAAACTTTTTTAAGTTATATTTTTCATTAAATATTTTACTCTAGAGAAATGAGAACAAATATATGGGATGTTTGCTAACCTAATGTAGAAGTAAGAGGAAGGTGTTGCTGAATATTGGATAAAATTCAATAGACTTGAATGTCATGAATTTTATTTAAAATATATTCTGCAATTAATGATTCATTGTTACATTAATGGAATTAATGTAAATATTTTATGGAATTTGTTTAAAAAATGTGTTCATTATATGATGGAACATTATCATGTGTCTTTAATAAATATAAATACTTTTTAAGGTTTAATATCATAAACAGAATTCAAGAAAATTATCTGTTGGATAAGAACAATGGAAAAATTAATTCATAAATAGAAAATAATATAAATATGATAATTCCATAATGTGTTAATTTTTGACATCAAAATAATGGTAAAATCTTAATAGAACTGAGAGTTGTTTACAACTGTGAAGATAAGTGACATCTGAATGAGGACTGAAAAGAAAAGAATTGAAACTCTATTTATCAATTTATTTAAACATATATATGTGTGGTATTATTCAAACTAATTACCTAGGGATAAAATGATCTTATAATCAAACAGTCCATTGGGGATTCTAAGGAAATATGATATCTAAAATTGTGTTTTATGTTCTTAATTATCTGGGGGTATGTAAAATAATAATAATTTAAAATATAATTAATTATTCATTTTATTATAGATCATCACATTATTTTATATCTTATATGTTATCCAAAATCATTAAATCATTTCTTATCACCCCTTGAAGGAAATTTTCTTTCATGATTTATAATGGAAATATTATTAGAATAATTATATATCATTTAGTCCCCATAATAATTCATAGACTTACCCTACTTGTAAATTGGTATTTTTTAACCTATGTGTGATGTTTATATATTCCTTGTATTGAATTATATTCCAATGAATAATGAAAAAATTTATTTCCAGGATAAGGTGATTATGATTCATGGTAGAGATAACGAATTCATTTTCTTCATAGGTGAGACTGTAAATTCTAAATCATGTTTGAATGCAACACTTTTAGAACACATTATTGAAATCAATGGAGAATAAGAGAATATTAAATCTATGTGTTTGAATGATAAACTTATTATAGAAGATACAAAAAATTAAATGGAATAAATTGATGTATTTATACATGATTTTACTATAAAATCACTCAGGTGTGAAGTGGTGTTTTCTACCGAAGTCACCACTCATGAAAAAACTATATATAAGACTCCATATATAATTTTCATAGTGGTATAAGTGGAACTATATAAAAAAATAAAATATTTTTTTATTAAGGGATTCAATCTCTCTAGTTTTTTTTAATATAAAGAACGATTATTCAATTAGGTTGTATATAAATTTGAGGGAACACAATGTAATTAGAGTAATGGAAAAATTTCCACTACCTCACATTGATGAACTATTTGATAAACACGATGGGGCTCAATATTTTTTAAAGATGGTTCATCATCATGTGTATCATAAACTTTCATTGTGGAAGGATGATATTCCAATAAAAAAATCATATAGTAGAGTCATTATGTGTTTATAATAATTCCCTATATATTGACTAATGAAACATATTTTTATGTATATTATGAATAAAAGATACAAATATTATCTTGATAGTTTGATATTAGTATTTATTTATGTTATAATTAAATTCACGAAAATCTATAAAGAGAATAAAATCAATTTTAGAATCATTCCCTAAACTCTAAGTGAAAATTAGTAATATCAATATTTTATTAAGTGATAATTATTTAATTATAATGTGTATTTTTCAACCATATTGTCTTATAGGATTAAATATTAGTTGATCTTTAAATGAAAATGGTATTTAAAAAATGGATTTGATTGATTATAAAAAAAGGACACATATTTTTTTTTGTGGATTATCATGTTATTATCTATGTATCGATCTAAATATTGCATGATTTTCTTAACCAATAAAAATTTTTATAGGTAAATGTTCAATGTTAATTTTTTAGATTAATTTAAACAATTTATTACTAATATAGTGTGGGGTTTATAAAATCCACTAATATTTTCATTATTATATGGGAAGGAGGGTTTTTCTATATAGTGATATATCAAAGAAAAAGTTCATACGGATCCACATGATGAAGGATATAGTTGTTATTTATGAATTATGTTATTTTATGGACCATTAATAGAATTATCCAACCCATGATATTTATTTTGAAGTAGTAATCATCACCATATTATATTGGAGAATTATCCCTATGATGAATGATGTGAGATATTTAAGAATAAAAAATTATTGAAATACCTCTTTTCACAAAAAGAAGTTGACATTTGAAAAAGGGTATGGCAAAAAATACTCAATGATTATGATTTATCAATACACCACCACCATGGGGAGTAAAATAATATGGTAGATGAATTTAGTATAAATGATCATGTAATTATGTCTAAAACTGGGATAGGAAAATATATTATATTCATATAGTTTGTAAATATGGATATGAGAATTGTTATGGAAGGGGAATAATCACAACTTTTATAAATGATTTCTAAACCATAATTACTTGAGAATATAAAATTGTCCCATCATGAGAATAGGAATTTCCATAAGGAAATTATTTTTATTAATGATGATAATTAGTTAGACATTACTTGTGAAGATAGTGTCATAATATTTTGGGGGATTCTAGGTGATCCATCAATTGAAGATATCAATAGGGAATTATTTGATGATGTTAAAAACTGAAATTTAACTATATACCAAGGTAATACCAACATGTAAAAGGATTTATAAAAAATAATGGTATAATATAAAGTAGAAAATTACTGACTATATATAAGGAATATTTTTTATCAATAGTTAAAGGCATAAAGTTAGTGTCCTAAATTATTCATGATACTTCTCCCATTTCATATCTCAATGTATGATAATATTACTATGGATAATTTTATTTGATTATAAATTAATTCAATGAGAAACTACTTCATGTGGGTTATTATTAATCACATTACCGTGTATTCATATTTCCTCACTATAAGGGATGATCTATCTCTCATCTTCTATATGAAACATTATATTAATGAAGTTCTGTGACTTCATAGTGAACCTATTTAGATTGTATCTAATGATGAACCACAATATTGATATAAATTATTTAATTTTTTTTCATAAGGTAGAAAACAACAAGCTGTATTTGAGAACATTTAATCATCCTCATACTGATAGAAAATCATAATGGACAATTTAAATATTAAAAGAAATTCTTGGGACATTCTATCATGAATTTCATGGTATGTGGGATTATTATTTATATTTTTCTGAATTTTTGTTTCAAATGACACACTATTAATAATTAAAATGGAAATTTCATGATAAGATAACTTTTTGGGATGATGTTGTTAAAGTGATGCTTTAAGAAATATCGTATATTGAGGAGATGATGAAAATATTGTGTACTATTAAAATCCATATCAAGGAAAGTCAAAGATGGAAAAAGATATATACTGATATCCAAAATATTTTTTTAGAATATAATATTTGGAGACATTTTTTATTTAAGTTATCTACATTTTATGTATTCATAATTATTGGAGAGAAATGGAAACTGCATCCAAGGTTTATTCGGACTTTTTGAACATGGGAATGAATTAGAGCTCCTGGTATTCATTTTCTGATGTCACCAAACCTATATAATGTTCATTATGTGTTACCTATTTGAAAATTTTGGATGTTTATTCAAGACCCAAGGCTTGTACTAATATCTTAATAAGTTTAATTAGATATTTATTTATTATATTGTGAATAAAATATCCAAATTCTAAACACTAGAGCACATGTTTTGAGTAATCAGAGTACTTGGTCATTAAAGTATCAAGACATAAATCATGTGATATAAAAGCTAGAAATGTATCCTAAACAAATTATGAAAAACACCTTAGAACTTGGTTTATAGGTTACATTTTTAAAATTTTTATGATGAAGTTTTTAATTTGGTGAATAATGGAATGCCCAAACATAAATTACAGTAAGAAATATTTTCATTGTAAAGGAACTATAACATAATGCACATAAAATTATTCATAATTGAGAATAATACATAAATTACCAATTCATATAAATTAATTATATTAATTGAAATAAATTTCTTAATTTAGAATATAAAAATTATAATAATAATAATTTTTGAGGTTTTTTTGAAATATTATAGTTTGGGCTATATAGAGAAAAATAAATATTTTAAAAATATTGTGAATTTTACTTAATTATAAGGATATAAGAATGAAAAAAAATTTCTTGAAAAAAATTCAATGATATATATTTAATTAATAAGTAATATAATTAATTTGAAATATAATTTTGAATATATAAAATTATTTTCAATATTTTTGAATGTATTTACTATTCATATTTTTTTTGGGGTTTCTCACATTGTTATGTATTAATAAGGATTATTTTAGGTTTATTTTTGTTTTAAATTAAAACTAGATTTTTTAACACAATCCAATTAATTACATTTAAATCAAAATTATTCTTTATTTTTCGGTAGTGTAATTTTTATGTTTAAAATTGTTAATTGTTTAGACATGATTTTCATTGGATTTTAAAAACATATGAATTTTCTTTATACCCCATAGAGTAATTGAATCATTTATAATGAATTCCTCATTTTGACTTTTTATAATTATTATATGTTTAAATATTTAACATAAATTTTTGTCCAAATTAATAGTAACCAAGGGAAATATTCATCTCCTTAGTTAAAAGTAATATGGGATAAAGGGACAATATACATGGATTTAACTTATCGATAACATAAAAGAATGATTAAATATCATTCGTTGGTTTGATATCTAAAATACACTTATATTATATGATTTTGTTATAATTATTATCCTATTTAAATGAGTATGAAATATATTATATAATAGTGTTTCATGTATTTTCATTCTTTCTACCCACCTCACTTATAAAAAGGAAAAATTATCTCCAATCATATATAGAATTATTGATCCACTCATCATTAGAAATACCTAACAAAATATGACCCCAACATCATTTTTATCAACCTATATTCCTTGGACTCCCCAGAAGACCTCTTTAATAAGGAATAATGTGTATTCCAATAAATATTATCAAAGGAAGTGGTCTATGTCCTTATAGAGATTTACCAGATTTTTTTCCTATTAAATTTCCTTCATATAATCAATTAAAATATTAAAATAAAAATATTAGTATATTCATCAAACTGATATGTTTTTATATCAATGAAAAACCAATTTCCTATCTCATTTTCTTCCTATGGAAAATTAACACAGTTCTCGTGTGTATGTGTCGACTACCACCATCACAAAGAAGTGTGTTTCATTTTTATCATATTCACATATAGAAGGTTATAAAAATAGATGTAATGAATATATGTTACATTTATGATATAATTATTATTATTTAAATACAATACATAATTAACCTTTTTAATCTATCATTGGTTGGAAAATGATAATGTCGCTTGTGTGTATGCGTGGACTACGTCCTCCACAAATCTTTGTGATTATTTTTTCTATTAACATGATTAATCGATTATTATAAATTATATAAATAATTCAAATTATATATATTATATTACTAACACTATGGATATGAAGGAACCATTTCATAACTCCTTGTACAATGATAAGCATATGAATGTACCTTTGAAGAAATTGACAGAACATTCATATATCATTAATGTAATCAAGAAATATAGAGTGAAGGGATTTAAAATGACTATAAAAAAAATTAAATAATAATATAGATGTTAAGTTTTCATAAAAATATATTTACAAAATGTAATATTATTATTCATGAGGATATAATGCGTTTGACCACATATGAATCCATGGTACATGTTTTTCTTCTCAATTACACTCTGTTGAAATATATTATACATTTCACCACTAATATATTTTATATTGTTTATATGTTTCCCCTATAATATAATAAATATAAAATTCCTATTTTTCATGATATTTTGTGATTCAAATCATGTTTTTTATTTTAAGGGTATTTGATTAAATAGTCATTAAATGTAGAAAAGTTTATTTTAAAATCTCACTATTAATTTGGATTATTCTTGATTAAATTTAAATTGGGATAATTATTTGAACATTATTTCATATAAACCACATTTTTTTCTTATTAGGTAATTTTTGAGCTTTCCTTTTTTATTCAAAAGTTACTTTTATTTGGTACTAAAATAATGAAAGCAATTTTTTAATAATAAACAAACTTTAATTCTTCTATTTGGTTAGGATTTTTTTATTCTATGTCTATTTTTTGTAAAAATTTAATTAATATTTTTAGATAATTATATATGATTGGAAATGAGTTTTCCTTTGAACTATAAATTGTTTTACAAATAATGTTTTTACTTTTTTAATAGTACTGGAAAAATAAATTTCTATCACTTGTATAGGGTATAACAGATATTTTCCATCTTCATAATCATTATTCACTATTTAAGTTCTTATAAAAGTATCCATATTTTTAATAATAAAACCATTTTTTATTTATTATATGAATTGATCAAATAAAATAGAATAGAAATATTTTTCTAAAGGTTGAATGAAATTCAAAATATTTATAATATTGTTTCTAAAAAAGGTTACAAAATATATAAGGTATGTTATTTTTAATCAGTCTCTTCCATTTTCCTCATTAATTATAAAAGGAATGTACATTATTTTAAACCATAATTTCTGATGATTTAATGGATTTCAATCAACATTTCCTGATATATGGTTTAAACAATTTTTGGGTTCCTTCACTTTCATATGACCATGATGTCTATCATTGTCCATTAATCATTGGATATTATAATTCTACTTTATATATTAATTTTAAATTTAATTGATATAGATAATGTCATTTATATTAATTTTATATTTTATTGATTGTATACCATTTCAATATACTGTATTTTTTAATGAAAATTATAAATAATTTCATTTCATTTACCCTATAGATATCAATTTTCTACATTCGAGATTCAATAAAAATATTTATTGATTTAGAATGAATATTGATTTTGATATATATTCTTTACTTAATATATGAGGAATTCATTGAAAATTTGAATGTGAGGGTTGGACTTGGTTATCGATATACCTATAAATCAACAGTAAGTGTCATGATACAAACCATTTGACATGCCTTATCATATGGATACTTGTTGCATGCCTACCAATTTATTAAAAGTGACATAGTATAAGGACTTGATAGAAATATACATGATGTCTTGGCACAATGAATTATTAATATTATCATTAATGACTAAGATTATCCCATTCCATTAGTGATAATTTACTTAACGTTGTCCATTAGTTTACATTAATTTATGGAAATATTTATTCTCATATTATTGATCAGAAGTATTATGTATTTATTATTTCATAATCCATATTTTTATTAATTTTTTACTCATGATATATTCCATTTTACATTTTTTCCAACGAAACATTTGAGACAACACTTTTTTTGGTCTTCCATTCTTTAGGATACAAAGGAGTAGTTTTTGAATGGCCTTCATGAGTACTATTATGATTTTAAGAAATGTTATATTTTTATTACTATTTATGGAAATAATTTGTGTATAAAGATTTTCAAGACTTATAAACTGATTGAACATACGTGTTTTAATATCTTGCATATTTTACCAACGTAATAATGTAAACACCCTCTTTGGGTTACTATAGTTAGGTTTTTGTAGACTAATCTATGTCGTTAAAATCAATTGGTAAATTTTTGAGGGTGCGGTGTGACCCCTTTGGTAATTATAGTAAAAAGATTTAGGTAACGATGTATAATGGGATTTAACCCCTTTGTAATGTTGGAAAGGAAGATATTCTAGGATGCGATTTGGGCCTTGGATGTATGTTATCCATGTATTTGGGGGTGGTATGATTCCTAAGGGTGTATGATATATGATCTTTTAGGGTGAAATGACGTCCATGGGTGTATTGTAAATGGGTTTACCATGAGTTATTATTCCCCTAGGAGTAATATATATTATGTTATATGGAGGTGACTACCGTTGGGTGTTTGAAAAATAATTTTTCCAGAGAAGAATGTTGTTACCCAAGGGTAAATAATATACTTATTATGGTCATAGGGTAAGATAAGGATACCCTACATGTTATCTGACAATGTTCTGGGATATGATGTATCTCCCAACTATAGTTATTTTTTATATGGTAATATGATATTATGTGGTCCCCAGGGTGGTAAGAATTTTTCTAGGAATATTCTACCATAGCCAATGTAGGTATATTTAACCTTTTAATTTAACCCTATAACACGAGGATCAATAATGATTGTTTATTTCAAATGTATATTTTATATGAGTATTTTATGTGTACCATATTTTGTAATAAATATTTTTTATAATTATCTTAGGGACATCAATTGTGGTGGTATACTGTGTTATAATCACATTGTTCTAAAGTGGCCTTGATAAATTTGTACCTAATAAAACATGAGGATTGTTATTACAAGTTTGGAAGAGGGCCCACGATGTATGGATGAGATATAAATCCTAGAAAAATTCAAGATATTAGGCTATGTGTCAAATTATATACCAATTTTATTTTTTATATATATGATTATTTGGATTGGGTTGCATATAATCTAATGATAGAATATATCATTTATTTCTTCATGACCTATGTGACTTTTTATATAGTTCATTTATTATAAAATGACTATATAATTTACTAATATATTAATTCACTTGATGTTTATTTTCTCTTATGATTTTTTATGACTTATTATATGATATGATTACTCTTCTACATAATTAATATGATGATTTAGTATCCCCAAATTATTTACAGAGACCCTTATATAATTAGGAAGCCTTTATTTCACCTGGAAATTTTCATAAGGGTTTGTAATTATGTATTCTAGTTATGATAGTGTGAGTTAGGATGGGTGTATAATAATGTAAATATTTTAATTAAATGTTTCTATAAATTGAGTGATACATTTGAAATTTATATCCTCTATAAAATAGATGATAAAAATAAAAATAATTTTATTTTCTTATTACCTTATGAATGTCTAGAATATAATATAATACTTTTTAAATATATATAACATGATATAATATTTATTATATGAAAAAGTATCATTTTAATGTTCATCATTTAATTTAATTTTGATTATAAGTTGATAAATAAAGTAAAATTACAATTCAAAAAAGAAGAGTTCATCTACAAATCAAAATAAATAACCCATTGTCTAATGTGTGCCAAGAATATCATTAATCCCATAATAAGGTAATATAATGTTTTAAAATAATATTAATATAAAAAAACTTTTCTATAGTCAATATATTAATTTAAATTTGTTAACATAGTATCTTCACTAATGAATGATATATTCTCTCTAACATGGTATGATTTATTCACAATAATAAAAATCCTTAAACAAATTACAATCATTTTGCGGATGAATGCCGGATGCATCATTATCTTTAATATTATGGAATATTTTTTATTTTCTCTATCATAATAGAGATAAAGTTTCAAAAAAATTTCATTCTCATGTTTATGAAATATAAAAAACATCTGAGACATTCAATATATCTTTTAACCCTTTCCTATAGATAATATATCCTTGAATCCAAAATGAAATAACTCGATTTCATTTAATTAGATAAGAAAACATTCTTACTTTTTAATAAAAAGAGAATATAGAATCTTCATCTTTATTCTGGTCAAAAGTTCCAAGTATTTTTGGTAACCTATAAAAATCATTGTAAGCTTCTCCATCAGATAGAACACCAATAATGTTTGCTACTCTTTTATAAGAAGGTTTTTGAATTTTCCAAAACATGGTGAAGGAAACATTATCTTAATCAATATTTTTTCAATTTGAATTGAAGCATAAAACTCTGAAACTATATTAGGATAATAAATATCAATGTATTTATCATGAATTTTTATAAAAACATATCCCCTTCTACGAAAATAAATACCCTTTTGATAGAATAATTGTGTTCTTAAAAACATGATAATTCAGAGATTATTTCTATGAAAACAATCCATTTCTTGTAATCTTCTTGTTTTTCCATTAGAAGTAAATATGATAATAGAGATTGGATGGAAATCATAAAAATCACATTGGAATATTTGAAAGGTGTTGCACCTCGAAAATGAAAATATTGAAAATCTATATGGGACCAAAGAGTGACCCACCCTTATATTGGAATTGAATACAATGTATTGACTTATTTAAACAAACCAATAGTTAAAATTGAAACCCTTTAAGATCATAAGGATGATATTTAAATTAAAAAGATTTTAAAGGTTATTTGAACTCTTATAGATTAATTTTTTTTATTATATTGAGAATAATTCTGACTAGAAAAGCATTTTAAAATTTTGAAAAGAAATATATTTAAAAAAAAAAAACTAAAATTATTACAAGAACCATAATATAAGGTAATGAAATTGTGGAATAACTAAAAGAATAAGATATTAACTTTGGAGTGGAAATTCTCATTAGTTTTATTAAACTATTCTTCTTTTTTTCTATAAATTAAACTAATTATAATAGTTATTTCGTAAAACTGATTAGGATAGGTTTAAAAAAACTAGTTATGATAGTTTTATTTTGATAAAATATTGTGATAATATTATAATCAAAACCACAATAGGATAGTATCAAAAAATATAACTAGTTACAATAGATTGTAATAATTTTAGATCCCATATATTTTATAAAAATATATGAGTCTGAATAATATTATGTGAATTAAAACTCTGAAAAAATTTATTATTGTTTGAGTGAGAAAAAATCATCATGATAAATATATTTTCTTCAAATAGAATTAGAAGAAAAGAAAATTTTATGAAAAAATAAACGTTTTTGAGAAAAATATGCACTCCCCCTATGTAAAAGGAGTTTATTATTGTATGTAGTGGGTAAAGAAAATTAACATATGAATAATCATTTTACATAGATCATTACTATATGTTGTATAATATATTCAAATCTGTTGAAACTGATGGGTTTCATAAAAATATCATATTTTTGTTATTATGTTTTGATTAATTATAAAATCATACCTCTTTTAGTGTGTGGTACCGAAGGAATTGTTGTCTTATACCTATATTCCTAGAACATGAGTGAAGTTCTTCGTTTATACATAAGTCAATGAATATTTTATATTCATAATGTAATTTTTTTTGTAAAAATCATACCACAGAATTTGAGTGTGTGTTGAATCTGCAACACATGAGAAAAATAACATCCAACTACCACATATTTGATTTTGGTAATAGAATGTGATACTAATTGATTTTTCTTAGATGACCCAAAAATTAAATAATCTCAATAGTAATTACATGTTTCAGATTTACATTACCAATCCACTCAACATCCACTACATTCATCATCCAAAAAAAGTAGTTGCAAAATATTTTTGGAAGATTAAAAAATTAAAAAAATCTACAGTTCACTTTAGATAAAAAAACATCTTATTTTATATCTTTAATATAAGATTATTTTGTATTTTATTGATAGCATGACCATAATAATTATGAAAAAAATACATCTAGAAAACTAGATGTTATTTATAGTAAGCTTTCAATCATACCTCTAAAATCATTTTGATATACTATTTTCCTATACTCATCGTGGTCAAAAATATTGGTGGTACAAATAAGATTAAAAATACTTTTAGTGTTGTTATATCCAAATTACCTAACTAAATATTGTTTATAATTATGTTGATATATAAAATTATCTTCTAGTTTTTTTTGGAAATTAATAACCATGTAAATATGTTAACTGACCCATCATACACATTTCAAACTCATATTTCATAATATCCATAATGGAATCTATTAATGGTTTTTGAGGTGAACCATATATGATTTTATCAACAGTAATTATCAAATTTATAATTTTTTTATTAAATTATTTTATAAAAAGTTTTGGATCCATAACTCTCTTAAGAAAATTTATTTGTAACAAAAGTCCAATTAATCTATCATACCAGATATATTGGAATGTTATGACCATTTTGTGCATTAGTATTTTTATAATCATATTATAGAAGTTTCTTACTTTTAAAACTAGTTGTTTTTTCAACAATAACATACACTTTAATATATCCATTAAGAAAATAAAACTTCACATCCATTTAAAATAGGTTCATATTAAATAACACTTCATTGGATTTAAGTATTCAAATATCTTTATTTCTTTTACTTGAGTATAATTTTCATAAAAATATATCCCCCCTTATTGAATATAAGATTTATCAACAATTATAGATTCATTTATAACTATTATTATATTTTCATCCCATTTATTCTAGAAAACACACTTTACTCTAATTATAGAAGATTCATTAGGTTGATGATCTAAATTACAGACATTTTTCCTTTTAAACTCATAAAGCTCGTCTCTTATAGTTTAATGCAGCCATTATTTCCAAAATCATCATAAATATTCTTATGTTCAAATTTTTATCGGAAATTTAGATTCTCAATTTTACTTCTCAAAGAGATTTTACTGCTAAATACTCGATATAAGTCACTAATTATGCTTTCAAAAGAATTATTCCTAAGAGACAACTTACATAATGGGTTTTGAATAGAACTTTCCTCAATAATAAGTCGAAAATATTCATGTGGAATAACATCATCAAATATTTCTTGAGTTATTTTCTTATGATGAGATCTTTCTAAAAAAGGATAGACATTATTTTTATAAATAACATTTATATATGTAGGAGGATGTTGTTTTAAAATGAAGGTATAAGTTTTTTCAAACATAACATGAACAATTTCCCCAATTCTAGAATAAATTTTATAAAAAATTCTATGAGCCTTATAAACAGTATAATAACCTAAAAATATTCCTTCATTGGATCTTTGGTAAAATTCATGAATATTATCTTTAGTATTCAGAATTAATACTTTTCATTAATAGACACAAAGTTTGAAACATTTGGATTTTTTCCAATCCAAAACTTATTAAAAATTTAATTATGAAAATCAATAATTAAAACTTTATTTAAGGTATAGTAGGAAGTACTAATAGATTTAGACCAAAATTTTTTAACAACTAAGTATTCAATAAACATAGATCTAGTAATATCCTGAAGAATTTTATTTATTCTTTTGACTACACCATTTTTCTATGGTCTTCTTGGTGATGAAAATTTATTTTCAAGGCCGTTATTACTGCAAATAAATTCAAAAATAAGAATTTTTAAATTCTCCACCATGATCACTATGAATAATTATCAAGGATTTTTTTTGTTATTTTTATATCTAGCTAAAAATGTCTAAAAATAAATTAGGGACTCATATTTACTTGTAAGAAAATACCACAATGGGTATCTACTATAATGTTAGACTAATACATATAAATAGTATTTTCCACCAATATTTCATGTTTTTAAAGAACCAAATAATTCCATATGAATAATTGTAAATAATCAAAAGATGACACTTACATAATAGATTTAAAACATTAATTATGTTTCATACCATATTATCATGGGTTACAATCTTTTTAAGTATCAATCCTAAGATCTAGTATATCATTAAAAGTACATTCTTTGTCAAATTGGATTAGTTTTTTAAGGTTAAAGTGTCATAAAGTTATATTTCATAACCATGATTGATCGTCCAAAACACTAAGTAATGGCATGTCTTGGCATGTATGGTCATATAATATTATTGTGTAAAAATTATAATTCCAATTGTAAGATACAATAATTTCATCCTTGGAACAATGTATAGTACATTTATAATTCCTAAAATTCATAAGGCAACATGAATTAAATAATTTTATTATTATTGTATATTTTTTCAAAATACCTAAAAAAATAAAACATTTTCATTAAGGAATATTCTATGAAGAACAATGTCCCATATTCCAATGATTTCTAGATGAGAAATATCTCTGAATGTTACTTTTCCCCTGATCATCTTGATTATCATGTTGAATAAATATTTTCATCTAGTCATGTTCCTATAATAACCAATATCCATGTAATAAATATTTTTATTGCTGGAAATATAATTATTCTCCCAAAACAAAGATATTATTTTTAAAAAACCAAACCTTCTTGGAAACTATATTTTCCAAAAACAAAACCTTAAAAAACCATATTTTTTAAGAAAAATTGTTATGGGGAAATTAATTTATTTAGAAAAAAACTCTTATGAAATTCACGGTATTTAAATCTTTTTAAATAATAATACTTCTTGATGTGACCATATATTTATAAAAGTTCAAAAAATGGTTCACTGCTAGGAACAAAGTAATTGTTACTAAAACATATTTTTTATTAGTAAAACCCATTCCATTATTAACAATATAAGTAAAAATTTTCATATGGATTTTATCACTTTTTTCATTAGTTGTGTTAAAAATGCATAAAAGTTTCTTCATGAAATAAATTTTAGATTATAGATTGAAAAATAAATTCTTATCATCATTTCTAATAATTTTGGATGTATGTTTTTCAAAATTATATTGTAATATAATTTTCTAAGAGAAAACATTTTCAAAATATTTTGAAATTGATTTTTTCAAAATTATTTGTATCATGATCTATAGGATGATGTGTTATTTCTATAGTTAAGACATTTATTCTAAAATATTACTTAGCATGTTTATATTTTGAATTATTATGTTTTTTAAAATTTTACAATTTTCATTTTCTAATAATTTTGAAAATCTGGAAACATAATCATAACTTGTTAAAGTATTATTTCACACAAAATATGATTTTTAAGCAAAAAATATATAATTTTTCTCATCAGGATAATTTAAAATTAAATACATATTAGGTAAATATTCACCTGTATGTACCTTTTCCTTAGACAATAATTTACCATTGATAATTTTTCAAAGATACCAATGTTCATTCATATGGAATATTCATTATCAAAATAATAATTGGAATAATATCCACCATTGGTACTCTATGTGTCAACATATTTTAAAATTTTCATTCCTTTTTAATTATAATATTTCTAGATATTTTTATCTAAATTTAATTTCTTCTATTCTTTCCTTTTATCTTTGGAAAATCAGGTCAGATATGTCTATATTTTTAATATTCATAATAAGTGACATAAGAATCCATATTGTCATCATTATACTTAGAAACTATGATATAATAGTATTGGGTGTATTAGTTTCTAATTACAATGTTCATTCATCTATATAGATTACCTAATTCATTATCTGAATGTTTTGATGAATCTGAATCTATCTAGATAGGAATATTCATTATTCATGACTATTTAACAACATTATTATTTTATTGATAATTATTATAAATAGTACAAGTTGAAACAAAAGAAAAAACACCCTTTTTATTTTTAACTTTCTCATCATCTCATTTATGCCTTACCTTGTACTGCATGAGAGTACCAATCAAAATAATAAAGAGTAAGATTATTAATATTTGATTTATCATCCACAACATTATTTTTTTATTCCAAATCATTGGGAATTATGTCAATATTTTATTGAAAATTAATGTAATAATTAAGAAATTTTCCCCAAGAGACTATAAATTGTATATAATAGGCCTAAATATTTGGTGCATCTTGGAATATTACTCACCTTATAGAAAATGAAATTCTTGGTAAATATATATAAGTATATCTATTTTTTCTTTAAATATGGATGTTCCAAAATATGTTATTTCCAATTTAACCCAAATACTAAATTAAACTTCAGAAGATGATATTTGAATACAAATAATCCTCATCATAGAACATAATAAAGTATTTTTGACTTTTTCTTTCCACTAATGATATAATTTTTCATCATTTATAAAATAATAAAAATCCATATAATGAATATCGTATTTTCTAGTATTCATTAAAAAGATATAAAACCTTGTGTTAATTATAAAGTTTTCCATTCTATCTCTCAAATAATCATAGTCATTCCCATCAAAGATATATGGTCAAATATGATTAAGGTTATCAAGGGATCCAATATTCATTATTTACATATTAAAAAAATATAAATTATTCTTGAATGAAGCTTGTTAGTCTAACAATTTTTATAAAATTATTATTTATATCACAATATAAATAACATATGGTAAGTAATGAATGTAAAGAACACAGTATGTATTTAAGTTATAAAAACTACTATGATACTAATTGTTCAGTCATAGGGTAGAATACATGTATATTCATACAAGGGAGGGGGTGAAATGAAATTAAAAAATATAAAATTAAATAAAACAAAATAGCTTTTATTGTAATATTATTGGAATTTAATTTATTAAATGATCAGAGTAAGAGACTTAAAATCATGGTTTATTTGATTAAGTCAAATTTTTTTATTATCATATTCATAATTACACCGATAAAAAATAGTATAAAATTTTATTTTCATGAATACCATTCTATTAGATGTACAACATAATATCCATGTATAAACATGAAAAAAATATATAGTTAGTTTATGGATGAAATTCAAGTTATATTAAAATAATTCACTCTTTAATGATAAAGAGTAGGGTAGTTATTATGTAGGAATAAATTTATCCATTCCAAATTGTTATTGTAAATTCATCATTTCATTTGTAAGAACCCATATCTTCCTTTCATGCATGTTTTTCATTTCAAGTTGTTTTTGAGGAAAAATGGGAAGAAGGAAAATTTTTAGAGTACAAGCTGTGTACTTCCTTATACACACCGTGTACCCTGCCTCTGAGTCCAGGACATGTATAGATGTGTCACGGCCACATACAAGACCGTGGTATGACATGTTAGGACCACCTATAGTGGGCCCCAGTAAAGTAATATACATGCCATGTAATTTTAAAGGACACACTGTGTATATTTCTTTTTAATTGATTAAACAGACCTGTGTTGTATCTAATTGACAGAAAAATCTTCTTCTCAGCTCATCTCATCTTGGAGCAATAGATATCCCTGATTATTCCTGGAGCCCCTGATTGACCATCCGTTTTCGGAATCAACCACTATTGATTGCGTTGGAATCACCACGGTGAGTTTTTCCATATTCTAGTGCCTCATTAATTTATTTATCCTCTTTAGTGAGATATCATTGGTTGAATGTTTTAGAAATTTTTCTATATCTACTTCATTTTAGGATGATTCAAGGGCTGACGCCGGAGTATGTTGATCGTACAATGCCGAGGTAGGTGGTTTGTTCCTTCCCATAGTTAGTTTTTGAATATTATCTGCAAAAGTTCCCAAAAAACTAAATTGGGGTATTGCGTGATTAGGTATTTTATTGTTGTTGATGCCTGTTATGTTTGTTTTATTGAGTTCAGGAGCTTGTATGTAAATATTGTTGTTTTTTCGATGCTATGGAGGTGTTTTCCAATGTTTGATTTGATATTGACTATTTGGTATAGTTTTTTCTGTTATGATGCTTTCTTTACATGCCTAGTGTTGTTAGGATAGAGTGATTTATCTGATATTATGATATGATTTGTAACTGTTTATCCAAGTAGTACTTTTAGGTTTAATTTGGCAGCTGAACATTGTTTGGACACGACTGCTTTACACAGTGCTGTTGGAACCTGGTGTAGTGATACCATAAGGGGAATTGACGTTGAGTATATACTCAAATTGTCTATTATTCTTTATCATGATGCAATACTATAGGGGGGATTGACGTTGAGTTCTCCCTAAGAGTGTCTATAGTTACCACAGTAAGACTATAGGGGGGATTGACATTGAGTGCTCCCTCAGAGTATTTATAGTCACTCTTATGAGACCATAGGGGGAATTGACGTTGAGTGCTTCCTTAAAGTGTCTATAATTTATCTTTAAATACTGTAGGGGAATTGAAGAGGAGTGCTTACTCATAGAGTCTTTGTTTTCAGGAGACCAAAGGGGTTAGACCATGAAAGATCCCCATATGGTCATTATATCCTTGTATAAGTTGAACCAGAGGGGTTAAGCTATGAGAAATTACCAAAAGGGTTACATGAGATTGTTTGGTTGAACTAGATGGAATAGACTGTGAGAACATCCCAGAGGGTTTCCTATTTTTGTTTTGTTGAATAACTAATGAATGTAAATGAATGTAATGGAAACTTTAGGACTGTTTAATTTTGATTACTTACTTGTTTATTGCTTCATTTTTCTTATTACCTGCCATATATATTCAATTACTTTTAGGAATAGATCTTTGGATTGTTGTCTACTGAGATTCATCTTACACCCTATTTGGGTAAAGCTTTTTGTCCCAAATAGATTATATTACTGTAGGAATCGATAAGGGAAATTGATATTGTACTTCAAGTACATGATTTCTATAAAGATGAAGAGCATGTGACCAAGATGAGGCTTGCGATGACGCTGGAGTTATTTACTTATTTTTTCTTGTACTTTGGTTTAGTACTATATTCCAACATTTTGCCTTGTTTGGATGATTTCTGAGACATATGTGACATTAATTATTTATATATATGTGTTCCAGTTGTTTATCTACTTGCAGTCTTCTGCAGTTCACTGGTTCATGTTATTATTACCACTTCTGTTACTGTTATATATTTATTTCTGCTATGTAACACTGCCAATGAGGGAATAGTTTCCCCACTATCACACCCAAGTACCTAGTTTCTATTCAGTCGCCTCTTGAATTTGGGGAAATGCGCTTGAGACCATGTGACCAATCAGGTATGGGGCACCTCTGGGTGGCACCCAGAACCGAGATGTTACAAAGTGGTATCAATGATATTATTTTCTCCTTGACTTAATATTTGGAGCCTATGGACAGGGATATGAAGGAATAAGTTGTTGGTAATAAGTTTTTCCCAGTAGTAGCTAACCCGTGTACAGAGAAAAGCCAATTTACATTATATATTGCAATTTTTATAGTTTTGAAATTATTATATTTGATTTGATTTCACCGTTGAGTGATTCACATATTTTGTGCTATTAACATTGATAATATTGAGGTTCAATTTCCATTGCAACCCAATGTGATGAGGTTATTACATCTCATGTATGATATAGGAACTTTCTAGAGATCACATTTCAAACATTCTTACCATGCCATTTAGGGTGAATAACTAATTACCTTTTGTTGTGATAGATGTTGTGATAGATATGCATGATGTTGTGATAGATTTTTTGATATAATACTTGATATTTTATAGTGTAGTGGATTGTGTATAGTTTCATTTTAATAAACATCAACCTTCGATTCTTGAGGTGTTATGGGCCCTAATGGATCAGAATTTGGTGGATCATTGCACTGATATGCTTGTATATTACATGTATAAGATTCAAAATATTGATTAATGAGGAGTATAGGCCTTCATAGATCAGAATTTGGAACTTTAATACTTGTTTCAGTGCTTTATGGGGTTCCATAGTAGTTTCTGAGGTTTACTTTCCGGAAAAACGAAGAACACAAGACGTGTAATGATGAATACACACAATGTATAATTATGTTCGGGAAGGAAAAACATTTCATAAGTGCACACCGTGTACTATATGTACATGTTGTATAATCCTTGACCACTTGAATGAATATGTGGGCAGTGAAACTGGGTTGATAGATTTTTAGTGGAACACATCGTATATAAGGAGTACATGCTGTGTTGTAAAGACCATGTAACCAACCGTCTGACTAACAACACAGGTCAGTGAAACCCTTCTAGTACACACCATGTATGTAACAAACATTCCATGAAGATTAAATAATGTCCCAAACTGTGTGACTAACGACATGGGTAGTTGAAACATAGGTGGTACACACCCTGTTTAGGGTGAACACGCCTTGTAGTTTTGTTTTAGGAAAACCGAGTGGTGTAGCCATGTAGAGGTACTCGAGCAGGGGAAATCGATTCAAGTACAAGACATGTCTTTGGAGAACACGCCATGTGTATAGGTTTTTACATGACCAGGGTTAGCAGGAGTACACACCCATGTGAAGGCTTAAAGGAACACTCTGTATAAGGGTCATACAAACCTCGTAGCCTAGTTTTGAAAGACATGAATTCTTTCCTTCTACTATTACTTTATTTTACTTATATGTTTTATTACTTGATAATGATGATCTAAGGTGTGCGCTTGACTTTGTAGAGTCATTCCACCGAGATTCCCTCCAGTTGTTCACCAGATACAATACAATAACCAGACATCAGACATGGATGGTCAGGGACTGCCAGCAGATCCTCCCATTATTCCAAACATAGGTGATGACACAAAATTTTGAGAATGCTTCATGAGGTTTATGATGACCTTATAAGGAATAATACATCCTGCCCCGTCTAGGTAATAGTTTATGTGGGTCTTTAAACAACAACATCGTCCCAATTTCTCAGGGGATAGAGGACACCAGGTTGCAGAGTCATGGTTAGAATCCATGATATTGTTCTTTGAGCATCTGGAGACACCTCCAGAGATGAGGGTGATTCTCACTACTTACATTATTCATGATTACACCAAGATATGGTTGGATGTGATCTCATAGGCAAGGTTCCAGTAGGGTATGTCTTGGGATGAGTTTCAGCATTCCTTCTACGATTACTTCTACCTAGAGACTTTGAGGGCCGATCGAGCTAGAGAGTTCCTAAGTCAGGATTATGGTACTATTTTAGTCATGGATTATTATTCTTGCTTCATAGATCTGTAGTGATTCACACCCATTCTAGAGGTGATGAGTTGTTCTTAGCGAGGAAGTTCGAGGATGGTATCAGGCATGATATCTAATCTCAGGTGAGCTTCATCAGGTTGATGACCATATTGTCCATAGTCGACTAGGAACTGATCATAGGGCACATCCTTAAGGATTCTAGAGCTGTGGGACAACGTAGTTCAGCATCCCATGATGCTTGTTCTTCAGCTGATTGTAGGAAGAACCATATAGAGTCTACATGTGGAGATCTGAGTAGGAGAGATAATCCTTCAGGTAGCTAGGTGGCATGATACCAGTGTGGGAATGGTGGGAATACGAGGGCACAATACCTGAGAGACCCAATGGAGTGTTGATCTTGTGGAAAGATGGTCAATATTCAGCGGTTTTGTCAATTTTTCTCACCAGAAGCTGGTGACAGGGGTTCCTCTAGGACTACTAAATCAAGAGAAGCACTAACAGTTTATCATCAGTCTGGGAATTGGATTTATTCTAGCCATTCAGGACGAGGTGGAGGTCGCAGTCATGGTATCTAGTCAGTAGGCTTTTATCGACAACCGAGTGGATTAGCTCAGGGTGGTTAGACATGGTCAAAGGGCCACGGTACAGGCCAAACTTTGGCAGTGGAGTAGACCCAACAAGAGAAGGATCCTAGACCCTCTATAGTTTGAGGTATAATCCTAGTTGCCTCAGCATTAGCTTCTACACTTTTTGATATATGGGATTCCTATAGTTTCATTTCTGTTGTTGTTGTGGAGAGGCTTGGGTTCTATATCTTTACTTCTGCTGATGTCTTAATGCTAGACTCTCTATTGGGGATAAGAACAGATAGTATAAGTCTGTACAAGGAGTACCCTCTTGAGTTTGGTGGGTGTCCCCTATCACAGGACCTTTATGTCTTAGAGATGATAGGCTATGATTTCATTATCAGTATGGACAAGTTAGTTCCCTTGCAGGCTGCTGTTGACTACTATCTCTGTAGGGTGAGTTTCACATCCCTAAAGGGCGGTTTGTTCTTACATAAGAGAGAATGGGATGTCTAGGAAAGAAGAGAAGAATCCGAGCATAATGGGTTTGGAGGAGTTATAGTCCATATTTCTCGTTTATATCTGGATGAACATGGATTGTTTGAATTTCTTCTTGTGGTCGATCATTTCAGGGATGTATTTCCAGAGGACTTTTTAGGTTTTCCTCCAGAGATATAGGTGGAATGTTCTATTGATCTTGTTCCAGGGGAGGAACTGGTGTCCATTAATCATTATATGTTGGATACACCAGAGATAGAGGAGCTCAAGAAGAATTTAGATGAGACACAGGTGATGGGTTTCATCTGACTCAAAACTTTTCCTTGAGATTCTCTTGTCCTATTTACAAAGAAGGTGGATGGTACCCTCAAACTTTGTGTGGATTATCGGATACTGAACCGTTTTATGGTCATGAACCGATATCCCTTTCTGAATATTGATGATATCTTTGACCATCTTCTAGGATCTAGGGTGTTCTCGAATATTGACTTGATATCTGGTTATCATTAGTTGCGCATTAGACCATAAGATATACCTATTACATCTTTTCGGAGTCGGTATGTTCTATACAGTTATATTATTATGCTCTTCGGTCTCACGAATGTGCCTGTAGTTTTCATGTAACTGATGATCCGAGTATTCCATCCATACTTGGATTCGTTTGTGGTTGTTTTCATGGATGATATCTTGGTTTTGTCTCACAATTGACACAACCATAGTCCACATCATGAGATATTTTTGAGTACACTGAGGGAGCATCAATTATATGCTAATATGTCAAAATTCCCTTTTAGGATGGACCGTATCCACTTATTGGGTTATGGTTTCTCAAAGAAATGAGTATCAGTAGACCCAGAGAAAGTGAGAGCTATAGTTTCCTGGGAGTAGATGAAGAATGTATTTGAGGTACGAAGTTTTCTAGGGCTTGTAGGATACGACAAACATTTCAAACAGTAGTTTTCACGCTTAGAAGCACCACTGACAGGCTTGACTAAGAAGAGTGAAAAGTATTTATGGTATGATTCATGTGAGTCAGACTTTTAATAGGTGAAAGGGAGGTTGAATTAAAAATCAATACTAGCATTTCTAGACTCAAGCAAGAGCTATGCTATATACTGTGATAAATCAAGTATCAGGCTAGGAGTAGTGCTCTTGTAGGGGGTGGAGTTATTGTGTATGAGTCTCGTCAGTTGAGGACACATGACAAGAGTTATCTGACACACGATTTTGAGTTGGTTGGGGTTGTTCATTCCTTACAATTTTGGGGGAATTATTTTCTTAGATATCATTTTTTGGTTTTAACCGATCAAAAAAGTCTCAAATATATCATTACATAGTGAGATATGAATTTGAGACAATGAAGGTGGGTTGGGTACCTTCAATCCTTTGATTTTGAGCTTTCCTATACGTATGGTAAAGGCAACACAATGGTTGATATGTTGACTAGGAGGACTCAGATACAGGCAGTTCAGGAGGCCAGTAGTGAATGGTATCTTATGGATCTGTTCTTTAAGATGCATTTTGTGGTTCACGACAGACAGAGTAAGGCATTTGTTTCTTCTCTGTCTGTTACATCTACTCTACTTGATTGAGTGCGAATGAGGCAACTATTAGATTTGGAAGGCCTAGTTCTACATGAGTGTGTGTCAGTAGAGGACCCTATTCTTGGAGGGACAGTAGGAGAGGGTGAGATCTTGTGTTTTCATTGGTTCATATGGGTGTCAGCAGACATACATGAGGAGATAATACGATATTTTTATTACTTAGTTTGGGAAGTTCATCCTGGCATCACCAAGATGTATCGAGATCTACACCATTAGTATTGGTGGCCCGATATGAGGAGAGATCTTGCTGGTTTTGTGATGAGGTGTTCCACCGGTCAGTAGGAAAAGGCAGAGCATCAACGACATGTAGGTATTTTACAGCAGTTACCCATTCCTGACTAAAAGTGGAATGTTGTCACAATGGATTTTATGATATGTTTTCCAAGGTTGACTTGAGGGAATTATACAATACGGGTTGTCATTGATAGACTCACGATGGTTGAACACTTTTTAACCAATGAAAGAGACCTTTAGTGTTGATGATATGGGAAGGTTGTACATCTGTAGATTGTATGTTTACATGGAGTTCCACACTCTATTGTTTCAGACATGGATACCCATTTTACTTCTTGGGTCTGGCAGGGACTATATAGGGATTTGGGTACACACGTACTTCTGAGTACATCTTCCCATCCCTAGACAGATGGCTAGACCGATCGTACGATACAGGTGCTGGAGGATATGCTTCGAGAATCCGTCCATGATTTTGAAGGTTCTTGGGAGAAACACATACATCTTGTGGAGTTTTCCTACAATAATAGTTTTCAAGAAACTATTCAGATGGAACCATACAAGGCTTTGTACGATAGGCCATGTCGATCACCCCTATGTTGAATGGAGGTAGGAGAGGTAGCTATGTTGGGACCCTGTCTTGTTCAGGAGACCACATAGTAAACAGAGTTGATTCAGAAGAGGATGGCTACTGCACAGTCACAACATAAGTCTTATGCTAATCGATGGAGACAAACTCTAGAGTTCGAGGTCGGAGATCAGATTTTCATACGTGTCACCTTGAGGTTGGGACATAAGAGGATTGGGAGAAAGGGAAAGATTTTGCTGAGATATGTTTGACCATTTGAGGTTTTGGAGAGAGAGTTGGGTCGATTTTATATCAATTTCAGTTACCTTAGAGGTACCGGGCTATGCACGACTTCTTCCATGTTTCTCAGCTACGATGTTATTTCTCAGACCCGTCTCATGTTTTTCAACCCGAGGAGGTTGAGTTAGAGGTGGATGCATCATTTGAGGAGCATCCAATCTGGAATGTTGATTGTATTGAAAAGGTTCATCATGGCCAGTCTGTTTCTCTGGTATGAGTGCTATGGAAGCATGGGAGAGTACAGGATGAGACTTGGGAGAGGGAGGCTGATGTACAATCGCAGTGGCCGGAGCTGCTCAAGGATTCTTCTTCTACGCTGCCATGCTAGGGAAATTTAGTGACTAATTTCTTTAAGGGGTGATGTTTTTAAGAACCCAGATCTTCATTTAATGTATGTTTTTAATTTCATGCTGTTTTTGAGGAAAAATTGGAAGAAGGAAAATTTTAGGAGTACACGCCATGTACTTGTACATACTGTGCAGCCTGCCTCCAAGTTGAGGCCATGTCTGGCCATGTCACAGCCGCATACACGACTGTGTGATGATGTGGCAGGACCTCCTAAATAGGGGCCCAATAAAGGCATATACACACCATGTAATTTTAATGTACACATCATGTATATTTACTTTTAATTGATTAAACATACCAGGGTCACGTCTAATTGACGGAAACATCTTCTTCTCGAATTGTCTCATCCAGGAGCGATGAATATTGTCGATTCTTCATGGATCCCCCGATCGACCATCCATTCTATGAATCAACCTTCATAAATTGTGTATGAATTGACACAACTGTTATACCTTATTCTTGAGCCTCATTTCATGATTTATCCTATTTCGTGATATATCCTTGGTTTAATGTTTTATATGTTTTTTATAGATCTACATCATTAATGGAAGATTTAAGGGATGATGCCAGAGTATATCGATCATACAATTCTGAGGTAGGTTCTTTGGGCCTTTCCATATTTAGTCTTTGAATATTATGTACAGAAGTTCCCAATACCATAGATTGGGGTATTGTGTGTTTAGGGATTACAACTCTGTTGATTCCTACTATGCTTGTTTGCTTGATTTAGGGATATTTTCTATAAATAGGGTTATTTTTCCATGATGTAGAGGTGTTTTTCCATGTTTGATTTGAGATTGACCATTTGGTCTTGTTTTTCCTGTTATACTGCTTTCTTTCCATGCCAAGTGTTGTTTGGATGGAGTGATTTATCTGATGATGTGATATGCTTTGTAGCTATTTATCCAAGTAGTAATTTTAGGTTTACTTTGGCTACTTAACATAATTTGTGCACGAATGATTTAGACAGGGTTTTTGGAACATGATGTAGTGAGACCATAGGGGGAATTGACATTGAGTGATTCTTCAGAGTGTCTATTACTATTTATCACATTGTAGGACCATAGAGGGGATTGAAGTTGAGTGATCTCTCAGAGTGTTTATAGTCACTACTACGAGACTATAGGGGGGATTGATGTTGAGTGATCTCTCAGAGTGTCTATAGTTACCATTATGAGACCATAGGGGGAATTGACATTGAGTGCTTCCTCAGAGTGTCTGTAGATTATAATTAAAAGACTATAGGGGGAATTGGCAGTGAGTGCATACTTAAAGAGTCTTTGTTTGCATGATAACAAAGGGGTTAGATCGTTAGAGGTACCCAAGAGGTTGTTATATACTTTTATAAGTTGAACCATAGGGGTTAGGCTACGAGAACATACCTAGAGGGTTACTTGAGATTGTTTGGTTGAACCTGAGGGGATAGGCTATGAGAACTTCCCAGAAGGTTTCTAGTTTTCATTTGGTTGAATAATTGACGAATGTAAATGAATGTAATTGAAACCATAGGACTGTTTACTTTTGAGTAAATCCTTGTTTATTCCTTCATTTTTCTTATTACCTCCCATATATATTCACAGATTTTTAGGCACTGATATTTGGGTGGTTGCCTAATGGGATTCTCTCACACCCTGTTTGGTTCATGCTTTTTAGCCCAAACAGATTATATTATTGTAGGTATAGATAATTTAAATCACCCTTATACTTTAAGAACATGATTACTGTGGAGATGGAGAGCATGGGACCAATATGAGGCTTACGATTCCACTAGAATGATTTACTTGTTTTTTCTTAGACTTTGGTTTAGTACTATATTCCAGCATCTTTCCTTGTCTGGCTTCTTTCCTAGACATATGTGACATGAATCATTTATATATATGTGCTCCAGTTATTTATCTACTTTCATTCTTCCACCGTTTACTATTTCATGTTATTATTACAGCTTCTGCAACTATTATCTATTTATTTTAGATGCGTTACACTGCCAATGAGGGCATAGTTTCCCCTCTATCACACCCAAGGCCCTCGCTCCTAGTCAAAAACCTCTAGAATTTGGGGAAATGTGCTCAAGTACATGTGAACAGCTAGATACATGGCACCTCTGGGTGGAACCTAGAACCGGGACGTTACATCCTTATTAGGGAATCCAATGATACACTAATCAGAATGATCTCTACCTTCCTATCCTCAGAATACCTTAATACGATGATTGTAGTCTATATTCCAATCCCTAAATTCCATCCTTCCACTGGATTAGATTCACCAAATTCCCATATTAGGTAGCCCAGGATCTTAAAAAAGATATGTTGAATCATTTAAAAATAAAATTTTTTTAATAAGAAAAAAATTTGACAAGGATTTGGTAAAGAAATAACTCTATAAAGTATTATGAAGACTTTGGAAAGATATTTTCATTTAGAGAAAACCTATGATAGATTGAGTTTAAAATGTGATTATATGTTAACTCTTCAAATGGATGACTATCTATAGGTGAAGCTATGATGGTTATCATTTCATGTTATTTTAAACGGATTCTCACAATAGGCTCATGAATGACCACAATTATCTAGCACAACTAAATTTCAAACCTTTTTTTATTATAACCATTAAAATTCAATAATATTATTTATGATATAAAAAATTATTATGTTCTTCCAATTATAAACATCAGTCAGTCTGATGGACTTCCATACTTATTATCCATTGATAAACTGAATGAAGTTTAACATAATTTATCTGTACCAATTTTAGTTTGACAGTCATTTCATTTTTCATTTAGGTAGAAAAACCATAAGTCTAACCACTAGAATGAAAAAATTAGTTCAAAATTTTGGAAAAACCCTTTAGTGTGATGTATCATATTGAGTAATGTAATGATTATATTTTAAAGAAAATTTAACAATTATATTCTTAGTAAATATTAATTTTTCATTAAAAACCATACTAAAATAATTGGGTCATAAAATTTTAGTAAATAAATTTATAAGATGGTTTTTTTATTTTCAAAACTAGAATAATATAAAAGTATAAAGTATAAATTATGAAAATATAGTTATTATATTATTATCTAAAATTATATATAAAAATATAAAAATATTATAAAATTCATTTAATTCTATGATATTTAAATTTTAATAAAAAAATTATCTAATTTAAATTTATGGATTTTCATATCAGGGTTAATATGAAAATAATTATTGATATAGACATAATATTTACATAAAATAGAAATGTAAAAAAATTGACTTTATGATAAATTTGGAAATCGATAGGATTTACACAACCCATAAAGATAAATATTATTATACATATATTAGCATTAATTTCAATATTTCCTTTCTATTTTAACTCAAATTATAATAATCACATAGAAAATTACATTAAATGTTTTAAAATATAAAAAATAATAATAACATTTTAATATAAAATCCCATGAAATTTCATGTGTAATATTTCTATTTTACTGTAACGGAAATGAATTATCATTCAATATTTGGAGGTACTTCCACATGGATAAAACAGTATTAAACCTTATGGAATTAATATAATTGAAAATTTTGGTGAATCATGTTAGTAAAATGAGACTTGTTATACCAAATTTAAAAAATTATAAACATCGTAGTTATTTATAAATTCCACTCAAGTAACTCTATAAAGATAAATACCCAAATTTTTATTGATTTTTTCTACCTAAAATATTATTCATTAAAGTGTTTATACTAAACCTAAAATAACTGACTCAACCTAGTAGGAGAAGGTTATGAAGTGACATATCCTTTTCTAATTGAAAATTATTTTTACCATATTAATGTTTTTATATGTTAATATTTTTATGTCATAATTTTATTCTTATGGTATTAAAACAATTTATACACATTTTTGATGATATATCATCCATTCCATCTTATTATAAACATTTCATTTGATATTACTAAGTGAATACAAGAGTTTGAAAGTACATAACTTTATTTTTCAATTATAATATTGGTCCCACAATATCAAAATTATAAATTAAGAGTAATATCAAATTATTTATAAAATTATAATATTTTTTGAAAACATAAAAATTTATAGTTATTTATTTTCTATTATGCTCTCTTTTGAAACACCATTAATCTTTTTTTGTTTTAAACTACATAACTAAATGATGGTGTTTTATTTTTCAATTAATATTTTAATATTTATTATTTGAAATATATTCCATTATTTAATACATAATAAATAATAATATAATTTTTTTATGATTCTAGAATGATATTATTTAACTCAAAATAATGATATTAAATGTATGAAACTAAATTCATTTTTAGCTTCTAAAACTAGCATATTAAAGGGGATTTTCTAAATTATAAATTTATATTATGATATTTATCAAATTTTATTATAGAATGACATAAAAAAATATGACAAAGAACTTCTTGATATTATATATCCATTTTAAAAAATCATTGATGATTAATATTTTATCAAATATGTTTATGAATTATAAACCAAGCTACAAAAAAATAATGGGAAAAATAAATAAAACTAAATATAAATAAAACATGAAAACAAATGAATCTAAAGTAATATAAAATTATATAAAAAACATGATAATGATCTAAATAATTTAAATAATTTATTTAATTTAATTATTCATGATGTTGGAGACATACATTACTAGTTTGGACACATGGTAATGAAATTATCATCTTAGTTTTCATTCAATGAGACATATCCCATAATGTTGTTTTATTTTATTTTATTATATATATACCCTCTTTGATGAGTTTAATTTATTATAATTGACATATAATTCATGGGAATCACAAATCCATGTAATATTCTATATTTAATTCTATTTTACTTATACAATTCCATGTTCATAAGGTGTTTTATATATACATTCATGATGTAATTAATTTCATTATTTTATATTTATCTTTTATATACCTATAATTTTTTATAAAAATATTAATTATTATTTTAATATTAATAATTATTGTGATATATTTTTTGATTTTAATTCATTTTTATCTCAACATTTATTTTTTTTCATTAATTAATATTTAATTTCTGAAATTTAATACTCATTTTTATATATTGAAATAAAATCACATATGTGTTTTATTAATGTCATTACCTAGGGAAATTATATATTATAATGGGTGAGACTATAATTATATACACCCCCCAAATATTTGGTTAATAATTTTTTCTTTCTGTGAAATTATGAAAGAAATAATCGAATATTTTATTCCATTATATATTGATTCATTTGACTACAATGGATTTAAGGTGATACGATTATGATAATCTAAGAAAAATTAAAGAATACTCATTTTTTGTGGTTTTATGATAGTTTTCTTTATAATAATCTTTATATTTATTTGAGTATAATTTTTATTTTTGTTTTTTCATCAATATATTTCTGTTATTTTGTAAACTAATTAGATTATTCTCTTTTATTAATCCACTCCAATATTTTTAGAACATCCCAAATTTTAATTAATTTTATGTTATATAAGGATGAGTATAAATACTTTATAATTAGAAGGTCATGTCATTGTGACTTTTCGTGATTAATGAATGTATATCATTTAGTGAACCAATTTTATAATTGTCTTTGATGCATCAAAGGTGTATAATAGTGGATTTTTTTTCCTGATTTATTAATGAATATTTGTAAAAATTATCTAAAACTATAACGTATAGGTCTTGAAAATGTTATCACTATCACAATAGTTATAAAACATATAAGAATAAAATTTAAAATTTCAGTCCATACAAATTGGAATTTGAGGATGGTCTGAATATCATTAATGATCAAAATGTTAATGGATTACATAAAATTAAAATTCATTGATAGCATCTTAGGATACTATTTTTTTTGTTTTTTTTATGAAAATAATAACATTCCCAAGACTAAAAGTATACTACATTGTATAAAAATGAAGTCATAGAATTTGAAATGATATTTTTTTTACAAAATTCATGTTATGAGAAGGTAAAGTCACCATATAGAAATCCATTAAGCATAGTAAAATCAGTGGATGAAACACAATTATTTTCAAGACCATTTTACATATAGTTAGAATCATGGAAAACATGAGATATGATAAAATTCGTGGTCAAAGGTATTACATTAAATTGATCCACTAATATTCCATCTTCCATGATAAATGAATAGTACCATTTAAACTTCCATTCAATATTCCGGAGGAGTCACATTAAATAAAAAAGATGATCTACCACAATAATTCACCACATACACCTCATTTATAATTCTATTATTCACAAAATAAATATATTTGGTGAAGAAATATGGACCAAAGAGAGAATATATTGCATTTCTAGTGTTCTCTCTAATGATATCTCCATACCCAAAGAGACACGTAATTCCTATTTATTAACCATATGTGTTGTATTTTATCTATCCATGAAAATGAGAGATCTATATTACATAATTGGATGTAGAGCGAGGAAGATAATTACCTAAAATATCAAAGAACATAAGAATCAGAAAATCATGTATGGTGTTATCAGAAAATCCATATTAGAGGTCATTTTCACTTTTCACAGTAGAAATGATTCTGAAAAAATAGATTTCTAAAATAAAGGGTTGATTTCATGAATCTAGTTTTTCATTAGTACTAAATCACATGTATTTTTTATTGTAGGTAACCATGAGAATATTTTTTAGGTAATGTGAACTAGTTATCAATATACAAGTAGTAAGTGTTCTCTAATACTGTTAGTGTATTGAAATTTCTCCTCAAATATTGATCCCACTACATTCCATAGAGTGGATTCTATATAAAAACTGCGAAATAAGTGTTCAATTTCTTCCCTTAATATATTACATAGGTTACTTCCCAAGAAAATATTTATTCCCATAAGATGTATATTATCACAAGAAGGAATATTTTCCTGAATAATTCTCTATGAAAGTTAAATTCTTGATGAATGAATCCTATACCAATTCAATTATTTTTCTAATGTGTAGAAATTTCCATAAATAATATCTTGATAAAAATCTATTGGAGGCATTTCTCCATTAGTAATAGGTTCCCATAAAATAATTTCATCTCCATTAATGGAATTATATTTCAAAACAATTTTCTTGATACCCATGGGAAGATTATCTAATGAATTCTATATTTAATCCTTAATTGATAAATTTATATCAAAAGATATTTTTTTAGATATTTTATTCTTAAATAGAGGTGTACCTATCTTTTTTTAGACCAAAAATTAATAGATGACATTGTTCAAGACATCCAATGAGAATTAATCAAAATTTGGGAAAGAGTATTTTCAAAATTAGTCAATATAGAGGATTCCATATTATTTGTTATTTAATCTTCTAGTTTTCTAAAAATATATCCCTTAAAATATCAGTGTATCCTAGTTTCTCATTGAAGATTCTATAAATAAAATTTCCTTGAAATTATTTATTGAACTGGCTTTGATTTATGATACAAATCCCTCAATATTCAGAAAGCTAACAACATTATTTCTATGGGAATGGTGAATATTTCATTTGCAGAATACTACTACTCACCACAAAATACATTATGAGGGAGCTCATAATGTTGATAAGGGAAGCTAGCCATTTATAAACCACAAAAGAAAAAAATTGAGTTAATAAAACACTTCATAAGGATTATCTATCTGTCCATCAAGAGATATTCTCTCTTCCATTAAGAAATTTTATTTCTAATCTGTCTCAAAATGTCTGATAAATTAATAGTGATAGGTTTTCCTCAAAACATGGGGACAACAAGGTATGTAAAATGTAACAAAATTTCTATGTAACAATCAATAATTATATCAATGAATTTTTAACTTATTATAATAATGTTATATTCTATAAATCGAATAAAAATCACATAGATAATACAAAAAAAACATTATAAATGAATAAGGAATGAAATAAATGTTTTTTATAGAAATTAAATAACATAAAACAGTGGAATAGTAATATAACATTAGAAATAGGAATTCTCCCATTAACAAGAATATACCCATAAATATAATAGTAAGATAACCTATGAAAGTATAAATTAAATTTAGGAATCTTATAAATTAATAAATGATATATTTATATCAAGTAATAAGTAAATAATTTGTTTTTAAAATGATAAATTAATTATTGATATTTTTTGTGAAACACAAATGATTATAAATATTTTATAATTAATACAATTATTCAAAAGGTTTTTTATTTTCATAAAATATATTTATAAATTAATATTTTGTTTTCTTATGAATATAAGAAATTTTTATGAGATTTTAATTACTTTTTAAAAGTGTTATATAGTTACTTATAATTTTAAAATCGCTATATATGAAATAAATGATGATTTTAAATAAAAGTTAAATTTATCACTTATAGGAAATTATTCTCATAAAATGTAATTAATTTTTTCAATCTACACATAAAATAATTAATAGGGTGAAATTTTGGGAATTTTCAAAAATCTGTAGTGAATAGTGAAATATGGTAATTTACAATATATTACATTATAAGTTAAATGCTATATTTCTTGACTAATTGATGATGTGAGCACCATACTCCTGAAATATAATTATTTATATATTATATTTAGCGATAATTTTCCACCTATTAATATAAGTTTTCTGAAATTATAAAATGACGAACAAAATAATCAGAAACCACCCCTCTTCGCCCTTATACAGACCACACCTCACAACCTCTTATCTTAAAACCTTCCAAAAATTAAATATTTTTAAAATTATTTACAACACTATTAAAAATCATTATCCTCATTTCTTGGAGACCTTTTTATTTAATAAAATACCCTATCCAATTTCCCCAAGGGGGTTCTCATAGAGATGAATTCATGTGGCAAAATCCCCTTTCATTTTGAATTATTTTTTTAATTTGTTTCCTTTTATTATCCTTTAATTATATACTCTATCAAAGTAACCATGATAAATAAATTGTCTTATATATAATATAATATTATTATCTTAATGTAATACCCATCTTCAAAACCCTTATCCTCCACCTTTTATTCTAAAAAATAGATCAACGTCCTTGATGTGTCGATTTATTGACATCATAGATGATGAGATTTCATTTTTGATCAACTCCTTCAAGGATTTTAATAAAAACATAATTATAGTTTAATAAGGTTTTATTATAAATATTTAAATTCATATAATATTCTAGAACCAATATATAAACATAATATTAAATAAAATTATTTAATTTCATTATGCTCATAAAACTGATAAGACAATTTAAATAAACACACTAAAACTTTATCTACTAAATTATCCTAATATCATATGTCCGAAGGATTTATAAAACCATTTAGTATTCTTTGAGTTCAATAATAATATATAATTTCAATTTATATAACTATTTCCATTTTACATGTTCATTCATACATTTATACAAGCGATCTAATCATGAAAACCAATTAAGAGAACACTCTTGAATGAAAAAATTGAATCACATAACTCATCATAATGGGAATAAATTAAAATAAAAAATTTTAATAAATCAAATAAATGTATAATAGGTTCTTAATTAATAAATTAATTAATAATATTTTACTATCAATTACATTATGTACAAGTGAAAAACACTTTCTGACATAAGGTAATGGATTCTCAAAAAACCACCTAATTACATTTGGGTTATGTTTTCTCTCCCATTAAAAAAATATCAATATAAATTATTCTTATATATATATTCCATATTTTGTGTATTGTGTCTTAAAATATGTCTCCAAATCCATAATTTCTACTTTGAAGGGGAGATACATGTTTTATAATGTTCTGTTTTTCAATATCTCTTGATAGGCATGCCCGCTTAATGTTAACTTCCCAATTTATTACACATTTTCATGTATAACCCATATTCTATTTAAAGACACCGATATTTCTCTAAAACCACCAAATCCATCATGAAAAATTTTCTTATTATAGTCTTGGTTTCATGAAAACAAATATTGAATTTCTTGTATAAAGGCCTTTTTATATATGTCCGTTAAACCGTACAAAAGTGGCTCATTTCTAAAGATTAATAAACCAAATTTTAAATGTATTCACATCAGTTTAACATAAAATATCATGACCTATACTTATTTTTCATTATTATGGTACATGTATTATATAAATCCATTCATTCATTGACACCATTTTGATACCCCAATTTTTATACTATATGACAAAATTACGATACCAATTTTGTCCATAGGAAACCCTTTTTCTTATTCGTTATGTGTGATTCTTCATATGGAAAAAATATTTTTAAAAATTTAATGATAGTTGTTCCCAAATTGTTTTTTATTTAATTTGTAAAATTTTAGGCTCTTTATACATCATTATGGGATTGGGAGTAAAGCAAATTTCATTATGGGACATGGTCCTCCATGTGCAAGGGTCTTGGTAGTTAACCTTGACTCATTCTACAACATATGAAATGGTCATTGAAGTTAGCCTTTAATAATGATTATTTCATGTTTTTTATTGTTTATAGTTTCCTAGGATGAAATGATTACATGATCCCAGGGTCAACTAGTTATTATTCCTTATGATTATTTGAGTTTCTGGCCTTTTTATGTCATCTTGTTATTACTTCTAACCCACGCTGTATTCTTTACTCCTATATTTATTCCCTTACTAGGATTTTTTATCTTAATACATTGATCATGTAATTACATAGCTCATCATATGAATATTCATGATCTAAAAGAATGTTAGGATCTCATTATGGATTACAAATAAGAATTTTTATTCTAATTTGGTACTATGTTATTATTTTAATGTGTCTAATCTTATAAACACACTTGAATTTATAATCCTTAGATTGTATTTTAAGTCTAGTTATACATAAATCAATTTATGAATATATGAAAAATATAAGGATGTTATATTCTCAGATACCAATCTCATTATTACATTCAAATTTCTGTTAGAAATATTGATTTTGGAAAAGTAAAAGTAATATTTATTTTAAATAATAACCTAACCTAAAACCTTTTCATAATGATGAAGTAAAGTGGTGATGTTCCTGATGTTTCATTTAACATATTGAATGATTTGGATAATTTCATATGCATAAAAATAATGAGTGGTAGATACTAGTACACATACAAAACTAAAAAGAATCAATTATTTTTTACTCACCCTGTTTAGAAGATGTCTCCTTAAATTTTCCCATATTATGGACTATAAAATTGTTGAGATTGTATCACCATGTATTACACTACATGATTTGTTGAAATAACCATCTAGATATCCATTGATAAGAAAAAATTGATAATAGATCATAATAACTTTTACCCTATTTACAAAAACTATATTAAATCCAAATTTAGTTATAACTTTAAAAATAAATCCCCACATAAGAATTTGGAATTATTTTTTAACATCAAATAATATGGAAATATTACCTCCAATTGTGGATTTTATAATTATATTAACACATTTATATGAAGTGATAAGACAATTTTTAATATTTATAAATTTAATATAACCATACTAATTTTATGAAACAATGAAAATGACAACGGTGACATGCCTATTAGAAATTATTTTCTAAATGTTTTTAAAAATAGTCTTCACTAGGGTCATTAGTTTAAAATATTGTATTTATTTTTAGTTATCCACTTTAGGCCTGATTTAAAGAATGTTAAAATTGATTTATTATGTAATAAGACCACCTTTAAATAATTCAATTACAAGTCTATGGGAGTCCTAGGGAATTATATCCTAATACGTTTATGGGAAATAATTTATAATTCAATCTAGTCCAAGATAACTTGAAGTGTTAAAAACAAAAATTGCATCATTGAGGTCGATGACAAGAGGAACAAAAGAGAGATTTATGTTATCCTAATGTTTTAAACAATTATGAATAATTTAATCCATTTCATCAATGTATTAATTGGTATAATTAAATAGATTCATGTTTTATGATACAACAAAAGTAGGAGAATAATCTTTCTTATCAAAAAATTTCCCATTATAACCGAGAATAGAATGGGGATATAAAATGTCATAACCTTTTTATGAAAGTTAAAAAAATTTAGTCTTTTTATCCCATTTCTTAAGATATTTCACTTTATAAGTTTCCATATGCACACATTCATTGAGGTTAAGAAGAAAATTCAGTACATTAGTAAAATTATTTTCTTATTGAAGATCATTAAAATGTGATAGTCAGAATCCTTTTCATAAATCGAGTGAAGAAGATATTCTATCTAAGAAATATTTTCATGAAGATGGATAGGGGATTCCCATTCCCAATATATTAATTTTTTATTTATACTTTTCAAATTTAAAAAAAGAAATGGAATCATTGTTAAATTTGAAGGAGTTTCATATTTATCTAATCAATTTACTACAATCTGGTTTTAGATTCCAAGAATTGTTGAATTATAAGGGAAATGATGGTTTATCCTCATTGAAAAAAGATTTATCAAAATAGTATGATGATATGAGTTCACTCTTGTAATAATAGGGAATAAAATTAATTCCCAAGAATTAAGGGCCATTGCATTGATAAAGTTTTTGTATTGTTTCCATGCCACCGTATTAGTATTTCACATTCTATACCAATTTTATTCTTAAAAAACTAAATTTACCACATAATTTTTTTATTGAAATTAAATCCTTCAGATCAATGATTTAATTATAATAAAAAAAACTCACATAACCTTTCATCTCAATTTTAAAATTCATTACTATCTCCAATAGTGATATAGTTACAATTTGTGGAGTTTCGCATATCCAGAATACTCTTATATATCTCCCTTAGTTCCAAAATCCATTGATGGAATATATTTATGATTAGAAATTATGCATAACAATATGGTTTTACTTGAAATATTTCACATATTCTGTAAAAATAATTCTATAAACTCCACACAATCTCAAGTGATAAAATACCCAAAGTGTTTTTATATCATTGGAGGACTAGTGTTTCTAAAAATTTGTTATCCTAGATTTTTAATAGATGTAAAATTCTCTAGGAAAATCACATTTTGTTCATAAATATGTAAGATTTCAGGATTATTCTAATTAAAAAGATGATTTAGAGCTCTAACTATTTCAGGATTGTAAATCCCTTGGAAATTCCAAAAAAGTTTCTTCATTTAAACTGGTGTTTGGATAAAGAGATTCCTTTTTTATTTCAATCACAATTTATGTTTTTTGTTTATTTTCTTGTGGAAAATGATTTTTTATCATATTAGACATGAATGATTGATTTACAAGATGTAACTTGAAATGGGATTCACATAAAATCCCTTTAATACATAGTACTTTTACAAACAGTACATATAATCTCCTCGCAAATATTCACAACACTCTATAGTGATGTATTGAGATTTTGGACACTAAAATAAACTTTGATACCATGATGGATGTCCGCTGTATTATGATTTATACTGATGTTTATAAAAAAATCCCTCTAATCTGTAGTAATGTAAAAATACATAGAATCTTCACAAAATTAATCTTGACACTATCTTTGGATACTAGAATATTATGGTCACTTTAAGTCACATTGATAGAAATATTTTTGACCACTCCATTATGGTATCCACTACTTCTGATCAAAGAATTATCTATAGTTAGTTTTCTAGCATTACAGTTTGCATTAAAAAGGATGTTAGGAATTTCACTGGGTTTACGAGTGTTTTTGGGATCCTTCTGAATATGATGATCTATCATGAAGATAGAGGGAGATGAAATATAATCTTATTATGTATTTTATGATGAATGGGACCCATCCATATTATATAATTATTCATTCAGAGGGTTCATTATATGTTTAGGATGTCCAAGTAGATGATATTTATGAGTCTCTATATCATCGCTGCCTGAACCATGAACAACATTCATAGAGGCACTAATAATACATTCGTTAGTATCTTTAATATATTGAGAAGAAAGAGCTATTATTTTTTCCATAGGTAGATATGATTAATCATCACCGTAATTTTCATAATAACCATCATGGTGTCTATGATGTAAGGAAATAATAAGACATACAATATCATAAGAAATTCAAAGAGAAATGTTTGTATCCCCATAAATTGTAACTCCATGTTATACTATAATACCACTAAAATTCTTCGGGGTGATTAAAATTGTGGATAAACCATCATGTTATAACTTCATTTACTCTTCATCGGCAAGATATGCTAGTATTTTCCATTTCTATTTTTCACATCATCAGGGGTAATTTCATCATCATCGATTTTCCCAGATCATCCATTTTTTCTAAGTCATTTTTCGTAAGACAATTACCTTTACTTTCTTCTTCTTATTGAAATTGTTCTAAGAAGTATGGTTGAAGTGCCCAGATCAGTGTGAATCACTGAGAGGGGGAGGGGGTGAATCAGTGATCCCTTAAAATCTTTTTACTAATTGATTCCTTATCAATTAAACCTCTATGGCTTGTTAAGACCTCGATCCACTCTTTTTGTATCTCTCAACCTTTCCCGAATGATGCAGAAATGAAAAGGCACAGGACACAAGGATTTACAAGGTTCGGCACCAAAGTCCTACATCCTTGCCATGATCTCCCAGAATGGATTCTCCATTATAACCTGTTAAAATTACAATGGTCGATACAGAGTCCCACTGTATCTCTCCTGAGTCCCATAGGAGGGTCTTTATACTGCGTCCCACAGTGTTACCAGAGTCCCACTGGCCTGCTCCAGAATCCCACTGAAGACTTCTTCTCCCTGAGTCCCACAGGGTCTTCTCCTGGCTCCTCGAGTCACACGAGTAGCTCTTCTTCTCTTTAGCTCTTCAAGTATCCTCAGCAGTCTGGGATAAAGACTGTTGGCCTAGCTCTGTACCTCTGATCACTTGTGATGATCAGGTCTTCTCGTCTTGCTCAGGATTTATCTCCTTCTTCTAAGGATGACCTGGCCTCTCTCCAATTACTTAATACTCAGACAATTGATGTCTTTAACTTCAGTCTGGTCCAGTCTCACTTCACTTCAACATCATGCACTATGTGCATGGCAACTCTTCATCTTCATGCACTAATAGCATGGGTTCTCAAATCTCTTCAAGATCTTCAAGTCTTGGACTCCTCAGATGCACACCACTGATTTAGCACTGTTCACGTGTGCACGTGCATGCATGCATGCATGCACTCCTCCTTTCCTCTTCTTGGTGCAGTAGACCCACAAAGGGTGTAGTCACTTTAAGCACACACCTTCTTCTCAGACTTCACACACTTTATGCAATTTTTCTACACAGATAAATGTGTGTTCTTCTTTGTGTGGATGTCCTACCTTTTCTTCTTCTAAGTGTATACACACTTCTTAGTGCACACACCTAGGTTCGGCCTTCTTGTCTCTTTGCACACAAAACTTCTTCACTTTGGCACACACTTGATCTTGGCCTTCACACTTCTTGTTACACACCCTTAAATGGCCGTAGGGTGTTCCTCTTCAATTTTCACACACACACACTCAAATGAGGTGTGGTCTTCACTTCACCCACACAAGGCTACGGCCTTTCACTTCCTTTGCACACAAGATTTATTCTTTTATTCTTCTTTGCACACAAGGCTTTGCCCTTCACTTCTTCTTGCACATCCAAAGGCTACGACCTTTTTCTTATTTTTGCACACAAAGCACAAAGGCCTCGGGTTCTCCTCAACTTTGCACACCTACTGCCCGAGGTGCTCTTCCTTCACTTGGCACCAAAAAAAAGGGTCTTGGGCTCCACTAGTCTTCAACAGCCACGCAAGGCTTGGGTGCACAAGGCAAGGGCCGCGCAAGGTGCATGAGCACCGCAGGCACAGAAGGCTTGGTGCGGCCTCTCTTCCTCAACACTGTCGCGCAAGCCTCAACAAAGGACAAGGCGCGCAGGTCTCAACAAACCACGAGGGCGCGCAATGTGCTTGCGGCCTCGCGTCTTCCTGCAGCGCAAAGGAAAGACGCGCAGGGGACTTCACCCTTCTTGTCGCGCAAAGGTGTTGCGCGCAAGGAACTCCAGCCACGCAAGTTTACTTGCGCAGGGCTTCAAAAACTTCGCGAGGCAGAGCACTCACGGGTCTTCAAGTTTTCAGTACGTCAGCAAGCATCTCCAGCACCTCGGGTCTTCTTTTTATAGGCGAGGAGGGCTTCAAATCCTCCGCGTGATTTAAATTTCAAAATCCCGAAGTTTTCGGTTCTTTAAAGATTTCTTTGAAATCTTCTTTTCTTCTTTCTGTCAAACGCGGGTTCTTTTATCTTCAGCCTTATCTACGTGCATGAATTTTAAAACGCATGCATGACTTCATTTAAAACCGGTCCATGCATAGCACGAACACCCCATGGCCTCGGCACCTTCCGTTTTCCTCGGCCTTGTTCGAAATTCTTTCTCGATGCATGCATTCAACATTTTAATGCATGCATGATTTCGTTATGGCCTAACGATCACAATGGAGGTCTCGGTTTACTCGGAGGTGGCCGGGAACTCAAAAACCACCTTCGGGAGTCGCCTGGTTCAGCGGCGGCAAGCAGGTGGCTTCGGGTGGCCTTCGGTTGAGCTCGAGGAAGGAGATGAGCCGGGAGCCGTCGGATCGGGCGATCAAAAGATTTTGGACGGACTGGATATGAAGATCTCACACGAGATCTATCGTGTGGTCGAGATCTGGCGCGCGATCGATCGAGCGGCCAGGATTCGCTCCCGGGAATTTTTCCGCGTCCCACATCGAAACGCCTCGCGGTTTTGCCGCGGTTTATTACCCTGGCGCTGCCCGCTACTCGCCAGTTGAACTTCTCCCCTCCCGGTGCCGCCCCGCACCGGGTTCTCTCTGCGGGCGCGCTCTGCGCCCACTCTCGCCTCTGCGGGCGCGCACCTAGCGCCCACTATGCACACTCGGGTGCGCGAGCTTCACCACCGCGTGCCCTCGGGGGCTTATACACGGCCCCCTGCCGCGCTCCTCCGGGCGTGCCCCAGGCGCCCTTGCGGTGTCCCGGGTGTGCGCCCTGCCGCCCTGGCTCGCCCCACGGGTTCCCCCGGGCGTGGTGCCCTAGTGCCCATGCCTTGGGGTTGAACCCTCAAGGTGCCTTGGCTGGCCAAATTTTTTGGCAAAGGGAAATATAATGACTTTGTTAAAAACAAAGTATTCAATGAGTTCAAGCCATATCAAATACCAAATGTGAAGCCACTCCAAGCCTTCTTCCTTTCTTCTTCTTCTTAAGAATTCCATCATTTCTCCTCTCATATGATCTCTACTTAGAATATGGAATTCCCAAGGTTTCTTCTTAATCTTCTTCATCTCCTCTTCCATATGTGTTCAATACTTAGGAGGGACTTCTTCAACTGAATCTCATAAATCACACATGTTCTTCAACATTATTCATTGATCTAATCAGAGATCAATTGGATCTTCTTCTGATTCACATGCACTAAGAGATAGTACATGGTCTTCATTAATCCACATCATCCACTTAGTAGTTGTGGATGGATCAGCTTTCATCTCCTCATGCATTGTCTTAACAATGCATGGTCTTCTATCATTGTTGTGACTTTGTATCATCAGGATACAAGTTCTATGAACTTAAAGATCAGCTCAACAATCGTCAGATGTAACTAGAGAATGTTTCAACCACTTCTCCTATGCCACTTAGTGAATCTCCTAAGTGACATGCATCTTAGTACCATGGCCATTCTCCTTCACCACCAACATCATCACAACCTTTGTCATTCACATCTTGACATTCCTTGACATCCATTCATTCCAAGACAACTTCATGCCTCATTGACAACAAATGCAACACAGTGCACTTCAATCTCCCCCTTTGTATTTGTTGTCAATACACTCCTTCAGCACATATGAATGTGTCAATATGTGTGCCAATATTTCTCCCCCTTATTGGCAATCAAATGCAAAGGTGTGGTGTTGTTCTCTTTCAAAAATCTCTTCCTCCCTTTGAAAAGTATTTTCTTGAAAAACACTGAGAGAGGGATGATGTCACATGTTCTTTTTTAGCAAAGAACCTTTAGTAGATCAACTCTAAGTCTACTTGGGCTAACCCGGTGTAGAAAACAAGAGTGATGTAACCAAGGAACTCAATGCTGTCCACAATTCTCTACACATGTGAGATCATACTTCAGGGGTTTGAAATTTTCAGATATTCAATGAATTTGCTAAATCCTGCACAACTTCACAAAACTCATTAGAGAGTTCAGTGCAATGATAAAGCTCCCCCTTTCATCCATTTGCCTTCAATCCATACTCCCCCTTAATTGACAAGATAAACTCAATTAAGAAACAAGGGATGAAAGTATGATTGGAATACCTTCACTTTTCTCAAGATGGTATTAATCTCTGAATCCCATCTTCTTCAGATTGGCTCCCCCTCAAGGGGTGCACTCCATTCTGTCCAAACCACTCTCTAGATGAGAATGATCATCATCTTCAATTCCCTACAGTGTTAGCACATGTAAATACAAGTGATTAGGGAATAAGATGTAACCTCCTTGGTTCATCAATGTTAACAACAAGGTTGAGAAGATTCTCTCAACCGAGATGTCCCATTTTCACCATTCTTCACACTTGCACATTTGATCTTCAATGATGTTGGTGCTGGTGTGGATCTCAATATATCTTCATGTGAAATATTCTTCTTCCCTCTTGCCTTAGCAATTGCCAGAACTTCATCTTCAGCTCTCTGCAGATCTTTGGCAAGTTGCAACTGATTCGGCCATATGACAAGTAAATCATTTGGAAGAGTGGCCTCAGTTTTTGAAGTTTCACATGGTTCCTTTGATGCTGTCAAGCTACCTTTCTTAGGCAACTTGTTTTCAATCAATCCCTTCTGCTTCTTCTGGATTGATTGTCTTTTTGAGTCCAGTCTACTTCTATTCAGTTCCATGGCTTGTTCACAAAGTTCCATGATATGACCTTTCTTTCCACAGTAGAAGCATTTCTTGGTGGTCCTTCTGGATGCATCACCCTTCTTGGATTTGAATTCCAAGGACTTCTCTTCCCTTTTCATAATCTTCTTGGGAGCATTGTCAACTTTCTTCTTGCTTCCCAAGGATTCTTTCTGAGCCAGGTTCTGTGATCTTTTCTTCTTTTGAGCTCTGGATACAGTTGGATATTGACATGTATCTATTTGACCACTTGTGCAATCATCCCAGATGTTGTCAAGTAATCCAAATCTGTTTGCAGTAAACATATGTCTCTGGACCTGTGGATGTTGCTTCCTTCCTTCTGGCTTGCTCCCCCTTGGCATGGGCTTCCTCTGTGCTTTGGAATTCAGTGGATTGTACCGACAATCCTTTGCACAGTGCCCATACTTATTACAACACCAACATTGACCCACAAATCTTGACCTTTTGATTCCTTCTGATTGTAGGGTACTTGTCTTGAATTGTTGTGCTGCTTCAGGAGAGCATTCTTTCTTCATTGTCTTCATCCATACTTGTTTGGAATTATTCTTCCATCCTACACTTTTTGTGGAAACACAATTAGAAGCATCAGTACAAGATGGTATGGATGGTACCTTCTTTCTAGAAGATGTTGCACTTTTATTAGAGGATGTCTTTCTCTTAGAATCATCCTTCTCAAAGCTTACTTGAGTAGCAACATTTCTTCTTTCAGCTGACTGGGAGGATTCAGCTTTGGGTGATTGCAGATTTTTCAATATCACCTCTAGTTCGAAGCATTTCATATTGAGGGAGTTCTTCTCATCCTCAATAGTTCTTAGCCTTCCTTCCCAATTTTCTTTCAGCTGTTCTAACTGGTCTTCATGCACCTTCTTCATTTCTTGTAATGAATTGTCAAGCTCCTTTACCCTGTTTACTTTGTCTTCAAGTTGAGCATCTCTGACATTCATTGAAACTTTGTGCCTCTTTTCCAGTGCATGGAAAACTTCTTTGATCATTATCATAAAGATTTCTTTCTCAGAAAGGCTTCTTTGCAATTCTTCAGCAGTGTCTTCATATCTTTCATTGCAAAGAGAAACAGTTTCATCTTTAGCCTTCACCAGCTTTCTGAGAGTGTTGGTTATGCCAACCCTTTTAGCCAATTGATCTTCCATTGCATTGGCTTCTTCTTCTAACTGTGATTTTTCTTCATGAAGATCATGGATGCCTGTAGCTATACACTTTGCCACTTCCATGGGAACTGTCTTCTGAAGATATTTGAGTGCACTCTGAAGATCATTCATTGTTTCAACTTCATCACAGCTAGGACAGGCTTTCTTCATCTTCTTGTCCTGTTTCTTCTTTCTATTTTTCTGAGTCTTGGATGATATCTCCATTTGAGGCTGGTCGCTCGTTTCCTCAAATCTGCACTTCATAAAGACTCCCTTGGATCTTTTAGAGGTAACCTCCCTCTGATACCAATTGAAGTGCCCAGATCAGTGTGAATCACTGAGAGGGGGAGGGGGTGAATCAGTGATCCCTTAAAATCTTTTTAATAATTGATTCCTTATCAATTAAACCTCTATGGCTTGTTAAGACCTCGATCCACTCTTCTTGTATCTCTCAACCTTTCCCGAATGATGCAGTAATGAAAAGGCACAGGACACAAGGATTTACAAGGTTCGGCACCAAAGGCCTACATCCTTGCCATGCTCTCCCAGCATGGATTCTCCATTATAACCTGTTAAAATTACAATGGTCGATACAGAGTCCCACTATATCTCTCCTGAGTCCCACAGGAGGGTCTTTATACTGCGTCCCACAGTGTTACCAGAGTCCCACTGGCCTGCTCCAGAATCCCACTGAAGACTTCTTCTCCCCGAGTCCCACAGGGTCTTCTCCTGGCTCCTCGAGTCACACGAGTAGCTATTCTTCTCTTTAGCTCTTCAAGTATCCTCAGCAGTCTGGGATAAAGACTGCTGGCCTTGCTCTGTACCTCTGATCACTTGTGATGATCAGGTCTTCTCGTCTTGCTCAGGATTTATCTCCTTCTTCTAAGGATGACCTAGACTCTATCCAATTACTGAATACTCAGACAATTGATGTCTTTAACTTCAGTCTGGTCCAGTCTCACTTCACTTCAACATCATGCACTGAGTGCATGGAAACTCTTCATCTTCATGCACTGATAGCATGGGTTCTCAAATCTCTTCAAGATCTTCAAGTCTTGGACTCCTCAGATGCACACCACTGATTTAGCACTGTTCACGTGTGCACGTGCATGCATGCATGCATGCACTCCTCCTTTCCTCTTCTTGGTGCAGTAGACCCACAAAGGGTGTAGTCACTTTAAGCACACACCTTCTTCTCAGACTTCACACACTTTATGCAATTTGTCTACACAGATAAATGTGTGTTCTTCTTTGTGTGGATGTTCTCCCTTTTCTTCTTCTAAGTGTATACACACTTCTTAGTGCACACACCTAGGTTCGGCCTTCTTGTCTCTTTGCACACAAAACTTCTTCACTTTGGCACACACTTGAGCTTGGCCTTCACACTTCTTGTTGCACACCCTTAAATGGACGTAGGGTGTTCCTCTTCAATTTTCACACACACACACTCAAATGAGGTGTGGTCTTCACTTCACCCACACAAGGCTACAGCCTTTCACTTCCTTTGCACACAAGATTTATTCTTTTATTCTTCTTTTCACACAAGGCTTTGTCCTTCACTTCTTCTTGCACATCCAAAGGCTACGGCCTTTTTCTTATTTTTGCACACAAAGCACAAAGGCCTCGGGTTCTCCTCAAATTTGCACACCTACTGCCCGAGGGGCTCTTCCTTCACTTGGCACACAAAAAAAAAGGGTCTCGGGCTCCACTAGTCTTCAATAGCCACGCAAGGCTTGGGTGCACAAGGCAAGGGCCGCGCAAGGTGCATGAGCACCGCAGGCACAGAAGGCTTGGTGCGGCCTCTCTTCCTCAACACTGCCGCGCAAGCCTCAACAAAGGACAAGGCGCGCAGGTCTCAACAAACCACGAGGGCACGCAATGTGCTTGCGACCTCGCGTCTTCCTGCAGCGCAAAGGAAAGACGCGCAGGGGACTTCACCCTTCTTGTCGCGCAAAGGTGTTGCGCGCAAGGAACTCCAGCCACGCAAGTTTACTTGCGCGGGGCTTCAAAAACTTCGCGAGGCAGAGCACTCACGGGTCTTCAAGTTTTCAGTACGTCAGCAAGCATCTCCAGCGCCTCAGGTCTTCTTTTTATAGGCGAGGAGGGCTTCAAATCCTCCGCGTGATTTAAATTTCAAAATCCCGAAGTTTTCGGTTCTTTAAAGATTTCTTTGAAATCTTCTTTTCTTCTTTCTGTCAAACGCGAGTTCTTTTATCTTCAGCCTTATCTACGTGCATGCATTTTAAAACGCATGCATGACTTCATTTAAAACCGGTCCATGCATAGCACGAACACCCCATGGCCTCGGCACCTTCGGTTTGCCTCGGCCTTGTTCAAAATTCTTTCTCGATGCATGCATGCAACATTTTAATGCATGCATGAGTTCGTTATGGCCTAACGATCACAATGGAGGTCTCGGTTTGCTCGGAGGTGGCCGGGAACTCAAAAACCACCTTCGGGAGTCGCCTGGTTCAGCGGCGGCAAGCAGGTGGCTTCGGGTGGCCTTCGGCTAAGCTCGAGGAAGGAGATGAGCCGGGAGCCGTCGGATCGGGCGATCAAAAGATTTTGGACTGCCTGGATCTGAAGATCTTGCGCGGGATCTATCGTGCGGTCGAGATCTGGCGCGCGATCGATCGAGCGGCCAAGATTCGCTCCTGGGAATTTTTCCGCGTCCCACATCGAAACGCCTCGCGGTTTTGCCGCGGTTTATTACCCTGGCACTGCCCGCTACTCGCCAGTTGAACTTCTCCCCTCCCGGTGCCGCCCCGCACCGGGTTCTCTCTGCGGGCGCGCTCTGCGCCCACTCTCGCCTCTGCGGGCGCGCACCTAGCGCCCACTATGCACACTCGGGTGCGCGGGCTTCACCACCGCGTGCCCTCGGGGGCTTATACACGGCCCCTTGCCGCGCTCCTCCGGGCGTGCCCCAGGAGCCCTTGCGGTGTCCCGGGTGTGCGCCCTGCCGCCCTGGCTCGCCCCATGGGTTCCCCCGGGCGTGGTGCCCTAGTGCCCATGCCTTGGGGTTGAACCCTCAAGGTGCCCTGGCTGGCCAAATTTTTTGGCAAAGGGAAATATAATGACTTTGTTAAAAACAAAGTATTCAATGAGTTCAAACCATATCAAATACCAAATGCCAAGCCACTCCAAGCCTTCTTCCTTTCTTCTTCTTCTTAAGAATTCCATCATTTCTCCTCTCATATGATCTCTACTTAGAATATGGAATTCCCAAGGTTTCTTCTTAATCTTCTTCATCTCCTCTTCCATATGTGTTCAATACTTAGGAGGGACTTCTTCAACTGAATCTCATAAATCACGCATGTTCTTCAACATTCTTCATTGATCTAATCAGAGATCAATTGGATCTTCTTCTGATTCACATGCACTAAGAGTTAGTACATGGTCTTCATTAATCCACATCATCCACTTAGTAGTTGTGGATGGATCAGCTTTCATCTTCTCATGCATTGTCTTAACAATGCATGGTCTTCTATCATTGTTGTGACTTTGTATCATCAGGATACAAGTTCTATGAACTTAAAGATCAGCTCAACAATCGTCAGATGTAACTAGAGAATGTTTCAACCACTTCTCCTATGCCACTTAGTGAATCTCCTAAGTGACATGCATCTTAGTACCATGGCCATTCTCCTTCACCACCAACATCATCACAACCTTTGTCATTCACATCTTGACATTCCTTGACATCCATTCATTCCAAGACAACTTCATGCCTCATTGATAACAAATGCAACACAGTGCACTTCAATGGTCATAATAAGGATTTACATGGTTTTTTATAATTATACTATTTGAAATTATATTCCCAAAATTTATGTAAAAATCACTAAAAGGAGGGATATACTCATACTCAACCATTACCTTGATATTTTTATCATTTGTAGATAAATTGATAAACATGGAAATCATTGTATAAAAATCAACATCAACATATTTCAATAATATAAGACCATATCTCTATTAATGATGTGATGATCTATCAAAAGAGAAATATTGATGCAAGCAGTAAGGTATTTCAATATTTTAGGAAGCCAAAACACCACATTCAACCAGTATAATATTAACTTGATTTGAGATATTAGAATCCATTGGATTAAGGGGTCATAATTGAGTTTAAATTTCGATATACTTAGTTTTTCAGGATTTAAATAAGGATTACCAATTTTCAAAATTACATCAAGATATTTGATGCATCACATATGGATAAAAATTAGAATCTCCCGATAGGGATCATCTTCGAATCAGTACATCCCAAGAAATGTGAGATTCCAAATTTTTTTTGTCCATAGAATATATTTTTTCTCCCTTGGATTATATAAGATGACCATGAATAGATAATTTACATTACACCAACAGTTTTTGATGATCATCTACATTATAGACCATTGAGAAGATGTTTTCTATCACTCTTTTATGGAATAAAGGACTTGGAATATTGAATTCCATTATATCCAAACAATGATAGGTATCCATAAAATATAATACATTATATTTTTAGGAACACGAAACCCCTGAAAATATATTTTATAATGAAATTTATTCTCACTTTCATGAATTTCACATACCACATCATTTATTTAATGCTCCCATTCTGGAAAAAATGAATCCATAATCTGAAGGAAAATCCATATTATATGGATTCATTACTTAAAATCACTAAGATTCTTCATCATTTGTTTAAGAGATGCGTCCTACTATTGATAATTTCTTTCTAGTCTAGATCCATCCCTAGGTAACAACAAACATTATACATGTTTGAATAATATGTTAATGTTTTTATTAGTGACTATTAAGTAATATATATATAAACCCTTAAAATTAAATGTGTAATTTGATTCCAATGTTGTAGTGGAATATTTTTTGAAAAAATTAATTTTTTATTATTAGAATATGTTGACATGATTTACAATTTTTTTTGATTATAATATTTTAATGATTCTTTTTTTTTATTTTCTACCCTTAATTTTTTGAATATGGGAAGAAAAATAATTGAATAAAATCTAAGGAAACCATAGTTGAACTAAACGTGTTTTATGTGTAAACATTTTTTTCATAGTTTAAAAATATTTTTTCAAAAGATTAAATTATTATTTCATAGAATAATACATCATATTATTCGTATTTTAAATATATATAAGAAATATTATCTTGTATAACATGTTTAATATCTTCCCCAAATAAAATTATATTATGCTATTAGTGTGGATTTCTATGTAACAAGATGTTCTGATATATATAACACCTATAAATTATTGTTATTGTGTTTCATCTCATAATATATAAGGAATATATTGAAATATTGAAAAAAACCACTTATCTACTTATGTTTTAGGTACTATATTTAATTATTTATTCATGGTGTTGTTACATTTTAAAATAGTGTTTTTCTATACAAGAATATAATCTACAATGTTGTACATATCCTAGATTTATTGATGGTATTTTTTGTTAGTTATTTATATAGTAATTATTATTTATGTTTTTCATGAAATTTTTTATTATATATTTGTTACATATAGATTTTTTATTTTTCAATTTTGGTTGTCGTGTGTAGGAGTTCTCAACCGAAATTCACCCATGGTTTTGATTTTAAATTAAAAAATAATCAATATATTTGTCTATGTGTGCCATTTTTGTTTCTCTTTAAGGATTTGCAATCTAGTACTCTAATAAAATAATACTAAATTGTACATAGAGAAAAAATAGAATATATCTATACTAAGTAATGTTCATTTCATTTTGATTCCATTTAAATTACATTGAATCCAGTATTACCCATTGATAATTGAGTCGATAATAATTTTGTTTCCCAAAAAACCATACATTAAGAGATTAAAGATGTTATTAGGAGTTATTAATTGATCCTAAATATAAGAAAATATGATTTATCTTATCATGGACAATCCCATAACACAAAAAATGTGTTAGATTTATATCAATGAAGATATTGATTTTATTATTTTCATGGGAAGTGTTAATTATCATAGAATATTTTATTCATGAATTTATCATCAATATATAGGGTCCCAAATTGTAATGGTGGTTATAATTATGAAATAAAATTAAAACACATTAAATATCTTTTTAGTAATAATTTATTTATTAAAATATTGTCGCTTTTCAATATGAATTTTTTTATTTTTTTGGAATAGAGTTTCTTTATGAATATTTGAAGAAAGGATTCCCAAAATGGGAAAGATAAATATTTCATTTCGTAATTGAACATTGTGTAGAATATCCAGAGTTAGAACGTGGTTATGTAAACCATGAACCATAATCTGGTAGGTTTATTTAGGGTCACCAATAGATTAAAATATTTTGGCACACCGTTAAATTGACTATCCTGTAAATTAATGTGTTCTATTTAAAAATATACATTAATTTATTTTACTAAATTTTTATAAATTATGGACTACCTCATAATCATAATTTTACATTTTATACACATAGCATATGGTCAAATTTATCCTCTCATATTTTTTATACTTCATGGTGATTCCCCAGGTTTTTGGGGGCAATTCATCAAGATAACTCCTCAGTATCACTTATTCTTCTCCACTACTTCAATATAATCTCTTTATTTTGTCATAAGACATTATAGTGATCTACGGTGTCATATTTGATGATTTTAAAATAGGTTTTTTTTAATTTTATGGTCTTAATTTGGTATTTAAATGTTCTTTATCCTTCTATTTTTTTGAAATAAAAATTATTGGTAATGGAATCACTAATTGTTTGTATGAGCCTATTAATAGTTTTTTATCAAACCATGTGTTATTTCATATTTTAAGAGATTTTTCATCATTATAAACACTATATTTAGTGATTATTAAATTCTTTGGTTGATATATTTTTGTTTTATTAAAAAAACATTATATCAATATGTTTTTCATTTCCAAAGTGACAAATTATGATATTGTATAATTTTTTCTTGTGGCTAATTTTATTAAATGAAAAATTTTATCATCATAAAAATAATGATAATAATAATAATAGTAATTTTTTTACATGTGTGAATTTTGAATGAATTATAAAAGATATGGAGTTCATTATTGAGAATGTCTTAAATATACAATAGTGCATCCAAAAATAGTAATGTTAATTGAATCATTTGTTTTGAATTTCAAAATGATTGTCGTGGTGATATATGTTCATTTTTTTCAAAGGTTTTATTTACCATAAATTGTTTTTTACTTATTATTGATTGAAATTAATATCTATTAATATTTTTTAAAACTAGTGTATGATTTGGAAAATGAAATATTGATTTTCATCTTGTGATTTAAACCATTAATGTCCAACATATTTATATTATTTTGGTATGATATTATAGATTATTTATAATTATTCAATTATTACTGGACATATTGTAATATTTTAAAATGATTTCTTATTTGAAAAGGGGACCATATATGTGGAATGAATTTTTTTTTCGTTATTAAAAAATAATTTTGATATATTTATATTAATTTATTTTATATTTCACATTACTTTGATATATCATGGTAAACATAGGATTGATATGTGGGAGTTTGGATTATTTTTACAGAAATATGAACAATTATGGACATTATTTTGTGACCATTAGTGTATTATTACTCATATGGCTTGGTATTTCTTGTTACATGAGGAGAAAAATTGGGTGAAAACTTATTATAAATTTATTTATGTTCACCATCTCACCATTTGATGGTTTCCATTGAGTTATAACCAGAAAAAATCATAGGTCCCTAATTATGGTCCTATATTAACTATTTTATGATAATATTATGTTTCCTTTGTAATTGAAAATTATTAAACATTTCAAATTTTTTATTTTATCTTATGATTTTTTAGCATGATGTTATTTTTGTGATACATTGTCTCTAATATATTTAATTAATGGATTACAATAACTCTTTACTAGTTATAGTCTGAATATTTTTTATCAATAATTATTCCTCATAGTTTAAAAATACGTGTACATTCATAGTTCAATGGATTTTGATATACAAAGAATGATTTTAGTTTTTTTAATATTTTTTTAAAATGATTTTTTAAGTATAAATGTATTATTTGGTTTAAAAAATTTAAAAAAACTTAATTATGGTTATATCCAAGATTCCATTAAATATTATTTTTTATGGTAACATTTTATAAAATGATTTTTTTATTAAAAACTAAAAAATACTAAGAAACCTAATTTGATTATTTTGGGACTAAAATAATTTTATGATATATTTTATTTAATAATAGTTTAGATTAAATACATTTCTAAAGAATTTGTAATGTTTATTTCGTGAAATCATTTTAATAATTTGTATCTTAACCCCTAAATAATAACTGCATGTATATGTAGTCTCATAATCATTCTCTTGTGAAGGTGTTAGTCACATAATTTTACCCCATGGATTATAATTTCCTTTCACTTCGAAATATGTAGGTTAAAAAAAGGTGAATCTAGATAAGAAAATAAGAATGGGGTCCATTTTACATTTTTTATGTTTTAGTTTGGTATTGTGGTATTTTTTGTAATTGTGACCATATCAAACATCCCAACATAGTACCTCTTATATAATTTATATTTTTTTCAATACATGTGATTTGGAAATCTGTAGTTGGATAATCTATTATGTTTATATTTTATTTTATTTATTATTGTTGTTATACCTTGAATTATTGGTTTCATTCCACATTTGGTATTTGTTGTTGTTTATAATTTGATTTTTTATCATGAATTGAATCTAAAGATACGAAATGGTCATGATAATCCTCAAGGTGGAGGTTCGAATTATTTTTTTTCATTGGGTGAATGTTTTTCCCTTCATAGTGAATGTAAGATCCAGACACTTTTTTCTAGGTCATGAAAATATCAAATGTTCTTCATGGCTTATATTAGATAAAAAATGTGATGATAAAAGACATCCATAGTAGTTTCAACAATTTTAAAATAAATAATTTTTTATATTTTTTATTTTTAAAATCTATATTGACTGAATATAAGACCTTCATAGCTCACAAGGTAAGTGTAAGTGGGTTTCATATAATATATTTATAAGATAATCCAAAACCATTAATGTGTATCTGAGAGATTTAATTTGGGTTTTGGAGTTCATTTTCAATTATTTTGAGTTATGTTTAGATAAACTAGTGGTTTAATGGTTTTTATTAAACTTATTAATGTTTTTTGTAATATTTTGGGTTTCAAGTTGAAAATTATAAGAGTTTAGGTGTAATGTTTTTCACTGAACAATGTTGTTAATTTTGATGCGATGATGCATCTGAATCTATTGACACCCATTGATATTAATAAAAATTAGGAAATCATTTGAGGTGATATATATCTCAATGATGCACTAATGAAAATATTTCTCTTTTATAATGTTTTTATTTACTGTGATTCCATGTTCATGAAATTATTTATTGTTACTTTTTTTTAGAAAAAATGTTATCGTTTTTTGAATATTTTGGTAATTGGTGATTTTTATTAGACTAGAATAATTTTTCTACCTTCATATGAATACTTGAGTGGGTTTTATTATTTTTTATTATTATTTATAATATTATTAAATAATTAAATTAGTATGTTTTTTGTGTGTGTTGAGTTATGACTAAATCTTCCTGGTTTAGTTACAAAATTTTCAAAATATTTTTATGTATTATCGAACTGCTATCTTCATGTTTGAGAAAGGTGTTTTATTATTATTCAAGGATATAATTTACCCCAATGGTTGAGTCTATAAAAAAATAATAAATTTATTTAAATATATAGTGTTTTATAAGTGTTTGATACAGTTCATTCCTAATGAGTGGTTTGATAATGTTTACATTAAATTATTATGAATGAATTATAGATTAAAAAACAATAATTTCATGGTTTAATTGGATGATCTATAGTAATAAATTAAATATTCCTTTGGATTTTAAAATATATTTTTAAGTGTTTCAAATTTAATTGATGCTTTTGCAAAAAATTATTTGGGTTTCCAATTCCATATGAAATTTCACAATCCATCATATTATAATTTATGTGAAATAATATGATTGAGATATTTCTCAGGGATAATGTGGGTTTTTAATGTTATTTGAGATTTTTCGTATGTTTTTACATGACGATTTTGGGTATATGGGTATATATTTTTTGTTAAAATTATTATAGATTTAATCCATGCATGAACATACTAATGAATTCTCTATATGCTGTAGTGAATGATTTTCAATGGGATGAACCCCTAGTAATCCCATGATTGGAAGCATTAGTTTGTATAGTGTCTAGCCTATAGAGCATGATGTTGGTTTATTTTTCCTTAGATAATGTCTTGAGGTGATCTAATCATTAAATACATTAATATATTATATTTTTTATTAATAATCAACACATTTCACAATAATATGCATCCTAGAACCATGTTGGAATATTATATTTGGAGTCATGATAAATAATAATCATATATCAAGAAATATATTTAATATCTCCAAAAAATATATTCTCTCATGGTGATTTTATTATATATAGCTTACATAAAATCATTATTCATAACCAATAAGAAGAAAACAAATTGGGTTTACATACTCAGTTATGGAAAACATAAGATATATTAGTTAATGATCATATGGGAGAATGATACGTTCATAAGTATATGATAACATGTGCATAACATACAATAATAATACCCACCCATTGAAATCTATTTAATCACAAATCATACTGTAAGGTTATTGTAATTAAAAGAAAAAATAAATATGTTTAAATAAAAAATAATTATCAATCATGATCCTTGTTACTATATCAAAATGAGATGACATATTATTTTGGAATATAAATTGTTATATAATATCATATTTTTGGTGAAGGTTCACTCCCAAGACTATCGTTATTGAAAAAAAAATGCCATAATGGAATTGTCCAACTGGTCATATAAAAATTATATTAGGAGTAAAATCAAGATACTTAACTCCTCAGTCTCTTAGGAATTTATAAATACCATCATCTATTAAGTGATTCTAAACTCCATATTCATTACCTTATATAATGGAGGGCTATATAATTCATGAACTACTTGATACATAATGAATAAAACGTTTTCTAGAAGAATATAAGATACACATGATACCATAACTCTATAAACCTTGAAAAAAAAGGGTTTTATAAATATTTCATCAATAAATCACAACATAAATAGTGTGAAAGTAATAGGTTTCATAAATATTTCATCATATGATTATTAACCATTCAAAAATAACATTATTCATATAATCGTCATTAAACAATCATTATTGAAATCCATATAGAGTATGATATTATTTGGAATCATAAGATCATATCAAAAGCAAGGAATAAAAATATTTAATGGAAATTGAAAATTTTGAAAAATACCAACAAGTTATCATTTGAAACATAATTTTAAAAAATTAGTAAATAACCTTTTAGATTGATAAAGATGTAACTGAAAATTACATGATTATTATGATGATATATCTATTTGAAAGTAAAAAAGGAAAAATTTAATTTTTAATTTAAATAAAGGAATATACATGAATATGGGATAATATATTTATTACTTATATCTTAAATCAATTCAATCATTTCACACATTGAAAAAAATATAGAAATTCTTGTTTGGAAAAAAAGTTCATAAAAATAATTACTTTTTAAATAATTGTAATGAAATTAAAATGTAATGAGAATGAACATTGTATAATATTTCATGTATATGTATGAAAATTAATTAATAAATTTTATGTTTATGGAAATAAAAGAAATATTTTATTGACCAAATCATAAATAGGGTCAACTTTTTTAATAAAAAAAATCGCAATCAATTTTAGAATAAAAGATTAAAAAATAATAATAATACATATAATTTATTAGAAAACCATAGGAAAAAAAAATTATTTTTAAAGGATAATATCCTTATAATTTCCCTCAATGTAAATTTACCATAGGAAGCCCCAAAAAAATGATATAGTAACATAAATCTATACCTCTAGTCTCAAATAACATTATATGTGTTTAAATATCCTTGAAAATATAAATTATTTGTAAAAATTTTCTATAAAAATATTAATATGTAACATAGTTTATATTATTTATTTGTAATTTATAATTACCATATAATTAATAGTATCATTGTTAACATTACCATTTGGGTGAAAATTAGTCTTTTTCCCATGAGTGATTCAGTTTGACAGTTCTAGTACATACACATTCTTTATGATTTCATCATCTCCAAAATATTAAACATGAAATAAGATTCATAATTATTTAACATATTAAATTTTATAACAATAAAAAAAAGATATGAGTAATTAATTATATCACATTCTTGGGATAGAATCCAATACATAAGAATGAGTGATGTTTCTACTTTTTAATTACAAGAACGAATGAAAGGAAAAAAATTATTAACCATAAAAGAATTGTTTTTATTTCATTAATTTCATATATTAATTAAATATATACATATTACCATCCATGTAAAATGTAATAGATAAAAGAATCATATCGATTCATGGAGGTGGTAATCCGCATGTATGCCTGACCAAAGTTATCATTTTACAACAAATGAAATGAAAAAAAGGTAGATAAGAGTATAATATTTCAAAATCATAATTATATCATTAATATAATATATATAAACTAAATTCATTTTAATAATATTATATTGATAACATTATGATAACATAAAAGGGATTCAATAATTTTTAATAAGAGATAAAAATGATTGTTTGCAGTTAAGAGTTATACCTCTTCATCGGTAAAACACATTTGGAATATATATTAATCCAAGATATGATTGAATTATTGTTAATCCAAGATATATAACACATTGTGTGGGATATTATGAAGTGATTAAGGAATTTATTGGTTGATATATAATACTCATAAAGAGTGAAAAAATAAATAAAATTGGTATCATTTTATAATAGACGGGGAAGTCAAACTAATAATTTATCAATGTATTAAATTTTAGAAATTCATTATTCATGTCACATAATTTAAAAATAGAATATAATAAATAAAATGGATTCCTTGGTATAAATACAATCATCATTCAAAATTAAATAAATTTTTTGTTATATTTTATTCCACATCTCTTATGTGGTCCATCCATAATCCATTTTTAACCCAAACAGTGTTAATACTATTTTACAATTTATACTATTTATTATGAAAATAAATTATGTTCTCCATATTAAATATTATAATTTATATTTTTTAAACAGTGTAAAAACTTTAAAATATTTATTTTCAAAAATTTTAGGAATTCATTTTAAAATAACAGTGTAAAAAAGAACCAAAAATCTTTTATCAAAAAATGCATTAAAAAACACGATTTATTCTTATTGCTTGCATTGTAAAAACTATTAGGTTATTTTTTAAATAATTTATCGCAAGTATAATAAAAAAAATTAACTGAAATTAGGTGTAAAATTATATAATATTAATGTAAAATAATGGAGATACATTATGTTCATAAGATCACTTCATTATAAAATCTTCTCTATTTTATTTTATTTAATTTTATTTTATTTTCCATCCAATTGATAACTAATTAATTCATTTTATACATGTGTTAGAAATAATTACTCATAAGGTATATATTCTTACTCATTCCCACTAATTCAATGTCCAGGTAATAAATATCACTTTAAATAAAAATAAATTCAATAACATATTTTGGTTTTTTTAAACTCGCAGCATCATGAAAAGAAAGATGTCAAGAAAATAAAATTTATTTAAAAAGTTGTATGTCCTAAAATAATATAGTGAAACATTATAAAAAAACTTATATTAATTTTACACTTGGATTACATAACCCTAATACTAATAACTATGTATAATTCATCCTCCTCAAATATTTTGGTTCCCATGTAGCTGCCTCAAATTTATGTATTTCTCACAAAACATTAACACTGTCGGTAGTATAATTACTCAAAAAATTATCTCTTTAATATATAATATCCAAAAGTCATCCCTAATTAGATATATCATGATCCATTGGTATGAACATTGAGTTTATCACATGTGAAAGATGAGATATATACTTCCCCATGAGAGATACATGAAACATATTGTGAACTTCAAAGAGTTTTTGTTGAAGCCGGATGAAATTTTCAACCCTCCAGATACGATAAATAATATTAATAGGACTAATATATTTATGGGTAAACATTCCCTTATTTAAAAATTCCATCATATTATTCCTAATGTATATTAATAACGATAAATTTTTTATAACTTTAATGTCTAGGTCTCATTTACGATTTTCAGTAAAAACATTATATCGACTCTAAGATTCCCTGATGTGACATTGAATAACATCAACCTTTTTACCACTTCAAACACTACTTAAGATCCTAATAAAATTCATTAGATAACTTCATTCCAATATGTTGGAGTTATTTACTTCCTAATAGGGGGATTCAAAAGGAGACATTTTTTTGTTGGACTAAATTATATTGTTGTATGAAAATTATACTATAGGAATGTGTTGATCACAAACACCTTTTACATACAAAGATAATGATATCAATATGTCTTCTAGTTATTTATTGGTCCTCTAAGTGTGTCCATATTTCATAGGATCATATAAATTACATAAAATAAACTATTTACAACAATGAATTTAATAGTTTTTTGGAACATTGAGGTAAACAATATACCACATACATATACAATAGAATGTTTTAATTTATGAAAACTTTGAACATCTTTAATATATATCATATAAGGATAAAAATATATTATTATTCTATGTTGGAAATTAAATTCTCTAATTGGTTAAGGCTATTTTACATAACAAAAATTTCATCATGACATTTATATGTTTTTGAGTATCCAATGATGATTTACATTATAATGCTTTCCAAGATCCACTATGGTATGTGTAATTTTTTAACATCCTCATTCACATATTTCTATATGATTTAAATTTATAACATACCAAAAATCAAGATACATATTAAAAAATAAACCCTTTCGTGTTATCCCTTTAAATAGAGATTTTAATCTATATAAAAAATTATACATTGCAGCCAAATATATAATGATGAATTATGAGATTCATCCAATAGTTCCCCTTTCAATTTTTGTATTAGCGGAGCACATACTTTATTCCTAGGCCTTAAAATTATTTTAATACCATGGTTAAATTTTGGACCATTTATCACCTACTTCAATAGTTCCACATCATCATTATATAAATTTTTTATTTTTACATGAATAAATGGTGAATATTCAATAGAGAATGATATTATTGGTACATGTATGTTCCAGGCATAGCAGAAGAACATTGATGGGTGTACCCAACTTTATTTTTTTCATTGACGATGATCAATCAGAGATCTATCACGACAATAAAATGCCAGATCATAGGAATAGTATAAATAACGAAAGAACAGAGGGGAGTCCATAAACAATATAGAGGATCATCATATGTTGGGTATAAATAATTTAATTAAAAAACAAGAATTAACTTGATTGAATTCTCTCTCTGGTGATGTTTTTGGTCATGGTATGATGTGATCAATCATTGCATCATAGAATCCAAGTTTACGATTCCTCTATCAGTGATCCACATATCCTCCATGTATCTCTCGATGTCACCGAAGGGATATCCAAGTGTTAGCATAGAAGAGCCTTCGCTTTTGATGTCCACTTTTGATCGTCTTGAGAGATGCTCCAAAGAGTTCTCCTTGATCTGGTGGAGGAGGATCTATCTCATTGATTGAGAGAATTCTTGGACGAAAAAGATTCTCTCTTGGATTGAGAGATTTTTCTAGTTCTATTTTTCACAACCATAGAAGAATGACTATGCTAATTAGAATAATATAATTGGTATTTTAATTACATAGAATAATAAAATGAATTAATTATCCAAAACCATTTATTCATTTAATTTAATTCATAGTAAGACCTCATGCAAAAAATAATAGTTGTCTATTATTATTATTACTTGATATGAACCCAGTGAATTACACATAACATTATTTAATTAAATAAATAATATTATTTTTCACAATTCCCCAGAAAAACTACAGAGCGTGTATATTAATATACACAGTATGTACTTTGGTTTTTCCACTCTCTTTATTTTCTCCACCACATTTATTAGACCCTGAATAATGACTATTTATTTATTAAATAAATATTACTACATTACCCACTAAAAAATATATTATTTCCCCCACAATATATTCTCCCAAATAACTAGTGTCAAAATAAATGTGATCAGGCATCCTTGAATAATTATTAAATCACAATCGTTAATAATACTTATTCGACTTGTTAAGTTAATTTTTAACGGAGATACATTGACATAGTTAATGTGTGACCCTCTAGGACTCTTTCTCAGGGGCATTTGACAGAACCTGCCTAAATTCCAAGGTTATCATCTAGCAACACACTAAGGGACCCATAGAGAAATAATTTAACCATGCAATGACGTTTCAACTCCTACGAACTCTAAACTTGTAATGTAAACCCTTTTTCTCAACATCTCGAATCAAGTGGGTTCCACACTGGTGCCATCAACACATGTGCTAGATTATTCTTTCTTTGAATTATAGGATTGAACTTTACCATTCCTTACCATGGACATGGATTTATTTAGGCTATATCAATTACATAAAAGGGTTTGAGATATCTACTTATGTTTTGGAATAGAATGGACAAATACTTTATCACGATATCTATTAATGCAGTATTACTCGTGACACACCCAACATATCCTACCTTTCTACAAATAGTGTGTTGTCACAATTTTTTTAATAGATCTATGCGTGTGATTTTTATTACCCATTAAAAATAATATTAATGTCTAAGGACCAATACACACGTTCCCAGATTGGAACATCCAATGAAACTTTGAAATATGAAATTCCTACTGGCGGGTATCGTGCTAATATCTTCTTCGATATTACTAATGACATACACCAAGAAAAGGTGCCACAAAGTTTTATGATTATTCACCCCTAATGGCTTGTATTAATTGTGTCCCTCAAATAAAATAATCTGACCATATAACATATATTGAAGAACAATGTTATGGAACTTCTGGGTTCTCATAATAGTAGGGATATGCTATGACAATTTAGTGCAACAACTATCCTTAGGACATTATCACATTAATTTTCACACAGAAGAACAATAATGATGTGACAAGGTATTTATTAATGAATAAAGTATAAATTAGTTGGTTCTAGGCCACAAAATCCAACAGGCTCCCACTTGGACTAGAGCCAACTACTAAAAACTTTATCCCGCAAGCTCTCACATGATATTCATGCTTCTGCTGAGATAAGCCTTTAGTCATGGAGTGTTCCACATTCTATTACATGGACTCTCTTATCCCTACAACTTCAACCCTTTGATAGAAATCCCTCAAGAGGTGATACTTCTGATGTATATGCTTTGTCTATTGATGTGACCTTGGTTCTTTTGGAAGATCCACCACCGCCGTATTATCACAATACAATGTGATAATATCTGGACTACTAGGTACCACATCAAGCTCCTGGACAAAGTTCATAATCTAGGCGGTTTCCATGGCTGTATCATAGGATGATATATATTCGGACTCTGTTGTAGAATCATCAAGAACTAGTTTTTTTGAAATATTCCAGCTCACAACTCCGCTATTAAGACAGAAAAAATATCCATATTATGACTTCAGATCATTTTGATTTGTCTGAAAACCAGAATCATCATACCATCTGATTACAAGATCCTTGTATCCTCCACACAATAGGAACATATTATTAGTTTTTTTAGATATTTAAGGATAGTCTTAATAGAAGTCCAATGCTATTCTTCTGAATCTTCTTGTTATCTTCCTACTATGATCAGTGCATAAGCAACAACAAGCCTAGTACATAACATGGAATACATGATGGATCCTATAGATGAAGCGTATGGGATCGTACTAATAGGATAATGACTGCATTCCCATTAAACCTCTTATAAACACATGGATCACATTTGTTCTTAATGAAATCAAATTCCTTTATGGCTTCATTAAATAAAATTTTCCATGACTTGGATGCTTTCTTTCAACCATAAATGGATTTATGAAACTTTTATACTCGTTTTTCATCACCTGGTGTCACAAAAACTTCTGTTTGTTTGATATAGGCATCTTCCTAATGGTTCCCATAAAAAAATCTATTTTGAAATCCATTTTCCAAATCTCATAGTCATGGTAATATTCTTTGGAAGGTATGATTCTTATGGATTTAATCAAGGAAACTAGTGAGAAGGTTTCATCATAGTCAATTACTTAACGCTGTCTGAATATTTTTACCGTTATCCTTGCTTTATAGGTGATAAATTGACCTTCCATTTCTAGATTTCTCTTGAATACCCTTTTTCAACCAACAGGATTTACACCAACTGCTTATCCACTAGAACTCAGACATGGTTCTGATAAATGGAATCTATCTTAGAATTAATAGCTTCTAGACATATTGGAGATTTTGATCTTTCTACTGCTTTTTTTGGAGAGAGGTTCATCACCGTGAAACAATAATTATTCACCATCCATGGTGACTAAGAAACCAAATCTCTTAAGTTCCCTTACCTCTCTTGAGCTCCTACGTAATACTTGTGTATCTTGAACCTCTTCCATGGGGACCTGTGGGACCTGTTCCTGTACCAGCTCTTGTGTATCTTGAGCATCAATTTTTTCAATGTCAATATTGTATCCACTATCAATTTTTAGGAAGTGATCCCTCTCATGAAAGATAGATTGTCTGGTGACATTCACATTCTTGTCTGAAGGGTTATGTAGGTAATATCCTTTTTTTCCTTGGTATATCCTATAAAGATACACCTCATGCCCCAAGGTTCTAGTTTGTTGCATAAGAAGGCATTAACAAATTCCTTGCATCAGCATAAACGTGAGTGCGACAAAATTGGTACATTCCATTCCATAACTTGGAGGGAATTCCATTTTCCACCTTAGTTGGTACTCAGTTTAATGTGTATGCTGTAGTTTGTAATGCATATCCCCAAAAGGATAATAGAAGATTCTCATGACTCATCATTGACCTCACCATGTCCAACAAGGTGCAGTTCTTACTTTAATTAATACCATTCCATTGTGGTGTATACGGAGGATTGAGCTGAGATAGAATACTAGACTCCAGTAGAAGATCGATGAAATCTTGGTTAAAATATTCTCCACCTCGATCTGATCAACACTTCTTTTTGTTCTTACCAAGCTGATTCTCTATTTCATTCTCGAATTCCATAAATTTTACTAAGGATTATCACTTATACCTCATTAAGTAGATATATCCATATCTACTCAAATCATCCGTAAAATTAATGAAGTAAGAATATCAACCTCTAGAGTCTACCTTAAATGATCCACATACATTTGTGTGCATGAATCCTAGAAGCTCTGTGGCCCATTAACCCTGTCCTCCGAAAGGAGGCTTGGACATTTTACTTTGTAAACAAGCCTGACATCTATCAAGTGGTTTTAGCTCAGTGGATTCTAAATTACCTTACAATAAGATCTTTTTCCAGAGCTTCTCATTTACAAGACAATGAGGGCAATGCCACAACTGGGTGTTGTATGAGTAATGTTATTTTTTTCATTATCGATTTCCAACACTTGGTTTTCGTAATTTAATGCATACAAACTATTATTTAAATGTGCCACACCATAACATATATTTTTATTATAATAGTAACAAACCTTATTTAAAAATTTGAAAATAAATCCATCTATATCCAAAGGAGATAAAGAAATTATATTCTTGGTAACAATATGCAAAAAATAACAGTTACGTGAAACCAAAAGCATTCCAGTTGTCAATGAGAGATAGTAATCACCAATGGACAACGCAGCCAACCTCGCACTATTGGTAGCTCAAAGATCCACCTATCCTCTAGAAATCATTCTAAATCTACTTAGTTCCTGCATTTGAATACATATGTGAGCCCCACAAGCTGTATCTAATACCCAATGTGTAGAAATGGAATTATTACACTCGATAATGAACAAATATTTAGCATACCTACACTTTTGGGTTCATTTCCTCTTCTAGTGTCCTAGCTTGGCACATGAAAAACATACTGCCTCCCATTGCTTGCCCTGCATTTGGATCTTCCCCTTCTTTGAGGGATGATGCATAGGGGATTCAGACCATTTATGAATCCTTATCCCTTTTCCTTTTCCTTAATTTTCTTATTCACCATAAGGAATGTGGGTTTACCACACCCCATGTCCTTATCTACCTGGTGAATTAAGTTCAGAAGTTCCGATAGACTCTTCTCATTGTTTCTCATGTTGTAGTTGTCAATAAAGCTAGAGATGGTCTTGGGTAGTAATGATAGGATGAGATCTGTACGCAACTCATCCGGGAACATAATCCCTAAGATTTCCAGGCGTTCAATATAGCTAATAAGCTTGACTACATGAGGACCAAATGGTGCAGACTCTCAAAGATTAGTTGTGAACGAAGAATTGGAGATCTCATATCTCTCCTATCTCGCCTTATCTTGATATACATCCTTAAGGTGAGAAATCATGCTATACTTTTCCATGTTTTCATGTTGCTTCAGGATCATTAGACATGGGTGATATTATGAAAAATTAGACATATTTGGAATCATCAATATGTTTCATATAGAGAGATAGTTCCTCATCACTAGCCTCTTTTCCAGGCGCAACTGGAACATGTTCTTCCAAAAAATACAATTTCCTCTTGTTGGCAAGGATGACACATAAATGCCTTTTCCATTCCTAGAAATTGGTGCCTATGAGAAGGTTTTACTTCTTGAGTATGGTTCTCAATGATATGTTTGAATTAATTTTTCTTTCTATTTATACAAATTAAGATGATCAATGGTTTATCACATTATCATGATAAAACTATGACAAATAAATAAATTAATACTTATTAGTCTCCCACAATTTTATCGAAATCCAATATCCCTCACCATTGGCTTTAGAATATTATGTTTCATGAATATTCTAGTGGAAAGGATTTATATTTACCTTCACATTACCCCAACTAGATTTTTTCAAGAAACTTGAAGGGTTTTAGGTATGCATTCTAAATTACAATTACATTTATTCGCAGCTCCTTGATCCGCTGAGTGGACTCACCAAGCATGAAATCCTTTTATTTGGGATTTACTCAACCTTTTCCTTTTGGTCACACCAAGTCCTGATATGGCAGTCGACCCTTGATGTGACCCAAATAAATTAAACCCAAAACCTTGAATTAGAATTACCTGATAATTTAAAGCACCCCAACTAGGGTTGTTCAATCACTTTGAAGTATGGTTCAATTCTAACCAAGATTATAGAAGGCTATATAGAAATAATATTTATCTAAGGATTGTTATACATATACATAAATTTTCATTTTATTGTCTTTGATTACATGATTGTTAATATTAGGTGAGATATAATCAATTGATTAACCATGTATAAGATAATAATTACGCATAAGCCAGTATTATTTTAGTTCCATCTTGTATTCTGGTTTAATTCATTAATTGTGTGATCTTGACAACACACCCACAATAAATAAACATTGAAACTGACAAAAATAAAATAAATGGTATGATCATGAGCTTTTCTATTGGTTAGTTTATCCAGCGGTTGATAAAATAATACAAAACCTAGGGGAGAAACACCTTGAACCTTTTGGTTTTGTGTTTACAGCTTCCCATCGGACCACCTTTGTATCTCCTTGGATTGGTTTCACCTTGGATCCTAATATGAGCCGCCTCTACTAGCTTGGGATCTCCATCTATTATATATAATTTTATCTCACTCATGGGTGAGGGGTAAAATGAGGTTTTACATGAATGAAAACTTCGGCATGCATGATATAAATATTAATGAAGAGAAGGCTCGTAGGCTATCAAATTTAATTTAAGTAAATTAAAAGAATCCGTTCACATAAAAAGGTCTTGGTCTAGATCATGATTATCCATACATGCAATGATATTTACACATAAATAAAAATAGCATTCAATTCATTTATCGTTCTTGTTTATGATAAATCAAGCTCGAATCAATTAATTATCTTTAATTAATCAATCCTTTTATCATAAACCCTTTTTCTGAATTTACTTGATATTCTCATCCATTAAAATTGTAAAAAAATAAATTAATCTAAAATTATCTTTTTACGTAACATGTAACTTGGTGGAAACACAGTGAATTTCCATTCATAACTACCAAATGAGTAGAAATTAACATTACACAGATGTTAAATTAAACACATATATATGAAACACCTATCACTTTTTGTGCCTCAACTTTACCCCTGAATTATGGTACATGCCTCAAGGGTTTGTATAATATAATAATAAATTTTAATAAATACGCATATCTTGGATGAGTACATGGCATGTAGTTCTGAATACACGGAATATAATTTTGTTCAATGTCTATCCAAAGTACACACCTGAGGACTTGGCATGAAGATTTACTTCAGAAATCTTTAGAGTACACAACATGTTTAGTGGGACACACACCATGTAGTATCTGTGTTACACAATTTCCAGCTAGGGAATCCATTTATGGGGTACATGGTCTAACCCAAAACTAAGGTGACTACACACCATGTTCAGTGGGTCACATGTCGTGAAATCTTAAAACCATGCGCCACTTGTTTCTGGTCAACACAAGAAGTATTAAAGACTTAGATAGAATCCAATGACACGACCTGGTTCGGTGGACCATCCCAGGGCATGGAACCTATACTACACGGTTTTTTCTGCCTAATACATGATCTGTGTTCTGGTGTTGTACATCAAAGAAGCATTGGAACCTCTGGATGAGATCCTTTATTTTATTTTAATCAAAATTAAAAGAAAAATCGTTTCTATAAGGTTAACAGGAGACAAAAGAGGAGGAATAGATATCGATATTAAGATTTATTTAATGATTAACTTGAATAAAAACAACTAAACTATTAAATTCATAAATTATAAATAGAAAACTAAATATTTATAATCAATGATATGACTTCTTTGATACCACTTATTGGTTATGGGTGTAGCCGAAGCACGTTGGTGGGTGTAGCCAACTTTAATTTTTTCCGTTGACGATGATCAATCAGAGATCCAACAAGATAATAAAATGTCGGATCTTCAGAATAGACTGAAGAATGAAAGATAAGAGGGGAGTCCTGCAACCATAGAGAGGATCATCATATGTTGGTTATGATTAATTTAATTAAAATACAAGAATTATCTTGACACAATTCTCTCTCCATTGATGTTTCTAGTCATGATCTTTTTTGATCCATCGTTGTGTCACAGAATCCGAGTTTAGGATTCCTCTAGCGGTGATCCACACACACTCCACATATCTCTAGACGTCGCCAAAGGAATCTATGGGTACTAGAGTGGAAGAGCCTTTGCTTATGATGTCTGCCTTCAATTTCCTTGAGAGCCTCTTGCAAAGTGTTCTCCTCGATCTAGTGGAAGAGGATCTCTCTCGTAGCTGGAGATCATTATTCGGAGAAAATAATTCTCTCTTTTCTTAAGAGATTTCTCTAGATCTATTGTGCCCAACCACCAAAGAATTTCTAGGCTAATGAGAATAATATAATTAGGATTTTAATTTTATAGAATAATAAATGAATTATTTACCCAAAAGAATTTATTTATTTCATTCAATTATTAGTAGGACACCATGTCCAATATTAAAAGTTTACTATTATTATTACTTGACATGTGCCCAGTGAAATACACCTAATATTATATAATTAAATAAATAATATTATTTTTCACAAATCCCCATAAAACTACATGGCATTTATAATAATATACACAACATGTATTTTTGTTTTTCCATTGTCTTTATTTCTTCCACCACATTTATTAGACCTTGAATAACGACTATTTATTTCTTAAATAAATATTACTACATTACCCGGTAATAAACATATTATTTCTCCCACAATATATTCTCTCAAATAACTAGTTTCAAAATAAACGCGATCAGGAATCCTTGAATAATTATTATACTACAATTGGAATAATATTTATTTAACATGTTAAATTAATATTTAACCGAGATACTTGGGGAACACATAGTGTTTGACCCTATAGGCCTTTATCTCAGTGGCATTAGGCAGATCCTTCCTAAATTCCAAGGTTAATGTCTAGCAACATGCCAAGACACCCATAGAGAATGAAGTTAACAATGCAATGACATGTCACCTCCTATGAACACATATTGTGTAATGTAATCCCTTTTTCTAGATATCTCGAATTAAGTGGGTAGCATGCTGGTGCCATCAACCCATGTGCTCAATTATTGTTTCTTTGAACTCCTAGAATTGAAATTTCCCATTTATTACCATGGCCATATATTTATTTAGGATATATCAATTCCATCAAAAGGCCTAAGATATCAACTTCCGTTTTGGAACGGAAGGGAAAAATCCTCTATTGCATTATCTTTTAATGTAGTATTACTCATGACACAACCAACATATCCTACCTTGCTGTGAATAGTGTGTCATCACAGTTTTCGCCAATACATCTAATTGAGAGAGTTGTGATATCCATTAATAATAACCATAATCTCTAAGGACAAATACACACGTCCATGGATAGGAGAATCCAATGACTCTATGAAATGTGGATTTCCTACTAGAGGGTATCGTTCTCATAATATCCTTCTGGATATTACCAAGGGCGTACACCATGATAAGGTGCCTCAATGTTTTATGAGTCCTCACCCCTATTGGCCTGTATTATTTGTGTCCCTCAAATAACATCATCCTACCAAAGAACATATATTTAAGAATAATGATATGGAACTTATGGGTTCTCATCATAGCAGGGATTCACTATGACCTTTTAGTGCAACAGCTATCCTTAGGACATTATCACATGCATTGTCATTCATAAGAACAATCAATATATGGTAAGGTATTTACTAATGAATAAAGTACAAAGTAGTTGGTTCTAGGCCCCAAAATCCAATAGTAATATCTAATCTTAATTTCTAGATCCATCATATTAAAATAAATAATTATTTGTTCCCTTTTAATCATCTTCATGGAAAACCCGCATGGAATTCCAGATCAAAAAATCAACCACCTTATTTTACCTCCCAAAGTGGTATTTTATTGAATATTCACAATAATTAACCGACTAAGAATATCTCATTTAGTGAATATCTAACTATTTTTCCTGGAATATAAAACTCATGATTTTATTATCTGTATATATATATATTGTAGAATTCCCTATGAAAATTATTCTTCTATATTACTAGTTTAATAATTACTGCTAACAATAATAAACAATGATGTGGGTATGTTTCCTCAATAATTTTATTTTAGAACAATGAACAAGATTTTTCCATATCATTATACATATAGAAAAATCCCAGTACCATCATCAATGTATAAAAAATATTCAAAAACTCTTCTCTATTGTAAGGTAGTGTATGTACATTTTCACCGACAAAACATATTTTCATCTCCCTAAAATTTTCATCACTTACACCTTTCCATAGGAGAGTGGATCCCATTTGACTAATCATGGTTTTCCATTTTTATTTCCATGAGAAATAAATCACAATGTTCATATAGTTTCATAAAAAATATAACAAAACTATGGTACCAGAATTTAATGGTTAATATATTCAATTTTTAATAAATTATATCATTGAATGATTTTTTCATTAACGTCACTTGACTTTTCATATCTTTCAATAAATATTTCTCAAGGTAGAATTCAGACATGATAAATTTATCCTTCCACTTATCCTTTCTCAATGAATTCAGTAAAATAAAATATTGATATTGATTTTCTTCCTTATTCATAAAATATATGAAATTATCCTCTATAAAAAAATAACAAACTAATAATGGTAACCTCTAATGACACTATTCATTAAATCCATGAATATTATTAGATAATTGGTATATAAAAATGGAATAATTATTAATTTATAATTACCATATATCATATTGAAGTCTTTCTTGGGTATATATTACTTATTGACTATCAAATTATTAAATATAAATCAATGATAAATCTTGGAACAAAAATTATCTATGCATATTGTATCAAACATATCATCTATTCGGGGTAGGGGATAATTGTTCTTAATATAAATATTTTTATGTTCTCGATAATCATTTAAAATATGCACTGAACCGTAATTATTATTTACAAAAAGAACTGGTAAACCCAATAGTGAAACACTAGAGTTCATGAATCAGTTAAAAAGATTTTATGGCAGTTTCTTCTTTATTTCCGGTAACATAATCAATACAATTATATAAGGAAGAATATAATTTATTATAGAAAAATGTATGAGTTTTATTGAAAACTAAACCTCATTTTTTATAGGTATACTATAAAATTTTTCCGTAAATAATTTATAATTCACAATAAAAAACTATATATTTGTTTTTGAGTTTCACCTTAACCATTTGAGAAAACTTTTCTTCATGAATTGGCATAAAGATCCATTAAACTAATGTAACATTAATTGGTAGTTCATATTTATATTTGAACCTAAATATAACCATATGATAATTCTATATGTGATATAAAACATCTCAACCTAAAAAATTATTACTAGATCTATACAGAGTGATCCAATCCATGGAAACAAAATCACAGAAAATTTAACTTGGGGAAGAATCAAAGTATTTTTAAGACTTAAAATCCCAAAATCCTCTATCAAATAGGATTTATATAATAGATTTGTGATCATCATAACATTATATGATTTTAACAATAAATCATCATGTAATAATAGAGATGATAACATGATACTCTTGTGAAAATATTCTAATATAAAATAGTTGGTAGATACATAGCTGAAGAAAATAATTTTAGTTCAAGTAGTAATGGTAGGTGTACCTTTCATTATTTCTTGCCATGACCCACTTGAAGAGTTTTTATCACATTAACATTCCCTTTCACATTTTATAAGAGGATGTGGATGTTAATCCTTATTATTAACCCTCATGTTCATGCTACGATTATTTTAACTCTTATATTACATGAAATTGTAGAATTATAGTGATAGAAGAACAATTATTTTAGCTGTTTCTTCATTAAATTAATTAAATAGAATCATCACATCACTTTTTCATTATTCTTCTTGATTTACATATTTTACACATTTAAAACATTTAATATACAACATAAAACAATTTACTCTATGTTTCATTCAAAACTTCTTACATGAAGGAAGAATAACTTTACTTCACTGTGGGTTTTCTTATGATAATTTCTTTAAAAATACATCCTTACATTTTTTCTCCCAAAAACCATGAGAATGTGGAGAGTCACAAATTTCAATTTCTAGATCCTGATAAAATAGAATAATTTCCCCATATCTATATATCTATCTATCTCTTGTACTAAATTAATTTTAAAATAATTTCCTTGGGAAACTGAAAATCAATCAACTATTATTTAAGGATAAATGATAAAACTAGATGAATACATTACAATGTTGAAAAATACTCCACATCTGTAATAATAGATTCGTCATCATTCTACTATAGTTTATGGAATCCCCTTTCCTTTTTTGGTCAATGGTTTTTGGGAAAATGGTTATATAAAAAAACATTCTTGAACCCTTCCAATTGTTTGGATTCGATTTATTCCTCTATAAATGTATTCTTGAAAACTATCCACCATTGATATACTTGGAAATGAAAACAATATAATGATAGGAATCAGTTTTCCTAAAAAAATAACTATAAATTTGAAAATATTTTTTTATTAGCATTGAAAATAGTTCATCAATTTCTTGATCATAAGAACCATGAAAGGAAGGTGGATGTTGGTACATAAAATAATCAAAAAACTTTTTCCATCCTTGTTCCATTTGAAATATTATAATAATTCATGTTACCTTTAATATCTCTAGATCATTATGTTTTTGTAATGTTATTGTTCTTCACCCGTTCTCCATTTTCATTTGGTTTCTCATGATTATTGTCATATTATTACACATCAAATTTTGTATCGAAATTCATCCTCCTAGGTCTATCCATTGACTAATATGAAAAATCATCATGTGGGAAAAATAATCACCTTGAGTAATCATGTAATCATGAAATATCATTCATATGATTTCTAATCCATGATATCTTTTTTATAATCTATGGAACCTTAGGTTTTACCTTGGTCATTAATAGTCAACATCTTTTAAATTCCATCATAATGGTTTATAATTGAAATTTGAAATCACCCAGGCATATACCCTAGATGTTTTTAAAAACCACTCTAGTCCTAGTACCACTAATCTTACAGTAGTGATGATTGAGTAAATACCAAATAATCACCTTTTCGATTTTTTACCCCTAGGTTAATATATTAAACATAAAAAATAACTTTCTAATATCAACAATATGATTTTTTCCATGGAAAACTACATGGTCTCAAGTTTAAAAAAACATAAGGATGTTGTACTATAATTAAACATATCACTTATATCCTCAACATTATTCTATAATACTTATATAAAAAAATATTCAACCCCTACATTGATACTATGTTTAGTAACCCCAACATTATATACATTAACAATTCATCATTTTTATATAATATTATATAAATTTATTAATTATACATTCTCAAGGATCATAATGGTTTTTTCTATTTATAGACAACATATGTAATCATCTTAATTATTGGAATATCATCAACATATCCCACAATTTTCTTCTCATATAGTACACAACATTGAAATCACCTATTGAAAAAAATCCATCATAACATAGATTAAGAAATTGAAAGAGTGAGTTCAAATTCAAAATTAGGGTAATCAAATGCGATATATATCCATGTTCATATGTAATTATAATTTAATTATTAGGGTATATGAACATGATTATAAAATTCAATAATAATAAAAAATATTAAATGATCATTAATCATGAATCTTGGAATAATTTAATTTCAATAGAAATACATAACATATAAAGGTTTGGAATCATCAATAATCACTTTTGAGATATGAGATAATATCACCGGAATAAGACATATGTTATTCATATAAATATAACTATATAAAATAACTTCCTTGTTCACGGTTCACTACCAATTTAGTTATCTATATAATCTCTTTTGATTTTGTTAACATTGTCTTATATTATGATATTATGAACTCTTTTATCATTACCCAACACAATAGAGGGATGTATAGTTATAGGTCCACTAGTAAAATAATGAAAACCATATAAATATTTCCTACAAGATCATAAAATATTCATCATATCATTATTTAAAAATCATTGAAATGAAAAATAGTTTCAAAAATATTTTTTATAGTCCATCATTGAATTATTTTAAAAAATAATTTTCATAAAGGATTTACCATAAAAAATATTTGGGAATGAAAAACAATTTCAAAGAATCATCATTCAATCATTATCCTCATAATAAATCCATTATAATAAAGTGGATGGTATTATATGATCATATACATATTAAATCATAAAATTATTTAATGGATCCTAAAATTGATAAAAATAGATTTAAAATTTCACCTAAATTATTCCATGAAAATATGAGAAAATATAACATTATTTTGATAATATTTTATCTGAAAATTAGAAAAAAATATTTCAAAAAAAATTTTATTTTTAAATAACAAAGTAACCTTGTTAAGGATTATTCAAAAAAAGTAATGGTCATGTTTTTAGGATAATAAATTCATATTTTATAAGTTTACATAAACAATTCATTTCAAATGTCAATATATGTCAAAAATGACTTGTTTGAAAAAATAATTTCTTTAAAAGGATTTAGTTTGAATCCATTTAAAATTTATTTTATCTTATTGAAAATGATAATTTTAAAATATTTCAAGAATATGAAAGAACTTTTATAATGAATTTTTAATATTATGGGAAATAAAGAAACATTTAATTGAACAAAGAGTAAATATGGAAATATTTTATTTAAAAACATTTTATTTGTAATAATATGTTATATGACTAGAAAATTGTACTTTTTATTTTCCCCAAAGGAGTCATGTTAGATTTTTAAACAATATTTTTTGTTTCCAAAATATGTTCTTATATGTTTTTTGGGAGTTTATAGGAATTCTGAATAACTTTGTTATATTTTTTGAAAAAACATGTCATAGAAAGTGGTTGATGGCCGAGGTGGGCATTATTAAAAATTTCAATTTATTGAAAAGGAAAGTGGAACATGAATATTCATGGGAGATTTATATGTATTAAAATAATCTAAAAGGGGGAGGAAACAACAATTAGTGTATGGTGTATTGAATCAATCAGAATAAACAATGCTATACCACAACACTGTCAACTACATTGTGGAATTTGATTGATATACATATTCATTCCATATTATTCATGGCTTCACATAGATGAATAGGTCATAAAGTTATATCTCTATAATATGATAATTTTACACACTATAAGAAAGGGATATTGAATAATTTTAATGACTTTGGATGTATTATAAAGTAAATATCAACATTTTAGTGGTGGTGTTTTTATAAAAATTGATTATTGGAGTATCAAAAAACATAGCCAATACCACTAAAGACTAGCACATGCGAATCCCCTTGATAAACTATTGGATAAGATAAAAGGAACAACATAGTTATGTAAGATAACTGGGATCATGTCCATGTGAGAATTTCTATGTGATAGAACCAGTTCATGTGAAATTTGGACACAATATAGATTATGAGGTTGATCATAGCCTCTCACGTGTAGGGAAGACTACGAGGTAGTAGGCAAGAAATGACTCTATTTTTAGTAGAATGATATAATGATTAGAAATTTAAATAAAATAGCATTGGAATTATTATAGAATACCTAGTGTGGGATTTAGAGTATTCACGCCACACCATAGTGAAATTAAACATACTGTAATTTTTTTAGATGATTTTTGTTGATTTTTACTTCCATTGAAAAATATGGGATACCCACACCATAAGGATCATACTGTGTCAAAGTACATTATAAAGATAATATTCCCAAAAATTTAGTTATTCCTTGTATCTTGGATGGTCTTTATTTAATAGATCATGATTATCATGTGTCTTTGATTTTCATAGGTTGGTATTATAAAGGATTAAAGAACACGTTATAAAAATATTATAAAATATGACTGTGTCATTATTTTCTAGGACATTACTCCATTTAATATAAGAATTTGAAGGTTCAAATGAGGTATGTAAATACTAGATACATTAGTATAATTTTGACATTCAGGAGTTTCTATATACAACACATATATGCTAATATTTACTATAATACTAGATCTCAACCCATAGTTGATGTTACTATACCAAAGGGATATTATAGGGTGAATATTATATGATATTATGGCATAGATTGTGGTTGAGTTATGAGATGATTGTTCAATGATCATGGGTGTACAAAACTCTTCTTATATTTTTTGGTCCTGGTTCGACACCATAGAGATGAAATTTGAGTTTTACAAATTAATTGAGTTATATTACACACCATATTAGAATAATAAATCCAGTATTAAATTAATGAAAGAGTATGGTTTCAAAAAACATGAATAGACTATGCCATGAATAGTCAATTGCAATCAGTTAGAAGATTATAAAACAAAAATAAAATAGATCATATTACTTTTAATTCTATTATATTATGTTTCTTTAAATAGAATGTTATAAACCCATAAGTTAAATGGGCCACATTGATCTTTCATATTCAAATAATATTTAATTCAAAACATTGTAATGAAAATAAAGAGAATAGTTCCCTATAAAACAACCTATGATAATTTGTGGAAAAAATAGAGATTAAAATCCTACACATTGTGAATACTTGAATTTAATAGAGGAATAAAGGGAAATAATACAATGAAATTATCTAGATAGAAGGTTCATGGAAAATATTAATGGTATTTACAAATAAAAATATGCCGATATAATCGCTATTTATTAAAGAATTTAATTCCCTAATCATTCTAGAAATGAGGAAAGAATATTCCATTTGATATCATAGAAATAAGGTGTTTCTTATTAAGATATTCATAGAAGATGAGTGATGGAGATAATTAAATCAATGGAACCAATATCTATATCATTTGTGCATATACAAAATTATGGTGGTTTTGTTCTTATGATATGATCCAATCAAGACTTCCATTTTAAGAAGAAATTGATAAAATAAAGTTGTGAGGGAATGTTTCCTTGCATGGCAATGAAACTTCCCCAAAAATTTAATGATTAGTTATCCATTTGTTATTTTATGTTTAAAAAGTTAAGAAAAATCAAATGGAATTGGAATTTTTAAATTTTTTATGGTTGAAATCATGATTATATAATTTTAATACAGTTTCTATGGTCATTATGCCTCAATGATGTGTTTTTATTCAAGAATTGAGATTTGACAGGTATCACATAGATTTTATAAGTTTCCATGTGGTTTGGGACATGAGATCAGGGACTCGGAAAAGTGAATCCTACGGTGCATAGTTTTCAAATGGTTTCATCTAACCATATGGCATAACCAAGAATCCCACTTTATCAAGTTAAATATTTTTTTATAACAATATGAGGGGTCTTAAAAAACTATGAGGTTTAGTGTAGTTTTTTAGAGGGAGTTGAATGGTTGATACACAATTTTCAATATAGTTCACTAAAAACATCATATATGAAGTTTTGTTTCTAGTGAAACCCATACGAATGGTGAATAAAGGATATATTAGTTTAAAATAAATATATACCTCATTTAAATGGAAAAATTTACCATTTTTTAACTCATGAAAACAATGGGTTTTAATTTTTCCAAATTAAACCCAAGAGTTACTCCATATGGGCCCTCTTTATTCTACCCTCATTCATGGGAGATCGCTAACATTCTCTTTCTGAATAATATAAAGATAAATGAGTTTTAATCCTAGAGTGATGTCATAATTTTTTATCCATATTTGTCTTTTTCATTACCAACCACTACCTTTTGGATTCCATAATTGGTTTTTCATTCTGATTCCACTAGAACATGTTGAAATTGAGTTCAAGTGTCAGAAATGTTTTCTCTATTTTGGAAGAGGAAAACCTGGGAGGTAGTATGCACTTTTTTGCATGTCAATTCATTAGGTAATGTCACTGGGGATAATTTTATAAGTTCATAGAGATGAAATTAAATTTTTTGGAGTTTTTATGAGGTTTTTTCTAAGGTTTTATTCCTTGTTATTGGTGGAGGATCTCTCATGGTTTATTGGTGAATGTTATTTCCTGGTTCTATTTTGATGATATTGTTCAAAAAGGTTTTGGTATTTTTGACTTTCAAAATATTTTTCCTTGTGTATTTTATAGTTATTGTGATTAATTATTTAATTTAAATGTAATTATAATTAATTAACATATGATGGGTTTTTTTCATTAATGAACATTAATTCCATAGACGAGATTTTACAGGCCTTTGAAGCTATTGCTGACCATCAAAAAATAAAGGGAAATCCTCATTTATAGTAAGTGATATATCTTAACTAATCTATAGTATTTATTCATGCTGATTGTAATATTTATATTCATTAGGTCTCCCCTGATGGTGACAACCCACAGTTAATTATATTTCAAGATCCTATTTAAAAATATCCAATTTCATAATAAAAATGGATACTGATAGGGGTCACTAACAATGTTTGCCTGCATATTACATTTAATATCACGAGGATTGAGAGTATTAATCCCTGACAGAGGGTCATAAGGGGGATTTATATTCTCATATATATTTATGAGGGTCCTATGATAGAAACCTCTACTTCTTCACTAGTCCTGAGGATCTTACAAGGGATACCTATTCATGAATCATTCTATGGGACCCAAGTGGGTTACCCAATAGTACACCGACCGTAATTAATATTTCCTGGGATTGGATAAATTTAGTGGTGGGTGTCACGTTATAACCTATGAAAAACTCATAATACCATGGGTCTATTATAGTAGTGATGTGTTATCTTTTTTAACCTCACTACTAACTTGTACATTAAATCAATAACTATTGATGTAACTATGATTCCATACATGATTCCTGGATCATGGAACACTGTTCATGATATGATGTGATTATATGATCAACATTCAAAGAGTTACTTCATGCTATCTAGATTATGAGTCTTATTGATTGAATGTCACAATATCATGATTAATATTATTAATAAGATCAATACCTACTTAGGATACATAACTTACATTGTTGTGTGGGTACACGTCCCATGTGCTTTCCAAAGATGATATTTTTGTGTCGTCCCGTTTTCCCATTCATTTAATATTTTTATATTCTCCTAGATTTATGAGGATTTACCTGAGAAATGAATTATATGGTCCACATGATTAGGGGGGATCCACCATTATTGAATTATATAAAATTTTATGGAAATGGTCTAGTTGATCCATTAATCAAATAAATAATTCTACACCCCAACAATGTTTTTTATTTTATTTTATTCTTTTCATTTTGATTTATCTTTTTGTCGAGGTTTAGGTGGAGTTCATAATGATATTTTTTTTATTTTTCAAGGTTTTGTGTTATTTTGAGCCCTATTCATTGTCTGAGTGCATGGTTTAAGGGGAACCCGTGTGTTTTTCTAATGTTGAGGGTCTTTGAATTTTATTTTCTATAGAATAGTTTTCCTTTCCCTAATTGTGATAAATTTTTACCAAACCACACGAGGATAAAAGAGATTGTGTGGCATTAATTTGGTTGTAGGGACAACTCACACAACATGAACATGGTTAGAGGAAACCGTGTGGAAAGTATTCAAGGAGGATCTATAATTTTACTCAGCAAAATTTCATTATTGATAAACAATTCGGAAAACCATGTGGCTAGCCTATAGGAGTGACCTCCACCTATAGTAGGATGTTCATTGTTGGAATTATGTATTAAAAACCATGCGTCCAAACCATGGGATATGCCTAGTTTCTTAAAAGCATGAAAGTACATGTTTTTTCTCCCCTAATTAGACCCCATTTCTAGTTTCTCCTCCCCTTTCTTATTTTCGGTGCATGATATGGATCCCAACATACTATCCCTTGGTTCTTCTTCCCCCCTTGATGCTTCATGAGGGTTATTAGTAGAGTTTCCATTGGATTTTTTGTTTATGACCTCATCTATTATTCTCCCTCACTTGGGTTCTTTGATTATGTTGGCTTAGTTCTATCTTTTTTAACCCTATAATTTTTTTGAGGTTTTTGTGGTTTTAAATTGATGTTAGGTAGTGTGGATTTTCTTTTGATCCTTGATTATTATTCTCAAAGATTATCATTGAACCTGAATGACATTGAGGTATCTATTTCAATATAATTACCTTCTAGACCATTCCATTTGAGACATAGGATTTCTTATATTGTTTTCAAATGTGATACCACTTCCTGTTTCATGATTGTGTAAATTTAATTCTAATCTCAATGTGGTAATTTTAATGAAAATGTGTGTCTTATGGCTTCATTAATTATAAAAAAAATTTATACATGAAATGTGTTTGATATAATTCCATTTTTCTTTAAATATTTTTTTTTGTTTTTATGGATTATGTTTGGACTATATATGATTTTGGATATTTTTATTTATTTTTTAACTATTTTTCGCATATCATTTTGATGACTTACTATAGTCAGTGCATATATGAGTTAGTTTTTATAGTTGGAAGTAATTCTTAAGGTGGATCATGAAGGGGATATTTTTTTATGGTTTTCTAGAGGTGTCCCTTTGGATGTGAGAATATCCCTATGTACAGAGGGTGCACATTAGGATATAAACACAAATGATAATGGATATCCATTAATATGTTCTCCTTAATCGTAGTATTTCAAAACAACCTCCATCTTCTTTATTCTATTCTTTAGACATCCTCATTCCGTGTGTTTATTATAAAACATGAATTTTGTTTATAAATTGATCATTTGTTTCCATATATCTAAAATGTGGTTTCAAATGTGTTACCTAAATATAGTAATTTAGACCATATTGAGGTGTGGTTTAGTTTCTAAATGAAATAAACACCCATTTAGAATCTTCCAAACATATATGGTTTCCCCCATTTATTTTCAACATGGTTTGGAAATGATACTGTATTTGTGAGTTCATAGGACCACTGGGAACTTTTTGGGGTTATAGAAAGAGTTTATGAAACCCATGTGATGTGTAGGCCCTGTTGGAACTTGTTTGTGGCATGATATGTGATGAAGACCTATATGGCTGAATCTTGTCGGAGAAGGAATATGCATAATCATGGTTGGAGTTTGGGAAAGGAATGAATGGTGGAATATGTGGTTTATTGGATTATTCCATACATGTGATCAGCTCCTCAATTACCAAGTAGAAAATAATCATGGAATTCATTTACCCTATCTAGAGGGACATGTGAAAACTTTATATGACACCCAATTTGATAGACTAGTAACCAATGTATTTGTTGAGAGACCATAAGGGTTATTCCATGTGTGTGGCTAGTTAGTGTAGCCATGTTGGCTGTATAACATAAGGAGAAACCACATGGTGGCAGGTAAGTCTGAACCACGTAACTTCAAGTATTTCTTTTAGAGATGTTTAAAAAATTACCATTATTACAATATGTATGTATGTATTATTCTTATACAATAAATTATCATACCTTATAGTGGTCACCTTCTTATGCCTTGTTGATAGAATTATTTTAAAAAAACCCTTGATCACCTGTTTAGGACATATATTTTGAGCTTTAGTTATATTTTTTTTAAGAATAGAAACCTATTATCAAAATAAAAATGTATCTTTCAAGAATGCATTATATTTTAAATCTATGTTTGGTTCTTTAAAATGGAAAAAATATAAAATGATAAAGGTATTTGAAAAGAAATTTGTGGACTATTTTAGGAATGAAAATGCATGGAATATGTGGTTTGTACCTAATGCGTTGTTTATTCTCACACCATACTTATGCCACTCAACATTGGTATACCTGATCTATTTTTTAGGTTATGGTTTCAGGTTCGAGATTTTTTTCATTATAGGTTAGTTCTTATGGATAGTGTTGACCACGAGGTTATGTGGTGATTTTTTCAATTCTAGTTATGTCAAAGTTTTTTGTAGTTTATTATTAGTTTTATTAGGTCCAATAAAAATTTATTGTTTAATTTTTAACAATGGATATTATTTTAACTCATCCTATTATGTTTGGTTTATTAATAAGTTTATCTAGATATAAATTATTCCCACTATTATATCATTGAATGATGGTGCTATTCACCAGACCAAGAGGATTGGGAATTCCTCTCAAGGCTTATCTCGTGCTGGGTCGTGTGGTTGGGTGTTGGTTCAGATGGAATCCCATCATGGTTCATGAAAACGTTTTATCGGAGGATACCTTTTTAATTTTCGGTTTCTGGTCAACAAGATATTGTTATTATCTATTATTAAGAGGCAGGTTTGTGAGGTAAATCATGAAAAATTTCTACTCCTTAGCCTCGAGTTTCTAGGGGTAGTTTGGAATCTGAGTATTTTTTTCTATTATTTAATTGATTTGGATAGGGAATGATAGTGGAAGTGATAAAATTATTTTTGGTGGACATAGATCGAGTTAGTGACCCATTAGGATCTAGAGTACAAGGTCTAAGTTATTTCTTTTCATTGGTTTCTTTCCTGGGGCATGGTATTCTATAATATGTGGCTAGGTTATGTATGACCACTAATTCCCTATTTTGTTGTCTTTGGTGTGTGTTTTTCATGGAATATATTTGGTTATCCTAAGTGGATTTTGAATATTGAAAATAATTTTTTTAGAAAAAAAGGATTTGGAAAATGAAATTTATTTTTAGGAACTCTTGAATCTATAAGTGTGCGTGTTGTTTTGAGTTTATTTGAGGGTTTGGTTTTGGATATGTGGATGGTGATAGAATCATCGTCATTGCAAGTTGGAATGTCTTAAAAATTGTTCAAGACCACTTTTTTACAATGGTTCATACATGGGGATGTGAAGTTGATGAAAGTTGAAAATATCATTAGAGTTTAGCAACATCAGTTCAATGTAAAGGCCCATGTTGATCACATTGAAGAGGTGGTTCCTTTATCTATAGAGATAGAGTCAATAAATCAGTTGAAAGAAAATATATTAGTATGGTGTATTCAAACAGAGATCAAGGATTGAGTTTTTTATTCTAGGGAACTTATAATCCTAAATATGGTGCATGATGAATTTCTAGTGGAGTTGATTTATAGGGTGAAGTCTATGGTAGTTGGATCATCCAGGGAATCACCATCTTCTTGATAGGTGGATTCCAGAGGATTCTATTCTTGAGGAGCCTCATCCACCAGTTTTAACTAGTCATTCACATGGACAATATTTTGTTTACTTGCTATGTGGTCAGTTTTGATATTCAAAGTTGTCTTATCATAACCCACTAAAGGATTTGCATTGATGTGGCTTTCTAGGTCATCTAGAGAATTTATGTATGTGGAACTATAAGAAATGTAAGTCTTAGGTGGACGTTATCAGCTCCTGAATGTGGGGAAGAATACTTTTCTAGATATCATGGCTTTATCTATATTTCTTGTTTTGAATCTATTCATATAGTTGTGATTTTTGTGGTATGGGAGAGTTCATAGAATAGTTTTCCCCCAATTTTGATGTTTTGATGGTTGATGCTTTCCATTATTTTTTTTCTAGGTTTTTCATTGTTATAAAATTTATTGTTATATTTTTCTCCTATAATTTTAGTGGTTTTACATTTTTGTGGATTTATGTATTTGAATTTTTGTTCTTTATAGTGCGTGCATTACTTTTTAGTTATTTATTTTCTTCCCTATTTTTCTTTATTTTGAGATGCTCATAATGTTTAGAATTGATGAACAATGATTGGGTTCATTGTTTATATTGAACTCCTTCTCTATATTTTCCCTTGATTTAGGGTTTTTTTATTCCAATAGAGAGTTATCATTCATGGTGTTAGACAATGCTTAAAATTTTTTAGGATGGGAGACCCACAATATATATCACTGTTGATTTATCTAGAGCTTGTTGGGTGTCAATTGTGAGATGAAGGATCAAAAAAAGATGTGTGTTTTCATTTATTTACTTTTCATTATGAGTTAGCTGTTTGTTACTCATTCGGCTGGATGAAATTATGGGGGAAGATAGTGTTTTGTGGGAGGAATTGTCACATAAGAAAATTGTTTTTTAGGGTTTTGGATCTTTTAGATGAGTTTTGGGTTTAGTTTCCAGTGATAATTGTTATATTTTTTCAGTTTTGGGTGGTTTTTAGCCTTGTTCATTGTTTGAGTTCATAGTTTCAAGAGAAACGATGCAGTTTCCTAAGGATGATGGATTTTTAGTTATTTTTTTCTATATTTATTTACCTTGAATGGCTTGAGAATGGTTTGGCTAAAACAATGTGATGTAAAGGTGATACTTCATGACCATATTCTGGAGTCAAGAATATGTTTTATGTCTTGCATACTATTAGAGGGAACATTGCCTCAAACGTGCCTGGAGGATCTATAATTTGATAGATCCAAGTTGCTCAGTTGGAAGAATATTTTGAAATATGTATGGCCAGACCATATTGGTGTCCTCTTCTAGTATGGTGTGAGAATTTAGAACACTATTTTTAAAATAATCAATCAAAACCATGAAATTTTCCCAATTTCCTAAAAACATGAAGTTCCATATTATCCCACCCCTATTTAAAAACTAATCTAGGATTATCCACCAAATCATTTTTTGAGCATGAGAGGGCTCTCATGATTCTCTGCATAAGTTCCTCCTCCTTGAGTTCTTCCTCATAGTTCAATGGTGAGTTTTCTTTGGAGTTTTAGTCGATCATCTCTTCTGCATTTCTAAAAATATTTCATTTTTTTAGTTTCTATTATCTTTTATATCCCACGGATGAAACCTAGAGTAGTTGTACTATGTGTTATTTATGGTTATTTGATGTTAAGGTGTGTAGAATATTTCTTTAGACATGTTATTCAATATACAATATTTTCATCACATCCTCATGTCATTGGGGTTGTAGTTTCATTCCATTTTCTTTTTGGAACATTCTATTTGATACTTCATATTTCATAAATTGTTTTTAATGTGATACCAAAATTTTTTATATGTTAGTATAAATTATGTTCCACTTATATGTGGTATTTTTATTGAATTTTTAAAGTGTTTCCTTAATTACACCAATATTTATATGTACGATTTTTTTGATAAAATTATACATGGAATTTAATGATGAAATTTGTTTTTATGGATTAAGTTTTTTCCTCGGAAGGATTTTTGTTGTTTGGATTTATTTTGGAATTGTTTTTTTTCTTTGTGGTTGTGATGCCTTGTTATGTTTTATTTCTTATAAATGTGAGCTGTTTTGTTCGGTGGTAATTCTAGTGGCGTATCATGAATAATTTTTTATATTATGGTGTTAAACAAAAGTTACTTTGGATGTGGATATATTCCTATGAGCATAAGGGTAACATAGTGATTTGAAAAAAATGATAACAGATCTCCCTTATGATTTTCACCTTAAGACCATGATTTCAAAACACCCATCCTTCTTCTTTCTTCACTTCCTTAAAAATCCCCTTTCCATATGTTTATTTAAAAAACCCAATGTTTTATAACTAGATGTGTTGTTTCAAAATAGCTCAAATTTGGTTGGGAGTGTGTAATCTAAAGAAGGTTCTATTTGGAATATTGATGCTTGGTTTGGTTTCTATGTAAAATAATGACCCATATAGCATCATCAAATGTTAAATGGTGTTTTCCCATTTGTTATGGAAATGGATCAGAAATTGGACTATATTTTTAAAGGTCTGGTTGGTAATTGTTTGGTGATTTGGCATGTTTTTTGAAACTTGTGTCAATTTTTGGATAGGATGGAACTTATATATGGATAGATATGTGATTTTCACCTCTATGGTAGTACATTTATGAAGAGTGCCTCACCATATTTGGTGTTGGGGTTGGAGAAATGAATTCATTGTAGAATCTATGGAATATTAGTTTATTCCATGTGTTTCATGACCTAATAATTATCTAGTATACTATTCTCTTACAATTCGTGGACGCCATATTTCGGGTCATGACATAGTTTCTTATTAGTATCTATTGAACATACAAGTACCCCAAAACTTTTTGTGAGGATAGATGGTATTTTTTCACTTGTGACAGTATTTTCATGTTTCTAGTTTTGTTATAGACTCTAGATATTCACCATATGAAGGATGGTGAGTCTGAACTGAGTATATCTAGTGATCCCTTCTATATATGTTTATGAAATACCCATGATTGTTATTTTTATGTTCTATTCTATTTTACTGTACTTTATTATCTATGTTTCTAGTGATCTCCTCCGTATACCAAGTTTTCTATTTTTTTTTTGACATAGCTAGGATCACCTGGTCTTGGAATAAAATTTTAGATTGGTTCTCAAAATGGTTTCTAAAAAGGAAAAATTTCAAAAACAAATATGTTGAGTGTTTTTTTTGTTTTTAGAATGTGTTTTCTTAGAAGCTATGTTTTGTTATTTAAAATTGTAAAACCCTAGTATTATAAATATATTTAAACCCATTGTTTATATAATATTTTTAGAAAATCATTCTACCTACTCTATTATTCTTACCTACTAATCTATTTATTCTCACACCCTACTTGTGCCCCTTGGAGTTGGTAGACCTGAGATATTTTGAATGCATAGGATTAATGTTAAGTATTTCTTTTGGAGTAGGATGGTTCTAATGGATGATAGTGACAAAGAGGTCAAGCATAAATCATTTCATTTCCGGTTTGTTATTAGTTTTTTTCATAGTTAATTTTTATTCAGATGATGTTGTAGTTGGATCTATTTATGAATTTTTTATCATTGGATGATGTTTTCAATATGTGTGATATGTTTTTTTATTAGTTTATCATAGGCTAAATTTCTCACACATTGATATAGTTGATTCTTAGTGCTAGTTTCCTACTTAGGAGGATTGGGTACACCTCTTAAGACTTATAGTCAGATGGGCTGTGTGGTTGGGAGTCGAGTTAGCTAGAAACTCATCTCGGTTTGTGACAAATCAGAAGTAAATATATCATTTTAGAAGATTATTCATTATTGAACAAGTAGGGTTCATTCCACTTAGCTTAGCTATAATTTCACATATCATTATTTTCTATGATTCAGAAAATCAGACATAGAAATTAGACTGTATTTTTAAGGAGTGGTTTTATATCAATTTCTATACCATATTTATATGATTTCTAGTTAATAATTTGAATACATACTTTATATAGTACAAGTATGTATGAGTAATCCTTGGTTTAGGAAGTGTATCCCCCTCTTGTTATGTAGCTATGTTGGAGACATTTTTTTGGTTGAAGATGGTTTGGTTAATTCGAATCACAGACACAATTATTCATGGGATTACAACAGAATCAGTGGTGTGACATACTACTAAATTCCACATTTAAGGGAAATCTAGGTTATAATGATCATGATCTAGTGGTTCTACTGTTCATTTATTCTATTCATTTATTTCTTATTGTGTCTCTATAGGCTGAGAAAATTCCATAAGAATTCTTTCATGACACCAGAACTTGGAGACTTTAGTAATTTAGTTATTCTCATATTATTATAATTATTAATTTTAATTTTATGTGTAGAAAAAAAATATATAAACCACATTTATTAGATAGAGGATACTTAATTGTTTTTCCTTACTATGTTATGTACATACCCCCTACATAAGATCCCATTGGACATGGGTACCGATGGAAATAGTCAATTTATTATTGGGGAAGGTAGGTCTGATTCCCAAGAATGATTGAGTGGGATGGATTGGATATGTATTTGGAGATCATGAATGTTGTATAGATTATTGTGTGTAGCAGATACTTTTATTTTTCTTTATGATTCTATTATTACTGTATATGTTATCATAACGACATGTAATTAGTGATGCAGGTATGACATGGTTTTTTTGACCTTTACTGGATTTCCCTCTTCATTAATGATTTTTTATTTTTTTATCCATTATATGATAATTCAATATTATGTATGATATTTTCTTTAACATTTTTCTTACTCTGATATGAGGGAATAGTCTCCCCACAGTCACATCTTAGACCTTCAGTGATTTTTGGTAGCCTCTATCTTATAAAGAGGTATGCATGAGGCCATTTAGGCACTCATTTTATCTACCATTCAATGAGTGAGATGGGATGAGATCTGTCAAGGTTATATTTAATAACTCCTTTAATTTTGTTTTACTATTTTGGATATGGTAGACATGATTATTAGGAATGCATTGGGACCTATAATTTATATTAGATTGGTGCATCATGAAAACCTGATTCAGTTAGAAGGCATATTTTTTGAGGATATGGGATTGTTTCATATATTTGTGATGATATTGTTATAGTTGATTTATTGTTTCACTGATGTACATGTGGTATTGATTTTATTTCAATTTTGAATCCATGTATCTCATCCCATTGTTCACAGTTATGTGATTCATTTCGACTATAGGTCTGAAAATCCAAGAGGTGTCTCATACATTATATTTGGAACATATAATCCACATGTTCAATTCTTTATACTGTGAGATTTTTTTATGACATAAAAAAATTGTTTAATGTGTCAAAAATAATCTAAATAGTCATTTTCTTTATATTTTCATGGTGAAATTATGCTCAATTCGACTAACATATTTATTTTTTTAATAGAATGTCAACTAGATCATCAATGAGATTTTTTATTGTGAGGATAACGAAATCCCAGTCATGCATAGTGGGTGAAGTGTCCCTACTGGTTAGATAGTGAATATTATGTGAGATTTTTGAACCCTTCATGGGGCATTGGATATTATCATTGGTTATTTAATGTTCCAGTAAAATCCTACCCAGTTTTGTCCCACATTTCATGGAATGAAATTATACATAACAAAACTGTGTGAGTGTGGTATAACATGGATCATTGATATTTTTTTAATACAAAGTGTTTTACTTTATTTTTCCAACATCAATAGTTAATTTAATATATTTTACCCCTGTCGGTGTATCCTTTTGGGGTGTATTTTAATATTTTATTTAATAGTATACATGGAATTTTACAACATAAAATACTATGATATTTTAGTTACCTAAATTGAATTTATCATTATCATGATATATCATGTACTACAATGAATACATGCACCAAAAAATTTATAGAAAACTTGATCATTAAGGTAGAATTATAGAATATGGATTATATGTGAGGATTAGTAAATCATCTTCTAATTTTCATTTTTAAACACCATATGTAGTAGTTCATTATGACGATTCTTGGAGGGGATCAGGACCTGTTAGGAAATGCATGGTATGAGATAACTTTTGAGACTTTTCCTTAAGGTTAATAATTAAATTTTTTTTATAATTAATTATGTTTCTAATTAAAATATATATATATTTATTTCTTTTATGACATGGGATTGAAGACCTGTAAAATTAAAACCGTGTTTCCATGTTCTAGCCCGAGTATATTGATGTGAACTTTACCTCACAAATAACAACTTGAAATTTTGGATTAGGTGGTAAAAAATATTCACCATAATATAAGACTTTATTGGTAGGGATAGGTGGGTGACTTGGATGCATTATGTTTTAAATCAGACCCTACTTAGTCTACAATTAGTTTTATCATGTGAAACCTATAATAGTATTAGGGAGGAGTTCATACATATGCCTATTTTGGTAGTGATTTTGGTTGTATACTCATGATGATAATGATGGATTGGACTTTCTTGAGTACTTTATTATCATTATGATGGTTCATTTTCATTATGAGGAAGAATAAAGGGTGGTTGGTTATAAAGACTAGATTCTATGGGAATGAATCATCTGGTGCAAGTGACCCTTAGCTAGTTGTTATATGTTTCACATCTTAATTTTAGAATGTGATGTTGTTTGATAGGTGATCATTGAAAAAATTTCAGAACATCCGAGTTAACCAATTTTGAATAATATTTCCATGGGAAATCTTAGTGTGTCAAGATAGATATAGAATGATGCATGATCCAATTTTCCATGTTGAAATAAATCTCAAGAATGATTTAGTAGACTAGTTGAATAATGTTTATTAGCCAGGTACCAGATGAGGAACGATGTTTTTGAATATCATTATTATGGGTGTAGTGAAATATATTTTTGGTTAAAATAATGTATGTTTGTAGTAATGAGGGATGCCTTGGAAAAGAATCAGGTTCTATGAGATGGTAAACAATAGGGTAGACCTTGACACACACTATCTGAAGCATGGTTTTAGGGGTTAGCTAAATGAATTTGAATCTTATTTTGATGTTAACATATGTCATGAGAGAAATGCACTCCTATTGGGGGATACATAATGTACTCTCATCCTAAATATGACCATACTGAATATCTTAAAATAACTCTATGTATGATGAGAGAGAATTGTCTATGTGTTGATCTATATGGATATCATTTATGATTTTATTAATAGAAACAATGGAATTCATGCTTTTGGAGTGGTAAAATATAATAAATATGATATGGAGTTTACCCTTTTCCATTATTTGCATGCGTCCATTTTGTAAGTTGAATTTCAGTGATTCAATAGAGACTATTCTCAGGAAACTAGAATGGATGATGTTGTTAGTGGGTTCATAAGAGTTAGTGAGTTTATTTTCTGGACAATTTTTGTGTCTTTAAATAGATTTAGAATTCATAATAGTGATTACAAAATAATTTTTTTTTGATTTCAATTATGAACCTAAATTGGGGAGAAGGGAGTTAGTTTCCATATTTTGAAACTCACGTGATAGGGTTCATGTAAGGATGAGACTAGACATTTTATGGTCATCTTGACATTCAGATTCCATTTTATAAATGGAATTGGGTAGTAATTGATTATCAAAATCATCTAAGAGCATATTTAGATACATACATTTATGAAGTCTGGGTATGAGTGTTGGTAATAGGATATCTAGTGATAATCAATGATTATTATAGAATTAATATGCTAGTGTTAATGTAATGGAATGATACCATTTTTTGACAATGAATGTTTTTTCATGGAAATGGCACCGAAATTTAGTTATGCGATTCAGTGATCATCATAGAAATGATATTGGTGTTTCATAGAGTAAATAAATTAATATCAGGTTTTGGAGAAGTATTGGGAACAAATGATGAGCCTTTTTGAGAATTGTTATATAGATGAGGTTGATATTGTGTTCTCTTTAATATTCATACATGGTTAGTGGGGATCTACATTGGTCACATAGTTTGAGAAAGATGGGTTCATTCTACAGGTCAGTTTGATATTTTCAAGGAATAATCCTATGGAAATAGGTTGAGACTCATAAATTAAAAGCTATTATATATCAATAAAATGACAATGAGTAGTTTCCTCATCAAAAATTATGTCTGGTGAGAGAGAATCATGTTGTAAGAATCATTAGTATTTTAGGGGTGTGTCAATTTTTGAAAATATGATGGTGGGAGTAACATGACATAGAATTTGACTTTGAGAGAAAGATACTATGTCAGTGATCACCACATGTCTATTAATGAATGAGGTGATGAAATTATTGTGTCTCAGATGATAAAATTTTCAGTAAATTTCATATTGATTATTTGATAATGGTTATGTGAAATAGCTCAAATTTTGGTAGGATAGGAAAGTATTTTTGAAATATTTCTTGAATTCTCATTGCGTATTCAAAAATAAAATGTCTATTTGATAAGGAATTCATGATCCTAGTTGGTGATGTTGGTTTTTTAATTAAATGATTAATTATAAAGGATTATAAGTATTATAGTGTGGAGGTTATAAGTTTCCATGTTTTTATAGCTAGGAAAATAATCAAAATGAAATTGAATTTTCAACTGTTGGATGGGTCAGATCATTATCCAAGATTCATATCAGATTTATAAATGTATTAATTATACAATTTTATGTTTATAGAATTTAAATGAGGCATGAAAGGAAACACTGAGTTTCTATAAGTATTGTTGGGGTTAGGACACAAGATTAATGTTTTTATAAATCACAGTTTATGGAGCATGGTCAGAGGTAACTATCCACATTAACCGTGAAATCCATTTTGTAAAAGTACACATATTTAAACTCATTTAGAGTCCCAAGAATGATATCTGATTTAGTGAAGTGGTTTAAAAAGAGAAAAATGGTTACTGCACAATTTTACTAACCAAGTGAAATAATTTTTTGATGTGAATGTGTGTGGATGGTGAAGCATCCATGGTTGGGACATGGTTTTCCAAATGGTGTGTCATAACTTGAAAATCCTAATCAAGGATTCACATGTATTTTCCCCAATGTACTTTTTAACATTACCTATAGCATGCCTCCATATATTATAGAGGTTTTAGACTAGTAAGAAGGTTCTAAAATGTAATGTGGAGAGGCTATATCATATTTATCAAAGAATCACAATAGTGTAAATAAATACATAAAATCCCAATGATAATGTAAAACAACCATGATAATTACATAATCAATAAAGAACAATATCACAGGTTACTCCCAAATCATGGAAAATGACTATAATCAAATGTATTAGATATGTAATCATATACAAGATGCATGTTTTTTGTGAATTACCAAAATAATGGCAACTAAAAATACCCATGTGGGTCCTAAAATCATGTTCGGTTCTCTTATCCAAGATCCATTATTAATATTAACATATCTATCTAACACAATTCTCTTTCCCTTATAATATCATACAAACATGAAGTCTATTTAGAAACTGATAAGGTATCACATGTTGGGTGTGAGTAAAACTCAGTATGACACCAATAATGGAATTGAAATAAATAACCTGCCTATAATTATTTATATTGTTTTATAAATAAAACATATCAAATTAAGAAATTAAATATGTTTCAAATTCTATATTCTTTAATCACTCACATACTCCATCCATTTTAATGATGACACCTAAATCAATAATATCTGATTCAGTCCATTCTAGATTCTAAAAGATACACCATATGAATATCAAAATGAACTTATTCATGGGATTTAATTATTCATTTTATTCCCATTTAATATTTGATCTTTGGGGGGGGTTGTGTAGTATTATGTGAGTCCATGTTTATTTAGAGAAAAAATCTATGACCCATAGCTCATGGGAATTTGGAGCATCAACACATGAACCAAACATAATTGTTCATATATATGCATCAAGGTCATGGAGATTCATTGCACCAACCCATGGCTATTTGGTGTATCAATAGGTGACCCAACCATCATTGTTCATTCATTCAGAGTTATAAAATATATCACAATATATCAATGTTCAAAATAATTAACCCTATTATAAATCATTCACATAATAATTATTAATTTTATTTATCAATAATTATCATGGTTTTTTACTTTATGCACAAGGAATAATATGAAAAAGTCACCATTAATCAATTTATCTTTAATTAATCAATTTTCATTACCACTTTACAGTTAATCAAAAAAAACCCTTTAAGGTTAATCAATGTAAGTATTTAAATACCATTATAAAATATAAAATAAGGATTTAGTTCAATTACATTAACTGATTTCTTCCTTTTTTTATAATTAATAAATTATTATTTAAAAATTATTGTAACACCCTTGTTATTTATGTCTTGTTTGTATTTGTAATCTCAAACAGGTTTATAGGGATACTTAAATGGTATTTGAATTCCATGGGAGTGAATTCAGTATTTCAATTTAAATGGAAATTTCCCAATGTGGAAATGCTGTGAAACAACAACAATATAATATAATATCAATATTATGTAAATTAGAAATTAAAACACCAACATCATGGTCGTTGATGAAAAATATCTAAACCGTAATCCTCAATTAGATGTATAATGGCCGGATTCACAATAGTGATTTGGATCCGGATCAAATCCTAGGATAAATATCCAACAAACCAAGATCTAATAAAACCTAGATCAAAAATATCATAATGAAGGAAATAATCTATCTCCAAAGTTAGATAATGATGTTATATAAGTTAACCTTAATAAAATATTTCATATATAAAGGGAGGTCAATTCCTTCCCCCAAACCTTATATTTTCACTAGAATAGGTCAGATGTTACCTTGAATCATCTAGGGAGGCTCAAAATAAATGGAATTCATTTTAGGTCAAGAAAAGGCGATTGTAGATAAAACCATGGGGTTCAAGAATTTTTAATATAATTTTTTTGGATTGAAATCCTACACACACATTCATAGGAGGGGCTTCATGGTTTTCCAAAATGCGAACCCATACCATATTCCCATACTATTTGGGGTGTATACATTCTCTAAGGTAGGAACATAGTTTGTTTAATACATGTGGAAACTATAAAAAAACATTTTTTCAATAGTTCAGGGTTTGGGGAGGGAGGTCTCACAATTTTCTCATACCAAAAATTTATTATTATTGATAAAATCGGGGAACATGATATTTTGTGGAAAACAACAACATTTTACCCAACCATGAACTAATTGTTCATAACCACATGGTATTAAAAGATTCAACATATTTAATATAAATATTATAAAGGAAAAATAAATCCATGGAAGAATAATAAAACAATAAATAGAATACCTGAAATTATTACAGGACATCTGCACGATGGTTTGTATCTTACAATCTCTCTACCTTATAATAGATCTTCCTCAAGATGTACTCCCAACAATCACTAAAACTATGAGGTGACAAGGTTGGTACCCAAGTCCTGTATATCTACTTACATGTCATATGTTTCCTTTTGAACATGTCCATTATAACTCAATATATAGACTATCATTATAGTCTTTCACCGAAATACTTTCTCACTATGATCCACAACATGAATCATATTCTCCCCAAAGGATGCTACATCCTCAAGATCAACATCATCATCTTCGATCACATTCAAATGGTTTCAGTGATACATTAGAATCTAATACACATGAAAAAATTAGTGAATAGAACTATTCCAATATACTAGGTCTATTCCAAACACAATGATATGATTATTTCCACAATCTCAAACAATCGATCAATCAAGGGAACCAACATTCCGTTCCTCTGAATCCTACGGTGACCCATTATCAATGATGAAAAAATAAATAAATTACCACTACGATAAACTCAATAGGATGATGATGTTGATTACAATAATAATTATATCTTCTTTGAGCTACATGAATATGTTTCTAAATCATATAAACCTATTCTGCTGTTACATTCATGAGACTCGGTCCCATCACCTCAGACTCACCTACCTCCAACCTATATATATGTTATCTGTATGGACTACAATAAGGTTATTGATATGGTGACATATGAATAGTCACCTAATAATAGATTCTATAGGTTATATAAATGATTGATAAGTGATTCTCCCAAGTAACCTCTATTTCTAGAATGAATCCTCACAACAAATCCTTTAGCAGTAAGATTGTAGGATCTAATTATTCATATGTGTGTGGGTAGATATACATAGTCAAAAACACTTGGGCACCCAATTCATTATACAATCATTTATAGAATCATGTATTAATTCCAGAATCACTTTCTAAAACTTTTATCCATGGAATCCTTTGAAAACATGCTACATCTCAAACATACATATCCCCGAATTGGGTAATTGTTAAAGTCTCTCAGATAGGTAAGAAATTGAATAATTTTATCAATCGGTCCACATTCAGCCATATATCATCATTCTTAAGAGGTATCCACAGATAAACCACCCCAAAGAACATGGTAAAATCACCTCACTTCCATTCCGTTTTTGGAGACATTTGTAGTAATCCACATTGTTGTTGATGTCTGGCCTACACCTACTGATAGGAGTATCATCATGCAATTAAACTTGAAATATCTCTTTTCATGCCCAACCACCAATACTATTGTCATATTTCACGGTACATTTAATTCAATCTAGGACACACCACCCACTTCTAGGGATGAAATTAGGAATTATCTCCTCACACATACACCTAGTAACAACAACATGGTTATTGATATAGATGATCACATCTTAATATATAGTGAAATCAAATGGTGACTCCCCACCTTCAAGTATTTCCCTAAAGGATAAACACTTTAGATACACATATTGCCTCCCAATGACCTGAATAAAATGTGGAGAAACAACTAATAAGTATATATGGTTCATTTACTCTTGGTCCTTCAAAAAATATATATGCATATATACCACCAAGGGCATAATCATCAACTCATAACTAGACTCATGTTCTTCATGAGTCTATATCATATTGATCAAAGTGTCAATATCACTATTTCCCTTTCCGATTAAATTATCTATCTCATATTCAAATTACTAAATATAATAAAACCATATACACTTCTAGATATTCAAATATCATTGCAAAAATATGTATTTCAAATATCTATGATCTGTATATGTAGTAATACTTTCTATAAAAAAGTAACGTGGCTAACACTTTATGTCATAAGACACCACTGATAAATTAATATCATATGTAGGGAAATTATGTTCATGTGGTATAACTATAATAACCAGTACGATGCAACTTGATATCCATATATCAAAACTTCTTGTAGTATAATAATGAACACATAAAAAACCCAGTGTACTCCTCACCAAGCTCATGTAGGATCAAAATCAGTGCAGTGGTCAAATATTTCTTCATCGCCTGGATATCACTTTCACATTCCCCAAACCATTCAGACATGATCCCTTCCATGATCAAGACCAAATATGATTCTACCAAATTGTAATGCATCGACCCAAGAATCCTGAAGTTAGTGCATTATTTTAATTCATTGGCATGATTACAAGGAATCAAGTCCCAAAGGACTGGTCATTTTAGAAGTCTTGGAAAATAGATTACATACATGAAAATTACATTGCAATTATTAACACAAAACACAACATGAATAATCATTTTACAATTCCATTATTTACCTAGAATAACCATACATGTCAATAATAAAACACTTCTTAGAATCATCGGAAAATAAATCATAATAAAGGGGTGACTTTAGATTCTCAGTAAGGATAAAAAATATAGCGTAAGCTATCATAAATAAGCATATACTTTTAAGGAAAGGTATAAAATTGGAACACAATCCTTTAAAAAAAATATTCACCATAATATGGAAAGAAGAAATCAAATAATTTCATTTAAAGATTCACATGTATGTTCTAATAGTCGAATAATAACATGATAAATTAATAACTAATCTCATAAAGAGGGAATGCATAATGTCAAACATCATAACCACTATGTCAAGGCCTTGGCCAAGACCATACAGAAATATTCTATCATGGAATTGTTACATGATAGAAGTTTGTCTAATGAGACCTATTGATGCACTAAGGGGATATAATAGGCCCCACCAGTCTAATTCATTTCTCATATGAAAAGTTTGATACATAACATAAACATTCGTATTAAATCTAGGATATGAAATGTTAATACTTTAATCATAAACATTGAATTGTATAAAAATAGTACATCCATGGTCAAACATATAACAAACCCTTCAATACAATATGAATTATTTTTTTATAATAAATAAACTTCAAACAGGAATTAAATCCAATAATGAATTTCATCCTAGATGAAAATAATTTAATAAATTCATTAATACTCTTTGAGGGAAATATCTCTTTTTAATTTTAAAACATTTAAAAGCCATTCAATTTTAAAAAAATCATTTATTTTTAAAATAAAATTGTAATATTTTAAAGGATTATTAAAAATGGTAAGGCGAAATAAAGACAAAAAATAGGCACTCAAGCACTATAAGATAAAAAAAATTCTTTCCACAATGTTTTTGAAAAGGTCATAAGGTACCTCATTTAGAAAATGCATGAACGATTAATTTCAAAACCTTTTATAAAAAGTAAAAAATAGGTAAAATTGGACATTAAAAATCCATAGGATTATAGTAAAACTTTTTATGAAAACTTTTTTTTGAAACAAGGACATGGATGATAAATATTTCCCCACAGATACTTAGCATAAACAACCTCTAATACTAATTAGATTATGAAATTAACCCTTACCTTATAATTTACTTTAGTTGAGTGTAAGTTATCCTCCTATAAAATGGTTAAAAATATTATTAAATAATACCAGGTCTATATCCATATTTATAATATCATATATTATTCATTAATTACTTTATATTACATGTTTATTAATAATTTCCAAGTTAAAGAAAAGTTTTGGGTAATAATCTCTTTCTTTATCATATGTGTTTTGACTTGTAATTTTTTATCGTATTACATAGATCATAATTGAAATACTTCCAGAGTGTAAAATATGATTTATATATCATATATATTATTTATATAACTACATATAATACATAGATAAATAAAATGGAACACACTGTTCATGGAGATGGTAGGTCGTACATACGAATGAACACGGTTTGCATTTTCTTATCGTACTAAATGGAATTACGTGAATGAAATATATGTGTGTGTCTATATATAGCGTACTAGTATAATTATTGTGTAATATATTTCATACTTATTAATAATATTTATTGTTATTATCAATCTTGGAAAATGAACATGGAAGATGAGTCTCATAGCGTCGTGGAGACGGTAAGTCGTACGTACGCACGAGCGGCGATATTATTTCCTTAATGGTTAAATGGTATGAAATTGAATGGAATATGAATTTTATAGATACAATATAATTTAATATTTATTATTTACATTGATTATATTAATCATCAAATCCATAGAAATAAAATTTATAGGAAAAACAATTTACACCACATCATGGGGACGGTAAAAAGAACGTACACACACATGGTTATATTGTTTTTCATATGATGGATAAAAGGTTGAATGTGGTTTCCCCATAATTATAATAACATCACATAATGTGTAAGTTACTAGTGTTTTTATTTTAGCATGGAAATAATAGATAAAGAGGATGTAGAATAAGAAAAGATCATTGAAATTGGTGATAAAAAATTACCTCTTTTTGGGTGTCTTATTTTTATTTGAACAAAATGTCTCTTTAGGATGGATTTATGACAAATGTGTAGCCTATAGAATTATATGATGGAGTTTGTGAGATGAAATGGAATGGTTTTGGCCCAGCCAAAGGTATTTGGTGATGTGAATTAAAGAAATGAGAAGTTCCCTTTTATAAGAGAGCTTAGGGTCACTTTAGGAAAAGCATGAAATATTAATTTATTATAAATTTAATTTTGGTTTATAATAGCTCAAAAGTAATTTATTTTGAGTAAAATATAAGGATGTGTTGAAATAATATCATAAAATTACTTTTAAAAAAGATTAGTTAATGAAATAAAACTTATATTTTTGGGATTAACCATTAGTTAAACAGTTTAACTCTTACCATGTCTTGTATTTTTTAAAATATAGGGTTATTTTATTTATTATAAAATTCCAATAGAAACTCATGTATATCATTAAATACATTTTTAACATTATCTCATTAATTTGGACAAATACTAGATTTTTAGGATCATTTATATCATTTAATAAAATAGTATTCTTTTTATGAACTCATTTATGTCAATATTAACACTATTTAATAATTTATTTTTATTAAAGTAATTAATACTTGATTACTTAAAAAAAATACATTAAATAATAGATAATAGGTCAGTAGAATCCGAAAAATTCGTTTATGACATCAAAAAATTCAAATTACATTTATTTTAATATTTATAAATTCATTTATTTGAATAAGTAATTAATAAGGTAATCACTACATTATCATTGTGTCATAAATAAATATATTAATCTAATGTATTAAAATAATAAATAAAACACAATGATGTATTAAATATTTTCATCTTTTAAATGAATAGTTATAGTCATATATACTAGTTATATAACCCTATATTAAAATTGATATAGTAAAATATATATGTTTATGTTATATTTCTCTTTTTATTAAATTAAATATTCTAAAATTCCATTTTCACGCCCAAGTGGCCCCCAAATACCATAATTTAGGAATAAGGATTATCAGGGTTGAACATATATACTCCAATAAGATTATAATATGTATTAGGGTAGTATTATTTTATTATAATATTATTTTTTACCCTTATTTACCTGATTTACCTTTTATCCATGGTAAATAAAAATAATTACTAAAGTTACTATCCATAATGTCCAAAAATAAAAGGTACCTATTTCCACAATTTGGACCTTATAGTTACAAATATGGATTCCATTTTTCCAAATTCAAATCATAGAACATGTAGAAATTAATTTAAAATTAATTCCTTTTGTCAAAACCAGAAAAAAGGTTTTTAAGAAGTAAAAACTATCAAAAGATTGACATGTGTTTATTAATAATTTAAATGTGAAATTACTTAAAATGACCTAAAATATATTAAATCATAAAAATATAATCTAATTATACTTTAAAACCACTTAAATTTATAATTTAACACTATAAATAATTTTGATTAATGAAGTTGTTTTCAATTAAAATTTAGTATTTTTAACTATTCATCAAAATATTAAAGTTATCCAAAAATTGCCAAAAATTAATCCAAACTAAATTTTTATGTCCCTATAATAAATAATAATTTCATTAAATAAAATTTAATATATAAAATATTCCAATATTGCGTTTAAAAAGGCATCTCCCTTAATAGGTGAAAAAGATGCATTTTTTAAAAAATACTTCTTTTATCTGAAAAATTGAATTTATAATTATATTATGTATAATAATAACAAAAGATGAATTTTAAAATTATATTGGATTATAAATTTATAATTTAAAATGTGGTAAATAATATTCATAACTACTTTTTAAATGGCTAGTTGATAGGTTGTGGTGTGCTCAAACTTGGTGTAGCGTATAGCACAAGCTATTGAATTATCAAGAAAAGAATAACGTGGAAGCTTGGGGTGTTAAAATATCCCCTAATTCAATAAATTACATCATAAAAATTTAAACTCATGATTGAAAACTTTTATTTGACATATCAAAAAATCATAGTTAAAATCTCACATCGAAAAATGGATTAATGAGATATCTATTTTAAAATAATGAAAGGTATGTATGAAGAATGATAGAAATAACACATACAAGGGTTATATGTAGGAAAACATGGGAATTAATGAAAAATATAACCATAATGTTCTAAGGGAGAGTGAGAGAGAATATTATTATGAGAATTTTATCAATCTAAAAGATATAAATCTATGATGGTCCAAGGGACCATTTGAATCATCGCAAAAGAAAGTATTAGGAAAATCATTTTCGGTTTTCAAGAAAATTTCCATAATTTTGAATAATACGAGAAGAAATACTTATTTGATTTAAGTATAATATCACCATTGGTCAAGCCTTGAAAAATTTCCACTTCATCTCTTATTCTGGAAAATGAAGTTTATTTTTTCATTTCTGAAGTGTTGGAGGATCATTCATTCCATTAAAACTGGTTGAGGGAAATATCCCTTTTTTACTTTAAAACATATAACATCCATGAAATTTTAAAATAAAATATTTCATCTATAAATAATTGTGTACGATTTTAAGGGATTCTTAAAAAGGGTAAGGTGACATAACTACATAAAATAGCTTCTCACACCGTATAAGTTAAAAAAAATCCAGACCTTAATTTCTCAAAAAGTTTATAAAGTACCTCATTTGGAAAATGGCTGAAAGATTCCTTTCAAACAAATTTAGAAAAAATAAAACATGAGTAAAAAATGACTTTAATAATCCATATTATTATTGTAAAACATTTTCCGAAAACAGTTTTAGAAACATGTACTGGGATGATAAATATTTCTTAGTAGATACTTATGCCCAAACATCCTCGAATAATAATGAGATTGAGTAATTTACACTTACCTTATAATTTCCATTATTAGAGGGTGAGTTATCCTCCAGTATTATGGTTAAAAAATATTATTAAATTAAAACAGGTCCGTATTCATATTTATGATATCTTATATGTTTCATTTTTGACTTTATATTACATGTTTACTAGTAATTTATAAGTTTTAATCAACGTTTTGGGTAATAATCGCTCTTTTTATCATACATGTGTTGACTTGTTATTTTTGATCATATTACATATGTAATTATTTAATTATTTATAGAATGTAAAAAATTATTTATTTATCACATATATATATATATATATATATATATTTGACAGGTCGAAATATAAAATGGAACACATAGTTCATGGGGATGGTATGCCATTTGTATGCATGAATGATGTCTCTATTTTCCTATCGTATTGAATGGAAGTAAGTGAATGAAATATATGTATATATAAATATATATCTATAATACCAATAGAATTATTATTTCATATATTTCATACTTATTTATAATATTTATTCTTATAATCATTCTTGGATGTTGAACATGGAAGATAAGTCTCGTCACATCATGGAGATGGTAAGCTGTATGTACGCACGAGCAATAATATCATTTACTAAATGGTTAAATGGTATGAAATTGGATGAAATATGAATTTTACAAAAACATTGTCATGTTATATTTATTATTTACATCCATTTTATTTATCTTTATACCCATAGAAATAAAGTTTTCATGAAAAATAATTTACACCACAGTGTGGATATGGTAAGTCATATGTTCGCACACATGGTGATATTTATTTCCATAATATGGGTAAAAGGTGGAATATGGTTGTCCCATAATTATCAAAAAATCTCAACATGTTTATGGCACTGTATTTATTATTTTAGTATGGACACAATAGAGAAACATGAAGTAGTAGAAGAAAAAAACTTTGAAAGAGGTGATAATCCCATTATCACTTTTTGGGTGTCTCCTTTCTATCTGCGCAAAAAGAATCCTTAGGATGACTATATGACCAAAATTTATCCACTATAATTATATTAGTAATTTTGGTAGAGTACATGGTAAGGTTTTGGCCAAGCTAATGGGGTATGGATATGTGAATTAAAGAGAAGGAGAAAATCCCATTTATAAGATACGTGATAGGAAATTTAGGAATTGATTGAAATATTAATTTATTTTCTATTTCTAATAGTTCAAATGTAATTTAGATTGAGTATAAAATGAGTTTGTGTCGAAATAATCTTAAACAATGATTTTTATACATGTTTATTTCATGTAATTAACCTTGTATTTTGGAATTAACCCTTAGTTAAACAGTTTAACTCTTACCATGTCTCCTTGTATTTTTATGCTATAGGGTTAATTTAGTTACTATAAGATTTCAAGAGAACCTCAAGTGGATAATTAATGGCATTATTAAAATTATCAAAGAAATTTTTCCAAATCATATTTTTTAGGATTTTTCTATCATTTAATAAAATAAAATTTGTTTTAAGAACTCATTTATGTCAATTTTGAAATAATTTAGTAATTTATTTTTGTTAAAGTAATAACTACTATATTACTCTGAACAAAAGGCATTAAATCTTCCCTAATATCTCAATAGAATTCATAAAATTCACGGATGGAAGCAAAATACTAAAATTAAATTTATTTTAATATTTATAAATTCATTTATTTGAATCATTCAGTAATAACGTAATCACTACATCATCAATTTGTCAAAAATAAATTAATAAATAAATATATATAATCTATAAAAATTATAAAGAAAATACAACGATGTAATAAATATTTTCATATTTTAAATGACTATTTATATTCATAAAGTCCATTTTCATAACCCTATATTAAAATTAATTTAGTAATATATACATGTTTATGTTATATTTACCTTTTATTTAAATAAAATTTTCTAAAAATAAATTTTTATACCCAAGTGGATCATAAATACCAAAATTTTGGAGTATGGACACTAAAGGAAGAATATATCTCATAAAATACGATTAGAACTCATGTGAAGGAAGTTTTATATTGTTATAATATTTTTTTACCCTTATTTTCCGGATTTACCCTTTAACCATGATAATTAAAAATAATTACTGAAGTTACTATTGATAATATCAACCAATAAAAGGTATCAATTTTCACAATTTGAAAATTGTTATTAAAAATATGGAATACATTAATCCAAATTCAAAACAAATAATATGATGAAATTAATTTAAAATTTATTCACATTTCCAAAACAAGAAAGTTGGTTTTTAGAAAGTAAAAACAATAAAAAGATTTACATGTGTTTATATATAATTTAAATGTTAAATTACTTCCAATGACCTAAATTGTATTAAATTATATAAATAAAATTTATTAATACTTTAAAACCACTTAAATATATAAGTTAACACTATAAATTATTTCAATTAAAAAAGTTTTTTTCAACTAAAATTTTGTATTTTTCTCTATTCATCAAAATATGAAAGTTACTAGAAAAGTCCCAAAACCCCTTCAAAACCTTTTTTTATGTCCCAATTTCAATGAATAATTTTATATAACCAATTAAATATGTAAAAGTGAAAAATATTGGATTTAAAAAGGGATCTTAATTAAAAGGTGAAAAAGAACTATATTTTTTAGAAACATTTATTTTATCTAAAAACTTAAATTTCTCATTATATTATGTATAAGAAACACATGAGATGATTTTTAAAATTATATGGGATATATACATATAATTAAAAATGTGGTTAATACTATTAATAATCTCTTTTTAAATGGCTAGTTGGAATGGTTGTGGCATGCTCTAACTCAGTGTTGCATGTAGCGCAAGCTATTGAATTGTTAAGAAGAAGCATACCGTGGAAACTTGGGGTGTTACACAAATGGTGAAATTCCTGGGTGAATATTCAATAATTACACAGCATTCCATATTTTATTTATTTAACATGAAATTTTATTGGTTACACCAAATAAAATACTACCAGATCTTTCTCTATGTCTACTAAAACACATTCCTCAAAGATTATGTGGTCCATTAAGTGTGACCAATCAATCTAGAACTAAAAATTTTATGCTCTTGAGTATTGTTGATTTTTTATAGTGTACTATATGTGATTTCATGTTATTGGTAATGGTCATCATGAGTGTTGGATTACTCCAGGATTTCATCCAAAAAACCAAAAACTATGGTAGGTATAGGTGGTCATTTTTGATCACAAAGGATATAAACATTGCCATGGTGTTTTTTCAGCTAGAAAGGCATCATGAAAAAATCATATAGACCATATCAGCTTCGAAAATATGTATGTTGTATATCACAAGGTATAACTATTATGTTATGATACCCCAACCTTAATTCAGTATCAAGAAAAAACAAAATCTCCTATCATCTATTCAAATAGATCATTGATGTGAGGAAGTGTATATCAGTTCTTCACTATCATCCAATTCAAATTCTCAGAATTTTCAGATAAATATATTTCCCCATCAATATTCATGGAAAAAAATGGATAACCCCAAGGTACATATGTAAACAGAAAAATCTCATTCCCATAAATACTTATAACTAGGTATTATGTTCTAGATACACAATTGGCTATATTAATATTTTTTAATAGAAATTGTCCTAGGCCCATATATGAGATACAATTTATACTCTATATCTATCTTAGGATGAATCCCTAGGAAGTACTTAAGAAAAAATTCATGAAATCCTGACACAGCTAGTGGAAAGATATCATGATATACACCACATTCATCTATCCGAAGACTTTAATCATGGGTAGTTAGATCCCCCAGTTGCTGATAAACTAGCCATGCATGGATATAGACCCACTGGTTGGAATTATGTAATGCTTTCTTTATCTATTTTTAGTATCTAATGTATATTGGTTAATATCAGAAATATTTTGGGACTTTTTGGATATTTGGTATTTTCTCTAGGTGGACGGTTTGAGAATGGTTTGGGTAAATCATGGAACTCCTATATGAAACTATGCACATTGAGATCGAAGTAAAGGATAAGTCTCAGGTGGTACATAGTATTTTTCTAAACTATGTAGTAGGCTAGGATGAACTCTGCTATTTTATATAGTGTGATTTGGGATGGTTGGTGCACAGTTTGGAAATAGTGTGATCCAACCCTATGAAGTTCAACACTTGAGGCATTATTCTGCTCACCTTTAGTGCTCAGTTTTCCTAACCTTGTGACTAACCATGCATGGGATAAAAATGATATCCTAAAATTGTGAATCTCACTCGTTCTCTCATATATCTCCTTTTTTTCTCAAAATGGACCGAACTTTGGATTTTTCTCTCTCAACAGTTAGATAAACTATACCAACCAAATTGGGTGTGATAAAAAGCCATTCCATGGTGAGTGGAAACTACATTCACGTGTTATTTCGTCATTCTTGGTAGGTTTTGGTAGTTATACATAGATCTAGTTCTCCCTCTCTCTATTTGTAATATCTACACCCTATATGGTTATATATAAAGTTGTGGATACCAAATTTGCATAGATTTGAATTTTTTTTGATAAGGGAAGATATATAAAGTGGTTTCATGGATATTTAACATGGTTCTAAGGGATTTTAATTGAAATTTATTGTTTACATTCTGAAAACCAAGGTAGGTGGCATCACTCTTTACTCCTCTATTAAGAACATGAAGTCTTAGTTTCAAATTGACTAACGTTATTGAAATTATTTTTTAAATTTGTGCGCAAAATATGGTATAGAACTTCTTTAGTGATTTTTTCTATATATGTTATAAATCATGGAATTATTATTCAAATTTATTTGATAAATGATTTTAAAATACTTTCTTTATTATGTTTAAGGGAAGAGGTTTTCAATAAAAATATTATTTTATTGAAATTGTTTTGGAATGATTATATTAGCATGGTTGTTAGTAATACAAGGTGTGTGTGTGTTCGTGTTTAATAATGACTCTTGGTTGAAATATGACCTTGTGCTCAGTGCTAATTGGGTAATTCCACATGGGATTTAATTACTCATTGATGACCATGTAGATTGATGAGAAACCATTCATTAATATAGAACTTCAATAAATATTGATGCATGCGTTGATGTGTGGATTTGAATGGGGTATGCTAATTTAGAATTAATGAAATATTTTTGGAACATTGTATGGTTTCTTTACTTGAAAATTGGTGTTATTGTAGAATTTTTTTTAAATTATCACTTATTTATATTTTGATATAACATGTTTTAGAAATAAATTTTTATGAACAATTTTATATAAATTGTCTATCATATTTTATCCTAGTGGTGTGAGTAGGGAATTCATTGGGTAAAATCGAATAAGTTTCCATACCCACCACTATATTGTAACTTTGATGCTTTTGAAGATATTTTTTATAGAGAAATTGTCAATATTAAATTATCACATTTCATTAGAATTACATACTCATACAAGGGTTATTGTAGAGTCGTAGCATAGATATTTTTTGGAGCTTAGAGTTTTTAGTGTAGTATTTAAATTTTTACTTTCGTTTTTTACTTTGATATTGATTTATTTCATTACATTTCTTGGTTTTAATTTTATTTTTATGAATGAAATTTTGAGGTATATTTCATTGTTATCAGGCATCATGTGGTGGTTGTTTTGTTATGGATAGTTTTGTTAGTAGTTTTATTCATAAAGGGAAAATAATCCCACAAATATATTGAATCCCTTTGGAATTTTTTCCATCCTTTGGCATCTTGGGGATGTCACTGAATCCTAAGTAACCTTCCAACATCGTCTCATGACATTGATAAGGGGAAGGATATCAAAATTTACATTATAGATATCTCATTTTACATGATGATTATAATTGTGACCCTTATGAGATATAATGGTTACTCTCCTGTGGTATCAATCAATGTTGGATCTGTAAAAAAAAAATTAAATACCCATAATCAATTCATAACAAGACATGTAATGTACGTATACATCCCAATGAAAATGACACTCACAAACTTCTGGGGAACAATCCTTACATTGAATGATTTCCATTAAACATACACTTAGTGGTGCACTGATAATCCTAACCCCACCCATAATCTCTATTTATAGACTCACACAATTCAAAATTTGGGTTGTTAAAAAATAATGTGAGATGCCTATGTCAAATAAAGAGTTAGCAATCATAGAAGGGACGAAAATAGAACCACTAATGATGAACGAATGAGAATAAATATTCATAAGTGATGGTTAAAAATCATGTGACATTCTCTTACCTCCTCAATGTGATAAAAACAGAGCTAATATGGGATTTATTTCAATGGAGTACCACATACACTACCTTGACCTGTACAGATAGTTATTCATTATCTACTAGACTAATATGGAATAGTAGACAACCATCCAATATCATGGTTTATTCTATATCCTCCATTACTTCACATCTATTAAAAAATACTCCATAACTTCTTTAGATATCGCATACTGATTCAGAATTAGCACTCCACTGATTGATATGGGAACTGTATACAAAAGTGACCCAGCCTACCACACTGATGGAAATGTACTCAAGTATTTCCCTGGGTAACTGATCCTTTCTCCATGCCACACTACATTCTACTACTCTGGTTAATGTTATTTTTGATATGCTTTTTACAATTTGATGTCATACCACAGGTCATCCAGAAGATCCCACATATCCTCTTCTGGGATCCTCCATTAGGTTCCCTCAGAAATTGGACCATGATTCACCAAGTAAAAAAACATCTTCAAAAGGAATATATTAACCTGTTACATAATATAACATTTATTTCCATCCTATAATATTCCAAAATAGTTCCATCATATTATACCTCTACACAAATAAATCCTCACAAATCAGTGAATCAACCATCATAATCAATCATAGACATACTCTCCCTGGGTAAATTGTATATACTCATCTTCCCTCTACTTTCTTTGTTTCTCTACATAAAAGTTTTCTAGGAAGATCTATTGAAAGAATTTATATTGAATTCTCAATATATACTCATCCCGATCATGAATACGCCACCATCACTTCGTCGATCCCATAAGAAATATGCAATGAACATGACACCCTTTTCCACATGAGTCTCTAAATGAACAATAATTTTCTAGATAGACTTAATCCAGAACTCAAATTCCTTATGTCCACACTCTTTTTGATGGAATGGGGGTGTTTAAACTGAAACTCCCATTTTAGGTCATAAATGTTCTGCATATCCTACCCTAGGTTTCTCTAGATAAACTATATAATGTGAGATACGTTCTCATAAAAATTCAATATTTCCCTTCACCCAAAATAGTCAAGGATACTAGTTCCACTAATGGAGGTTTATTTCCATCCATGATGTCCTATTATCTAAACAAAAATATTTATTAGGGGGAATTTCTCTACAATTCTAGACACATGTCATAGTTCACATATCACCAAATTAAAACAATTAAAATAATGGCCTGCATAAGTACATAATAGTTATACCTCATACATTAACTCATGATAAAAACTAAGGATCTATTAATAACCTCTACCATCACTAACCTTGGCCACTACTAATATAGGTTAACACCTTTCCACATCATATTTTTTTTCATTATAAACACATTTTAAAACTTTTCAAATAAACTAATGCATCATTAATTTCAACTATCAATTCCTTTTTAAAAAAATTTCAATTTAAAACTTTAAAATTAATAATATCCTTTCCATTAAAAAACCCTATAATGAAATGATTATCTTTACATTACTATAATCATTCATGTCACATAATTTTTATATTTCATAAAATGATACATGTATAGTAAACATTCATGACATATATGGCCATGAGGAAAATATCTAAAAAAAGATAACATCATACTACAAGTGAATCAATAAAGGTGAAATAACATTCACATGTGATACAAAACATCATGAAAAATAATCCCTCTAGGGGTACTTGTGGTGTACTCTACACATGGGTTAGTTACTCCCATGCATGAGCTCATGATCAATGCTTAGGTAATCCTATTAAAACATCATCCTTTCCTAAATCATTAGATAACTTAAAAGAAAATAAAACTCCTTTGATACCACATTGTAGCATCCCAACCTAAGTGGAACATGTTAGTGCCCCATGATGGATCATTATGTTAACTCGATTATAGCTCCCTATATTCTAGATAATGCTGACAAGAAGTGAGGGTATAGTATGTATTCTAGGGAGAAGATACCCTATTTTTCAAACAATAAAAATAGTAAAAATCCAAAAAACAGAAGCCAAAGAATAAAAAAAAGTTAATTACATAATCAACAATGACCAATATCAAATGATACTCCCAAAACACTGAAAGTGTACATAAACCAATGTAGTAGATATATCATGTAATTCAAGTATCAAGTGTCTAATGAAAATCCAAAATAAAGGCACACTAAAAACACCCAAGTGGGTACATACAACAGGTCTAGTTCCCTCATCCATGCTCCATGTCAAATCCTATGTCAGCCCTCTAACATAGTGTTCTTTCACTTATCATGTCTGGTACACATGAAATCTATCCAGATACTTGTCAGTAAGACCATTTATGGTGTGAATACAACTTATTAGTCCGCCACCAATGTAATTTATATTTATATTCTTTATATAATCTTGTATGAAGTGTTACTATTAAAAAAGATCAAATGAATAAAGTAAATATGTATTAAATTAGTTATTCATTAATCAACCACATAGGACCTTGGGTTACCATTAAAACCTAGACCAATCATAACAACTTCGGCACATGTCGGAGTCTGATTCATATACCATAGGAATACCACAATTCATTATTTCATGGTCATTAATTATTAATTTAATTATAATTTTACATTCATACATCAGGGGACTAGAGAAGCAGTCTGGATCCTAATGGGTATTCTGAGCATCCCTCCCTAATCCACACCTCATGGGTATATAGATCATTAGTCCCTAACCCACTACTCTTTTTTAACATGCATTCATCGAGGACATGGATCGTCATTTTCAAACCCCATGGGTATTTGTAACATCATTGTGTAGCCCAGGTCTCATTGTTTAGACATTCACCATTATCATATAACTCAGATCCCTCTCATGGTTCAAAATCATTAACCATCTTATCCATAATTTAAATAATGGAGAATCATTTCATTTATCAATCAAAATCATGGTTCTTTTATTTATACATATATAAAAATACGAATAATTCATCATTAATACATTTTCAATAATTAATCACTTACCATTAACCTGTTAAGGTAAAACCAAACTACCCTTTAAATACCATTATCAACCTCTAAAAAAGGATTTAATTCAATTACAAGAACCCATAATTCCCCTTTTTATAATTCATAAATTATAATATCAAAAGTATTGGAACAGCCCATGGGTTTTCATTAAGTTTAGAGACATAAGCTTGAACGGGTCCAACATGATCTATGAATGGTTCCAAAATTCCAAAGTAATCAATTAATTGTTTCAATTTTTTTAAAAAAACTTTACAACATGGATTATGATGAAGACTATGGGAATTATAAATTATAACACCTACCTTAAGGTAAATGATGAATAATTACAAAACGTTAATCCCCAAACCATGTTCCCAATATTCAAACACCCTCTGTATGAGGGTTGATGGTTTAGAGAGGGATGCATCACAGTGTTGTCAAACTTGGGGCCACCTCTAGTGGCTCAAAAAGGGGTGTACGGTTTCCTGTGGAACACCTTTTGGTTTTACGTAACTATGCAACAACCATGAACGACCCATGGGCTTCCAAAATTCCATAAATTCACTCAAAACAAGAGAAAATAACTACTAAAACATGTTATAATAAAAAAAATGCTAAATTAATACATGAAAATGAGTACAATTTGTCTTCATAACGTCTAGGATCATACAATAACTATTCTACTAAATTATGTTAGAAATATTACCATTTTTACTCTCAAAACCATGAATATTTATACCATTGTCTCTCAATCATATCACCCAATAGCTCCTTCCATATGAACCATCCTCATTCTACCTTCCTTCGTAGTAGATCACCATCATTCTTATTCCAAATTAATCGTCATTGGATGAATTTTAATCTTAAAGGAAAGTCTTTATCTTTTTTATCCTAAATTTTTATTAACCATTGGCTAATATTTTTAATCCCCATTTATGGTTTTTTAATCTTTTTCCATTGTATCATAGTGGAATCAGATACTAGTGTTAAGGATTTTTCTCTGTCTAAGAAGATGATTTCTCTGGAGACCATTTCAGATTCTGTGTATTTTGTATCATTGGTGCATGTCTCTAATAATTATTTTTTGAAACTAAAAATAATAAACTAAATTTTTGGGTGTTAGTTTTGATTTTTTTCTATTGCATAGTGGATAGAAAAATATTTAGTGCATACCATTTTTCATCCTTAAGCATTAGCTCTAGGTTCAGACATGATGAGATTAACAAGTGATGATTTGGGATTTATACATATGTAAATAGTTTTTCTTTTTTTTTTAATTTTAAAAGTTTCTTATTTAATTGTAATGTAATTATAAATAGTTATCTTATGATGAATGGGTTCTGAGGCAAGATCTTGTTTGTTTTGAATAAGCATTGATGAATCTTGATAGCTATATTTAGTTCATGGAAAATATATGGACAAGTTCTTATAAGTTATAAAGACTCTTTACCTTACCTATGGTATCAATTCCTGTTTATAGTGATATGTGTATTCTTGGGATACCCCAAAGTAGATTACTCCTATTTAATTATGTTACAAGGGAATGTTTATATTAAATAAAAATTTAAATTAATATAGATGAATCCATGAATCACTAATAACCCTCTTGTACATATTCCATGTCTTAGCAAAATCTCTAAGAAAGTAAATCTATCCTCGATATTCACTAGGGAGATTACTCATCTTTAAATATTACAATGAGGATCCTGTAATGGATACCTACCAATACATATATACATGGAACAATAGTGGGTGCCTCCGTTGTATACCAACTTTGACCATGTGGATTGTGGTTTTGGGTGGTGATGGTAGCGAGTGTGACCTTTAAAATCATACCAAAATGGTAAGACTGATAAGATATCATTTAATTTATGGGTTAGACACTAAAAAACCTCACTATTTTGTTATAATTTCACTATGTTTATATTTTTATAGCTAAAATTCAATACATTCTTCTAAAAACATTGCTGATAGGACTTGATATGATGTAAAACTATAATCGAGATGAAAATAGGTAATTATAAGGATTATTCTTATGATACAACATGATTAGGTTTTACCATATCTATTTTCATAGTGTTATTAGGATCTATCCCTAATTGGGGTACATAGATGATATTGCAAGGTGGGAACACAACCATTTTTATTTATATATTTGATATTGTCAACTGAGGAAATTTCCACCAAGCATTGGATACTGTGATATTCTCTGAGGGTGATGAATATATCCTTGAATGGTTCCTATGATTATCCTCAGTATTAATAGGGGACATAATGTTACTGTATTGTAGATTATATCCTCTAAATGGGGATTTTGAGTCATTTTATGAATTTATTCGGTGTTATTATAGTAGTTCAGGAGATCATTCCATTCATATTTCCTAAGGGTCATCCCTCTAAAGGTTCATCGAAGTTCCAATCTGATGATTTCCTTTAGATTCAGACATTGATCTCATAAATCAATGTAGATTTAATAGTCTATAGTTGTATGATATCTAGCCCTATTACATATTAAAAGGATATTTTGGTGATACCATGAATTATTACATTATATTGTGAAGTAGAGTATGGGTGAACCTAAGGTTTGGAAATATATCTGATGTAGTGAATTATCGTTCCCAGAGACATTTCAGGTTCTGTAAGAACCAGTAATTTTTGATTGGGATCATAGAAGCAAGTTTCCATGGTATTACACATGGTGTGAGTGGTATGAAATGTAGCTCAATTCCCCATTCACTAGGTTTCTAGGTGATCAAGAACATGAACCTAAGGAATGAATGAGGATTTATTTTACTCTATTATTTCCAATTCAGTCCCAGTTGGGTGAGAAAATTACAAAATAAATCCTTTAGTATAGCATACCATTATTACTTTTTAATATATAAATTCCTATATATTTTTTATTATTATTTAATAAATATTGCTCTCTCAGATAAATATATAGTTCATTTATTATATACATGATACTTATCTATTGGTTCCCTACTATGTTTTATACTAACACCTCTCTCTGGTTTCAATTGCCTTGGGATATCTAGGAAGACATTCATGTGATTTTAGGGATATGAGGGTTGATTCTTGTGAATGAACAAGTCTGATAGATTTGATTTTTATGTGGAGATTAGTTACCTATAGATAAATTTATGATTTACATCATTTTAAATTTATTTATATTTCTTTTATTCCCATATATGTGATCATCCTAGTGAGTGACATGTGTTTTATATATGACATGGTCATTCGGGACTTTACTGTATTTCATTCTTTATTTAAGAATATTTATATTTTTTTATTATTAACATTGGTTAATACCTACTATGAATGATGATCACATATTTATACCAGTTTCTTACTCTGATATGAAGTCATAGTATACCAACAAAACACATCATTTTCCCTCATGACTAGTCGACAACTTCTGGCTTATGGGGAGGTGCGCTTAAGGTATTGTCACCAACTAGTTTGACTACTCTTCACATATTTATATCGGTCATTACAAGACATGATTAGGGATGATTATGGAATAGAAATCATAGGTAAAAGTCTTATATGTTTATAGTGTATTGAAACATCATCGATCAAAGGCTCATTGGACTAGAACATAGTGTTAGATCATTTATAAATACTTTTTTCTTTCCACATCGATGACTATATTCTACATATTAAAATATATAAAAGGTTACCATAAAATATATAATTTTTTACGGGATGGTAATGTAAAAGATAATGATATCAATGGTTCAATAATAGAAAAGAAATGTGTCTCTTCTATGTATAATGTATAGATATTTAGGGTGGTGATATTGAAATGGAAAAGTTAAAATAGTTGAATGAGTTCTCATTCCCAGATTCACCCCCCTTAGGGTATATATCATCTCATTCCACTAAAGTATAATAAATTAGTATCAAGTTAAAGGTATTTGTTCAGTTATATTAATTTATCTTCCTTTATCCAACATTTCTAAAAAAATAAAATATTTAGTAAACCATCTAGTTTTGATTGAAAAATTGAAAAAGATAAGATTTAAAGTTTATTTCATACATAAAATTACAAGGATATGTTTTTAATGAAGTGTTTAAATTTTTAATTATTCTATTAATACATCATGTTGTAATATTTGAAACATATAAAAGAAATTTGAAGTTAAATGTTTGTGCATACAATTAAATAAAATAATACTTAATCAAAAAAATTTAAGATTATTTCTAGTTGGATGTACTCATAATATATGGGGATGGAATTGAAGATATTTAATGAATATAGTAAAAGTAACTATGTTCATTATGTGATTCTAGTAAATGTAGAATTCCATATTTCTAAATTAAAGAAGGAAAATAATAAGAGGAAGGAATCTATGAAGATAACAGTCCTAATAAGGAAAAAAAATTGAATATGTTATTATATATTATCCTAAAAATATAGTTGAGAAGGTATTTGTAATTTAAGACTATATTTTTTGAGACGAAAAGAAAATTTTATAATGAAATGGGAATAACATCTTGTTTCCTAATCATAACTATTTCATACACAAAAAAATGGTGATCCGATCTAAATAAGAGAAGGTAGATAAATTAGTATTCATGTATGAAGTTTATTATTCAATGATGGAATAATTTTACTTGGAAAATAAAGATAAAAAGAGATAATAACTACCTATTAATTTCAGAATATATAAAACGGGAACAAAGTTGAATGAGTAAGGTAATTTGATTTTAGATATTTCCCATGAAATGTTGAGACATATGGACATGGAGAAGGAATTGAAGGGAATAAACCTTCTATTAAAAACATAAAATGATGAATAAAGATAAACTAAAATGGATTCCATTTCATTTTTGATTGAAATGGATATTGATTTAGTGAATAAAGATGAGAAAAAATATTACTCAGGGGATGAAAAACACCTCAACATAAAAGATAAAAGTCCACCCAAATGAAGCTTCAAATAAATTTCAGTGTTCATATAAAAAATATTGAATAAAAAAATATTCTATGTTAATTACATAAGTGGTTATCCAAAAATTAATGAGTCATTAATGAACTAATATTTTTGAAGAATTGGGAACATTTGAGTTTGTGTTGTAATTCAAAATTCCCAACGTTATGAGAAAAGAACATGATATAGAAATATATCAATAATGGGAAGACCACATGAGGTATGATTACTATGGTAAATGAACTAGATATTCTACCCTCAATCAAAATTAAGGGTACCAGAATTTGAGGACTATATGGAAGGTTAGTGAGTGCATTGTGTGATACTCTAATATTACTACATATAGGTAGAACTGTGATATCAGATGAATTCCAATCTAGATGGAGTACTGGTTCACAGTTTTGGAGAATGATAAAGAGATTCATTGAAGGGTTTCTAAATGAAAATGAAAAAATACTCACAAAAACCATCATGGAAGAAAATATAAATAATCTGGGAGCAAAATAATGAGGATTTAGTATATGTTGGCATGATCTAAGGATATGTAATGGAGAATCAGAAGATCAGGAAGTAATATTCCATGTGAAATTCTTGGAGGTAAAGGATAATAGTTTCCATGGTATATCCACAATACTCCATAAAGGAAAAATATGATGTTTAAATAGGGAATAATTTTAGATGTGTTATCTTCTATTGATTACAGTAAATAAATTATTGGGACATGAATGGATGATTCCAAAATTTTAGAAAAATGATACATCATGAATAATGAAAATTCATCCTTTAGTATAGACAAGTGTATATTTGGTATCACAAAAGGATGATATATTGGAAAATTTATATTGATATTTAATACGGATTATGTTGAAAATTTTCAATAAATGATATCTTTATGTTTATAAAATATGAAAAGGGGAGAAAGGAAGGATGAAAGGTGAACGTTTGATCAATTATAGTCATCTATATTCTTTTACTTGATGATGTTTTAGGTAAAAATGTACCATTATAATTTAAATGTTATGAAAAATCATTTATGTGGTGTAGAAATTTATGGGGGATATGATCTATGGGGAAAGGAGTCGAAAATGCACATATGAATGAGTTGAATGTAAATATGTATGTCATAATGATGGTTATGATTGAATATTGATTTACTTAAGGCTGTAGAAAGTATTTTATAAATTTATTTCAATTCATGGGCGATACGTATCATATAGGGGCCTATATTAGAGACTTTATATTTTTTAAATTCCATGAAACCTGGTTTGGACAAAGAAATATCATTATTAAAATAATGTGGTCTTAGACTTGGAGTTTAATAGAATATTTCCTCTAAAAGAAGAAGGAAAAATTATTCCATTATCAATGACAAGTTATTGATATATATATTTATATCCTAACATATTTTATCATCTTTTTGATGTAAATGAATCTAAAGACTAGAGATATAAAGAAGTTACTTTCAGTAATTTCAATCCATGAATAGTTAATTTTGATGGTTGGTAGGATATGATTAATTAAGGGATTTTGTGATCAAAATTTGATGTTTTTTAAGCCTCATTAAATCTTTTTTATGGATATGAAAGATTTTCATAATGTTTTAGTTTAATTAGAATCATTAGTTAAATTATAAACAATGATATATTATGATTTTGATAAGGTATTTTTTAGAATTGTGTGCTTTACAATATATATTCTATCTATTTAGTTGGATAATATGATATGACTGTAATTTTTTTACATGACTAATTTTGATTTATATGAGATAAATGGTTTTATTTAAATTCATGAGTGACTTTGATAACAGTTTTGGAGGTTGAATTTTGGTATTGCTTTCTACACATAGACCTGATATGGTAGGATTATATTGTCTATTAATATCCCATGTTGTAAGAGGTAAATTCAAATTTTTAATGCTTGAGTTCTTATAATTTTCATGGATGTTTTTTTTATAAATTTTTATAATTATACCTCCCAACTAGATATAGTGCAAGGTTGGATATTCATAGAGAAGAAGTGGAGTTGTTTTCACAAACCAATCCCGGGTTGACCCTGAGCCGGCCACCCGAGCCAGTCCGCAACATGTCTCGAAGGGCACTCCTGATCCCCATGAGCTGGAAACTAGTGCCAGGCATCAATGTATACATGAGGGAATGATCTAATGCAAAGAGATAAAACCAGGAATTTATAAATAAATAGAACAAAAAGAGAACAAAACAAAACGAAAACTTAATCTTAAATAAAAAAAGATCTAATCCAAATACAAATTAGCACTAAAAAGAAAAAAACTGGAAACAAGACCCTGCTACAACCATCTCTGTGTGACCCATTGGCCACCTGCAACCATAAGACCAAAATTGCTCCCGCATGAGCAGCCACTAAGAAAAATCCTGAACAACAGCTGAACCTGCAACTGAAATGGTAAAGGATAGGCATGAGCAAAAAAATGCTCAGGAGGGATTCCAAAAGCAAACCACTGAATCCAAGTGTTTCGTTACCCAAAGTTTTTTGATAAAACAAGTTTGTAAATACAATTATAAAAATAATCTTTTCTCATTTAAAAAAAATAACCCATATTTCCCACTATGAGAACCAACTAATTCCATATATTATTTCAAAAATAGTTTATCAGTTTATAAATAAAACCAAACAAGTGATATTAGGGTTGTGCAAAAGGGAGGCAGGTAAATAATACAAGATGAAAATAAACTAGTGTGGTATAAAATAAACATGAAATACAAGATAAAAATAAACCAGAGTAACAGAAAATATGTAAATAAATACAAGCTTAAAATAAACTAGTGTAAGAGAAAATAAGCAAGCAATACAAGATGAAAATAAAGCAATGTATCCGAAAATAAGAAAGCAATACAAGCTATAAACATAGGTGATCCTAAAAATTCCTAGACAACCCCTGGATGCATTTGGTTCGGAACCACCCACCGGTATATGGTGAAGCCCCATAGTCTATAACCCACTGATTACCCTCGTGACAAAATCAGTGGAAAATCCTACCTGGAAACTCTATCTACTAAGGGGAACCAACCCATCTAATCGGTGCTAGTGAGTAATCGTCACTCGATAATCTATAAGACGCCATGGAACCCATGGTGGTTATGGTAATACTGTGTAAGTATGAGGCCCTCACACACATGACTCATCACAGTACACTTTCCTACCACAAAAACAAACACTTCCTATACATTCACCCATAAACGGTTACACTAGACAGGAGCGCCCCATATACATATTCAGTTATTTCACATTAAAAAAAGTTTTCAACCGGGATGGTATAACATTTAAACTTTAAAACATTTCAAAAAACGTTTATGTTTTCCAACCGGACACACACATTTATTCAAAATATTTTTAAAACACCAATCTTAAATTTAATAAGCTAAATGGGACCTTAATTTCTAAACACACATTCAAATAATTCACAATTATCAAACATTACTTTACCTGTTTTCATCCCACACCAAAATACGTTTCAAACCAAATGACAAAACCTTAAAGAACACATTATAAACCATGATTTCTAAAACACATAAAGAAACAACAAAACCACATTTAAAATACATTTTAGAAACCACTCAAGGGACCAAACATTATTAGAAAACTAAAATCCATTTAGAAAACTAAACATCCAAGAAAACATCAATTAACCTAAAACCATAACTAGCAACCTACTTTATTTATATAAGATAAAACAATCCAAAAAACATTAAACCCTTTTAAATTTTTTTTAACACGTTTAGCATGCTATGACAACATGAAACCATATACACCCAAATTCCTCTTTTGAAATCAAAGGTGCACAAAGAAAAAAATTTCCATCCTTGCCCATAAAATCACCACTTTCCCACATTATTTTAAAATAATACCAACTAAAAACATTGATTTCATTAAACCCTTACAATTTTTTTAACACAATAACCAAGAGATAACACAACCGTACCATGTTCAATAATAAAAAATGTCGTTTCAACATAATAACAACAATACATTTTATAAGGGGCCAATTCCATCTTAAAGAAACACAAGTAATTAAAACAAGCTTTCTAGGTATCATAAAACTATGCAATTTACAATAAAAATCATTAAAAACCTATCTTTAACAAATCAAATAAATTCCAAATTTCTATAAGAACATAAAAAAGGGTGTCATTGAGGTTAAAAACTAGTATATAAATTTATTCAAAATGGAAATCAACAAAATAAAGGCTTTAGAAAAGAAAAACATGGAAACACCTACCAAAACCTTGGGCGATTGGAATAAAACTTCAATGGGAGGAAGAACAAAACCCCATGTAAAAAACACACACCCTAAATCCAAAGGAAATCCGAGATACACATTAAACCTATCATTTAGGGTTCACCCAACAAAAAACCCCACTTGGAAACCCTAGAAATTAAGTGAGGAGAGGATAATGTGGGAAAGATAACTCACCGGATGAAACCACCAGAGGGAGGAGCACCTGTTGGAAGAAGCACCGGATTGGAGGAGGCATGAGTGAGGGGGGGGGGGTAAGGTGATGATAGGTGGTGTGCGTAAGGGATAAAAAAAGAAAGGAAATAATGGTTAGAGTAGATTTGGGTGAGGGGATAATGTAGAGAGAGGGTGTGAGTGTGAAAGGGTAAGGGGAAAGTTGGGGAAAGTGGGAAATAAAAAAAATAAAGAAAATAATTAATGGGGATAAAGTGGTTAATGATGTGTAATGAAAGGATGGGGGTGTGATTGGAGAGAGGTGAGTGAATATAGGAATAAAAAAGAAGAGAAATAATTGTGGAAAGAGGGGTTATGCGTGAGGAATAAATGAAAGTGGGGAGGTGAGTGGAGAGAGGTAGTGAGTGATTGGTATAATAAAGAGGGGGAGTGATTTGAGAGAGGGAATAAAAAACAATTAATTAATGGTTGATAGAGAGAAGTGTGGATAGAGGGAGTTCATGAGATAACAAAAAAATAGAGGATAGGAAAGATAGAAGGGGAGTGGGGTGTGCATGGTGGTTAATGGGGAGAGTGGTGTGAGTGTGATGGATAAAAATGGGATGATTAAAACTGTAAAAAAATTAATAACCATAACAAATAAAAAAGAAATGTTAATAATAATAATTATTATAAAAATAATAATTATAACAATTATAACAATTTAAATAACAATAATAATTACAAAATTTTAATGACAATATTTATAATAATTTAAAAATATCTAATCATAACAACACCATTAATTTTCTTAATGATAATAATAATAATAACAATAAAAATAATCATAATGGTAATAATAATTTTATTTATTTTCTTTTTAATAATAAAAAAATAATAAAAACCAAATAATATTTATATTTATAACCATTTTAATGATAATAAGATCATTAAAAATTTTAATTTATAATTTTTTTATCTACACAACAATGTTATTATAATTATATCTTAAACATTTAATTTATTTAATTATGATCAAGTTTTATTATTTTATGTAATGGGTAACTTCAGGGTAATTCGGGCCAACCACTAAATTACCACCAACCATACGGTTCCTATGCACCAATCCAAAACACACCAAAAAAATCAAATATCAAAAAAATTAAACATCCACTCAATCCGCACCTTGATGAGACTAACTGAAACTAAAAAATAACAAAATAAAATAATTTAAAAGTTAGGGGTGTGAAAATTCTCCTAAGCCCAAAAATTTATGCCCCCAGAAAGTCACCTAACTAAAAGACAACCCAAACTCTTGTCAATTACCAACCAAAACCGTTAGAAAAAAACGTGCCTCGAGCTAAGTATTCACTCCACAAATCACAGCCGACTGACTCAAAGAGAAACCATAGAAAAAAACAAGGGGAGAACATGAGAGGGTTCTCCACACCACAAGAATTCAGCTTACTCAATAATTTAGAACTCAAACACACCACCCTGAGGGGGAAACATGTGAACTCTCAACCGAAGCTACCATCTTATCCACATTAGTTTAATAAGATCACTGAGATTTAAATGAAAAACAAGTACAAGGACACCCAACATACCGTGGCACCGAAACAAGGAATTCCCTATAACAACACCACCAGGACTAATAATTCCCCACGTTGATCTAAAACTCTCCAACACCTTTCATCTCTAAATGATCACTAATAAAACAAGGACCAACCCACATAAGGCCAACTACACTTTTAAGAAAAACAAATGATTCTAAAGGCCATATTCGGAAGAGTGTGACTACTATGATCACGAAAGAATAATTTCATCACACTATTACCAAATATGATGAACTTACAATAGTGGGAAAACAAGAACAATGAAACCCTGAATATCTCTATTCCAAGATGAAAGATAAATAATCAACAAAGGTCTCACAAGCCTCTGACATGCTGAATATGTGCGAGCCTCACCTCGAGACCTAAGGCTAGGGATCTGATGGATGAAGCATCTTATGACTCATTGTTTGACACTAGAATTCCTTGAGCATAACTCCTTAGAACGAAATTTCCCATAGAACATCCCCTGGTTACTTGAACAACCACAATGATGACAGGACTTCGGAGGGATGTGGCTCGACGTCATGGAATGTCCAAAGAAGCAATACCAATGTCATATCCCAAGGAATCCTGATGAAGTAGGTGCCTTTATCAATGAAGATAACCTCTTAGGGACGGTTCCTCCTACAAACACTCCTCTCAAGATATGGAACCTTAACAAAAACCAACTATCACCAACTACTCCCAAAACGCCAATGATGATAAGACAACCAACCTCTACTAGTCCCAAACTAAACCCTTAAGAAAACATGAAACGACACAAACCTTAACAACCTAGGGAGTTACAAACCACCAAAATACACACTCCACTTCCCCCAAGTCATTCCCCAACCTCTAATAGAACTCCAAAACCTCAAATGGTGATGAAACTTAAAAGAACCGAATCCTGGGCATGACTTGTCGACAACACTAGGGACATTTCTGGGCAGCATACTCTGAACAACATAAGAAAAAAACCAAAACTTTCACCAAGACAAAACACAATAGAAATGAACACGTTAATCCAAGACAACTAGAGCATAAGCCAATAAAATATAAACACAACCAAAACCCTCTTTTACAAAATCACAATTTTCATTTAAATTTCAGAACTGTCTTATCCCACAGTCATTTTTCAAATTCCAAAACAACTTTTCACAAGACAAGCATCCACTCCTCACAGAAAACCAATTTACAAAACCTTTATATTTTAAAACACACCCAAGGCATCCTATGGATCATCACATGTGTGTCTACACATTTCCATCCATAGCACACATAGAATCCTATGGTTCCCCACACACTTATCGCACACACCCACACACATGTGATCTTCCATAAAGAGTACCAAGGGCCACATCATTTCCTCATCAAAACCGAAGCATTTACTAAAACGATTCCAATTTATAACTCCCATTACTAATTTAAAATCATTTTAGAGAAAAAATATTCATTAAAAAACCCACTTCCATTTCCAAAATCACTCTTTCACCAACCAGAACCAAAAAGAGTATGACTTACAAAGAACCACAGAATGTGGAACAAGTTGTTACACTTAACCTGACGACATGGTAGTGAGGCATGCACCGAGTAAGATTTAACAACTAGGAGGAACTTAAACCATGCACTGAGACTCCCCATGGGTCACTACTCCATGTAAGGTCATTATGTGACACCGGATTGCCTCCGTTGTCATCCATCAATCCAAAACAAAAACATAAGACTCATATACGGTACTACCCGTGGAAACTAAAGGTTTAGAATGAGCAGGGGTTCATGATGCCCTTCCCACCCTGACCACTCGAGTCCTGACATTCCTAATATCCATCTAATAGACACCCCAAATAACAGGGGCCTCCTTTGATACCATTTTATCATGAACCAATCCCGGGTGGACCCTACGCCAGTCATCCGAACCGGTCCGCCACATGTACCGAAGGGCGTTCCCAATCCCCATGGGGTGGAAACTAGTGCTGGGCATCGAAGTATACATGAGGGAATAGTTTAATCCCAAGGGATAAAACCAGGACCAGATAAATAAATAGAACAGATAGAGAACGCAGAAAAATGACAACTTAATCCTAAATAAATAATGAACTGATCCAGATACAAAGTACCACTAAAAAGAAAAAAAACTAAAAACAAGACACCTCTACAAAGATCTCTGTGTGACCCATTGGTCACCTCCTAACACAATCCCAAAACTGCTCCAACATGAGAATCCCCTAATAAAAATCCCAAACAACAGCTGGACCTGCAACTGAAATGGTAAAGGATAGGTGTGAGCACAAAAATGCTCAGTAGGGATGCCAAAAGTAAACAACTAAATCCAAGTGTTTCATTACCCAATGTTTTTCGATTACATAAGTTTGAAAATATAATTATAAAAATATGGTTTTACCATTTAAAAAAATAACACCTATTTCCTACTATGAGAACCAACTCACGCCATATATTAATTCAAAAAAGTTTACCACTTAATAAATAAAACCAAACAAGTGATATCAGGGATATGAAAAAGGGAGACAGGTAAATAATACAAGATGATAATAAACTATTGAAGAATAAAATAAACAAGAAATATAAGACAAAAATAAACCAGTGTACCAGAAAATAAGCAAGCAATAAAAGTTGAAAAAAACCAGTGTAACAGAAAATAAGCAAGCAATAAAAGATGGAAATAAACCAGTGTAACAGAAAATAAGCAAGAAATACAAGCCGTATCCATGGGAGATCCTGAACATCCCTAGAGAACCCTTGGATGCACACGGTTAGAAACCCGATTCTGGTGTATGGTGAAGCCCCATAGTTTATAACACACTTATTGACTTCATTGAAAAATCACCAGAAAATACCACATGGCCTCTCTATCTACCAGGGGCACCAACCCATCTAAGCGGGGCTTGTGAGTAATCATCACTCTATAGTCTATACGACGCCTAGGAACCCATGGTGGTTATGGTAATACTGTGTAAGTGGGATGCCCTCGCACACGTGACTCATCTCATCGCACATGCCTAACCCAAACACGGATGCTTCCTATATATTCATACATAAAGGGTTACACTAGAAAAGAGTTCCCCATATACATATTCAGATATTTCACATTAAAAAAAGGTGCCAACTCAGTTGCTTTAACATATAAACTGTAAAAAACATCAAATAATGTTTATGTTTTCCAACCAGACACACACATTTATTCAAAATATTTTTCAAACACCAAACTTAAATTTAAAAAGCTAAATGGTCTCTTAAGTTTAAAACACACATTCAAACACTTCACAATTATCAAATGTGATTTTACCCTTTTTTTACCCACATCAAAACATGTTTCAAACCAAATGACCAAACCTTAATGAACACATTATAAACCATGACTTCTAAAACACTTAAAGAAACACCAAAACCACATTTAAAATACTTTTTAGAAACCACTAAAGGGACAAAAATTTATTAGAAAACTAAAATCCATTTAGATTACAAAAATTCCAAGAAAACATCAATTACCTTAAAACCATAGTTGTAAACCTACTTTATTTATATAATATAAAACAATAAAAAAACATTATACCCTTTCCAAAACATTTTAACACGTTTCGTAAGCTAGACCAACATCAAACCATACACAGTTGAAATATTCTTTTGAAATCAAAGGAACAAAAAAAAATTAAAGCCTTTCCCCCAAAATCACCACTTACACACATTATTTTAAATGAACACCAACTAGAAAAACAGAATCCATTAAACCCTTACAAAAGTGTTTTAACACAATTACCAATCCATAACACTACCAAACAAAGTTTATTAATAAAAAATGTCATTGCAACATAATAATGATGATATATTTCATAAGGGCCCAATTCATTCTTAAAGAAACATAATAAATTCAAAAAATATTTCTAGGTATCATAAAACTATGAAATTTACACTAAAACTCATTTAAAACCTATTTTTGACAAATTAAATAAATTCCAAATTTCTATAATAATTTTAAAAAGGGTTATACGGTGGCGTGAAACTAGTATATAAATTTATTCAAAATGGAAAGAATCAAAGTAAGGGATTTAGAAAAGAAAAACATGGAAACACCTATCGAAACCTCGTGCGATTGGAATGATACTTCAATAGGAGGAAGAACGACACCCCGCGGACAAAACTCACACACTAAATCAAAAGGAAACCCGAGATACACATTAACCCAATAATTTAGGGTTCAACCAACAAGAAACCCCACATGTAAACTATATAAATTAAGTTAGGATATGAGAATATGGTAAAGAAAACTCACATGATGGAACCATCAGAGGGAGGAGTAGCTGCCGGAAGAAGTGCCAGATGGGAGGAGGTGTGTATGAGGGGTGGTAAGGGGAAGATAGGTGGTGTGCGTAAGGGATAAAAAAATGGAAATAATGGGTATATTGGGTGTGGGTAAGTGGATAATGTATAGAGAGGGTGTGAGTGTGAAAGGGTAAGGGGAATGTGGGGGAAAGTAGGAGATAAAAAAATAAATAAAATAATTAATGGGGACAATGTGGTGCATGATGGTTAAATAAAAAGGGTGGTGTGATTGGAGAGAGGGAAGAGGAGAGAAGAATAAAAAATAATAGAAATAAATGTGGAAAGAGGGGTGATGCGTGAGGAATAAAAGAAAGTGGGGAGGTGAGTGGAGAGAGGTAGTGAGTGATTGGTAAAATAAAGAGGGGGAGTGATTGGAGAGAAGAAATAAAAAACAATGAATTAATGGTTGAAAGAGGGATGAGTGGAGAGAGGGAGTGCATGAGATAGGAAAAAATAGAGGAGAGGCATGGGAGAGTTGGAGTGGGGTGTGCGTGGGGGTTATTGGGGAGAGTGTTGTGGGTGTGAAAGATAAAAAAAGAGATGATTAAAACCCTATAAAATAAAATTTATTACCACAAAAAATACAAAAAAGCCTAACAATGTTATTATTATTATTATATATTAAACATTTAATTTATTTCATTCTGATAAAGTATTATTATTTTAAGTAATGGGTAACTGCATGGTCATCCAGGCTGACCGCACGGTTACCTCCAACCGTGCGGTTCCCGTGCACTGATCCGAAACACCCCAAAAACATCAAATATCAAAAAAATTTAAACATGCACTCAATTCTTACCTTGACGAGACCAACAAAAACCTTGAAATAATAAAAAACAATAACTTAAAAGGTCGGGGTGTGACAGGTTTTCACTATTTCTAGAAGAAAGGTAATGTTTCAGATGTATTTGTTCTTTTAGAGTTTAATAACACATTATATATTGTAGATGAATATTAGGTAAATATTGAAAATATATAGAGAGAACAATAGTGGATGAATCTTTAGAGAATGGTGGGTGGGTTGATTGTAAGTATAGCGAATAAAAAGTCAAAACTTCCCATGTTCATACCTTCTGAATTTTGTTATCAATACAGGGGAGTATATAACATTAAGGGAAGAAGAAATAATTTTATTAAATGAATATGTTTTTTCATTGTCTAAAAAATAGAAGTCGTATAATTTTTAGAATCCCTGCTAGACTCGTGTTTGATTTAATTACAATAAAAGACAATAAAAATAGTTATTCAAATAGATTATTTTGGTATATTGATTTAATATCAAATTGTTTTGTTGAATTTATTGAAAAAATAATTCATGTAATGTGGATGATGAATAAGGTGGGTATTGTTGAAAAATGGTGTTTATAAAAAAAATAGTGATAATAATGATTCATGGATGATTCATAACGTTTCACTCAGTCTCTAAAGGTGAATTAAATGACTATTGGTGGATACTAGAGTGAATATGTCTGTAGAATAAACCTCACACAACATATCTACCATCTACACCATGTAATTTTATTGAATTAATTAGAAGTGATTCATAATTCATGGGTTCATTATAGATGATAAATTCTTAGTGTTATATCTATGGTTGATGGAAATATTTGACAATGTAAATATGGGTTCCATTAGAACACAAATGAATTCAGATTTATTATAAAAAACATTCATTTCACAGTGTTAATGGTTTTCATGAAAATAATATTATATGATAGAAAAACATGGCCATGTCTTCACAATGGGAGAACATGAGTATCCCTTAGACAAGATGATTTCCTAACTCATTTGTACAACATATCCGAGCGGGTAGGTAATTCAATGGAATAAAATTTTATAAATTGAAATTCATTGTTTAATGAATTAACTTCAAAATAAGTAATATAGTTATATAAAACACATTCACAAATTTCATTATTTTGGACCAATTATAAAACATAACCCATTAGATTTTAAATACAGTTTTGTATCATAATCTTGGATTGTATAGTATTTATATAGTGACCATTAATATTTTTAAATATTAAGGACTAGGACAATGTCCAATTGACATTGACATAAGAAGTTATTATCTTGACATGTAGGATTGTTCCCTATTAATCCTATTAATTAGATCATCTAAGCGGTATCTAATTACACGAATTTTCCCCTAAAAAACAAAATATGAAATTCAAAAACCAAAAAATGAATGGAATTGTATATGGTAGATATTCTAGCCTATAAAGAGCGTGTCCCAAACAATGGTTAATGACTAACCCCATGAATCTGCCACCACAACATGCCTTAGTCTTAGAAAATATGATGGTGAAATAAGGGGTTATGTATCTAGACTGTAGAAGTATGAAATTTTATATTTTCATCTAAACAAAATATTAATTGTACTAATCAACTTTTTTATTAATTTATATGTGATTGAATAATGATTGTGATAGAAACTAGATTTTGATATAAAGATACTAAAAGGGTATTTTTGGAAAATTTATAACTTCAACTAGTCCCCTCTTTTTAATAAATTCATTAATTTTAAAAATAAATTTTATTTTAATGATATATTATTACTAATCAATTTTTACATCAATATAATTGACTGTATAATTTATCTACAACCAATATATTTTGTATAAGGGTCATAAAGCTTATAGTGTCATAAAAAATATTATTTCATAATAAATAATGATTTTATAAAAGAATAACTTCCCATATTAATAAAATTATAGATTTAAAATAAATATGATCATAAAAATAAACACATTAAAATTTCCCAATTTTTAATTTTTCATAATTTTCTGAGATAGTCAAATTTTATAGTAAAAATTAAATATGATATAAATATATGATATTTATTATAACATAATTATATCCCAAAAGTTATGTAAGAATTGCTATAAAGTAAATCCATGACCAAAAATATATTTCCCCAAATAATTTAAATTAAAGTTTTTTGATTAATTTTTAAAATCATTCATAAATCCTGGAACACCGATATTATATTTTATAGTTTTAAAATCCATTAAATTTTAATGTGAATCACCTAAAAATAACCAATGTATTTACATTAATATCATAGGATCCTAGATATATAAAATATTAAAAATAACACCCCTTTGGAATAATACATTCGAAATTCCATTTTAATGTTTTTGGTTTTTTATTTCATTATATAGATTAAAAAACAAATTTTATGAAATTAATAATGAAATGCCATATTTTTTCTAAATATGGGGCCAAAATCCCTCACCTATTCACATAGAAAATATTTATAATTAATCTACACTCCATATACCTATATAAAACCTTCCCAAGGTGTTCTTAATCTCTTATTAATATTCCCCCAATCTTTTAGAAGTTAAGTCTCATTGTAATGGATTTTATTATCTTCATTATTCAATAACTTTCATTTTTTATTCCATTTTATTTTTAATTTTTCAATTTGGAATATGTTTTTATAAATTAATTTTTATTATCCCTATCATTCCTATGTAATTAGATAAAAACATTAACTCCTATTAATCCCTTACATAAATTTTTATATACATATGTTATGCTTCCAAATTTTTGTTGTGATTTTTCCACCCCAAACATTTTTTAGTGATAACCCATACCCATTTCTAAAATAATAGTCTTCAATAATATGTACCAATCCATCATTATTTGTGAATATATATATATATATATATATATATATATATATATTATTTAGACTCTATAATCTATGGAATGAAAGTGATTAAATACATTATTATAGTGTAGGATCTATTTGTTATAATATTTCATGAACATTATATGAATGTGAAAGGTGTGCCTAAGTTTATATATACCTATAATGTATTGGGTAATATTTTTACCTCCAAATATATTATAGATGGTTAATGGTAGAACATACTAATAACAATTATTTATGATGTATGGGTGATTTGTTTTTTCTTATTCCTATTTTGTTATATTTTATGGTGTTTCCACATTCTTATGCTGAATTGATTTTATCATCTTATTTCATACTTCAATGATCATTATTATTATTATCTCCTTATTTATGTCACCTTGATATTCCAAATGAATAAAATGAATAAATTTGAAAATTTTATTATTTTATTTTTCTCTCTCTAGGATTTATAACTTAAATGTTTCTTATATACATCCCATAGTTATTCGATATAGTTTTAAAATATAATTGGAAATTTAAGATCATGTTAAATAGTTTTTAAATATTATGGTAATATTATTATTTCTCTTTATATTTCTATTTATATAAATAAAAAATGAAACTAGCCGATTCTATCATTTGGTATTGTATTCTATGATAATTTTTGTAATAAATCATCAATAAATGTGTACTAATGTAGTGGGATTTCATTTTTTATATTAAATAATTTTCTCTTTATTTACTGGGATTGTGATTATAAAACCAATGTAAAATTATTAGGGATTAGATTAAAAATAGGGAAAATCCCTTAATCTTGGAAGGGTATAGAGTATAACATTCCATGAAACAAAAAAACTATATGTATTTTATAAGGTGGGTTTTTTCTAACACAGTTATACCAAGGGGTAATAACCCCAAAATGAGAATATTGGGTACTAACTATACCATAACATAGTTCATGACTAATTGTTTTTATCCATACCTAGATTATAACACCAAGTAGATATGATTTAGTAAATTCAAAATCAAATTACTAAAAACCATAAAAGTATAAAAAATTCCAATTAAATATTATTTTTTATATAGATCACGTATAACATATATTTATTCTCATAAATTCATAGGTTATATATTTTACATCAATCACGAGTTATCCATTCAATGTTTACAGTTTCAATTTAATATTATTAATACTTTAAAAAGTCTTATCCAAAAAAATTTCTAATATTTTTAGTTAATTGATATAAATATGATCAACCTAGTCTCTAACTAATGTGATGTGAAATTAAATGATGTCCCAAATGAGATGAGAAAACTGATGGGTTTGGTAGTTCATAATTTCAAGAAAATTATTTCTCAATTATCTCATGTTTTTTTCTATAAAATTTAATTATGGGAAAACAAATATCCCCCTAATAATGAGAATGTTTTAATTGATACCATTATGTGAAAAATACATATTAATTTTATTGGATCCTATTATCATTTAATCATGAAATTATGGATTGAAACCATTGAACATATAGTTTATATCCTTCGATTAATTGATAAGAGAAAGTCAAGATCACTATTAATTATTTTAATTGAAAAGAAGGACAATTTTGGATATTGATCCACTATTTGAACCCCATGAATGAGATAAATGTCATGGATTGGAATTAATTCTAAAAAGAATAAATTAATATAGTCATCAAACACTCAAACATAATATGGATATGGATTTTCTTTATCCATAAGAAATGTGATGAAAAAATAATCAATTTCTCTGGGTTATTCTTCACAATACACGTGTCATACACCTCTAAAATATTCATTAACCTCTAAGGTAAATTTTAATACATTTTTTATAATAAATCTAAATTTATGGGAATATTTAGGGATCTAGACAATGATAGAGAAGAGGAAATTGTGTTATATGTAATAAAATTTGAAATGGGGATCAATGAATCTTAATAGTCTCGTGGTATTGGTGATAGGAAGCAAGAAAAATATTTATATTCTAATGGAGTGATGAAAAAATATCATGGAGAAAGAAAATCTACCATACCACCTATCAAAATAGTAAAAATAAGAATCCAAAAAATTTCTTAAGGGGACATGGAAATTCATTACGCGCGCAATGTAAGGTCACCTAAAAAGAAAATTCCTATGGGAGATACCACTAATGTGATGGATGAAATGAATTTTTTATTCAACCCAAAACCTTATATAAAATGAGTCAATATCAAGTATTAATGACACTATGTAAATCGGTTCACCAAGCTATGGGTTATCGACGATAAATGATGACATTGACTTATATGTGCTAGAGATAAAGGGTGACATTATTCAAAAAACAAATTTGAGGTGGATCTGAAAAATGATTTGGTAAAAGGTATTCTAGTGATTCATTCATGGATAAAGAACATAAAAATTAATCATAGTTGTATTCATTATTTAATATCACACAATATTAGTTTAACTATTTAAAAACTAACTCAAAACATGGGAGTGAATCTTCTAGTGAATTTGAGAGGTGAAAAATTATTGAGTCCCATTTATATAACATCTCCATTATCTATATTATTGGGATTTATAATAAAATATTTATTCAAATTCAATGGATCTTGGGTATGGATTATAATTCCATGTATAGATCTAACATATATTTGTAATTGAAGAAAATCACTCTATACAACTCAAATAACCATATTATTCTATGTAATTGATAAGAGGAGGATGAAAATTATTTATAATCTTAATATATATTATGCATAATATATTCTTATGGGAATGTGTATGTATCTTAAATCTTTGAGTCTATAGAACATATCATCCATGAAATCATGCCAATTGTGTGGGAATGTGATAATGTGTTTTCCAAATAATTTTATAGTCCTCATCCTATCTTGGAGGTTGAGTTCTCAATTGAGAATATACCTAGAGATTTTTCCAATATCCATGACTCTAAATATAATTCCCAATATTAAACTATAATAGTTGGAGAAGAAACTACAAAATATTTTTTTAAAGATCATATACACCCATGTACTTCACAGTGGGCTGCACTAGTCCTTTTCATCATGAATAAGGATAGTTCAATTATCATATGAATTTATTATCATGAGATAAACAATATAATGAAAAAATAATTATCATATTCTTTATATTTATTAAATGTTTGAACATCTATGTAGGTACAAGTAATTCTATAATTTGGATATTCGATTTCACTATTATCAAGTATAGGTGAAGAAGGAAGATATACCCATGAATTAATTTCTTAAATGGAATTGAAGTTAAGCGATCTTATTGATTCCATTTGGATTAATTAATGCTCAAAATTTACTCATGGACATAATAAAAAGAGTCTTTACATATTACCATGTTAAATATGTTGTAGTCTATATATATGATCTTCATAGCTACTCCAAAATCACTGAGGAACATGAGGTGTATATATATGTTATGCTGAATAACATGAAAAAGGAAAAGTTATATAAAAATAAAAATATATAAATATTTTATTTATGGAGAATAAAACATTACCACTGAATGTTATCACTACTAAAGGGATATATGTGGATATTTAAAAAATGTGGAAACTGAATGAATACCTAGATAAGATTCTATGATATTGATATATGGTTTAATAATATTATCATGGTAATATCATAGAATGTTTATAATATTATAATTATTATCATGTATAATAAAAAAGATAAATTTTAAGGGAGTTATTCTTTTATATAATGATTATTATAAGGGGAGATTTTGGGAGATAATTAAGATTCTAATCACAACACCTTTGGTCACATTAACCACTAGTGGGGATGTACTTCTGATATATAGTGATGCATCCGGAAAGGCTTGTGTGGTGTTCAAAGGAATTATTCCAAAGCGATATATTATTCCTCACTTAAATTAAGGATCAAATAAAAAAAACTACCCAATACATGATCTTGATTTGGATGTTGTGATATTCACATTGAATATTTTAAGACATCTTCTCCATGGGGGGAAGTGTGAAATATATATTGATAAAAAAATATCAAGTATATATTAACATTAAAGGAGATAATTATGTATCAATTTTGGTGGTTAGAGTAGATAAAATATTCTAGTTTCTTAATAAAATAACATATTTTCATGGTTCACAGTTAGGAAGATTCTCTAAGTTGATAACATTCTACAATTATATCTAGGATGAGAATTCAAAGAGGTCCAATATTTTTGGATATGAAAAGGATTGGGATGGGAATTAGAAAAATAATTTTTTCCTAACTTGTTCAAATAACTACAGAAATTATCTCTTCATGAGAGGATAATGGATTCCCAAAATATGATAAAGGGATAAAAGTAACGGTACTGAATATTTCCTAGGTAAATTTTTCTAAATATGGATCAATATTATTTGAAAAAAAATGCATCCAATTGAAACTAGAACTAAAAATGGATGTTATGGATAAGCCACATAGCTAACCCATCACTATTTGTCCAGAAAGAAATATGATGTATAAGAACATGAAGGAAAACATTTATTAGGATAAAAAGATGATGGATATTGTATAATTTTTATTTTTATTCTTTGTTTGACATTAATTTGAGGCTAAGAAAAAGAGGTATATGTTTATGATGCAAATAGTACCATGTTGGTATGGAAATTGGAAAACATTACCATAAATTTTTTTTGAACTACCCAAGATATCTGAGGAAATAAATCCATACATGTGGTGGAAGATATCATTATAAAGACTGAATATAGCATTTTTTTCAATGAATATTTCACTCTTGACCAACTGTACATGATATAAATAATGGAAGTTGTTAGATTTCATTGAGTTACACTATCCACTTTATCTAATCAATATTATAGGTTTACCCTAAGGGTATGGATAATATTTAGATAATCATTGGATAGATAGGTGGTATTTAGTATAAAATATCACCTGTGGAAGGATGGTTTGTCTGAAATAACAATTCAAACAATAGACGGTATACAAATATCACATTTAATAGATTTCCAAGGGTGATGGGATCAATTCCTTCCCCTAGTGAATTCATTATATAACAAAATTTTATATTATAGTATTCAAATGTAACTCTATGATGATCTATATGTGAATAGGTTTTATACCTTAACATACAAGGATCGGTTTTGTGAGTAAATTATTATTTGAACTGGACTTAATCAAGATATTACCAATAAGGTTCAAACTATTAAACATCTTAATAAATGCACACAAAGTTGATAGAAAATCAATGAAGAGTATTATCGATGAGACTTGGATTTTGAGGTCAAAGATACAGTGTTCCTTCATATTTCACCATGTAAGAATGTCAATTATGTTATAAATAAGGGAATTATAATTCCAAGATACATCGTTTCATTTTAGATATTTAATAGTTACACGAGTCTGACCTATCAACTAGCACACCGATATAACATATCACAAGTACGTGATGTATTAAATATATCCCTTTTTAGTATTTATATGATGGTATCCTCATATATACTAAATCTAGATGTGGTACAATTAGATAATAATCTTTAAAAATTGGATGAAAGAATTGAGATCATTGATATTATAAAAAATTTCTATAAAATTTAAAAACTCACCTTTTCTAAATTGATATAGTGGAACCATGCGTTTGAGGGAGAAATCTGGGAACTATATGAGGTGATTAAAAATAAGTACCCTAAATCATTTTTTATAAAAATATGAAATTTTATGTGTGAAATTTCAAAATGGGGGATTTATATGATCTAAATAAGTACAAATAAAATTCACATTTTGAATGAAAATATTGATTATTAATTAATATTACTACAGAAACCACATGATAATTATTGGTTAATTTTGACTGATTATAGAATATAGCCTGATAAATATAAAAAATAGTTAACTATTGTATACTTTGATAATATTACCATTATACATTAATCACCAAGTTTTTTACATATTAATTATTATGATACAGTCTAATAGACACATCTGGAACAAGAGATGGCAACATCCAGTAGTATGGAACCCTATGAAGACAATTTCTAATAAATTTCGAGGGAGGAGATATAATAAGGTATTTTCCATCAACAATTCCACAATTAAATTAAAAAACTAAAAATAATAAAAAACTACTATGGGAGAACTTCAAGAATATTGAGATCCAAACCCAGACAAAATTCATCAAATCAACCAAAGATGACGTAACCATTTTACACCATAATAAATGGTTCTATTATTATGTAATAAGTTGTGATGTATCAACACCCTAGATGTACAAGTGTTTATAATATCATAATATTAAGGTAATTATTAAATTTATATATTTTCATTATTAATATATATTTATCATTGAATAGTTAGTTTGATAAAAAATTATATTCTAAATGAACAATCTAAAATTGATTTTTATGATATATAAATATTTAATTAAAATACACTTTTTGTAGAGACCCGAAGATTGACTTACATGGACATTACATTACTTTTGCGGAATACATAATACATAACAAAAACAGACACACATGGATCTTAATAGTTTAGTGTCTTTGGAATCTTGGAATATAAACTTCTAATCATGTTGAAAGATCTTCAACAAATCCCATAACGATATTCCCCTTTTTGTTTCCTTACCTAAAGCCATTCTTTATTTCCTGGGGAAAATAAAACAAGAAAAGGGTGAGCTCAAATTCTCAGTATGGGAAAACATAGAGAACATAATTCAATCCATAAACATTTGAAAGCAAAAACATGAACAAGAAATATAAACATCAAAATCTTGAGCAAAGACATAAATCGTGGAAGTACATAAGGAATATATCATAATGGAACATCAACCATGATAAAATATAATGGGAATAAAACAAGTAATTATGGAAAACATTAAGTACATGATATGATTTCCATAGTAGCCAAGGCATTTCTGCCATGGCCATCTTGGTGGACAAAGTCCCTTTCTGAATCGAGTTCACTCCTCGTTTCAGTCCTGTAACACTGAACCAGATTAACTCACCAATCCAGACATGTCTATCTCATGAGATATAAATCTTTACCCAATTAATTGGAGGGATATATAGGTCCCACCCATCTCATAATTAAATCATTATTACTTGTGCCACAAAATAAACATACATCATTCATAATAACCCAATAAATAAAATGGGTTTCATAAACATCATCCCATCATCACATAATCCATATAAAAAAAATGGAAATTTCATCATAAGAAAAGTGAAACCATGTAAATCATAGAGACATTTACTTGAAACATACACATCCGAAATAATGTCATCTTAGATGGAAAAATGGATTTGATAAAACACTTGAATGAATTCATGATGAAAATATCCTTTCTTCATGAAAATCAATTTATTTTCACAAAATGTCATGAAATTTTAAAAGAAAGAGATTTTGTTGGATATATTAATGAAATATTTTGGAGGAAGCTTCATGAAAATAAGGATTTATAAAACCGTGAAAATCCTTTCATGTCGTATAAGTTAAAAAAACATTCTCCTCATACTTTTGTCAGAAAAGTCAAAAAGTACCTCGAAACGTAAATAAAAGAAAGATTCCTTCCATAACACGTGGTAAAAGTAAAAAAAAGGGTAAAAAGGAATTTAAACATACATGAAAACATTTTTATAATACTTGGTCATGGATGATAGAAATAACCCCAATAAATACTTACGAATAAGTAATCTTAGATAAAAATGAGATTTTCAAAATTATCCCTTACCTTAGGTCTGATATGCTTCGTACGTATCCGAACCTCCTGTATAATGATTTAAATAATTCCATTGAATTATTATAGAATCATATTCATTGTTATGACATCATATATGGTTCACATATGACTTTATATTACCCGTTCGTTTGTAAGTTCCATGTTAAAGCAACGTTTTGGGTAAAATCATTTTATTTATCTTACATGTTTGGACTTGTTGTTCTTGATATTATTACTTATATCCTGATTTAATTAATTCCAGATAGTAAAAATTGATTTATATGAAATATATATTCAGCATATACATATATATATATATGATAGATCAATAAATGGAATGAAATACACTATTCATGGAGACGGTATGTCGTACGTACGCATGAACGCTGTTTTCGTTTCCTTGTTGAATTGAATGGAATTAAGTATATGACATACATATATATATATACACATAAATCCAGTATCATTATTATTTCATATATTTCATGATTACTTATTATATATACTTTATAATCATTCATGAATGGTTAACATGGAGAATTAATCTCATCGCATCGTGGAGACGGTTTTCCGTACATACCCACGAGCGATGATATCGTTCCCATGATCATGGAATTGTATTTGAGTGTATGTATACTATTTCAGAATCAATATAAATTTACAATAATCATATATAGTTATTATTTACACCATTATACCCATCCCAGTAAGGTGGTGGTGGAAAATATATTACACCACGGCATGGAGACGGTATTCCGTACGTACGCACGCGCGGTGATTTCGTTTTCCGTAGGATGGATAGATGGTGAAATAGGGTTGTTTCATACTTATAATAACATAACATTATTTGAGTGATACTTATGTTATTACTTCATAATTAAACAACTAAAGAAGAAGAAGTAGAAGAAGAAATAAAGTTGAAAGAATCGGTAACAGACATTACCTCTTCTTTGAAGCGCCTCTTTGAGACCTCCTCTTAGGGCACTAAAATTGGTCTTTGAATAAGACCAGAGCCTCTAGGATGTTTCTAGGGAAGTGGAGAAGTGAATTTGGCAGGGGTTGGCCGAGATTGAAGGCTCAAAGTGGTTTGAGGAAGACAGGGAGGATGTGCCCTTTTATAAGGGAGGAGAGGGGCACCTTAGGAAAAACAAAAAATATTATTTTATTATAAAGTCATATTCGGTTTTCAATAGCTCAAAATTGATTTATTTAGAAGCTAAGGTGGGGATGGGTTGAAATCCTCTCTTAAAATAGAATTTAGACAAGTTTAGGTTTCTATTTTAACCTTATCATTTAGATTTAACTTTAAGTTAGATAATTTAACATTTACCGTGTCTTCTTGTTTTTTTACACTATAAGGTTAATAAACTTACTATAACAAGCCAAACGAACCCGAAGTTGTTTATTATTAATATATATAACCTTATCTAAGTCATTTGGACGAACCTTATATTTTTATGAATAAAATAACAATTAATAATATAATATTGTTTTTAAAAACTATTTTTTGTCAATTTTGACAATATTTTGTAATTGATTTTTGTGAAAATTATAACAGAATGATTAGTTGGAAAAAAGTTAATTAAATTAGTACTAATATTGCATATTAACCTATAAAAATATTGTAATTCATAAAAAGTCTCAAAGTACATTTACTTGGGTATTTATAACATCCATTATGTCAATATTTCATTAATAAGATAATTACTGCATCATCACTGTGTCATACATAAATTAAATTATTCAATGTCTAAAAATTAAAAATAAACTACCATTATGTAGGAAATTTTTTTAGCTTGATAATTCCTATTTATAGTCGAATTTATCTTATTTATAACCCTTTATTAAAAATTATTTAGTTATTAAACTTTGATTTTAACTATTTTAACCCTTCTTTAAATAAATTAATAATAAATGTCCTAATCTAATCCAAGTGGGCCTAAATGATCATATGTTATTTATAAGGTTGATTTGGGTCGAATTAAACTTATCCAATAGAATTAGGACATGTGTTAGGGTAATAATAATAACATTTTTACCCTTAATTACTCTATTTACTTTTAACCGTAGTAAAAAAAGAAAAAGTTACTATTCACCAAAAATTATTTTCATCTAATTGAACCACATTTTAGTTGTTGATATTTACCTTGTCTCTCGGATTTTGTAAATTCCACTCACAGAAGCGGTAAAATTAAGTTTTTTTTTGAGTTTCCAAATTCTCCTAGGAGGTGGGTAAAAGACGGTGAAAAGTTCAATAAACTTTTAATATATCTAAAATTATTATAACATGACTTCAATGACTTAAATTTAACTTATATAGGTATTATGTATCAATTTGGACCTAAAATAAATTTAAATAAAATAAATAATTATTTAAATAAAAAGTCGGTTTTGAATAGTAACCCAGTGTTTTCACTATTCATCAAAATTGAATGTTTTCAGAAAAATACAAAAAATTTACCCTAGGCTAATTTCGATATTCCAAATCCAAAAATGAAGTCCATTTCGAGAGGAAAAAATTTTAAAATTTCAAAAAGTGGGTTTTACTATTCATAACGGCTAGTTTATATAACATATCGTTGTTTAGAGAAACTCGGTATTGCGTACAACACACACTATCGTGGAAGGTCGCGATTGCGTGTAATGAAATCCAAGCCGGGAATGCGTGTCTTGCAAGCTCCTTTTGGTGTAGCATACAACATAAGACATTAATGAAATTAAAAAGGATATTTTTCATAAAATCTCTGGGTGTTACATTATACCCCCCTTAAAATGAATTTCGCCCTCGAAATTCGTCAGGGTTATAAATGGTTTATTACTCAAAATTTTCTTTAATAGAAACCCACATCGTAAAAAGGAATACCAAAACCAATCTTTAAAAACTAAAGTATGAAACATAATGGTTACCCAAATTAACTAATCACCGTGTTTCCGCATAGGAGAACATAGGTGAAAATATGGATATGGAAGAAAAATATAACCATCATGTTCTGATGGAGAGTGGTAGAGGACATGGCTATAAAAAAGAAAACAATCACAAAGCCATAGATTTGTGATGATCTAAGGTGACATCTAATTCATCAGATATAAGGGAACTAGGACAACATTTTTGGTTTTCAAGATCATTTCCCTAAAGTTGAGGAAATTGGAATTATAAGATATACTTTCTTGAATTTGGTACAGTCTCACCGTTGGTCGTTCCTTGGACAATTCCTACTCCATATCTTAAGGAAATAAAGTTGAATTTATCTTTCGTGAAGTGTTAGCAGATCATGCAATAGAATGATAGGTCATTCCATCTGTCTCAAACAAAATTTATTAATTATACATAAGTCCATCTATAGTGAGATTAATCGTATATGGTTCCAAAAATGGACTTATACTTCATATATCATACATATTAATAATATAAAACTAGTTTCTACTAACCAGGGACTTCATGTAGGCCAGTGGTATGCGATAAAGGCCAGTCGCACTTCGGTTGTGGGTTCGATTCCCACAGCCTTTTCCGATGCGATGGGTTATCGCCCGTCCTACAGGTTTTCATTTTTCTAAAACTACATTACTATAACATCCCATCAATAATATCGAAAAATTTTCTATCCTTAAACAATACTAACTTATGTCCAACATAATCCATTACAATCTTTAAGCTTATCTAAAATACTTCGGTCCAAGATCATAGTATAAAGAAAACAATTACTAGAAAGGTTATCTACCAAGAATATGAATACAAGAATTTATCTCACAATATATCATAAGATATATCTGGTTGGTTGCATTCCAAACACATTAATAACTTATTCATATATTCTCTTGAATCATAAATTACCATTGAAACTTAGTGAAAACATGAATACTGTCAAAAGGTAACTCTTTCCTCATTCCAAAATCCCAAAAATCTATATAATCAAACCATAATATCACTTAGTCCTTATATCAGTAATGAGCTCATGAATACAATCAAACATCTCATTATATTCGTATCCCTTCATTATGCGCATATCATATACTTTCCAAAAATATCTGAATAACCTTCCATTGTTACCGGTACCATTCAAAATATACTTCCAAATACTTTAGGAAAAACAATAGTGCAACAATCCTTAGATTATTCTTTATTCCATAGTACCATACATTATTCTTTATAATCATACAATAATTCCACTAACTTCTTAAACCACTGACTTAGCTTCATCATTTCTTTCATTTCATATTTCATTCTTAGTCTCTTCATCATCATCCACATAAATACTACACATATGACCATGATGATTCTCTTCATGAGATTTTCCCTTTGGTCATTGGTTTGCATAATTCCCATACACTTCACATTTAAAACATCTAATCATTGTTGATGTCATAGAAATACCATTATCCTTGTCCATGGTGTTGACTGAACCTTTCCCTTTGCACTTACTGGCTTTATGTCGTTATTTTTCACACCCAAAGCACCTTCCAGTTTCTTTGAAACAATCTCCCTGATGCCTCTTCCCAAATGATTTACATGAGAGAAATTTAACTTTCTTTCCTCTATGATCATCATGAAACTTCTTCTTTCTCTTATTATCTGAGTCGGGAAACTTACCAAAGTTGAGATTATTGATCATATTATGAGATTGCTGATTAGGCATAATAACGATGTTTGGACTTCCAAATCATGTTTCTTTTGGTTTCTCATGAAGAATATCATTCCATTCTCCATCATATCCTCCATTATCATGAATCTTCCTGTTTCCAGCCATTTTCTAAAACCCAAAAAGAATAGTGTGAGAGGCAGGAATCATGTTAGGGAAAACAACATAGTAAAGGGGGAGTACCCTCAATATCTAACATCTTAGGTTAAATTATAAGATCATTACCATAGTTCTAGGACTATATCCTATACGTATACTTATCCTTAGGGACATCCCTAGACATACCTTAGAAATATATCGAGGGATCTCACTAACGTTTTAGCATCCTAGTTTCCAAAGGTTGACTAAACCTTTCCACTGATACCAAATGTAGATACCTGAAGCTTGACATACATGGACATTACAATACTTTTGCGGAATACTTAATACATAACAAAAACAGACACACAAGGATCGTAATAGTTTAGTGTCTTTGGAAACTTAGAATATAAACTTCTAATCATGTTGAAAGATCTTCAACAACTCCCATGACGATCTTCCCCTTTTTGTTTCCTTACCTAAAACCTTTCTTTATTTCCTGGGGAAAATAAAACATAAAAAGGGTGAGCTCAAATGCTCAGTAAGGGAAAACATAGAGAAGATAAAACAATCCATAAACATTCGAAAGAAAAAACATGAACATTAAATTTAAACATCAAAATCTTGAGCGAAGACATAAATCGTGGAAGTACATAAGGCATATGTCATAATGGAACATCAACCATGATAAAATATAATGGGAATAAAACATGTAATTGTGGCAACCATTAAGCACATGATATGATTTCCATAGTAGCCAAGTCATTACTTCCATGGCCATCTTAGTGGACAAAGTCCCTTTCTGAATCGAGTTCACTCCTCATTTCTGTCCCGTAACACTGAACCAGATTAACTCACCATTCCAGACATGTATATCTCATGAGATATAAATCTTCACCCAATGTATTGGAGGGATATATAGGTCCCACCCATATCATAATGAAATAATTCTTACTTGTGCCACAAAATAAACATACATCATTCATAATTACCCAATAAAAAATGGGTTTCATAAACATCATCCCATCATCACATAATCCATATAAAACAAATCTACATTTCATCATAAGAAAAGTGAAACCATGAAAATCATATAGACATTAAACATGAAACATATTCATATGAAATAATGTCATCTTAGATGAAAAAATGGTTTTGATAAAACACTTAAAATGAATTCTTTAGGAAAATATCCTTTCTTCTTCAAAATCAATTTCATTTCAAAAAACGTCATGGAATTTTAAAAGAAAGAAATTTTTTGGATATATTTTTCAAATATTTTGGAGTAAGCTTCATGAAAATAAGGCTTTATAAAACCATGAAAATCCTTTAATGCCGTATATGTTAAAAAAACATTATCCTCGTACTTTTGTCGGAAAAGTCAAAAAGTACCTCGTAACGTAAATAAAAGAAAGATTCCTTCCATAATATGTGGTAAAAGTTAAAAAAAAGGGTAAAAAGGACTTTAAACATACATGAAAACATTTTTATAAAACTTGGTCATGGATGATAGAAATAACCCCAGTAAATACTTACGAATAAGCAATCTCAGATAAAAATGAGATTTGCAAAATTATCCCTTACCTTTGGTCCGATATGCTTCGTACGTATCCAAACCTCCTGTATAATCATTTAAATAATGTCATTGACTTATTATAGAATCATATTCATTGTTATGATATCATATATGGTTCAATTATGGCTTTATGCTACCTGTTCTTTTGTATGTTCCATGTTATAGTAGCGTTTTGGGTAAAATCGTTTTATTTATCTTACATGTTTGGACTTGTTGTTCTTGATATTATTACTTATATCCTGATTTAATTAATTCCAGAATGCAAAACATGATTTATATGAAATATATATTCAGCATATACATATATATATATATGACAGATCGATAAATGGAATGAAATACACCGTTCATGGAGACGGTAGGCCGTACGTACGCATTAACGGTGTTTTCGTTTCCTTATTGAATTGAATGGAATTAAGTAGATGACATACATATATATATACATAAATCCAGTATCATTATTATGTAATATATTTAATGATTACTTATTATATATACATTATAATCATTCATTAATGGTTAACATGGAGAATGAATCTTATCGCGTCATGGAGACGGTATTCTGTACGTATGCACGAGCGATGATATCGTTCCCATGATCGTGGAATTGTATTGGAGTGTATGTATACTATTTCAGAATCAATATCACTATAAAATAATCATATATAGTTATTATTTACACCATTATACCCATCAAAGTAAGGTGGTGGTGGAAAATAGATTACACCACAGCGTGGAGACGGTATTCCGTACATACGCACGCGTGATGATTTCTTTTTCCGTAGAATGGATAGATGGTGAAATAGGGTTGATTTATACTTATAATAACAACATTATATAAGTGATACTGATGTTATTACTTAATAATGAAACAACTAAAGAAGAAGAAGTGGAAGACGAAATAAAGTTGAAAGAATCGGTAACAGACATTACCTCTTCTTTGAAGTGACTCTTTGAGACCTCCTCTTAGGGCACTAAAATTGGTCTTTGAAGAAGATCAGGACCTATAAGATGTTTCTAGGGAAGTGGAGAAGAGAGTTTGGCAGGGGTTGGCAGAGAATGAAGGCTCAAAGTTGTGTGAGGAATAGAGGGAGGAAGTGCCCTTTTATAGGGGAGGAGAGGGGCACCTTAGGAAAAACTAAAAAAGTTATTTTATTATAAAGTCACATTCGGTTTTTAATAGATCCGAATTGATTTATTTCTAAGATAAGGTGGGTATGGGTCTAAATAATCTCATACAATAGAATTTATACAAGTTTAGGTTTCTATTTTAACCTTATCATTTAGATTTAACTTTAAGTTAGATAATTTAACTTTTACCGTGTCTTCTTGTTTTCTTACACTATAAGGTTAATAAACTTACTATAACAAGACAAACGAACACCAAGTTGTTTATTATTAATATATATAACCTTATCTAAGTTATTTTGCCAAACCTTAGATTTTTAGGAATAAAATAACAATTAATAATATAATATTTGTTTTAAAAACTATTTTATGTCAATTTTGACAATATTTTGTAATTGATTTTTGTGAAAATAATAACAAAAATATTAGTACGAAAAAAGATAATTTAATCAGTACTAATATGTATTATTAAACTATAAAATTATTGTAATTTATAAAAATTCTCAAATTACATTTATTTGGGTATTTATAAAATCAATTATGTCAATATTTCATTAATAAGATAATTACTGCATCATCATTGTGTCATACATAAATTAAATTATTCAATGTCTAAAAATTAGAAATAAAATATCATTATGTAGGAAATAGTTTTATATTTCTAATGAATATTTATAGTCGAATTTATATTATGTATAACCCTTTATTAAAAATGATTTAGTTATTAAACTTTGATTTTAATTATTTTAACCCTTCTTTAAATAAATTAATAATAAATGTCCTAATCTAATCCAAGTGGGCCTAAATGATCATATGTTATTACTATGGTTGTTTTTGGTCGAATTACACTTATCCAATAGAATTAGGACATGTGTTAGGGTAATAATAATAACATTTTTACTCTTAATTACCCTATTTACTTTTAACCGTGGTAAAAAAAGTAAAAAGTTACTATTCACCAAAAATTATTTTAATCTCATTGAACCACATTTTAGTCGTTGATATTAACCGTGTCTCTCGGATTTTCAAAATTTCACTCACAGAAGTTCTAAAATTATGTTTTTTGTGAATTTCCAAATTCTCCTAGGAGGTGGGTAAAAGACGGTAAGAAGTTCAATAAAGTTTTTATATATCTAAAATTATTATAAAATGACTCCAATGACTTAAATTGACTTTATATAGGTATTATGTATCAAATTTTACCTAAAATAAATTTAAATAAAATAAATAATTATTTAAATAAAAAGGCGGTTTTTGAATAGTAACCCAGTGTTTTCACTATTCATAAAAAATTGACAGATTTCAGAAAAATACAAAAAATTTACCCTAGGAAAATTTCGATATTCTGAATCCAAAAATAAAATCCATTTCGAAAGATTCAATTTTTAAAATTTCAAAAAGTGGGTATTACTATTCATAAAGGCTAGTTTATATAACATATCGTTGTTTAGCGAAACTCAGTATTGCGTATAACACACGCTATCGTGGAAAGTCACGATTGCGTGTAATTAAAGCCAAGTCAGAGATGTGTGTCATACAATCTCCTTTTCGTGTAGCGTAAAACACAATATAGTAATGAAATTAAAATAAATATTTTTCATAAAATCTCGGGGTGTTACATTCTACCCCCCTTAAAATTAATTTCACCCTCGAAATTCGTCGGTGTTACAAATGGTTTATTACTCAAAAGTTTCTTTAATATAAACCCACATCGTAAAAAGGAATACCAAACCCAATACTTAAAAACTAAAGTATGAAACGTAACGGTTACCCAAATTAACTAATCACTGTGTTTCCACATAAGAGAACATAGGTGAAAATATGAATATGGAATAAAAATATAACCATCATGTTCTGATGGAGAGTGGTAGAGGACATGGCTATAAAAAAGCCAACAATCACAAAGCCATAGATTTGTGATGATCTAAGGTACCATCTGATTAATCAGATATAAGGGCACTAGGACAACATTTTTGGTTTTCAAGATCATTTCCGTAAAGTTTAAGAAATTGGAATTATAAGCAATACTTTCTTGATTTTGGTATAGTCTCACCATTGGTCATTCTGTGGACAATTCCCACTCCATCTCTTAAAAAATGAAGTTGAATTTGTCTTCCGTGAAGTTTTAGCAGATCATGCAATAGAGTGATAGGATATTCCATCTGTCTCATACAAAAGTTAATAAATACACATAAGTCCATATATAGTGAGATTAATCGTATATGGTTCCTAAAATGGACTTATACTTCATATATCATACCGCTTATTAAAATAAAACTTGTTTCTACTAACCAGGGACTTCCTATAGACCAGTGGTAGGCGATAAATGCCAGTCGCACTTTGGTTGTGGGTTCGATTCCCACAGCCTTGTCTGACACGATGGGCTATCGCCCGTCCTACAGGTTGTCATTTTTCTAAAACTACATTACTATAAAATCCCATCAATAATATCAAAAAAAGTTTTATCCTTAAACAATACTAACTTATGTCCAACATAATCCATTCCAATCTGTAGACTTATCGAAAATACTTCAGTCCAAGCTCATAGTATAAGGAAAACAATTACCAGAAAGTTTATCTACAAAGAATTTGAATACAAGCATTTATCTCACATATATCATAAGATATATCTTGTTGGTTTCATTCCAAACACATGAATACCTTAGTCATATATACTATTGAATCATAAATTACCATAGAACATTAGTGAAAACATGAATACTGTCAAAAGGTAACTCTTTCCTCATACCAAAATCCCAAAAATCTATATAATCAAACCCTAATATCACTTAGTCCTTATATCAGTCATGAGCTCATGAATACAATCAAACATCTCATTATCTTCTTATCAATTCATTATTCACATATCATCTACTTTCCAAAAATGTCTAAATAACCTTCCATGGTTACCGGTACTATTCAACATATACTTCCAAATACTTTAGGAAAAACAATAGTTCGACAATCCTTAGATGATTCTTTATTCCATAGTACCATACATTATTCTTTATAAATATACAGTCATTCCATTGTCTTCTTAAACCACTAACTGAGATTCATCATTTCTTTCATCTCATGTTTTATTTGTAGTCTATTCATCATCATCCACATAAATACTACTCATATGACCATGATTATTCTCTTCATGTGATTTTCCCTTAGGGCATTGGTTTCCATAATGCCCATACATTTCACATTTAAAACATCTAATCATTGTTTATGTCATAGAAATACCATTATCCTTGTCCATGTCGTTGACTGAACCTTTTCCTTTTCACTTATTGGCTTTGTGTCCTTCTTTTCCACACCCAAATAATCTTCCAGTTCCTTTGAAATAATCTCCCCAATGCCTCTTCCGACATGATTTACATGAGAGAAATTGAACGTTATTTCCTCTATGATCATCATGAAACTCCATCTTTCTCTTATTATCTGAGTCAGGAAACTTACCAAAGTTGAGATTATTGATCATATAATGAGATTTCTGATTAGGCATAATAACGATGTTTGGAATTCCAAATCCCGTTACATTTAGTTTCTCATGAAGAATATCATTCCATTCTCCGTCATATCCTCCATTATCGTGAATCTTCGAGTTTCCAGCCATTTTCTAAAACCCAAAAAGAATAGTGTGAGAGGCAGAAATCATGCTAGGGAAAACAACATAGTAAAGGGGGAGTACCCTCAATATCTAACATCTTAGGTTAAATTCTAATATCATTACCATAGTTCTAGGACTATATCCTATACGTATACTTATCCTTAGGGACATCCCTAGACATACCTTAGAAATATCTCTAGGGATCTCACTAACATTTTCGCATCCTAGTTTTCAATGATTGACTAAAACATTACTCTAATACCAAATGTAGAGACCCGAAGCTTGACGTACATGGACATTACATTACTTTTTCGGAATACTTAATACATAACAAAAACAGACACACAAGGATTGTAATAGTTTAGTGTCTTTGGAAACATGGAATATAAACTTCTAATCATGTTGAAAGATCTTCAACAACTCCCATGAAAATCTTCCCCTCTATGTTTCCTTACCTAAAACCTTTGTTTATTTCCTGGGGAAAATAAAACATAAAATGGGTGAGCTCAAATTCTTAGTAAGGGAAAACATAGAGAACATAAAACAATCCATAAACATTTGAAAGCAAAAACATGAACATGAAATTTAAACATCAAAATATTGAGCAAAGACATAAATCATGGAAGTACATAAGGCATATATCATAATGGAACATCAAACATGGTAAAATATAATGTGAATAAAACATGTAATTTTGGAAACCATTAAGCACATGATATGATTTCCATAGTAGCCAAGGTATTACTGTCATGTCCATCTTAGTGGACAAGGCCCCTTTCTGAATCGAGTTCACTCCTCGTTTCAGTCCTATAACATTGAACCAGATTAACTCACCGTTCCAGCCATGTCTATCTCATGAGATATAAATCTTTACCTAATGAATCATAGGGATATATAGGCCCCACCCATCTCATAATGAAATCATTCTTACTTGCGCCAAAAAATAAACATACATCATTCATAATAACCCAATAAATAAAATGGGTTTCATAAACATCATCCCATCATCACATAATCCATATAAAACAAATGGACATTTCATCATAAGAAAAGTGAAACCATGTAAATCATAGAGACATTAAACATGAAACATACACATATGAAATAATGTTATCTTAGATGGAAAAATGGTTTTGATAAAACACTTGAAATGAATTCTTTAGGAAAATATCCTTTCTTCTTCAAAATCGATTTCTTTTCACAAAACATCATGCAATTTTAAAAGAAAGAGATTTTGTCGGAAATATTCATGAAATATTTTGGAGGAATCTTCATGAAAATAAGGCTTTATAAAACCGTGAAAATCTTTTAATGCCGTATAAGTTAATAAAAACATTCTCCTCTTACTTTTGTCGGAAAAGTCAAAAAGTACCTCATAATGTAAATAAAAGAAAGATTCCTTCCATAACATGTGGTAAAAGTCAAAAAAAAGGGTAAAAGGACTTTAAAATTACATGAAATCATTTTTATAAAACTTGGTCATGGATGATAGAAATAACCCCAGTAAATACTTACAAATAATAAATCTCGGATAAAAATGAGATTTGCAAAATTATCCCTTACCTTAGGTCCGATATGCTTCAGACGTATCCGAACATCCTGTATAATGATTTAAATAATGTCATATAAATCATATTAATTTTTATGATATCATATATGGTTCACTTATGACTTTATATCTCCCGTTCTTTTGTAAGTTCAATGTTAAAGCAGCATTTTGGGTAAAATCGTTTTATTTATCTTACATGTTTGGAATTGTTGTTCTTGATATTATTACTTATATCCTGATTTACTTAATTCCAGAATGTAAAACATGATTTATATGAAATATATATTCATAATATACATATATATATATATATGATAGATCGATAAATGGAATGAAATACACAGTTCATGGAGACGGTAGGCCATACGTACGCATGAACGCTGTTTTCGTTCCTTAATGAATTGAATGGAATTAAGTATATGAAATACATATATATATATATACATAAATCAAGTATCATTATTATGTAATATATTTCATGATTACTTATTATATATACTTTATAATCATTCATGAATGGTTAACATGGAGAATGAATCTCATCGCGTCGTGGAGACGGTATTCTGTACGTATGCATGAGCGATGAAATCATTCCATGATCGTGGAATTGTATTAGAGTGTTTGTATACTATTTAATAATAAATATCACTTTAAAATAATCATATATACCTATTATTTACACCATTACACCCATCCAACTATGGTGGTGGTGGAAAATAGATTACACCACGACGTGGAGACGGTATTCCTTACGTACGCACCCGTGGTGATTTCGTTTTCCATAGGATGGATAGATGGTGAAATAGGGTTGTTTCATAATTATAATAACATACCAGTATATGAGTGATACTTGTGTTATTACTTCATAATGAAACAACTAAAGAAGAACAAGTGGAAGAAGAAATAAAGTTGAAAGAATCGGTAACAGACATTACCTCTTCTTTGACGCGCCTCTTTGATACCTCCTCTTAGGGCCCTAAAATTTGTCTTTGAAGAGGAAAAGGACATCTAGGATGTTTCTAGGGAAGTGGAGAGGAGAATTTTTCAGGGTTTGGACGAGCTTTAAGGCTGAAAGTGGTTTGAGGAAGAGAGGGAGGAGGTGCCCTTTTATAAAGGAGGAAAGGGGCACCTTAGGAAAAACTAAAAATATTTATTTATTATAAAGTCATATTCAGTTTTTAATAGCTCGAAATTGATTTATATCAAATCTAAGGTGGGGATGGGTCGAAACCCTCTCATAAAATATAATTTAGACATGTTTATTTTTCTATTTTAACCTTATCATTTAGATTTAACGTTAAGTTAGATAATTTAACTTTTATCATGTCTTTTTGTTTTATTACACTATAACATTAATAAACATACCATAAAAGCCAAAAGAACCCCAAGTTGTTTATTATTAATATATATAACTGTATCTAAGTCATTTAGCCAAACCTTAGATTTTTAGGAATAAAATAACAATTAATAATATAATATTTGTTTTAAAAACTATTTTATGTCAATTTTGACAATATTTTGTAATTGATTTTTGTGAAAATCATAACAGAAATATTAGTTCGAGAAAGGTTCATTAAATCAGTACTAATATGTAATATTAACCAAAAAAATTATTGGAATTCATAAAAAGTATCAAATTACATTTATTTGGGTATTTATAACATCAATTATGTCAATATTTTATTAATAAGATAATTGTTGCATCATCATTGTGTCATACATAAATAAATTATTCAATGTCTAAAAATTATAAATAAAATACCATTATGTAGGATATCTTTTAATATTTTTAATGAATATTTATAGTCGAATTTATCTTATGTATAACCCTTTATTAAATATTATTTAGTTATTAAACTTTGATTTTAACTATTTTAACCCTTCTTTAAATAAATTTATAATAAATGTCCTAATCTAATCCAAGTGGGCCTAAATGATAATATTTTATTCCTACGGTTGTTTTTGGTCGAATTACACTTATCCAATAGAATTAGGAAATTTTTTAGGTTAATAATAATAACATTTTTACCCTTAATTACCCTATTTACTTTTAACCGTGTTAAAAAAAGTAAAAAGTTACGATTCATCAAAAATTATTTTCATCTCATTTAACTGAAGGACCCCGGGACACCCTGAGAGGGGAGGGGTGAATCAGGGTGACCACTTTTTCTTTTAATGTGATGGATCTTGTTCCCACGTTGGTAGGAACTTTTTGAACCTGTATGAAGATTATGACCAGAAAGAAAAAATTCACAAGCACGGAGAAGACACAACCATTTTTACTTGGTTCACCACTAAGGGCTACGTCCAAGTAGCATACGCCGACAGGTTTTCGGTCGTACCAAAATCCACTATGCTTCACTAGCTGTAGATTAAAAAAGTTCGGGTACAGTCGCTCTGTCCCAGGCTCACTGCCTTTACAGAGGTTCAGGGATAGCTCACTACTTCCCTCGGGTCACTCCCGTTGACTCCCCCTGTCTCACTGCCGTTGGCGAAGTCCCGCTCAGTTTATAGACGTGAAGGTCTCTTCTTCATTTGCATAAGAGTGCATCCTTTGTTTTATGTTGATGCTCTATTGAAGTTCTATTCTCACCAGAGGAAGAATATCACGTTTCCTCGAATGTACCGAGTAGTCTCTCGGCTTTCGTGCAGCTCCGAACACGCCGGTGGGCTTCAGCAAAACCAGGCGCGCTTCTCCAAGACAGTCGCGCAAGTCCCACTACGGCGCGCAAGTCCACACTAGCGCGCAAGTGTCATCAACACAGTTGCACGACTCTTCCTTCCCCAACTACAAACTTGCGCGGTCCACTTCCTTTCTCTTCCAAACCACCTTGGGCGCACAGCCAAACACCGGCGCGCAAGCTCTACTTGCGCGACAAAACAACCAACTGCGCGACTCAACCACCTGCGCGATGAGAGCTCGAACAATCTCTCGGCCTTGAACTTCGTTACAAATGAGGAGGGGTGGTCCAGTATTTATAGGCAAACTGGACCCCCTGCACGGCGGCGCGCAAGTCCTCGACGGCGCGCAAGTCTTGTCTTCAATAAACTCTGTCGCGCAACTCACTTGCGCGACCCAACCAACACTTGCGCGACCTTCTTGCCGTAGCCAAATTTTGATGTTCTGATCCTCAAAATCATATGGCGTGCAAGTCTTTCATCCTCCAAGAGCACGGCGCGCAAGTACCTTTGCCAAAAACACTTTACTTTATTGGCCGATTTTTAGGCCCAAAAATTTGGCAAACACTGGGAAACAGCGCCACCTTCACTACTGTTTTCTGCTTGAACGGTATGATCACTTTGTTGGTACACACCCTGAACTTCCACTGAGGATTGACAACAAACACAAACCATACACCAAATCATGCTTTGAAGAACCTGGTTCCAACAATCTCCCCCTTTGGGTTTGTTGGCAATCAGAATAAATTCAATAGATCTCCAACCATGAGCAAATCCAAAACGCAAGAATCAACTCAGCCAACACTCTAAGTCTACGTGAGCAATGCTCGGTGTAGAAAACAAGAGAGAAAGCTTGAATTGGGTCTTAGTGTTTTGAAATTCTCCATGACGCCCGATGTTATCCTTATTAAACTTCTCATCACAATCTTACACTTCTCATCACAAAAGAATTTCTTGCCTTGAATTTATGCCTTTCTCCCCCATTGACAATAAAACCAAAGACCGAAAAGTTTGTTCAACGTTCAGCTCAAGCCATACTCCCCCTGGATAGTATCTCCCCCACAAACCTGCATCACATCCATAAGCAGATAAAAACAGTTAAAACAAACGGGGATAGGGGACTTCCGGTGCCTCCTTATGCAGTAGGAGGTGGTCGAACACCGAGGTTCAACCGATGCTTCTCGAACACAGCCGCGGACAATGGCTTGGTTAGGATATCAGCCACTTGCTCATTAGTTCCAACATGATCCATTTTAATCACTCCTTGTTCAACCTTTTCTTTGATAAAATGATACCGTATTTCAATATGTTTTGTACAAGAATGTTGAACCGGATTCTTCGTAAGATCAATTGCACTTTTGTTATCGCAATAAATCACCATTGGTTGCTGCACCTTATCACCAATATCTGTTAGCTGCTGCTTCATCCAAAGAAGTTGAGTGCATGCTTTTGTGGCGGAGATATATTCAGCTTCAGCAGTACTAAGAGAAGTACTTTCTTGCTTCTTGCTCAACCAGCCAACACATTTATGCCCAATATAGAAAGCTCCACAACTAGTGGACATTCTGTCTATTACATCCCCAGCCCAGTCAGCATCAGAAAACGCTGATAATTCACTGTCCCTACCTGCAGCAAAAAATAACCCGAAGTTATGTGTGCCTTGAATATACCTCATGATTCTTTTTACTGCTGACATATGTTCCTCCTTTGGATTACTCTGAAAGCGGGCCGCAAGGCATGTTGCAAAGACAATATCTGGCCTTGTCGCTGTCAGATACAGTAGGCTTCCAATGATCCTCCTGTACATGGTGGGATCAACAGAGTTCCCATCCTCATGCTTTCCAAGTTTAGTTCCAACAGCAATCGGAGTTGACATTGGTTTGGAGTCCTGCATATTGAACTTCTTCATCAACTCTCTTGCATATTTTTCCTGAGAAATGAAAGTGTATTCCTTCTTTTGAATCACTTGCAACCCCAAGAAATATGTGAGCTCCCCAATCATAGACATTTCAAATTCTGATTTCATGTGGTTGGAAAATTCATCCACTGATTTCTGCCTGCTGCCACCAAAAATGATATCATCAACGTAGACAAGAACCATGAACTGATCTTTTGGAGAATTCTTCACATAGAGATTGTGATCAACTCCTCCTCTTTTGAATTCCAACTTCTTTAGATATGAATCTAGCCGTGAGTACCATGCCCGTGGTGCCTGCTTCAAACCATATAGAGCTTTCTTTAGTTTGCAGACCTTTGTTTCATCGGTACCCAAGACAAACCCCACCGGTTGTTCAATGTAGACTTCTTCTTCGAGTACACCATTCAAGAATGCTGTCTTAACATCCATTTGATATACTTTATATCCTCTTTGGAGTGCCATGGCAAGGAAAAGCCTGATTGATTCCAGTCTAGCAACTGGAGCAAAGGTTTCTTCAACATCAATACCTTCGATCTGGGAGTATCCTTTACATACCAGTCATGCCTTGTTTCTGATAACACATCCATGCTCATCAAACTTATTTTTGAAAATCCATTTGCTACCAATCACATTGTGACCTTCAGGTCTCTGGACAAGATCCCATGTCTGATTCTTATCAATCTGATCTAATTCATCATTCGTGGCTTTCACCCAAGATTCATCTTTTGCAGCTTCTTCGAATGAGGATGGCTCTACAACTGATAGAAATGCAGATTGCGTGGTATTCCTCATCCATCTGGTTTGTGTGGGTGCACTCCTATCCCCAATTATGTTGGATGGATCAATCTCAGCTCTTCGATTTCTCCTGCGAGGTTCAGTAGTATTCTCTTCAGCCATAGTTTCTTCTTCAGATTCTTCTTCTGAGTCAACATCATTATGTGATTGATGAGTGTTTTGAACAGCTTCCTCTATTTCTGCATTTGTAGTTTCTTCATGTCCACATTCTTCATGCCTTTCTATCACATCAGCATATGACGTCCGTGAAGAATTTGTGGTTTTCTCTTCAATTATCTTAACATCATTGCTTTCCACAATCCTTCCCAAACGATTGTTGAAACATTTGTAGGCTTTGCTGTTCATTGAGTAACCGAGGAAGATTCCTTCATCTGCGTTGTCACCATATTTCCCCTGATTTCCTTCTTTGTTCCTGATGAAGCACTTACTTCCAAAAACACGAAAGTATTTTAGAGAAGGCTTCCGTCCATGCCACAATTCATATGGTGTCTTCGTCTCACCCATATAAAGTCCTGTTCGATTCTGAATGTACACTGCAGCTTGAACAGCCTCTTTCCAGTAATGTCGTGGAATACGACTCTCAATCAGCATAGTTTGTGCCATGTTGTTCACCTGTCGATTCCTTCGTTCAACAACTCCATTTTGTTGTGGAGTTCTCACAGCAGCTACCTCATGTTGTATCCCATGCTTCTCCAGATAATTTTCAAATTCAATGGACGTGTATTCTCCTCCATTGTCAGATCGCAACACTTTGATTGTTCGTCCAGTATCATTCTCGGCGATTCGCCGATATGTTTTCATGCAGTCAAGGACCTGTCGTTTCCGGTGAATGACCATCACACATGCCATTAGACTGTAATCATCTATGAAAAGGACAAAGTACCTTTCTCCATGAGTTCCGGCAACATTTATTGGACCACAAACATCTGTATGAATCAGATCAAGAAGGTGAGATGCCTTTTTCTTCTTTGGCCGATATGAACTGCAGACCAGCTTCCCACGAATACAAGCATCACAGGATTTTTCACGCTCACGCTTCAGGTTGGGAATGTCCATGACAATTCTCAATTTTGATATTTTCTCCATGTCTTGTTGATTGATGTGTCCCAATCTCCGATGCCACAGATTGTTTTCTTCTTCAACAGTCATGTAACATACATTCTCTTCACTATCAACCTGATACAAGTTTCCTTCTGTTCTGCATCCCTTCATGAGAGAATTGCCAGTTTTTCCCTTGATAGTGCATCCTTTCTGATTAAAAGTAACAACAAGTCCTGAGTCACAGAGTTGACTCACGCTGAGGAGATTATGACGTAGGCCATCTACGTAAAGGACTTCAGTCTTCTTTAGTTCTCCATTAGCTAATTTGGTACTTCCACTCCCTTTGATTTTCAGAGCCCCATCACTACCAAATCTTACTGTACCATCAACATTATTTATGATATTTGTTAGTAGACCGGCATTACCTGTCATATGAGATGAGAAACCGCTATCTAGAATCCAGGTACTGTTGTTCTTTGTAGCTTTGAGAGCTACCTCTGCAAGGTTTGATTTCTCAATCTTCCTCCTTTCCTTCCATGAGACATTAGATTGAGTATATAGAACTGATGGCCTTTCAACTATCTCTTCCGCAAACCCAGGTTCTTCATATTCAAAGTCTTCTTTAAGAGGTGAGAACCTGTTTGAAAGAGAAACATCGTCTTGCTGACGAGACTTGACATGTCTGGAACTTCTGTATGAGGTGTCAATGTCCCTTCTCTGCCTGCAATTAATGGCCTTATGACCAAAGTTAGAACAATGAAAACAATATCCATAGAAATTATTTCTTCTATAAGAATTAGGATATGAAATTGTTCTCCTTTGTTGAGCATCTATATCTTCTCCATTCAGATAGCTTCTTGCCTCTTCACAATAAGACATGGTATGGCCCAGATAGCCACAGAACTGACACTTCATGAGAAGAAATGTCTTCTCACTTGAATTTTTCCTTATAGCTTCTTCCTTGGGAGAATAGTAAGACTGTCTGCCATTTTTGAAAGTTTGAGGATAATTTTCAGGTCTCCTTTTAGTTTGGATTGAGGGTTCCTTTTTCAGCACTCTAGGTAACATTTCAACATGTTCAACTTTCATCTTATCTTTCTTTTGGATCTTTGCACTTCCAGCAGTTGATGACTCAGCCTCACAGCCAATTCCACTCTTTCCCATGCAAGCAGGTCTTTGATCACTCAAGACTTTTCCAACCCCATCTGAACCACACTTGGCTCTTGAAAGTAATTCTGCATCTGAGAATCTTCCGAACTGTATTTTCTTCCTCGATTCTTTTGGAACTGATTCTGTCTCCATTTTACTCCTTAGAGTAACTACTTCCTCCTCAAGACCCTCAACAGTCTTGGATTTTTCATCCAGTCTGGATGTGAGGTCATTGATGACCTTTGCCTGCTCTTCAATTCTCAGCTTCAGATCAACTGCATCATCATTGCTTTCAATTATTTTAGACTGTACCTTCACAAATTCTTTCAGTCGTTCAATTTTAGCTTCAAGTTGATCAATATATTCAGTTGATTCTTCTACAATTGATTTCCACTTATTACAGCTCTTACATTTAATCTTAAGCTTACAAACTGCATCCTTAAGTTGCACCTCAGGATCTACACAAGTTCTCAGTTGTTTTTCACCATCAGTATCTTCTGACTTTTCAACAGTGGCCATCATAGAAGCATGGTTCCCAGTTTTGAATTCTGGTTCTTCTTCATCACAGAATTCATTGTCATCTTCTTCCTCTTCACAGACAAAACTCTTCCTTTGCATTTTCTTACCAGATTTGAAGTCTCCCTTTTTGAAGAACCTTCTTTGAGGCTTCTTGAAGTTTTCATCTTCACTGTCATCATCATTGATATTCTTCAAGCACTGAGAGGCAATATGCCCAACTTTTCCACAACGGAAGCATGCGAGAGGTAACTTCCCTTTGAATTTCCCTTTCCCCTTCTGGAACTTCTTTGCAATGAGAGAAAGAATTTCTTTCTCTTCGTCATCATCACCGCTACTATCCTTTTAGATTTTCAATTTATCCATGGCCTTGAATGCCATTTCCTTGCTCACCCAAGTCGTAATATCTTCTGGTTTGACTCTCATTTCATATGCTACCAAACTGCTCAGTAAGTCATCTAGAGAAAGTTTGGAAAGATCTCTTTCCTCAAGAGCTGACACCTTCGCATTATACAGAGGTGGAAGTCTTCTTAATATTTTCTTTACAATATCAATGTCTTTGATTTCTTCGCCTAGACCCCGAATTGCTCCAACCACTTCAGTAATTCGATTGAAGAAAGAGTCTGCATTCTCGTCTGGATGCATCTTCAGATCATCAAACAGATTGTGTAGCACTTGTAGTTTCGCCTCCTTCACTTTGCTATCACCTTCATAAATATTCTCAAGTTTATCCCACATTGATTTTTCTGAGGTGCAATTCATCACCTTCAGGTAAATCTGATCAGAAAGGGCAGCAGTGAGAGCATTCTGTGCTTTAGCATCTGCATCAAGAAGTTTCCTGTCTGTTTCAGTCATAGCCAGACCTGTTGGATCAGTGACATGTATTCCTTGCACAGTAGAAAAAAGAACTTCCATTCCAAGAGATCTTAGATGAGATCTCATTCTGTTCTTCCAGATCTAGAAATTTCTTCCATCGAAGTGAGGGACTCCCCTGACAATGATCGCGTTTTCCATGACGAAGAAGGTCAGATTCAATGCCAGCAACCTTTACGCCTCTGATACCACTTGAAGGACCCCGGGACACTATGAGAGGGGAGGGGTGAATCAGGGTGACCACTTTTTCTTTTAATGTGATGGATCTTGTTCCCACGTTGGTAGGAACTTGTTGAACCTGTATAAAGATTATGACCAGAAAGAAAACATTCACAAGCACAGAGAAGACACAGCCATTTTTACTTGGTTCACCACTAAGGGCTACGTCCAAGGAGCATACGCCGACAGGTTGTCGGTCGTACCAAAATCCACTATGCTTCACTAGCAGTAGATTACAAAAGTTTGGGTATAGTCGCTCTGTCCCAGGCTCACTGCCTTTACAGAGGTTCAGGGATAGCTCACTACTTCCCTCGGGTCACTCCCGTTGACTCCCCTGGCTCACTGCCATTGGCGAAGTCCCGCTCAGTTTATAGACGTGAAGGTCTCTTCTTCATTTGCATAAGAGTGCATCCTTTGTTGTATGTTGATGCTCTATTGATGTTCGATTCTCACCAGAGGAAGAATATCACTTTTCCTCGACTGTACCGAGTAGTCTCTCGGCTTTCGTGAAGCTCCGAACACGCCGGTGGGCTTCAGCAAAACCAGGCGCGCTTCTCCAAGACAGTCGCGCAAGTCCCACTACGGCGCGCAAGTCCACACTGGCGCGCAAGTGTCATCAACACAGTTGCGCGACTCTTCCTTCCCCAACTACAAACTTGCGTGGTCCACTTCCTTTCTCTTCCAAACCACCTTGGGCGCACAGCCAAACACCGGCGCGCAAGCTCTACTTGCGCGACAAAACAACCACCTGCGCGACTCAACCACCTGCGCAACGAGAGCTCGAACAATCTCTCGGCCTTGACCTTCGTTACAAATGAGGAGGGGTGGTCCAGTATTTATAGGCAAACTGGACCCCCTGCGCGGCGGCGCGCAAGTCCTCGACGGCGCACAAGTCTTGTCTTCAATAAACTCTGTCGCGCAACTCACTTGCGCGACCCAACCAACACTTGCGCGACCTTCTTGCCTTAGCCAAATTTTGATGTTCTGATCCTCAAAATCATATGGCGCGCAAGTCTTTCATCCTCCAAGAGCACGGCGCGCAAGTACCTTTTCCAAAAACACTTTACTTTATTGGCCGATTTTTAGGCCCAAAAATTTGGCAAACACTGGGAAACAGCGCCACCTTCACTACTGTTTTCTGCTTGAACGGTATGATCACTTTGTTGGTACACACCCTGAACTTCCACTGAGGATTGACAAAAAACACAAACCATACACCAAATCATGCTTTGAAGAACCTGGTTCCAACATTAACCACATTTTAGTCCTTAATATTAACCGTGTCTCTCAGAATTTCGAAATTACACTTACAGAAGCGGTAAAATTATGTTTTTGTGAATTTCCAAATTCTCCTAGGAGGTGGGTAAAAGACGGTGAAAAGTTCAATATAATTTTTATATATCTAAAATTATTATAAAATGACTCCAATGACTTAAATTGAACTTATATAGGTATTATGTATCAATTTTTACCTAAAATAAATTTAATTAAAATAAATAATTATTTAAATAAAAAGTCGGTTTTTGAAAAGTAACCCAGTGTTTTCACTATTCATCAAAAATTGAAAATTTTCAGAAAAAATACAAAAAATTCACCCTAGGTTAATTTCGATATTCTGAATCCAAAAATGAAGTCCATTTCGAAAGATAAAATTTATAAATCTTCAAAAAGTGGGTATTAATATTCATAACGGCTAGTTTATATAACATATCATTGTTTAGCGAAACTCAGTATTGCATACAACACACGCCATCATAGAAGGTCGCGATTGCGTGTAATGAAATCCAAGTCAGGGATGCATGTCATGCAAGCTCCTTTTGGTGTAGCATACAACACAAGACATTAATGAAATTAAAAAAAATATTTTTCATAAAATCTCGGGGTGTTACACTTTTTGATAAATTAAATCATTTTTTAAATAATGGTTATATTTATTAAATATACACATATAAAAAAATTATTTGAATATAATTGTTATTATAATTTAATGATGTCTAGTAAATTTTTTATAATTGTCATAAAGTGGTAAGTGTCATAAAAAATATTATTTTCATATTTATAAGAATTTTTATTTAATAGTATGAATTCTAATATTAACAATTTTTTTTTAAAAATATGTACCATTATATAAATCCACACATCTAAAATATCCATTTTTGAATTTTTCATAATTTTATAAGATTGTAGAAATTTTGGATTAAAATTAAATATGATATAAATATATGGTATGTATTATGACATCATAAAAGTCCAAAAGTGATATAAAAATTGATAAAATATAATAAATGATCAAAAATAGAATTCAAATCTAAAATAATGTTTTTTGGAGTTATTTGATTAATTTTATGAACTTTTAATGAATCCTATTAATACTATATTTTATTTTAGTGTTTTAAAATCCATTATTTATGAACCTAACTCACATCCACATGACAAATGGTATTATTTTAAAATTATCATTAAGTTTATTTATAAAATATAGATAAGACAACCTATTTAATAAAAAAAATAGTAAGGTTCCTGATTTTTATTATTTTGTAATATATGGTTCACAACCTTTATTTATAAATTAATAATGATTTCCACTATATTTTTTTATAAATAAGCATTAAACTCCGAATCCTATTCACAAAAAATCCATTAGGCATTAATTTATTCTACCTATACCTCTATAAATCCCTATAATGGTATTCCCAAGAACATGTGGATCTCTTTTGAAGCATTTATAAGTTCTTTATCAAGTTAAAGGATTCTCTCATCCTCTATTTATTCATGCACTATCTTTGTATTATAAAATTTGATTTCCAATTTTTCATGTTGTAATATTTCCCTTAACAACCAATTTATTTTAATTATAATTTTTTATTAATGTGATATCATAATTAACTATTTTTAAACTCTACATGTATCATTATGTAAAAATACTATGCTGTAGAAATTGAACTTAAATTCGTCTATATGAAACATTTATGTAGTGAATACCTATCCCTATTTCCACTCATGTATATTCACATAGATGTTAATATCATTCAATGATTATGAAACTTAATTTGTATGACACAAATTACTTAATCATGGTATCCAAATTTATTATATGATCTTCATATAACACTAATACATGTATACGATACTAATGTGGAAGGTTGGTCTGAAATTATATAGCCCTCCAATGAATTGGGTAATGTTTTTATCTAAAAGGATACTATGTATTGTTAATGGGGGGCTATACTAAGAAAAAAAATGTTATATTTTCCTCCCAGTTATCTTTGACTTATTCTTATGAAATTATGTTGTATATTGCTACAACACTCCTATATTTTCTTATTCTTATCATCTTCTATAAGGATTTGATGTTCATGTTTGTAATTTTAGACCATTTATTCACATCAATATGACTCTTGAATAAATTTTATTACTTATTTCATGTTATTATTTTATTATAACTATATTATACATTATATATCACCCATTTCTTATATTTTTTTCCTTGGATATCCCTATCAGTTTTTAAATAGTAACTTATTTTAGGATCATGTTAGGATGTTTCAAATAATGTTATTGTATCCTTATTTTATGTTATGTTGTTTTGTATCTAGTTACATAAATATACTAGGAATTTTTATATTTTGGAATTTTTTATGTGTGTCTTTATATAATAAATAATTAATTATGGTGTATTAATGACATTGATTTTAAAGGGAAATTATCTTGTTAATGTGAACACTCCCATATACACATACAGGTGCATGCTATAGTCATAAAAAACATGAAATGTCTAGATAGGTTGTTCTTAGCCTATAATATGTGGTGTGAAATGGTAGTAATTAGGTGAGAACCAAAGGAATTCAGGCTTGAATGATCCACTGAGGAAAGTAGTTTTTTAAATTGTGATGAAATTCTTAAGGTATTTTGGTAATGGGGTTCGATGTTTTTAGGACATTCTATTGTGAAATGAACCATCATAGAGTGGATTTTTTCTCTCTGCTTTTATTGTTTTGATGGAATCTATAAAATAATGTATTTCCATGTCATGGAGATTAAGATACACATTATTCCTTATACAAGATGAGATAAATGTGTCATAGAGAGGCCTTATGTCATAGAGGGTCCATATTTAATAGAATAATGGTTATTAAGGATCTACGATTCCTTATGTTGGATATAATGAATGTTTCTAGACCAATATATATATATTTATTGATAACACTAACAATGATGACATGTGTTATAATGTGTCATAGTTTATTTATATAATTCATAGACTATATTGAAGTGGTGGAAGCCACATTGTATTAAAATAATTAAACATGGAAGAGTTTCTTCTTGAAACATAGATGAGTTAATATTTCCAACCATATAGAATATAAAAAATTAGATAAAGTTACTATTACATAAGATAATAAGTGAGTCAGTGGTATATGAGATCTTATTATAGATCATTGTTGAGTTATTAAAATGTTTTTCAAAGATCATTGGTTAATTTAACTCTTCCCATATTGGTTGGCTCCGATTCCACAGAATTGAGAACAAGTATAGTTAAAATATATTATTGACATATATTATATATTTTACTTTAAAAATCAAATACTCTAAAGTGTTATTAAAGATTATGAAAATTCCATCAATTTGTAGACTGCACTACAACCAATCAATTTCTATCTGAAAGATGATTAATCCAAGAAAATGAAAGGGGATGTCATATCTTGAATTTATTGGTGATTATATAATATTAAATGTAATTATTTTATTCAATTAATTACATGGTAAACCTATATCAGTCCTATGTTATTGATATTCCATTAATGTAATTTGATTGATACCAAATAGACGCGTTTATTAAAAAAATAGCAATGGTTGTTAGAGAGAATGGTAGATATATAAATCATGTGTACATTGAAGATCCAAATTTCAAAGATTAATAAGAGAGAATTTTTATTGTATAGATATTGGGATATAGTAGGACATAGAGTGCAATTATTTTCTTTCAAATGTATAAGGGATGGATTTCACGACATTATAGTGAACAATGAAGTTGCAGAATGATTTTGAAAATGAATAAAGTAGGTTCAATGAAATATCATGGAAATAAGGTGATTATTAAGTATATGATCACATAATATATGAGAAGGATAAAATTTCATCAATGGAACATATATCTACATTTTCAGATAAACAAAAAAAATTTGTGATATTTTTTCTTATGGCTTAAGGAAATGTATTTTTTGCAGTGATGTCGTGAGTGAAAAAAATGGGTGTTACAAGTTGTCTCATACTCTATTGGTAGTGAACCAGATCAAAAAAAATTATAGCCATTGATACCATGAATAAGGGATATAGAAATACTTCATGTAGTTAGATTTCAATATTTTTGGTGGGTTGAAAAATGATCAATCACATGCTCTACAGACAAGAACATGGTGGTGAAACAACTAAAAATGATTTTCTGTACACACATGATTATTATAATATTCCTAACAAAATATTGTAAAGGTGGTTAAGAAATATCAATTATATATGATTTTGGATTTTAATGTAAACATTAACTTAAATAAATGAATCAAAAAGTAAAAAATGTGACCCTTATTCATAAGAGGTCAAGATCAATATGGCCATAAAATTGAAAAAGAAAAGAGATTAAATTGGAAGAAATTCACATACATTTATTGACCCCACATCTCAAGGTATATCACTCCTATGTACCTTGAGGGAAAAAAATTAATTATATATATAATTTCCTAGAATAAAAAAATGATATTAAAATATATTGGGTTTAAAATATAATTTCCATTTAATTTCCCTTTGTATCAATTTTATATAGAAAATCCCGAAATGAAAAGATATTATATCATAAACCATTTACTCAAGTCCTTATTACTTCATACAAACTCAAAAAAACTCGTATAATAAAAAAATATTTATTATAAAAATAACATAGAGTCCTATCCATTAATTAAATACATTTTATCATTCTATTTTAATTTCCTATAACCATTTTATTTATAATTTATTCATTAAAATGAATATTCATGTGAGAAATGGTATGTTTTCACGAATATTTGGGTTTGATGGTTTTGGTACATAGAAATTGGCCAAGGTTTCATCATCTTTAGAATGATAATAATTTTATATGTATCATATTTATTAATTATATAAACTACTACAAATATTCAAATAATGTTGTGATGAAAAATGAATTACATCACTGTAGGGTTATGGTAGTCCGTGAGTATGGACATGTAACGTTTCCACTTTTTATTGGTTGGAATGAAAGAATGTTAAATAATAATTTGAAATTATGGAATAATTATGATATCATAAAAACAAAAATATTAATTTAACCTATTCTTATTACAATCCATGTAAATCGAAAAAAAATCACGTCGCTTTGAAGAGGTGGCGGTCCACACGTTCGATTGACTGATGTTATAATTTTCCAGCATAGGAAAAGGTTAAAAGGTAAATAGGATATTGAAAATTATTAAAATTTATTTGATGATATATATCTTGTATAAAAATTTAATCAATTGTCAAAACAATCCCACAAATATAGTTACAAAAAATTAATCACATCACTGCGTGGAGGCAATAGTCCAAACATACACACAAGTGAAATTTTCATTTCCCATTTGATGGAAAGGTTGTGGAAAATAGTTGAAACATATTAATAATTAAATATTAGTTTATTTATTATATAATTTTAATCATATTAATAATAATAATAATATTTTTCATAAGGTCGATGAAGAAATAAAGTTTAAAGTGATCAGTTAAGAGTTATATCACTTTGTTTAGAGACCACCATCGGATTACACCTCCAGACCTAAAATTATGGATTTATAATATATATAACATATATAGGATATGGGGAGAGATTTTAATAATATATTATTGTATGAAATTTACTATATAGAATGAACTTGATGTCAATAGAACAGAGGGAAAGTGGTATCCTTTTATTAGTTAGAATTCAGAAACACTTGAAATATTTCAAAAGATTTATTTATATTAATGTCTTAATACAGTCATGTGGATAAAATAAAAAAAATTCTATTATATAAAGTAAAACTGATAAATTACATCAATCAATTAAATTATATATTGTTTTTTCTATTTATAATCATATCCCTTTGGTTGAAAATTGTGTAAACCCTTTTTTCCCTAATAATTTTAAATTTTTTTAATATTTTTTCTGTTCACATTGAAAAAAAAAGTTAGGACAACTAAATTATCTTAATTATTATGATTACTAATGTGGAATAAATTTTACAATATTTTTTTATGTGGTATAAAATCACATTAAAATAATCATGTAATATATAGTGAAACCCATTTTCAGAAAAATACATTTTTAGCATAAAACTACATTTATAATCATTCTATGGATAAAAAAACTAGTTTTAGTAAATTTTTTTGAGAATATATAATATATATTCAGTTAATATAATTAATCAATAGATATTTATCTATTTTACCTATTTAAAAACTCATTGTACTGATAAATACAATTTTCCCGAAATGCATCATTATTTTCCTTTGAATAGTTTTAGTTTCATTTAAAATTAATTTAATACCAATTAATCAATTTTATAAATCTGTAAAAATTATATATTCATTATTTATATAGTCTTATAAAAACTTATAATCAATCTTTTTGGTGAAAACTATCACATTAATAAATATTATCATTATATTTTTGTTCATTTGAAAGATGTTTTACCTATAAATAAAGCTAATAAAAATTAATATTTATTTAAATGTAATTATTTACTTTAATATTTATGAATTTTATGTATATATTAAATAAACCTAAGAGTATAATATTCATATCTTTTAATGTGATAAGGATTCTTCATAAGCATAATGGTTGTTGAAAAACATTAAAAGAATTTTCAATATTATAATTACACCTGTGAGTTTCATGGTTAGGTGCACGATTGAAACATTTTAAGGACCCACTAATGAATTCTAAACATCCATAATATAGTAAATCTCACTAAGGGGATGGTCATGTATTATATTCTATGATTTTAAAAAAAATATTATAATGATATCATAAATGCGGTGAAGGTGGTGGTGTTTTTCTCAATCAAATAATGTGTTTAGGTAGTGATGGATTATAATAGTCATTTCACTAGGCTATTTCTATATGATATCATGTTAATCTTGAAAATATATAATTAATTATTTCTATTTTTAAGAGTGCTCTACTAAGATATTTATTTGAATATGTCTTTTCATGGATAATCCTTTTACTTTAAAATACTATATCATTGAGGTGAAATTCACTAACACTCGAGGATCTGAATTAAAAAACACATTATTTAAACATTGTATTTTATTACATGAAATATAGACTAATTTAATTTTTTTTATTTAATTTCAATAATTTAAATATTTCATATTATAATAAAAAAACATTTCCAAGAGTCTGAGGATCATTTTCTTTATGAACTATACACATAATAAATGTATTTTACAACACTCATGATAATTTCTCCATAATTAATTCATTATATACTTTCATAAGTTATTGTAATCTTAATTACATAGGAAATAAAAATAAAATAATCCAGCCATCTAAACATATGAGAATACCAAATTAAGTTGATACATATATTATTAATATTAATGTTGAATAATAATAATTTTAATCAAACATGATTGAAGGAAATGTAATATCAAATGAATAAACATATATAATTCCACAAAAGTGTGTGATCATGAGATAATAAACATGATCCATGGTTTATAATCAATGTTACATTGAATCAAAATGTAATAGTTCGTTGAAAAATAGAATAAATATGAACATGTGAAAAAACATAAGCACAATGAACATATCTTTTTTAAGACACTAATCTCACAAAAACATAGGGATTAATCATAATTAAACCCATGTATAAATATATAATGAGATATAAACAACCATCTAATGAATTTGGGGGAGTTTATAACCCAAAAAGAATAATATGATGTTATTTTACACCACCCATTTTAGATATTTATCATATGTAAATAGTCTCATAGATTTATCAAAACATAACCATCATTAAATATTCATTCATTCATGTTTTTGTAAAGTATAAAATAATTCATTCATTATATCATATATAACCTATGTAATTAAAATGATTCATATAATACTTATAGGGTTTATCACAAAACATTACATCCGGAGTCAGATATATTGATACCCAAAATTCAATCATCAAAAATGAGTTCTTCATAGTTGAATTTAGAGGGTGATTCATGAGACCTCAATAAAAATGAAATTATTTATATAATTTCAAGGACAACAACATTCACTAAATATTCACTAGTCTTTAGAAAATACGAAATAAAATTATCATAAAAAGAATACGTTATGCATCTCTTTAAAAAATAACTTTGGGAAAATGAAAATAAATTATTTTCTAAATCATTATTTGTAAATAAATATTTGTTAGTATATCATAGAAAATAATTAATGGTTTCATCTTGGTATATTGTAATGAATTGAAATGGATATAATGGTTTCGTATTGGTAATGTCATATAAATTTTTTTGAAAAATATTTTAAAAAAACTCAATTATAGAACTAAGATATATATGTAAAGGTTTCAAATAATTATGTGAATTTTTTAAAATATATTATATTTATAAATAATATTCTTTAAAGAATACATTAAAAGAAAATTAATGATATATTGGGGAAATTTTTAGTTGATTATAAAAATAAAAACAATAATTATAAATGGTTTTTTATATTTTAAAAATACATTTATTTAATCAAACATCATATAGAGGGTGATAAATAATTAATTTTAGAATAAGTTAATATAAATTTTTAGAATTAAATAAGTAAAATATATTTAGATGTCAAAATAAGATGATAAAATTAATAAGAATAAAGAAGATAGATATAGAATATAAATATCTCATTCAAGTAGTATGCGTATTATTTTTATCAACATAATGTATTATTAAGAAAAAAATAATCAATATAATTTCCAAGAAATTACAGAGGAAAGTAATTCTAATATTATTATAGAATAAGGTAATTATTTAGAAACCATAACCCAAGTGGAATCATTATTGTTAATGAAATTGATTTGAGACATGAAAAAACACTTATAGATTATGAAAATTTGGAATTGAAACCCCTTGAAAGATTAATATGGGAATTGAAATTATATTAAAATAAAATAAAATAAAATAATTATATTATATATTCAATATATATTATTCAAAATATTAAAATTATATTAGTTTGATAAAAATCGTGTTATAATCAATGAAATTCATATGATACATTGTTATTACCACATAAAATGTAGCAAATATGATAAATATTTAGGATAAGGGATTTACTATTCATTACATCTCTATAATATGTGGGTGTATGGAAAGCGATGCAACATCGTGAAGCCTAGTACAATAGTATGGGATATTATGTTTCTCTGTGGTACTTTCACCCAATTTTCAACATTCGACATGGTGGAGATTTGGGCATGGAATGTAAGTCCCATTAGAACTCCTCCCAACCAAATGGAATTTTCTGAATGTTGTTCATTGGGAACCTGCTGAGAAAAATAATTGAGAGGATTTGAGAAAATGTAGAAATACATTGGTGGATAGGTTTTCCAAAAATATAGTGTAAAATTGGTATTAGATCCATGGGAAGATTCTTAAATTTAGGGAATGTTCTCTGTTGTATATTTTTAGTCCAACATAATATGATGCATGTTCCAAATTTTTTTATGATAAGTTATTAGTGGAACTAATTTTTTTCTTCAAGTTACTACATCATGGATCATGAGGCTACACCATGAATCTTGGTTTATTTTCATCGGTTTTGATTTTTTGTCATGTTACTCACACGCCAAGTCCCATATCAACTAAGGATAAATATTGTGCATGGAATGTAATACCTATGATACATAAACCCCATTATAAGTCCTTTTCAGAATATTGTGTGAAGTGGCCCTCTTTATAAAATAAATCCCTAAAGTAGTGAGCCAAAGTTGTCTTTATTATAGTGAAGGGATATTCTTGAAATAGACCATACAAACACCTCTACATTCTGATCAAAATTTATAGACAAGTCACACTAATTATATATTTAATAAATATAACCATATTTATTAAAAAATTTATAAATAAATTAATATAAATTATCATTTCAAATAATAAATTATAAAAATTATACATATTTATTTATAATAGTTATATATAATTTATTTTCATCATCTAAAATTAGTGATATTGATTGTTTTTTAAATGTATTAATTTATCGATGTCATTTCTAGTTCATTGATACAAATTTCTTCATTTAGAAATTATATAATGTACTTGATTATATGTTTTATAAAGATATATAATTCCCTAATTTTACACCATGGAAATTTTAGTCATGAATCGTGAATATGGAATGATAGGTTAGTTTCTTTTAGATAATTTTATGATAATATCTTTATACGTTAATAATGTGGTAAATTTTAATATATCCTTTCTACCACCCTAAAAACATTGTTTTCTCAATGATATAAAATATTTCTTGTATTTAACTAATATGAAAGTGATTAAATTGGAATAATTTCACCATTTTAGATGTATATTGACTTATTTATATGTTTTATGGTGGTGAATCAGATTATATGAGAGTTCTATAAATATTAAATGTCCATATGAGAAAAATTAATACATTGTTCTATAGAGGCATATGTCAACATGTAGAAATGGGATTTATTACAATTTTCAAAAGAAATAGTTTAAGGAAGGAATATTTTTACATTTTGAGAGTATTAATAATTTTGTAAATATAAGATTTATCCATTCAATACCTACTTTTAACCTTACAAGCTTTGAGTTAATGAAAAACAAGGTCACATTTATAATATAGGTGGTAGTCTGCATGTAACACAAGTACCATTTTAATTATTAAAATGTGTTTGAGGAATATATAAAATGTTTATATAATAAAAATAATATAATTTATGTATTATTATATTAATGATTAAAATTTTCAAAGAGTAGTATATTTTATTTAGGGGATGAATAAGTATAAACAGTGGAAAATGAATAAAAATATAGTAATTTATAATGTATTATTACTCCTTGGAAGATCTCCATTGAATATTTTATTATGGAATTTAGAGGTTTTAATTTTAAAAAATAATTAAATATATATTAACTTCATATCAATTTTTTTGGAGTTATTTGGTTTGAGTTTGGTTCAATCCAAGATGTAATTTGTGTTAGGACATGTGGGGTGGTGAGGGTTCTAATTTTAAAGTTTAGGAGGGAAATGTTTATAATAATATAAATGTTAATGTAAATATTCAATTTTAATGTGTATATAATAATGTAAAATAATTTATTGTGATAATACATAATTATTATAAAGCATCAACCATAAATTTTCCACATTTTTTTAACATGCATTCATTTCCTTTACTGTTTTTTTAACTTTACCGTTTTTAGTTTTTTCATTGGTAACTAACTATAAACAAATTAATTTATATAAATTAATAAAAATAAAATTAATCTTTCACATAATTTGTAAAGAATTATTAAAAATATGAAATCTAATATATTTGTTTTAAATTAATATATTAGTAATAAAAATTATTTTTAATATTAGAGCCCAAAATACCTAATTTTTATTTTAGGGAAAATATTATGTTTAAGCATCAAAATTATAAGTAAGGTAAAATTACCAATAATTTTTAACTACATGAAATTAATTGATTTAAAATAAGAAAAGTGTTATGTGGTTTTATTATAATGAAAAAGAAAATTCTACCAGAAGAAACATGATTTAATGTATACTATAAATATACTTTTTTATTAAAGTAATGGAAATATAATTTTAAAAAATGTTATACATGGGTTTTATGTATAAAAAAATTATTTATATAGAAATATTTTCACTCAATTAAAACTTTAAAGATCATTAAAATTTTTATATACATTTATTTTATGATTAGATAATGACAAAGACAAAAACCCTATAGTATTAATAAATACAATAGTTTATTTATTTAACTAAAAATAAATATTTTCATAAAAATATATAAAAACATTTAAAGAAAATATTGAAATGATAAATCAAAAATAAAATATCCTTTAATTAAAATAAAATTAAAAATATATAAATTTATCATTTAAATTTAAAATATATTTTATAATCAAATACTATTTTGAATTGAAAAACAAATTTCTGGATATTGACTATTCATATTCTATTTTCAAATCATTTAACTATTATATTAGTTTTAATATATTTTTTTATAAAATATCTTCTATAATAATTAATCCATTATATATTCAGTTCCATAAGTTAAACAACTTATTGAACCTAAAAATGTATTTTTTAGTAAAATAAAATTTATTCGTAAATTGATATTATTAGATATTTTTCTATATTAATTGATTGTTTAAATGAATTAATATAAAAAATGAGTTTTTTTCTCAATAAGTCAAAATTATGATTTTATTAAATTCATGTTATATATAAATAATTTATTTCATTAATAATTAAAATTTTATATCATATTATATTCATCTTACATAACTACTCATTATATCTCATATGACTTCCACATAAGATATTATCTAGTGGTGCTCTTGTTTTGTGTTTTTGGAAGTATATATATCGTGGAAATTTCCGAATCCTAAACTCCGCCTACATAATATTTTTCCCATATCATAATTTTTTTATTCAGGTTGGGAATGGTATAGGGAAAACCATAGTGGTTCCACCACTTTTTCATTATTGGAATGGTGAGCCTCATAAGGATGACACGTATTGTTGTATTCCATTAGTTATCCATTATATATTGTATAACTAGTGTGGAAAATGTAATTTATACACATTAATATAATCTCTATATTATAATAGTCAGTTTTAATAATGTTTTCTTCAAGTATCATGGTTTTTCTTTAGATAGGAGTTGAAGGTGGAGAAAACAATAAAACAATGAATTAATTTAGAGTAAAATATATAAAAAATATAAGTGTGTTATATTCATTCCCCAAAAATAATTTTTTTAAAAATATTTTTTATTATCCTTGTCAAATTAATAAAATTTTGGGATCCATAAAAAATCAAGATATATTTTCTACAAAGATATCTAACCTAGAATAATAGATATTATGTAACTCAAAATTTACCTAATAAGAGGAATATATTTATATTTTCAATTATCTAAACTTTTTCTTCCAAATACGATTCCTTATATTGAAATTTGGGACTCATGGGATATACCGATAATAGCTTCATCATAATTATCTTGCTTCTAATAAAATATTGAAACCATAATGATTTTGATATTATTTATTTAATTTAGAGAAAAAACTAAATCCTAACGTCTATTCTCCAATGAAACATTCACTACTACCTATGATGATTTTAATTTTACTATTATTTAATTGGATGTACTTATCAATCATTTAGTTTAACATATTTTTTTCAATTTCAATTTTCCTATCAGGATTTATATCATTAATATTTATAATGTATAATCTAAAATGAATATTTAATATTATATACAAGTTATTAATTACAAAACGAATCACCAATACATATCCCATGGTCATTTAAAACTAGGTGTGAAGTTTTTTACTCATTTTCATGCATAGAGTGAAAATTTAGTTAATAGCTAATTCACTAATTCATGGTTACTAACCCTAGATATATATTTTTTAAATCCTACATCAACATGTATTTGTCCAGAAAATGTTAATTTTTGTTGAAAACTTCCCAAAAAATTATATATATATATATACTTCAATATAAAATGAAATTTTTATATATATCCCTAGGGGTTTCACTAATGATCATTCCTCAAAATGCACAACAGTAACTAAAAAAATAATCAAAACTAACTGAATTATTCATTGATACAATTTGAGGAACCCTAGACATGTAGTCATGGTTTTGGTGTCAAAACAATTCTCTACACATGTGAATTTATACCAATTTAAATAGTCATACATAAATAATTCTTATTTACATGGTTTCCATTAGTTAAACATTATATCTATTAACAAACATAAAATCCCAAGAGCATATGGTTTATTTTTATTAAGAAATATTTATATATGAATCATATATTATAAAATTGTTGAATATTTCTTTATAATTTATAAACTATAAACTCTTTTATATAATACTCATAAGTTGTACTCATCATCATAACATGGGAAGTGAGACCAAATTAAGCTAGTGTTCTAAAATTCTATATAATTGAAAACTTATCAATATTTTCTTAAGGATTAATCATAATAATTTGATAAAACCTGAGCTTGATATATATATATATATATATATAGAAATTGGTACCATAAAATTTTCCCATAAATAAATAAAATTTTTCATTTATCTAAAATGGAATAATATTTTCCATGGATATATACAATACAAACCCAAGACAATAAATATGTTATATAGAGAATAATCATAGTTATATGGAATATAAATTAAACATTCAATTGAATAATAACATAATGAAGAAAATTATCACATAAATATAATAAGAAATTTCACTTTGATGAGACACAACTCACAATCATTCATAGAATGAAACAAATTATTACCATTCATAAATATCACATGTGATATAAAAATCCAAGTAATGCATTGACGGGCTTTAATGGACCCAAACCATTTTCATGACCTTATTGGAAACAAAATATCTCATATCTTCATTATATTAAAAAAACCTTATTAATCGCCCATATATGTGTGTGTATCACTTGAATAAATTTTTTTATCAGATCATATATTAATTGTTTAAAAGAAATGTTTTTTATAAATTTTATTTGTGGAATCACATAAAATGACCTTAAGGGGTAGATCTGCTGGTACTAAAATTTCAATCTCCCCAAATGGAGTACTTCATAAAGTAATATAGTGGGATATTCATTAAAAATAACCCCATATGTTATAAAAATATTATAGTTAAATAATAAAATGATGAAAAAACAAAAATGTGTAGAAAAAAAATACATTTCTCAACATTTCCATAAAAGGGAAGTTAGGTATAACTCTTGATGAGATCAATTTTAAGAAATTGAATATATAAAATTTGTAAAGTCATTATTTTGATAGAAATATCAATAATGATGTCTTGGAAAAGGAATAATGGTTCGAAAATGGTGAGGGGAAATTATTTTTAAAATAATTATGTTTAAAAATATTTTTCTATAAAGGATCCTTGAAAATTATATAATTGTTTCAAAAAAGCGGTTTTAATATTTTTGAAAACATTTACTCTAAAAAATAACATCTAATAATGAAAAATGGATAAAAATATAAATGATTCAATAATTTTATGTTATTTCTTTTAATTTTTTGTTTTAGAAAAATAATAAAAAATGGTTCCTTAAAAAATATATAAATGTTATCAAGAGGAAATTTGGAGTGGAAAATAAAAAAATGAATATAAATGGGGTATCCATTATTATATTTTTAAAATAAATTTTTTGAATCCAACATTAAAATAATATTGATAATTGTATTTAATTTTTAAATAGATGAATATTTATTTTCATATTACATGGATTAAAACATATTTGGATTTTAAAATAAAAACAGGAACACTGGTTGGATGTGTATATTTGGATATGGAAGGTAAAAAGATCGGTTGGAGAGAATGATTATTATTCATAAAATAAAAATAATTTCTGAAGATATAAATTCATAAATTTAATTTCATATAGAATAATGATATATTGAAATATAATATCTTCATAAAATAAAATAAAACCATATTGTAAAACCATATTCAATGATGAATCATTATGAGTAAAGAAACGATGTTGGTTTAAGAGAATCATCTTATTGTTTATGAAATAATTTAATAGAAAACTTATAAAATAGTTTTCTTATAATTGAATATTTTTCATCATAATCACATGACAATTCATGATGTTATACATAAAATTGTTAATATTCATTTCATTTAAATGAAATTACATGCATAATAAAAAAAGTCAGAAATAACAAAAATAGAGATGAATAAAACCTTACCATTATCTTCTAACATCTATGAAAAATATTCAATATCTTATATTTAAAAAATAAAAATAATAACGAACTATATTTTAACCTTAGTCATTTATTTTATAATTTTAACACCTCATTTATGATAATATATTACACAATTTTTTGTTATTTACTATCTATTTTCATCCTGAAATTTAGGCAATTGTGATTATCTCAAACATGCCTTAACTTACCAATGTGTATTCAATTCCATTGTCACTAAGTTTACAATGAATATAATATAAATGTTATTGTATTTTTTTTAATACTCTAATTTAATTGCTTGATAAATTTGTTCATAATTTAGTAAGATTGAATTAGGGAGTTGTTCGATTTGGTAATTTTTGTGTGAACAAATGTGGGTAAATTAATAATGTATTTAATGTTAATATAACACCTAAATAAAAATAATTCAAATATGTTTTTACAATTATATATAATAACTCTAGTATTCATGTTTTTATTTTCATCCATCTTATATATTTATAGCATTATTAATATAGAGAGTAAAATATACCCAAACAATAACATGTTATAATCAATTACTGAGTATCCTAATGAATGTAATTGAATTGGTGAAATATAATTAATAAAAGATAATTAATAAACCATTTTTATGTTTTTATGGTGGATAAAAAGTCTTTATATATGTTGGATATTGCTGAAAAATTTATATGAAAAAGGAAATATGTTTCATTGTGATAGATAGTTTATATGTATACCCGAGCCTCATTTTATTTTTTCCATTATATATAAATAAAAAGAATTATATTATTTTTTCTTAATAATAATAAAATTTTAAATTAAATATTTATTCATTTAATAATACCATTGAAAAATCCATTTTTTGGGTTATGAAAAATGAAAGATGTCGCTTTTGAAGGCAATAATATGCACGTAATAAAAACCCGATTTTCCATTTTCAATTGGCTATGAGGAAGAATGAAAATTATAAAAATAGAACAATTATAATATATCCATATACATATACATATAATTATTATGTAATTATTTATACATTCATATATTATACTTGTAGAAGGTATAAGTAGAAATAACAAAAAAGGAATGAAAATAGTGTACTTAAGAAGGTCACCTTACTCTGAAGAATAGATCCTGGGAAAATTTATCTACGGTTTTATAGAGATTATATTCTATGAAAACAGAAACTCTAGTAAATAGATATTATTAGTAGTAGTTTTTTGGGATATGTATTTTTTTAATCCATGTGGCATGTCCTTGATGAAAAATTAGGAGGTTATCCCATTTTAGAATGTAGAGGAGTGAACTATTTATTACCATATAAATGTTAAATTAATCATTATATTGTAACATGGATATAATAAGAGAAAATAATTTATTTTTAAATAATAATGTTCAAAAATTACTAAAAAATAAATTGTCACAACTTATTTTAAGAATTTTTATATCGTTTACACATTTTATTTTTTCATTACCATTTTATATTTTTATCATGTTATCTAATTTGATCTAAATTGAATTTTAATTCCTAAAAATATATTAAAAATTACCAACTAATATTTAACTAATTATTCCACATATTAAATCCATTTTACCCAATAGAATTACTAATTGTGAAATAAACAATTTTAATATAATTATAGAAATCACATAAAAACCAATTTGAACATGTTTATTTTGAAAAATTAAAATTACTATTAAGATAAAATTATAAATTATTTTTATTTTTATGTCATTAATTTTGTTCTTAATAAACATATATTATTTATTTAGGTTTAAATGTAAAAAAATTAATTACACATAGTGAATAAAAATTTAACGAAAAAAGATGAAAAATACATTTTTACCAGATTAAATGATTACTAACATTCCAAAATGATTTACAAGAGTTATATAAACTTGAAATTATATTTATTTAAAAAAAATTAATACTAAATTGAAAAATTAATATTAATTAAATATTTTTTATAAGTATTTTAATCCATTTTTAGATTCTGATGAATTTAAAAACACCACAACATTTATAAAAAACTATATATTTTACTAATCATATAACAATAAATTATTTTAGAAAAATCTAAAAAAATAATACTAAGAAAATATATAGGAGAAAAATATGAAATTTAAATTATATTTCAAATTCTTATTAAAAAAATATTTATTTAAATTTTAATTGAAAAATATATAGTATAATAAATATATATATTCTCACAATAAAAAAATTTTTTAGATATTGACTACTCTTATTATAATTTAATAACATTTAAAAATAATAATATTTTTATCATATTAGGGAAATTAATTTTATCTTAATTAAACAAAAATATAGTTCTTATTTTATGAAAAAATACAATGTTGCTAAAAAAGGAGTTTTCTTAAAAATAAAATTTTAATTATTAATTCATCATATTAGTTATATAACTATATTAGTTGAGTTTTATAAAGGAATTAGTATTAAATTTGATAAATATTTTTCATTAATAATCATGATAAAAAATACAGATAGTTTATGTTATAATAAAATATGAAATTTTATTGGTAATTACATGTTTATATATTTTTAATTTATGCATACATAAACCATCCTGATTTTTATGAGTCATTTGAAGATATGATATAATTTAGTGTAAGTAATGTGTGGTGATTTAGAAAAAATGGTTCAAAAATAAATTTCAACTGGTTGAACATCTCTTATATAATATTTATCTCATTCTATAACTTTTGGAGTCCAAACTGGGCATGGCCTAGAGAAAATCGTAGTGATGCCTCATATTTTCCAATCTTAAAAAAGTAAGGCATATAGGGAGGAATTATATTAACCTATTACACAAATTATCCTTTATATATGATTTTTCAAATTTGGTTCCTATCATTTATTCCCCTTAATTTATTTACTAAAATTACAATAATGAAATTTCATAATTTCATTTTAATGTGTAGTGGTTTCATTTTTTTAGTTATTCATGAGGACTGACCTATCAATATATGATTAATTTTGATAAATATATATTATAAAATTATGTGGTATTGCAATCATAGTGTGAGTATATAATATGTAGTTTATAAAATTTTCAAAATATATTATTTCATATCAATATATTAAATCAAAATACATATCAAATACTACACGATAAGACTAAAATATTTTGTTAAATATTATATCATAATTAAACTTATTAATAATCTTTCATGGATGGACATATTACACGCCATGAAATTCCTAAACATCATTATTTCCCCGAAACTACTTCAAATATAAGTGTATTACCAACATGTTTGAGTTTTTAAAAGTAACAATTGAGCATGATATATATAGAGTCTATAGATTCAATTTTGATTCACTAAAATCATATAAAAAAGATTATCTATATTTATTGAATCATTATTGTATCACACTAAATTTATGGATTTATGGAGATATTAATAACCACCATGAACTAGGATATTTTACTTTTTTAGTATTTATTATAATCATAGAGTTTTTATGATTGGATTTTTCATTAAAACAATATGAATTATATTGTAATAATTTTCATGCGGTGATATTGTGATTAGAGAGTTATTAAGGTAGTAACTATTACATAAAAAATATATATATTTGATGATATCCATAGTATATAGACTTGGATGATTATAATCATTTAATCAATGATGATATTTGGGGTATTAGTATTCTTCCACTAACAGTTGAAGAATAGTTCTATTGATATAACTTTTGATTCCAATATATTTTATCAATGATGATTAAATGGCATTACGGTTTTTTTACTTTGTATCAAGGTATTGATATGCCAAATAATTTAGATTAAATGTGATGAATAATTATTTTAATTACCATTATAGACATTAACTATATTATTTTTAGGTATATGAATTTAAATCCAGATAATCATTACACATTTACAATATTTTAATTATATTTTGTTGTGTGTAATCTTATTGAAATTTAATCACCATGGAAATTATTATCTATTGTTAGTTGGACTCATTAAAAATATATAACTACATAATGTCATGTTTCTATAGTTCGATAAAATTCATATGTTTATCAAAAATTCCCCTTTCCCCTTTCATGTACTATTATTTAAAAAATAGTTACTATAAGGGAACTATCTTTTTCCTGATATTTTTTAATAGATGTGGAAATATTTTTTGGGAATTAAGAAATACCTATTAGAATATTTAATATCACACATCTTAATCATTAATAATAATTTGATGTAATTGATTTTGATTATTATAGAGAAATAAGAATATAATTCTAACTATAATGTATGAAATACATTTCATTTTTATATTAATTGAAATATTTAATGTCTGGTACCTTCTTTTGATACTTCTTTTGTAGTATAGGTGAAAATTAAAATTAAAAATTTTGGAACATCAAAATTTTTGTGTACTTAATGATAAATATTATGGTCCAACTATCAATAATTTCATTTTTATCAGGTTGAATCAGTTCCTTAAAGGAATCATCATATTGTTATTATGGTAAATGTATTGCAGTAAGTTAGGGAGAAGGATATTAATTATAAGTAATTGGGTGAGATGATCATTAATATAACATTGGAGTATAAATCCAAGAGGATAATAACAGATTATAAAAACAACATCACTAAGAAGATTCTTTACATTCTCATCAATAAATTAATGCAATATGAAAATATATAGAAAAAAGACGACGATAAAAATATATATAATAACGGAGTTTTATTTTATACTACATCATCTAGAACAAATACACTAAAACCATCAATACTAAATCAAACTTCAATATAAGGTCATTCAAATGATTATAATAAAGATCATATTGAATGATATTTTCAAAAATATGGAAGAAGGATTACCCGTAAGATTTTTTTAATAACAATTGCATAGACATAAGTGATATAAATTATAAGCCTTGTAGACTTTATAATAAAAAACTATCCATGGATTTTTTTTTTCAATGAGTTAGAATCTAGTAAAGATTATGATAGTTATTTTTTGATTGAAATAAAAGTATAATAATTTTATATGGTCCTTTAATTGTATAAGAATGGAAGTATATAAGGCTCTCGATACTTGTAGTGTAAGTGAATATTAATCTTACCACAATATGGATTCTAATAGTGATTATATTTAGAATTTCATAACCTTCCATTCAACAATTCCATAGAATTAATCTTATTTCATGGAGAAGTTATGATTGAAATAAATTAATGATATTTATTTTGATTATAAAATTTCATATTTATATTAATTAGATGATGAGGATAGAATTTATCCATTATATGAAGAGGGTAAGTATTACGTCTCAAATAATGATAATACATGATATTTTTTTTAAGAAATATAGTAATGGTATGAAATGAATTTATAAAACTAAATGTAAATTTCATAAGAATAATTTAATTTTTTTAGAGAGAACATTTTTATAAGAATTAAAATAATATAATTACATGTTTTTAAATATATGTGATATAAATTATTAAAATAAAAATTTATATATTTTTAATTTTGGAAGGGTTATTTTGAAAAACTCTTGGACTCAATGATACCTCTTAAAAATAAATCATCGGTTGTCCATTATTCCCCTCAAAAGTAACATTCTAATTATTAAAATTCTTTTCTGTGAAGGGAATTCTTTTGAACTAAAATATAGAGTGGGTATAATTAGAAAAATATAATTTCTTTAAATATCGTTTAATCATTTGGAATATGTAAATCATTTAAATCTAAATAACATTAATGTATTCAATATTATAGAGTTTGAATGATATGGGTTCAAAAATAATTTTTTGACAAAATTTATATATCTTATTAAGTTTGGGTACAAAAAACCAAATTTTTATGGAAATAAAGATGATTGTTGAAAACATAAAAAAATAGTACATTATTTTGTATGATTAATATTAATTGGATATAAAAAAATTATGATTTCATTTTGAAATAATAACCTTTTCTTTTTCTTTTTGAAATATAGAATATTTCCAAAAAATTGTTTTACTACTTTATAAAATATGGATATATTTATACTAAAAATATTAAAGGACTTATTTATTTTTCAATTTTTTCTATATAATACTTTTTTTCATCATATGTTCAATATATGTTTATTTATAAATAAGATTATAATCTATAATATGAATAGAATGGATAAAAATTCAATGGATAATTACATTGAAATAAAAAAACTACAGTATTATAATACAACTCTTAAGAAAGAGTTTGATGAGCTCATGAAAAATATGGATGTTTAGGAATATAGATTTGATGATAATAACATAGGCTTAAGGAGTACTGAATGAAGAGAATGATTTTTTTTGAGTTGGTCAAAAAATTTCTTGAAAATAAATAAATTTCAAGTTTTTGTATATTTAATTTTTTAAAGATATAATGAAATATATTTTTTAACATTAAAACTTATTATTATTTTAAAAAATAAATGTTTTATTTTTGAAAATAAAAAATATGGATAATTATTCCAAATTATTTTTATTACATGTATGAGGATAAGTGATGTTATTGTTTTCATATGTTATTTCCCCATGTGGTAGATAATGTTTTTTCCATAATCATATTCTCAGTGTGGTAATTTTTTGAACATTATCAATTTTTGTTCATTTCATTTCATTAAAATATATATTTTATTATATACCATGTTATTAAAAAGGGGTAGACACTTCATTTAATTTTAATATAATTTTTTGAATCGATTTTTTTAAATACAAAAAATAATTCATTCTTTACATGAGTTAACATTATAATGTTTTATTCATTACATAATAGTACTAATATATTAATTGCATTAGTAAATATGTGGTAATTACAAAAAAATGAATTTTAAAAACATCATGACGTGAGAAATACAATTTTGAGTAAACTATTATTTGGGGGATTTTGAGTTTGATACATGTAAAAAAATTCAAGCAGTCCATAGAGATTATAATTATGTTTTTGGGTTTGGAAATTTTAATAAAAACAACTGAGGATTTGAAGAACAATTATTGGATCACATTGATGTTTTGGCATTAAAAATTTATTCAAAAACATTGTTATATGATATAATATAGTTTTATAGGATTCCTGTTTGACCTTAGAGCAACCATATTTTGAGGGTTGATTATAAATTATCTATGATTAAAAATTGATTCATTTCATTCTAATAATATTTTTGTTTATGTGTTATTGGGATAATAAAATATCGTTGAGAACATATAGATGGAATAAATACAAGGGATAATGAATTTTCTAACTCTAATTTTTCAATCATGGTTGATTTCTATAGTAAGACATTTCTTTGAAAAAATATTTTCTGATTATATCACTGGATATTAATTTTTGTTGAACTATTTAAAGAAATTTAGTAAAAATTACATAGAACATATTTCCATTATATTTGGTTATTGATCCACCTATAACTCTAGATAGAAATAAAGGGGTTATAATTATTATAACAATGACTATATTAAATAATATTTTTAAAGGAAAATAAATTTTTATCCAAAACAAATTCAATTTTATTTTTTTATCTTTACATTTTGTGAGTTTTTTTATTTTATTTTTCTGTATTTTCCTTTAAATTTTTTCCATCTAATATTATTATTATAATTTTTATTATGATTAAATCGAAAAACATAACATTCACGCTACATGTTTCCTTTTGTTGGGAAAAAATAACTTTATTATATGCATCAATTACAAAATGGGATATTTGAGGAATTTATTTGGGTTAAAATGTTTTTATAAGGATGAAAATATAATTAATTTCAAAAAAAAAATTCTTATTTCTTTATTTTTAACTGGATTTTATGTTTTGTACAATTAATATTGGATAATTTTAAATTTCCTTATAAGTTGTCTAGTTGACTAAATAGTGGTGTTTAATGAGTTGCTTTTCAGAATTTCTGATTAAATATAATTTATTTTGATTTTCATTATTGAATTTACTCATTATAAGATCTAACAAGATTATATTTTTATATTGTTTGGGAATATTTAAATTTTAAACAATTTTATTTTTTATGTTCTAATTTTGAACAATGAATGTTAAAAAAACTATAAAGACACACGAATAGATAGAATGGAACATCATTTTTAGATCAACATTGATTATTACAGGTGATAGTATCAGCAAAATATCATGGAATATAATATTATGTGTGTGTTATTATTAATTTTAATAAATATGAGTTTGTGGCTTTGGGGAATATTTGATTGTTAATTCTGAAGTGATGAATTTTGAGATATGTCCACTAAATTATTGAATTGAGATATTATGATTATTTTATTTTTTTCCAATGTGATCATATATATTCATTTTAAATGGTGTTACACAATATATGATATATGTTTTTTTTAATTGGTTTCCTCTCATCAGATTTTGATTAGAGTAATTTTCTTATTAGAACTACTAATTCAAAACAGATGTGCTAAATGTATTACTTTGAATAAGAAATTGGCATATTCTAATCTTTTGGTCTAAGAGGATATTTGGTGTAATTCTTGGTGATATATATGTTTATCTATAATGTTTATAGATAATAACTGTGTAAATTTATTTTTTTAATTTATATTAATGATGTCTTGATGTATTATGATAGGTAACCTTTAGATCACAGAACTCTTCATCCTTCTACATTAGAGTAAATTTTAATTGTTTCAATTTTAAAAATTATTATATCCATTAAAAATTTTATTTAGGGTGATTCATATCATTATTTAGAATCACATATTATAATTATGAATCATCTTCAATATTTTTATTTACATTATCTTCCAAGTGGTTTCGTTTATTCTAAATTTATTAGCAGGAATTGACTAGTTTAGAAAATAATAGTTTTGGAATACACATTATCAAGTGTAATAAAAGTTATATTGTTAAAAATAAACTTATTCCATCCACCCTCTTGATGATTAATTATCAGTAAAATATAAAATATATATAATTTATTTGGAAAAAATTATGATCCCTCAAAGAATAGGAGTTAGAAATAAGATTTTTGAGGTACAAAGAGGAAGTAGACTCAAGCTAGACAGATTTACCATTAAGTTATAAAAAGTCTATCTCAAATTCCTTATTCAGTAACAATGTAAAATAAATTAATATTATTCTTCTAGTTTTTTTGTCCAGCTCACAAGATTCATTATTTTGTTAGAATTCATGAAAACATTTCATTATTGTGGATGGTTGTGGAATAACCTATTATTTTACTGAGTATTATTAAATAAACCCATAGTTATATTATATTGATATATTCATTGAAATTAATTTTTTATTCTATTAAAATAATGTAATATAGGGTCATAAATTTATAGATTATGATATATAATTTTATCTCTATCTAGGAATTTTTTTTTCATAATTTTAGCTGGTTATAGGGCTGATTAATTTTTGGGGACAATTCCCATGAAATTATATTTACATTATGGTGTAATAGATGTTTTGAGAGTTTTAAATACTAGTTAGTTTATATTGAAGGAATTAACTATTAGTTCATATTTGTCTTACTTAGAATCATATAAAGGGTTATAACTTAAATTATTATTTATTATTATAAATCTCATTTGATGATATGGTATCAAATAAGAAATTTGAGGAATTATAAATATATGGGTGACAATAAATAGATTATTTCATGACCTTGTAATGTGATAATAGTTTCATGGTCCTCCAATTTACATTTATTCCTTTGTTATAAGGACATTATGAAGTAGGTGAGAATTAACTATCTATATAGACTATCAACAAGGGGAGTAATGTGGTTTTTAAACTTTTTTCCTTTATATAAACTCAATGAAAATGAATGATATATCCATTCATTTACATAGGTATCACCTAAAACATGTGGTAGTTAGATTTATTTAGATATTTTGTGTTTATAAGTTTCATCATAAATATTATTGTTCTCAACCCTTATTTCTGATCCATTAGTTAATGTGGATATTATAGGATAATAATGTGTCATTATGGGGAGAATTTCTACATCACCATTTTTCACTTATGGTATATATTTTTATGATAACTTATTTTAGGATTCCAGTTTTATATTCATTTTAAATAAAATTATAGGGTACAGTGTTTCAAAAATTGTATACAAGAAACTATACTTGTCAAATTTTCACCTCAAGTACCTTATACACAATTAGTGAATTATTATTTGAAAAATGACCCATAACATTTTGGTTTATTTTAGGTCTCTAATATTGTACACATGATTGGTTAACGGTTAATATAACCATGGAATCAAAACATGTGTCCTATTAGAAAAAATATATTTTATTTTCCCTATAAATCCATATAAATCAAGGACTCCCACTTTTTAATCATCATTAATATTTAATCCGTAGTAATTGACTGCATATTCACTTATATTTATCTTGAATATCTCTGGTTATTCATTGGGTTTGGTTTATTATTCATGAATTCAACTCTCCAAGATCTCTTCCTCTCCTCCAATACATTATTCTAGATTCTTCATATTACCTACGAATAGTAATGGTGGAATTGTGTTTCATATTGGTCAATTATAATATTTTATCATCAGATTATATATATTTTACTGTTCTTATTTCATGCCATGTCCATTGATTTTTTTGTAAAAATTCCTCTTGAAAATAAAATCACCTACTAACAATATGTGACACAATAAATTTTAATTTTTTTATAAATATGTATTATTGACTATTTAAAATAAATTTTCTGAATTTTAAAATCTATATCGATTGATTCATAATTTTTTATATTTATGCCACTTTTTTGTTCATAAAACATAAAATTATATCCATAATATTTTTTTTCTAATGTGTGACATTACACAATAGTATATTTTTAATCACTATGTGTTTTATAGATTTTTAATCACTATGTGTTTTATATAATTCTATGCTTAAGATTAATAAAAACAACAATTACCGATTACATTATTGGGATAAATGTTGTATGATTTATAAAAGTAAATTAACTAATTATTTAAGATGTTTTCAATGAATAATGGGGTGTATAAAATTCTTAATGGATAGTAAATAAATTTTGATTTTTTTTTCAGAATACAATATTTTTCATATCATTGAAGGTTTTAACTATATTATTTATCTTCATATCACGTCTATTGAATTATAGTGGATTTACATTACAATATTATTGTGGATTTTTTTATCAAAAAGTCCCATTTAAAAAATAAATATTGGTTTTCATCATGTGATTTCATCTATTTAATTCATTCAGAGTAGTTTTTTATGACATCCCATGTTATGTCATGTAGATCAGATAATTAACAAACATAAAATATTATAGTTAATCCTTTTTTAATTGAATGGAGGATAGAGGTGAATCATGTGTATGTGAAATGATTATTATAAAATTATATTTTTATATATTTATGTATGTAATTGATTCCATACCTATATATATGATATACCATGGAAAATATGAGGAAGTTACTTTAATTTTATTGTGGAAATTACTATAATATATCAGATTATTCAATAGTTAGTTTCCCCCTTGATGCATGATTCTTTTCCTTGATAGGTTTTTTATCATTCAGGGTGGAAAGGGGTTAGAAAATAAAGTCTTAGAATAATTAGGCTCATCATCCATCCCTAAAATAATTCTCAATGAGTATTTCTAAGGAATATTCAATAGTTCCATGAATAATCTCTTGTGTTGGCTATTATGTGATATTTAGTTGATTACATTATTTTTTTATTACATAATATTATTTATCCTCTATTATAATTCTTTCTACCTTGCTCTATTTTATTTGTTAACCTAGTTTCTTTTTATTTCATTCATGTTTTCAAAAAATTATTAGTATTTATAACTAGAAGAGGGTTTGGTTATTAATTCATGCATTATGTTTTATAAATAAATTTTTCTTATGGTTAAATATTATAAGATCTATAATGCATGATTTTAGGGTGTCCATGAAATGTGGTTATTTGATACAAAGGTTTTTCATGTGTAAATGTGAATATTTATTTTTGAATTTCAAATGGTGTTCATTATATTTAGATCAAACTTATTATTTAAAATAATTTTTTTATCATATATTCAAAATAAATGAATATTTTTTATGATAAAATTCATATGTCACATACTATGTTTATTGGTCTTGTAAAACTAAAAGTATATTTTCAAATATTACATTAATATATTTTACAGATGGATAAATTTTTTGAAGACGTACAAAATATTAATTTTTTTGATACAACTAAGGATTTGTATATTACACCATATAAACACACTAAATGTTTATATATTTTTAATTTCATGCCCTTTTTTATTCTTACTGGGTTCTTTTCATCTTATATAGGACCATGTCCTTGGCATAGTTATGACAGATGAGGATTATAAATTCTATCTATATTTTTGTTGGGAGTTGGAATTTTGTTCAATTTTTTATGTTATTTCTATAGATTTTGGTATTATAGAGATGTTTTATCTCTCATACATCCTCACATATTTTCTTGTATTTGTTTTATATTCTGTTCATTACATATGATGTAGTTTCATATTCAAATTGTGGTGTTTATGGTAATTTTTTCAATGAGTATTTTATAACATACATTATGGGGTATCATCCATGTTTTGTTGTTTTATGTTTTCAAAATAGTTTATTTTCTATGTAATTTATCTAAAAATATTAAATATTCACGGCTAACATTTGGATTTTGGTTTCATTTAGTTATAAATAATTATGATAAATCGTTCTTTTGTTTAGTAAATAAGATGTCTTGACCCTAATTATTATGTCCTGAAGATTGAGAGAATTATCGAAGACCTATTGTAAAATAACTAGCTGAAATTACATATAATCAATGTTAGTTTTTTTAAATTATCCATATATTATATACATTAATCTTTAATATTCCATTATTAACCCATTAGTAATTTTTATTTCAAAAAATTCCATGAAATATTTTCTATAAAATTGATTTTATTATACAATTTACAAGATATTTGAAATGTTTTATTTATAACTATATTCTAATGAAATTTATCGCTAAAATACAATATGAATAATCCAAAATTTTTAGTATAGGAATTTTTTTCATTTCTAAATGCTTTAGAAACATTTCTATGGAAGAGACTGTAAGATAATAACTAGGATTCTCAAGATATAATTTGGTATCATATTTAATATTGACATACCTTAAAATAAATTTATATATCATTTTATTTTCTAATAATTATTTCATTCCAATTTTATTAATATATTTTTAAAAAATTATTGATCATATATCACCTATTACATATCATTAATCCCTTTTAATGGGTAGTAACTATAAAAATGTATTAGTTCTAAAATACAAGAATTTTATTTTATATTTTCCTCTTTTACATTAAATTTAATATGTGATATTTAATATTTTCATAAATATATAATTTTATTTATATTTGTTTTTTATAAAACACAAATATTTATTATTATTCTTTATATATTTGAACTAATTTTAAAAATAATCCTCCAGCCATTATCGTTTTATGTTACACAAGTGAACAATATGGTTGAATTTTTTACTTAGTCATTTCATAAATATTATGAAAAATATATTTCAAGATTTTATATAAAATTAAAAGTAATATAATTTCTTTCTTATGATTCAATACTAAATAAATAATCCTGATAGAAAAGATATTAAAATTAAATAATTGATATTATTTTTTTTCATGAAAAACAAACGTACAATGAAATCTTTTCCAAATTGTAATCATCTTCAATGATATTGAAAAAATTTGATTTAATGATGATATAATAAAAATTACATGGATATTATATTATCATTTTTATTTATCATTGATTTTTACCAGTATAGTAATATTATTTTGTATTTATGAACCAAACAACCTGAAAATGACTGACACATGAACAATTAATTAAATAAATGAACAATACATGTTAGTAATTTGATAAAAATGAAAATTAAAAAAAATTTAAGGTAATTATGTTCCAAAAAATTGAATAGTCAAAAAAATTTATTACTGAATATTCTTAAAGATATACGAAGTGATGTGGGACTTGATGTATGGGAAATTTCACCTCAATTTCTATTATTTGGTAAATCATCTGTACTCATTATTTATTTTTTATTTGGATATGTATATACTATCAAATGAATGTAATTTATAACAATTTTACCTTGCTTAAATGTATCAATAATATCAGTCCTGGTATACCTTAAATTTTTATTGACTCAAATGTTAAGACATTCACAGTGGGCTTTTCCACAAATTATCCGTTATTGATTATTATTTCCTAAATTAATGTATCTATTTAATCTATATATAATTTTGTAAATGATTTTTGTGTCTCACAATTTTGATGAGAATTGCTAACCATTATTCGGACAATATCATTCATTTTTACTTCAATAGTTGTATTCTTAACTTGATCTATTTCATTTTTTTATCATTTCATGGATTGAAAATAATGATTTATTTCATGCATTAAAAAAGACTAATATATAGGTATTTTTCATGATAATATTCTTGAATATTATATATGTGGATGGGTGGTACAAAAATTATACACCCACATAAGTAATTGTGTAATTATTTATTCCCTATATTATATATGATGTAATTAATAGATTCAATTATATCACTATAGGTTATTATGGGATATATGATTATTATATACCAAAACTCTCATGAATATTCTATAATCATTCTAAATTATATTTTCTTTCATTAAGTTCAAATTTATATTCAATGAATTTATGTTAAATAATTTATTTATTTGTTGGATATATGCTTATAGCAACATATAATTTCCTTGTTTCTCTCTAAATTCATAATCATTGAATTTCTGGAATTTCATATCGTAATTTCTTTTTCAGTTTTATTTCTCATTACTTAGAATTATTATCATCCATCTTTTTTAATTACTTATTCAGGGATTACAGATGATAAGGGACAATAATGACGAAAAAAATTCATGTTACAATTATTTGTAATGAATGATGTAGTTGTATAATTTAGAGAAAATTTTTAGGATTGTAGTGATTAATTATAGGGTGTATAATGTATTTTTTGGATCAATTTTTACAAGGGTCATGGGTATTATTTATCTAAAACGCTAAACCAAATGGTATTGAGAAAATTATTTTCAAAATATTTTTTTTAAATCATGGGATTATTGGATGGTTATTTTTAGTTTTCGCCACGTTGACCCAACGATAGAGGCATTGAAGATGAGAAACAATAGAGGAATTTAGAAGTGGAATTCTTTTTCATATGTACAATATATTTTTTAGAAGAAATACAAGTGAACTGGACAATGTAATTTGTGGTAAACCATATTGTTAGTAAACCTTATTGAGTTCATGAATTGTATAATAAATGACTATAGTATTTAACCTTGGATAGAAATGAACTCCCAAAACATGTAGCAATTTAGTGCGTTCTAGTATTTTAGGAGATACATTTTTGTGAACTTACCAATCCCCTTGAATTAACAAAATAAGGGACCGAACTAAGAATTTTCTTCATACACTAGTTGTTTATCTATTTTAATTTTTGTGTTAGATTGTACAAAAGAGATTTTGAACACATAGAGAAATTATAAAATAAATGATATATAAAATAATAATTTATATTATATAGTGGTAGTGAAATAATGTGTATGTGATGGTGTAATGACCCTCCTTCCTCACTATGTGGGAAGGGGCAGAAAAGTGCCATGCCCTTTCTTGTTCATGATGAGAGAGAGATATTGACCACTTAGTACCACCTTCATTAGACCCAATACTGGAGGATAGAACCAAGGGTATAGACTCTCATATAAAATAGAAGGAATTACCCTTTAAGGAAAATAGAATTTGGATATATGATAATAAAATCCCAATCAACTATAATCATTTATATAAAGGAACAAAAAATACATCACATGTATGAATTAAATGAAAACTAAAAAAAAGTTAAAACAACTTACTAAATCAAGTAACAAAATAAAGAAACTAAATAATGAAACAACAAATATCCTAACAAATGAGATAGTAATGTCAAGCATGGTCCTAAAAGTCCTCCTAGAAACCTGAATTGTTTTTACAGAACAAGGGTGGGTATACATGTATACCCAGTAGGAAAACTAAATCTACCACTAAAAATGTGTCGGAACATACTAATGCACATGTGAGAATATAGTAGAACATCAAAGAAGCTACCAAGGAGTACTAACTAGCCCATCCTCACCAAGGCACACTCACCAAATAATGAAATTCAATGAACATATTATATAAGCACATTGAGATCTCGGTACCCTGCACCAGTTTCCCACTGGATAACTAGTCATTCCTAACAGATAACATATTGATGCTACCACTCTTCCAAAACAATGTCCCACTGCCACAAACCAACTGTACACACTTGGGCCTCAACCACACAACACATATCACCCACAGACATCTGGGCCACAACAGCCACCCCTATCACCCGAAGAAACTTGGGCCTTATCATAAAGACACTTGTGAAAACAATCATAGACAACATACACCTAGGAACCTCATCCACAAAAAACCTACCTAAAGGATATTAGAATATATTAATCCTTAAGACATTAAAGGCTTCCCAGATATGCTCGAGCGGTAAGAACCCAGATGAGGGTCCGAGGAAGAATTCAGTAACCAACCATCCATCCTCCCACCAGGATGTTTGGAAAGACACCCCCTTAAATGGGGGTGTTCGACACTTGGTTTTCAACTAGGGTGGGATTAATATAAAAGTCAAAAGAAACTAAAAATTATATGTATTGGTAAAAAACACTCTTCCCAACCAACGAGCCCTAAAACAACAACCATCCCACACAGAACCACAATGGATGCTACCTTAATATGCCTAACCACACAAACAACCACTATCAAATCATACACCCAACCCATTTTTCATTAAACCATTTTCAATTTAATTTTAATGGTTCACTTTAGTTTTATTTTGGAAATACCTGGGGCAACTACCAAGCACATGCATATCCATTTTAACACTAATTCATAAAAAAAATAGAGAACAACCTACCTAAATTTCCACTACACACCCCCTTTTCTCCCAAACATCTATTCAACCACTACCAACATTCATTCTTCAAAGTGCCACCTCACAGTCCTCCCCTTACAACCCCAAAAAACATCACCGCTTCCCAGAAAATTCCAAGATATAGTCCCACTACATAAAAAGTTCACAACCACACCATAGTCACACTTTCCAAAATCTCTTAATGGCCACAACACAAACAATAGAAGTCCAACTGCCTACAAGTCCATCCATTCCATAATCAATAATTCTATCAAACTGAAATATGAACACCCCCTATAAAACCCCACACACCAATCCCACAACAACTACCTTTAAACCACAGCCCCACCACACACACATACCACACCCTTCTCATAGAACTAACTTCTTTCTCTACCCTTATACCCACAACCTACATAAGGCTAGGACCCAATAAAATCACATACCATATGAACATGACATCAAGACAAGGGTATTAATATTTTTCCAACATGGGTTATTTAATTCTACTTTAATGAACCGGGGTGATCACATAATAGGTTTAATCCCAGGGAATCCAAATAATTAACCAAATATACATGATTAACCATATATCATGTTATGGAAAAATGTCAAAAATTATAACAAAACAACAAGAACAATAACAATGCACATGAAAAGACCACCAATGAACATGATTTTCAGAAGGCATACAACCACAATAATATATAAAGGAACAATGGTAACAAAAATAAGACAGGAAACTAGACATCAATCCACTCACAACCTGTTATTTTATTGACCCGGTTATGTTTTGAATATATTATATTGTCAGTTTTTACTCATTTTAAAATAATTATTCACCCATTATACACAAAGAATAATTGGACATGATGAAAAATTAATGAGTGGTAGATGAAGTTCCTAATTGAAATAACATGCGACCAAAGATTCTCCTTGCACCAAGAATAGTGGATCATGCGAGCAATAAAAAACTCCAAGAAAACTAAGATGGAGGGGATCTACCATAGTCACATGAATTGTCTTGATAGGAACACATTATGGGAACTTAGAAAGAATAAAAAAACTAGGAAGGTAATATCTCTTCTTTGAAGAGATAGATCCTATATTAAAGTTAAAATGTTTTCAAAAACCATTATTGTGGGATCATGGTCAAGATCACAATCTTTGAGTATCACAAATCCTTCAGAATGTTAAGATATTACAGATATACGTATTATCCTTTGAAATTACCATAAAAATCCACAAAAAAGATTTAATATTGGTTTATGTCAAATAATATTTTAGAGGGACAAAACCTAAAAAATATAGAAAAACTAGAAAAATTTGAAATGAGTCAATGATGGGTGAGTCACCGACACTGATCCACTGACGGGTGAGCTACTACTGTGACCTACTGACTATAATCCACAAGAGTTGATCCCCTAATGGGTGAGCGACCGATGCTACCTACCAATGGTAAACCATTGATGTTGATCTAATGATGGGTGAGCTATCAAAGCGACCTTCTGACCTTGAGCCACTAAAGTTGAGATATCGACACAATGACACACCAATTCCCCTGACTCATCAATGTCAACACCCTTGAATCACTAATGCCAATGTCGTTGACTCACTAATGCAAATTCCTGTGAGTCACTACTCCAATAACATACCGACATGGTTACATGCCGACACACTGATATGCCGACACCGAAGGTTCAATGCTAGATTTTCATAATCTATGGGAATGAATTACTATTGCCTCCCAGAAAAAACTAAGCACTATATTTTCAAAAAGTAAATCCCCAATGAAATATAGGTTTTACATTAGATACCTATTTAACTATTCTTGTCCCAAATATTTTAAAATAAATTCCTGAAAAAGAGAGGTCCGAACAACCACCCCTTAAGATTAATCTCAGGAACAAACCCCAATACATTGTTCGAAAAATATATTGAAAACCATAAAATCCAATAACACCTCCTTCACATCTATCTCCTAAAACAATGTACAAACACTAAGGCCCCCATGCCCCGAACAACCACTTGAACAAAAAATTTCACACTGCCAAAACGTAAGGATTGGGGAGCTCCTTCCTCCATGTCCTGATAATAACCACTTTGGGTTCCACCGACTCTCCCGCATGGGTTTAATAGGATCCCCATTAATGAATCTCTATTAGGGGTCTTGTCCTCCCCTTCCCATAGTCCGGAATCGTCCACATGTATTTAGTTAATATGAAAAAACTAAACTAATAAGAAACAATGTCAATAATTAAATCCTAAAACGAAGCACAAAAGTAAAACACACAACCTAAACTTAGAACAGATCTAGGTACTGGGCATGCATCTTTACCTATCACTCCCAAGTACTTTCCTTGAGTCTTACTTTCCTCCATAACACATGAAACAATTGAATGGTCAGTCCACGAAGCACCTTCTCCCCATGATCCTTGATTCTTACTAGTTTCTCCATGAAGGTCGCATTATCCTAGATTTCAAACTATCCTTGATCAATGATGTGGGAATCAACGTGTAGATATCAACGAAGTGGAGATAATTGAATCTCTTTGTGGATCCTCTCTATCTATGGTGGTAATGCCTACTAATATTCCACCTCGCCAACTTGTCCCAACACCTCCAATGGTTCGACGAACATGTGAGAATGCTTTATCCCATTTACAAACCACTGATGCCCTAATCGAGGGGAAAACTTCAAGAAGACATAGTCCCCAACCAGAAACTACAAAGGCATACTTTTATGATCAGAATATTACATCTACAAATATCGTGCTACCTTCATCCTCTCATGAAAAAGTTACAACTTCTCTATCATACTCGACACCACGTCCAGACACAGAATAAGTGATTCTTCAACCTATTTCCAACACAAAGTTGAACGACACGACCTCCCATATAAAGATTCTAACATAGAAATACCAATTTAAGAGTGATTTATATTGTTTTAAGAATAATATAACAATGAAAAAAGTCACACCGAAGACCCAATGACGTCCATAACACATGCCTGTAACATGTAATCCAACATCAGGATGGTTATCTCTGTATGCCCATATGTTTGAGGGTAGAAAGCAGTGCTGAGGTATAACTGTGTTTCAAAGTAATGTTGCAATCCCCTCCAGACTCCCAACATAAAACATGTATCCATATATGACACAATGGATCTTGTAACCCCATGAATCTGACCCCCTCATCTACATGCCTCTATGCTAAGGCATCCACTTCACTTTACTCTTTGATCACCAAGAAGTGAGCCGACTTCCGCAACCCTTCTACTACCAACCAAAGCACATAACATCCTCCACAATCCCTAGGTAATCCTGTGAATAAATCCATTATAATTTCGTCCCACTTCCACTTGGAAACATCTAAGGGATGCAACATACCACTAGGAACATGGTGCCCAGTTTTAACCTACTAACACAGTAAGAACCATGCCAAAAACTTTGACACTTCCCGATTCAACCTGGGACATAAAAATTGTTCCCTAAATCATTAGTACATTATAGAGACTCTTGTATTCACCTCAATGGGTGATATATGGAACTCCTAAATAAATTCCTCTCACATTACCACTAGGACAAATAGATTCCCCCAGAACAGAATTCCATTATTACTATCCTACAACCATCACTCCAGACCATCAACCTAGACATCGTGATCATGAAACAATTTGTCTCTATGTATCCTCACTAAGACTCTACCACTTTAACTACTATGGAATACTAGATTGTCATCTGAAATAGATAGCCTCTGCCTCCATCCACTCTCGCATCTAGGTTCAACGTGGGCAACCCCTCCATTACATTCCTAGAATCTATGGATTCTCAAAAAACCTCATTATGCAACATTATTATTATATAATTGGCCACCATGTTCCCCTTTTATAAGGTTTAAAATATCTTGAAGTCATAGTACAAGAGAAACTATATCCACCTTCGCTGCTGCAAGTTATGGTCTCAATAGGAGAAGATATACCTCAGGCTCTTGTGAAACACGAAGACCACAAAGTTCTCCCCAATGAGGTAATGTTTCCACAAGTTCAGCACAAACATGACCATTGTATGATCTATATCATGGGTTCCATAGTTACATTCATGTGGATGCAACTCCCAAGACCTGTAAGAGATCACTCCCCACTGTTTCATTAGCACACATCCAAATCCTAGACCAGAAGAATCACATAACACCTCAAACATCACTCATTACTCTAGAAACCTATGTACAAGGGAATTGACCAGCTTCCCCTTCAGATAGCTCAATGAGTCCTGACACTGCTCACTCCACATGGAGGCTTGTTCTATTATGTTCAATGATGTCAACAGAGCCCCAACCTGATATAATTCAGGCAAGAATCTCCGATAATATCCCACTAGATGCAAGATTCTATGAACCTCTGCCACATTATTGAGTTATTCCCTAGAAAAAACTGACTCTACATTTGATGGGACTACTAAAATACCTTTCTAAGACACCATGTCTCTATGTAAGTGCACCTATCATGTCTATAACTTGCATTTGGTCAAATTCCAATAGAGCTAGTGTTGTTGGAGGACATCCAAGACAGTCCTCGGACACTCAGTGTACTCCTTATCTAACCTTGAGTTTATCAATATGTTATTGATGAATATAAAAACAACTAGTCCATGAAGTTGAGGAATATAGAGTTTATGATCCCCATAAACATGATAGGTGCATTCGTAACACTAAAGGGCATTACCATGAACTCAAAGTGCCCATACCTGCACCCGAAAGCAACCTTTGGGGTGTCACCCTCCTTTACCCTCAATTGGTGATATCTAAACCACAGAATGATCATAGAGATCCATAATTATCCCTTTAACCAGTAAAAAATATCATCTATCCTTAAAAGTGGGTCATAGTTTTTGACTGTTACCCGGTTCAGTCTCTGGTAGTCTATGCACAGCCGTAGACCAACGTCGACCTTCGTTGCGAACAAGATCAGAGCACATCAGGATGAAACAATTGGCTAGATAAAACAATTATTCAATAGGTATTCAAATTGAATTCACAACTCCCACAACACATAAGGCTACATCTTATTAGGAGATCAAAATTTGATGGGCATCGAGTTGCAAGTCTATTCTGAACTCTGTGTCACATCGAGTGGGTAGGGTCACAACCTCTTCTGGGAATACATCCAAGAACTATCTAACAAAACCCCCAGAGCCTCCACTATATCTATGTCTATTGATCCCACTGACATCTCAGCCAATAAGGATTGAAGAAGATATAAACACCAACTTCCCACCTGATAGCTCCTCTCACAAATGAAAAATACATGCTGGGTATCCATACCTGAAAACATGACTCTTCTTCAGAATAATTCGATAACAGCGTGTGTATAAAACAACCAGTTGATTCCTAATATGACATCGTATAACTACATCTGTGTTGGAGGAAGATCCCCAATAGATTGATGTGGTCCTAGAATCATTCTACATCCCCAAAAAACATCAAACAAACTGGTCTGACCTCCGACATGTGTACTCAACTCCAGGGGCATGAGATGCCTCTTGATGTCTAGTATGAGAGAATGGCCTCTACCAAGTGCAACAATGGTGTGTGACGGTCCTGAATCAAGCAATGAACACACAAGAGTATAAAAAATACTGATTGTACCTCAATCATCTTCCGACCCTACTAGAATTGCTACCTTAGTTGCGTGCTACTGCCCATTGACCATCTTCTTTACCCCTATGCTATCAACCGCCCCCTCGACCATTCCCTGGTCGAGGGCCCTGAAGGGAACCTTGAGGTTAGCCTCCCCCAGCACCATCTACCCTCGGTGGAGTCGGATCTCGCTACCCCTATTGTTGGAAGGGACTGACTTGGATTTTTTACTGTTATAGAGGGCATTGAACCTACCCTCCCCCATAGTATTTTTCTTTAATTAGGAAAGGGTTATGATGATTCTCCCAACCTCCAACGATGAATTACCTCATTCCTGGGCCTAGGGGGGATAAGGAACCACCCTTTTCACATTGCATAATCTTGAATTTAGTCAAGAAATATCCTCTTTTCATAATGAGGATCTTTTCACATTTAGATCAATAGAGAATTGGGACATAATACATTCATAACATTACACATTATTATATGTGTATACCATAAAAAACACTCAATTATTCCAAATTAAAAAACTTTCAAATAAAACATGATTTCTTTGAATATTCTACAAACATTAAACATGTATTCCTTATTCATATTACACCTCTTTATAACTTGTGAAAATATTTAGAATCATGTGATGAGCTCAAAAAAATCGTTAAGGGATATAAAATGAAGTAAAGAACACATTAGTCCATGAAAACTTTTATCGTATGAAATCATTTTCAAAATACATACTTATCACCCATGTATACCTTCTTTTTGAAAGATGAGATTTCCAAAAGAGTCCCACAAAATAGATGAACATAAATAGAACCATAAAAGTATCTATAGGAAATACTTATATAATCTTGTAACCCTCTCAGCTACCTTATAAATTTTAACCCTTATTGCTACCTTACAATTTGTAAACCTCACAGCTACCTTACAATTTTTGTAACCATCGTAGTTGCACTTCGAGTAACCATACAACTGACCTAAAATATAAACATAACCAACAAAATTTATGGATATATAGGTCCCAACATTCATCATAAAAAATTTAAAATAACCCAAACACAATAATACAACATGAATAATTACATAAAAACATAGCATTTGAATTTCATAAAACAAAATTTTAAAAGAGGTTTTTTAAAAGGAAAGTCCCTTATAAATATCATATAATTGAAGTGAGACTTAAAAGAGTGGATGTAATATGTATATACATTTTAAATAAACATAATTAAACATAATATAAACAAAATTCATCTCACAAGTAATTTTAATACCACATATATAATGAAGTAAAATGTTAACCCAAAGAATAGAAATTGGGTTACAATTTACCTTACCTCAGGTTTTTCATATTTAAAACTCATTTAAAACTCATGAATAATGGTTAAAAGAGTTTTATTGATATATTAAAGAAATATATTCATATTTATAATACCTTATATTATCATTTCATGTCATTATTATACCATTTAATTGTTAGTATTTTGTTCCTTGCATTGTTTTTAGTGTGTTCTTTACATGATTTTCATGATCGGTTCATGATGGATATTCTTATCGATAGGAAGTGAAGCTAAAAAATAGGTATAAAATGTTATTTAAATATTTATAAAAGAATAAATTATACCATTTATCATTTTTAATTAGGATTTGAGGATGATTCAAAATTTAAAACATTTTTGGTATTTGTTTAGGTCATTTTTGTGATTCTTCGATCATAGTGAAAAACTTTTGTTTTATAAATTAATAACATGTGTCAAAAATGAATCCATAACATTGTATAATATATAATAAATTAATTATAATATGGTTCAACTATGAAATTGTTTTTCTGACTAGTTATGGATAAATTAAATGAAATTGAAATCACATTTTCCATAATTTCGGTAAATTGACACATCACGGGCGGTGTTTTAATTTTTTAAATAATTGGGAGATGAGAAAAAGTATAATGGTGAGTCTTCTATAAACAAGATGAAATAAATAATATGTAATATACATAATCATTTATTCCTCTTAGATAATGGGAGGTGATGAAATAAGAATAATAGAAAATAAAATGAAAAGAAACGAATGAGAAAGAAAAGAAGATGTTTACCTCTTGATATCTTCTCCTTGAGATTCCTCTTAAGGCCATCAGTTTTTGGCCCTTTCGTGATATTAGAAGCTCTAAGACGTGGAGAAGATCCTTGGGAAGAGTATTGGGCAGAACATAGGTAAGGATCAAGAATTTAGAGGTGTGGGAGGAAGAGGGAATGAGGGTGGTATTTATAGTGGAAGAGTGGAGGTACTTTACATTATTTTAATCATTATTATAATATTTTTTCTCAAGACTTTGAATAGTATAAATTCATGTTACCCCAAATAGTAATAATGGCATGTGAGTTAGAACCTAGTGGGATTAAATTACTTATATTGTCATAAATGGTGTATTTATCTGATAATTTGAATATACGGTATTTTACCATATTTCATTAATCATCCAAAATTCCTGAATTTCAGAAAAACCAAAAAAGTTAACCGAAACCATATTTTGACGTCTAGAATTCAAAAAGTAACTCTATGTTTTGAAAATAATTCTATAGATATTATTAATTTCATTTTTAAATAAAATCATAATTTATTCAAAAATAACAATTTTTAATATATAACTCATTTTTTAACCCCTTCAAAAATTAAGCTAGTTGAAATTATCTTATATACATCATATAATAAAATAATAATAAAATTTACTATTCATTATGTTCATATTACTATTAATAATGGTATGTTACTTTTCACCAAAAAAACATGTTTCTCCTAACAAACCCCAAATAACTTACTGATGAAAATTATAGATGACCATTTTTCAAAATTGAAAACATTGAAGCTGCAAAATTATGTTTAAAGGGTAGTTATAAATATCAACATAAAACAAAGTTTCATGTATTTCAATTTATTTTTAAAAATCTTACAGTGTTACATTATCCCAACCTTCTTGATATTTTGGAAACACAATTTTATATTCTTATTATGAAAGTGATGATACCTTTCCCTCATAGGATTTTCAGACTCCCATGTCGCTTTTTCAACCAAATGGTTTCTCTAAAAAAACATTATCTGGTGGATTGACATATTCTACAATACTTTTTCCCTTCAATCAAGAATCTGAACTGATTTCTCTTCATAAGAATGGTTCTCTCCCAGCTGAATTTCTTCTGGGCTCAAGACATGAGATGAATCTAGCACATACTTCCTCATCATCGAAACATAAAAAATATTGTGTACCTAAGACAAACGTGAAAGAAAAGCTACTTAGTAGGTGACATGTCAAATGAGTATAGGACTTAACTTAACATTATTACCAAAACACTTTACACTTTTCATGGAGAGATTCTAAGAAAAACATGATCACCGACCTCAAAAGAAAAGTCTTTCCTCCTTTTTTATGCACAACTTTTCTGTCTTCTCTAATCTGTCCTCATGTGTTGGAGTATAATCTTTACTTTCTCAACCACTTCCTCTACTAAATCTGGTCCCATCATCATCATTTCCCTAATGTCATCCTAATAAATCTGGTGTTCGACTCCGCTTCCCAGACAATGCCTCAATGTTTCCATCTGTATACTGGAATAAAAACTATTATTATTAGAAAATTCAACTAAAGAAAGATGTTGATCCAAACTTCCATGGTATTCCACAAAACAATCTCGATTCGTATCCTATAATGTCTAAATCATTAATTCTTACTACCCATCTGATTGTGGTTGAAAATCTATACTAAAATTTAGTTTGGAGCCCAACGAATTCTAAAGGACCTTCGAAAATATAAAGTGACCTTGGGATCATAGTCAGAAATAATGGAAAGAGGAAATCCATGTAACCTGAAAATCTCTTTTAGGTACAGTCATGAAAGATGATCCAACAAAATTATATCTGAAATAGTAACAAAATGTTCAGATTTTTTCATCCAATCAACAATAAACTAAATCACATTATTACCTTGAGAATTATTAGATAGTCCCACCAAAAAGTCTATGGATACATTATCCCATTTCTACTCTAGAACAAGAAAAAGTTGAAGCATACCCTTCGGAAACATTCACTCTTCTTTAACCAGTTGACACGTCAAACAATTCCTAGTTATTTCAGCAATATCTCTTTTCATGTCATCCAACCAATAAAACTTCTGAAGGTCTCTTTACATATTAGTACTACTAGGATGAACTGAAAATGGAGAACTATGAGCTTCACACAACAAATATTTCTTCAATTAGGAATAAAAAGGCACACACAACCTTTTTCTGAATCTTAAAACACAATCTTTATCAAGTTTAAATTCTAGAAAATTACCCATTTTAACAAATTCTTACTTTTTAGATCACTTTCTTCATTTTTTTCTTTATTAATTCTTTCTGATAATGATGATTTCAATACAACCTAAAATATAATAGAGGCATTTCTTTCCCCAACATCTTCTAATACAAAATTCATCATATCATTTATCAAGGGATAATGTTCAAAACGTAACATGGTTAATGATGAATGTTGTTTTTGACTCAGGGAATCCACCACTTTGTTTTCTTTACCCAGATGGTAATTGGTTGTGAAATATTAACACTTTATTAGTTCAAGTCATCTTCTCTGCCTCATGTTTAATTCCTTCTGAGTGAATATATACTTTATAGTTTTATGGTTAGTAAATATTTGACATTTTACCCCCTATAAATGATTCCTCAATATTTTCAAAGAAAAAAAACAGAGATACCAATTCCAAATCATGTGCAGGATAATTTAACTCATGAAATTTTAGTTTTGTTGATAAGTAATTACATGATCATTCTTAATCAAAACACAACCAATTCCCTTTAATGAAGCATCATTATAGATGAAAAACTCACCATAAGGGGAAGGCAAGGCCAGAACTAGAGCATTCACCAATCTCTTCTTTATTTCTAGAAAAAAAACATCACATTCTTCTATCCAAATAAATTTAACTCCATTTTGGGTTACCTAAGATATTGGGCTATAAAATCAGGATTTTTTTTTAAAAAACTATCAGTAATGACCTCATAATCCAATAAAACTACAAATCTTTGTAATGTTTTTAGGTATTGTCCATTAAATAACCACATTTGTTTTGGTAGGATAATTGTTTTACATCCTTATTTAAAATGGGACCAAGAAATGAAATCTATTATAACAAAAAATCACACTTGGTGAATTTTCCATTAAGTTTATTTTCCATTATGGTGTGTAAAACAACCCTTAGATTCTTTCCATGATACACTTTATTCTAATAAAATACCAAAATGTCATCAATAAACACAACAAAAAACTTACTCGAGGAATCATGAAATATTATATTCATAATATTCATGAACAAAAAAGGTGAATTAGTTAACCTAAATGTTGTAACAACAAATTCATAATGCCCATATCTAGTACGACAAGCCATTTTTGGGATGTCATCCTCCCACACCTTCAATAGTTGGTATTCGGATCCCAATTCAATCTTGGAAAAGTACTGAGCTCCCTGGAGCTGATAAAAGAAGTCATCGATATGAGGAAAAAGATACTTATTGTTAATAGTGATCTTATTCAAATCTCTAAATTCAATGTAAATTATCAGGGAGCCATCATTCTTTTTAATGAATAAAATAAGAGCACATCATGGTGAATTCCTAGTAAAAATGAAGTCTTTATTAAGAAAATACTACAACTGATTTATCAATTAAAGAAGTTTCATTTGATCCATACAATATGGGGGTTTTGAAATTGGAATAGCATCAGAAACTAAGTCCATTGTGAATTTGACATCCGGTTCTGTTATGAAACCATGTAACTCATCCAAAACAACATCAAGGAATTTATTTACCACATGCACATCATTAATCAAAATAGTTCCACTTTTTTAAACAATATGAGAAAGATAACCTTCATTTATAACTTTAAATAGTTTCTAATATTCTTTATATATTATCAATTTTATGGCTTTGTTCTTTTAGTCAAATTAAAACTCTTTCTGAAAAAAAACCTCTTTAACTCTAATGTGAATAATATAATGATTAATAGAAATCCAATACATTCCCAGAATGACATCCAACACTACTAAGGTAAAATAAAAAAGGTTTTCAAGTAAATTATTTCCATAGAACACAATAGAAAGATTATTATAAATCCTATTTCTATAATATTTCCCTTTGGTGTTTTATAATAAGTTTTGGTCTCATTTGTTGAGGTGATATTTCAAATTTATCAGAGAATGCTCTGAAATAAAGGAATGTTCAAACCTCTTATCAAAAAAAAAATTAGAAAAATTTGTGTAAACAAATAAGGTACCTGATAGAACATCATTGGATTTCCTTACATCTACTGACGTAGTCACAAAGGATCTCACTACACCTTTCTTCATATAATATTACTTCTTTGAATCATTCATTTCTCTCTTTGAGAATCCATTTTCAAATTAACCAATCTCACCACATTTGAAACAATTAACAATTTCTTATCAGGATTAGTATTAGGATCATATTCATTAGAATTTCATTCCATATGTTCAAATATACCACATCAAAAAACATATCTATTTTGGTAAGGCATTCCCCATGGTTCTTCTTGCCACACTTTTCACAAATTAGAAACTAAATTTCATTAACATCAGATTTCTCTAGATAATTCTTACCCATTGATCTCCATTAGGACCTCTTATTATACTTATTATAAAAATTCATGTGATCATCAGAAAAATCCATCTCTACCCTCTCATCACATTTCAAAACATTCTCATAACTTTTGAATTCATGGGAGGCCAACACCCTTCGATACCTTGGCTTCAATCCAGAGTAAATGCAGTTGATTTTTCTATCAAGACCCATAATAATATTTAAAGCATACCATGCCAATCGTGTGAATTTATCCTCATACACAACCACTGAATCGTTCTATTTTTTCTTCAATTCAAGGAATCTATTCTCTATCCTAATTATAAAAACCTTAGAAAAATATTTTTCAAGGGAAAAAATTTTAAATTCATCCCACTCTACGGAATCAATATACTCTATATCCTTGATATTATTTACCATTGACAACCACTGATCAGATTCACCTTCAAAATGATAAAAGGAAATACTTACCTTTTTATTATCTGAACATCCCATTACATCTAATATATTTTAAAGGGCTTTAATCCATCCTTCATCTGCTACTAGGTTAGAAGATCCATTGAAAGCATGAGTTTGTTGTATCATAAAATGTTACACTATTGTTATGTCATGTTGTGGTACCTATGTTTATTCTCTTTCATGGATTCTAGCACCATTTATGGCTTGTGTTAGGTGATCCATTACCATCACACACTGCTCGGTTCTAATGCCTACCATTTCGGGTTGTAGATTTGGAAGGATATCATTCTGTTGGTGCCTCTATCATTCAGTTTCCCTATTTCTTCGGTGGAAAACCATTCTAAACAAACATATCTTAGTTGACGAAAAAATGTAATCTATAAATTCTATATAATTTTAAATTTTACATAAAGTACAAATTATTTATTTTATTTTATTCACATCATCCTGACCCCAAAATTTACCTAAACCATCCTCTGATACCAACTATAAGGACCTGACCTTATTACATTACATAATCTTGAAATTAGTTAAGAAATAACTTCCTTTAACATTGAGGGAATTTTATAGTTTATAGATTTTAAGAATTGGGACATTATACATTCACAACATTACACATTAATATATAGTGGATACCATTAAAACAATATTCATTTCTTCCAAACTATTAAACTTTCAAATAAAACATCATTTCTTTGACAATTCTTCAAATATTTAACATGGCTTCCCTCATTGTTTTAGACATCCTTATAACATGTGAAAAAAATAAAATCATGGGATGATAAAAAAAACATCAGAAATGGATATAAAAATAATGAATGAACCCATTAGTCCATGAATACTTGTATCTTATGAAATCATTTTCAAAATACATACTTGTCACCCATGTATACTTACATTGTAAAACATGAGATTTACAAAATATTACTAGAAAATATAAGAACGTAAATATAAACATAAATGTATATAGGGGAATTAATTACATAATCTTGTAACCCTCTCAGTTATCTTACAAATTTTAACCCTCACGTATACCTTACAATTCGTTACCCTCACAGCTACCTTTCAATCTGTGTAACCATCACAGTTACACTAGGAGTAACCATATAACAGACCTCTAACATACACATACCCAATGAATTATAAGGAGATATAGGTCCCACCCTTCATCATAATAAATTCACAAGAACCAGAACACAATCATAAAACATGAATAATTACAAAAAAAACAATGATGTTTAATTTAATAAAACAGAATTTTAAAGGAGGTTTTTTTAAAGAAAAGTCTCCTATAAATATTATAAAATTGATGTGAGAAAAAAAGGAGTGGAAGTAATATAAATATAAACAATAAATAAACATAATTCAAAATAATATAAACAAAATTCATCTCACAAACATTTTTAATACCACATAAATAATGATGTAGAATGTTGACCTAAAGAATGGAAATTGGGTAAAGAATTCCCTTACGTTGGGGTTTTCATACATAAACACTGATTAAGACTCATTTATAATGGTAATAATAGTGTTATTAATATCTTAAATAAACATTTTAATCTTTATAATACCTTATTTGATCATTTAATTACATCATTTCACCATTTAATTGTTTGTATTTTGTTCTTTGCATTGTTTTTGGGGGGTTATTTACATGATTACAATGATCAGTTCATGGTGGTTATTCTTGTCGATTGGAAGTGAAACTCTTAAATTGGAATGTAATGGTATTTACATATTAATATAATTTTTTTACGATTTATCATTTTTAATTCTGACATGAGGATGATTCACAAGTTAAAACATTGTTGATATTTGTTTAAGTCATTTTGGCGATTCTTCGATCATAATGAACACATTTTGTTTTATAAATTAATAACATGAGTAAAAAATGATTCAAGAACATTATATAAGAAATAATAAATAAATTATAATCTTATTAAAACATAAAAATGGTTTCACGACCATTCTTGAAAGAAGTAAAAGAAATTGAAATCACATTGTCCATGATGCCAGTAAATCGACACATCACAGACGATGTATTAATTTATAGAATAAGTGGGAGAGGAGAAGTTGTATAATGGTGAGTCTTATATAAACATGATTAAATAAAAAATATTTAAGATACAAGATAATTCATTCCTCTTGGATAAGGGGAGCTAAGGAAAGAATAAGAATATAAAAGAAAATGAAATGAAATGAATGAAAACAGAAGAGGATGTTTACCTCTTGATCTTTTCTCTTTTAGATTCCTATTAAGGCCTTCGGTTTTGGACTTTTTGTTATACCATCAGATATAGAACATGGGGAAGAGACTTTTTAGGAGTATTGGGTAGACCATAGGTATGTCTCAAGGCTTAATAGGTTTGGGAGGAAGAGGGGAATTAGGGCGGTATTTATAGTGGAGGAGAGGAGATATTTTACATTATTTTAATTATTATTATTATATTTTTTCTCAAGACTCTGAATATTATAAATTAATATGACCCAAAATAGTAATAATGGAAAGTGAGTTATAATCATGTGGGCTTACATCACTTATGATGTAATAAATAGTATTTTTAACTTATAATTTGAATATATGGTATTTTACCGTATTTCACTATTCATAAAAAATTCAAGAATTCCATAAAAATACAAAAAATCACCCTAACCATTTTTCGATGTGTATCATTAAAAAATTAACTGATTTTTTTGAAAATAATTTTCTAAATATTAGTAATTTAATTTTTAAATAAAATCATAATTTATTCAAGAATGACGATTTTAGATCTATAACTCATTTTTTTAACAACATGAAAAATTAACAATGTTGACATTATCTTAAAGCCTTAATAAAATAATATAATAATAATGTTTACAATTCATTAGGGTCAAATTACTATTGATATTACTATTCATAAGGGTATGTTACTATTCACCCAAAAACAATTTGGTGATATCAGACTCCAAATAACTTATGTATGACAATTGTAGATTGCTGGTTTTCAAAATTCAAAGAATATAAGATGAACAATTATTTTTAAAGGATAGTTATAAATATCTAAGTAAAAAAATTTCATTCATTTAAATATATTTTTAAAACACATTGGGTGTTACATGAGGAATGGGTGAGGATCAAGAGATTTGAACTGGAACTGCTGAGGCATACTTCCCACTCACCGAAACCTAGAAGGTCCAGACACTGGAGACCTGCTGCTGACTGCCTTCTCCTTCGACAAAAATGGATGGATTTTCTCTTACAGTACACCTCCTTGAGAATTCATCCTCTCTACTACTTCATAGTTCTTCTAAACATCTCTGTAGGACAGTTTGGTAATTGGAGTGATGAAATATTGAAGAGAGTGTCGGAGTGCCTCCTACAAGAATCTTTCTCGTGACTCCTCAAAAAGAAATCGATTTGGTGTGATGCTTAGGAGGTCCTTGAACATGATCCTCAGTTACCTCACTGACATATTCCTGTAATATAGGGAGAGAAGCTCCTCCCTTCTCTCAACCTTAGTTTTTGAGGAAAAGAACTCTACATGAAACTCTTTCTTAAAGTCATCCCATGATACATCGGTCCCATTCTTCTCCCTGAGGTAAATCATCCACCACTGACACACTGTTCCCTTAATCTGGATCACCTCTAAAGGAACCCATTACTTTTTCAGATATTGGATCATGCTAAAAGTGATCACCATATCCTCAAACCAACTCTCCATATCCATGTTTGAGATGCTGCCCATGTACTTTCCCTTATTCTTTTGATAGAAAGTGCGAAGGGTCTTCTACCACATGTCTTCTACCTCCTCTAGATCGTGTAGGTTCTGGGTGCATTTGAAGCTCATGGGTGGGTATACTCGAAAATAATTATTTTTAGTTAAAGATGACCAATCTAAGATCCTTCAAGATAATAAAATTATGGATCCTTATAATAGAACGAAGAAAGAAAAATGTGAAGAGTCCTGGAACCATAGAGAGGATTCGCATATGTTGGTTATAATTAATTTAATTAGAAGACAATAATTACCTTGATTGAATTCTCTCTCCATTGATGTTTCTGGTCACAATCTTATGTGAAACATCATTGTGTCATAGAATCCATGTGTAGGATTAATCTAGCAGTGATACACATGTTCTCTATGTATCTTTGGATTTCACCGAAGGGTTGTCTAGGTGCTAGCGTGGAAGCGCCTTCGCTTGTGATGTCCGCCTTAGATCGCCTTGAGAACCACCTAAAATGTGCTCTCCTTGATATGGTGGAGGAGGATATCTCTCATATCTTGAAAGAGTTCTGGGAAGAAATGAATTCTCTCTTGTCTTGAGAGATTTCTCTAGATCTGTTGTGCACAACCCCAATGAATGTTTAGGAAAATGAGAATAATATAATTGTGATTTTAATTACTTAGAATATTAAAATGAATTAATTACCTGGAAACATTTATTCATTTCATTTAATTCTTAGTAACACCCCATGTATAATAATAACAGTTGACTATTATTATTTATTGAATGCTCCCAGTGAATTAAACCTAATATTATTTAATTAATTAAATAATATTATTTCTAAAAAATCTCTAGAAAAACTACATGTCATGTATATTTATATACACGTCTTGTACTTTTGTTTCTCTATTCTCTTTATTTTCCCCACCACATTTATTATACCTTCAGTAATGAATAATTATTTCTCAAACAAATATTACTTAATTAATCTATAATAAATATATTATTTCACCTAAAATATATTCTCTAGAATAAAAATGTGTCGATATAAATGCGATCAAGCATCCTTGAAAAATTATTAAAACACAATAGGGAATTATCATTACTCAACTTCTTAAATTAATAATTAACTGAGATACTTGGATACAGTTATAGTGTGACCCTCTAGGCCTCTTCCTCAGTGGAATTAAGAAGAGCCTACCTAAAGTCCAAGGTAAGCGTCTAGAAACACGGCATGCACCCATAGAGAAATAATTTAACGCCGAAATGATGTGTCACATCCTAGAAACACTTACCATGTAATGTAATCCCTTTTTCTTGATATTTGGACTCAAGTGGGTTGCATGCTGGTGCCATCGACCCATGTTTTGTTATTATTATTTCTTTGACTTTGTAGAAATGAAGTTGCCCATTCCTTACCATGGACATGGATTTATTTAGTCTATATCAATTCCATCCAAAGGGATTATATATCTACATTTTTATTGAATATAAGGTAAAAATCCTTTCTCCCAATTTCTAGTAATACATTTTTACTCGTGACACAACCAATATATACTAGCTTTGTATGATCAGTGTGTCATCACAGTTTTCTTCAATACATCTAAGTGAATGATTTTTAATACCCATTAATAATAATCTTAATGTATAAGGAATTATACACTTGTCCGCAAATAGGAACATACAATGACATAATGAAATGTGTATTTCCTACTTGCGATTCTCGTTCTAATATTATCTTCCTCGATATTATCAATGGTGCACACCATGAGAAGGTGCCTCAAAGTTTTATGAGTCCTCCCCCCTAATGGACTATATTATTTGTGTCCCTTAAATAACATCATCCGACCATAGAATATATATTAAAGAAAAATATTATGGAACATTCAGGTTGTCATCATAGTAGGGATCTACAATGAACTTTTAGTGCAACAGCTATCCTTAGGACATTATCACATGCATTGTCACATAGAAGAAAAATCAAGCTAGGATAACATATTTATTAACAATTAAAGTAAAAAGTACTTAGTTCTAGTCCATCAACTCAAATAGACTCCCACTTGGAATAGATACATCTTCTAACAACCTTTAACTCTCTAGATCTCACATGATATTCATGCTTCTGCTGAGATAGGACTTTAGTCATGGGGTCTACTATGTTCTCTTACGTGGAAAATATGCTCACTACAACTTCACCCCTTTGATAGAAATCCCTCAACAGGCGATTCCTCCAGAGTATGTGTTTTCTCCTTTAATGTGACCTTGGTTATTTTTCAAGAGATACCCCTACAGTATTATGACAATACAATATGATAGGATCATTACTTCTAGGAACCACATCAAGCTGATGGAATTTTTTTTGAATCCTAATGGCCTCATTGACTGCATAAGAAGCTGCTATATATTTTGACTCCACTGTAGAATCAATGACAACTAGTTTCTTTGAACTATTCCTTTTCAATGCTCATTTATTGAGACAAAAAATGTATCCAGATTGAGAGTTCAGATCATTCTGATCTGTTTGAAAACTAGCATCAGCATACCCTGTGATGATAAGCTCCTCGTCTCCTACATACACCATGAAGATATCCTTAGTTCTTCTTAGATACATAAGGATTATCTTAATAGTAGTCCATTGTTTTTCTCCTTGATCTTCTTGATATCTACCTACTATTCTCAGTACATATGAAACATCAAGCCTTGTATATAACATGGCATACATGATGGATCCTATAGTCGAAGCTTATGGGATCTTAATCATTCTATCCTTCTCCTCTTCTATCTAATGACACATTTTCTTAGAAATATGTAGTCCATGTGACACTAAAGCAAATCCCCTATTGGATTGTTCTATACTAAATCTCATTAGTATCTAGTCAATGATTGTACCTTGAATTAGTCCAAGAATCCTCTTGGATTTATCATGAATGATCTTGATCCCAAGAATGTAGGCCGCTTCACCCAAGTCCATCATGGAGAAAATCTTGTTCAACCAGTCCTTAACTTATCATAATAACGGTACATCGTTTACAATAAGCAATATGTTGTCAATATATAGTACATGGATAACGACCACATTCCCATTAAACCACTTATAAACACATGGCTCACATTCCTTCTTACTAAAAGGAAATTCCTTAATGGCTTCATCAAATCGAATGTTCCAAGACCTGGATTCTTTCATTAATCTATAAATGGATTTATACAACTTAGAAACCCGTTTGGCTTCACCTGGTATAATAAACCCTTCTAGATGTGTCATATAGAAATATTCTTGAAGGTTCCCATTAAGGAATGTTGTTTTGACATCCTTTCTTTAAATCTTTTAGTCATGGTAAGCTGTTATGGCATGTATTATTCTTATAGATTTAAACATGGCACCTAGTGATAAGGTTTCATCATATTCAATTCCTTGACCCTGTCTGAATTCTTTAGCTACTAGCCTTGATTTATATGTGATAACTTGACCTTCTATGTTCATATTTCATCTGAATACCCATTTGCATCCAACATGATTTACATCAACTGGATCATTGACAAGAAATAAGACTTGGTTCTGATACATGGAATCTATTTCAGAATTCATAGCTTCTGGCCATCTTGCAGCTTCTAAGAAATCTACAGCTTCCTTGTAGGAGATATGTTTATCATTTTCCAACAACAATGATTAACCATTGTTGGTAACTAGGAAACAAAATCTCTCTGGCACCCTTACCTCTCTGGAGCCCTTACACAGTACTTGTGTTTCTAGAACATCTTCCATGGGGACCTGTGGAACTTATTCCTGTACCAACTCCTATGTATCTTGAGCATCAACTTCGTCGAAGTCAATCTTGGTCCGACTATCATTTTTTCGATGTTATCCCTCTGAAGAAAGATGAATTGTATGGAGATATTCATAATCTTTTCTATAGGATTATATATGTAATATTCTTTCATTTCACTGGGATATCCTAAAAAGAAACACCTTGTGCCCCGAGGTGCTAGTTTGTTTCCTGAGAAATACTTAACAAACACCTGGCATCCCCATACATGTGTGTGCGAAAAAATGGATTTATTTACATTCCATAACTCAAAGGGAATTCCATTTTATACCTTAATTGGTACACAGTTTAATTTTTATACTGCAGTTTGTAATGAATATCCCCAAAAAGATAATGTAAGATCTGGATGACTCATCGTCGATCTCACTGTGTCCATTAAACATTTCTTCCTTTCACTAACACCATTCCACTATCATGTATAAGGAGGAGTGAGTTGAGATAGAATCCCAGACTCTCGTAGAATATCTATGAACTCTTGGTTCTGATATTCTCCACCTTGATCCGATAAAAGCATCTTTATCTTCATACCATGAAGATTCTCTACATCATTCTTGAATTCCTTAAATTTCTCTAAGGATTATGAATTATGCCTCATTAAGTAGATATATCCATATATACTAAAATAATAAGTAAAAGTAATGAAGTAAGAATATCCACCTCTATATTCCACTGGAAATGGTCCACATACACCCATGTGCACCAATACTAGAAGCTCTATGGCCCTTTCACCCAGTCCACCTGAAGGAAGCATGGTAATTTTACCTTGTAAAAAAGCATGGCATCTATCAATTGGTTTTATCTCAGTAGAGTGTAAATAAACATGCTGACAGAGCTTTGTAAAGAACATATCATTTACATAATCAAGACGGTGATGCCACAACTAGGTGTTGTATGTGTCATGTGAATTTGTTTCATTGTCGATTTCCAACACTTGGTTTTCGTAATTTAATACATTCAAATAGTTAATTTTAATTACACATCACATAACAGATGTTGTTCTTATAAAAAAAACAACTCTCATTTCTAAATTTAAAAATAAATCATTCCATATCCTAATAAGAAACATAAATTATGTTCTTGGTAATAGCAGGCACATAATAAAAGTTACGTAAAAAAAAATCATTCTAGTTGGCAATGAGAGATGGTAATCACCAATGAACAACGTAGCCAGTCTTGTTCCATTTGTAGCTCGAAGATCATCCTCTCCTCTGTAAATCATTCTAAATGTACTTGGTTCCTGAATTTTAATACATACGTGAGCCCCACAAGTTTTATCTAATAACCAATGTGTAGAAATGGAAATATTACACTCAATAACAAATGGACCATAAGCGTCCCCACGCTTCTAGATGCAGTTCCTCTTCTATTAGCCCAACTTGACACATGAAAAACACACCGCCTACCATTCCATGCCCTGCCCTTGGAACTTCCCCTTCTTCGAGGGATGGTGCTCCGAGGATGCATAATGTTCATGAATACTTGGACCCTTTTCCTTGTCATTCCTTTTCTTATTCACCATAAGAACTGCGGGTTTTTCACGCCCCAGGTCCTTATCTACCTATCCAATTAAGGTCATTGGAGATCTCATATCAATCCTGTCTCACATTCTTTTGATAATATCCTTAAGCCGAGACATCATTCTTTACGTGTAAAAATATTCATGTTGCTTCAAGAGCACATAAGACATGGCCGATATCATGAAACGTTGGACATCTATTGAATCATCCATATGTGTCATATAGAGAGATAGTTCCTCATCACTGGACTCTTTTCTATCTGAAACTAGAACAATCTCTTTTAGCACATGAAATTTCCTCTTGTGGCAAAGTATGATGCGTAAATGATTCTACCATTCCTGGAAATTGGTGTCGGTGAGAAGTTTTTCTTCTCGAGTATGTTTCACAACGATATTTTTGAAGTCATTTTTTCATTGTGTTTCTAAAAATTAAGATGAGAAATAGATTAATACTTTATTGTGATAAAACTGAGACAAATAAATAAATTAATACTTATTTTTCTCCCATTATTTTATCGAAATCCAATATCCCCCAACATTGACTTCAAAATATTCTGTTTCCTGAATATTCTAGTGGAAAGGATCCATATTTCCCTTTCAATTTACCCAACTAGTATTGGTCATGAAACATGAATGGTTCTAGGTAGGCATTCAAAATTCCAACTGCATTAACTCACTTCCCTTTGAACCGTTGAGTGGATTCTGCAATCCTAAAATGCTTTTATTTTTGATTTACTCAACCTTTGCCTCTTTGCCACACCAATTACTATAGTGCAAGTCAAATATTCATGTGAACCAATAATGCCAACCCAAAAACATGAATTACAATTCCCCGATAATTGAAATCACCCCCACTAGGGTTGGTCAAGCACTTTGAACTATGGTTCGATTCTAATCATGATTATGGAAGGCTATACCGACTTAATATTTCTTTGAGGGATTTACCATTAAATGTAAATTTCCTTTCTATTATCTTTGATTACATGTTTTTTATTTTCAAGTGGGATATACTTAACTGATTAGCTATGTCTAAGATAATATTTACACATAATATTGTATTATTTTAGTTCTATCTTTCATGCTTGTTTAATTCATTAATTGTGTGATCGTGACAACACACCCACAATAAATAAACCATGCAACTGACAGAAATAAAATAAAGGGTATGATCATGATCATATTCTATTGGATAGTTTATCTAGAGGTCGATAAACTAAACCATGACCTAGGGTAGAAACACCATGATCCTTTTGGGTTCGTGTTTACAACTTTCCATCTATCCACATTTGTATCTCCATGAATTCGTTTCACATTGTCTCTTAACATGAGCCACCTCCACTATTTTGGAAGCTCCATCCATTATATATGCTTTTATATCACTTGCAGGTGAGGGGTAAAATAGGGTTTTTTCATAAATGAAACTTTGGGCACGCAAGCCCTATATATTAATGGGGAGAAGGCTTGAAAGACAAAAAATATAATTTAAATAAATAAATTAAAATCAAACCATTTATATACAAAGGTCTTAGTCTTGGTCATGATCATCTATACACGCAACAATATTTACGCATAAATAAAACTAGAACTCAATTCTTTAATCATTATTTTTTTAAGATAAATCACACTCAAATCAATTAATTATCTTTAATTAATAAATCTGTTTATCTTAAAAACTGTTTTGAATTTCCTTGAGATTCTCATACATCAAAATTTAAAAAAAAAATATTTAAAATTATCTTTGTATGTAACTTGTACCTTGGAGGAAACCCGGTAAATTCCCACATATAACTACCCAATTAGTAGAAATGAACATTACACAGATGTTAAATTAAATACATATATATAAATCACCAATCTAGTGTTCTTCCTCGGCTTTACGCCCACACTATGGTAGACGTATCAATGGTTTGTATAATATAACAATAAATTTTAATAAATCTATGTAATTTGGATGAGTACACATCATTTAGTTCTGACTACACAGAGTGTACTTTTTTCACCATCCATCTGAAGTACATGCCTAGGGACATGGCGTTTAGATGTACTTTGGAATTTTTTGGAGCACACGACATGTTCAGTGGGACACACACCATGTAGTATCAGCGTTACACGGTTTCCATCTTGGAATTCCATGTATGGGGTACACGGTCCAACCCTAACCCGAAGGGACTACACACCATGTTCAGTGGGCCACACGGCGTGTACTCTGGAAAACATGTGCCACCTGTTCTGGGTCAACACACGGAGTCTTAAATTCTTGGATAGAATCCAATGACACGACCTGGTTTGGTGAACCATCCCGGTTCATGGAACCTATACTACACGACATGTACTACTGAATAAATGTTGTTTGTTACGATTTTGTATGGTCAGGAATCTTGGGAACCTTCAGATGAGATCCTCTGTTTTATTTTAATCAAAATCGAATGAAAAATCTTTTCTAGTAAGGTGAACGAGAAATGAAAGAGGATGAATAGATCTCAAGATTATGATTTATAGAATGATTAACACGAATTGAAACAACTAAATTGTTAAATTCATAAATCATCAACAAAAAACTAAATAATTATAATCAACGATATGACCACTTTGATACCACTTGTAGGTTCCAGGCGCAGCGGAAGCACATGGGTGGGTGTACCCGACATTAATTTTTTACCATTAACGATGATCAATATGAGATCCATCATGATAATTAAATGCAAGATCATCATAATAGAATGAAGAAAAAAAGGGGAGGAGTCTCAGAACCATAGAGAGGATCTTCATATGTTGGTTATAATTAATTTAATTAAAATACAAGATTTACCTTGATATAATTATCTCTCCGTTGATGTTTCTAGTCACAATACGATGTGATCCATCATTTCATCATAGAATACAAGTATAGGATTACTCTAGCTGTTATTCAAATGTACTCCACATATCTATGGAAGTTTCCGAAGGGATCTCCAAGTGTTAGTGCAGAAGAGACTATGCTTGCAATTTCCGCCTTCGACACTTTGAGAAAGGCTTGCAAAGCGCTCTCCTTAATCCGGTGGAGGAGGATCTCTCTTGTATATTGAGAGAATTCATGGAAGAAAATAATAATGTTTTGGCTTGAGAGATTTATCTAGATCCATTATGCATATACCAATAAATTGATAAGCTAATGAGAATAATATAATTTGGATTTTAATTACATAGAATAATAAAATGAATTAATTACCCGAATCCATTTATTCATTTCATTTAATTCTTAGTAAGACCACCTGTATAATAATAATAACTGACTATTATTATTAATTGACATGTTCTTAGAAAATCACACCTAATATTATTTAATTAAATAAATAATATTATTTCCCACAAATCCCCAGAAAAAATAAACAGCGTGTATATTAATATACACGACATATACATTTGTTTTTCCATTATATTTATTTTCTCCACCACATTTATTAAACCATGAATTATGACTATTTATTTCTTAAATAAATATTACTACATTACTCTCTAGTAAATATATTATTTCTCCCACAATATATTATCTTTAATAACTAGTGTAGAAATAAATCTGATCAGGTATCCATGAATAATTATTAAAACACAATCAAGTATAAAATTTATTCAACTTGTTAAATTAATTTTTAACAGAGATACTTGGACATGCTTAGTGTGTGAACCTATAGTCCTCTTTATCAGTGGCATTAGGAAGAGCCTACTTGAAGTCCAAGGATAGCGTCTAGAAACAAGCCAAGGCACCCATAGGTAAATAAGTTAATGTCGTAATGATATGTCCCCTCATACGAACATTTACCGTGTAATGTAATTGATTTGTCTTGATATCTCAACTCAAGTGGGTCGTATACTTTTGCCATCAACCCATCTGCTATATTATTCATTATTTGACATCTTGGAATTGAACATGCCAATTCCTTACCATGGTGATGGATTTATTTAGGCTATATCAATTCCATAAATGTGGCAGAGATATCTACTTCCATTATGGAATAGAATGGACAAATCATTTCTCGCATTATCTATTAATATAGTATTACTCATGATGCAACCAACATATCCTACCTCATTGGGAACAATGTGTCATCACAGTTTTCATCAATTTATCTAAGTGCATGAGTTGTAATACCCATTAATAATAATCATATTGTCTAAGGACCAATACACATGTTCACAGATAGGAACATCCAATGACACTATAAAATGTGGATTTCCTACTGGTGGGTACCATTCTCATAATATCCTCATGGATATTACCAAGGGTGCACACCATGAGAAGCCACCTAAATTTTTTTTTGAGTTCTCACCCATAATGGCATGTATTATTTGTGTCCCTTATAAAACATCATCCCACCATAGAACATATATACAAGAACAGTGTTATAGAACTTCCAATTTCTCATCATAGTAGGGATCTTCCATGAAATTTTAGTGAAAAAACTATCCTTAGAACATTATCACATGCATTGTCACACCGGAGAACAATCAAGTTGTGATAACTTATTTATTAATGAATAAAGTACAAAGTAGTTAGTTCTTGGACACCAAATACAACTGATAGGCCCACCAATAATCAACTGGGATAGCCTATTGGGCCTCAACTATGTGTATTACACATGGGTGACATCTGGGTGCCACAACTGAAAAAGGGTAACCAAGTAACTCTTATTCCAGGGTAGTATGGAAAACAACTTTTCAAATTTATTTTATCACATTATTTAAATTAAATTCCTAAAACGCCCAATACAAAAAAGAACACAAGTCATTATGATGCAAGTACATTTCCTAGGGTCCCTACCTTGCAATCAGTGTAGCCTCACTTGGTCGTTCACTAGGTATAGAGTCCTTGCATCAGATAACATGGGGCCCTAAAATCCGGTGTCCTAGCCGATCATCCCTATCCTATTTCACACACCATGATTTTTTAACACCACTTACCTATCATCCCATGAAATCTTCTCTATTCCTAACTCTGAACTCCATCATATCCCTCAAACCTGCCTTTGTTACCATTTTGTAACAACCATCCTTCATCAAGATGAGATAAGGGGAAGAAAAGCGTTGTGCCCTTCCTTCTCCAAGATGAATGAGAGATATTGACCCCCTGAGTCCCAAATTCAATAGGCCCTAGAGTGGTGACTAGTAAAAATGGTGTATAATATCACCTAAAATTGAAGTAATTTAACTTTTTAATGAAAACAAGATCAAGATTTACGATGGTAAAATCCCATACATCTCCAAAAATTTGTATAAGGGAACCAAAAATCCATCCCATGAATTATTTAACTATAAACTACAACAAATGTATAACCAAATTAATAAAGAATATTCCTAAAGAAAGAAAATAAGCATTAAAACAAAATCTATTAAGACTCTTGAGCTTGTAATGTTCAAAACTGTCCTCAAATTCCTTCTGGAGACCTGAAAAAAAATTACAGACGTACGGTGAGTATACAAGTTTACCCCTAAGGAAAACTAAAGTCATCCATGCACAAGTGGGGGAACATACTAATTCCACTTTGAGAAAATAGCGGGACCTCAAAGAACATACCATGGAGTAATAACCATCCTAGCCTCACCAAGGAACACTCACCAAATAACACAAGTCAAGTAAAGTAGTAGTATAAGAACATCGACCTTTGGGTACCCAACACCACTTTCCCACATGTTAACTGCTCATTTCTAATGGATAATGTATTAATGATGCCACTCTTCCAAAGATTTTTCCCTCTTCCACAAACTTCTAGTGCACACATGGGCCACAACCACACCACATATGTTGCCTGTAGAAACCTAGTCCACAATAACCACCCCTCTCGCCTAAAGACTCTGGAGACTCATCTCGATGAAAATTTGGAAAACAATTAGGGCTTGCAAACACCTAGGACCCTCATCCAAAAGAAACCTACCTGATGGATCTTGGAATATGGTAATATTAATTCCATTAAAGACTTCCTAGATATGATCTATTAGTATTAACATGGGAGAGGGTGCGATAAAGATGTCGGTAAACAAACATCCATCATCCCACCAGTATGTTGGGAAAGACACCCTCCCCCATGAAATGGGGGTGCTCAGCACATGGTTCTAAACAAGGATGTGGTGTGTGTAAGAAATCAAAGGGAACTAAAATCTATATGTATAGGTAAGAAAACACTCATCCCAACCTATGGGTCCCAAAACAAACATCTAGCCCGCACAAAACCACATTATATCCTACCCCTAGATGTACAACCACATAATCCGCCACTGCCAAAGCATACACCCAACCTCTTTTTCAGTCAACAATTTTTCATTTACACAACAAGGGTTCAATTTTATTTTATTACAGCACTACCCTAGGTAACTACCTATAAAAACATTTCCATTTTAACACCTATTCATAAAAACAACAGTGAACTACAAACATGTTGTTCCACTACACCCACTTTTTCTTTATACACCTGTTCAACCACTTCCAACTTCTATTATTCAACATCACACATCATAATACTACCCTAAGAACCCAAAAATATTTACATGGATCCCAGACAATTACTAGATGAATTCCAACAAAAATAACAAGTTCACAACCACACTGTAGTCCCACTGCTCAAAGTCACATGACAACAACAACATAGGGAACAGAGTCCAACTGCCTACAAGTCCATCCATCCCACAATCAATAAGTATCCCAATCATGGTTACCAATACACCCCATGTACCACCCCACACACTAATCCCGTAATAACTACAATTAAACTATAGTCCCGCCACACACACATACCACATCTTTCTCATAGAACCGACTCCAATGTCCACCCTTATACCCAATCCTACATAAGTCTAGAACCCCATAAAAACACATAGAACATTGAGATTACATCATTACAAGGGTATTCAGATTTAGACAATATGGGTTATTTAATACCACATTAATTAATTAGGGTGACCACAGAACATGTTTGATCTTGAGGAATCCATTTATTTAACAAAATATACACGATTAACCAGATTTTATGTTACAACCTATTGTAAAACATTATAAAAAACAACCAGAACACCACTAGTTAAAAAAAATACAACCACCATCCTTGATTTATAGAAGGAAACTAGCTACAATAATTTATAAAATAACAATGATAGAAAAAATAATACAGGCGACCAAATACTAACCAACTCCCATCCCATTATTTTACTGACCCATTATCTTTTGATCATATTCCCTTCTAATTTAATACTAATTTTAAAATAATTATTCATCCATTAATGAAAAATAATTATCCACCTCACATGATTTGAAATTATAGAGTGGCAGAAGAAATCATTATATGAAAAAATAGGCGACCGAAGCTCCTCCTTGCGCCAAGAATAGTAAATCATGTGAGTAGTAGTAAATTCCAAGATGACTGAGGATGAGGGGGGATAGCATTGATGCAAGACTCTTCTAGAGATGAAAAATGTAGGCACACTGATAGGAAAGTAAAAAACACTATAGGAAGGGAGGATCTCATCTTTGAAGAGTCGAATCCTCTATTAAAGGAAAAATGTTTTCAAATTCCATTATCATGGTATCATGGTCAAGATCACATGGTTTGAGTATCTAAAATTCAACGAAATGTTAGAATATTAACTATATATTTAATTTCTAATGAAACTCCCTTTAAACATCCAAAAATGGATTTAAAATCAGTTTATGTCAAATAAAACATAAGGACGATGAAACTTAAAATAATGGGAAAAAATGGAAAAGCTAGAAATGAGTCACTGATGGGTGAGTCACCAATGTTGAGCCACACATAGGTGAGAAACCAAAACGACCTACCAATGTTGATTCATCGAAGATGAGTCATTGAAGGGTGATATACCTATGATTCCTACCAATGCTGAGCCATCAACATTGAGCCACCAATGATTAAGTTGCCGATGCGACCTGCTGATTTTGAGCCGCAGACGCTGAGCTACCAACACAATGACTGGCTGATTCCCCTGAATCACCGATGTCGATGACCATGACTCATTGGTGTCGATTTTTTTGACTCATCAATGCCAATTCCCCTGACTCACTGATGCACTAACATGCCAACGCATCGACATGTTAACGATTTAACATACAGACACACTAACATGTCGACACATTGACATGCCGACACCGACGGTTCATAGGTGGATTTTGGAAAACTATCAGAATGAACTACTTTAGCCTCCCAAAACATGCTAAACACTTTATTTTCAAAAAGTAAATGAATAGGGAAATTCAGGTTATTATAGATGAATGAATTTTTAAAATAATTTAAAATTTTCAAAACAAAAAAATTCCCCATCTCTAGGTGTATTATTGTTTGAAATGGGTTTTTATATGTTATAATATTTAGGGAATACAATTTTTGATATTAAATTTTTTAAAATATTTACTTTCCATCTTTGAAAATTGGGAAAAAAATTTAAATAGTTTTTCATCTTAAATTTTCTTCAAGATATTATTTTCCTATAATTTAAACAAATTCAATTTTTGAACTGATAATTATATATCATCTTTTAAATACATTAATGTAATATTATTTAATGGTTATAAAAATTTAATTTTGTAATTTTTTTTGAATGATATGTTTTATATAATTTTGTGAAATATTATATTAATTATGGATTTATTTCTGAACTAGAAAAAAAAGTGTGCTGGAAAAGATGAGTGAAATGAAAATTTACTCATCTATCATTATAATAGAAATATGTTTTTGTACATAAAAATGACAAAAAAAATTATAATAAATTTTTATTTTAAACTATCATGTGTGATCATTGAAATGATTGATATTTTTTTGATGAATATCCGTTATAAAATAAGATTATAATAAATTTTATAATTCTATTTCTAAATAAATAGAATGAATTTGATGCTTATTAAAAAATAGGATTAACTATGAACTATATGTAAGGAGGGATTACTTAAGAATTCAGAAATAACATATTTTATATTTGTTTATAAAAATATTATATTTCCTATAAACACATATATTAAGATAATTTTTATTTACTAATGGTCAATAAATTTAATAGAATATGGTTTAGCTATTAATACTCCATCCATCAACTATTTTTTTCAAATAATTAATTATCATGATTTTTATGGTAGAAAATATTATTTACCACTCATTTTATGGTCATTGATTTATTATTTTGATATAATGAATATTGATTTATAGAGATGTAGATATTTTAAAGACAAAATTTAATTGAAAGAAACACTTTATGATGATTATGTGAATGCATGAAATAAGATAAATGATATCTAATTTTGTGAATTGATTTGGAAAAAATATTTATTAAATAAAATTTTAAATTAGAGAAAGAGAACACAATGGATCCCGAAAATAGGGTAAATTTAATGAAAAGATAATTAAAATAAACCATGGTTGTAAATAATAAAAAAATGGTAGTAAAATCCAGTGAGATGATTATATTATCATGACATCAAGAGAATACTTATAATGTGAGACATCAAGATAGCTTGTAAAGATAAAAATTATGTTCTTATGATAAGGACTACAACCTTTTCATAGAGAATACTATACTCATAGATTATTATTGGGTGTATTAAAAATTATAGTTATGTAATACACATGTTTATAACATCCTAGTTGCATGAATGATATAAATAAAAATATTTTCCTATATAACATTTTTTATAACGATTTTTGTTCATACCATGGTTTTATTAATGTTGTATATTATTTAAAAATCTATAATGAATATTGTTACTATTATTGTTATTCTATGGTTACTTATTTTTTTGCATAAAAAAATTAGTGTAATTGTGGTATACATCAAAGAATAGATATACCCAAGCTTAAAGTATTAAACTAGGATTTTTTTAACATTAATTTTGTTGATTTTTTCGACATGTATAATGTGTTTCTATTATAAAGTATTAGATAAAGGATTCTAGGAAGTATTAATATGTTGAAATTTGTTTTTTTCACTAATAAAAATATTTATTTATAACATAAGCTTCCAGAGTACAGTTTTATGGAATCTAAATATATGAAAAATATAAAAAGTTGGAATTCAGTGTAAAAATGCATCATTATCATGTCATGTAACCATATGTTAGGATATATTCACCAATAATTAAAAGACATATGGGATTATAACGCGTTCTATAAAAAATATATCATAAGTCCATATTTTTTATTAATTGGTTGGATACTATTGACATAATATGAGAAATCTATCATTCTTAAAAAATATTATACCCAAGTAGATTTGGAGGAAATTACCGTTTTTATATATAGTAATATATAAAATAAGTTAATGGGGTTTCCCTTATGAAAAATGATAAAATTATTTCTTATATGTGACATCAAATAGGGACACATAATAAAAATATCCAATTATATAATCTTGTGTTAACACTAGTATTTTTTGTATTAATGATTATGAAGAATTATATATAATGAAATGAGTTTGATATATATATATATATTAATTAAAATAGAATAAATTACACATTCACATATATGGAGATGAACATCCTCCAAAATATATTTATTTGTTTGGCCAGTGAATATGAGATGCTAATAAAATACAATTGTTTAATGGAAATAACGGTGGATCTTTTTGTGGTCAAAATGGTCATTTTACCATATTAATAAAAATGATAGAATCATATTGAGTATTTATTTACATAAAAAATTAAATACATTAAAATCCAAAAAGAAGGGACCTGATCTTATTATCCCCTAATGATTTTTGAAATATAAATATATTTAAATATCAATGTAGTATATTAGTATTATTCCATGATATAGAAGAATGTTGTAGATATTCCAATGTGTAACCATGATAATGAGGGGAATATAAGATTTGGATCCTTGAATTATTTATATCCTATGTAAATTAATATTTTAATTTTATTTAATTTACATAAATCATTATTCAGTATTCACATTGGAATTAAATTATGTATAGAAATATTATAGAAAACTTTAAAACTGATAACATGAAAAGGTATATTGTGGAGTCTATATCTCGGTGCTATGTATTCCATCATTTAATTTTTGAAATCAATAAGTCTAAAGGAATAATGTTTCCATTATCCATACATTAATTTATGTGGGATAACATTACTCTGGATTTTATCATAAGTCCTCTCGAGACCACGAGAGGAAAAAAATCCACCTAGGTAGGTGTGCATAGGCTTAGAATTATGGGATACATTATTTTTAATTGAGATAATTTGTTACTTTATTATAATTCAATGTTATATATGTGTTGTATTTATGTTTCATGGTTTAACACATTAAATTGAATTTGATCAAAATCTAATTATTATATAATTTTTTATGAATTTTAAATATTTTTTTATAGAGAACTAAACTTTAACTTTTCTTGTCAACAGAAAACTAATGTTTGATCTAAAAATAACAATCACACATTATAGTTTATAATATTCAAATTCATCAATGATTTTATGGGAGTATGAGATAAACATCATCCCATATTTAGTTTGTTATATTACAGAAGATTCCATAATATTAATAAAATTGAACTATATGTGTCTTTATATGGGAAATAATTCTGAAAACAAAAATTATAGGAGAAAGTTACATAAATATTGTTATAGTACATGATTATTATCACAAAATGGTATAATATGTTAAAACTATTATTTAGTATATTAATTAAGTAAAAATTTGATAGATGTTCTATAATGATAATAGTAGAAAATATTTGTACTTTTATCTTTGTGATAATTAATTCATTTTAATATAACTATAGAAGAGGTTAATTTGGTTTGTGAAGAATGGAATGCTAATAATTGTATAAATAAGCACATATAAAAGTATTTTTAATGTGAAGGATGGATATTATTACCTAAAAATTCTATAAAAATGACTATAAAGTGTATGAAGTATTATTAGTATCACTTTTGATAATGTACTTACCATAACCGTCAAATATGTTGAACATAGGAGTACTGTAACTAAAATATGATCTATCTTATAAGGAATTACTATCACATACACTTGATTATATAGATACTGTATTATAAATCATGAATAGTAATCTAGTAAATGATTTAAAGAGAAATAATTTGTTTGAGGATGTGATTTGGGAACCCAATGATTTAATGAGAATAAAGTATGATCAAATAATTTATTTTAAGTAATGAAATTTAGATGTTGATATTTTTTTGGGTGGTAGAATTTTTAACCGTAATAATTTAGTGTGAAAAATTTTATAATTGGGAAAATTTTTGTAACAAAAAAATAAAACCTAAATGAATTATTCCTCAAAATATTATAATGGAATATTATAATTGAATAAATAGTAAGAAATTACATTATGATTAATTAAAAAACAATGAGGGTAATTTAAAATTGAAATAACACCACATGTAAATTAAAATACAACATTATTGAAATATCAATAATCATGATTTCAGATGAAGAATATATTATAAATTATAACTATAAAAAATTAAAATTAATTGTGATTTTAAAAACATCTTGATAAAAAAAGTAATAGAATGATTGATTGTAACTAAAATTTTAATGTTATTTATAGGAATAATATTATAGGGATTATATGGTTGTTTGTTAAAAAATTTATTTAGAATATATATTCATTGTAAGTAAGGGTGATTAAATAGATAATTTTTATTAATAGATGAATAATATTTTCCACCAAATAAAAATAATTATGTTTGTGTAAAGATTTTAATATATTCCCTGATAGTGGGGGTATAAATTGAACTAATCACATTGAGAAATTTAAAGGTAAAAGGAAATGTTTTAAAACCATGTACAAGATGGATTTCCTTTGAGGATCATTTTTTCAATAGTAGGAATTCAATAGTATAAATTGTGATTTCTAATGAACAATCCCAATATAATCATTAAAATGTATGTATTTAGTGGAATATTTTATGTGATGATTTAAAGATCATGGGAATCGCTAAAATATCAAAGCTAAAAAAATCAAAACCCACAACTATAACTAATACACTTCTCAACTATAGAGATTATGAATATATTATATGACAAAGAGGTTATTTTACCTCATGTGACTTTGTGGGAATGTTTTTCATTACTATAACTATTTCTAATCCGAATAGGGTTCACGAGGGGTTTCTAGACACCAATCTTAGTTTGTCAATTTTATTCATTACAATTGAGATATGCCCATAGAAGGTCAAATGGAAGGACTATTCAAATATGGGGATTGTTCTATTAATATACATAAATAAAATTGTGCAACCCAAAATTTTATCTTATATATGTATAAGAATAATTGACATACAATTAATATATAAATTCTGTTATATTTTAGTAGAAAATAATTTTAAGTGAATTTTTATATTTAATAAACATAATAGTATTTTTGTGAATACATGGAAAAATATTTTATGAATAAATATTATTTAATATTAAACATTCCATGAAAATATGAAGGCACAATTTTTTAGTTAATGATTCTATATTTTAATATAATATTATTTATTAGATTATTTGTGTGTGGTAAAAATATAAATGAAATTTTTGGAATAGTTAGGTGGCCATAAAATATCATTTATGGATCATTTAGTTGGATGCCTTGTACAGAATTTGTGGATCCTTTTATAGGTGTTAAATCTCGAATATATTTGTAGATGTGTGGTCTTTTACAATGGTAGATTCATGTATTCTAATCCGAGAGATTCTCTCCCATCCTTTGGACATCCCAGAGAGTGATATTCATATTCCATGAATGTGATACTAGATCTCCTTCATAGATCAAAGGAATGATTTTACAGTGATAATGGGGACGTTGAAGTCCTTATCAGATCTCCACACATGATCCTATGTATCAATGGTTGACATTACCATAGAATTTCAAATCACGATTAGATGAAATAGAGGGATCCAAATCAGTTTCATTGAGGTATAGTTGTAGTGTTGAGAATTTGTTCAATTCTCCATCAAATTGAATGATGTAATTATTCATTTTATTTTTATTCTTAAAAAACCCCATATATTAATCTCATCCTTTTAACATGGATATAATCACTGGAGATGGTTTTGTTACATTGATCCAAGGATGAAAATGTTTTAAGTCATCGACCCATCTACATCCACTATGAACATCAATACCATTAATTGGAATCATTTCCAAGATTAGACCTTACAACCTGTGGGTAATGGGTCAATGATTATAACCTTGAAGTAATAAAAATAGAATCTATCATCATGTAAAGTGGATGAATTTGTGAAATTGATTTAAAAAAATTCATATCATGATCTATGTGAGAACTTCATCTCCACTGATTTGATCCCATTTAAAAGGTAGAGGATGTCACAAGAATTTATTTGGGTACAAAATCCAAACAAATAATTTTCTCATTTGATTTTAAGAAGCATTCGAAAAATTATTGTCACCAATGACCATTTCTCAATCAAATCATGATTATATCAGTATTTATTATTCACATTATATTTTAATGCCTATTAGAATACAGATTATCAATATCTAGGCGCTAGCTCTGATATATGAATAATCCTTCAACATGTCAACAATCACCCTTACTTCATTCATTAAATCCATGAAGGATATCTTGGATGAAGTGATTATAATGGGATATTCATACACTAGTATGCGGCATGATTATAGAGGAGAAAACAAATTAGGGTTTTTGAAATTTTCATTTGGAAAATAGACCACTCTTTATAATATAGTGGATATTAAATAACCACAAGGGATCCCTAACCCATTTAATAGTAATTTCTACTAATTAATCAATAACTGACATATTTTAAACAAATTACTATTAAAAAATATCATATGTATTTTTATCACCTTTAATATAATGTATACATTTCATGATTAATTTGACTCATTAACACTACTAATTATTCATGAAAATATTACATGATATGTGAATGTTAAAATAATATTCATTCATTAAATATGTTCCTATGTATTCACTTAAATAATATTATATAAAATAAATGCATTAATTTACCTTCAATTATTATATACTATTATTGCAGTGAATTTACTTATTCATAGGTGATCATTTTTTCTTGGACATATCTTAGACCCCACATTGGGGAACACCATGACCTACCAACATATCCATTAAAATATGAAATAATTATGATAAATTTATGTGTGTAACCCTCAAGGCCCTTACCTATATAGTAGTGAATACTATTTACATACCATGAGTTGGGTCTAGAAACCCATAAAATCCACTAGGAAGAAATATAATATTCATTAAAATGAAAACATTTCAATTGAAAACAGGTTATATTTTATAATATATTTATTGTATGTTATATAATAAATTAGGATGTACACATTATATAATTGTCCATCATTGATTTAATATTTGTTAACATAACTATATGGAATTTCCTTCATCGTCTGTGGGCATGGATTTAGTAAAGGTACATTGACTATTATCAACTAGGAACGATATATTGCTTCAAATCAGAAGAGAAAAATATAATCTTAAAAATTAAATCAAACTCATAAAACTTATGGTACACACAAATAATAATTCCTCACAATGACATAATTTTAATTATTTTAATATTTTATCAGTGAACATAATAAAATAGTACACTATGAAAATGTCCTCAAGTAAAGAGACCATTACATTTGTTCACATATAAGGACTACCAATGATATGTAGAACATGTGGTGTACCTATTAGAGGTTCATTAATCATTATTTCATCAACTGTAGTTCACCATGTAAAAAACATAAGATAATATGTCGTAATGAATAAGAACCCCTTAAAGCATGTATTAAATCATTATTTGTGTCCAATCAACATGATGTATCTAGAAAACATGAAATACATTTAATATAATTTTCAAAGTATAGTACCCTTGGTTTTGGGTATGTAAGACTTAGATGATGCTTTTCATGGTTATAATGTGTAAGATGAAGGATGGGAGAGTTGGGTGAACTATAAATAATTATTTGGGTCTAAAGTAGGTGCGCACGTGCTGTGCACCATTTGTCTAAACCATTGAAATATCCTATGATAAAGTGTACACAATTTTTGTTTGGAGGATGTAGCATTGTGGAGGTTTGGGAATGGTTAGAGATACCTTGTGAGGTTTCTGTACAAGGGTTTCCTAAAGGTAGTAGTTAATGCACGATTAGAGCACGAGTTGTTTAACCGTGTGAACTAACCATGTGTGTGGTTAAAACAAGATCTTAAAAAAGTGGATCTACGTCAACCTTTCCATTAAACAACTTTTTCCCCACACTAACTCTAAATCGAGAGTTTCCTTCTCCTAAGCCTAAATAAATTTATCCCTACAATCTAGAAAAATTGTGTGGCCTCCCTTGGCGATTCAAAGCTAGATTCATTAGGTATGTGACCATTCTTCATGGTTCATGATCAGTTTCATAGATATACACATATCTACATATTCTCTCTTCTCAATTTCTAAGATATACACTTGTTATGGGTAGATCTAATATTTTTGATTCCAAATATGTTGATATTTGTTCTTGTTCATGATAATAGAGGAGATCAAAGGTGGTTTTGGGGAGATAAACCCCAGTTTGTAGAGTGTTCTTCATCGGTTGTCAAGTTTCATCAAAACCTTCAGGGGATGAAGCTTCTCTCTCGACTCCGCTTATTTGAATTGATAATCTTAGTTTCAAATTGGTTTATTTTAATGAAATATATTGTGAAAATCGTGAAAAAGATGTTCTTTATTGATGATTTATGGTTTGGATTAAATTGTGGTATCATGGTCGATTATTGTGAAAAGTGATTCAGTTTTGTGAGTTTAAAATAGTGATTTTAAATAATACATTTTCTAGGATTACTAAATGGATTGATGGGAAAGGAGTTTTCAATAAATTGGTTGTTTTATTGGAATGTTTTTTCATTGAAAAGTTTTTTATGGAAGAATTTTTTTCAATAAAAAGTTGGTATTAATAAAAAAGGTGTTGTGGAATGATCCTTAGTCATATTGGTGTGTGAGTTTATATTTATTTTCTAGGTTTTGGTTGAAAAATGACCTTGTTATCAGTGCCAAAGTTCAAATGGCACATAAGTAATAATTTCCTTGTGAATACTTGGTAGATCGACGAGATATCACTCATGATCATGGAACAGTCATAGCAAATCATGCATGGTTGGTTTTGTGAATGTGTGGAATGGATTTGGGATGCCAAAGGAATATTGAGAAATGGATTCAAAGATATGTTTGGTTATTTTCCTAGAAAAATAACATACTATAAAATTGGTTTCAATTTCATTGGTATGCTTGGTTATCAATGGTTTTGGAAACAAGTTTATATTTAGTCATAAACTATTTGAGAAATTGGTTTATCTTAATTATTTTATATAATCATTATTAAATCTTCTATTCTAGTGGCATGAGTGGGAAAGTTATTGGTGAAAACATAATGAGTGTTCTACTGAACCCTACATTGGTACTTTGGTTCTTTTGAAGATGATATCCTTCAAGACATGGACAAAGGTATAGTATCACATGTTTTAGCACCACCTCGTGATACTGGGGTTGTCCAGTGATTATGGATCTTGGAGCTTGTCGAGCATGGAGTCCTGTAATATTTTGAGAGTCATTAGTTCTTTATCATCTATTTTCTATGAAAATTGTTTTCCCTTTAATGTTTTCACTCATTGGAGTGGATTGGATATGAATAAAGTATTTTTGTTATCTTGCGTTATTTAATGCATCATTTAGTGAGTGTCTTGAATTTGGTTTGTTGGGTTAATGGATTATTTTATAGAGGTTAAATAATCCCCACTTTATTTGAAACACTTTACAATTTATTTCCTACCTTTTACATCTTTGGGATGTCTCTTAAGGCCAAGTAATGATTCATTGTATTCTTAGACCAATATGAATTAGAGGGTCATTACAAATGGTATCAGGTTGTTCCGTAACAAGTAGTTTTCACATGCTTGGTTTTGGAGTTGATTCATCCTTGTATATTCATTATGTGGTGATCTTATAAAGGATTAGGATTTACAGAGTAATAAATGTGTAACATAAAAGGTCTTAGCTAGCCCATTTATGATGAACTTCATGTTACTGAGGTGTTGGGTACATAAGTGATTTGGAGACAGTTATAGGATTACAAAATCTCATTGGCATGGGTTTAACAAATGAGACGGGCCTGTCATGCATCAGAGGATTTACTTCCCACTTGGATTGCGTATTTACTCTAGATTAATGATTTATGATCTTGTGAAAAGGTTTAAAATTTTAAAATATGAATTATTTTCTTTCAAATGAATGATTTTGAAAATAATATACTTTGTGTATTATGAAAATGGTTTGATTTTTAAAATAATGAAGATATTTTTTCAATAAAATTCTTGAACGTGAAAACTGTAACAGCCCAAGATTTTATAAAGAAATATTCTTTTTAATTTTATTAATGTATTGTGTTGTACGCTACACCAAAAGGAGCTTGCACAATACGCATCCTTGTCTTGCCTTGCATTACACGCAATCACGACCTTCCTCGATAGCGTGTGTAATACGCAATACCGAGTTTCACTAAACAACGATGTGCTATTAAAATATTATTAAAACTAGCCGTTATGAATAGTAATAACCACTTTTTAAAATTCTGTAAATCTTATTTTTCAAAATGAACTTCATTCTTGGATTCGGAGTATCGAATTTAGCCTAAGGGGAAATTTTGGTACTTTTCGGATAAATTTCATATTCTGATGAATAGTGAAAAATTACTAAATTATAATTAAAAACAACTTTTTTAATAGAAATAATTAATAGTGATAAATTATTAATTTTAGTGGTTTTAAAGTATATTTAGAATATATTTTTACAATTTAATACAATGTTGGTCATTGGTTGTAATTTCACATTTAAACCAGACATAATCAAGTGTCAATCTTTTGATATATATTGTTTCCTAAAAACACGCTATTTATTTTAACAGCGGGATTTAATTATAAAATTAATTAATGAAACTTATATGTTGGGAATTTTTTAAAATAGAAATCATTTTTGAATTCGGAATATCAATTATAGCTTAGGGTGAAATTTTGGCATTTTTCTGAAAAACTTCAATTTTTGATGAATAGTGAAACCACTAAGTGGTAGGTTAAAAACTAAATTTTGCATAAAACTTAATTTTACCGCTTCTGTGAATGGAATTTAAAAAATCCGACAGACACGGTTAAAATCAAGGACTAAAATGTGGTTCAATGAGATGAAAATAATTTTTGGTGAATAGTAACTTTTTACTTTTTTTTACCACGGTTAATAGTAAATAGGGTAACTAAGGGTAAATATGATATTACTATTACCCTAACACATGTCCTAATTCTATTGGATAAGTTTAATTCGACCAAAACAACCTTATGAATATAATATGACCATTTAGGCCCACTTGTATTAGATTAGGACATTTATTATTAATTTATTTAAAGAAGGGTTAAAATAGTTAAAATCAAAGTTTAATAAGTAAATAATTTTTAATATGGGGTTATACATAAGATAAATTCGATTGTAAATATTCATTAGAAAGCGAAAAAGATTTCCTACATGATGGTATTTTATTTGTAATTTTTAGACATAAAATAATTTAATTTATTTATGACACAACGATGATGCAGTAATTATCTTATTAATGAAATATTGACATAATTGATGTTATAAACACCGAAATAAATGTAATTTGAGATTTTTTATGAATTACACTAATTTTATAGGTTACTATGATATATTAATATTGATTTAATCAACTTGGTTCGATCATTTAATTCTTTTATGACTTTCACAAAAATCATATATCAAATAGTGTCAAAATTGACACAAAATAGTTTTTAAATCAAATATTATATTATTAATTGTTATTGTATTCCTAAAAATATAAGGTTCGGCAAAATGACTTAGATAAGGATATATATATTAATAATAAACAATGTGGGGTTCTTTTGGCATGTTATAGTATGTTTATTAACCATATAGTGAAAGAAAACAAAAAGACATGGTAAAAGTTAAATTATTTAACTTAGAGTTAAATTTAATTGATAAGGTTAAAATAATATCCTAAACTTGTCTAAATTCTATTGGTTGATAGGATTTAGACCCCTCCCCACCTTATCTTCGAAATAAGACCCTTTGGAACCATTATAAACCGATTTTGACTTTAATATAAAATAATATTTTGAGATATTCCTAAGGTGCCCCTCTCCTCCCTTATAAAAGGACACCTCCTCCCGCTCCTCCTCACACCAATTTGAGCACTCAAGCTCGGCCAACCCCTGCCAAAATCCCTTCTCCACTTCCCTAGAAACATCCTATAGGTTCTGGTCTTCCTCAAAGACCAATTCTAGTGCCCTAAGAGGAGGTCTCAAAGAGGCACTTCAAAGAAGAGGTAATTACCGTTACCAATTCTTTCATCTTTATTTCTTCTTCCACTTCTTCTTCTTAGGTTGTTTCATTATGAAGTAATAACATCAGTATCACTAATATACTGATATTTTATTATAAGTATGAAACAACCCTATTTCACCATCTATCCATCCTACGGAAAAAGAAATCACCGCGCGTGCGTACGTACGGAATACCGTCTCCACGCCGTGGTGTAATCTATTTTCCACCACCACCTTACATGGATGGTTATAATGGTGTAAAGAATAACTATACATAGTTATTACAACATCATATTGATTCTGATATATTGTATAATCCACTCCAATTCAATTCAATATTTATAGAAATGATATCATCGCTCGTGCGTACGTACGGACTACCGTCTCCACGACGCGATGAGATTCATTCTCCATGTAAACCATTTAAGAATGATTATAATGTATATATAAGAAATAATAATGAAATATATGACATTATAAAGCTACTGGATTTATGTATATATATACATATGTATGTCATCTACTTACTTCCATTTCAAGACAATAAGGAAAGGAAAACAGTGTTCATGCGTACGTACGGACTATCGTCTCCATGAACGGTGTTTTTCATTTTATTTATCTACCTATTATATATATATATATATACTGAATATATATGATATATAAATCATATTTTATATTCTGGAAGTGAGTAAATCATGATATAAGTAATAATGATGTCAAGAACAACAAGTCAAAACACCTACGATAAATGGAACGATTTTACCCAAAACGCTTCTTTAACTTGGAGTTTACAAAAGAACGGGTAATATAATGTCATAAGTGAACCATATATGATATAATAACAATGAATATGATTCTGTAATAAGTCAATAACATGATTTAAATCATTATACAGGAGGATCGGACACTTACAAAGCAAGTCGGACCTAAGGTAAGGGAAATATCACAATCTCATTTTTATCCGAGATTGTTTATACTTTTGTATTTACTGGGGTGTATTTTATCATCCACATCCATGTTTCTTCAATATGTAATATTATTTCCATCCACCTACAATTTTTTAAATCCAATTTTACCCTTCGGTGAGTTTTTAGTAAAATATATGAAAGGAATCTTTTGTCGTTTTTTTATACGAGGTACTTTTTGACTTTTCCGACAAAAGTACGAGAAGAATGTTTTTTTTAACTTATACGGCACGAACGGATTTTTACGGTTTTATAAAGCCTTATTTTCATGAACCTTCCTCCGAAATATTTCATGACTATTTTTAATAAAATCTCTTTCTTTTAAAATTGTATGATGTTTTGTGAAAAGAAATTGATTTTGAAGAAGAAAGGATATTTTCCTCAAGAATTCATTTCAAGTGTTTTATCAAAATTATTTTCCATCTAAGATAATAAAGGGTTCTGTTTCTATCCATATTTTTTTACATTGATTTGACTATGTTGTGATGGAATTATGTTTATGAATTCCTTTATCTTATATGAATGGTTTTATGATGTCATGTTGTTTAAGAATCCCATTTTTATTACATGGGTTATGCAATGATGTATGATTTATGATTTTGTGGCACACATAAGAATGGTATCATTATGAGATGGGTGGGACCTATATCTCCCTCCAATGCATTCTGTAAAGATTTTATATCTCATGAGATAGACATGGCTGGAATGGTAGGTTATACCGGTTCAGTGAAACGGGACTGAAACGAGGATTACTCGATTCAGAAAGGGACTTTGTCCACTAAGATAGTCTTGGCAATGAGTCTTGACTAACAAGAAATGATTCTCTATGATTATGTGTGTATGCCACAATGAGTAATGTTTTAAGTTATGATTTCATTTCACTACTATGATTTATCCCATGTTATGAAATTATGCTCTCTTTTGCAGGTTATGATTCCCAAAATGTTATGTTCTTATGAATACGATGTGATTGATATATCTTTTGTTTACCCTTACTGAGCATTTGAGCTCACCCTTTTATGTTTTATTTTCCCCAGGACATAAAGAATGGTTTTAGGTAAAAAAAAGGAAGATCTTTATGGGAGATGTTGAAGATCTTTCCCCACGATTAGAAGATTTTATTCCGAGTTTCCAAAGACACTAAACTATTACGATCCTTGTGTGTGTGTTTTTGTTTTGTACTAAGTATTCCGCAAAAGTAATGCAATGTCAATGTACATCAAGATACAGGTCTGTACAGTTGGTATCAGAGGAAAGGTTTAGTCAACCTTTGGAAACTAGGATGCAAAAACGTTAGTGAGATTCCTAGAGATATTTCTAAGGTATGTCTAGGGATGTCCCTAAGGATAAGTATACATATAGGATATATTCCTAGAACTATGGTAATGATATTAGATTAAACCTAAGAAGTTAGGTATTGAGGATACTTTCCCTTTACTATGTTGTTTTCTCTAGCATGATTTTTGATTCTCACAAAATTATTTTTGTGTTTAAGTTAATGGAGGGAACCAAAAGGAATTCAGTTAACATTGAATCCAATGGACAAATTGGTGACTATGAGCAAGAAAATTGTGTAATGCCTAGAGAAAAAGATGTTGTGATTATGCCGAATCAATCATCGCGATATATGATTAACAAGGTGAAATTTAGTGGTATGCCAAATTCTTCAAAGAAGAGGAAGATAGACTATTATGCATGTTCGCATGTTGAGGAGCATAAAGAAAGGAAGATTGAGATTTCTAAAGAAGGGAAGAAGAACCTTGAGGAATACCTCAAATGGAGGGACCGATGTTATCTGTGTGGAGAAAAGGGTCATAGAGTGACAGACTGTTATGGAGTTCAATGTCTTATTTGTGGAGAACATGGGCATTACCCAACTCAATGCCCTGACCTAAAAAGTTACTTCTAAATCAAGGAAGGACTTATTCCAGGATAATCATTGATGTGGATGGACTGAAGTGTTTTGGTATTCAAGAATAATGTTGTTGAGGTACTTTTATGGTGTATTGAAATATTTAAGTATTGGTCTATTGTGGTTTTCAATAATTTTAAGGTACCAATAACTATGAAAAGTGATTCAAATATTTTGGAAAGTAGATGATAAGTGCATAATGAAAGGATAAGAAGATAATGAGATGTTTGATTGTATTCATGAGCTCATGATTGATATAAGGACTAAGTGATATCATGGTTTGAGTATAAATAATTTTGAGGATTTTGGTATGTGTAAAGTGTTAACTTTTAACTGCATTCAAGTTTTCATTAAGGTTCAATGGGTATTCAAGAGTATACATGATTAAGGACATTGAATGTTTGGAATGTGACCAACAAAACATATCTTAAATTATATGGTGATCAACGATGATATTAAATCTCTGGTAATTGTTTTCACTATGTTATGAGAGTGGACTGCAGTATTATGGATAAGCCTAAAGATTGGAATGGATTGTGTTGGACGTAAGTTAGTATTGTTTAAGGATAGAATTTTTTTTTTCAATATTATTGGGATGTTATAGTAATATAGTTTTGGAAAAAGGACAACCTGCAGGACGGGCGACAACCCATCACTTCGGACAAGGCTGTGGGAATCGAACCCACAACCGAAGTGCGACTGGCCTTTATCGCCTACCACTGACCTACAGGAAGTCCCTGTTTAGTAGAAACTAGTTTTATTAAGCAGTATGATATATGAAGTATAAGTCCATTTTAGGAACCATATATGATTAATCTCACTATAGATCGACTTATGTATATAAGTTTTGCTAACCTTTTGTTTGAGACAGATGGAATGACCTGTCATTCTATCACATGATCTGCTAACACTTCACGAATAACAAGTTCAACTTCATTTAATTAAGAGATGAAGTGGAAATTGTTCAAAGCACGAACAACAGTGAGATTGTACCAATATAAAGTAAGTATTTATTCTAATTTTCAACTTTAGGGGAAATGATCTTGAAAACCAAAAATGTTGTCCTAGTGATCTTATATCTGATGAATCAGATGGTACCTTATATCATCACAAATCTATGGATTTGTGATTACTGGATTTTCCATAGCCATGTTCTCTACCACTCTCCATCAGAACATGATGGTTAGATTTCTCTTCCATATCCATATTTTCACCTATGTGGAAACCCAATGATTAGTTTATTTGGGTAACCGTTACGTTTCATACTTTTGTTTTTAAAGATTGGTTTTGATATTCCTTTTTACGATGTGGGTTTCTATTAAAGAAACTTTCGAATAGTAAACCATTTATAACCCCGACGAATTTCGAGGGAGAAATTGATTTTAAGGGGGGTAGAATGTAACAGCCCAAGATTTTATAAAGAAATATTCTTTTTAATTTTATTAATGTATTGTGTTGTACGCTACACCAAAAGGAGCTTGCACAACACGCATCCTTGTCTTGCCTTGCATTACACGCAATCGCGACCTTCCTCGATAGCGTGTGTAATACGCAATACCGAGTTTCACTAAACAACGATGTGCTATTAAAATATTATTAAAACTATCCGTTATGAATAGTAATAACCACTTTTTAAAATTCTGTAAATCTTATTTTTCAAAATGAACTTCATTCTTGGATTCGGAGTATCGAATTTAGCCTAAGGTGAAATTTTGGTACTTTTCGGATAAATTTCATATTCTGATGAATAGTGAACAATTACTAAATTATAATTAAAAACAACTTTTTTAATCAAAATAATTAATAGTGATAAATTATTAATTTGAGTGGTTTTAAAGTATATTTAGAATATATTTTTACAATTTAATACAATGTTGGTCATTGGTTGTAATTTCACATTTAAACCAGACATAATCAAGTGTCAATCTTTTGATATATATTGTTTCCTAAAAACACGCTATTTATTTTAACAGCGGGATTTAATTATAAAATTAATTAATGCAACTTATATGTTGGGAATTTTGTAAAATAGAAATCATTTTTGAATTCGGAATATCAATTATAGCTTAGGGTGAAATTTTGGCATTTTTCTGAAAAACTTCAATTTTTGATGAATAGTGAAACCACTAAGTGGTAGGTTAAAAACTAAATTTTGCATAAAACTTAATTTTACCGCTTCTGTGAATGGAATTTCAAAAATCTGACAGACACGGTTAATATCAAGGACTAAAATGTCGTTCAATGAGATGAAAATAATTTTTGGTGAATAGTAACTTTTTACTTTTTTTTACCACGGTTAATAGTAAATAGGGTAACTAAGGGTAAATATGATATTAATATTACCCTAACACATGTCCTAATTCTATTGGATAAGTGTAATTCGACCAAAAACAACCTTATGAATATAATATGACCATTTAGGCCCACTTGTATTAGATTAGGACATTTATTATTAATTTGTTTAAAGAAGGGTTAAAATAGTTAAAATCAAAGTTTAATAAGTAAATAATTTTTAATATGGGGTTATACATAAGATAAATTCGATTGTAAATATTCATTAGAAAGCTAAAACGATTTCCTACATGATGGTATTTTATTTGTAATTTTTAGACATAAAATAATTTAATTTATTTATGACACAACGATGATGCAGTAATTATCTTATTAATGAAATATTGACATAATTGATGTTATAAACACCAAAATAAATGTAATTTGAGATTTTTTATACATTACACTAATTTTATAGGTTACTATGATATATTAATATTTATTTAATCAACTTGGTTCGATCATTTAATTCTGTTATGACTTTCACAAAAATCCTATATCAAATAGTGTCAAAATTGACACAAAATAGTTTTTAAATCAAATATTATATTATTAATTGTTATTGTATTCCTAAAAATATAAGGTTCGGCCAAATGACTTAGATAAGGATATATATATTAATAATAAACAATTTGGGGTTCGTTTGGCATGTTATAGTAAGTTTATTAACCATATAGTGAAAGAAAACAAAAAGACATGGTAAAAGTTAAATTATTTAACTTAGAGATAAATTTAATTGATAAGGTTAAAATAATATCCTAAACTTGTCTAAATTCTATTGGTTGATAGGATTTCGACCCCTCCCCACCTTATATTCGAAATAAGACCCTTTGGAACCATTATAAACCGATTTTGACTTTAATATAAAATAATATTTTGAGATATTCCTAAGGTGCCCCTCTCCTCCCTTATAAAAGGACACCTCCTCCCCCTCCTCCTCACACCAATTTGAGCACCCAAGCTCGGCCAACCCCTGCCAAAATCCCTTCTCCACTTCCCTAGAAACATCCTAGAGGTTCTGGTCTTCCTCAAAGACCAATTCTAGTGCCCTAAGAGGAGGTCTCAAAGAGGCACTTCAAAGAAGAGGTAATTACCGTTACCAATTCTTTCATCTTTATTTCTTCTTCCACTTCTTCTTCTTAGGTTGTTTCATTATGAAGTAATAACATAAGTATCACTAATATACTGATATGTTATTATAAGTATGAAACAACCCTATTTCACCATCTATCCATCCTACGGAAAAAGAAATCACCGCGCGTGCGTACGTACGGAATACCGTCTCCACGCCGTGGTGTAATCTATTTTCCACCACCACCTTACATGGATGGGTATAATGGTGTAAAGAATAACTATACATAGTTATTACAACATCATATTGATTCTGATATATTGTATAATCCACTCCAATTCAATTCAATATTTATAGAAATGATATCATCGCTCGTGCGTACGTACGGACTACCGTCTCCACGACGCGATGAGATTCATTCTCCATGTTAACCATTTAAGAATGATTATAATGTATATATAAGAAATAATAATGAAATATATGACATTATAAAGCTACTGGATTTATGTATATATATACATATGTATGTCATCTACTTACTTCCATTTCAAGACAATAAGGAAAGGAAAACAGTGTTCATGCGTACGTACGGACTACCGTCTCCATGAATGGTGTTTTTCATTTTATTTATCTACCTATTATATATATATATATACTGAATATATATGATATATAAATCATATTTTATATTCTGGAAGTGAGTAAATCATGATATAAGTAATAATGATGTCAAGAACAACAAGTCAAAACACCTACGATAAATGGAACGATTTTACCCAAAACGCTTCTTTAACATGGAGTTTACAAAAGAACGGGTAATATAATGTCATAAGTGAACCATATATGATATCATAACAATGAATATGATTCTGTAATAAGTCAATAACATGATTTAAATAATTATATAGGAGGTTCGGACACTTACAAAGCAAGTCGGACCTAAGGTAAGGGAAATATCACAATCTCATTTTTATCCGAGATTGTTTATACTTTGGTATTTACTGGGGTGTATTTTATCATCCACATCCATGTTTCTTCAATATGTAATATTATTTCCATCCACCTACAATTGTTTAAATCCAATTTTACCCTTCGGTGAGTTTTTAGTAAAAGATATGAAAGGAATCTTTTGTCGTTTTTTTTATACGAGGTACTTTTTGACTTTTCCGACAAAAGTACGAGAAGAATGTTTTTTTTAACTTATACGGCACGAACGGATTTTTACGGTTTTATAAAGCCTTATTTTCATGAACCTTCCTCCGAAATATTTCATGACTATTTTTAATAAAATCTCTTTCTTTTAAAATTGTATGATGTTTTGTGAAAAGAAATTGATTTTGAAGAAGAAAGGATATTTTCCTCAAGAATTCATTTCAAGTGTTTTATCAAAATTATTTTCCATCTAAGATAATAAAGGGTTCTATTTCTATCCATATTGTTTTAAATTGATTTGACTATGTTGTGATGGAATTATGTTGATGAATTCCTTTATCTTATATGAATGGTTTTATGATGTCATGTTGTTTAAGAATCCCATTTTTATTACATGGGTTATGCAATGATGTATGATTTATGATTTTGTGGCACACATAAGAATGGTATCATTATGAGATGGGTGGGACCTATATCTCCCTCCAATGCATTGGGTAAAGATTTTATATCTCATGAGATAGACATTGCTGGAATGGTAGGTTATACCGGTTCAGTGAAACAGGACTGAAACGAGGATTACTCGATTCAGAAAGGGACTTTGTCCACTAAGATAGTCTTGGCAATGAGTCTTGACTAACAAGAAATGATTCTCTATGATTATGTGTGTATGCCACAATGAGTAATGTTTTAAGTTATGATTTCATTTCACTACTATGATTTATCCCATGTTATGAAATTATGCTCTCTTTTGCAGGTTATGATTCCCAAAATGTTATGTTCTTATGAATACGATGTGATTGATATATCTTTTGTTTACCCTTAATGAGCATTTGAGCTCACCCTTTTATGTTTTATTTTCCCCAGGACATAAAGAAAGGTTTTAGGTAAAAAAAAGGAAGATCTTTATGGGAGATGTTGAAGATCTTTCCCCACGATTAGAAGATTTTATTTCGAGTTTCCAAAGACACTAAACTATTACGATCCTTGTGTGTGTGTTTTTGTTTTGTACTAAGTATTCCGCAAAAGTAATGTAATGTCAATGTACGTCAAGATACGGGTCTCTACAAAAACGGTTGTTGTTGGAACAAATGTTGTGATAGTTTATGTGATATAATTTTTAATTCAAATAAATAATTTTCTAGAGAGTGAGAGTTACTGATTTTGTTTTTTGTTTAGTTAATGGCACCCAGTACGCATTGTAGAAACCAACTGGAAGAAGATGTGGAAAACATGGTTGTACCTGGAATGTAGGTTAACCATGAATTTTTTCAGAGTATCAGTCATGAATTTCATTTTTGGATATGGGAAATTAGAGGGATAATCCAAGTCATGTGGATCAATCCAACCAATTCATGAAGAAAAATCCACCCATCTTCAAGAGTGATGATAAACCCAAAAAGGTGGAGGTGTGGCTGAGTAGGATAAATCTTATCTTCAAGTTCATTGGAACACCAGTAGAGCTCAAGGTCAATCTTGAGATATATATGCACAAGGATATATCATTCTAAGGGTAGGAACTAGTATTGCATACTAAAGTGGTTAAATTCATTTATTTGGTATAATTTTGAGTAATTTATTAATAAAAAACTATATCCTCACATGTTCAAGATGTAGTTGAAGAAAAAAATATAGCATGAAGCTAGAGAACATCTATATCAAAGAATATGAAGTTAAATTCATGAATTTAGTACAATTTTCACCAGAAGATGTGGGGAGGTGTTCATTAAGGCCCACATCTTTGATTCAGGGATAAGGTAGGAAATTTCATCGAAGATTTCAGTGTCCGTATATGTGACTACAAATAGATGGTGAACAGAGCGGTAGTGGCTAAGCAAGACATCTATAGAGATATGAGGGGAGGAAGTATAATGATCACTACTAGAAATGGTGGAAACTCCAATGATGGGAGAAAGAGAAATAGAGACACCTATTTCCAAGGTGGGAGAAGGAATCAGAATCAGATAGCTGGATTAGTAAATCTTCCTCCATGACCTAGGAGCAAACCTGGATGCTAAAAATGTGGGTCCTTTGACAACATAATATTGGAATGTAGAACTCCCCCAATATCATGCCCTAACAACAATAATATGTGACATCTTAAGAACTTTTGTCCTAGTAATCCAAGGTAGGGTGCTCGAGACACTTATCATGTGTTGAAAGAATTGTATGCTTTGACAAGACAAGGATAGTAGACCTAGTCTTGTCTATAGAGTAAATATATCCATGGACATCCTCGGAGTACCAAGACTTCTTAGCAAGGCCAATCTCTGAAAGGAAAAAAGAGCATAGTGCAACAAGTATGAAATTGTATGGAGCAGAGAAGATGATTGTTTATGACCAGTCTGGACCATCTATAGTGAGAGGTACAATTTTTTTGAATTATACCTTTTTACAAGTACTGTTTGATATAGGTGCATCACATTCATTCATTGATTCCCTTTTTTTGACTAGATATATTTAAAAAATTAAATTATGCTATATGTGATACAACATCAAACTCATCTCAGTGAAACAGAATGTCAAGAATTTTTGCATAGGGAATGAAGTATAACTAATTATGGAGATAAGATGAAATAAGATTTTTCAGCATTGGAGAAGGATTTCTATAATGTAATCCTAGGAATGGACTAGTTGACAATGTTCAATTATCACATCAACTATTATAGATGAATGGTTAGTTTCATATATGAGGATAGTTTCGAGCATCTCTTCAGAGGAGAGAAGGCTGTGAAGAAACATGCAGTCGAATTTGTTGGTCGGAGTGGACACTCAATAGGGGGGTGAATTGAGTTCCAATTAAAATTTCTGATAAAAAAAATTTCTATTAAAAACCCCCAATTTCAAAAACAGATTAAACTGTAGAGAATTTATACAGATTATAAAGGTTCAATTAGTTTCTCAAAGATTGATTAGTTCTCAGTTAACTTAATCTTATGATTAATTTAACTTTTGAAACTAACTTACTGGTTTACAATAAATATAAACACTTGTGAGTTTAACTATCAAAGTATCCTTGAAAATAAATTATATTTCAAAGTAATAGCAGTGGAATATGAAATAGATATGTATTTTATGGATATAAACATTAACTAAAAACACAGAGGAGTTAACCAAGAGGTTCAGTCTCAAGTTGAGACTTAGTCCTCTCAAAAGTTTATATAAGGATGATCCACACCCTGGATCGGGGTTCAACAATTTACAACTGTCCAGGTCCAAGACCTCTACCACTGTTATCCGTGGGAAACAAAACAACAGCAACCAGCTGTCCAGGTCACACACAACCTCTACCACTATCCACAGTGGGAAAAAGAATGAAAAGATAGTGAGTGAGGATTTACAAATCCTCCAGTTAAGGTTCAGGAGACAGTTTGTGTGTAAAATACAACAGATAACACACACTACTCGTAATGTAAAAAGTAAATCACAGAGATAAAGATTTAGAGATTAGAAATGGCTCTAGTGATCTTCGTACATCTCTTGACTCCTTTTGTTGATTAGAATTCGTTCTGAGTCTTCTTCTGGTTTTTGTCTGGAAAACAGAGTACCATCTGCTTCCTTGAATTCCAGGTTCAGCTTGCTTATCGGTTCAAAGCATGTATAAACAAGGATAATCGAGATTAACATAAATCAGAGATTATTTAAACATTATTATTAACTTGGTCACTGATTTGAAAGAATTAAAATGTAGATCATCAGTAATTGAGAATATCATAATATATGAACACATAATTGGGATTATCAAAACAGTTGAGGTCAACAATCTCCCCTTTTTGATAATCACAACTTATGATATGACCAAGAATAGTGAGAATATAGTATAAGATAATATAACATTTATATTGGAATTTCTCAAAGAAAGTAGTATCAGAGGAAATAGAGGAAATAGTAATAGAATGAGATAGATCAAAAATTATCATAGTTAGTATTAAATACAATAGGATCAGAGATAAGTTTTGAGAGAATGGTACCAAATAATGAAATGTAAGAATAGTATCAAAGGCTCAAATTTCTCCCCTTTGATATTTCTCCTCCTCTTTATAGCATATGTCTCCCCCTTTCTTTCTCTTTCTTTATATGTTTCTCCCCCTTTGTGATAATCAAAAAGTGGGAAAAAAGACATAGAAAACTGATAAACAGAGAGAGTGTAAAGAGAAGCATGTGTATTAGACCAGACAAAACTTACATAAACAGAATAGAAAAGAAAAAAGAAAAAAAATTCCTATCAAACAGCCTGGCCACTTTAGCAATCCTGATCTTCAACATGAGATTTGCCTTTTGGATCAGAAGAGGAGGCAGGTGGTGAGGATGTGAGTGAGGGCTTTGGAATTCCAGAAATGATCACAGGAGGCTGAGCCACTGATAGAGTGCCTGGCCTATATGGGGAAGTTTGTTGAGCGATCATAGGTGTGAGGCTTCTAATGGCCTGAGCAGGAGTCATCTGGACGGGAGACTCAGTAGCGGCAGAGGCAGGCAAGGCAGGAGGGACAATAACTGGTCTGGCATCAACATGCAAAAAGGGCAACAACAGATTTCTGAAATCCATAATGATTCCTCCTCCTCTTTCCATAGCAGATATAAAATCATCTTTGTTCTCCATGAATTTTTCTAAGGCATGAGTTAGCTGCCTGAGCTTGCTCACTTGTTCTCGGAAGGCTTGAGTTACAGGGGGTAACTTCATGTTTTCCAACATCATCTTGAAATGATGGTTGAGTTTTTGCTTGGTAAAAATCCTTTGGAAATAATAATCCACCTTGTTCTTGATTTCCTCCTGAGAGGCAGAGGCCTCTTTCATATGGTTGTGGACGATTGTCACTATTTCCCTAACTGAATATCTTGAAGAGAGCACTACTCGTCTTAGATCTGATGAGTCCACAAAGCCACTAGTTGAAATAGAACCAAGCTCCTCCTTCATCATAGCTCGTAATTGATTCAAATCAAATGCAGGTTTTGAAGCTAGAGGACCAACTGAGAAAGATACAGTTTCTTTGAAACTTTTGGTCAAGAAACTAATTAGAGTTTGCAGTTGAGAGTCCTGATTTTTAACATGATCCTTTATAGAAGATTTGATATCTTCAAATACTGAGACCATTTGGCTTACAACACTTTTCACATAGGCTAAATCCTTATCAGCTTGAGGCTTTGAGCTCATGTAAGAATCTAAAGCAGTAACATACTTCTTTAAGGCTTCAAGATCTGCTTCTATTCTAGAAGATTGGGTCTGGCACTCTTTGACTGCTTCCATTAGCTCACCCATAAAAGTTGACAGATTGAAACCAAGAGAAAGCTCAAGAGATTGTTCTAACAACTTCATTTCTTCACGAAAACAGTGCTTCATCTCAGCAACTGAGGCACTAAAGGATTCTTTCAGCTCATGCTTCATGGATTCGAGATCAGACTTTGTAACAAAATCAGTAGGAGCAACTGTAGTAGATATTCTTGCAGAATCTAAACTGACTACTGAATCATTCATGACTGATTGAATCGAGGAATCTAAAAAAGATTCCATTGTCTTTACTTCTTCTACAAAACTGACTTTTAGATTTTCTTTCAGCACATCTAAATCATGTACTCAAACCACATCATTAGGTAATAACTCAGAATTGATTTCATAGCTGATCTTTGGTCTATTCAAGGATACTTCATTATCTGAATCAGGATAATCCAAACCACAGACTATAACACCTGGGTCTTCTACCCAGTCTTCAATCTCAACAGCCACTGTAACATTTCCAAGATTGGAATGATGCTCCCCCTCAATGGGTGCATTCTTATGTACAACAAATACATTCTCTGCTGGTATTTCTTCATCCGAATCTTCCACAACAACTTCCATCTCAGCAGCAGTAAGGAGATTTTCTGGAAAAGGTACAACTTCTTCTCTTTCCTTTTCTACTTCAGTAGTAGGCACAACTGAGTTTCCAATCAATGGACTCAGACTCAACCTAGAAGAATCAGACAATTCAGATACGTTCTCTTTTTCTCCTTCTTGCTGTGGAACATGCTGTTATTCCTCATGAATAGACAACACTTCCTCTAATTTTCCTTTTCTTGAGTATACAAACTCAGTAACAGGACTTGGGGGAACGTCTGGATCTCCTCCAATATCCATAGGAGTTTCTTCCTCTTCTTCTTCTTCTGACTCATCACTGTACTCGGGTTCCTCTTCATCAGGTCCTAAACCTGGATCTCTTTTATCCTTTGGCCTTGAAGGATAATCCACATGATTAAATTTAACATACACCTTCTGGTCATCACTGACCCATTCTCCTTTCCACGGGTTCCAATTGATTTTCATGTACTTACAAACTGTAGTAGTGATACAGAAGTTATTGTCAACTACAATTGTCTCATCCTGAGACTCAACTATCCCTTTAACTTTTATCATTACAGAGATCATTTTGGAAAAGAATAAAGCATTAGTCTTTGATTTTGGCCTAATCATGTCTTCCATTTGACTCAACAGCAGTCTGCACAGATTAACTTTCACACCATGTCTTAACAGATGTAGAAGATAAATATCTTGATATCTCAGATTAGAAAAATATCCTCTCCTCGGTATCAAAACATGTTGAACAAATTTTAAAATCAATCTTTTCTCTCCATACAATTCAGTAGCAACCACTTGCCTTTGACTTCCATTACCCGTTAGTTCTTTTAAAGTGGTCTCATAGTCAAAGATGTTACTGGTAGGTGGAATTGCTCTTGAGACATACCCGGATACACCTTCATGCAGGACTTTTAAACATTCTGCCCACTCTACTGAAGAAAACAACATTTCTTTTCCATTTAAAAAAGAACTTACCCGATTCTCATTCTCAGAATTCTCGAAGCTTACGAATTCGTAGAAATGTTTCACTAACTTCGGGTAGTAGGGACCATTGTTATTTGAAAAACAATCTACCAATCTCTGATCTTCCAGAATTTCAAGCACCAACGACTTTCTTGGTAGCAGCCAATCTACGCATATCTCCTTTTCAATCACAATATCTCTATTCTACAAATGAGGGTTTACTGGTCGCTTTCCCGACCTAGTTCTGAAATTACTTCCACTAGCTTCATGCTGAACTTTATGCTTCTTTGTGTTAGGCTCTACACTGTCATCTCGGCTGGCAAGAATCTTGGTTTTTGCCATCGTGGATTTAGGGTTCTCAGTCGATTAGGGAGCTAATATTCAAAGGTGAAAGGGTTTGGGTCCGGTGGAGTGAGAAGTAGCTTAGGCTTAGTTTTATCACGTAGGAATCATAAATAAATGAATAAAGTAAAATAACATAAAAATAAAACGATTCATATTCTTGGCGGCAGACAGAAGTTTTAAAACATTGCATCGGTGAGAATTGATCATCGGTGAGAATTTCAGCATCAGTGAGAATTTCACCATCTGTGAGAATTTCAACATCGGTGAGAATTTAACATCGGTGAGAATTTCAGCATTGGTGATAATTTCAACATCGGTGAGAATTTAACATCGGTGAGAATTTAACATCGGTGAGAATTTCAGCATCGCTGAGAATTTCAGCATCGGTGAGAATTTCAACATCGGTGAGAATTTCAACATCGGTGAGAATTTAACATCGGTGAGAATTTAACATCCCCAGCTCGTGCCTAATGTAACTTAACCTATCATAACTTAATGGTTTAGTGAAAATATCGGCCAATTGATGTTCAGTGCCGATAAATTCAAGAGTAATATCACCTTTTTGATAATGATCTCTCATAAAATGATGTCTTACATCTATGTGTTTGGTTCTAGAGTGAGATACAGGGTTCTTAGATATGTTTATTGCACTAGTGTTGTCACAGTTAATTAAAACATGTTTAAACTCAAATCCATAGTCCAATAAAGTGTGTTTCATCCACAGAATTTGTGCACAGTAACTACCCGCAGCTATATACTCTGCTTCGGCAGTAGACAATGCAACTGAGTTCTGTTTCTTACTACACCATGACACTAGGGATTTCCCAAGTAAATGACATGTTCCAGATGTGCTCTTCCTTTCTAACTTACATCCAGCAAAGTCAGCAGTTGAATAGCTAGTTAGAGAAAATGATTGTCCTGTTGGATAAAACAAACCTAAATTTACAGTATGCTTAAGATATTTAAAAATCCTTTTAACAGACAGTAAGTGTGATTCTATAGGATTAGCTTGAAATCTAGCGCACATACATACAGTGAACATAATGTCTGGTCGACTAGCAGTAAGATAAAGTAAGCTCCCAATCATACCTCTGTAATTGGTTTGATCCACTGGTTTCCCAGCTTTATCTGTATCCAACTTACAGGTAGTACTCATAGGTGTATCATTTTCCATAATGCTATCCAATCCAAAACGTTTTAAAAGATCTTTTGTATATTTACTTTGATTTAGAATAATTCCATCTCTAGTTTGAAAAATTTGAAAACCAAGAAAATACTTAAGCTCTCCCATTAATCTCATTTCAAATTCATTTTGCATACTTTTTGAAAAATCAGTACATAAAGAGTGTTTAGAAGATCCAAATATAATATCATCAACATAGATTTGTACAACTAAAACATCTTTAGAAATTATTTTAATAAAAAGAGTTGGATCAGAAATCCCTTTAGTAAATCCTTTTGAAATAAGAAAATTGCTGAGTCTATCATACCAAGCTCTTGGAGCTTGTTTTAAACCATATAAAGCTTTAGAAAGTTTAAAAACTTGATTTGGAAAATGAGGGTTTTTAAATCCAGGTCGTTGTTCCACAACAACATCGTCAATTATAAAACCATTTAGAAATGCACTTTTGACATCCATTTGATATAACTTGAAATTCAGATGTGATGCATATTCAAGTAAGATCCTAATAGCTTCCAGTCGAGCTACAGGTGCAAAAGTTTCTCCATAGTCTATACCCACTTCTTGACTATATCCCTGTGCAACTAGTCTATCTTTGTTTCTAACTATGTTTCCTGATTCATCGAATTTATTTCTAAAAACCCATTTTGTGCCTATTGTTAAGGTGTCCTTGGGTCTGTCAACTAATTCCCAGACTTTGTTTCTTTCAAATTGATTTAACTCTTCTTGCATGGTATTAACTAGAATTCATCATTGATAGCATCATTGATATTTTTGGGTTCTAGTTGTGACAGAAAAGCTTGATGTTCAACATAGTTCCTTAGAGAAGCTCTAGTTTGTGTTCCTCTATCAAGATTACCAACAACAGCATCTAAAAGATGATTCTTTAGAATCTTAGTCGATTTGGTAAAGGTTGGACTAGAGACTTCAGGTTCATCTATAGGATCGGGTTCAACAGAAGCAGATTCTGGAGAAAGTCCAGAACTGGATGTTTTTATAACAGGTTATTTAGATTTATCATTAAGGTCCAGAATAGACAAATCTTCTTCAAGATTCTCAAGAGAGGTTTTAGGCTCATGTGGATCAGTTTCATCGAATTTGATGTGAACAGATTCTTCCACACATTTGGTTCTCTTATTGAAAACTCTATAAGCTTTACTTAAAACAGAGTAGCCCAGAAAAATTCCTTCATCACTCTTGGATGCAAATTTGTCAAGATTGTCTTTGATATTGAGAATAACGACTTTGCAGCCAAAAACTCTGAAGTAGTTAACCTTAGGTTTTCTATGGTTCCACAACTCATAGGGAGTCCTCTTAAGAACAGGTCTGATCAAGACTCTATTGATAACATAACAAGTTGTATTAACAGCTTCAGCCCAAAAGTAAATAGGCAGTTCATATTCATTGAGCATGGTTCTAGCTATTTCTTGAAGGGTTCGGTTTCTCCTTTCTACTACACCATTTTTTTTGGGGTGTCCTAGGGGCAGATAAATTGTGACTATAGCCATTGTGTGAGTAGTAAGATTCAAACTCATGATTTTCAAACTCACGACCATGATCACTTCTTAGGGTTTTAATCATAAGTCCACTAAGGTTCTCTACAGACTTGGAATATTTAACAAAGGGCAAGAGTCACTTTTGTGATCTAGAAAGTATACCCAAGTATATCTTGAAAAGTCATCTACAAGGACATAGACATAATGCTTCCCATTTAAACTAGAAACTCTTGATGGTCCAAAAAAATCCATGTGAACCAACTCAAGTGGTTGAGAAGTTGACACTTCTTTCTTTGATTTAAAATAAACTTTGTGTTGTTTTCCCTTTTGACAGGGATTACAGACTTTTTCATTTGGGAATTCTAACTTAGGTAAGTCTCTAACTAAGTTTTTCCTAGCCAGTTTTCTAAGTGAGTGAATGTTGCAGTGTCCTAATCTTCTGTGCCATAGCCAATATTCATTATGAAAAGCATTCAAACAAGAAATAATTTGTTTGGCTAAAGAATTTAAATCAACAGCATAAACATTTTCATTACTTAGAGTAGAAAATACTAAAGAATTTTTGGAGTTAAAAACATCACACGAATCATTTTCAAACTTTACATTGAAACCATCATCACATAATTGAGATATACTAAGAAAGTTATATTTTAGTCCATCAATGAATAAAACATTAGAAATTAATACTAAGTCAGTGTTACCAATCTGGCCTAGGCCGATGATTTTTCCTTTAGAGTTGTCACCAAAGGTGACATGACCTCCATCAACCTTTATTAAGCTCTTGAAGAAAGAATAATCTCCAGTCAAGTGTATTGAGCACCCACTGTCTAAATACCATATCTTCTTGTGAAAGCTCTTCAAGCAGGTCTCCTATAAGACAGATTTAAACAGGAAATGACTTTGGTACCCAGATTTTCTTGGGTCCAGATAGGTTAGCAATCGGGGCCTTAGGTACCCAGATTTGTTTTATAGGTTTTATACAATTAACAGAAGTAGCAGATTTTGAAAGACAGACTTTATTTGGTCTATAACCATATGAATATCCTGTTGAAGCATATGAATTTACAAAACTGGAACTAGAAATATTTTTTTTCAGATTTAGGAATAAATTGGGTTCTGGTGAACTGTCTCTGTCCTGGTTGGTATCCTAAACCAGTAGCATATCTAGGTGCAACTTGCTTTCCTAGCATTTGAGTTAAAGCATCCTTTCCATTTGTGAATTTTTCTAAATCCTTTCTAAGTTTCTCATTTGACTGTTTCAATTCTATATTTTCGTTTAGTAGTTGAGCATTCTTTTCCTTTTCTATATCAAGATCATATTTATGCTTAACACTTAAAGCACACTGTTTCTTTAAACCTTTGTATTTGTCTTTAAACTCATCACATGTTTCTTCCAACATATCATAGTACTCAAATAGTTCAGATTTTGACATGTTTTCTGAATCATAATCAACTCCAGAATAATATGAATTTAAAAAAGGTGTGTCAGATGTTACCTCAGAAGTGTTTGTCATGAAACACATGTTGGCTAAATTCCTTTCAGAGTCCGAAGATTCGGCTTCACTAGTGCTGTCTTCTGAAGCACTGTAGGTATCCTTCATAGCTTTCTTGTACTTCTTGTCTTTGTAATCATATTTCTTTTTGAATTTTAACTTTGGACAGTCTGCTTTGATATGTCCTTTTCACTTGCATTCATAGCAGACAACTTCATCAGTTTTGTCAGCCTTCTTCCAATCCTTTTTCCATTTTCCTTGTTAGTCATACTTTCATTTGTAATTTGGTTTCCTAAAGAATTTATTTTTCCTATAAACCATTTTGAATCTTCTGGCTATTTGAGCCATCTCGGCATCACTGTTATATTATGAATTTTCACTCATTGAACTCTCAGTCTCCATTTGTAGTTTATCCTTGTCTTTACTCTTAAAGGCGGTAGTTTTAAACGCTACAGATTTTCTTTTGGGTTCCCCATCTTCTTCTTTATTTACTTTAAGCTCTTCTTCATACATCATCAGCTTACCAATTAACTCCTTGACAGGCAGTGTTCTAATGTCACAGGATTCTCTAATTGAAACGGATGTACCTCTCCATCTATCTGGCAAACATCTCAGTATTCTCATAATTTGTTCTTTTGCAGGAACAATATTTCCGAGTGAGCTCATTGTGTTCACTATCTCATTGAACCTGAGACACATGTCAGAAATAGGTTCATTAGGCTTCATTTTGATATTATCATATTTAATAGCATAAGTGTTTAATCTCATTTCTTTAACATTGGTTGTTCCTTCGTGAGAAACAGCCAAGGTATCCCAAATTTCAAAAGTAGTTTTGCATGCAAAAATTCTATTGAATTCTTCATCTCCTAGAGCACAGTACAAAGCATTCATAGCTTTACAATTATTATTGTAAGTAGTCTTTGTAGGTTCATCCCAAGTAGATCTATCCGTAGTGGGAATTTTGTATTCAGATTCAATAGCAGTCCAAATATCAAAACTCATGCTTTCTAGATGAATTTTCATTTTAAGTTTCCACTTAGCATAGTTATTTCCATTAAAGAAAGGTGGCCGGTTAGTAGCAGCACCCTCAATTCTATTATCCATTATAAACAAAATTTAAAGAGATAAAAATTTAGAAATAACAGAAATTTTAAGAACTTTAATATACAACTAAAATCACAGTTGAATACAGAGTAATTTAGAATATATTAACCTTCCTCTGATACCAAATGTTGGTCGGAGTTGACACTCAAGAGGGGGTGAATTGAGTTCCAATTAAAATTTCTGATAAAAACAATTTCTATTAAAAAACCCCAATTTCAAAAACAGATTAAACTGTAGTGAATTTATACAGATTATAAAGGTTCAATTAGTTTCTCAAAGATTGATTAGTTCTCAGTTAACTTAATCTTATGATTAATTTAACTTTTGAAACTAACTTACTGGTTTACAATAAATATAAACACTTGCGAGTTTAACTATCAAAGTAGCCTTGAAAATAAATTATATTTCAAAGTAATAGTAGTAGAATATGAAATAGATATGTATTTTATGGATATAAACTTTAACTAAAAACACAGAGGAGTTAACCAAGAGGTTCAGTCTCAAGTCGAGACTTAGTCCTCTCAAAAGTTTATATAAGGATGATCCGCACCCTGGATCGGGGTTCAACAGTTTACAACTGTCCAGGTCCAAGACCTCTACCACTGTTATCCGTGGAAAAAAAAACAACAGCAACCAGCTGTCCATGTCACACACAACCTCTACCACTATCCACAGTTGAAAAAATAATGAAAAGATAGTGAGTGAGGATTTACAAATCCTCCAGTTAAGGTTCAGGAGACAGTGTGTGTGTAAAATACAATAGATAACACACACTGCTCGTAATGTAAAAAGTAAATCACAGAGATAAAGATTTAGAGATTAGAAATGGCTCTAGTTATCTTCGTGTAGCTCTTGACTCCTTTTGTTGATTAGAATTCGTTCTGAGTCTTCTTCTGGTTTTTGTATGGAAAACAGAGTACCATCTGCTTCCTTGAATTCCAGGTTCAGCTTGCTTATCGGTTCAAAGAATGATGAGTTTTGTGTGGTTCTTCTTTAGCATAGATTGCTTGATGTATGCTCTATGTTCTGGAGGCTGGTAGTAGTAGTCTCGTGAGTGCAAGTTCTCCAGTTGATCTTGGCATGTTTTGAGCTTGATCGCAAGTGTGTTCTGTGTGCTTGATCTCTTCGAGTCTATTTTCTCTCACTATTTTTTGATACATACACGATGTCCTCTTTATACCCTTTTTTTCTTTCTGAGAATAAGTAATGATTATACTTTATGATCGTACTTGGTACGGTTTCTTGAAATGGCAACATAAATCATTTAATAACATTAAATGCATCAAAAGTAATAAATGTAACCGTTAGTATAATAAACAAATAGTGTCGAGGATATAGGATTTGACTCGGCAGTTCATTATAGGTAGCCGTTTGTTTGTAGACGTGTACGGTTGACTCAGTGTAGGGATCTTCCATCGGTAGCTCTTCAAAATCTTATCGGTGGCTCTTATCAGTAGCTCTTATCGGTAGCTCTCTGTGCATCGGTAGCTCTCTGTGTGCATCAGTAGCTCTGGCTATTGGTAGCTTTGGCTATCGGTAGCTCTGGTTATCGGTAGCTCTGGCTATCGGTAGCTCTGGCTATTGGTAGCTCTGGCTATCGGTATCTCTGGATATCGGTAGCTCTGGCTATCAGTAGCTCTGGCTATCGGTAGCTCTGGCTATCAGTAGCTCTGGATATCGGTAGCTCTGGCTATCGGTAGCTCTGGCTATCAGTAGCTCTGGCTATCGGTAGCTCTGGATAGCGGTAGCTCTGGCTAGCGGTAGCTCTGGCTATCGGTAGCTCTGGCTATCAGTAGCTCTGGCTATCGGTAGCTCTGGCTCTTATGCAAACCAAATCTAATTGACTTAGAATTGTTTCAAAGCTTGTATAAACAAGGATAATCGAGAATAACATAAATCAGAGATTAATTAAACATTATTATTAACTTGATCACTGATTTGAATGAATTAAAATGTAGATCATCAGTAATTGAGAATAGAATAATATATGAACACATAATTGGGATTATCAAAACAGGTGAGTTCAATAGAATTGTTGGTACAAGTGATGGGAATGATCTCTTGTAAGTTGGTGGAATTTATATTGGCATCGATGAAAGAGATCCAGGATGTCAATTTTCCAGTAGTGGGGGATAAATTTCTAGAGGTATTTCTTGAGAACATCTCCATGTTACCACCTATATGAGAAGTGGAGTTTACGATTGATCTCTTTCAGGAACCAGTCCAATTTTCCTTTGTCTTATATGATGAAACCAACAGATTCAAGTGAATAGAAAGTATAGTTAGAGGAGCTGTAAATCAAGGGTTTCATTCAGCTATGTAGGTCTCTATGGGAATCACCAATCTTGTTTTTGAAGAAAGAAGATGAAAAAATCCGACTGTGTGTCAATTATCATAATCCTAAACAAGTTACGATAAAGAATAAATTTCTACTTCCACACATTTATGACCTCTTTGAACTATTTAGGGGAGCTCAATGGTTTTCAAAAATTGACATGTGATAAGGATATTATAGAATATGAGTTCAGAAATAAGATATTCTGATGACACTTATTAGGAACAGATATAGAGACTAATAATATGTAGTCATGTCTTTTGGTATTACAAAAGATCCAACAGTCCTTATGGATTTGAGGAATCAGATAATTTAGGGATATATTGTTTCATTTGTTGTTGTATTTTTTGAGGATATTTTGTTTTATTCATGGACCAGGGATGATCATGAGAAACACATGGGGACAGTGTTGGGAATCTTTGGAGACCATCATTTTATGAAACATTGTATAAGGATGACTTTTTATACAATAGGTATACTTTCTATGCCATGTAATTTTTGAAAAAATTATTTTAGTTGACCTAGAGAAGATATAATCAGTTATCTCGTGGTAATGGCTAAAGAATGTATTTGAGATATGAATTATTATTGGTATAGCTGGTTATTACCAACTCTTTTTGAGTGACTTCTCATAGGTATCCTCACCAATGACTTCTTTGACAAAGAAGAATGCTCTATTCTAATAGATAAAATAATTTTAGAAGTCTTCCCAAGAGAAAAATGTTCAACTTACTTTGGAAACTATCTTGATTTTTCAAGAATTAGGATGGGGATATGTGGTGTATTGTGATTTTTTGGGATCAGGGTTAGGATATGTTGTTATGAAAGGAGACTATGTGGCATATTATGGGTCAACGTAGGTGAGAGTGAATGAGAAGAATTACCCAACATAAGATTTGGAGGTATTTGCAGTCATCCATGCTTGGAATACATGTCACCATTATCACTTTGGTGAGAAATTTATTGTGTTCATGGATCATAAAAGATTGAAACACATTTTCTCACAATGAGATTTAAATTTCATGCGTATTATTTGGAAGGAGTATATCTATATGTTTGATTTTAGCTTGATGTATACACTGGGAAAATGGAATTCGGTGGCAGATTTATTGAGAAAAAATTCATATGCCCAGTTAGCGAAAGAAGATTTAGATGAAAAAATATTGATGTTGGTCCTACCCGATATGCATGTGGAATTTAACGACCAAGGTGATGTTTCAATTTTATTTTCAGCTACGGTTGTTCTTGATTTGGTAAATATGGTTAAAGAGTAACAAACAACAAATGTAGAATGTGTCGTTATTTGTTCAAAACTCAAAAGTGGGGAGACCATTGAGTGTTGTATACTCAATGGGATTTCAGGTTTGTATTTCTGAGATCGATGGGATATACCTATGTCTTATCAAAAAATCTTTTTCATTCTTACCACCATTCAATATGGTTTGAACATTCAGGTACATAGAAGATTCACAAGGCATTAAAGGGGCAGTTTTGGTGGATCATCCTTAAAAGGAAGGTTTTTGAGTTTTTCTCGCTGTGCTTAACTTGTTAGCATGTTAAGGAAGAGCATCAGCGACCAGCTGGTATGTTGTAATCATTACCTATCATAGTGTGTAAATTGGATTAGATAGCGAGGAATTTTGTAATATTTTTTCCAAGAATACATCAGAAACAAGATTCCATATGGGTGATGGTGGATAATATTACTAAGTCGGATCATTTCATCCCTATTATTGAAACCCATATGGTGGAGGATCTGTCCAACATGTATATCCAAGAGGGGGTAAAGAGAGATGGAATATCAGTTTTTATCATGTTAGACAGAGATCTGAGGTTCACATATCATTTCTAGAAATCCATGCATAAATCTCTAGGAAATCATTTGACTATGAGTATGGTGTATCATCCTCAGACGAATAAGAAATAGTAAAGGAAGATAAAAAATGGATGAAATGTTGCAGGATTGCGCAAAGGATGTTGTTGGATCAAGGGAAGACCATGTACCCTTAGTGGAGTTCCCTTATAATAACACCTATTAGGCCATGATATATATGGCTCCATTAGAAGCATTGTATGGGCATCCTTTTTATTTTCCACTATGCTGGGTGGAAAATGCTGATACATCACTATTCAGTCTAAGAATTGTCCAAGAACCCACATAGAAGATTTATTATATCAAAAAGTAGATGGATATGGCTCAAAGTCATCAGATATCTTATGCAGATCATCATCAATGGTCGTTTTCATTTTCCGTGAGTGATCATGTGTTCTTGAGGATCTCTCCAGGACATGGACATCGTCATTTAGGTAAGAAGGTAAAGTTAGCTCCTCAATAAATTGGACCTTTTGAGATTCTAGAATAGGCTGGAGAGGTGGAATATTAGTTGGCATTGCTACCACGGTTCAGTTTGATGCATAATGTCTTCCATGTATCTCGGTTGAAATGGTATTGACCTGCTCCTGGCCATATGATCATATGGGATCACGTTGAACTAGAGACGAATTCTATGTTGGTATATATCCATGTATGGATTGTGGGTAGGAAAGAGAAATTCTTGAATGGAAAAAGCATCGGTCTATTACAGGTTTTATGGAAACATGGTCCGATTTATGAAGAGACTTGGGAACGTGAGAAGAAAATAAATGTGAAATGGCCAGAATTCTTTTGGGGCAGTGATGGTTTTCAACATTCAAGGGATATAAAGACCAATGGTGGGGGGAATATAGCACCTATGGTTTCAATTATTTATCCATTACTTGATTATTTTCATGTTCATAAAGTGTATGGTTGAATGATGGTAGATTTTGGGGAACTCTAAATAAGTTTTTGTGGATAAAGTAGGTGTTCATGAGCTTCACAAGATTTTTCTAAACCATGTAGATATCCTAGGAGATACCACGAGAAGTTCCAGTTCGGAGGTAGTAGATTCAGCATGTTTTGAGTACGATTAGAGAGATTATGTGAGGAGAACATTCAATGTTTTCTTTAAGGTATTATCTAATTCATAGTCAGTGCACAATTTTTTTAACCACGTGAACTAACTATGTGTGGGGTTAAAAGATGATTCTAAAAAAGTGTATTTTGGTCAGACTTGCCTTTAATTCATTTGTTTTTTCTCAAACATTCTAGAAATCTTGATTTCCCTTTTCCTAATACAAAATAATCTTCTCCCATTGATTCAGAGGCAATCCAAAGACCTCCCTTTGTTATTTGAAGTCGGATTCTTGAGGTATGTGATCATTTATCATCATTCTTGATTGGTTTCATAGATATATTTATATATACTTCTCATCTATTCGTAGTTTCTTATATCTATGACCATTAGGGGTTTATCTAAATTTCTGATGAAAATATGTTGAGATTTGGTATTGATCTTCATAGGAAAAGATATCTAAGCCAGTTTGGGGAAGTATCAACCCGATTACTAGAGCGTTCATTGTCCGTTGTCGGGTTTCATCAAAACCTTTGAGGTAGGTGGATTCTACCTCAAATCCCCTTGCTATAATTTATTGTCTTAGTTTAAAATATGTTTATTTGAATGAAATTGATTATAAAATTCATGGAAAAATTCTTCTTTAGTTACAGTTTATGATTTTGCTGAAATTTTGTGATTGTGGTGAATTATTGTGCAAAGTGATTTTGTTATGTGAATTTAAAGCATTGATTTTAAATTGATAATTTTCTATTATAGATAAATAGTATGATGTAAAATGGGTCCTCAATAAAATTGGTGTTTTATTGAAATACGATTTCCTTGAAATGGTTTTCATGTGAAAATGGTTTACAATAAAAAGGTGGTTTTATTGAAAAAGTTGATGTGTCTTGATCCTTGGGAATATTGGTGTGTGAGTACATATTTCATTTTAGGGGCTCGGTTTAAATATTACATTTTTCCTAGTTTTAAAGGAAAAAATTGAACATGGGGAATAATTACCTTGTGAAGACTTGGTATATCGATGAGAAACTTTTCATGAGCATCGAATTGTCATCACGCAACATGCATGGTCGGTTGTGTGGCTTTGAGGACTGGATTGGGGATTCCAAATGAACACTAAGAAATGGTTTTACTGCATTTATGTTTATTTTTCTCAAAACATTACATACTAGAAAATCAGTTTCAATTTCACTTTTATTTTTGGTAATCAATGGTTTTGGAAACCTGTTAATATTTTTTCATAAACTTTTTTGTGAAATTGTATTATATAAAATGTTTTATATAACTCCTAATAACATTTCAATCATTGTGGCATGTGTAGGGAAGTCATTGTGGAAATCATACTGAGTGTTATAATCACCTCTAATTTGGATCTTTGGTGATTTTGTAGATTCTATCTTCCAGGATATGGGAAAAGGTAATGTATCACATGTTTTTAGCACCACCTCATGATATATGGGATGTTCAGTGATTGTGGATATTGAAGCTTGTGGAGCATCGAGTCTTGAACCTTTTGAGTGTTTTTAGTTGTTTATGCACTGTTTACTTTGATAGTTGATTGGTGTTCTACAGTTGAACACTTTGGAGGGGATTCAACACGAATAATGTAGTCGATTTGTCTTTCATTAGTTAATGAAACATATAGTGAGTGGGTTGACTACAGTTTGTTGGTTTAATGGTTTATTTCATAAAGGGTAAGACATCCCCCACTATATTTGGAACCCTTCAACAATTATTTTCAGACTTTTTCATCATGGGGATGTTGTTTAAGGCCAAATAATGATTCTTTGTATTCTCAATCCTATTAGAATTAAGGGGTCATGAGAAATAATATCTCAAAGTTCACATTATAACATTAGAACTACTATAACTTTTTTTAAATGAAATTTAATTTAATAAATGTTCCATAAAAATATGTTGGACATGAATATATATACACTTAAATGCTAATATAAACAATGCTATATATCAAGGTGTATACTTTTAATGGTAATCAAACTCTTCATACATGAGTTGGGTGTGACACACCCACTTAAAATACATAAACTTCCACTAGATAAAATCTAATACCATGATATTTTATTATAATGTTTTATATTAAAACATTTGATATCATTCATATATTTCTTTAGATGAAACATCGGGTTTAAATAAATCATGATATACTATTAAAATATTACAACATAATTATACAGTTATCACATAGCTGTTTGATTGGTGGGTACGAATGTAACTAAATAAATTATGAATAATTAATGGTTTACATATTTATAAAATAAATTCATTTGTTATCAATTTATTATATTTGGCAGAAAAAATCATTTGATAAAAAATGATATATTTAAAAAAAATTGTGTGGAATGTGTTTTTATCATAATAAATAAAATTAAACACTTTTAGAGGGTTATTTTAATGAAATTTATATAAAATATATTCGATGATATGTTTTAACATTCATATATTTATTTATAGTCATAGTATAAAATTAAATTATTTATTTGTTTAAAAATTGTATATTTCTAAAAATGGATTTTATTTCATGCGTCACACATATTTTAAAAATAATTTCCATATTATATGGAAATTGAATCATGAAATTTTAACCCTTATTTACAATTTGGATATTAAAAATTTTAAATTATATCTCTTTTATTATCAGATTTTATAAATAATAACCTTGGTAAATTTTGGTCACTTCAGAAATGGAAAACTAGTAATGAAGGGTTAAAGCATTGGTTCAAGGAATTAAAATTTATATAAAACTTTTATTCATCCTATTATATAGTGTAGTTTGATAAATATCATCCAAATGTATGATATTTGTCAAAATGGTGCCATTTTTTCGATTATAGCATTCATATTACTATAATATACGGAAAAAAATGAAAAATATTACTCTACTAACATTAGTAACTCACAATTTTATTTATAAGGATACAATAGGTTATGTTAAGTTCTAAATGTAGATATGATAGATGATTTTTTTTATATCAAGGTAATTTATTTATAATTTTCTCGGATTGAATAATTACCCTATATTATTACTAATCTTTGGCATTGTGTGTATTCAGTTAACTGGTAAATTAAAGAAATGATTATATAAATGTTAAAATTTAGAACATTTTGGTGAATTTTTGAGTTCCAAAAGATTATTATATAAATAAAACATCTTAGGAACGTGTGAGGGGTTTAGATTTTAATTCAATTTCTATAATTATCAATTTAAATTAAAATGTAATTAATAATGTATAAAAATGATAAAAATGATATTTTATGTTAAATATTTTTTATAACAAATTTTAAAAACCACGAAATTTTATAAGTGGGTTGGAATAATTTTAAATGGTTAAAAATTTAATGCATAAAAAATTTATGACCTAATTTTAAACATATAAGTAAAACAATGACCCCTTAATATTAATAAATTCATTACAATAGTTTAGATTAATATTTGTTTAGAAAATTGTTAAAACTAATGATAAGGTTTTAATTGAACCGAAAGAAAATATATATTTCATTTTCTAAAGATATTTCAATATTATATTATTTTAATTTGAATATATGGATACCTGGAAACATTTTTTTAGAATGACTTAAAAATATTTAAAACTTTTTTGTAATTTTGTGTGTTTTATTTTCCACCCTTATATAAAACACCTTTTATTTATCTTATTTAGAAAGATTTCAGACTTCTATAATGATAACACCCTAATAAAATCATTTAAAACATCCTGAGAAAAAATTTAGAATGGTTGGAATTATAAAATGAGAAATCTCTGTTTTAATGTGTAAGGTTCCTAAGGAGGTATTTTGAAGAAGAGAAAATCATCTTACCCAACCTAATCAAATTTATTTGTCACTATACCTCCTCTAAATCAATTATATTACTAATAAAATAAATATCGACATTATCCTTAATATATATTAATGTTATTATGATCCTGATTCCACTATTAACCACTTTTTTCCACAAACTGGGGTGCTAATGTATTGCTCATGCGTAAGTCTGGACTACAACCACTAGATAGAGTTACAATTAATTTTTCATCACTATCATTCATGGATGGTATTATGGATTGTTTAAAATTTATAATTGATTTTAATATCTTTATTATTATTCTAGATATATAATTTGATATTTTCCTTCTGACCCTCCAATCCTTCAGAAAATTAATGCATCATACATGCGTACCTATGGAATACCACCTCTATGAAGAAATATTTTCTTTTCATTAATGATCTAAATAGATGGTAATAAGGTTTTATTACATAAATATATAATATGTATATTATACATTAATTATTTTCAATTTGTGTGTTTTTATTTTCCTTTATTTCATTCCAAAATTCAAAATGTGGAAACAATATTCATGCATACGTACGACCTACATTCTACATGTACGGGATAATTAATTTTTGTACCTAATACTCTTATGGATGATTATAATTATTATTTTTAATTAATATATATTTTATTTATAAAATAAATAATAATTTGAAAATAATAGGAAACTAATAAATGATAAGGAATGAATCTTCAAAAAAATTCTCATGAAAAAATTTCGAACACACAAAACCAACATATTTAATATGGTATTATTTATAAATAAATGTTAAAATTTTATAATAGGATAGTATATGATATAAAAATTAAATAAATGAAATTGATATAAAATCATAATAAATAGAAATTTATTATAGAGGAGGTTTTAATGACTTTGAATCAATTTGAAATTGAGGAATGTAATTTATGTTTTAATATCAAATTAATAAGGTCTATTTATTAATTAATTCCCATTAAAGGATATTATATGATTAATTCAATAAAAAAGTAGAAATTTGTATTCCCTCTTGTTATTTATTGAGAATACAAGTTTTAATTTTTTTCATCACATTAATTATATATGAGATCGAATGAACATTTTTACATGAAACTGGATTTCTTTCTCTCTTAAGATGAAAATTTTTATCCTTCCATGTCCATTTTTCTATATCTTTTTTCAAAATTGATATTAAAAATTACATATTATTTTTAAAATTAATTTTTAACTATTGATGAATTTCTAAAAAAATGATTAAAATTATTTTTGTTATCAATTTTTTATGAGTTACTTTTGACATTAATCATAAATATGAAAGGAATATTTATTTAAATACACATGACGTGTTAAGAATTTAATGACACAAAGGCCACTCAATTATTTTAATATTACATTAAAAATTTACAAGGTAGTTTTCAATAAAAAGATCTATTTTAAATTTATAAATATTTGGATTTTTGATTTGTGATTTTAATGTGAAAAGGTTAATTTACTTAAGAAATATTCTTGTGATCTTATTGAGGGAATTTTTTTATCTATGATGACATCGATTAAAATTACATATGATTTACTAGTTATATGATACAATGAATTTTATTATTATATATCTATATTTTTTAAGGATATGATGATGAAATATAATTGAAATCCATTTTCTTTTCCCTATGATAAGATATGATGAATGTTTTCATGATCTTATATCATGCATCTGGATAAATTTATAATTATAAGATATGTAGGGGTAGAAATATATATCCATCCAATTAATTTGGTAAACATTACTATTCAATAATATTAAATAGCACATTCTAGGTTATGATAGGAGAAAATATATGATATATGGGTTGCTACCAGAATCCCAAAAAGATTCACTAGAGGTTATTTGAATCCCAAAACATTTACAAAAGAAGTTATCCCAAGCCTAACATGTTATGAATTCCTTTATGGGAATCTTTGAAATAATAGTTCTATGATTATGATAAATACACAATTTATAGGGAAAATTTATGAAATGATCATATTGAATAGTTTTTTTCTCATGAAACCTTTTTATTTATCCCTTCATGATTCATTTATTATGCACTACCAACATTATACCATAAATAATGTTAATAATATTATAATTATTGGGTGTGATTTTCACAGGATAATATCTTATTTTCATAAACAATATTATCATTTAATTTCTAAATTATCTATTATATCTGCCATTTTTATACCCAGTGAGCATCTGATCCCATACTAGATCTTGTTTTCTCTTCCCCAAGAAAAGAATAACTGTTTTATGTATGATGTTTCTTTTAAGGGTGATAATATTTAATAAATAATTGAGGGATGATATAAATATTTTATGAATTAATTTTTTTTATATCCATGTTTCCTAAGGCATAATAATTTTTAGCTCTAGAATGTATTGTAATGTTATGTAGAAAATATTATTTTATTATAATGTTATATATATGTATGAAATGTTTGAGTCCCTATAGTTTATATTAGAAAAATGATTATTTATATTTGGAAATAGGGGCGATGTAAATTTAGTTATATACTTTAGGATAATATTATGTAAATGAAAATGTCCAATGTTATGATAAATAATTTTTTTTGATTTTTATATTAAAACAACCCTATATTTATAGAACAAGATGATGTTGTTTTAGAATAGATGCATGTAAGGGTAATAACACTAAAAATATTTGGTTGAGTTTTATTGACAGTCATTATACTAAAATTTTATTCTTCCATTAATATAAAACTTGTTTGGTACTACCATGGGATATGCTTATGTCAATTAAAATTTTCATTATGATCCTTCATAAAGGATTTGAAAACACATTTACTAGGGGTGGAATAGTAAAACCATACGTGTTTTAGATTAAAACGAATGTGTTAAGAAATATACATATAAGAAAATACTTTTCATAAATTATTGCTTTTATAAATGATAACTAATTGTCATGATAACCATTATGGTTTTACTTTCAAATTGTGTATAAAATAGTAATGTTCATTTGGTTATTAATATTATAAAATATTTCTGTACCTTATTTTAGATTAATTATATTGAATCCATTATGTAATGAAATTTCTTAGGGAATTTTTATTCATTAAACAAATTATTTGAAGTTATATTATAATTGAATAATCATAATGGTACGAGGACCATATCTTAAGTATTTGATTCCTCTAAAATTAATGATTATGAGGAATTACTTCATGAAATTATCATTATTCTCCTACTAGTGGAATTTGATGTTATCACAAGAATTGATTGTAATTTATTAGACCAATAACACATAAATTTTGGATTTAAATTCACTATATGGGTTGTTATTAATATTCAAAAGGTTTTTTTTATCTTAGATGGAATGTGAGAAGCTCAACATCCAGAATAATAAAATATTATGAGTTTTTTTGTGTGTCTTTCTAGGATAGTTTCATTGTATTACAATGAATTATGAAGTATAGTATTCAATACAATAGTTACTAGATGCTAGATCTATTCAATTATTGAAACATGATCTTAAACAATGGATATATACCCACGTTTTAGATAGACTATGGATATATGAGATTTGATTGAACCTATACCCATAGATTATTAAAAAAACATTCTTTATAACCCATTAAATATTCGGCCTCACTAGGGATCCTCCTCCCCCTCCTAGTTAAAAAAGACCTAATCTCCCTGAATAAGAGCTTTAGACACCCTACCCCTCCACGACTATTTCTTCTCCTCACCCTCCCGACCTTTTCCTGAAATCCCAGTTTATGCCTATGCGTCGACACCACTGCCTTCGCCTCCCGGCCTCTGCCTCTATCTCAATCTATTTCCCTCTACCTCCAGTACTGCTCCTCCTCCTCAAACTCCAAGATTCCACCTCTTACTAGACCTCTAGGACTCTGCCTCCCAGACACTAGTGCCCTCCCTCCTCCTTCCTGCCTCCACATTTACATATGCCTCTGGTTCCCTACCTCTACATCCATACCTCCACCTACCAGTATACACCTCTACCTCACAGCTTCCAACTTTTCCTTTATCACTGGCATATATTCCCCACCCCCCTCCAACTCAACTTATATTCCACCCTATAATCGGTTCCCCATATACCAAGCTCTAGTTTTCACCAATCGGTCATGGTTATGTATTTGTTTTACCTATATTTTGGGATGTCCATGTCCAAACCCTAATTACAATTCCAAATATTTCTAGTATTATTTATTTTAGAATTGTGAAAATGGACTCTTTTTTATTATAAAATGGTAGATCATTCTTAATAGGTTCACCCATATTGGTTATACTTGTATATGTGTTTTTAATTTTATTATTCTCTTAATTATGTTATTCTATTTTCTTCAATTACCTAGTTTTTTGGAGACATAAATACTCATGTCAATTTTCAAAATATATTTTGGCATAATATATATATATTCCCATAAGTGTTTTTATATTTATTTATTCATAACAGACTTATACTTTTGTCATCTATGTTTTATAATATTCATATGATGCTTATTTCTATCCCTATTATGTTTAATTTTAAGTGGCTGTTATTCTGTTCTTTGGTAAACATGCTATTAATCTCACCTGTTTTCTTATATTTCTGTTTTATGATTACTGTTTCTTTAAACAACACTATGTATTTTTGATTAAGTGATATTCTTCCTTGTTGCATCAGAACCCATCACTATTTGTCATGTTTCATTTTATTGAACCTTAAAGTAAATAAATATAGTGTAAAAATGTTGAACTGTGATGAGATACATTTGGATATGATTCATTTTTGGTGTCTAAGTAGTGATTAATGAAATAGTTTTTGATTATTGAATCTTATTAAGATGAATTAATAATTATCCATGTATTATTGGAATAAACATCATGGAATTTCTCTAGTATTATAGGTTATAATTAGTTTTCATTAGAGACAATGTTTCATTATTACTTCATTGATTAAGGAATTAATGATGAGAAACTTTTGAATCAAGTTTGAACTGGTGGTATTAATTTCATTTTAAGATGATGTGTACTTTTTAAAATGATGATTTTGATACTCCATATTACACAAAAATAAATCATATACATGTTAAGTAAGATAAAAAGAACACTTTGTTTCCACATTGGATCCAATATTTAGTACTCTATAAAAAAACCTGACAAAAGTTCTAGGATTGCCACCATAATTGAAATATTTGACATATATAAAACTGATATTATGTTATTAAATTCTTAGGTAAGAAATATTGAAATCATAATGAATCTTTTTAACACACCAAAATTTGTATAAAGATCTGGTGAGAGATATTGATACGCATGTCCTAGAAACATGCTCCAACACGACAATTTTCTATTTATTCTCCACTTTTATTCAATTTTATATTCTTGAATATCATTTTATGTGTTCTAATGATTTTTTATGGTTGATTAGTTTTTAATTTGTAGCTTTAGTCTTTCTTCTCCAACATCTACCAATTTTGTTCATTTCATTCATAATATAGATGTATATTTAGATAATTTATTAATTTTTGTTTTTAGATTTATATTTTTTAATATTATTTTTTTAGATTATTATTAATTTTGTTATTTTTATGTTTTAATAATTTTTTTTCCAAAGAATAGTTTTAATCTTGTCATCTATTTTATCTATTTTGCATATACTACTTGTGTCTATTCCTACCATGTCCCATTTTCAGCGGCTATTAGAGTGTTCTTTGGAAAACCTAATAGTAATATAAAACTATTTTATTATACTATAAATAATATATTTAAACATTCATGATGAAATAATGGATTTTTTACTTAAGTGATCTTCTGCCATGTTCCATCAAAATCCATCATTTTTTCAATTTTCATGTTGTCGAAATATGATGTAATGAAATGTAATTTGAAAAAGTGTAGGAGGGAGTAGATACATTAGAACATGATTTATTTTATTGGGATTAAGTAGTGTTGAATGAATGTTTAATCATTTATAAATCTTTTAACTTTTTAAGTTCCATTGATCATTTTTTCCGATTGTTGGAATTTGATTTTTGGAATTGCCCTAATATTATGGGTAATCACTAGTTTGAATTATATAGAATGTTTCATCATTGATTATTTTATTAAATAATTAATGAAAAGACATTATAATATAATTTCAATAAATTTTACTTAATATATTTTAAGATGAAATGAATTTTTATAAATGATGATTTTGATACTCCTTAAGACATAAAAATAAAGCACAACCTTGGATAGAGTGATAAAAACACAACTTTTGTGCCACTTGTGTAATAAATTTTTCTTATTACACCTTTAAAAATGATGTATTATTATACTTTGAATTATAATTCCATGTAGCCTACTATTTCATGCTATCATTTTTGTGTTTTTGAGTATGTTTAAGCCAATTTTGTCAATATGATTTTTTGTAGGAGGGATTTGTTCTATAATCTTCTTACTATGTTTTTTTGGTGCTCCTATTTTTTTATAGATGGTAAAATGATTGAATAAGTTTTATTTATATTTTTTTTCATTATTATGGATAGAATTATGTGATATTTGTGGTTTCCTCTTCACAGTTCATTTTATTTTTAGATCACTACAACTGAAACCTTAATTGTTTTGAGGGTTATTCTTTTTGTCGATTCTTGATGTATATGGCACTTGGGTCCCGTTGAAGAGGGTTGTAGCGACCACCATAATGGGAAGTGGGTTCTCCATGGGATTCAGTTATGTTTTTTACTTTTTAAATTATTTTCTTCTTTTAAAAAAAAATAGGTGTATAGGGGTTTTTTGTTTTTGGTATTTTCTAGAGTATTTTGGACCTGCTTTTGTGGTTTCGGGTATCCATTGTCAAAATTGAATTGCACATTTATGAATAGATAGGAAAACAAATTTATTAGTTCCCCCACATATATATATATATATATTCACTCATGGGTGTATGAATATATATATATATATATATAATGGGGCTTGGATTTCTTATGTATATATATGAAAAATGCATAAGTGTATGCAGAAGGGGTATATGCATGTATAAAAATATATATATGGATAAACTTATACATATTTTACTATTAAAATATGTATATAGGGGATAGGTTTCCTTATATATATGATAATATTAATATGTATGAAAGTTGTAAAGATATGATTCTTGATTTCATTACCATAAGAAGAGTGCCTTGATTTTGAGGTAGGTTCCCTTATGCATTGGCCTTTAAATTTAAATAATCATTGATTTATTTTATTTTAGACCATGTTTTCTTACTAAAAATTGATACATATTTCTTATAAAAATATTTATAATAAAGCTCAATGAAAACAAAACTAACCAATATATATTTGAGATACATTCTATTATCCTAAATTTAATGAATTAAGACATCATATTTAGTTGGATAAATGAAAATAATTTTAACTTTTAACCTATAAATAATGTTAAGTACTACTACCCAAACAATACCAATAGCCCCTTTCACTACATAGTTAGCCCCAACAACCCCACATGCCTATCAAAGAGAAAAACAGAATATTCCAAAATGATCCTAGAAAAAAAATTAAATTATCCTATACAGAATAGATGAATTAAAAATAACTAGATTTAAATGATATCATATCATATTGTACAAATACATCATGTCCATAGAATTTCAATTTCCTCATAGGAATAGGGAGAATGTTTTTCATTTCAACATAGATTCCCCATTTTGGTACACCTAATGATGGAAATATTAACATGACACTCTGCTAATAGACTTCTAAATGGGACAAAATCTTCAGTCATGCAGACAAATTCTCCACTTACAGCCTCAACTGCATTTCCAAAAAAAAATCTTGTTGTGAATAACATTTTAATTGTATGTTGTCATTACATAATTTTTCAAAATTCTAATATAGTTTTTCATTGCTTGTATTTTAGTGTTATTCAGTTTCTATTTTTCATCATCTACCAACATGTTATCACTCCGTTCAACATGTTTTGAAAAACCATTTTTAGTAATTGGTCCTAAAAATGATGGGTGTATAAAAGAGGCCAAAATTATGTGTTCTGAACATAATTTTGAGTGGGGGGGTTAATTTTTTTCATTCAGGTATCCAATAACCATTGTCAAAACATAGTGTATTGATGGATGAGGTCCACTGTCTTCATATATATTCATTACATATCATCCAATATTACATGTGCTGGCTTCTTATAAAATCATTACACTATATCTTAACTCATGTAATCATAGAGGAAGATCATTTGTGGGACAAACTCAATATCATAGCTTTTCCTATAGTGGGAGACATCCTCTCCCCTACCATGGAGGATAAGAATGTCTATGAGGTAATTTGTGCACTACAATCACTTGTGGTCTTGCTATGTCCCCTTAATTCATCACTCTTTTCAGGCCATTTACAAACCAATAATTGTGTCCTCTGTTTCATTCTATTATTTATAAAATGGGGAGAAATTATGGAAATATTACTTACATAATTTCTTTTGGGTGTTTCGTGTTAAATCTCTACGTTACCTTTGAAGAAGTACAGAGAATCTAATTTATTATATGGTGTTTTTTTAATGCTTTAATCTGAAGGGGTAGCCAAACAATGTTGAAAAAATCAACTGTTTTGTTTTCTAAAATTTTATTGGATTCAAAATAGATTAATGATAATTAAATTGTTTTCATTTACACTACAGGTAACATTGATGATCGCTACAAATCCTAGCATTGTTTTTTTACATAATTGAATATAATGCATGCTGATTAGTTTTGAAAATATATGAATTTTTAATTCATGGTTTAGGTTCTTAGTACTAAGGTTGCTTCCAGGAAATAGAGGAGTGAATGATGGGAGATATTCAATGGAGGATCTAAATCTATGACACTTTATATGGTTATATTGTATGGTTTTTAAATGTATTACCACAACCCCTTACCTCAATGTGTACCCCTCCTGGGCTTGAAATGAGAGGAGAGAGATAGTGATACCCAAGTCCAGCCTCCAGTAGGCTCTGGGTTGGAGACTAGCACCGGGGGTATAATAAACACACATATGGGAGGAATTACCCTCTAAGAGATCACATGAAAAAGAGAGAGATAAGAAAGATGCAAAATAATCCAACTCAGACTGCAATATAATAGAAAAACCAAGTACATATATGTAATGTCATGAAATAAGTACTATAACTAAAAGGGAAAAATACAAGCACTGAAAGAAAGTAACACAACATAAACAATGAATCCTAAACAACTCTTGTGAACCACTAGCTAGTAGTAACCATCCCGATATCCAACCAACTCTAAGTGACCTGAAAATAGTTCATGAAAAAATGTTTAGCATAATATTATACTCAGTAGGACCCCCTAGAGCCTCTCCTATAAACATAAATGAAGCATGATAAAGCATCGTTTATCAACAAGTGAAAATAAATCACCACATAAACATGTTCACTATGTTCCCAACCTCAAAATAGATACTCTGACCAAGTATCTCATACAATAGTATATAATATATTAAATAATATCAAGGTTACCCTACTACTTCTTCCCCACTGGTTTTCTTCTTTTTCACAACATCGCACGTCCTAAGCATCTCTCTCCAAAAAGGCTTTCCCATATACACCTCGACAAAGAACCACAACATCCACCTCCTGACACACAGCCACCACGTCCTCATGACCGATGTAACCAGGTACTTTATAGGATCCACCACATCTTTTATAACGTGTATTATATATTGTGTATTATACCTCAATCCATTACAACCCATACACTGAGGAAGGATCCCCAAGCCATTATAGAAAATTAATATTACACCAATAATAGTTCATAAGAAACTATACCTTGAATATATGTGTATGAAAATTTCAAGAAATTATTGTACTCTACACACATATATGGCGAAAGCTAAATTTCATGTCTATAAAAACAAGTAAATACCAAGAGAAGATAGAAGGGGAAAAGGTGGAATTCATCCATCCACCCTCCCACCGGGATGTCACGGAAAACAACCCCAGGGATTAGAATCCCCAAGGTGTCAGTCTCCCTAACCGACAGGATGGGGTAGCATATAGAAACAAAATAAGTACGTGATATAATATAGCAGACAAACGCACAATGGAAAAAACCTAGTCTTAGGCACAACTGCAGCTAATGTCTCCCAGAATTCCAACTTCCACTACTAATACTAGATATCCTATAAGCACACAACCATTTATTGATCTTTATTAAAACATCTTATTCCTTTTAATCAATTGAATTAATGGTAATTAATTATTTAACAATTAATTAACCGTTATCAATTTAAAAATTCCATTTCATTAGCATCACAATAGGGTCCCAAGCCCTCCAACGGTAACCAAACCAAGTTGAGGGTTCCTCAAAAGCAAATCCTCAGCATTTCATCCTAGTAAGCTCCAACCCCATGGCTTAACACCATTTATTCAATAATTAATTATCATCATTTTTACTTCCCATAATTTAGGAATTCTATAAAAACATTCAGTGATACCAAACACAAGGTGCTCAACACAGTGAGTAGATAAACTACCTATCAAGTATTTTCTATATATAACATGAGCATAGACCCATCCATCCCCAAGAAGCTAAAAACTTATATCAGATGAAAAAACCCACCCGTATTTTCCTCTTTTGAGGGGAGGGTATGAAATACCAGCTGCCTCAAGTAGTGGGGAATGTAAAAAAACCCAACATCAAAGTCAACACCAACCAAATTCACAACAATGGGTATTTCCATCTTCATACTGTTACATCATCCCTAGTGTCCTCCCTGAAACCCACAAACATAAATTGATTAATCTAACAACTCTAAGCATAAAAAACTGTAACAACCACTAGAACTCACTACCCCACATACCACAATATCCCTCCAGGCTCGTCCATCTTAGGCTCACACCAAAACACACACAAAAAGAAAGAAACAACAATGCAACTAAGATCTTGGAACAAAGAATGGAATAGATGCATCACACACATTAACAACTCATGGATCCAAAGAAAAATGGTATTGGCCTTTATAGGAATGTGTGTAACTCAGAAACCTACCAGGAATTATCATTTATCAAACAACTAATTCATTAATCCATCTTGAGCTAACTAATTATTTAATCATAGGATCCAACTGTGGGAAACATAAATAGAAATATATAATTTCTATCACAAGGAATTAAACAATTAATTTTTCAAGGATTTAATTCAACAAGAATCCTCATGCTTCAATTTTATCAACTAAACAAGTTTACTGCATCAATTTGATCAACAGAAAAATTAAAATAACAACCTTATTCATTAATAGGCCTCATTATCTTTAGCTGAACAATTTAAAATTATTTACGACATTTATTTCTTTACAAATTTCCATCAATAATGATATGATAAACAAGAAAATCAAAGAAAACACACAATCTAGAAAATTAAGAGCCAAACAACTATCATCGTATGAAGAAATGAAATACGATAAAAACCATTTCTTTAATCCGGTTCAAGTAATTCTTAGGTCAATTTCATTTGTGATACATGGGGATAAATCATGATAACATTACAATTGAATTTTTGGAATTAGAGTTGAAAAAATCTCATACCTCAAAGGTTTAATGATGTTATTTTTATGAGAACAGTCTATGAAATGGATCAAGATCACCTCCCCCTTGCCAGAATTGCATCCACCTGAGGACGTTGTGGCACAACCACACTAACCAACAACCATGATACCCCTATTAGAACTCTGGAGATCAGGCAACACCACTTGGAAAAGATAAAAAGGAGAATATGGATTGAAGAATCCCCAATAACAGAGGTAGATCTTACCCCAGATCGAAGACTGATTGATGAAGATTACTGAGTTCAATTCATACTAAAGGAGTCACAAAAACACCTTCGAGGGGTTGGTTGGGTCACTTGGAACGAGAGGGAAGGGAGCCTCAGCTATAGGGTTTGAAAAACCCAAGTGGATAAATGATTTAAAAAACACCCAATAGTGGGGAAGAACATGATGTGTACTTCACATTAACGTCCTGTACCACCTTGAGGTTGGTTTCCACTCAAAAACCAATTGCCTCAACATTTATTTTATTTTTGAACCCTAAATAGTACAGGTCATATACCCCTTGGTCACATCTTGTATCCCCCTATTTCCATATTCTCAAGACCAAACTCCTCCATACATCCTCCGAGCCTCATCCAAGCACCCAGTCTTTGAAAACACGCAATGGATTGACAGATGAGGATCTGGGCCCTTACATCAGATACCTATAAAAACATTATCTTCCTTGAGAATCCAAAACCAACTTGGAGAGAAGAACAAAAAGAAAGGAAGGGGTTGTCCAAATCGCCACCCTGTAAGATACCTCTCAAATCTCTCACTATCACAGAAGCTCAACATCATTAAGAAAATAGAAATCCAAATCATAAATAGGAAGGGTTTATAACCATAAAACAAACATCATCATAAGAAAAGACACAAAATAAGCATATAGGACGCCCACAAAACATGTTTTCCTTACGATATTGGATATCCAAAGGCCTCTCCAAGATTGTATCATCATTTTAAACATTGATATTTCCCGAATTGATGATGTGAGAGTCATCAAAAAAATATATATGGAGATGCCACACATGAAAAACATTGTGTATTCGTATCATCTTTTGGGGAGGTTATGCTTGATACGCCATGGATCCAACAAGAGAAAACACCTGGAATGTCACAAAAAATGGTGATAAAGATTATTCCCATGACCAATGCATCACTTCTCATGACATGGAGTCACCTTTATAAACATGTTATCCCCAATTTCAAACTCTATAGGTCTCCTCATATTATTGTCATAGGATTTTTGGCAATCTGGTCCTTCCTTAATCCTCTCACAAGTCAGCTGAACCATCCCTATCATATTCTGTACCAGTTCAAGTCTAAGAGTTGTTAACTCCCTAACCCCGTTCCAGCTCAATGGAGATCCGAATGGTCGGCCATAAAATGTTTCGAACAGCACCATACTGATGGTGGAGTGGAAACTGTTATTTAGATAGAACACTACCAAGGGTTGGTTCCTCATCCAAGAAACTCCAAAAGCTAAGAATAAATAATGAAACATGTCTTCATGAGTCAGGATGGTCCACTCTGTCTGATCATACATCCATCAATGAAAATTAGTGCTAAGGCATAGCTAAGATTGCTGACTCATCATGATCCCCATGGAACAAGAACCGTCCCTTCCTCGGTGCCCCATGCAGCATCGTCACAACCAATGAAATCATATGTTCCTTATCAGCACACATTTAAATAAACATTATCTAAACCTCCTCCAATCAGTCTTCTGTGACTCCATATTAATAAGATCCCTCATACTTCTGTAGACTCTAGTGTTGAAACTCTCAGAGGGTCCTCCTCCATGAATCATCGCTATCAGCCTCTACTATGTGGAAATCTTCAAGGGAAAGCTCTTGGGAATCTTCTTTGTGAATCTGGAGAGGATGTTGACATGGAGCCATTCCTGCAAAAATAAAAAATAGTTAGATCTCCTATATCATGAATAAGAAAGGATTAAACAGTAATTTATTGTTTTCTTCTATTAATTTTAGGTTAACATATCCCATTGTCTACCCAATCCATCCTAGGAACAGAGAAGAATGATGCATGCTGGTATCATATCTCTCTACCCTAAACCCATTATCTTATTTTTTATTAGTCACTGTAAACATAAAATTTAGTGAATTAGATCACATGGGATCCAAATACCCATGTCTCAGTCAATCTATAATGTTTACAATACCTTCTAAACATGACTAATATTGTTTCTCTATCAACCCATGCAACCTAACCTGTTCCTAACTAAAAATTAAATCATATCCCTCAAACAGACCTCTGATACCACTATATGATGACCCACTACCCTCAATGTGTACCCCTCATGAACCAGCAACGAGATAAGAGAGATGGTGACACCTGAGTCCCACCTACAGTAGTCCCTGTGTTGTTAACTAGCACGGAGGGTATAATAAACACACATATGGGATGTATTACCCTCTAAGAGAACACACATGAAAGAGAGTGATATGATAGATATCAACATACATCAAAATAAACTGCAATATGAAGGAAAACTCAAGTACACATATGTAATGTCAAGAAAAACTACAACAGCTGAAAGGGAAAACTATATGTACTATAAGAAAGTAAAACTGCAACAACCATGAAGCCTGAAAATCTCCAGTAAATATCTTGATAGTAGTAACTAGACTGATCACCAACCTACTCCATGTGAACTGAAAAATAGTTTTTAAATCATATGGTGAGTATAAGTGTATACTCAGTAGGATCCTCCCCAGGTCCTCTCGTATAAATGTAAAGAATCATTATAAATCATAGAGAATCAGCAAGTGAATATAACTTGTCACCTAAATAGGTACACTATGCTTCCAACATCACCCTGGATAATCTCACAAAGTATCACATATAATAGTATATAATATAGTAAGGAATATCAAGGGTACCCCGCTACTACTTCCCCACTATTTTCTACTAGTCCCCAACATCGCACATCCATTAAATCTTTCTCCAATAAAGATTTATCGCAGACACCTGGGTGAAGCACCACCACATGCACCTAGTGAAACACCACCAACATGTACACATGAATAATGTAGCCAGGTAGTTTTTGGGAGTTAACACAGCTTGTGTAAAGGGTATCATACATTAGGTATTATACTTCAATCCATTACAGCCTGTACACCAAGTAAGGATCCTCAACCCATCACATCCTATATATGTTACACAAATAATATTCCATAGGAAACTATATCCAAAATATTTGTGTGTGAATAACAAAAATCCATTAAATCTCTCTACACACATATATGGGAAAATTTAAATATTTTACAACCATCACAGGTAACTACCAAAAGAAGAGAGCGGGGCCAAAGGGGGATGTCAACGATCCATCCTCACACTAGGATGTTATGGAAAACACCCCATAGGGCTCATAATACTAGGGGTTTTAGTTTCCCTAACCCAGAAGGTGGGATTGAATATAGAATTTCAAAATGTACACGATATAATGTATTGTAAAACAAAAATATTTCCAAAACCTATTTTTAGAAACAACTACAACTAACATCTCTTAGACACCCGACTACTACTACTATGACTAGATTTCATATAAGAACACAACAATTTAAAGAGATTTGTTAAAACATCTTATCCCTATTAATAAATTTAAATTTTTTCCATTAATTATTTAACCTTTAATTAACCATATTAAATTTCCACATTAAATTTCATTAGTATCTAAAAAGAGTCCAATTCCCTCCAGGAATAACCAAACCAAGTCCATAGTTCCTCAGGAGAACAACCTCAACATTGCATCCCAGAAAGATCCAAACCCATGAGTTAACATCATTTTTTTAATAATTTATTAACATCATCATTACTTCCCACAATTTTGGCATTATAAAAAAACAATTTAAGCTACCAAATACTCGGGGCTCAATAAGGTTAGTGGTGAACTACCCGTAGAGTCTTTTCCACATATAGTTGGAGAATAGAACCATCCATCATTGAGAAGATAAACATAGAAAGCACATGGAATACCCCTGAAATCATCATATCATTTTTGATGGAGGGTAAGAAAGAACAGATACCTCATGCAGTGGGGAATGAAAATAAGATAACTATACAACATAGTCAACAGAAACCAATTTCACATCAATGGGTATGCCTATCATCAATATGTTCCATAATCCCTACTATCCTCCCTAACACCAACATGCATAAACCGATACATCGAACAACTAAGGTGTCAACTGGGGCCAAAACCACTAGGCCTCCCTACCCAACGTAGCACAACATCCATCCTGGCTCATCCATCTTAGGATCAAACCACATCACAAGCAGTATGAAGTAAACAAAAAAGAAACAGGGATCTTGGCCCCAAGAAAGGCATCCATCCTTCACACACAATGACCATTCATGACACCAACTATTAACGATATTTGTCTTTATAGGAAATATGGTAACTCAGAACCCTACATGGTATTAAATTTTATATAAAAACTAGTTCATTAATCCATATTGAGTTAAGTGATTCCTTAATCATAGGTTCTAAAGGTAGTAAACTTAAACAGAATGCTATAACTAATATCATAAATAATTAAACAATTAATTTTTCATTATTTTAATTCAATAAGAATCATCATACTTCAGGTTTATCAAAAAACATGATTACTGCATCCATTTTATCAACATAATAATTACAACAACAAAAAGATTCATTAACATGCCTCTTTATCTTAAGCCAAATTATTTACAATTAATTATTTCTTTATGTTATTTCCCAAGTTCCATAAATAATTATATTCTAAATAAAAAATCATCAATAACACACTATCTAGAAAATCTCGAGGGAAACCATTATCATGGTATGAAATAATAACATAAGATCAAAACAAATAATTTAATCTGGTTCATGTAATTATTAGGTAAATTTCATTATAATATAATGGGGGAAATCATTCTAACTTTAGAATTCCACATTCAGAATTAGAGAAGAACCAAATCCCATAACTCAAAGGGTTACATACATTCTTTTCATGAGAATGGTTCACACAATGGATTATGATCACCTACCCCTATGACATCTGCATCCACACAAGGAAGTCACAACACAACCACACCAACCAACATCCAAGAAATAAACATTAGAACTATGGGGATAATTAAATACCACATGGAAACGAGAAACGAAAGAATACAGATCAAGTAAACCACAAGAAGAGAGGTATATCTTACCTTAGATTAAAGAAGTAAGACCGAGTTTGATTCCCATAAAAGGAATCTCTAAAACACCCTGTAGGGTATGGATGGGTCACATAGAATGAGAGGGAATGGAGCCATGTCTGCAGGGTTTGAAAATCCAGAGTGGCTAAATGATTTTAAAAATACCTAGTAGTGGGTCAACACATGACATGTACTTCCCATTAACATCGTGTACCACCTTGAAGTCAGTTTCAACCAAGAAACCCATCACCTCAACATTTATTTTATTTTTTGAACCCGAAACAGTACACATCGTGTACACCTTTGTCTCATCATGTATCATCCATGTTTCTAGTTTCTCGTGACTAAACTCCTCCAGAATTCCTCTGAGCCGCCTTCAAGAACCCCAGTCTTCAAAAAGATGAAAAGTTATGATCAAAAATTATCCCATCCAATACATTTCATATCATCTATTTGAAATCAATTCTTTTATGGTGATAAAATATTCTCTTTGAGAACCCTGAAAATTTTTTCAGGATAATAAACCATTGAAATCTACCCCCACACATAGATAACATGTTTTTATATTTTTTTAAATTTAATCTATTAATGATTCATTGAATTTTATTATTCATTATTTATACTTCTTTTACTATGAAATAATTAAATCATTGATAATTTTTTTATAATTTTTATTGTGTTACCATACAGATATAACATTAATCTGGCTGTCTTTTTTCCACTTACTAGAAATCAAGAATGTCAATGATGCTTTCTTTTTATATGGGCTTTCTACTGAGGTTGTTTGATCTATAGTACCTTTTCTTCCATATATTGGAAAAAACAGCCTTGATAATAATGTCTTCAAGTCAAATTGTAAGAGGTATGGTTCATGTATTATATTCAATACAAACAGTTTTATAAAAATACACAGTTATTATTAAAAAATTGATTCATATAATCTGGTTATACATTATATAGGTTTGATGAATTTCTTGTTGTTTAACATAGAATAAATATATTTTACATTATCTAAAATATACTATAAACTTTTTTTATTTTAAAAAACATTTTTTTGATAGATTAAATGCATATATAAATCTATATTTCAAATAATTGACATTAGAATCGTGGGTAATCATATGTGATGTTTATAATCAGCCAACTTGTTCTCTTTGATGGAACATTAACATGTTTTTTCTCAAGATAAGAAAAACATTATGTTTTTTTCCAGTTTACTTCTATATTTCCCTATTGAAAATGATAGGGTTATAAATATTGCTAAAGAATTTGTTATTTCAACAAATTCAGTATATTTTAGCAGTCAATTAAACAAACACATTCAGATTTATATCAATTGAATTAAGAAGCACTACTAACTTCCATTATTCCACATAATCGTCTTCAATTTCCACTTCATCTTTTAGAATTCCTTTCTAGTACATGGTGATCTAAGAGAATCCATAGAATATATTGATTTAATATTTATATTAACATTACAAACTCAGTATACCTCATGATTTTGGTTTATGTTTTATACTCAAAACATTCAAATAATTATCAATAAATCATAGAAAAAATCCATCTTCCATACTCATCATGAATCAAGAACTATTATAAGAAATTCTTGATTATTGTTACATTAAAAGATCAGTATAGAATAATCTTATGTAACTTTGAGAATATCATACAAGAAAACTAAAATTATTAAAAATAGATAAACCAAATGTGTCTCTTTGATTTTAAACCATAAAAATTATCTTCCTAGATATTACATAAGAAACTATTAACTATAAGTATCTTTACCAGAATTCATTCCACATTTTTAGGATCTCATTTGTTTTATTAAATTCTTATAAAATTTTTCATGGTTGTCGTCTTAAGCTTCCATTGATGCCTATGCATCCAGTTATCAGTACATTATCTTTTGGATACACTGTAACTTTTTTCAATGAATAATCTATTGAAAATTTATCTTCACTCTTTCTTCACTTCATCATATATTTAAAATGTGTACTTTACTCTATCTATAACCTTCTAAATTCAAATTAGATTAGAATTAATAACTCATATTGTAACTTCAAAACAATAAATTATATAATGATTCATCCTATATGTAATGTTACTATTTCAGAAATATTGCTTCCAAATATCATCTCCAGATGTTCCTGTACCATCTCATATAATATAGAAACCCAGTTCAAGAGGGCAGTAATTTTCTTTATAGGTTAAGGAATTATACCCATGGTTCAATAAAAATGGGTATATTATGTCTGGGGTGAAAATCTATACCCATAATTTTGTAAAACATGGGTATAGATATGTACAGACAGTTCATATAAAACTATGGTTATTATGGAAATATCCATGGTTATACCCATGGTTTATATAAAACTATGGCTATAAATTTATACATATTTCTCTTGATTCCATGGTTTTTGGAACTATGGGTATAGCATATACCCACAGTTTTAGGGGCAATACCCATGGTTCCAAACCATGGGTATATATTATTTTTTAAATACTGAATTATAAGGCTCTATATATAATAGGAAATATTGATTTTAGAAATTAATGAATCAGATCCCTAGTAATCTTGATAAAGAATTCATTCGACCATGTGAATCACTATGGGGTGAACCTATACTTTTTGTTAAAAATAATGATGGATTGATGTGAAATTTCATTGACTATTTTTAATTGTAATTGATCACTAATAATGAAATTTATCATGTACCATATATTAATGAATTGTTTGATCAAATCCATTGATCTGAATACATTTAAATATTCATAGTTCTTATGATATGATCAATTAAGGTTAAATAAATAGGATATAACCAAGACAACATTCTATATAGGGTCTGAACGCTATGAATTTATAATGATGCCATTTTTTAAATGAAAGTATCTTCTATCATCATGTATTTAATGAATGATGTTCTAAGATATTAATGTGATATGTTTTTTGTTTACATTATATAAGATATTCATATATTTCTAAAGAGAAAATAATATTAAGATGATCACATGTGGATTGTATTAAATACCCTAAAGAAGAAGAAGGTGTTTGAAAAATATACAATGTTTCACTTTTTTCATCCAAATGATTCTTATTTGGGTCATACCAAACAACTGTATATTAGTTGATATATCAATTACAGAAGATGTCGAATATTGGACCATACTATTAACTATGACAAAGATTAGTATTGTTCCAATTTTTATCAATATTTTTAAATATTTTTGGAGAATTTTCCATGGTTATCTATTAAACTCACTAAGTAAAATTGGAAGGGATCTTAGTTTCTTTGGACATATGAATGCAAGGAAAAGTTCAAGGAACTAAATAGAATTTTATTTAGTATTTTTTTCATACATTACGCAAGAGTGGAGAAGGGTTTTTTATCTTTAGTTATGCATCAATGAAGTTCCATTAATGTGTCTCTGGGAAAATGGTATGGACATAACTTATTCTTTATAACATTTTATGGTTCATGAAAACATTTCCAAACACATGATTTCACTTTTTTTATAATTTTTTTAATTATATATATATATAGGATTTACATAATGGGTAATGTTGTGAGATATATTAATCAGGGATGTTTAAATAAAATATTCACTCAGAATGATTTGAATATCATCTAGAGCAAATGTTTGGAGTTTATCAAAGATTATTACAGATCATTACATTATCACATTGTGAAATGAAAAATATAAAAGAAGTTGTGTTTCTAAATTATCACGATTTCATATCTATGATATGGATCACAAAAGATGAAAAATTTCTAGATTTGAAATATTTGGACATGTAGATCATGGAGGATAAGATGAAATCATATATTCCAAAATTAGTGTAGAACCATCAACATAAAAAAATATAAAATATGCACAAAAGAAAGATATATAGCTAAAAAAGAAGGTGATAAATGTTTCTGGGTTCAACTATGGTTTTGATGAAATTATAAAGATCACGAACAAGGTATGTTTCCAATAAACACCATATATGAAGATATAGTTGTTTGAGGAATCTCATAGTTCATCATTCTCTATTATTCTAGAAGGTTTGATGATATATAGTGAATTGAAAGAGTATATATTGTGGGAAAACATTAAATGATATATTTTTGAGTATTCATATCATTTTTTTCATTTGATCATGATACATATTAGTGGTATAATAACAAGGATGCCAGATCATGATTTCTTCTTTTTGTTATGGATATTTTATTTTTTTGGTTTAAATTTTGGTTTATAGCCTAATGTGAGTTCCCAATAGGATCATGGGTGTATCAGGGTGGGGGTTGTTTTGGGATTATATAAAGGATGGGGCATGGATTTCTAGGAAAATAGATAGACTTCATGGTTGGGAGAAACTATGTATAACATGCCGCATGGTTACCCCAAACCATGTGGGGATTGACAGTGGGGTGCAGGAGGCCTCGCATTTGGAGGAAACAATTTAACGTCATGTTTTTTTCTTAGTGGTCACATTAATGGTTTTAAAATCATTATTCAAAACAATTTCATGAATTTGTGCATCTTTGCCGTTAAAATAGTAATGGGAACATGAATAGCCCATGGTTTTTCCAATCATGCAGCATAACTATGTGGACCATGTAAAAAAAAGGGAATTAACTTTTTTACTACAAAAATACTTATAAAATGATATATAACTCTATATAACTCTATTGTAAAACACCTAATACATGGGAGATCCCTTGGAATTTCATCCATAGGATTTTATCCTGATCGTTTTTTCAGACTCTAATTGAACACAGTCAGTCTCATTGGAATCATGCTAAGGAGTTCATAGTTCATATTATGTCATTATGTGTTAAAATGTTTATTGATTGAGTTAATTAGGTAAAATTTAATATTCATTATTTCTAGGTTCCTCATCAGTTCTTCTTTTTTATCCCAATTTCGACCGAATTGGAGATCGTTACTGGATGAATGCTCTGTTACAGGATTGTGGTATGTGTTCTATAAATTTACCTGGATTTTTAGTATTTTATAAGAATAGTTGTAATTTTAATGTGTTACATAAATTCTAGTTTCACCCCATTAATGTTTCTTATGATTTAATTTAATGAATAAATACCTGTTTAGGTATCAGACTAGAACTTTTGAGTTTTATTAGAGGTTTTTTTCCAACCTATGACACCCATTAGGCAAGCCTTTATTTTATTGAATAGGTATACACAACAAGGGGTGAATGTCATATTTACTAGTTAGTGTGAGGACTTGTAAATTGATTAAAATTTAATAGATATATTTGGAGAAGTTTCGGTTCCTTTTACATGTGATAAACTGATGTGAACTTTTTATACTTTATCTGGGAATGTTTATATGAGTTGGATGAAATCATGGAATGTAATTGTCTATAAGATTATTTATGAAATGAGGTGATAATTTAAAATTCAAGTGTGATCCTTTATATTTATACCTGGGATCCTAATTCCATTAGACTCCATGAAATTTTTCCCATGCATCATGATTATATTAGTGAATGTCTTAGAAATGTTTCGTCCCAAGTTATTGATTTTCTAGGATGCCTTAGGGATTGGTACCCCTTGGATATTTATTTCTTAGGATCACATTAGAAAATTTTCATTAACATGATCCTTGTACTCTACAAAACTTGTTAATGAATTTCATAAATATGATCATGTGACATAATGTGGATGTTTTAGACTTTTATACCCTGGATCTAACCCCTCTTGGTCTAACACTTTTAACTACATGTGAAGGCCACTATGGATGACTAGATTATAAGGAAAGGATATAATAAAGGAAATATATTGTGTTATAAGTCATTCTCATGGTAGTGGATTTACACAGGGTTTCATGGTGTGGTCATGGTTTGTCCTTTGGAAGGTTTTATGAGTACAACTGGTACATGTATCAACTTATTTTTGGTATAATGGAAATTATTGCATGATTTTTATAGTTTACCATTTATCACAATATGGAATCCTTAATTTAGTTTATAGGGATCCCCCTTCATCATGATAGTTTAAAATTACTTATATCATATATGCCTTGGTCAACTTTATTTCATTTTTGTTATACTTTTGATATATTCTGCACACTTATTTAGATTTTATTTCACAAAATATATTATTATAGACACTACTGGTGGTGGCATACTGAGTGTTATCTCACACCATTTTTTGGCCACTGTTACGTACCCATAAATACCTCTTAAATTCAGGTAGGGACCAAGACAATATACACGTGTATGCCCATTAATTTTTTTATTCTTATGATAAGTGTTGTATAAGACTGATATTGGATCATGATTTTATCAGGAGAAATTCATTTTTGGAATTTTTGGTATTTGGATATGTGTATTGTACTAATTCTTATATACCTATTTTCCTACTTCGTATAGACATGGAAGGACTCATAATTTTATATATTATATTAATCATTTAATTTTTTAGTTATTTTTTCATGGATATTTATATTTTTCCTCATTGATTTACAATATCATCAATTGGAAAATATGTTACTACCATTTTATACACTCTAACATGAGGTCATAGTCTCCCCACATCAACAAATGAGATCCTAATTTCTAGACTTTCACTACTAGAGTAAGTGAAGATTCTATTGAGTCTATCTACACATTCATTTGGAGGCACCACTTAGTGTCACCCAATTCGGGACATTACAAATTAGGATCAAAGGTTTTCTATTTTCTTCCAAAAAATTTTAAGATAATATAAAGGTGATTATTTATGTATGTGAATTCAATAACAAAATCATTTTGGGAGTGGCTAACCACATAGAGGAAAAATCAAAATTTCATAGATAAAAAATTATTGTTTCTTAGATTTATCTTTTATAGTTGATTTTATTCCACCATTGGGTGATGCAAATTAATTTAATGTTATTATTAATATGATTAATGATATTTTTTTTATCATTTACAGATGAGATGAGAATATTAATATCATTCATCATTTTAGGAACCATCTAGAATTCACATGTCTTGTATTATGACATTATATATAATTGGCATTTCATGATTTCATGACATTGAGATATGTTCCTTATGGGATATGCATGTTGTTTGATAAATGATTATGTGCAATGAATCAAGAAACAAGGTTGGTACATATTGTTCCTCTCATAATCTAATAATTTTTTCCAAAATAGGCCGTAGTAGACACTATATGATGTGAAATATGGAATTCTGAGTAAGGGAACAATGGTTTCATAGATTGGAACACGTTATGGTATGGAATAAATGCCTGAATGGCCTGAAGGCCTTCATTTTTATTGATTTTTGATAGCCACCCTTTCAAGGGATGAGGGGGAACCCTTATAAGCCCGGTAGGATCAGAGATTACATGTCCCATAGGCATAGGAGATTACATGACTTGAAGGTCTTTTTATGGAATTCAACCAGATATATACAAAGAACTACCCCTCCCTAGAATCTGTATCCTCATATTAGCTCTCCACCTTTGCATGACTGTCTAGCTAGGCTTCTCGTGCAAGCACATGCTGGTACCAATGGCATAGTCATACCCTCTCATTATGAAAATTCATTTGGCTCTGCTCTGGTGAGTGCACCTGCTCTGAATTCTCTTCTGGGGCTTCTCCTTTTTGTAGAGTGTCTGGGGCCTGCATCTTGTGGTGAGACATTATCTCAGAATGACTTCCAGGTGTACCTTCAAGGGATGGAAATGAACATAATCTAGCGGTTCTAGGACATGGGATTCCAGTCGATCCTTTAACATTTGTAGTTGATTAACCAAATGTTTTCCCAAGAATATGAACTTTTACCAAGATTAGAGGGGGTTATTATGATATATATAGTATTTTTAGGGATCACCATAACCTACCTCGTCTTTGGTAGACCTGACACATGTGTTATAGCATAACATCCATCAATTTTTTAAGAGATGGTGTTCCACAAGATATTTAGCTTTGGATTGGGACTATGTTTTAGATCTTCAAGCATATGAAGAGGCCACAAGAGAGGATCATGAAGTACATTGAATATATAATTCGAGGAGTAGATAAGTGATGGTGTGATATTTTGATCCAGGTTGATTTCTGGAAATACATGGTTTAGGTTGATTCCCAAAAATGGATCTATGGATACTTTTTCATCAAGACTCTTATAGAAGATCTAGACAGTGAGTTAATCCACCTAGCGAAGGGTGTAATGAATTTTATGGAATATACTTGATGATTTAAAAAATTATAGTGTTTTATACAAATATATATTAATGGCGAGGCTTCGAAATAGAGACTCTTTGAAGAAAGTCTCAGACATGTATTCTAGTCATAGGTCAATGTATTCAGGTTGATGAGTATTAATGATATATATATTTGTGTTCTTATTATATAGAATATCATGAAGAAAGATTGGGGTGTATAGAAAAAAAATGTAGCCTCTCAACCGAGTGGTTCTTCTTCCAGTGGTATAAAGTTTTTCTTTTTAGGCTTTTCATTAGGGGAGTCCATTTTAATCTATTTTTTATGGTAGCCCTTTTTTCTATGATTAGTGTGGAAGATGAAGTCATATGAGGAATCACTACAACAAAGACCCATTTGAGGGATATGATTTTTGAAATCTGTGGCATGTACCAATTTTTTTCATCACCTTACCTTCAACACTTTGGGTAAATGATTCCAGTCTAACCCCATGTTAGGGAGTGGGATTCACAGCTCTACATCAGGATGGCAGTTGTAGTACAACTGGTTTTTTAGGATGTAGTGGTGGCCATGTCCATGGAATCCAGGAACTTGTTGTACAAAGATGGTGTATTGGTCTTTATATAGATAGTGAGGTTGTGTCACAAGGCTACGGTTCAGGCCAAATATATTCTATATAAAATAACCTTGAAGAGTATATTTCTAGGCCATATACAATGATTGGTAAGATCTTATAGGGATCTATTCTCATATATTATCTATTATATACTATTTAATCTCACAGTATTATATATATACCTTTTTTTCAAAATCCTTGGACTGGTTTTTCTGTTTTAAAATTTTGTTATGAACTTGGAAACTCCATTTGATACCAGATCATAGGGTGTACACAAGTTTAGGGGTGTCCCCATTGGGATTGGTGAGTGTCACTTCATAATGGATATTTTTTTCATGATGTAATTGGTCGTGACCTCATAATTAAGATACACTACATGGTTTCCTATCTAGTCAATATTGATTTTTATCATAGCAGGGTGACCATCACATCTCTTGAGGGTGTAGTTTTTATTCATAAGGGTGAATGGGATGTCAAAGAGAGTTGAGGTAGACTAAAATATCATTGTATTAGTTGTATGATAAACCAAATTTCTAGTTTTTATCTTGATTACGAGGGAGTGTTTTATGTTTAATTTCCATCAGTGGTTTATTTTTTTGGGGATGTTTTCATAAAAGAAATTTAAAATTTAACTCATATGTGTGAGGCGGTGTTCTCCATCACGATAGTACTAAGAGCCACACTAGTATCCATTAATCCTTACAAGCTAGATACTATAGTGTTGTGTGATCTCAATAGGCATATAGAATACTTGGAGGAAATGGGGTTTTTATGAACTTCCAATTTTACATGGGGACCTCCAAATTTTTAATTGAAAAGGGGGATGGTACCCTATGGCTATGTGTGGATTATCAGAAATTAAACTCATTTATGGTTATAAAATGAGATCCTATTCCACAAATAGATGATTTCATCGAAATGATCTATGTACCTTGGGTGTTCCCAAAGATTTATTTTAGATATGGATATAATCAGGTACATTTTTTACCTACAAAAATATATCATATAGCTTTTTTGTTGTAGGTATTGTCTACATATGAATTTGGTTATTCCATTTAGTCTCACGAACTTTCCAGATGTCATCATGGTGTTAATGAACTGATTTTTCCATCATAATCTGAATTCTTTTATTTTGGATTCCATAGATTATATCTTGGTTTATTTTCACAATTGAAACATCCATTCCAAATATCTTGAGGTCATTTTGAATACACTAAGAGGCCATCAATTATATAGAAATATTTCAATGTGCCACCTCTAGATGGATAAAATTAACTTCTTGGATAATTTTTTCTCTATGATAGTAGTATCAGTTGACCCAGTGAATGTGAGAGTAATAGTTTCCTAGGAGTATCCTAAGAACATATTCAATATACATAGTTATAGGGGAATAAGAGGAAATTACATCCATTTCATACAGGACTTATCACACATAGAATCATCTATTATGGTCTTGATATAGAATTGTGTGATGTTTGTATGGTTAGTTGACTTTGAAAAATATATTCATTCATTGAAAATGATACTGACTTCAGCGAAAGTCTTAATTTGGCTACTATTGGGTAGGATTTGAATAGTGTATTGTGATTCATCAGATATCAATCACAGAGAAGTTATTATATAAAGAGACGAAGTTGTAAAATAAGGTTATCTTCAGTTGATGCCACATGAGAATAACTACCCAACACATTATCTTTAGAATGATATATTATTTCATTCCATACAATGTTAGAGACTTTATTTACATGGAGATAATATGATGGCATTTATAGAGAACAAATTTCACAAGTATATACTTACAAAATGTGACTTGAATTAGTGATAGTGAAGGAGGGATATATTTATATATTATTTTTATAATAATATTTTCTATACACCTAGAATGATAAATTTAGTGGAAGATGTGCTAAGAAATAGGACTCTGATAATGAATATTTAGGAGGCCAATAGTGAGTGGAATATTATGGTCTATTTTTCTGAGATACAGTTAGAGGTACATTAAATTTGTTTCCAGACCATTCTTTCTCCTATAGCTTTAATCACTTCTATTATGAAAAGAGAGAGGATGATATAACATTCTAATTTTAAGGGCCTGGTCCTATGTGAGAGTGTGGAAGGTAAGGACCTTCATTCAGGTAGTATTGTGGATGAGGATGAGATCCAGCATATACATGGTCTCGTTTGGGTTCTATTATAAATACGTGAGAAGGTGATGTGGTAGTTTAATGCATTAGTTTGGTAAGTGAATCCTAGTATTACCAAATTGTATCGTTATATACATATTCACTATTGGTGGTTGGGGATTAATTAAAATTTGGCTAGTATTTTCATTAGGTGATGCACCTTATAGAAGGTGAAGGTGGAACATCAGCGACATGTGGAACATTTACAATAGTTTTATATCCTCGAGTGGAAAATAGATGATGTTGCAATTGATTGAATGAACAGTTTACTGAGGGCACCCCATGGGTAGTTGTGGATAAGAACATGAGGGTTTCTCATTTACTACTTATCTGGGGTACCTTATCCGTATATTATATTGGGATGTTGTATATTCATGAGATAATATGAGTTCATGAAGTTCCTCAATCTATTGTACCAAATAGGAATGACTAGTTTATATATCATTTATGGATGAGTTTATAATGGGAACTGATTATGAAGGTGAATATGAACGTGGAATACCACCCTAAGGCCAATTTACATTCAGAGTAAACAATTAAGGTGGTTGAGAACTACTTGAGAGAATGCATCTTTAATTTTTGGGGTTCTTGAGAGAGGCATATACCCTTAGTTGAGTTAGACTAAAAAATATGAATATTATGAATACAAATATTGTAACTTATCATTATTTTTATAGTATTCCATACCATTTTCCCCTATGATGGTTAGAGGAAAGTAGTTAAAATTGAAAGGGACTGCATCTTAATCAGAAGAATTTAGATTAGGTCCAGTTTATTAAAAAGTATATGTATATTACATTGTATTGAAGAAAATATTATTCCAACATATGTCAACCTATTGAGTTCCTGGTTGGGGATATGGTCCATTTACATGTATCATTGAGGCCCGGACAAAGAAGAATTATGATATAGGGCAATATTTCACCATCATATGTCGGATCATTTTATATTTTTGGAAGGAGTCTGGTTGGTAGCCTATCGGGTTTAGTTACATCCTAGGTACTAGGCCATGAACGATGTCTTCAATGTTTCCCATAATTTCCATTATCTCTCATAACCATTTCACACAATGAATCCAAATGTGGTGAATTTATAGAATGAATTTTCTTCTAATAATAATCCAATTTTTTTGTTGAAAGGGAAATGATAGTTCCCAAAGATTGGTCAGTTTCACTAGTACAAGTGTTATGGATGTAAAAATGATAACATGAAGATACATGATAGAGGGATGCCGATGTACATGCTCAAAATATATAGTTATTATCATTTGATTCTTGACTACCCATAGAAGGAAAATTTAGGGATGAATTATTTTAATGGGGGAATATTATAGTATTTTAGGTATTCCTCTGAGGTACATATATTTATTCCTATATTGAATGATTGATAGTGGCTTAATATGAGTTTAGACTGAGTTCATGGGTGTATCAGGGGGTAATATGGGGATTATATGGATCCAATTACCTAGATTTTGGGGAAAAATTAATATGCCTCATAGTTTTGAGAAACAATGTGGGACATGCCTCATAATTACCAAAAACCATGTAGGGATTGATAGTTTGGTGTAGTAGGTCACACCGGTTGAGAAAACCATTCAACCCTATTCACACACCCATGAGAAATGTTGTTGTCCTTAGACAGTGGCCACTGACATGATTTGGAAACAGTTATTCAAACCATGAACATGAAACCATGTTAGTTTCCCTATAAAATAGTGAAGGGAACATAGTTCATGCATCACTGGCCAACCATGCTACCAAACTATGCAGCCCATTTAAAAATATGTAAATTAACATTTTAACCAAAAAAATCCATATAACCTAAAATATAATTTTTTTTCCTCTATTCAGTAGATCCTAATTCATTTGATATCTTTCTGAATATATTCTATAGGGTTTTCTCCAAATTTTCTATATGGAGTCATAATTGAACACCCTCATTCTAGATGGATTTTCATCGATGAGTTATTCATTCCTCTTATATCGTCTTTCTTTTGAGTTCATATTGATAGTGTTATTTAGTTACAAGATAATATTCACTATTTCCAATTTATTCATATGTTCTTCATTTTCTCTTAATTAGGAATTTTTCAGATATTTATATTGGGTGACTGATCTATTAAGGTCATATGGTTTTGGTATATATTATTACCTTATTATTTGGGGTTTTATAAGTATAATTTTTGTTTTATTATGAACCAAAATTTTTAGAGGATTCCCATTAATCAAACAAATTATTTAATTCAATGAATTGGTTCCTATTTGGGTTTTCCTATAGAAACATTTAGTTTTTTTGGAGTTTTTTTACCAAGAACATATCATCTATGGGGTGTGCCTTTGTATTTTGATGTTGTTATACAACCCATGGGGTGTTTGTATGCTTTTATTGTAAATTAAATCCTTTATCAATTGATAATAATTGAAATTATGTATTCAAAGAATGTTTTCCTCCAATTTCATGTGATAAAATGATGTCATTTATTTTAATTGTTTTAATTATTAAAATTGGAATCATTATATGAGTTGGATGAAATAATGGAATGGAATTGTTAGTGAAATTATTAGTGAACTGAAATGGTGATTTGAAATGGTAGTGGATGTCGTGGATGGTATTAATTGGATCCTAATTCTAATATATAGATTGTATGTTTATCCTATTGATTGTGATTCTGTTAGTGGATTCAATGTACCGATTTCCTCCTTAGGTCATTATTTGGTTGGAGACCTTGGAGCATACTGTCCCATGGATCCTGTTTTCATGGGCTCACCACAGACATGGTCTGTTTACATGATCATGGGAACCACCGAAGTAGTTATAGAAGTTTTGGCAAGATTTTTCTAGGAATACACAAGGATTCCATGGTATTATTTACCTTGGATTTATCCCTTCTTGGTATGAAACTTTTTATTTCATGGTGGAGCCATTGTGAATGACATTTTTATACAGATAGGTAGTGATGAATGTTATATAATTGATTATACGAGGTGTCTATGTTAATGTTTTTGCAATTGGTTTTATAGAGTGGCCATGGTAGATATTATGGAATTTTTTACAAACAGGTCTAGTATAGATATCCACTTATAGTAATTAGGATGGAAAATATTTCTTATTTATCTATATTTTACTACAACCCTTGATTTGGTATACTAACTATTCTTCTTAGGGATCCTTTTTTGTCTAGATGGTTTGAACTTACTTGAATAATATATTCCATGGGCACCTTGAATTAATTTATATTATACCTATGATGTACTTTACACACTACTTCAGGATATATTACACATACTAGATTGTCATATACATTGTTGGTGGTGGCATATTGAGTGTTATCTTACACCATGTTCGGGCTTCCATTGGGTACCCAGACAGACTTCTTTCAAGCATGTAGGGTTTTGGGAAAGCACCCAATGTATGATACTTGAATTATGAAGTAATTATAATAACTAGAGAACAAGATAGATATAGACTTATGATGCTTTGTAAAGATAGTCATTTTTTGAATTTTTGTTATTTTCGATAAATTTATTGTCCAACTGCTTTTTTATACTAGTTTTATAGCTTTATATAGTCATGATAGGAATAATCAATTTATATATGAGATTATATCTATTATATTTTATTTTTTACTATCTTGGATATTTATCTACAATCTCATTGATTTATTACTTCTAAAATTTACTTATTTATTAACTACCAATGTGCTACACTCTAACATGAGGGTGAAGTACACCAATGGACACACCCTAGGCCCTCACTACTAGTCTAAAACCTCTATAATTAGTGGAGATGCACTTGAGACCATGTGACCCAATAGTGAAGGACATACATTACTGGTACCTGGGTCAGGAAGTTACATATATTATGATAATATCATTACCCATACCAGAATGGAAATTGGATAACACTACCATTGATTTTGTTTCTAGACACCCCGCAATGATTAAAGGTCATAATAGAATTTGGGTTATAGTCGATCTCATTATAAATCCACTATACAAAATAATAATTATATAATATTTCCCTCTTGATAAACATTCTAGAACATACATTATTGATGTGTTAAGGTTATATGAAGTTCCAATATCTATTATACAATATTAGGATCCATGGACTATGTCAATGATCTATAATTTTTTATGAAACACTCTATTAATATTATAGTTTTAGTATATATTATCATCCTCAATTTTAGGTAGAACCATTAAATTCTTCAAGGAAATTTTGAGGACTTGATCAATTTATAACACAGGGGTTTGGGATAAACAACATAAAATTGTTGATTTATCATAAAACAAAATCATTAACATGAGAATTTTGATTTATCCCTATTACTCATTATATATAAGGGAGTGTATAATTACAATGTTCTGGGATGATATTAGAGAAATAAATGTATTATAAATTGATCTAGATTATAAAATTCTGTCAAAATTCAAAGATATTTAGTAACACGTCCTGTAATCTCATTGTCAAATGAAATTTAATGATGAAAATAATCAGTAGAATATAGAATTTAATGTTGGTTAGAATGTATTAACCTGAATTTTTCCATTGGATAAGGTTATGAGATTTAGAAAGAATGGAGTGATAATCTAATGATAGATTGCAGCTGTTGATATACCTGGTCATGTAGGGATGATAACATATAATAATTAACCTATATTAGACTTCCCTAGAGTTTAATATGTATTCTATATATCTATCCAAAGGAATTACATAACTATCAATCACATGTACAAAACTCATTGGTAATATTACTAGATAATGGCCATTACTATGGAAGATAATAATTAAAAACCATAGATCACATAGGTAAAGTGATACCAAAAAATATAACTCATCCTGTTAATGGTCAATAAGGGAATAAGTTATTTTATGAAATAACATGTGATCCTGGGGATTTGATGAAACAAATATATACTCATTTTTTGTAACACAGTGATGAAATTTTGTTGGATAAAATCATTTGAAGGGGATATAATGTAATACCAAGAAATTTTATGATATAGTTCATCACTATTAAATTATATTACACTATTATCATTATTTACATGGAACATCGAGTGTAAATGAGTAACCCTAAACTATTTAAATATGTTTATTTAATGTGACTATTATCACACAGCTATTTGATTTGTGGGTGTGAATTGGAGTAACTATATTATGAAAAAAATTAATGTTTACACATGTATGAAATGAATTTATTTGTCATCAATTAAATAGAAATAAAAATAAAAATTTGTTAAAATAAAAAAAATATATATCTGGAAAACAATCATGAGCACACTGAGTTTTTTTTCATTATAAATTAAATGATTCACTATTGGTGGTCTATTTTAATATAAAAATTTATATTATTTATCCAATAGAAAAATTTATCATTCAACTATTATTTTTTATAATCACAGGATAAAAAATAATATAGATTTATTTTTAAAAATATATTTTTCTCAAAAATGAATTTGATCAAATTTTTCTTACTTTAAAATGAACATTTTATACATTTAAAAATAAAATCATGAAATATGGATAATATATTCGGAATTAGTTAAATAAAACAGTGTAAATAGGACCCCATTATTCTTGGTGATTATGAATTATATCCTTGGAATATTTCTATCACCATTGAAATGGTGAATGAAGTAAAAAATTGTAAAAACATTAGTCTATGACATATAAATTATGATAAAACATTATTATATCATATTGGTTGTGTGGATTTCAACTACTCATATCCATATTCAAAAAATATATAATTGGTTCTATTTTTCTGAATATGGACATTATATTACATAAGAAAACGAATTAAATGTTTTCCTCTGTTAAATTAAATAAATGAAAAAAGTTACTATATATGTAAAAAAAGTGAAAAATGTAAGTTATAAATATTTATTTAAAGTTAAATTAATGTTTTATCTAGGTAATTGTTTTTATAATTCATTAATATTTAATTGTTACTTTAAATGACTCTGAAACAATGATTTAATATTAAATCTATTAATAGAAATATAAAATTAATTATTCTAAAAATAATAAAATTTTAAAAATCGAGTGAATTATTATGTTAAAATAATTTTATAGATACATATAAAAAAATATTAATCTATAAAAGGTTAATATTCTCACTCCTTTACTTTTATGTTATCTTAATAGTGAAATTAGATGATTATTGTCTAAAATAACATTAATGATGATAAATGTTATATAATATTTTATTAAATTATAAAAAACCATTAAAAAAATAATGATGATAATATGGATGAGAAAATATCAAAAAAATAATCCATTGTTCATTTAGGAACTAATGCTACATTATAAGTAAAATCATTAAACTTTAATACAAAAAAAAAACATTACCAAAGTTTATATTAAAACTTTTTAACCAAGGGGTTAAAACAAATGATAATAAATAAAAATACATGAAAACCTATCTAAATATCAATGAATGGTGGTATTTCATCCTTACCCACTTTTGTTTAATGTATTTCTATTTGTAGCTTCTTTCTTGAGAATGACTTAATTTTATATTAATCTTTTTAGTTATTCTAAGTGTGACTTTTCCCTAAAAAATAAAAGGACACCCTTATCTCATAATTCTCACATTTATAGGATATATAACTTGATGAATACATGGAATATTATATTATAATATTAAATATAAACAAAATAAAACTTCTAGTATTCTGAAAATAACATTCCAAGGGTCCTTTTAAATGAATCTAACATAGGTCTTATGAAGAAGAGGTAATCATATTATGTGAAATAGGTAAAATGTTTTAGTAGTTATACAAAAAATAATTATATTTTATTATGTATAAAATAAAAAAAAATTATTATAATTATACTAAATAGTTTTATGATTAGGAAACCACTGTTATCTACCATCTTTTCCATCAAATGTGATGTGAATGTTTCCCTCGTGTGTATGTGTGGACTACAACCTCCCCATAGTGATATAATTCATTTTTCATCACCAAATTTCTTAGAGTGATATAATTACATGTTCATAGATTATCCATGATATTTATGATAATTTTTTAATAAATTATAAAATCGTTTATACCATCTTACCTTCGAATCAGCATAAAAATGATTATGTTGATCAGGCTTACATGAATACTACCACATCCATGAAGTGAGGAGGTCCAATTTTTATTTCTGATTAAAATAGATCATGATATAGCTATATATAATAAATTTATGTAATATTTAATATATTTAAATTTTCCAGAAAGGTGAATTATATTTTATCTTTCATTTGTTCCATTTTTTCGAGAATTTAAAAAAACATTCATGTGATGGTAAGCCCAACTGTTTCCCTGGATGATGATATTCATTTTTCAGGTCCAAGATATTTATGAAATATTTTAAGAATATTTATAATTTATATATATAATAATTTTTTCATAAATATAAATAATTATATTTTATAACAATGACAAATTTAGTGGGATCAAGACCACCAAACTAAAATTCATATAAAAAATGTGGTAGTTAACAATTTAAAATGAAAATATTAATAACTAATTTACATTAAATTGGTTTTGAGAAGTTATAAGTAGATTATATATGATATTATATGCATTCACATGACTCTTTTATAAAATTATAATAAACATAAATTTATTATAAAAGAGTTTAGAGTGCATTAGAATAATGTTGATCTTCATGTAAGTGATTTATATTTCAATCTAATTTTAATTTCTATTATTTATACATAAATTTTAATTAATGAAAATTATAGGATACATTCAAGATATGTAACATTAAATTTATTCTACTCATGTTATTTCTTCATAATAAATATTTTAGTTTCATTTTCATCTCTTTATGTACTTATGAAACCTAAAGAATATTTTTATGGATAATCGATTTTTTTATCTTTTCCATTGAATATATTTTTTCATATATGACCATGTTTTTTTGTAAATTTATTAAAAATTGTATTTACTATTTCCATATTGTTATTTAGATTTATATTTCAAATGTTTTAATTTATTAAAAAATGTATATAAGGAATCTTTTTGTTAATTTCCAAAAGTGGTTCATTTTACATTGTAATGAAAATTGTAATGGACTATATATTTTTACATATATGACATGAATAGAATTCAAATCCATATATACTAATAAATTATTTTAAGAATACAATAAATTTCTCAAGGATTAATTTGAAGGGAAAAAATTCCATTATATTTGGTAATTGTTTTGTTTTAAATATGTGATTAAAAAATTAAAAGTTTGTTTTACTGAAGAAATATTACAATGATATTCTAATGGAAAAATTTATCGATGAAAAAAACTTATGATATTTTTTTCATTACTAAGTATATACTCCCATGATAATATTTTTACTTATTCTATAGATTGATTACAATTAGGATGAATAATTTTCGATGGAAAACCTTTCATTTTCCTTGGGTTAAATTAGGATGAATGATTTTATGATGGTTTGGAATATATATAAATTTTATTATTATTATGTGATCAATGAGACCATAATTATTAATCCATCCAATTAATTGGGTTAAGAATAATATTTTTATGATACAACAGGTTACATTGTAGGATATCCAATCCCCAAACAGAGTGTACATTTGAATTTACCCTAATCCTCAAAATTATACATAAGAAATTATTCCAAGACCGAAGTAGGTACATGGGAGTATAAACCAACCTAATATATTATTAATGTATTATAGGATATCATATATATAATTTTTCAATCAATTTGATTACACTACTATTTATTCCAATCTATTATTACATTATCTTACAATGATGTTATGTTCTCATGGATCATATTTTTTTACAACTTTTTTAGTCTCTTATGAACTATCATGATTTATATCATGATTAATGTTAATGATATTACAATTATTGGGTATGATTTTTAATGGATAATATCACATATTAATACCCGTTATGTTCATATTTTGGTTAATGATGTTTGATACCCTTTAGTTTTTTCATTATTTAGCATCAAATATTAACATTTATTACGTTTCTTTTTCTCCATGATATACAGAAAATTTATAATTATAATGTTTCTAAGATGTTTTATAGGTACAAAGATCTATGTGGGTGAAGATTCAGATCTTGTAATAATAAATATTATATATCAATTATCCAAAAGACCCTAAACCTTTACAATTCTGGCATGGATCAAAATGTTACATATTAAATAATTATATTGTAAGATGTGATATTTATAAATGAATTTTAAGGATATCTGTAAGAAAACTACTAAAGAATATATACGTGATAACTCTTTCTTAAAAATAATTATTATGTTATGATACAGATTTATTCAGTGTGTTTTCCACATTATCCATTATAGATAATATCCTAAACACAACTTCACCTCTCAGAGTAAAATCCATCAAGATATAAAACGATCCAACCAAATTTATTTTCCACTGCTTTGACCTCGGCTCCCTGGAAGTCACCACTGCTCTTTTATTATTATAATAAAATAAAACAGGCTCAACAATTCTTGTTAGGACACAAATATTTAAGATAAATTTGTGTATCAAAACTATCAACATAATTATGTTAGATACTACTATATATTCAGATTCAATTGTAATGTTGGGTACAATGGGTTCCATCAAACTTACCCAGATCGCCACACCACTATTTAGGAAAATGACATATCTTGACTGCAATTTTAGATCATCATGATCTATTTTGAAAATAACAATAGTGTATTATCTCAGTTCTAGTTTTTTATATCCTCCATACTGTATGAACATATCTTTTTTTTTTGACTCATGTGCTTCAAGAGTTTTTATTGCTATCCAATTTAACTCTCCTGTATTAGATTTTATATTCTACCCATACTTAATGAAAAGGAATCATCAAACCATTTCCTTAAAAATCCATACATGATAGATATCACTACTAAAGCCTAATCGATTCCACTAATTTTATCAATCTCCTCCTAGGTTTGTGGAATATTTTTCCATTACAGAATGTTACCATATAAAATTGGAAACACCCCAATATTGGATTGTTCATTATTATACATTTTGAGTATTATTTCATGATATGTAATTATTTTTAGTCCAACTAGCCTATGATATCTATCTAATTATATTATAATATGTAGGATGTAAGATTCATCATCTATGTCCTTCATTGTCAATATTATTTTCCAAGGTTTCATACAAAACTATAAGATAAGGAATTAATTTCTCATATTTATTATTTAATCATTATATAATATCTGGAAAATGACTACCTTCACATAAATGTTCATACATGATCATGTATTTATTTCATTCTAGAAGAGTGAAAATTCTTTTATGGCCTCATAAAAATGAACATTCTATTTTCATGATGGATTCTTTTTCATAAAAATGAATTTCTATATCTTTCATAATTTATTATAAAACTTTGACCTAATAATCCATTTGGGTTGATTCATATAGACACCTTAAACAAATTTCTCAAATAGAATAAAATATTTTTCATCAAATTTCTACATTTCATATTCATGGATGGTTCCTATTATATGTAATATTCAGATGGATTTTTTTTATTGCAACCGGTGAGATACTTTATCGAAGTCTATTCCTTGGTGGGTTTTAATTCCCTTAAACACTATTTTATTATTATATTTATTTAATCATCCATCCATTCCCATATTTTCCATTAATACCCTTAACACCTAATGGAATTTTTCATCATCTAGAGGATCTACCAAAATCTGAATGTTGTTTTTGGCATATGGTCTCCCACACAAAATGTAAAAAATAATCCAAATTAGAAGTATCGATCACTTTTAATAATTCATTATATACTACAGGTACAAAATTCGCTAAGAGTAATTTGTCACAAGAATCTATGACATGATAAACATATATTTCTGGTTTATTCACATCTTGATTAGACCAACACATTAATTTTTTCATGATAAATTTTTTGTCTCCCACTATTTTTTATATAGATATATCTTATACCAACTATTGTGAATCTTGATAATAAACTTACAAAAATTCTATCGGTACCCCACAATTTCCATTTATAATGTATGACCTTTATAGAAATACATAATGTACATAAAATATAACAATTATATCTAATGGGTGATTTAATAATATCCATTTGATTCTTTAGGATAACTAATAACATGCACTTTGTGATTCAAGGTGTTAATTTTTCATTAATTATTTTCTAAAAAAAATACTCACATCCCCACACATGAGATTTATTAGATATAGTTTCATTCTATACCATATCTCATATGGGATACCATAAACAACTTTAGTTGATACTGAGTTAGGGGAATGTTCTATTATCCATAATATGTATCCTAAAAATTATAAGAGAAATTTTTCCTCACACATCATTGATTTCACTATTCAAATAATGGATTGATTCATAATTTTAAAAAAATAAATAAACTAAAGCGTATAAAGAGGAATGTTTTAGGACACTATCCCACACTCCTTTATGTGATCAATTAAATATTAGTTGAGGAACTTTCTATATCAGTATGTGTGGAGTTCATTACTCTTCATACTAAGAGTAATTTTGTACATCAGGATGGTATTACTCAAACATCCTAAAGTTATTTTAGTTATGCATCATTAAGTATATATACCCATACCTACTATAAGTAATCAATAAAATTAATCATACATTATATTCCACCCCATTCCAATAATGGACACAATATACATACAATAGTATAAATTAATTCCAATTGTTTTGTTTACCTTAATACACTCCCAGTGAAGGGTGCATTGGAAATTTTACCTTGTAAACAAAAATGAAATGCATATATATTTTTAACTTAGTGACCTCTTAATACTGCTATTGATTTAATTAATGGAAACAATTATCATTTACATGAATAACCATGATGATCCATTTTAGGGTACTAGATGAGTAATGTTGATGGTTTTTAATTGTTTTTTTATACATGGTTTACAATTTCAGGTATATAAAATCCATCATCCTGATTCCCCATTCATTAACATATGTTATTTTTATAAAAGTGACAGTATTTATTTATATACAGGGAATAAAATTCCATTGTGTCCAAACTCTGCACTATAATTATGGTTATTGTATATCAAGGAATATTATAAATATTTGTTAATACAAGATCCAATACACTTTGAAATTTTATATGATAATCTCCCAATTCAAAGTATACAAGTATCACACCATTTACGACCCGTCTATACTCCTTACACTTTCAAATATTATGGAATATAATTTTCTCTATTATGTGAATATAAATGTTTGATTCAAATGATGTATACAATACCCATGTTTTTAGAAAAATATTTATTTTATTCAATGAAAAAAATACCTAAGGTAGATGCATCAACCTAATTATTTATCCAAGAAAAAATTCTAATTCCAGTGGCCATTCTTGCCACATGAAATGAATTAATCCTCCAACATATTGACCTCCCTTAGTATATTTATCTCCATGGATGGATAGTGAATCAATTTCATTAGAACTGGTTTATCCTTATAAACATTATCCATTCCCATTATCAACTTGTTCACTCTAATGACTAAAGACTTAGTATTCTACATGTCCTTATCATCTTAGAGATCAAAATCAAATAGTTATGGGAGAATAATTTTCATGTTATTGATGTTATAATTGAAACAAAAATGTTGATAATCAAGGATGTAAAAAAGTCAAGTATGTGATCATTCTCAGACTCTTTGAACAATTTGAACTGAAGGGATTGACGATACATGATATACATGATCATCATTAAAATATGAGGTCCCTCATGATTCCCTTCTACTAGTTATATACTATAAAGTGAACATGATATCTCATATCGTTACATAATTTTTATCATATTATATAACTCTTGGAAACTTTATAGAATCGTTTAGGAATAATAATCCCCATAGAATTTCAACATCTCATTGGATATAAATGACTACATGACACAATGTTCATCTTGTTATTTCTCTACATGATTATTATATTTTTCATTATTTGGATTTCATTCTTTATAAGGAGGATATTATTACATTCTTTATTGATCACATTATGAATCCTCTATTATCATTGTACTATGAGAATAACATTTATAACTATGGGAGGTTATGAATTGTTAGTATATTCTATTTTAAAAAAATGATCATAGTGATAGTAAACTGGTGGTGATGATTTCCATTTTATCTACAAATAAATATTTAGAAATGTTAGAAAATTTTCTTGATTACTAATTAGACATTATAAATTAGTAAAATAATTAAATGATTCTCACTATTTTTTCTTTCCACAGTATCATTAACAAAAATATTTAGAATTATTAGTAGCTTGAGTATTATGCACGGAATGATCCTTGAGATCTATTCTTATAGTCCAAGCCATGGTAGAACCACTAAATGGAGAGTTCCAATGCAGAAAATATAATTTCCAATGGAATTAACTCATGAAACCATGATTTATTGATATATTTCCCAAATTATTGGAATTATAAGAAAGATTTACTCTACCCTTCTCATATAATGTGTCCTAAAAAGATTATAATACTCCATCCCTATTAGATTTAAAAAATTCATCAAATAACTCTCATAAGAAATTGATATTAGTATGAGTTACTATCAACAAACGATGAGGTTGAGACTTAAATGTTTCTTTATTAGTCTTTGAAATATGTTAATTATTATTTTTTGAGATAGGTGTTGGGATGGAGCGTGATTCTAAGACCTGGTGTTCTTGGAATTAATTTTATAAAATCATTAAAAATATTTTATATTATTTGCATGTGGTTGTTCAAGAAAAATATTATAAATATTTAGTGGAGTCTTTGATGAAAATTTTGATTCCACTATTTAATATACAATCTAAAGTTTAACCAGGGTATGACGAAAAGTTCATTGACATGGGGGATTCCGATAAAGCTGTCATTGGAAGGAGTGATGAATTAAAATATATAAGTAAGTTTATTTATTTTATTAAATAACCTAAAAATAAATATTTTTATAAATATAATATTATAGAGGATCTCATGCATTGTCCACATGACCCCACTGACATTGAGAAGAGGACCTATCATTCCTCTTTAGTGGATCAAGGTAAGGTGATGATCAACTACTAGATTAAGGAGAATTGAGGCATTGAGAATGAAAATGATCATACACCTACATTTTTGGTCATATTATTCTCAAATTAATGATCCCAATTATGGTAGGAATCATCTATCATGTACTCCACCATTAAGATTAAAATTCGGAAAAATCATTTCTATTTCTCTGATCATTCTCATTTTAGAACCTTTAGATGAGAACACAAAAAATTAAATAGGTTATCTAAAATTTTTACCCCATTATCCTTTGGTTCCTCAGAAAATTCTCATTAATCCAAATTCATGGTCCAATATCTATTATCCAATAAGGTTTTCACCCTTGTTTCTTATGAGTTTCCCACCACATTTTTTTCATCTTTATTGTTGTCCTACGATGACCATGGATCGATGTTACTAGGAGGGAAAAACTTAATCAGACCCCATGATTAGTGAAATATTAACCTAAACTTTTCATTTAAATGATTTCAGGATTGTTAGGGATGGTTTTTTTATGGTTGTGAGGGATTAATGGGTCCACGATTCGAATCAAAGGTGATGGATATGGGAGGCATTCATGGCAGAATTAAAATCATGGAGAAGGGACAAATATTTGATATATAGGAAATATAGGGTCCAAAATGACGACTATCTGGTGTTTATTATAATCCAGGGTGTTATAATGGTCATATATGTGGTGGAGAATCTAGATTTATATTGCATGGAGTGAATTTCAGGTTGTCTAGAAAAACAAACTACACGCTATGTGGTCTGAAGAACACATGGCGTGTATCCCTTGGATATTGTGGATATAGTTTCTAGCTGAGTCAACATTTTCACAACTTGCGGAACCTCACATGTAATGGGACTCAGTTCTGGTGACTTTTCATTTACTCTAGTATTTCACGAACATTATTATGAACATTCATATTTCTCTAGGCACATGGGCATGTCCATAGAAACACAACACTGCCCTAGTTAGCAAATAAATGTTGTGTAGTACCTATAAATATCATGTAGGTCTAAATGGAGAGTCATTAATATACTGGGAAAGATATGTCCAAGCCATAGGGAAGTAACAAAAGTCATGTGGGACCCCTTTCATTATGAGATCCTACTTTTTTAGGGAACATATACTTGTCATATATTTTTTGTTTATACAAGGATTATTTTCCTATAAATATCCAATCATGAGACTTTTTCTACTTTGAAATAAATTTTGGCCCTCATTTTTTTAGATCTTATATAAGATGTTATGATTCTCAAGATTCTCTAAGAGGAATTCAATGATCATACTCATCAGGAAATACTATCAATTTGTACCGCCAGTACTAGAACAGGGTGAGGGTCATGTATCTATAAAACATTAGAGTAGAACCCAACTAAGGAGTCAGTTCATGGGGACTCTACCATTATATTTGAACCAAAAATAATATTCATAGTATGTACCATCTAATTTTATAGTGGAACAATCCATCAGAGTCATGGAATGGTTCCTCACCATTATAGTGGAACACTCATGTAGTGTCGGGGCATTGGTACTCTACAAATAGAGTGGAGCCCTCATGTAGAGTCAGAGCATGGGTTATCTACATTTATATTGGAACATTATTCTATATAAACTGAATGGGTCCCATACCAATCAAGTTGGTACCTCCAACATGGTCTGGGAATGTGTCATCTTTCTATCAACTAACTAAAACACTCATGTCATATTAGGACATGACTCCTTTGACTAGTCATTTTTACACCTCAATTATGTCACACAATGGAGAAATAAGGCTCCACTTGGATTTTACTTTGGTTATACATGTGAGAGTATGGGTATTGTTGATGGACCACTTGGAACTGATAGGATAATATTTAGGTAGGTTGGGTTATGAGACGTAGATCCCCTTTCTCTCTTATCTGGGATTATGTTATGAGAACATATCACTATTGAATGGTTTTAGTTTCCTTATTACTAGGTTTTGAGTTAGATTATATATATTCCATCTCTTAATTATCCCCTATCATCTTTTCATGTGTCTTATTAGGTATGTGCATACTCAACCCTTAATGGGAATTTCACACACATGTCATGTTGTATGCAGACTATAAATATGTTGGAAGTTATTATATTGGATCATGGGGATACCCTAGTGAAATAGACTGTGTATGGTGGTAAGGGGTTAGAGATCTAGAGCTGATATCTCACTTCATCTACCTTTAAATTTATTTTATGCTAGGATATCATTCTTGTTGGGTGTGTATTTTTTCCCATTCATTTTTACATTACACTAGTTTATTCTTGTTTTCCCTAAAGTTTTTAAATGAATTGTTAATTATCTTGAAGATTCATCATTTATTATTATTGTTATTTACTTATTCATGGAGGTGTTTTTATGTATGTGTACATGTACCAAATAATATTCCTCCAATATCAGTTATTCCTTTCATTACATTTGGTTATCCCATGGAATATGCAGTTGGGATTAGGGTTGTTTTAGCTTGATCCCCATTGGATCTGGACATGAATGATTGGTATCATAGGTGGTTCACTCCTTAGAATAGTGTTTGGAGTTTTCCTGTAAAATAATTTTATTGGGACTTAGTAAAATAGTGATAACGTGTCTCAAGTTTGTCTTTTAGGACAAGTAACCTAGTGTTTGTGAGGTGGATGTCATTTCCAAATATTAGTATTCTGAATAGATTTATGTCCACTTGGTATACCCTGAAATTGGTGGTATGAAAAATTGGTAGATACATTATATAGGATTTATTATAATCAAAATCCTTCTTGAATAATCACCACAAATATATTTTCTCATATAACCATTTTATTTCTGGACTAATTTTTTAGGATTCATCTATAATGGTAGCAATCTAGGATACCGATTTTGGATCTTGATGATGATCAGATGAGTGATGATTCCCAATATTATGATCCATCCCATGTGATCTATCCTCTATGTCAATCGTTAGTAGAACCATCACATATTGAATAGTATATAGTAACACCAGAACAGGTTGACAATTTTTATAGGATTAGCACACTCAGTGAGTTCTCATGCCATAGGTCGTTGAGGTTTTACAATAAGCCACACACACAAGCGACGAATGACTAGCTAAAGTAGGTGATCTAAATTTATAATCTGATCCATAAAAAAATGCTCTTGTTTTTTCATTTATATCTATCCTCTTTAATGGGGTAGCTGGTCATGGGTGGATTTTGGTTAAAAATATTTTTTATTAGTCAACACATTCATGGGAAGAATTACTACATCTATTTCATGATATGTACTACCCCTCAGGACTAATATAATTTCATAATCAAGAGCTTCTGAAAATATATAATGGGGGGATGTCCATTTTTTAGTAATCCTCAATGTTCACTAGCCATAAAAAATACTCCATTGACATGAATCAATTTGGATACATTTGGGTGTTGATGTTTTTGCAGTTTATCTTCAATGAAATAATTTCTATTATGGAACCCCATTATGTTCCCACTTATGAAGAAGTATTGGAGTAGGAAATAGTAATGGAGAGATTTATTTTTGGGGGGATTCCATGTAGCTGAAGCATGAAGTGTATATTATGTGGATGATTCATCTAGAGGAGATAAATATTTTCAATTGATAAGGATTAGAATAGGAAATCCATCCATGACCATACATGAACACATTGTTTTTTTCTATATGGATTTTTAAGGGGGATACGGTATCCTATTGTAGGGAATTTATATTAATAGGATGAGGAAGTTCACATGGAATGCGATTTATAGACCTGATGTGCTATGGGGGAAGGAAGATAGTGGATGGACTATCATAGTAGAGGCAACACCATGATCATTGAATTCCCAAGTAAGGGTAGGGTAGCACACATGGAGGTGGAGCTGGAGGAGGATAAGATGTGGATATATGGGGAGAGGTTGTGGGTATCAGATGTTGTTATGATTTCCTTCCGCCACTACCACTATTTACCCCACATCAGGCTTAAGGATATTGAATTCTGGCATATGGACAATTAAAATATATGGAGTAAATCTTCCCAATTACTCAAGATAATATTATAGGTAATATCTATTTTTATTATACTCTTTATTTAGTAATTGTAAATAGAAGGTGTGATCCATTCCTCCATCAATTCACTCTAGGTGTGATAGTTTTATCTCTTAGTTATGATGTTATCGTAACATATTTTCATTAAGGATCATATGGAGAATTATTCTATGATAACATTTATCATCATGAAGTGTGAGCTATCACATTGTGGAGAGAGTTTCTTATAAAATATTTTGGTTGTCATGATGGGACCTATGGAAATCATCCTATGTAAAGAATGGTTTTCCTATTTTTTATCCCAAATTGGCTATCATCGTAGGCAAAAAATATTTCATCAAACTAATAGGAAAATATTCTCCTTTGTGGGTGAGAAAAACCTCATGGAAGGAACAGTGGGTCTTTCTAGCATAAGCCTACAACCAATCACCCATTAGTTGGTGAGTGTATCCCTTATCATATCATTGTTTTTAGGAATTCGATGTTTTTTAGTCATAGAGGATTATATGGACCATTTTTTTAGTATGTTTCAAGACTAACTGTGATGTGTGATATATATGTTTTCATTTATTTTCATTTCAAGATCTCACTAATATATTTTTTGGAATATATAATAGCCCTTGTCATGCTTTGGGAGCTTCAGTTTAATTTGGATGATCTTCGAGAGAACGGTTTCAACTGACATAGTGTATCCCCCGAGGAGGTTTCGGTACTATTAATGTTTGAGTTGGAAGAGGGCATGATTCATTTTGTGGATTTTTATTTCCAAAACATGGTCATAGTAAAACACATCTACACCTTTGTAACGCCCCGACCCCAACTACCCAGAGTCGGTGCATTATTACATAACATTGGCATGATCACAAGAGAGATCAAATCTCGAAAGACCGATTGGTTTAGTAGCCTTGGAAACACTAGATATATTCATAAGTTTTACATTACATCATAAAATGAAAAACTAATACAACAACATAATTTTTCCACAATCCACACTATTAACCCCTCATAAAATCCCTGCAGGTCATTCATAACTTACTTCTTCACATCCTGGGAAAAATAAAACATAGAAAAGGGGTGAGCTCAAATGCCCAGTAAGGATAACAATATAGCGGAAACTTTCATAAATAAGAATAAACATTTAAGGCAATGAATTACTAAAACAAAAGCCTTTTAAACTTGAACTTCAACATAGTATGGCAAAAGTAAAAATGAAATAATGCCATTTACTTATTCACATGGATATTCTACTAATCGAATAATCACATGCAAAAATCAATAACCACTTTCATAATGTTGGAATGCATAATGCCAGACTATCATAACCACATAGTCAAGGCCTCGTGACAAGACTACCAATAAGATTTTTTCAAGGCCTTGTGCCAAGACACTAGTTTGTCTCATGAGACCTACCGATGCATCGAGGAGATATAGCAGGCTCCACCCATCACTTATTAAGTCCAATGCATTCCCATATGAAAAGGTTTAAACATAACATAAACATTCGTATTAAAACCAGCATACGAAATGTCAATAATTTCACCATAAACTATGAATGGTATAAAAATAGCACATCCATAGTCAAACATATCACAAAACCTTCAATACAATATAGAAGTTTTGTATCATAATAAATCAACTTCAAATAATCTTAAAATCCATCAAAGGATGTTGACATAGATGAAATCAAAATTCTTTTTAAAGAAATATCTCCTTTTATTTTGAAATCATTTAAGATCCATATAAAATAAAACATTTTCTTTGAAAATATTCTTATAAGATTGTAAGGAAAGCTTTGAAGATTTTATAACGGCGTAAAATAACCGCACCGCCGTATAAGTTAAAAAAAACGTTCTTACCTCAATTCTGTCGAAAAGGTTAAAAAGGACCTTGTTTTGAAAATGACGGAAAGATTCCTTTATAAACCACTTATAAAAGTCAAAAAGGGTATAAATGACTTTAAATCATATTTTATTAAATAGTAAAAATGTTTTGAAATACATTTTTAAGAAACATGGATGTGGATGATAAAGAGATCCCAGTAGATTATTATGTATAAACAACCTCGGATAATGAAGAGATTGTGAAATAACCCTTACCTTGTACTTTTCCTTGGTTGGGGTAGGTTAACCTCCTGTATAATGGTGAAATAATTGTTATTAAATTATAAAAGAATCATATACATTAATATGATTATCATATATGATCTTTTAATATTGATTTGATAATAATATCTTAGTATTATCACTGTTTCGGGTGTGAACTTACTTGTTTGCTTTTGTATGTTTTGTTACATAAGACATGTTTGTAAAGGATAAGTTTTATATTATTCAAATCCAGAATGGTATCAAGTCCATAAAAATCATTTTTAAATCATCAAATGATAATTATACTTGAATGGATACGATGGATAATGAATCTCATCGCGTTCGTGGAGACGGTAGTCCGTACGTACGCACGAACGCTACTTCCATTTAATATTTATTTTAAAAGAATCGAATACAAATGATACATTGGTATATTACTATTCCAGTATAATATAATATTTTATACATGTTACTTAAGTTCATTAACACCATCCTTTATACATTCCATGTGTGGTATGAACGAGTCATATCATTTTAAGGGGGCGGTAGTCCGCACTTCCTCAAATGAAATTATCGTATGTATATACAACATGAAACGAATAATGGTATGAAATAAAATGGAATTACAGAAGCTTATATATAAAATATATATCATTAATATCATATTTAATTAAAGTTCCATCATAATGGCCACCATGAGAGGCGGTAAGATGTATTTGAACAATCATCGTTTCGTGAGGCGTTAGTTTGCCATCCAGAGAAACATTATGTTCATCATCCATTAGATGGAGTTGTGTGTATGTGTAGTTTGAATACTTATTATAACAACATCCTAGTATATTGAGGATACTGGTGTTGTTACAAAAGAAAGGAAATAAAAAGATTTTGGGGTTGGAGAAGCAAAATAAATGAAAATAATTTAAGAGAAATCGTTACCTTTAATTTAGGTAACTCGCTTTGGTTGGAACCAAAGGACATCTTGAAATGATTTCTGCCTAAGGGGAAGCTTCAAGGAGGAGGATAGGGATGTGGGGAGCTTAGTTGGGCAGAGTTTGGACGATCCAAGTGGCTTGAGAGGTGTGAGGAATGAGTAGAAGTGGTCTCCTTTTATAAGGGAGAAGAGGGGCTCTTTAGGAAAGAGTGAAAGTATTACTTTATAATATAATTATATTCGGTTTATAATGGTCCAAAAATCATTGAGGTCGAAGATAAGATGACTCATATTCTAAATAACATCAACCAATAATAATTGGACAGGTTTTAGATAATATTTTAATCATTATAATCTTATTTATTTAAATGATTTATTAATGAGGTAAACATTGCATCATTATTGTGTCATTAATAATTTAAATTATTTGATGTCTAAAAATTATAAATAAAATATCATTATGTATAAAATCTTTTTAGATTTCTAATGAATATTTATAATCGAAAATCCAACATGTATAACCCTATGTAAAAATTGTTCTTCTAAACAATGTAAGCTTATGCCATTTTTATTTGTATTTTAACTTTATTAATATAAAGTGTCCCTACCACATACAAGTGGCTCCAAGGGGTCCCCAAATTGACCCAAGGATGCCCATGGTCGGGTATGTGTCCACCAATAATGTTAGGACACGTTTTAGGTTAATTTTGTATTATTATAATATTATTTTTTAACCCTTATTTACCGGATTTACCCTTAGCCATGGTAAATAAAATATTTACCACAGTAAATATTCAAAATGTCTAAAAATAAAAGTTACCTATTTACACAATTTGAACATCCTGATTCCAAATATTGAATCCATTTTCCTAAATTCAAAACACAGAAGTGGCAGAAATTAATTTAAAATTAATTCCCGTTGTCAAAACAAAAAGCGTGTTTTTAAGAGATAATAACTATCAAAAGATTGACACTTGTTTATGTTCGGTTTAATTGTAAAATTATGTCCAATGACCAACATTATATTAAAATGTAAAAATATATTCTAAATATACCTTAAAACTACTAAAATTCATAATTTATCACTATTAATTATTTTGATTAAAAAAGTTGTTTTTAATTTAAATTTAGTAATTTTCACTATTCATCAAAATATGAAAGTTATCCGAAAAGTACCAAAATTTCACCTTAGGCTAAATTATATATTCCGAATCCAAAAATGAAGTCCATTTCAAAATATAAAATATATATTATTTCAAAATTTAGGTATTACTATTCATAACGGCCAGTTTGATTGGTTGTGGTGTGTGTTAAAACTCGAAGTTGCGTACAACACACGCTACTGTTTTATTCAAAGGAAAGCGTACCGTGGAAGCTTGGGAAGTTTCATTTTAAATTTTTTGATGTCTCAATTTAGTCAAAAAGTTTAAAATATTGTATTTAAAAAGGTTTCACTATCAAAAGTTGATAAAAGTGCAATACTAAAAATGAATCTGTTCTTGCATTATGACTAAGAAACTCATAATATGGATTCTAAAATTATAAAGTTTAAAATTTAGTTAATACTATTCATGACCTCTTTTAATGGCTTTTTTTTGGTAAGTCATGGTTCAATTGAACTCGGTGTTGCGTGTAGTGCAAGTTATTAAATTATTTTGAAGAAATAACACACTATGAAATCTTGGGGTGTTACATTCTCCCCTCCTTCAATAAATTGCGTCCTCGCAATTTTTAATTGTTATTCGAAAATAAAAGGTTGAAAGTAGAAAATATATTTGTGGGAAAACCCACATCGGAAATTGGGTTACTAAAATTTAGTCTTAATATGAGGAAAAGAGAAATGAAAGGGTCACCACCAAATTATGATCTCGATTAGGAGAACATTGGTGGCAATTAGAGACATATAGTTGGAGGAAAAATGTAAATATTTATAGGTAGTGATTGAGGTCATCAATCACAAACAAGTGTATAATTGAGTCCCTTAAACTCATCAATCTATGATGATTTGAAGTACCATCGGTTCAAAAAAAATATAGGGTATTGGGATAACACATTTTTGACGTTTCAAAATATCTTAGTTGAAATCCCACATCGAAAAATGAATTAACGAGGCCTCTATTTAAAATAAAGAGTCGAAAGTATGAAGATTACCGAAAATAACACATACTAGGGTTCCATGTAGGAAAATATGGATATGGAAGAAAAATCTAACCATCAATTATCTAATGGATAGTGGTAGAGAACATGGCTATGAAAAGGCCAACAATCCCAAAGCCATAAATTAGTGATGATTTAAGGTACCATCTAGGAAAACATTTTTGTTCTAAGTTTCTTTTCTTAATATTGAGGAATTTATTTACGAGATTGGCTAAGATCATAAGGAGATATACTTACTTTATAATTAGAGTTTTATCCATTAATAAATTTCTACCACAAACTCATCTTTCACTCTAAAAGATAATAGAATGTAAAAAAATTCTATTTACACTATTCGTATAGGGTTCCAAAATAAAGGAATTTATAATTCATCTACAAGATCTTTTAATAAAAACTACATTATTTAATTCAGGACATCTCGTGGGCCAGTGGTAGGTGATACACCCTTGTCGCCCTTTGGTTGTGGGTTCAAGTCTCGCAGCCTTGCCGGACGCGACGGGTTGCCGCCCGACCTCCGGGTTTTCCTTTTATGGAAATCCAAAATAATCCAAACTAGAACTATCCAAAATACTTCTATCCAAACTCACAGTCCAACATTTATAAGGAAGGTAAACATAATATAGATCCTTTTTACCCCGTAATAGCATATGAATACCTTCATCATGTATTACCATATTCCTTATTGATTACATTCATGTTCCCTTATTCCATATAGAATGCTGGATATACTTCATTAATCCAAAAATGTTTTAAACCCCAACAATGATGGAATATAAAAATCATTAATCAGCTTCAAGGTAGTCAATAATATCCAATATAATTTATCCAAATCAATCATGTATTATTCTAAAATCACCACCTCGGTATCTGAACCATATTATGGTTTATCTTTCTCTCAACCATATATTTTCCAAACATTTAACCTGCTACTGAGTCACTTTTCTTTGTTCCACACCATCTCAATTCCTTAATGAAATAGTACTGCAGTAAAATCCTTATATACTCCATGATGATTGTAACAAGTACATTGTTGATACAACACTCAATTGACATAATCAACATAAGAACTCTAATCATTCCTCTTCATCTGTGGTAGTATCATAACTTGATTATTATCCGATAACATCATTTGAGGCATATTCTGATGACTGGGACATAGGTTCGCATAGTGTCCAAACTCCTTGCAAATGAAGCATTGTACATTTGAAACCATTTTCTTACCCTTGCGGTCACGTACTTTGTGCCCTTTTCCTCCACACTTATAACAAACTCTCATTCCTTCCAGGCAAGTTCCAGGGTGTTTCTTTCCACAGTTACCACATATGGGAAAATTCTTCTTTTCCCTCATCCCTTTATCCATCTTTCTCTCTTCCATCCTTTTCTTCTCTTGCTTCCCTTCAAATCCATATGACTCAGTAAACTCTTTACTTATCTTATCAACACATGATATTATTTCTTCATATGATGATAATACATGCGAGACTATTTCTCTTGTAAATTCTGGCTTAAGACCATAAAATATATGATCCTTCTTTCTCTTTGTATCATGTGCATTTCTAGAGTTCTCATTCCTTCTACTGGGTACCATTTCTATACAATGGCATAAACTAGATCAGTTTATGAATCAAAATACATAATCCCATACTTATAAAACACTTAACATAATTTGATCTATTTATGGATATAATCCATAATCATAAAAATGTTTTCTTTGAGGAAGTATATACTCATAAACCCTTCATAATTATTTGTAAAGAAAATGAGAGTTATCCTAAGCATATCCCCCGGGAGTGTCGTAACCAAGAGTGCAGCAAGGCCCGTTGTCGTGCACCAGTTCCCGTTCGAGTCTAGCTCAAAGCGGTGTTTTCGGGTTTTACCCCTAGGTACATTTGTGCCAGAGCCGCCTCTACCTGCTCGTATCCAGACAGAGATGTATTGCTCGGAAAACTCACAAAATCTCTACGATACCAAAATTCTAGGAAGTTCTTCTATACTAATCCTGAAAGTTCATCTTAGGTATACGTGCTCTAATCAGAGTTTATCTAAATCTAGCTTCCAAGGTTTGTACTAAACTTCCTCTGATACCAATTGTAACGCCCCGACCCCAACTACCCAGAGTCGGTGCATTATTACATTACATTGGCATGATCACAAGAGAGATCAAATCTCGAAAGACCGATTGGTTTAGTAGCCTTGGAAACACTAGATATATTCATAAGTTTTACATTACATCATAAAATGAAAAACTAATACAACAACATAATTTTTCCACAATCCACACTATTAACCCCTCATAAAATCCCTGCAGGTCATTCATAACTTACTTCTTCACATCCTGGGAAAAATAATACATAGAAAAGGGGTGAGCTCAAATGCCCAGTAAGGATAACAATATAGCGGAAACTTTCATAAATAATAATAAACATTTAAGGCAATGCATTACTAAAACAAAAGCCTTTTAAACTTGAACTTCAACATAGTATGGAAAAAGTAAAAATGAAATAATGCCATTTACTTATTCACATGGATATTCTACTAATCGAATAATCACATGCAAAAATCAATAACCACTTTCATAATGTTGGAATGCATAATGCCAGACTATCATAACCACATAGTCAAGGCCTCGTGCCAAGACTACAAATAAGATTTTGTCAAGGCCTTGTGTCAAGACACTAGTTTGTCTCATGAGACCTACCGATGCATCGAGGAGCTATAGTGGGCTCCACCCGTCACTTATTAAGTCCAATGCATTCCCATATGAAAAGGTTTAAACATAACATAAACATTCGTATTAAAACTAGCATACGAAATGTCAATAATTTCACCATAAACTATGAATGGTATAAAAATAGCACATCCATAGTCAAACATATCACAAAACCTTCAATACAATATAGAAGTTTTGTATCATAATAAATCAACTTCAAATAATCTTAAAATCCATCAAAGGATGTTGACATAGATAAAATCAAAATTCTTTTTAAAGAAATATCTCCTTTTATTTTGAAATCATTTAAGATCCATATAAAATAAAACATTTTCATTGAAAATATTCTTATAAGCTTGTAAGGAAAGCTTTGAAGATTTTATAACGGCGTAAAATAACCGCACCCGCCGTATAAGTTAAAAAAAACATTCTTACCTCAATTCTGTCGAAAAGGTTAAAAAGGACCTTGTTTTGAAAATGACGGAAAGATTCCTTTATAAACCACTTATAAAAGTCAAAAAGGGTATAAATGACTTTAAATAATATTTTAGTAAATAGTAAAAAAATTTTGAAATACATTTTTAAGAAACATGGATGTGGATGATAAAGAGATCCCAGTAGATTATTACGTATAAACAACCTCGGATAATGAAGAGATTGTGAAATAACCCTTACCTTGTACTTTTCCTTGGTTGGGGTAGGTTAACCTCCTGTATAATGGTGAAATAATTGTTATTAAATTATAAAAGAATCATATACATTAATATGATATCATATATGATCTTTTAATATTGATTTGATAATAATATCTTAGTATTATCACTGTTTCGGGTGTGAACTTACTTGTTTGCTTCTGTATGTTTTGTTACGTAAGACATGTTTGTAAAGGATAGGTTGTATATTATTCAAATCCATAATGGTATCAAGTCCTTAAAAATCATTTTTAAATCATCAAATGATAATTATACTTGAATGGATACGATGGAGAATGAATCTCATCGCGTTCGTGGAGACGGTAGTCCGTACGTACGCACGAACGCTACTTCCATTTAATTTTTATTTTAAAAGAATCGAATACAAATGATACATTGGTATATTACTATTCCAGTATAATATAATATTTTATACATGTTACTTAAGTTCATTAACACCATCCTTTATACATTCCATGTGTGGTATGAACGAGTCATATCATTTTAAGGGGGCGGTAGTCCGCACTTCCTCAAATGAAATTATCGTATGTATATACAACATGAAACGAATAATGGTATGAAATAAAATGGAATTAAAGAAGCTTATATATAAAATATATATCATTAATATCATATTTAATTACAGTGCCATCATAATGGCCACCATGAGAGGCGGTAAGATGTATTTGAACAATCATCGTTTCGTGAGGCGTTAGTTTGCCATCCACAGAAACATTATGTTCATCATCCATTAGATGAAGTTGTGTGTATGTGTAGTTTGAATACTTCTTATAAAAACATCCTAGTATATTGAGGATACTAGTGTTGTTACAAAAGAAAGGAAATAAAAAGATTTTGGGGGTTGGAGAAGCAAAATAAATGAAAATAATTTAAGAGAAATCGTTACCTTTAATTTAGGTAACTCGCTTTGGTTGGAACCAAAGGACTTATTGAAATGATTTCTGACTAAGGGGAAGCTTCAAGGAGGAGGAGAGGGATGTGGGGAGATTAGTTGGGCAGAGTTTGGACGATCCAAGTGGCTTGAGAGGTGTGAGGAATGAGTAGAAGTGGTCTCCTTTTATAATGGAGAAGATGGGCTCTTTAGGAAAGAGTGAAAGTATTACTTTATAATATAATTATATTCGGTTTATAATGGTCCAAAAATCATTGAGGTCGAAGATAAGATGACTCATATTCTAAATAACATAAACCAATAAGAATTGGACAGGTTTTAGATAATATTGTAATCATTATAATCTTATTTATTTAACTGATTTATTAATGAGGTAAACATTGCATCATTATTGTGTCATTAATAATTTAAATTATTTGATGTCTAAAAATTATAAATAAAATATCATTATGTAGAAAATCTTTTTATCTTTCTAATGAATATTTATAATAGAAAATCCAACATGTATAACCCTATGTAAAAATTGTTCTTCTAAAAAATGTAAGCTTATGCCATTTTTATTTTTATTTTAACTTTATTAATATAAAGTGTCCCTACCACATACAGGTGGCTCCAAGGGGTCCCCAAATTGACCCAAGGATGCCCATGGTCGGGTATGTGTCCACCAATAATGTTAGGACACGTTTTAGGTTAATTTTGTATTATTATAATATTATTTTTTAACCCTTATTTACCGGATTTACCCTTAACCATGGTAAATAAAATATTTACCACAGTAATTATTCAAAATGTCTAAAAATAAAAGTTACCTATTTACACAATTTGAACATCCTGATTCCAAATATTGAATCCATTTTCCTAAATTCAAAACACAGAAGTGGCAGAAATTAATTTAAAATTAATTCCCGCTGTCAAAACAAAAAGCGTGTTTTTAAGAGATAATAACTATCAAAAGATTGACACTTGTTTATGTTCGTTTTAATTGTAAAATTATGTCCAATGACCAACATTATATTAAAATGTAAAAATATATTCTAAATATAATTTAAAACTACTAAAATTCATAATTTATCACTATTAATTATTTTGATTAAAAAAGTTGTTTTTAATTAAAATTTAGTAATTTTCACTATTCATCAAAATATGAAAGTTATCCGAAAAGTACCAAAATTTCACCTTAAGCTAAATTATATATTCCGAATCCAAAAATGAAGTCCATTTCAAAATATAAAATATATATTATTTCAAAATTTCGGTATTACTATTCATAACGGCCAGTTTGATTGGTTGTGGTGTGTGTTAAAACTCGAAGTTGCGTACAACACACGCTACTATTTTATTCAAAGGAAAGCGTACCGTGGAAGCTTGGGAAGTTTCATTTTAAAATTTTTGATGTCTCAATTTAGTCAAAAAGTTTAAAATATTGTATTTAAAAAGGTTTCACTATCAAAAGTTGATAAAAGTGCAATACTAAAAATGAATCTGTTCTTGCATTATGACTAAGAAACTCATAATATGGATTCTAAAATTATAAAGTTTAAAATTTAGTTAATACTATTCATGACCTCTTTTAATGGCTTTTTTTTGGTAAGTCATGGTTCAATTGAACTCGGTGTTGCGTGTAGTGCAAGTTATTAAATTATTTTTAAGAAATAACACACTATGAAATCTTGGGGTGTTACAACCTTACTGAGGAATAACGACCTCTTTGATCAATTTTGAGGCATGATATGGTTCTTGAAGATCCATCTCTAGTCCAGATACCTCTAGTTGAGAGTTCACGAGGATGATAATCCAAGTCTATAATTTTGATGCCTCTATAGAAACTATGTGTTCTAGGTGATGAATTTCAAAGTGATGAATTCCCCACTATGTTTATGGATATGATGAATCAAGTATTTTATAAATAAGTAGAACCTTTTTTTCTACTCTAAATACATAATCATATAATCTATGTTGTAGTATGATCATACATTTCCCTTGAGGGTGGTCATATATTTTTTGGAAGCATGATATTTATGGTGATATATTAATGTTCTAGTTTTGGATCCATGAGCTTCACCTTTGCGGGACTATCATTTTAGAGTATAGATTTTCTATAGAAACATGCAAGATTTATGCAATGATTTTTTTGGGTGCCCCACAAAATTTTGGTAGAGTTTTGATGTTTTCATGGCTTGAAGGGGTACTACTGGATGTTTTTAGTATAATTCTCAAGTATTTAGTCCACTTTTACTAACCTGACATGGAAAATGTATCCTATTTCTCGGATTGAGTATTTCTATAGAGCCTTTGAGGTTTTTAGGTTGATGATAATGATTTCTCCTATAGTGAGACTACCATAAGAGGGTGTGGATTATGTAGTATATTGAGATTCATTTGTAAATGGGTTTTATTGTTTGTTCATGCCAAGGAATCCAATTAGTGACTATGGGTTGTGGGATCTGAGTCCCCACCTGCAGAACAATGTGTCTCATGACCCTAAGATGGTAGGTGTAGTCTTATATATAAGGATGTGGAGGAAATATCCATTGGGAGATATATTTTTTGTTTACTAAAAACATTAGATTCCCATGAATGTCATCAAGTAGAGAGACATGAATATAAGATGAATAAGATGGTAAGATTTCATGTAGTATCGTTACATTGATATAGTATATACTCCGAGGAAGGAAAACATGGTGGAAGATTCCCTTTCCAGGAATACCTGATATCTATTGGTTGTGGAGGAGTATGTGTAGTTAACTTCATTTCAACAGATCTTATTTGAGGATGTGTGTGAAGATTTTTTTTAGTTGATGGTGTTTCTGCCTACGATTCTTCAATGTGTGAGAGATTCCTAGCTAGAGACATCAACAATGAGGTATTATATGCACATATATTCTTAGGATATTCACCAAATTCATTTTCAGATGGATGGAATCATAATATCCTCTTATAGGGATAGATAGTGGTCCCAATTGGGATTCCAAAGGAGTTGACGAGCTATTTTCACACATATCCTTTTTTGTACATGCCATTGTAGGGAATATGTAAACAATAATTCATTAATGTTTTTTTGGATATCCTTAGAAAAATCAATGTTGTGTCTATATGTCAGTGTCTCGCTAATCAACATCTTATGTCTAAGAACCTGATTCTAACACATTTTTAGAGCATCTTGATATCCCATAGTAGAAATGGGATTGTATATCCAATAATTTTTATGGTAAATCAACAAATTTGAGAGACCATGATTCTATGTAGGTGATTTTTGACTATCATATGATGCCATTGTATTTCCTTTCTATCAGTGAGATGATATCAGTGGAGTGTTTTGGGATGTTTTTTGCGTGGGATATTATTCTCTGTCATGGTGTTCCCACAATGATTGAAACAGACAATGATGTGTGGTTTAAATCACGGTTATTGATAGAAAAATTCTAAGAATTAGAGACTTTGATAAAGATGATAACTTCATTTTACCCCTAGACAGATGGGATGAACGAGTGCATAATCCATGTTCTGGAGGTTGTGTTGAGGGATTATGTTTTAGATATCTTTCATATTCAAGATGATTATTTCCATTTGTATATTTTTCATTTAATTATATCTACCACTTTAATATAGAAAATGAATCACTATAGGCCCTGTAAGGGAATCTATTCAGGTCACCCACATAATTGACTGAGATTGTTGAGTAATCTAATTTTGACCAACATATTACGAAGGGGATTCCAGAGAAGGTCAATGATACCCACTAATAGATGATCCCAAGTCATCATACGTGGAAATATTATTAAGATCAATGTCGTAGGCCCTATGAGTTCAACAAGGGAGACCATGGTTTCCTAAGTGTCTCCCCATGATGAAGAATTTGGATCTTTTTATAGGGAATCAAGTAATACCCAATGCTCCTCTAGATGTTTTAGATCATGAAAATGTTTAGTGAGTTTTCTTACTTCCTCACCTACCACCATGGTGCTAGTTTTTTGACAAAGTCATCAACGTGATGAATATTGTAAGATATGTGCATGATCCCATAATCCTTATATATTGGGTGATCTATAAATCTGGGATGGAGGCTCATTCATAGAGCACATGGTGGATATTGAGGCTCGATAGTAGAGAATATTATGTGGAAAGACCATTCTATTGGTTCGTGTGTTGTGGGAGCATGGGAAAATTGATAAGAGCTCCCTCGAGTGGGATATCTAGACACATTCTAAGTATCCCCATGTTTTTTATTAATTTATTTTTTAGTATGAATATCTTGAAGGATAGGATAATGTAGAGACAAAGTTTTTCACACATTGTATATTGAATTATATATATTTTTTTTAAATCCATGCCTTAGAATCATGCGCAATTCGGAGGCTCAGTGGCCCAAAAATAATGATATAAAAATAAATAAAAATATAATATAATGCATGAACATGATTTACAAAACAATTGGGATGATAATTTAGAATAGTTTCATATTGATAATATGAGGCCATGGTTGTGTACATTACATGAGGTTCACCAAAGTGATGACTTAAATTGGATGACATGGGGTTCTTGAATAATGAAGTTGTCATTGAGTGCACTTAATTAAAATAAATAACTTTATATAGTTATTTTAATAAAAAACAAATAACTAATCCCTTATATTAATTATATATTTTATCAAATTTATATGGTTTTATACATAGTCCTAGGATATTTTTGAGGAGGAGCCAACATTATTCATTAGAGGATCGAAATTTGGTGACAATCATATCCATGTCAAGGAGAATTGAGGAACAATGAATGCAACAGATCATTCATCTATATTGGTGAGAACATTCTCCCCTGAAAAATGATCTAAATTGAGTATGTAATCATAATTTTTGGCTTCCTCCATTATAAATAAAATGATTGAGCTTGAACATATCAATTTCATTGATCTTTATCAAATTATATGCTTCACTTGAGACCTTATAAAATTCTAGTGGTTATTTTATTTTTTTTACCTAGTTATACTATGTTTTCTAACATAAATTCCACCCATATAAATTATTTTGAAAGTAAATATTGGAAATATTTGTTAACATAATATTTCTTGTGATTTCCCCCATCATTGTTGATGTTATTCAGTATTTCTCTATGGGGACCATGGTTCAAAAATTATGAGTGGGATAAAGCATGATTAGACTCCTGGATTCATAAAAGATTCAAGTACATTGATCAGGTTGATGATTTTAGGATGGATCATGATGTTTTAAGGGTGGTGGAAATGGATTAATGCATCTAGGATTCAATATGAAAGAAATCAAATTTGTTTGTGGTGATAGAAAAATCATGCTGGAAAGATAAAGATCCAATTTCTTGAAATTAAATGTATGGAAACAATCATTGGAGGTGGGTTTTTATAATACACGGTGATCAATGGTTATATTTATAATATAGAAGATAGATATGAGATTAGTGGAGAGGATTTGAGAGTCTATGGAAACCCTAACTACATGTTGTATAGTCTATTGAACAAACAAAATATAGACCCTATAAATGAGAACAACGTATTTTGGGTGAGTTCAATATCACATGCGGTGTAGGACACTCACATTTGGTGTGACCTAGTGATGGGGACCCAATATGTACTTTGGGACTACACATAAACATGAATAGCTAGGAACACTATTGTAGGGACATGGTCATGGTTAGGAGAAGATGCATTGACCTCAAGATCTTGAGACATGTCGTGGAATCCCCTTATATGCAATGTAGGGTTTCATTTCTAGTGATCCATGTAATGAAGAGGACACATAAAGGAAGCAGGTTCAGACCACAAACTATGTGGTTCTTCATACATGTTGTGTACCCTTATTTTTTGGGAAACTTATATCTCTCATATCTTCTTTATTTGAATCCATATTTTCACCTCAGAGTATCCAATCTGAATCATTTATCTACGTAGAACATGATGGTTACTTTCATAGTATCTTTTGAGATATTACAATATATTTTTAAAGTGGGATTCTTCTTTAAGCATCAGTCGCTGAAGTTAGTGAACAATTGGTCTTACAAATTTACATATCTTCTTCTAGAATAGGGTATGCATCCTCTATCTATACATATTTATAGTAGAACCCTCCTAAGGAGTTATTACACGGTACCTACATCACTATATTGGATACATCTTGTATAGTTTTGGAATGGGTCCCCTACCATTATGGTGTAACCCTTCAATGGTGTTAGGGAATGGGTCCTCTACCATTAGACTGGAACCCTCCTCTGGAGTCTTGGCATGGATCGTTCAAAATTAAATTGGATTCCTCCTTTGGAGTTTCTTCAGGGTACCTATAATTTTATAGTGTAACCCTCCAATAGAGTTAGGGATTGTGTCCTATATCATTAGAGTGGAACCCTCTTGTTGGTTTAGGGTATGGGTACTCTATCTATCTACTTAGTTGAATCATCTTTTTCATATCAGGGCATTGGTACCCTAACGTGATAGTGTTCCACCTAGACTTTTTGAAGTAGTGGTTATGAGTGTCTCCACATAGATGCTTCAATGGAAAGACATGAAATATGGTGGGAATTATTGATGGACCTCACTAAACTAAGGGCGAGTGCTTTACAATGGCTGGGATATGATATTAATATCCCATTTTTATCCCTTCTAGGAATTTTTTATGATAATAAATCCATGTTGATTGGTTTTCATTTTTCTCCTATAGTTGGTTAAACTATTCATTTCGACTATGATTATGACTTCTCCCCCACCATCTTTCAAGGCATCATACATGGTATGTATATTTTCAACCCTAAATTAGCTATTACCCCCCATTTCATGCCATATGCATATAGAGAGCATTCCAGTGACAATTACAAATGATTATAATGATACCCCGGTGAATTAGACAGCATATTTTGGTCTTGTCTTAGAGATCTAGATTTGGGCTCTCTCAGCATTTTCATTTCTAGTTTTTTAGGTCAGGACATATTTCTATTTGGGTTTTTATTTATCAACTTTCCTTTTCATATTAGGGTTTCATACTCTATATTTATATATATTTTATAAAAGTATAGTTTATACCCTATATGTTTCATATTTTATTATTATTCCTCTCCACATATTCATGGAAATTATTTTTTATAGGTACAAGTAATTAGGGAATGATATCCCATATTAATTATACAATTAAAAACTATTCAGAATCCCCTAGACTATAGAGGTGGGATTTGGGTAGTTGTGGCTTGATCCCTATTGGTTCAGGTCATGATTGTTGATAAGAACCTAATGCACCCATATTTGTTAAAATATAAGTAGTGGTAGGATATACAAATTATCATTTCATTGCCGGTTATTATTATTATATTTTTGAAATAATTTTTTATTTTAATTATTCATATTGTGTGATAATACTCACAAATAATCAATATATTAAAAATAAAACATTTATTGTATAATTATTTTTTTTAATATCTCAATTTTATTTTACAATTTCATGTGATCACACAAACATTCTTATCCAAAAAAATAATAATCAAGGCATAAATTTATTATAATATCCTATGGATCTCGATAATTTACTATCAATCAATAAATTGATTATATGTGGATCAAAAATGAACCCATGGATGAATATAAGTGTTCTATAGGAAATATATCACATCTCTCACCCATATCCAATGTATCCAAATGTTATTTGGAATAATACCTCAACATAGAATGGTCCATGTCTTAATAAATCATATATATATATATGATAATTAGATTTTAAAACTAAATAATATTTTTGGATATATTTTAAATCATCTAATAGCTATAACATGGCCATCCAAATATAATGTGTAAATTATTTATGAAATAATTAATCAAACTATTTCCTCGATCGATTGGAAGGTTTTTCCGAAATCGGTCATTTTCACCACTTAAAATCCATCTAGATAATCCAAACACACATTAATAAACTATAGGATCAATGGTTATTGATATACAGGTGATGGCACATATATATGATGAATTATTTGACCTCTCTACTATTTCCCATATGATGGTCCTTTGGTCTATGAAAGAGATCTTGGATCGAAACAATGGAATAGGATATTATCTCTCTAAAATATGGTAGAAAGAAGATAAGACATTGGATTTTCCAGTGGATTAATAGTTTATTAGAAAAGAGATCAATCTTTATTATAGAGAGGGTAATAAACACCTGAAAAGGACCCCCAACTCCCATATGAGTAATACAAACTAAATAAGAAATAAATGAAGAAATACGACTATATAACTATATCAAATACTACATTTATATTTTTATCACCAAGTAATAATATAATAAATATATGTAATGATAAAAACACTCCATTAAATATACTCAATATTACATAAAAATATTAAACAATCAATAAGGATTAAAATAATATTTTTTCATTAATAATATTCCCATGTATTGATATAAATTATAGTAAAAAACTGAATAATTATATTCAAATATAATTAATCAAAACATTAATAATAATAAATGTTTATTTTCACTAGTGATCATAGATTATCGAACATCTTTAGAACCACATAGTGGGTCCCCACCATGTCCTAAAATCTTATTCATTAGAGTAGTCTAGATTCATAATATGTAACATTGTAACCCTCTAGGCCCATATCTCGATAGAATTGAGTGCTACACACCAAAAATAGTAGAGTCTAGAAACCCATCATAGACCATATAGAGACAAGGAATATTAGTAGGAATAAAAACCTTCAAAAATGTATACCTTGTAATATAATATCACTATATCATGATATCTAATAATTTAGGACACATAATAAATATCATATTACTTTGTTTATATTTTTTCATTGACCAAACTAGACACACATAAGTTCTTTTTCCATGGCCATTGATTTAGTGACACTATGATCAACCTATATACTAGGCATGAGATTTCATTTGTTTTCATAAGTGAAAAATTATATCATGAATATTCAATCAATTTGATACCACCAATGGCCCACCCAACACAAGATACCTCACGGTGAAATAAATTCAATGGTTTTCCTCTAGCATCATTGTAGGTAACAAAAATTAGATACACGAATTATAACCTCATATATGGTCAATATTACCAATATTCACATATAGGAACTAGAAATGATATTTGATTCATATGTTTTCCTTATTGGGAAATTAGTCCACATGAACTAATAAACTCAAGATCACCATGTAAAAACTTCTCTTGAAGACTTGTTAATGAATATTATCCCATAACAGCCGATGGTCACAAAACATCTATGTCCCACCAACATGATGTATCTAAAACATATAACATTAGTTTAGTATTATTTTCAAGGTATATCTAGGATCTATTTATTTATTAGTAACTTTTATATTCATTATATATGACATGAAATACAAGTAAGTTAAAATCAAAGTAATATGTGTAGAAATGTCATAACTATTATGGTAAGATTAAATCAGGTATAACTCACTATATATAGGACATTATAATTGAATTGAATTGTTTGAATTATATATAGAGCTCCAAATATAACATCAATACCACATAAATTAGATCAAAAATTATTACTACCCTAGATAACTCTCTAATCATGAGACCATTATTATATAAACCTATAACGTTAGTCATTGGAAACTCCATGACTTTTCTGATAAACTAATATTCTATCTATGACAACATTTCCATGAGTTAAAATCCTCAAGATATGATATCCCAATGTGTATTCCCTTTCCCATAAATAAACATGAAATAATGTACAATAACATCAATATTGGATTATCATAGTTCATATTATGATAAAACATCACTTATCATGTGGAACATTGAGAACTAGAACAAATAATTACATATTTTACTCTAATTCTCATACTTTTTATGAAGCCACATCACTGTCAGAATTTGTAGATATGGATTAAACTGACTTTATTAGGATTCTATTGTTCATTACATTATCATAACTACTATATTATTACATATTGATCTAATTTATGACTATTGTTTCCAAAATATAACTAGTTACTCTTAATATCTATGTACCAGGAACATATCCATTGTGCTATATGAAGTAAAATTAAACAAATATGATATTTTTTCATGGATTTCTTATGGATTTTAATTATATTCATGTATCATAATTTATATTTCGGAAATATAATTGTATTTACATAACATGTAATGTGTGATCATTCCATTTCTAGTGATTATGGAATTATACTAACCGATTTAATATCCTCTTATGTCTCACAAGAGTCTTCCTGGAGAGATTTATTCTATGCGACATTGGTAACAATTTTCCCTTGAATTGTTCCTACATGTATTTTATAATAAATAATTAGCATTTGAACATTGAATTGTTTCTATGAATCCCATCAGAATTAATTCTGCATCTCACATTGCTAGAACTTATGTTTCTACTTTTATGTAATAGTATGAGAGTGATTTTAAATTAACTCTTAACTAACTAGAATAGTAATCAACCTTTCCACATGTTATCAACATATTGTACATGGAAAATAATGATTCTCCTTCTAACTCCTTATCTAAACATGGCAAAAATACATACCAAATTAATATTATGATAACTTTTTTCCTTAATTACATAATTGGATATTAAGATTTCAACACCATCTGTTAATTCTATGGTGTCCCCAAAACATTCTAGCTGTATTAAATTGAAACTTCCTAAGAAATATTGTCATTATATTTGATTTAAAATATAATGATCTTAGAAAGTATCTATGAATGTTGAAATATGATTGATTAATTCATAATGAATTTTTATTATCAATTGAGCATTATTAGTAACTCAATTATACCATTAATTTATGATAATTCTTGGATATCCATGACCATATTTACATAAATTTAAGAAAATACCAAAATATAGATATTATTTCGTTATATTGTATCTATTTATCTAAATATTTTAATCATTTCAATCATATTATATTTCATTTTTCTAATTTATTATAGGATAAATTTTCTCAACAAATTATCTACCAGAAACTATGGTGAATGTAAAATAGCATCTGTGGGTTTCTCCCTCATATGAATTATATGAATTTAGAACATTAATTTTCAATAGAATCCTATTGAAGTTATTCTAATAGAATATATTTGTGAACCACCAGAATTTACTAAATCAAAGTCAATTATTGTCCCACTATATCATATAAGGACGTGCACAAATTTATAAAAATATATTCAATAACATGACTATAATTATTATATCATATGGAATTGTATAGTATTATATATGAACTTTATGATGTTAATAGAGATGTATATTATGTTTGTTATTATAATATATGTTAATATACATAAAAAACATTATATGTAAACACGTTTTATTATTACATATGGATTTATATCATAATATAATTCATATTATGTCTATTTTCCATTCCCGTTGGTACATTTTTGTGGGATAATGTTGTTAGTTTTGAAGCATTTCACAAAACATAATCATTGTTTCTTTTGTATAGTGTCTTAAATAAACTCATATTTTCTAACCAATAATATTTTATAAATAACATTTACATTCATTAAATCTATTTAATGAATCTCAGGATGTATAGAAATTTACCTATGGATTAACCATTTAATAGTTAACTCTCTAGATAAACATATTCTAGAATTTTTGGGGAATATTTTATTTCCTTATCGTTTATTTTTACAATATTAGATATAAATACGTGTAGTTAATACCAATTTATTTTAAATAAAAAGTCTGAAAATATAAAATAGGGTATATCCATGTCAGCTACATTTACTTTTACTTAACAAAGAATTATCTCTCAATATCTGGGTTTTAGTGACTTTTATTTTATATTAATCATTTATTTAAAATGATTCATGTATTATTATACTATTCAACACATATGAAATGACATAAAAAATGAATTTCAAAATTTTATACTAGGATTCAATAGAAATTTATTGATTTATTGGAAACATTAACATGAAATAATTTTATGTGATTAAATATACAAATGTATGTATTATACTCTCTCCATTACATGGGGAACTAGGATGACACCTATTAATATTTCATGACTTACTTAGTTTAGGTATTTTAAAATAAATATAAAAGAACATATTTTATATATTACTCATGTATTATAAATTAAATATCAAATTTAATGTTTAATATACCTAAAGTATAAACTTTTTCATTCTTCTTCTCAATTCATTGAAGTTTCCCTTTTATTTTCCTATCTCCCCACATGCAAATCAAATATCTCCATATTTAATGAAATACCTATTAACAATGGGTTTTATAGAATGATGTGGTGAAGGTTCCTCGAAGTGTACATGAAATTATCCAATTTAACATTCAATTCTAATTTTTCAACATAAGATTTAAATATTTATTTTTCATTAAAATACCATCTTCTTGAACAACATCTTCCAAGAGATAATGATGTGGTTTTCGAAGAAAATTTTTTTCATTAAATCTCAAAAATTTTGAGAAAACAAGTCATAATTATAATAGAATGTGGTGACCCAAAGTTATTAATTTTATATGAATCCAAATTTATATATTCATTCAATGTATAATATCATCTTGAGTAAAAGTATAATACCTTTAGTAACATATGTAAATTGATATGTTATTGTATTGACCAAAATATCATTGATTTCTTGTTTAACATTGTCCTTATAGTCATCTTAAAACAACCCATAACATAATAAACATTATTCAAGATTTTTTACATAAATAAATAAATAATAAAAAATAAAATTATGAAAAATATTACTATATATAGGTACTAAGATACATACCACCATAACATGAAATAAGGATTAAACAATATTATTTTAAAACACATAAAACATACTTAAATTAAATTGAACATGTAAAATGACACTGGATAAAATGGGGATGTAGATAAGAAATGTGTATACTATAAATCTCGACAAGGGAATAATCAAATAATGAAACTAATACATGTTATTAAATAGTATTATCAATAAAACATAAATAGGATAATAATCAAAAGCATTGAAGCATGAAAAAATATGATAACATCAATACAACATCGGAATATGGAAATGAAATAAAAGATGACATAATAAGTGTTTTTTATTGCTAGTAATTAAAAACTCATAACATAATGTCCTTAAGATGACCTCTCCTTCACCATAAATTTTATCTCATGATATTAAATCATTTCCCAATTCAAAGGAGGGATATATAATTATGGTCTCACCCTTCACATTTATATCTTGTACATGACTTTTTATTCCCAAAAAATCATACCACATTAGAAATCATTTAATAAATTTTAATATCACGGATAACGAGTTTGGGTTATAGATATGAATTTCCCAAATAAATTAATTATAGGTACATAATGTTTAATACACATGAGTTGAAATGGCGATGGGTATTCACTATAAAAATGTTAGGTATGAAATATAATATGATAAAATTGGTAGCGTAAAATGTATACATAAATATACATATAAGAGTTTATTGAGACTAAATGGTGGTCTCTAAATCATTTTAAATAAGAATTACAGTAAAAATTATGAGTAAAAAACATTACAACATGAAAAATTAGAAATCAAATTGATCAGTGAAATAACAGTGCTTAATATATAGTAAGAGGAGAGAATCGACTTCCCTAGATAGGGTTCCTATAAATTCTTTGTATAATCTTATTAAGTGTATGAGAACACATAGGGAGGGTTTTATGTATGTATTGGCAGAGGAACATAGTTCTCGATGTGTTTTTAGTGGAGAAGAGGGTGTGTTTATGTTGGTATTTATAGAAAAAGAGAGTAGATTAATTAATAATTTCTAAAACATATGATTTAGACTCTATAAGATAATATATTCAATAGTACAGAAATTTCAAAGGGTTTTTTCTATAGTTTATATGAAATAATACGTTTTTTAATAAATTATAAGTCCATTAAAAAAATAATATATTATAATACCAATGGTTATAAGGAATTGAGTCATTTTAATAAAACATTGATTTTAAAACCATAAAATATAATATCTATTATTTTGGATTCAATAGGGGTTCTTAAATATCATAAATTAAAATGGGGAAATATATATCAAGTACTGAATTTCATTTATATAATATATTACATAATTTTTTTGATTTTATAATTTTTGAATATATAAAATATATGTAAACTATATTGAGTTTATACATGAAAATTCAAATCTCTCCAAAAAAAAAACAAAAAATATCCATTGTATAACTATTATGTTATTAATTCAAAAATAATATATAATTTATGAACAAAATTATGATAATGATAATTATTAATTGTTTTAAAAAAATAATTTCTATAAAATCCTATTTTTTACAGTAACCACTACTCTGTTTAATAAGTTAATTCCCATGTAAAAAAACTAACCACTTATTAAGCCTCATAAAAATTACATTAAAAATAATTAAATTATATCAAAAATTACATTTAAATATTTTTTTTATAAAAATAAATATTAATATTTTTTAAAAAAATAATATAAAATTTAAAACAAGATTATCTTAATTAATAATATATATTTCCAGAAAATTGAATTTTGATTTCTTTGAATAAAAAGTATTTTAGTATATTATTAGTATTAAATTAATAAAAAAGGGATCCATGTTATAATTATTTTAAAATAAAATATAGAAATTGATATTATTAGTTTATGGATCCATAACCACTTATTACACAAGTGTATGCCCTTTGCAAAAAGGGTTTGATGGTGTTGTGTTCATGGGGTTATTCAGTTAATATGGTTATGGTTGTGATATTGATAATAATGAACATATACATTAATAAATATCTTTTAAGATTCAGTTTTTGAATTATTTCTCGATCTTGTTAAACTGAAAATCTTATTGATTCCATTTGCCCAAAAAGCATTGAAAAATAGGCACTATAGTGTATGATGCTACTCGTCTAGACCATCTGTTCTTCCAATGGAATTTATCATAATAATTAATATATTCATATAATAATTCTCATTATACAATGACTTTTATTAATGGTTATTATTCTTTAATATTTTTTTAATCTGTAAAGTACTATTTTATAATCAATCCAAAATAGCCAACATAGTACATGTGTTTTTTGAAACTATATTACATAATAATGAACATATTTATTAAGAATGATTTTTTATTTATTAATGATCTCGTTTTTACATTAATCCCAAGAATAGTGATTTATCCGATCAAATTTCTATTATATTGTTAAATAAGTGATGGTACTTCTATTTCATTGCATCTTCTGGTTTACAAGAAACTTTTTCAATATTGCTGTTCCTCTATAACACATTGACCAGATGAGTTTTCTTGATTCATATACCTTTTTCTATATGATCTATGATCTTCACCAACTACTCCTCATATGAAATATCATTATCCAAGTTATCACCTTTTGATTTAGTATAGAGTTTTGATTAGTCATTTTCTTCCTCAATAGGGTTATATGGAACACACCATGTACCGCGGATAAGTTTGGGGGTGGTGCTAGTCGATGGGTAGTATCTTCGATGTGATGGAGGATCTGAAAGGGGGATATGTATCTAGTACAAAGATATACCTTTCCCATAACCCCATGATTTTATACAACGATGGTATATAAATTAATAAATTATCTATCACCTAAAACTTTATGTCTCATTAATAAATCTAGGAATAACTATTCATTAAACCTTTTTCTAATTTAATATGAATATGAATAGCTCTAAAATTCTCTATAATCTCTTGGATAATATTATATCCCACAATGATATACAATGCAAAATCATCAATTCATTTCAGATTCTAACAGAACTTCTTATAAAATTTCTTCTAATGATCCAGTCGGTCAGTAGAATGGAAATTACTATCATATAAGAACCCGAAAAGGGGATGGTGATGATCAAAAAGTTTTTTTAAACCCATTAAACATGATCTAAAATTATAATTTTTTTTGAATGGTACTATCAGATTGTACATCAATCTGAGTATGATGAGTAGTAGTTGAACTCAAATCTACATCCAAAACATACTGAAGGGTTATGTAAAACCCAATGTCAAACCATGAATCTAGATAAGATAAAATGGATATTGGGACTTTATGTGGTATAACCACTTCCAATATTTATATCATAATTAGTTGTCCCAGATATAAATATTCCTTGATAGAAATGAAGTATGTTGACTTATTATGTTTCTTAACTACCACTAATATGGATTCATTTTCTATTGATGTAATGGGGTGTCCTACATTGGAATCCATAGTAATGATTCCATATTTAATTAATCGTATGTGGAATGACTACATCATACCATTATTCATAATTAATTTATATTTTTCTTATTTGAATAAAATTCATTGAGAAACAAATTCTAAAATATCCATGTTCCTATTACTACACCATAACGTTTTCTTCAGATAATTATAGATCATATTTTTTCACAAATTAATATAGAAAAATTAGATATTCCCATTTTATATATGTAAAATATTTATCTCTGGTTTTGAGGGACCACATATCTAGGTTTGAAAACATTTTATTCCATTCATAAAAATGTTAAAAATCATAAATATCACCACATTTCTCAGTATCTCATAATAAACCTTTTGGTCCTCCATGATCATTTTAGGAATGGATGGTTGAGAAATAACTATGTGTCATATCATACACACAATGATTCAGGTCAAATGTTTCAAATAAAACATACAAATAAGTTACATCAATATCATATACATTACATGATAAAAAAAGTATAAAAAGAAAAAAAGTATCAAATTAGAATTGCAAGAATAGGCATGGTTTCATTATCTTCTACTCCAAAGAAGCATATCATAAACCTGATTGAGGGAGCTTCCCCTTATCTAAACCTATGACCATATTTGTTTTTGGGACCATAGCATGACCCAAACAGTATGTGAGACAAAATCCTAGTAGGAAACCACCCATTCTCTATGTTAATCCATCAGTGAGTCTATGAAACATGAAATGTATAATAGTGGAAGCATAAATATAGGCTGCACTCAAAGAAAATAGTCAAAGATGTGTTTTTGTCATTTATATTCAATTAATAGCTCAACTAAATTTATTCATATAATTCTCAATACCTGACCTAAGCTTGAAGATCCCCCATATACCAGTAATCACAAAGGAAACCTAAAAAGATATCTAAAAAATTATAAGAGAAGATTGAATCCATGATTCTACTTCATCTTGGAAGATGTGTTATAAGTAACTCCAATATTCAATTTTAACCCGATCCTATCCTTAAAATTCATAAACTGGAATTCAAGTATCAGTTTAGGTGCCAATATAGAAACACCCTACAAGCCCGTCCTGGAGAGTCTCTCAATGACCTATTATCAGTCTATGTGTTGTATAAGTCTATTTCAAATGAGACAATCCTTGGAGGCCCTATAGGTATCCCCAAGTAGCACTGATGACAACTTCATGCCTCTCAATACCATGTATGGAATCCTATAAGATCAACAATTCACACGACATTTAGTACATAACATCTATGAGCCTATCCATGGTGTCCTTGGTTCACTCATAACCTAACAACAATTAATAAACCCATTGAGACCATCCAAGGAATTCCATATAATAAAAGGTTCACTCAAGGGGATAAGGTAAAATAGACATATATGTTGGTCCATGGAATCCAAATAGAATCCATGATTCTCCTAATATTATTTACCATTCATCTATAATAGTTTCAAGATAATAATTAAATAACATGATGGGGTCAAAAACACAAGAACTATACAACTCATCACCAATGGTGTCATATGATAAGACCAAACTCTATGTCTTGATATATCATTACCCACATCGGCATATATCATTTAAAAATCCTATCAATTAATCTAGACCATTAACAGGCTTAACCATATCCTATATCACATGGGCAGGATCATAGACGGAACTAAACAGTCAAAACATGCCTTATCAAGCATATGAATAACATGGATCAAGGAGAAAGTCATATATCCCATAACCTTGTCCAATTATAATACCACATAAAAAAAATTTATTGTCATTCAACAATAAAATTCATTTTAAACAACCCACAAATGAGACTCATGGAAGACCACATTGGTACCCTAGGTTAAACGACCATAAATTGGCCAAACTGGGAACTCTCCCAAGGGGTGGCCCTTGTATTAGGAAAATGATATATCACATTAATTGTAAAACATATTTAATTACCTAAAATACAATAGGTAACAATAGTATTTATTTATAAATGAAGGTGACATCTCATAAATTGGCACACAACACTCCCATATAAATAAACAACATGACAATAAGTGAAAGGCATGAGACCACCAACCTTATGCTTGTGCTATATATATTGTCCAGTATTAACCTCTAATTGACTATATTTTGGGGGAAATATGAATAATGTAGAAAGAATCGTATATTAGAGAATATGATCCTAAATCTAAAATTTTTACTCGATATTCAGAAGAATCAAATAAGGCTAACAAGGAATCGAGGCATTACCATTTTGAATCTTAGGAGATGAATGACACTCAATTTGGAATTCAGATAGAGAGGGGATCTGAAATTTTAGAATAGGATCTAAGGAGAGGCAAAACCATGGGGAGTTTTTTTTGAAATGATGGTGTATTGGAATAAAGAGATAAAAACATTTTGATTAAGAAATGGATGGTTTTCCCAAAATATCTGGATTGAATAGTTTATTTGCACGCATTTCCTAACCATGCAGAAACCGTGCTCAGCTCATTGGATGTTTTTGGCATGTCTCAGGATTACCCTTCATAGTTTGAATAATTGTGCAATAACTATGTGGTAACCCTGAAACACCACTATCATGGTGTTCTAAAACTGCAGACCTATTCCCACGACCGTGCGGACTTACCCACATAGTTTTCAAAAACCATGTGACCTCCTCTATTTAGCCAAAAAATGTGTTTCAAGCAGAAGACCATCCCTAGACACCCCAGATATTCGCATGACCCCAACATTCATTCACTTAAGTCCATTCTAATTAAATTGAATTAATAATTGATGGAAAAATCATAATTCGTAACTCAATGAAGATCTGGATTCATACAACATCCCCATAAAATAAATTTTCCTTGAATTTTTCTTCCAATGGTGGTTTATATGAATATGAAAACCACTATGACCAATGTGATCGAACATTAGACACCCTCTTCTAGGTCATGTACTCTACTCATTTTTTTCCATAACATCTATACTAAAGGAATGGACCGGCCATAGGCAACCTTTGTGCTACAATCCAAAAATTTTTATAGGATGATCCTCAAACGATCCATGTACCTATAACTAACCCTACTTAGGCTAAAAATCATGCGATGAGTATGAATAACATCATCACAACTAAGAAACACAAAATATGTCATTCATAGATTAGTACCTTTTAGGTAACTACAAACGATAAGTAACTGGATTGACCCTCTCCATAATCTAGGATGGTTCGATGTATCTTGTCGAGGGATTTCACTGTCTCATAATCATGTTTTTTCCAAACTCATTGAAATGTGTAGGAAAACCCGATCGCCAAACCAGAAGACCAAAGGTCATCTGTGGGGATCAATGTAGCATTTTTGATGATACTATACAATATAAATCTGCTTCCAAATCAACTCCACTAACTCAGTGGTCTCCTTTATAATATGAGGTCCCAACATAACTATCTCTGCTACATACAACCAAAATATGGGTGATCAACATGGACTACAATATAAAGATTTATACATTGCTATATGAATTGTATCCTAGAATCTATTATTATAGGTGAACTCTACTAGGGGTATGCGTTTCTCCCAAGAACACCCAATGTCAAGGAAACATGCCTAATGCATGTCCTCATGTACCTGAATCCTACACTCTGACTTGCATTCTATCTTCGAGTGGTAAGTTGTCCTTAGAAGAACCTATATACCTAGTTCCCAATAAAACACTTTCTAGAAATGAAAAGTAAATCGAGCATCCCTATCCGAGAAAATAGACTACGGAAACATGTGTAAATGAACAATCTCATAGATGTACAACCTCTATATCTCATCAAAACTGATGGTTTCCTTAATTGGAAGGAAATGTGAAACCATTATATTCCTGTCAACGACAACCCAAAAAACATTATTACCTCATGGAAACCTTGGTAAACCTATCACAATATCCATTGAAGAATCTTTTAATTTCAACCTAGGATCGGGTAACTATTGCAAAATCCTGGATGGCTATTGGTGCTCTTACTTCACCTACTGATAGGTGGATTTCCTCATGATGAACCTAGCCACAACCCTTTTTATACATGGACACCAATATTAATGATGAAAATCCTGATACATCAAAGTGACACCTGTTTGAATTTCCCATATAGAGGTAGGAAAATCCCACATCATCTCTTTGTGAAGGTATGTCAAAACCCATAAACAACCTTGTAAACGAAAAACCCCATTCTTGCCTATGGTCCAACAATGGGGAGGGTCCCCACCTATCACACTCTCCCATATAACTAGTCCTACATAATATAAAAGCTTCTTAATCCTTATTCTTTTTATTAGGGTATAGGTAATAGATAATGATGGGGGAAAAGATTGTCCCGGAGTGACGTGCACCTCCAAATTCATCTCAGAGAACAATTATATATATCACCACTTGCTACTAGACTACTGAACTATCATAATACGAGTCCTCCTTCTCAAATCATCAACCACTATATTTCCCATTCCAGGCATGTAGGTAATATTGAATTTGAAATAGTGACGGTATTCAACCCACATTCATTGTCTCAGCTTTAGATGACATTGGGTAAATATATACTCAATAATTTTATCATCTGTGAACACCAAAAAACCCTTTCCAAATAAGTAATGTCTCTAACATCATGAAGCATGAAAAACCTAGAAGTTATCAAGTTAATGAGTTATGTAATTCCTCTCATATGTCCTCAACTTGCGATACACATACACAATGACTTGACCCCCCTATATAAGAACTGCTACTATCCCAATACATGATGTGTTTCAATACACAGTGTAACTCATACCTGGATATAGAGAAATCAATATCCGCACTGAAGTAAATCTCCCATTTAACTCATGAATGGCCGTCTCGTAGGAATATATTCATACATACTTCAGACCCTTTTTAGTCAATCCCAACAACAAAACTACTAAATGTGATAAGTCCTATATAAACTACTTATTGTAACCTGCCATTCCTAAGAAACTCCGCACCTCAAAGATGTTCTTCGAATTCTCCTAGGAAACAACTTCTCCCTCCTTCTCTAGGTCCACTGATACTTCTGTATATAAGATGAAATGGCACAAAAAGTGAACTTTATCCATGTAGAAGTGTCACTTTGTGTTCATAGAATATAATAGATTCCCTCTCACTATACTCAAAACAATCTCAGGATGTGTGGCATGGTCATCTAAACTATGAGAACACACCAAGCAATCATCCATGAAAACCACAAAAAACAATCCAGGATAAGGATGGATCACTCGGTTCATAAATTCCATGAGAACTGTTGGTGTGTTTGTGAGACCGAACGACATGACCAAGTACTCATACACACCATACCCGCTCCAAAAGTTTGTACATGATATTTTTAATTATCTGACATGAACTTGATGATATAAAAGTTTTATGTTGATCATTGAAAAAACATGAGCTCCTCAAAGCTGGTCGAAGAGGTAATCTATCCTTGAAAGAGGATACCAATTCTTCACTATTGTTTAGATTAGTTTCTAATTATCCATGCATAGCCTATGAGTATCATCCTATTTTTCTTCAAAAATGACCGACAAACCTCATTGAGAAGGGTTGGGTCTGATGTAACCCTTAGCCTCCAAATATTCTAGCTGCATCTTCAGATCTTACAACTCTATGGTATCAATCTTGTAAGGACAAATGGATACAGCCGTAGCTCCTAGCACTAGCTTGATAGAAAACTCTACCTCTCCCACTAGTGGTAAAGTAGAACCACCATCTGGGAAGACATCCCTGAATCAATCCACCACTATAGGGAAATACATCTGACATGTTCCCCAGTCATCCATATAAAAACTATCAATTTGGGTTGTTATCATGTCCAACCCACAATGATCGGGTCCAGATCGACTCACCTGGAAATTCCATTTATATTTTTGGGAAACAGTCCAGCATCCAGTGATGTAAAATTCACCCTATAGCCATAGATATAAACAAATTCATATATGGAAATTAACTAGTCCATTATGAAAATGGCATCAAAACCTGTCATCTCAATGACATAGAGATCCTATGTGATGTGACACCCTCCAACCTCATGGGTCAGTAATTGAACTGGCACACACATTCTGTTTTAATTTCTAATAAAGTCTCTAACATCTTGATTTTATAATAAGAAAAAACCCAAAGCCCAAGGATCTCCATAAGGCGAACAAATATAAAACTATGTGAAGCCCCTATATCAAAAAGTGTAAAATCTAAAGTAGAGGCTACTAGGATAGTACCTCTAATAGTAGAAGGTCCAAGATCCTTCTAATTCTAGGTCTGTTGCACTACAAATGTTTGGCATGTACCATGAACCTAAGTTACTACCCAGCTACCCAGAGATGAGCCACCCTGATGTCTCTGTGAACCTAGGGTCTGGCTACCATGACCACGACCACCACTTCAGCGTAAATGGACTGATGCATTCTAGTTCCCCGACTACTGAGAAGCTTCATACCCAACAATTGAACATGGAGGCAATGAAAATCCACTTTAAATACCCACCAGTGGGAAATTACTACAAAATCACTAAAGATAGGCAATCATGTTGCATGATAAGAAGTCAAATGTGTCATGCGGTCACTATGGCCTTGTATTCCCCAACCTAATATATTGGTAACACCTCACCTGGCTACCATAAGATGTGTTATGACTACTCGGATCACCGCTAGGAATCTCCAGATGATTATTCCTATTTTTGGTTGAGACAGTACTAGGTATAGGTACCAAACATCCATGGTTCACACATCCAGATTCCCTTACGATATTCTCGCTGATCAGTTCCTAATTCACTATAGTTGAAATGGGTTTTAACCTGATTATTTTTACATGTGATTAGATTTTATTTCTGAGACCATCCTCAAACCACCTATCCTTCAAAAAATTGTAACCCATTAGAATTAGTTTGTATCGTTAGAGCTTAGTAAAAAAGGGATGAGTAGTCCATCACTGACTATGAACCCTATCCCAAATGCATAATGTTTTGGGATTTATCAACACTCTGCATCATGGAGTAGTAATATTCATTGTAGAATTTAAAGAATTCTCTTCATTCAATATATTGATGACAACCAGCCTGAGAAATATTTCCCCACTATCTCTTGGTTCCATCAAACAACATATTGGTCATGATATTTACCATCCTCTTAGGAGGTGTCTCTGAAATATCAATGATCAACATCATATCCTTTATCCACAACTCTACAGCATGTGGTCCACCATCACTAGAAAATGTAGGCAGATACTGCTACTGGAACACTCATGTCAACTTAGCTATAGATATGGAAGACAGTGGTACTCCATGAAAGGATTTCATGAACATCATATTGCCTTCATGAAACTATGCATCTTCACCTACGTTTGGTATTGAAGTTTGTACCATTCCTAAAACAGCTGGAGGATCCATGGGTAGCCCATAGCCTACCACCTCTAGGGTATGATCACCACCAACCTCCTGTAATATATTTGGAGGTCTTCATGATGGAAGGACTATATAAGGGCATGAACACACCTTTGTTCTAGATCAAAACAAAGTCAGTAATCAAGAGCGTAGAAGAAACATGATTGTTAAAAAACCTTCCTCTAAACACACACCCCTCTACTTACCCCAGGGGTCAGCTCTGGGGGTAAAAAATGAAACCCACTATCAAACTCCCACTACTAAGGTCAGGTATATTCATTTCCTTTACCAATAGAAAATTATAGTTCACTTGATTTTCACATTACTTTCTAAAAAGTTAACCAATAGTTTGTTGAATTCTGTCCTTTGGGGGCCCATACCCCCATGAATCAATTCTTGGTATCTATTTATAGATCATAATAGAAATGTTCAATATAGAGTGGAAACATGATCCACCAAATTCTAAACCAAGAGGTACCATACACCTCAGGGACTAAATATTGGCATCCAATAAATTCAACCCCTAGCATGAACCAATCCACCAATCACAACCAAAGGCATATCCATCACAGTACCTATCACAACAACATGTAATTGGTAATTCTATTAGATGTAATTACAAGAATGCATGACATGTTACTCTATAAAATTTCTATATGATGCATGAGATGGAATACCCTCATCTCATTAGGTTGTGAAAAGAAAGATACACAATATTATAAATAATAGAAACACAATACATGTGTGTCACTCAACAGTGAAATAAAATCAACTGCAACAACTAAATGTTCAAAATTCAGAATTAATTTGTAGTAAATTTGGATTTTCCCTATACGTGGGGTATCTAATGTTGGGAAAATATTTTTACTAAGTCCGAATTTCTTCACATCCCAATATATAGGTTCAAAAAGTAAATAAAAATATAAAAAACTTCTCTGACCAAAACTCTACAATCCCCTCTTGGCATGCCTCTTAATGACACAATATCACTTTAGGTGTGGTATAATTCCATGTCCACTGATCACATCCTTGGTGGTCCTATAGGGAGCCTAATTTATCACTCATGACATATTCAAAACTCTTGAGCCCATCCATTTCATGATATAAGATACATGGTTCACTCATAATTTAGTACATAACCTCTATGAGCCCATCTTTGTTGTATGTGGTTCACTCACAACCAAACACTAATTAATAAACCCATTGATCCCATCCAAGGAATTCAGGATAATACAATGTTCACTCATGGGACCAAGGTAAAATAGAAAAATAATTCCATCAATGGAATCCCAATAGAATCAATGATTCACCTAATGTAATTTACTATTCAACTGACACAAGTTGAAGTTAATAATTCAATAACATGTTGGGTTCAAAACCATAAACATTTTACAAATCACCCCTAAGAGTGTCATAAGCTAGGACCAACCTCTAAGGAATGGTTTGTCAGTACCTAAATGGTAATATTTAATTTAACAAGCCTATCGAATAATCCAAACCATTACCAGGAATAAACATATTCTCTCTCACATGTGCAGGTATATAGTTAGAACTAAACAGTACGAACATTATTTATCAAGAATAGATATAAAATGGGTCAAGGGGACAATTATCTATCACATAACATTACTCAATAAGAATAACATATAATAACAATCATTCATAATTCAATGATCAAATTCATTTTAAACAATCCACAAATTTGACTCAAGGAATAACTCATACATACACTATTCCAAACACCCATAATTTGGACAAACTAAGAACTTACCCAAGGGGTGGCCCTAAATTTAGGAAAAGAACCTATCACATGCTTTGTAACACCTATAAAATTGCATTAAATAAAAGAGATAGATTAATTTTTTATTTATAAAGTGATGTGACATCCCAAATATTGGCGCACGACTCTCCGACATATATAAACATCTTGACAATCAGTGAAAGGCATGAGACCACCTACCTATGCTCATTCTAGATAGCTCATCTAGTATAAAGCACTATTTCGACTTAGTTTGGGAGAAATATGAAGAAAATATGAATAAGGGGATATTAGGACATATGACCCTAAATCTAAATAGAGAAATCAATATCTAGAAGAATCCAATAAGGCTAAAACAAAATCAAGGAATTATCTTTGTAGATCATCAAAGATGACTGACGCTCAATTTCAATTTCAGAATGAATGGAGATTTTAAAAGGGATATTTGGCTCCAAGGAGATTAAAATCCATGGGGAGGTGTTGTTAAATTATGGAGAACAAGAAAAAAACTAAATTTGGGTAAATTGAAAATTTTACACAAAATAGTTGGTTTGCATGGTTTATGTGCATGGTTTCTATGAACGATTTTCTTAACCATGCGGAAACTGTTCCCATCTCAGTGGAAGTATGGGGAATATTTCATGGTTACCCCCCACACAGTTTGACTAACCATGTGATAACTGTGTGAACGCCACAATCAAGGTCTACGAAAACAGCAGACCAGTTCACACGACTGTGTGGCCTAACCCGTATGATTTGTGCAAACCATGTGACCTCATCCAATCACCCAAAACATGGTGTTCTAGCACTAGACCACCCATGGACACCCTATAGACCTCCATGACTGTTTTGTATAAATTGGGGATGACCACATTGATTTAAGGTTCAAACATTCCAATCAGTTTCTAATGGGTTTGTTCGTAGAACCGAAAACATCCAATGATTCCATATTCATTTGGACCTACTTTCCAAAGGCAGGCACTCATTAGCTGTGGACCGATGAGTCTTTGGAATTTGCATTGGTCGAGAGGATGGGAGGTCGGAATCATCACACCTTTTTGAGGGGAATTATTGTCTCCTCCAGGACTCTCTTTATAGATTTAGTTTATGTTCATGAATCCTTTATTAAATTACCAAGTATAAAACGATATTTCCTTTAGATATGATAATCAATGATTGATATGTTGGAAATTTAGAGAATATTTTTTATGTATTAAAGATTCTTCATAGATAGAGAATCATATGTATTTATTAGATATTATTAGTCAATGGTATCCTTTAATACATTATATAGAAGTCTCTTGGTCATTATGATAACCATGCTGGTTTTAAAGCCACTCAGTGGGGCACTTGAAATTTATTGTCATTCAGAAGAATATAAATTATTTCAGAGTTAGGATCGCACCCACAAATGGGTTACCTAAATATCCTTATTTAGAGAATGAATCAGAACCCATGTAGTTTGAGTAAAGGAGTATGATGTTTATTTATGATTGATGGCTCAAAGAAAGATGTCATAATTACTTGTACACTCTAAGCTCACGTGAGTCATGCACGGTGTGAGAAACAATAGGTATTGGTAAAACCAAACAATTGGCCATGAAAGATGCAATCATAAGAAATGATGTTGGGATTTTGTATGTATGACTGCACAAATAGATGAAGATTAAGATTTACTTCAGGGAAGAAATCCAGGAACAAGGTCCATGAAGGTATGTGGAGTTTATGGAGATTTGGATACTATAATTTTGGGGCTTAATCCTAAGGAAGATTCCCCAGTTAGGAGGGGACTTATGATTGGGTTTTAATCATGGGATGGAAGCCCATATCGAATGTAAATTAAGACTGGTTAAGAGAAATTGAGACTGGGGCTTACTCCTGAAAAAGAAGCACGGGGTAAAGGAATTATGGTTGGTGATTACTCTTGAGGAGGATGCCAAAATTAGGGGACATGGGGCTTATTCTTGAAGAGGATGCCCAAATTAGGGGACTTAGGGCTTACTCCTGAAGAGGATGCCCAGGTTAATAGAACCATGGTTGGGGCTTACTCCTGAGGAGGATGCCCATATTTGGGAACTTGGATACTGGGGCTTACTCTTGCAAAGGAAGCCCAAATTAATGAGGACTTGGGGCTTACTCTTAAAGATGATGCCCAAATTAATGAGGACTTGGGGCTTACTCTTAAAGATTATGATCCAGGAGGAGTAGCAGCAGTGGCATTCGCAGCAGAAGTTTTCATAGCAGACGTATTCACGGATGTGAACATAAGAGAATCCATTTTGGAAATGCATAAGATCTTTGAAAAGAGTGCCTATTTGATATAACAGACATAATCAAGATAAGTCTGGCCACTACATCTTTTGGATTATCAAATATGTTATTGATTTTTTGTTGTCCCTCTCCTTGAGTTTAAATAGGGGCCTAACAAATAAGAAAAGAATCATTTTAACTTGGTTAAGGGTTCACGTCGGGTTCACCATTTTTTTTTCCTCTAGAATTGGGAATGACCTCGTTGATTTAAGGTTCAAACATTACAATCGGTTTCTAACGGGTTTGTTCATAGAACCAGAAACATCCAATGATTCCATATTCATTTGGAACTACTTTCTAAAGGTAGGTGCTCAATAGTTTTGGACCAATGAGGCTTAGGAATTTGCATTGGTCGATAGGATGAGAGGTTGGACTCATCACACCTTTTTGAGGGGAATTATTGTCTACTCTAAGATTCTCTTTATAAATTTATGTTATGTTCATGAATCCATTATTAAATTACCAATTATAAAATTATCTTTCCTTTAGATCTGATAATCAATGATTGATATGTTGGAAATTTAAAGAATCTTTTATATGTATTCGAGGTTTTCAATCGATAGAGAATCATTTATATTTGTTAGATATTCTTAGTCAATGGTATCTTTTAATACATTATATAGAAGTCTCTTGGTCATTATGATAACCATGTTGGTTTTAAAGCCACTCAGTGGGGCACTTGATGTATATTGTCATTCAGAAGGACATAGATTATTTTAGAGTTGGGATCGCACCCGCAGATGGTCTACCTACGTATCCTTGTTTAGAGAAGGAATTAGAACCCACGTAGTTCAATTAAAGGAGTATAAGGTTTATGTATGATTGATGGCTCAAAGAAATATGTCATAATTACTTTTACATTCTAAGCTCACGTGAGTCATGCTTGGTGTGAGAAACAAGAGGTATTGGTAAAACCAGAAAATTGGCCATGAAAGATGCAATCATAAGAAATGATGTGGGGCTTATGTATGTATGACTGCCCAAATAGATGAAGATTAAGATTTAATTCAGGTAATAAATCCAGAAACATGGTCCAAAAAGGTATGTGGACTTTATGGAGATTTGGATACTTTAATCTTGGGGATGACTCCTAAGGACGATGCCCAAGTTAGGAGGGGACTTATGATTGAGTTTTACTACTGGGAAGGAAGCCCAGATCAAATGAAAATTAAGACTCGTTAAGAGAAATTAAGACTGGGGCTTACTCTAGAAAAGGAATCCCAGGTTAAAGGAATTATGGTTGGGGCTTACTCCTGAGGAGGATGCCCAAATTAGGGGATGGGGATTACTCCTAAAGAGGATTCCCAAATTAGGGGACTTAGGGCTTACTCCTGAAGAGGATGCCCAGGTTAAGAGAACCATGGTTGGGGATTGCACCTGAGGATGATTCCCATATTTGGGAACATAGATATTGGGGCTTACTCCTGAAAAGGAAGCCCAAATTAATGAGGACTTGGGGCTTACTCCAAAGGAGGATTCCTAAATTAATGAGAATTTGGACTGGGGCTTACTCCTGAAAAGGAGGCCTAGGTTAAAGGAATTATGACTGGGGCTTACTCCTGAAAAGGATGCCCAAATTAATGAGGACTTGGGGCTTACTCCTAAGGAGGATGCCCAGAATTAAGAGAAATTATTACTGGGGCTTACTCTTGAATAGGAGGCCCAGGTTAAAGGAATTATTACAGGGGATTACTCCTGAAAAGGAAGCCCAAATTAATGAGGACTTGGGGCTTACTCCTAAGGAGGATGCCCAGAATGAAGGGAAATTATGACTAGGGCTTACTCCTGAGAAGGAGGCCTAGGTTAAAGGAATTATGACTGGGGATTACTCCTGAAAAGGAAGCCCAAATTAATGAGGACTTGGGGATTACTCCTAAAGAGGATGCCCAAATTAATGATAATTTGGTCTGGGGATTACTCCTGAAAAGGAGGCCCAGGTTAAATGAATTATGACTAGGGATTACTCCTGAAAAGGAAGCCAAAATTAATGATGGATTGGGGCTTACTCCTAAGAAGGATGCCCAGAATTAAGGGAAATTATGACTGGGGATTACTCCATAAAAGGAAGCCCAAATTAATGAGGACTTGGGGCTTACTCCCAAGGAGGATGCCCAAGTTAATGAGAATTTGGACTGGGGATTACTCCTAAAAAGGAAGACCAAATTAATGAGGACTTGGGGCTTGCTCTTAAAGAGGATTTTCAAGTTAATGAGAATTTGGACTGGGGATTACTCATAAAAAGGAGGCCCAGGTTAAGGATTCTCTCACCTTAAAGGATGAGGTTGAATGAATGAATTCTCTAACTTTAGTGTTGTAAAGATGTGTAAATCACTAGGTTTTGAGTGATATTCCACAGAATTCCTATCTGATAAGGAAGCCAACAAGTAAAATCATGCCATAAATGGCTTTGGAGAAAGTTATGAAGGCTTAATCATGAAGAGGAGAGGTGGAAAGGTGTAAGAGAGGTGAAATGGGCAGGAAAGTCACCCAAAAATAGAAGGGCACGCAAGACCTGGGGGGGGGGGTCGCGCAAGTACTGCATGGGCGCGCAAGTCTTGGTCGCGCAAGTATACTTGTGCGACACCTATATACTTGGGCGATGGTTAACCAGTAGGGTAATACTTGGGAGATCATTGACCAAAGACTTTAAAATTATCCTGAGGTACTTCCAGAAGAGTGGCACGCAAGTTTCAATGAGTAGGTAAGGAGGCACACAAGTGTATCTATTTCCCTTAAGGGTAAAACACTTAGGTGCGCAAGTGTTAGTGAATTCTAACACTTAGACCTTAATCTTCTTGTTTAGACCTTCCATTATAGGTAAAGAATTACCTTAGATGTGTTCAAAAGACTGGAAGAAGAGACTTGGGCATTCAGAACACTGTATCTGAATTTTGGAAAAAAAATCCCCCAATAATGGGGGGCCCACCGAGGGTATTTATAGGCGAGAGAAGACCCTGGGTGATTTTCAAATAGGGCACACAAGTCACCTGCGCGGCCATTTGGGCAGCGCGCAAGTATACTTGCATGACCATGCTGGAACTTGCATGACCTATGGGCAATATTCTCATTGTTCATCCCTTTCTCTTTTTTTGATGTTTATTTAAAGGATGAATCCCCTTTGTTTGAGGTATTTCCCTTTTTTATTTCATTTAGACTCTATGACTAAAAATAAACATCAACAATGACCCCAAATGGAATTCAATCATGGTCATTCTAAATAAATTATAGGAGGTATTGATGGAAAACTCACAATATATACGTCAACAAAGGACCGAGTTCTAACACATATGTAATTATTCATTCAATGGGGTACATGGAAACGCAACAAAAAAAATTCACATAATTCAAACACAATATCCAATTCATCAAAAAATATGGATGATAAAAACCAAAGGTCTCTGGTTCTTATAAGTGACATGTTTTCATGTTTGAAAATGATAGGAAAAATCATAAATTCCTCATCTCATACATGCCTATGATAATTTTCGCCACATGCCATAGAACATCCCTTTGTTTCAGGGGTTTATATCCCATTAGTAATTATAGGAATCCCTCTAGATATAATTCCTGAAATTTAACAATAGTAAATACTGTTTTTTAAAATAGAAAATACCCTCTTTGGATATTGACATATCATCAATGATCTACCAACCACAAAGAGAGTCTCTAGTGAAATGAAATTAAACATCAAGATGTTGGTCCAAAAGAATAATTTCCCAAAGATCGAAGGAAAACTAAAAACATTCCAAGACATATTCAACCTATAAAGCCCCAGCCTTAAACCTTACTTAATATTGAATTAAATGAGTAATTCACATTGAGGATCTTTTCAGGTTTAGAGTATTATAGAATGAGGACATAACTATTAAATCTCAAAAGATTACAAAGTAGTCTCTTCTACTAAATTTCCATAAAATAAAAACTCTTAAAAAGAAACATGTCCAGTTTCATGTTTTAGGTAGCATGACTTTCCCTTGATCCCATCCTTGACCCTATTCCACGCTAAGTCTTGTGAAAAACATTTCAAAAACTTGGGATGAGCATAAAAACTCATTAAGGGATACACAAAGGATAAAAACTGTTAGTTTATCAAAACAAAAAGTAAACCATGTATACTTTATCAAGGTAATACATTTCACCTTTATGAAGTAGTAAAAACTCTTCACTGAATAAAGTATCATTACTTACCTATTTGTAACCAAAGGATTTCCATAAAACCCATATAAAGAACACATAGCATATATAAAGGTAACTTGGGACATAAACATACTTAAGTGGAATAACCATACGGTCGAATTCCACACATATCACTTAATGGAATAGCCATACGGCCAATTTCCATACATACTTAATGGAATAGCCATACGGCCGACTTCCATACCCAATGCATTGGAGGTTATAACGTAACCACCCGTCCTGGTATTCACGGCACCACCCGTCATATGGTTTATAACGTAACCACCCGTTAAAATGTCCAATTATCAATATAAAATCATAAAACATAAAACCAATATAAATGAATGATAACATTTCCACATCACAATATATCATAATAGAATCCTTTATCAAAACCATTTTCAAAACCATTTAAAACATTTAATAAAGAGATTTTTGAATCAAAGTGTCCCATACCACCTTGAAGCCTAAAATTTTAAACCATTAATATCCATATAAATAAATCCTTAAAACTATTTTGAAAACATGGATATTAATAAGAACAAATAATTAAAACATTTAAAACGACATTTTGATTAAAGGGGTTTTACCAAAATTAGAGACACTTGAATACAATAATTGAGGAATAACATTTAGTCAGAACTTTATAATATCATGAGAATAAATGGATTCATGATATAATACTCCAAAGGACAGTATATAGACCATATAAGAGTGAATTGGTGCATAACAGCAATGAACCCTCAATAGAAATGTCAAATGTGATGAAATCCCTTATAAAGAAGGTATCCTTAAATTAAGGACAAATCAATCTCAAAAATATGTGTGACAAATATAAATACACCCAATATAAGTGGATATTAAGTGTAAAACAATAAAAGGTCATTCACACATATTCAATGGATGACATATTCAATGACTACATGTTCAACCCAAAGAAGTCGAAATTGGGTTAAAAAGTTCCCTTGACAGCCTAACAGCATCACATCAAAATGGTTTGATGAGAGATAAAAAGTGTATCTCATCACTTGGACATAAAATTTAAATCAATAAGGATATATGAGAACATATCCCAATATAACAATATGTAAATTAAAAGACCCAACAAAAGAATTCTTTTAAAAAGGAGGAGGGTGAAAGGTTCCCTTACCGACTTGGGTATCTTTCAAAACATACACCCCATGAAAGAAGGACAATAGATCATTGATTTAAATACTCATAAACGAAATTATATTACACAAAGAGTAGAATAATGGGAATTACATACACTACTCAATGGAATTTGTGGCAAATGTAGCATAAATATCACGGGAATAAAAGTGAGATGAAAAATACCTTACAAAAACTCGGCAGCCATACAGGGCCACAAAAAACTTTCGAATATGGATTGATGAGATCAAATAGGGTATCTCATCACATTAAAATAAAATGTACAACAAGAGGAATATAAAATAACATCCCCCAACATTACAAAGAGGATCTTAAAAGAAGTGACATAAAGGAGAGTACTTAAAAAGAAAGAGAGGGGTTAGATCTCTTACGAAAGTTCGGCAGCCTAACGGTGCCACTCAAAACTTCCAAAATGGATTGATGAGAGAGAATAGGGTCTCTCATCACATGAACATAAAAATTACAGTAAATGTAATATAAAATATCATCCCAATAACAAGAAAGATGAGCTTTAAAAGGAATGACATAAAAGAGTGTACTTAAAAAGAAAGAGAGGTGTAGGATCCCTTACCTCGGGTCCGACTTGACTCGATCGTTCTTTAATCTACTGAATAATAAACTTGAGTTAATTTATACTTCCTTAAGAACCTTTTTAAAGTTCATTATTCCTTTTATATCACTTATTACCATGTCGTAAACATTATGTAATCATTTAAGTTAATAATATTTGTTTTTCCGATATTTGGTTCTTAAGTCGAAAGTGGACTTCTTACAATTACATGTTGTTCGTGTGGACAAATGTTTATTATATCCAGAATTGTATTCATGATTTAGATATCATATATTTCATATATATCCAGTACATGCATGCATTTATAACATTACATAATCATTTAGAGGTAATAAATGAAATGCACCGTTCATGGAGACGGTAAGCCGTACGTACGCATGAACGCTACTTCCATTTCTATTTCGTATTTTCTGGAATGGATTCATAATTATATAAGAGTATATTATAATTCCAGTATAATAACATATATAATATCATTAACTTTATCCTTTACACATCCCACATATGTTATTAACGAATCAAATCACTTTCAGGGGGCGGTAGTCCTCACTTCCTAAAATGAAGATATCGTGTTTACCCATAATGAAAACCATAAAGGTATGCCCAAAATGAAAAAAAACAGAAGATTAAGGAAAACATACACCTATTATATATCATATATAAAAATAGTTACATCATAATGGACACCTTTGAAGGTGTTAAATGAGTATTGAACAATCATCGTTTCGGGAGGCAGAATTTCACCATCCACGGAAACCGTATGTTCTTTAACCATTTGATGTAGTTGTGTGAGAGTGTAGCTCAAATAAATTTTATAACAAAATCCTAGTATATTTAAGATTCTGGTGTTGTTACAAAAGAAGTAAATAAAAAGAGTTTAGGGGGTTGGAGAAGCAAAATAAAACAAATGAACATGAGAGAATGAATTACCTTTAAAAGTGTAACTCCTTTTGATTTGAGCCTAAAGGCTTCCTTTTAAAGGATTCTGCCCAAAGGGAATCATCTAGGATGAGGAGAGGGATGTGGAGAGAGTAAATGGTCAGGGGTTGGCCGAGCCAAAGGCTTGAGGAGTGTGTGAAATGAGGTAGAGGTGGGGGACTTTTATAAGAGGAGAGGAGGGGCACTTTTGGAAAGTAAAGAAATATTACTTCATTTAAAAATGTGTTTCGGTTTTAAAAAGTCCCACATTGATATAATTCGTGGATAAGGTGATAAGGGTTCGAAATACACTCATACAATTGGTTTTGGTCATGTGTAGGTTTTATATTTTTTATTATATTTCCATTTTATTTAAATCGTTAAATAATGAGGTCATCGCTGCATCATCATGATGTCATAAATAATTTAATTTATTTAAAGACTAAATATTATAAAAAAATACTATGATGTAGGAAATCTTTTTATCTTTCCAATGACTATTTATAATAAAAAATCTGACTTGTATAACCCCACTTAAAAATTGTTTTTGTAAAACATATCATGTTTGTGTCATTTTTACTTTTACATTAAATAAAATGTTATTTATGTCATTTCCCAACCAAAGTGGATCCATGGGGTCCCCAAGTTGACCCATGGCTTGTATTGGTCGGACATGACACAACCAATGAGGGTAGGACATGTTTCAACCTCATCTAATTTTATTAAAGCATTATTTTTACCTTAAACTACACTAATTACCACTAACCGCGATTAAAATCTTAATAAGTTACTATTCACCAAAAAATTATTTTTATCCCATTGAACCACATTTTACTTCTTAATGACAACCTTGTATGTCGGATTTTCGAAATTCAAAACACAAATATGGAAAAATTTCATTTAAACGGAAAAATCAGTTTTTATAAGTACCACTTAGTGGTTTCACTATTCATCAAAAATTGAAGTTTTTCAGAAAAATCCCAAAAATTCACCCTAAGCTATATTTGATATTACGAATTCAAAAATGAAGTCTATTTTACAAAATTCAAAACACATAAGTCACATTAATTAATTTAATAATTAATTCCCGCTGTCAGATCAAATAGCGTGTTTTTATGAAACAATAAGTATCAAAAGATTGATACTAGTTTAAGTCTGATTTCAAAGTGAAATTAATTCCAACGACCACTATTGGATTTAATGGAATAAATATTTTCTAATTTCACTTTAAAACCAATTCAAAAGATTATCTAATCATATAAATAAATTAGATTAAAAAGGTGTTTTGAATTAAAATACAACATTTTACACTATTCATTAAAAAATGAACTTTATCGGAAAAATACCAAAAAAATTACACAAAGTAAAATTTGATGTCCTGATTCAAAAGAAGAGTTTTATTTGGTCCAAAAGAATGTATAAGAGTGATAAAAACTATATTTAATGACAGTTCTCCATTAAAAGGCGATAAGTGAACCTTTAGTGAAAACTAGGGCATATACACCTAAAATTGAATTCTTTCCGTATTTTAAGCCTTTAGCTTTTATTGGATAAATGTAAAAACATTAAAAAACATATATAATCATATTTTAGTTATTTCTATCCATTCCCGCCAATAAAATGGCTACATGTTAACTACCATTTGAAATAATATTATTTTATTATTAGAGTGCAACGTAAGATTCCCAAGAAACTCGTTGTTGCGTGTTGGGTACGCCATCGAGCATAGCATCCCCTTTAAAGTCATATTAATATTTTATTCACAAATATGGATAAATATGAAAATGTCATATTCATTATTTACCTGGGGTGTTACATCCTTCCCCCCTTTTGGGAATTGCGTCCTCGCAATTTTTAAAATTGCGCTTGGAAACATCCTTGAAAGTCCCACATCGGAACAAAAGTCGGTAAAACAAGCACTTTAAAATAAAGAAAGATAAGTACAAAGGTCACCTGAGTTAACCCATACTAGAATTCCAAGTATGAAAATATGGACATGGAGGAAAAAACAAAGAGTCATGTTCTGATGGAGAGTGATAGAAAACATGTTTAGGAGAAAGTTAACCACGAGAAAATCACAAACTTGTGATGGGTTAAACGGTATTCGATTCCCCAGTAGGAAAATTTAATAGAAAACATTTTCGTGTTAAGTTACTTTTTATTGAGGAATTTATTCATAAGGAAACATAATCACTTATCATGTTGACTTTCAACTTTTACCAAATTCCTTAATCAAACTCATATTTTTTCCAAAAGACGAGTATTTAGGGAGACTTGTTTGCATTAAAAGTACTATAATCAACTTCTAGAGAATCACCTAATCCACCAAAGAGAACTATATACTTCCCATATCATTAGACTTTAACCAAAACCAAAACCAAAAAGGTTAGTACAAGGTCAGATAATCCAGAAAAGGATAACCCCTTATAAAAATAAAATTTATTCTTAATCTCCAAAATTTGTCCAACAAAACCCAAAGTTCAACGAGGAACATTCGATAATCAAATTGTCCATAAAATTCTTCAAAGTAAACCAATATAAGATTTAAACCCAAATATTTGAAGGATTTAGTCACATAGTCTTCCAAATTAAATCGTAACATTTATCTCCAAACAACATCAGTTGCTCCTAAAGTCTCGTATTGAAAAGTAATTAACCTAATCACATATCCTCCATGATAGGTTAATAATTTTCATAAATAACCCAAAATCAACTTTCTCTTAATTCATAAAATCATATAACTAGAAAGAATTGGTAAAACTAACCAGGGACTTCACGTAGTCCAGTGGTAGGCGATAAATACCAGTGGCACTTTGGTTGTGGGTTCGATTCCCGCAGCTTTGTCCGACGTGACAGGATGTCACACGGTCTGCGTGTTGTCCTTTTTCCAAAACTATATAATTCTTAAAACATTCCCCAAAATGAGATAAAATCTTAAAAAATAATCATAACATATTTTAACCTCAAGTTTATCTCATTCCTTTCATTTTCCAGCATATCATATAATAACCCATAATTACCTCAAAAGTAAGGATCATATAAACTCTAATGGTTACCTTTATAATTATTACCTGAACTTCCACATGGATTGGTCATCTCATACATGATGCATTAAAGATCATACCAAGGTTCAAGTGGTTGATCATGACTCCTTGATATTTGGTTTAGAACAACCACGAGTTTCCTCATTGAATCCTCCATTTTATCTAGTATCTTAATCAGAGAACCACCATAGTTTCCTTCAAACCTGTTGTATCTTTGGTGCCTGGTAGATCCATCCATTCACTAAAAATAGAAATGTCAGTGTGAGTATATCAACAAAACCATCATGTACTAATGAGTAAGATAAACACTAAGATATACTTACTCATTCACTTTATCTAAAACTAGGACTCTTTCTGAAATCCTAACCATTATGGTAATGTCACTTGTGCTTAGAGAATACCCTAAACTCTAAAGTTATCTAAACCGACCTTTGATACCAACTATAAGGCCCCAGCCTTAAACCTTACTTAATATTGAATTAAATTAGTAATTCACATTGAGGATCTTTTCAGGTTTAGAATTTTAGAGAATTACGACATAACTATTACATCTCAAAAGATTACAAAGTAGTCTCTTCTACTAAATTTCCATAAAATAAAAACTCTTAAAAAGAAACATGTCCAGTTTCATGTTTTAGGTGGCATGACTTTCCCTTGATCCCATCCTTGACCCTATTCCACGCTAAGTCCTGTGAAAAACATTTCAAAAACTTGGGATGAGCATAAAAACTCAGTAAGGGATACACAAAGGATAAAAACTGTTAGTTTATCAAAACAAAAAGTAAACCATGTATACTTTATCAAGGTAATACTTTTCACATATATGAAGTAGTAAAAACTCTTCACTGAATAAAGTATCATTAAATACCTTTTTCTAACCAAAGGATTTCAATAAAACCCATATAAAGAACACATAGAATATATAAAGGTAACTTGTGACATAAACATACTTAAGTGGAATAAACATACGGTCGAATTCCACACATATCACTTAATGGAATAGCCATACGGCCAATTTCCATACATACTTAATGGAATAGCCATACGGCCGACTTCCATACCCAATGCATTGGAGGTTATAACGTAACCACCCGTCCTGGTATTCACGGCACCACCCGTCATATGGTTTATAACATAACCACCCGTTAAAATGTCCAATTACCAATATAAAATCATAAAACATAAAACCAATATAAATGAATGATAACATTTCCACATCACAATATATCATAATAGAATCCTTTATCAAAACCATTTTCAAAACCATTTAAAACATTTAATAAAGAGATATTTGAATCAAAGTGTCCCATACCACCTTGAAGCATAAAATTTTAAACCATTAATATCCATATAAATAAATCCTTCAAACTATTTTGAAAACATGGATATTAATAAGAACAAATAATTAAAACATTTAAAACGACATTTTGGTTAAAGGGGTTTTACCAAAATTAGAGACACTTGAATACAATAATTGAGGAATAACATTTAGTAAGAACTTTATAATATCATGAGAATAAATGGATTCATGATATAATACTCCAAAGGACAGTATATACACCATATAAGAGTGAATTGGTGCATAACAGCAATGAACCCTCAATAGAAATATCAAATTTGATGAAATCCCTTTTAAAGAAGGTATCCTTAAATTAAGGACAAATCAATCTCAAAAATATGTGTGAAAAATATAAATACACCCAATATAAGTGGATATTAAGTGTAAAACAATAAAAGTTCATTCACACATATTCAGTGGATGACATATTCAATGACTACATGTTGAACCCAAAGAAGTCAAAATTGGGTTAAAAAGTTCCCTTGACAGCCTAACGACATCACATCAAAATGAGTTGATGAGAGATAAAAAGTGTATCTCATCACTTGGACATAAAATTTAAATCAATAAGGATATATGAGAACATATCCCAATATAACAATATGTAAATTAAAAGACCCAACAAAATAAGTCTTTTAAAAAGGAGGAGGGTGAAAGGTTCCCTTACCGACTTGGGTATCTTTCAAAACATACACCCCATGAAAGAAGGACAATAGATCATTGATGTAAATACTCATAAACGAAATTATATTACACAAAGAGTAGAATAATGGGCAGTACATACACCACTCAAAGGAATTTGTGGCAAATGTAGCATAAATCTCACGGCAATAAAAGTGAGATGAAAAATCCCTTACAAAAACTCGGCAGCCTAACGGCGCCACATAAAACTTCCGAATATGGATTGATGAGATCAAATAGGGTATCTCATCACATTACAATAAAATTTACAGAAAGAGGAATATAAAATAACATCCCCCAACATTACAAATAGGAGCTTAAAAGAAGTGACATAAAGGAGAGTACTTAAAAAGAAAGAGAGAGGTTAGATCTCTTACGAAAGTTCGGCAGCCTAACGGTGCCACTCAAAACTTCCAAAATGGATTGGTGAGAGAGAATAGGGTATCTCATCACATGAACATAAAAATTACAGTAAATCTAATATAAAAGATCATCCCAATAACAAGAAAGATGAGCTTTAAAAGGAATGACATAAAAGAGTGTACTTAAAAAGAAAGAGAGGTGTAGGATCCCTTACCTCGGGTCCGACTTGACTCGATCGTTCTTTAATCTCCTGAATAATAAACTTGAGTTAATTTCTACTTCCTTAAGAACCTTTTTTAAGTTCATTATTCCTTTTATATCACATATTACCATGTCTTAAACATTATGTAATCATTTAAGTTAATAATATTTGTTTTGCCGATATTTGGTTCTTAAGTCGAAAGTGGACTTCTTACAATTACATGTTGTTCGTGTGGCCAAATTTTTATTATATCCAGAATTTTATTCATGATTTAGATATCATATATGTCATATATATCCAGTACATGCATGCATTTATAACATTACATAATCATTTAGAGGTAAGAAATGAAATGCACCGTTCATGGAGATGGTAAGCCGTACGTACGCATGAACGCTACTTCCATTTCTATTTCGTATTTTCTGGAATGGATTCATAATGATATAGGAGTATATTATAATTCCAGTATAATAACATATATAATATCATTAACTTTATCCTTTACACATCCCACATATGGTATTAACGAATCAAATCACTTTCAGGGGGCGGTTGTCCGCACTTCCAAAAATGAAGATATCGTGTTTACCCATAATGGAAACCATAAAGGTATGCCCAAAATGAAAAAAAACAGAAGCTTAAAGAAAAAATAAACATATTATATATCATATATAAAAATATTGACATCATAATGGACACCTTTGAAGGTGTTAAATGAGTATTGAACAATCATCGTTTCGGGAGGCAGAATTTCACCATCCACGAAAACCGTATGTTCTTTAACCATTTAATGTAGTTGTGTGAGAGTGTAGCTCAAATAAATATTATAACAACATCCTAGTATATTGAAGATACTGGTGTTGTTACAAAAGAAGTAAATAAAAAGAGTTTAGGGGGTTGGAGAAGCAAAATAAAACAAATGAACATGAGAGAATGAATTACCTTTAAAAGTGTAACTCCTTTTGATTTGAGACTAAAGGCTTCCTTTGAAAGGATTCTGCCCAATGGGAATCCTCTAGGATGAGGAGAGGGATGTGGAGAGAGTAAATGGGCAGGGTTTGGCCGAGCCAAAGGCTTGAGGAGTGTGTGAAATGAGGTAGAGGTGGGGGACTTTTATAAGAGGAGAGGAGGGGCACTTTTGGAAAGTAAAGAAATATTACTTTATTTGAAAATGTGTTTCGGTTTTAAAAGGTCCCACATTGATATAATTCGTAGATAAGGTGATAAGGGTTCGAAATACACTCATCCAATTGGTTTTGGCCATGTGTAGGTTTTAGATGTTTCATTATTTTTCCATTTTATTTAAATCGTTAAATAATGAGGTCATCGCTGCATCATCATGATGTCATAAATAATTTAAGTTATTTAAAATCTAAAAATTATAAAAAAATACTTTGATGTAGGAAATATTTTTATCTTTCCAATTACTGTTTATAATAAAAAATCTGACTTGTATAAACCCACTTAAAAATTTCTTTAGTAAAACATATCATGTTTGTGTCATTTTTACTTTTACATTAAATAAAAAGTTATTTATGTCATTTCCCAACCAAAGTGGATCCATGGGGTCCCCAAGTTGACCCATGACTTGTATTGGTCGGCAATGACACAACCAATGAGGGTAGGACATGTTTAAACCTCATCTCATTTTATTAAAGCATTATTTTTACCTTAAACTACACTAATTACCACTAACCGCGATTAAAATCTTAATAAGTTACTATTCACCAAAAAATTATTTTTATCCCATTGAACCACATTTTACTTCTTAATGGCAACCATTTATGTCGGATTTTCGAAATTCAAAACACAAAGATGGCAAAATTTCATTTAAACGGAAAAATCAGTTTTTATAAGTACCACTTTGTGGTTTCACTATTCATCAAAAATTGAAGTTTTTCAGAAAAATCCCAAAAATTCACCCTAAGCTATATTTGATATTACAAATTCAAAAATGAAGTCTATTTTACAAAATTCAAAACAAATAATTCACATTTATTAATTTAATAATTAATTCCCGCTGTCAGATCAAATAGCGTGTTTTTATGAAACAATAAGTATCAAAAGATTGATACTAGTTTAAGTCTGATTTCAATGTGAAATTAATTCCAACGACCACTATTGGATTTAATGGTAAAAATATTTTCTAATTTCACTTTAAAACCAATTCAAAAGATTATCTAATCATATAAATAAATTAGATTAAAAAGGTGTTTTGAATTAAAATACAACATTTTACACTATTCATTAAAAAATGAACTTTATCGGAAAAATACCAAAAAAATTACACAAAGTAAAATTTGATGTCCCGATTCTAAAGAAGATTTTTATTTGGTCCAAAAGAATGTATAAGAGTGATCAAAACTATATTTAATTACAGTTCTCCATTAAAAGGCGATAAGTGAACCTTTAGTGAAAACTAGGGCATATACACCTAAAATTGAATTCTTTCCATATTTTAAGCCTTTAGCTTTTATTGGATAAATGTAAAAACATTAAAAAACATATATAATAATATTTTAGTTATTTCTATCCATTCCTGCCAATACAATGGCTACATGTTAACTACCATTTGAAATAATATTATTTTATTATTAGAGTGCAACGTAAGATTCCCAAGAAACTCGTTGTTGCGTGTTGGGTATGCCATCGAGCATAGCGTCCCCTTTAAAGTCATATTAATATTTTATTCACAAATATGGATAAATATGAAAATGTCATATTCATTATTTACCTGGGGTGTTACACAACCCCAATTTACGGAACCCCTATATACAACTATGTAAAAATACCCACCAAGATCCACTTATCGAATTATACTTTCAAGGAATAGGTAAAAAGATTCATTCATAAATAATTAGAAATAACATTCCCTTTCTCAATAGAATAGGTTATGAATAATTATAAAAACTCTAGACAATCCTCCAAAAGGATCGGGTGGAGATTTAATTTTTTTAAAAGAACATATAACTCACCCACTTGTCATCAGAATTTATAGTAAAACTTTCTCCAAAAAGGTAATACTGCCATATCCTAAAGACATTCATAAAAAAACATGTTCATGCTCATGAATTGGGTAATTACCTTATTATGATATAAGGTGGTGATATTTTTGGGCCACTACATGGTCACCCGGTATATGAACATTTACCAAAACCATACATGATACATCACTAAATAAAACATAGCCCTAATTGGATTCTAGAATAATCATCATCGACATCGAAGTGATAGAAATTTCATCTCAACAATGTAACACAAAAATTTATCATTAAATTAAAAATTCACTCCAATTATACTTAGTTCATTTATCATAGATTACAACATTGAGAAATACATTAAAAAATGGAGAAAATATCCCACTAGAATGAAGAACCTATAAATATTGAAAACATAATGTGGAAACTCCTATGTCATAACAGCTTTCACCTTCCTAGGATCAACTCAGATACCATGTTCCAATAACACATGTCCTAGAAATATTACTTTCCAAATCCATAAATGAAAATTTGATACCTTGAAATAAATCCATTGATTTCATAAAATTTCATGAACTACCCTCTAGGAAAGAAAATGGTCATCCTTGAGTGCAAAGTAAACTGGGATTCCATCCACAACGATATCCAGGAATGTATTAAGATTCTCATTCATGATTTTTTTCATCAAATCTATAAGGATTGCAAAATAATTTTCCAAATAAAAGGTAATGATAATGTACTAATATTGTTCATACCTACACGAAAAGGCAGATTAATGATCAAACGAATCCTTTATTCTCAATTAGTTAAAACCAAATCAATGATCAGTCTTCGAGAACTAATTCAGCCCTCTCAACTAGTCAAAAATCCCATAAATAAAGATAAATAGATATTTTATATTCACCGTAACATTATTGATGTTATGGTAATGAAAAAAATATTAGTGTAACCCATCATCTTTATTAGTAAATAAAAAAGGCACCACCCATGGTGGCATATGTGGTTGTGTAAATCTTTTCTTTTAAATAGAGCCCAAATTTATCTTCAAATCATTTATTTAAGCATGAAATCAAAGGTATTATGTAATATATATCATATTATTACCTGGTAATAAATCCATAGAAAACTACACCTCCCTTACTGGTGGAAAATTAGTCAATCCAGATGAAAAATCATTTTGAATATCAACGATATCTAGATAGAGTTCACCACTTAAAAATTATTGCTCCATATCAAAATCAATCACTGATATTACATTCCCCAACATTGGGTGAGAGGGTATGGTTCTACACCCCCTAGGTCCCATTATCCCTAAAATAAACAACACACCCCATGGGGAATGGTATTGAAAAACCATTAGAGATAATATTAAATATGGGATTTATTAGAAATGTGCCGATCCATCCCGATACTGAAATCAATAGGTTTTATGTAAAGTATAAGAAAATCACAATAAAGATCAATCTATAATAAAGAGAGAACACAATAATGACAACAAAGACCTTGCACTCTATTAATTATAATGTTTGTAGTAATATCAAATGACAAATGATAAAAGTTACATAAGAATATTTAGCATATTCACAATACAAGTAGAAATGAAGGAATGAGATTCACTAATGTAAGGTATAACAGAAAAAAGATATGAATCTATAGTGATGCTATATCTCACTGTCACTAGACATACATAAACTACTTTTGGGTAGGCCTACACTTTGTGATGAATCTTCTTCTTGGATGAATGTGGCTGAAACCCCTTAGATCCTTAATCATATAATTTCAATGCTATACCTTTTTGGTGCTAATGTTCCTGTGAAAATACATGGAGCATAAAATATTAGGTAGAACTTCTAAAAGTGTCCCAAATGACCATATAGACTACATATATTACATTCCATAATGAAACACTATTTCTAATGCCCAGGATTTTCAAACTAAAATCAATTAAAAGGGAATATAACATGCATTGATGACTATCTAGAAGAACCATGTTGTCTTGAACCACCACGAGACTCATCACACTACCTCTTTACCTTAACAGAATTTACATAACTTCCATATGTATTATATGGAACTCTCATCAACCCTATCTTACAAGCCAGGTCAGGTTCACCCTTGACCACCCTATCTAACACCATTTCCTAAGAAGAGACCATCATAAAGAAAAAATAAGAATGGATATCATATTAAGGTCCCGTATTGTACCATTGATTCATCATAATTTCTTTTGATTCAATATCATGTGAATATTAAAAATGACCAATGAATCAGTTCACATATATTTCATTATCCTATTATCATGATTCAGTTTAAAAAACTCAATACCCATATCCATAACCTTAGACTGAGGATATAAATATTCAAATAAATAATTTTGAATTCCATCCAGTATAAACCATCATGCTTCTTTTCTGCCACCATCATGTCCTGTTATCTCCTTCAAGGCCCCTTGCATTTTGATTTGGCACATGTAACATTGATTGCATCATTTTTCTCTGATACCTCAAACAAAAGGAAAATATTTACCATCCGTTCCTAAAACTCTAGAGTATTAGTATAGACGTCAAAATCTAGTGGCATCCAACGAAGGAACTACTGCTAAAAACTCCAAAGTATATCATTTTGAGAATTTATAGTTAGAGGATTCATGGGAATAGGTTCATGGGTCATTCCTAGAGAATAGACATCATTTAAAACATTATAAATGAGATTCCAGACCATAGTAGGACTCAAACACTACAGTTCATCATCAACTTCTTCCTTGATCACAATCACACATCTTCAGGGAGGCATGGTGGTACCCAACCTCTAAAAACAACATTGTATAAATTATATGTTTAATTAGACCAACAATCTAAAAATATAAATAATGAAATTAGTCCCATCATATAAGAAAATCGATATTTTGATTTCAATAAATACAAATAAAAATCATAGAAAATGACAGAACTATTACTCATGATGGATTTCTTAATCCACCCTTGGTGGCTTAAAGATCATTACATTGTAATATGGCTCCGAAATCACTAGAAACTACCTTTTATGTAAAAAAGATCCCCCAACTATATACTAACAAAAAGTAATGATTATCACATGCACCTTTGATAAAACATTTTTACCATCCAGCCCCAATACCCAACTACCCTAACACTCGAACCAATCCTCAATGAGTATAAAGGGTGATCCGGATCCCCATGAGATAGAAACTAGAACCCCATGTCATATATGAGTATATAGGGAACTGTTTTTTCACATAGATAGTGGAAGAAATATATACATGCCAATATGATCAAAGAAAAAACCCAATGGTTATAGAACTAGAAGAAAATAGATATATGATGAACCCAAATAGTACATCACGAAGTACTGAAAATAGACACAGTAAAACTCAATAATCCCAATGGAATCAAAATTCCATGACAAGAGATCAAGAACAAAATCCTCCTCCCAGAGGAGGTTTACCATTACTAAAACCCAGTAGATGAAAATCTAAAAACAACTAAATGTAAATCAAGGGTGTGATCTAAATCCTAGTAGGGACTACCAGGTGTTCCATAATAATTTTTGAAAAATATTTCAACTTTAAAATAAAAATTAATGTAAATAAAATGGAATATCTAAAAAATATTAATTTCATTCCAAATGAAGAAAAAATTTTAAAAAAAATTATTTACAAATTTTATATAATACAACATATAAATATAAATAGGTGTGATTAAAATACTTTCACATTAAATGGAATAAATATCAAAGTAATCAAAATAAAAAAATATGGTCATCATCTCTACGGTATTATAGTTTTATGTAATAATATATTCACAATCTCATAAAAAGGATCATGGAATATGTGTTTAGAGGTCCCTTATGGTCATGTCGAAATGATATTAACAACATTCCATCAGGAATATGATCTGACAATCAAATTTCTGTTATATGTTTCGACATCGATTCATAAATAGGGAATTACTTTCTTAACATTCCTATCCTAAATAATCAACTAAATAATATGGCTCCATTAATCAAATTTAATCTATAAATAATGTGAAAATCATTTCAAGTCAGTTTATAATAATATTCCCCCATTTCCAATTAATTTATTCTAATTTCAGTTTTAAAACTAAATCACAGATTTTTAATCAATTGAATCCATTTTTCAAGATAAAATAAATCAAATGTTATTATAAAATCAATTAAAATCATTTTTATAAGAAATCAGTTCACAAATTAATTTTACAAATTCCATCAATTTCAAATTACACCGCATTTTTTAGTTCCGTTGAACTTTAGAGGGGTTCCCCAAAATTCAGAACAATTCAAGTTCCAATTATAATCCACAATGAGTCTTATTTTCATAATTAAATTAAAATAATTTTTAAAAAATAATTAAATTAATTGTAAAATGAACTATTTTATCATTAAATATAACCACATACCTTTATAAAAGAGATAACATATCATAATCCTCATAATGGTATTTCAGAATGATGAATGATGGAAACATAGATAAGCAATCCAACCAATATTAAAGATCTAAATCACTGGAGATTGGATCTATCAAGAAAAATTATTATTTAACAATCTGTAAAGGGGTAAAAAAATATTGAAAGGGAGTTAAATAATTGGAGAATAACCACATACCATAGAGATTTAGGAAGATTTCTTTCATACTTTGATCCTCCTAATAAGTAGTATGTAAGAGACAAAAAGGGTTCTTAAGAGCCTTGATGACCTATCAAATTATGATATGTGTAATTGGGGATGACAGGGATGGAATAAATGGGGTTATGTATATTTTTTTATAATAACACCATCTACATGGTTATCTAGGATGGTCCCCATTGTTAGAAAAACAATCCACCCTAACTGTGTTCCCCATTACTAGGGTGAACCGTTTCTAATAGGTGATTTCAAAATTTTAAAAATGTGAACCAACTATGAAATCTAACAATACATGGGGTTTCTCAAATTTCACAGGGGGTGTGCATAGTTTGGGAAATTTGTGTGTAATATATTCACAAGGGGGTGTGAATAGTTTTATATTATTTAAATTTTAATGAATATTTTAAGTAAACAAAGAATAAATCTTATACAGTCATATACAACTAATTTTTATAAAAATAAATATTCACATTGATTGATGTAAATTTAATAAATAAGTTTTAATATAATCTATATTATTGAAATAAAAAATATTTTTCATGGGTAAAATCATTACACCATTAAAATCCCACTTCAAGTAATGTTTGTCAGTTTTAATCTAATAATTTAATAAAATACTATGTTAACTGTGGATTATTAATTCTATAGAATTTTATGATTTAAGGACATGAAAATAAATATATTTTATTTCATTTTAGTTGTAATATGATGCCCTATTGATGTAACTATATCAATTACTTGACAAAAAACGATTCATTATATTTTAGTACCGTGGCCTTTTATGTTAATATCTTCATAGATAAATGTAAAAATAAATAAAATAATCATGTATTTTTTATCTAATGGATATTTTTTGGAACAATATATTCCAAAACTTTATCCATAAGAATCATTCATTGTTTATATTCTGACCAATCTCCTCATCTCATATTGTTTTTATTCAAATCAAGATCATAACGCATAGATTTTATCTAATTATCAACTTTATCGTCCTCAACAAATGATTTATGTTCTTATGGGAAAAAATGGGGTTTTTATAGTGCCTTACTCCTTCAATATTTCACTGAAACATTTCAATCACTAATGACATTTTATTCATTTATTTCATTATTGCTCGTAATTTTTGTAGTTGATAAAATTATAGCCATCTTTGAAATGATAACCTACTCATAAATAATTCCCAAAAATCACTTCATATCTTTCATCACATATACAATAAGCATTATTTATGATTCACATTGATCCATTTAAAAACAGATCATTCATTAACAATGAATTTTTTGTTCCATCCTTAGGAACTCTGATTACCATACTTGTAATTATCACAAATTTGTGGAATTCACATGTTGTAATGAATATATTATGTCTATTTATTTATTTATTGTAAAATATGAATTTTTTATGAACCCAATAGGATATCTTTACTTTCTATCAAATGATTCAAATCATCGATCCAATGTATCTTATTTTCTCCTCACCCTCCCAACTTGTCAATTGATTGGTTCATGATATCTATTTTCATTTTTTATAATCATTATTGATTTACCATTGGTATATAACTATGGTAAATAATTTTGTTGTAGTAAAACCATTATCCACATAATCACATTATTTTCAAAATTTAATTTTATTTTATTTCATTGCAATATTTCTCGTATAAAAGATATTTTTTCATACTTGTTAGTTATTTTCTTCATGTTGGGGTGCTTTGTTTGAAGATGCTCTTAATCATGAGATATTTTACTTAAATCCAACAATTGTGGTAATGATAATAATGAAATGTGTCTTGAACGCATGCAACCATCAGAAAAATGTTCATTCATACTACTTATTTAATTAGTTTCGTCATCATTTTATCTAATATTTTTTTGTTAATTTCTTTATCAATGTTATCTCATAAATTTTTAGATATATTCAAATATCATTTGGGAAGTCATATTTTTTCTATAAACTATCAGAAACTATCCATAAAGGGAAAACGATTCTTTCTTCCAATATAAACATTTTTCTCATATATATTGGATTTCATTGTGGAACTACTAACACTGCGTATTAATTCAATGTTATTAATTAAAAAAAATTATCATTTTTTAAAGCCATCTGAGTATAGTAATATTGTGTTTCTATTGTGGTCAATTATTGTGATATAATTGGCATGTGAGCTTCTTCTTATATTATTACTCTCATCAAAATGAAAAACATTCATCTAAAAACATTGAGTAAATATTCTATGTTAGGTGCTTGATATTGATTGTTGATGAAAATGTGGTTACATTTACAATAATGATATTATTTAGACATTGGGTATTGTATGAATCAATAACACCTCAACCTGACACATCGTGTGACCAGTATGACCCCATGTACGTCTTTTTGATAAAATTGACATGAATATTAGTAAAAAGGAAGACTGACAAACTCAAAAATGATCAAACAAATTCCAATTATTTTGATACATTAGTTCAACAATTAAAAATTCATTTCTAATGTTTAGGGATCACATTCACCACAATTAGAGGAAATTAGTGACTTATATGACTCAATTTGTATGTTATTAGTTTAAAATCAATAATTTAATTCAAAAAATAACAATCAATAAAAACAAAGAAAACATGTGTTTATTTTTTTTAAAATTTTAAACATTGATTCATATATTATTTTCGACATGTAAAGATTTGTATCATGTCAAACTGATACATTATGTAATAAATATACATCAAAGTTCATGTTTCCGGTTTAAAATGATTTTTTTGTAGAAAAAATGTGATCTATCAAAAACTGATGAAACACATTCATATTGTTTTGATAATTTTTTAATACTATTTATATTTTATTTTATATGTTTTGGAATCATTCATACCTCAATCTGATCCATGATGTGACTGGTATATAATAAAGTGTGTATTCTTGTTTAAAAATGACATCAATATAAATAAAAAGGAAAACATACCTACCCAAAAATGAGAAAATTCATTAATATTGTTTTAATACAATAGTGAAACAATAGAGTAGTAATTTTTATTTTTTACGAATATGTCACACTTTAATATGAAACATGATATGTGCGGTATGACTCAATGTGTTTGTTATCAGATTAAAATCTATAGTTTTGTTCCAATAATGTCACACACTGGAAACTGAGAAAATGAAATCCTATTTGATTCACAATTTAGTAAATTTAATCGTATTACACTTTATACTTGTAGGAATTAGTCTCACCTTAAACTAATTTATGATGAGATCAGTATGTGTCATAGTAAATGATTCCAGTTTACGATGACATTTTTGTAAAAAAGACATTAGATATACTCAAAATCAAGTAAACACATTTATATAGTTTTTATATTATATTAAAATGATTATTAATTCATTTGGGAATTTTAAGAATTATCCACACCACAATATGACAAAACCGTGAGTGATATCACTCAATGTATGTCTTTTTTTAAAACTAACATCAATTTCAGTAAAAAGGCCAAATCATCTACTTAACACCAAGAATATTCATTCAGAATGTTTTGATACTATAAGACAACGATCCATAAGTAATTTTTGATGTATAGGTATTTGGTATAACTTAATCCGATACACGATGTGTCTTGTATGACCCAATTGTCCATTATCAATTTAATATCAACATTTTAGTTAGACTCTTTCACTAACTAAAAATTGGGAAAACATAGATGGATTGTAATTATAATTTTTAAAAATTATTCACATGCCATTATTGATGTGTAATAATTTTTATCACATAAAACTAACACACGATGCGGCTAATATTAGTCAAAGAAGTTGTTTCTAGTTTAAAAAGGAATTTGAGTAAAAAAGAATAGCGGAAATCTAAAAAAGAAGATAACACATTTTGATTGTTTTAATACATTAGTAAAATTATCCATATGTCATTATATACGTGTAAAAATAATCCTCACCTAAATTTAATTCATAGTGTGACTAGTATGAATCCAAGTGCATTTTTTCAATATATAAGTATCATTTTAGGTTAGAATGTGCATCGCATCGCCAAAAACAAGTAAACAAGACTAGATTGTGTTATATTCATTTAAATAAGTTTTTTACATGATTTTTCTGATTTCATGGTGATTTTGGTGCTTCATTGTGCTATTATATTATACTGCATCAGTGCTGCAGGGTGTTGTTTTAGTAGAATACAATATGTCCCTTTATCAACATGTTCCAAAGCGCTGTTAAAGGTGTCCATTATCAATGCTTTAAAAAGTTCCCATAAGGGGTTCCATTATTAGTTCTTCTATAAATTCTAATAATATTATCTGGCTATTAATCTGTATCTTGTAGCTAGTGCTTCGTTTGATCTTATAAAGGCCATTTTTATCATTGGGAAAGACCTATTTTATAGTAGTTCCTCTAATAAAAAGTTATCTTGGGACTTCTATATAAGGGGATCTTCCCCCATTTTCCCACTATATGGAGTGTATACTATCTCAAAGTCATATTCATGTAGGAACTCCAACTATCACCACTTTATTAGGTTCAATTCGCTTTATGGGAATATATACCTGAGACTTTGAGGGTCTGAGTAAACCACAATGCACCCTCCCATAATATTGTACCTCTATATCCAAAGTGAGAAGCCTACTACTGCTGTCTCTATGTAATGAGTTCTGTTAAACATCTCATATGGCCTAAACTACCCTGACCCATATGTGATAAATATCTACCATTTCATCAACATATAACTGATCACATTTACTAAGTAATGTCAACACACTACATACTTTATACCCTCTAATGGAAGTAACCACATATGTGAAATCATTAAAATTACTCTCAACTCCATGAATGCCCTCTTTGACTACCATGTTCAGGTAAGTGACCTCCATTTCTAAATCATTGTGGCCAATGTAGTTTTATTCCATGAAAATTATGTCACTAACCCCCGATAGTACCCTTACAAGACAAGAAATCTATGCACTTTTTAAATGATTTTAGGTTGATTACATGCAAATACTTTAACAATATTATCTGTTTTAATGTATTAACCATGACCATAAAAATAATTCACTAAGAAGTGAACCTCAAAAATCCAATTATGGACGTTAAAGTGTTTTCCACAAATCTAGTGATCTCAACAAAAATCTACAATGATCCTTATGTTTTCCATATTCTCCTCCACTAATAAAGTGTAGATGAGTGTGTAGTCAATGAAGAGAACCATGAACTTATACAAGTACACCAGGATGATCCAGTTTGTTAAATACATAAAGAAGGAGGGTGAATTCATAAAAATAAAGGGAATTAAGAGAAACCTATAGTTTCTGCAGAGACATATTAATTCAAAATTTGGAATATCATCCTCTTAAATTATCAACTGGGGGTAGTTGGACCTGAGTTCGATCACTGAGAATCATCTTTCACCTCACAACTGAACAAAGAGGTATTAAATCCTTAGAAACGTTTACATGTTTATTATTGTGTCCTGATTCATGTGAAGATAATAAACGTAGTGCTTTAATATCTCAACCAATTTTTTTTAAAAATAACACTAGAGCTATCTTGAGGGACACAATGGACCTGATTAATCCATCCTCATAAATTACCTTCAAATGAAACCATAACTTTAGAATTATGGTACGGTCCATTTGATTTTTTTAAAAAGATATCATAGAGGTCCCAAGGTGAATGGTGATATAAATCACCATCTTTGACCTTTGAGGTTTTCCAATAACATTATTGAGGAACAATTAAATTTAATAATTCATAGTAGATGGAATATAGATGCTTGAAGAGCCTACTTCACCACATTCTATACTCAATAATTCATTGGTGTTGGGATTTAGCATCCTTCTTGCAGATCCCACCCGTATCACCATGATATCTCTCTAACCCACAAAGTAGAATCAGGAACCATCAATTAAGAGGAATATGACTCATATGTGTTGATATTCAATATAAAATCAGATCATAGAAATAAAATTAATATCCATGATGAAATCATTGAGTGTCATCATGTTGAATAATAGAAATAATAATATGTATCCAAAATGTTATAACCCTCAATACAAGGTGATAAATGATAAAAAAGAATAGTTCGATGTAGGATCCTCAAGATGTCATTGTTGGGATAAAGCCTCTATAGGGAGCTGTAGGTTTTCAAAGAAGAGTGTTATGATGAATTAATGAATCACACCTATGCCTAAAAAAGTTTATCACAATATAAAATAAATGTGTATTAAACCTATAATCATCTAATGTGTTTAAGGCTTGTAAGCTTCCATAACCTGCTATTTTCCATGACCCGAACTACTAGATCCTGGTGCTTGATGTGGTTCACTTGTTGGTGGCGGTGGATAAATCAATGTGTGTTATTCAAAAACCATAGCTCCTTATCTGGGAGCTTCAATACAACATATTCCAACATTTCCACCCAATGTACCTCCCTTCCCACTCATGGGAGTTTCCAGATCATGGATCTACCTCTGTTATGGCAGTCCTTCATCTATTAGCATGTGCTTCTCAAACCATCTAGTTCGGTAGTCTCACACAATGGAAACTCACCCATCACAATCCTAGAACAACCCTTATTCAGGATTCCTTGGTCCTCAGTGATGTCTATGTTTTACATGACCACGTCCTTAAGTCAGATTATGCGGAGGTCTCTAACTTTGAGATCATGTCGAATAGTGGTGGATAGATACTGAAAACAACTCATCCTTATAACTCCCCTTCAAGATAAAGCTTCCTAGAGTCCCTTTAACTAGAATCTCATTGAAACTATTTCCTACGATAAATCCCTTGAATAGGTGAGAATTCACAAGGGAACCACTCAGGCTCAAATCCCTCTCTAGAGTACCTTCTCAAACTTCTTTCATTAGATGTATCCATTCTAGATCATGTCAATATAGTAATGTATATGGGCTTTGATCCTCTTCATTTACTCAACAACTATAATCTACCTCTCTTATATCTCTATAATTTCCTGAATCAAAACTGAGTGCATGTAAGAGGAGTAGTACACCTCATATAATAGTTTCTAGAAGTTGGGCTATGATAGCGTCAACTTGTCATGCATTAGGGTGACAAGACTCCACGAGCACCAATAAGATCCATGTAAATGGTTAACTACTATGGAAATTAAATGATCCTTTAGTATCTAGTTAATCCAAATGATACAGAGAACCGACTCTATCCAATCATCCACTTCCTTAGGATCCATCACACAATGGAACCTCAGTGGCCTCTAGTATAGGAACATGTAGAGTGCACTATGCTTTTTCACATTCATATCTTTTAATGCTGGTATAATTTTATTTTCAAAAGGTGGGGGTGATGCTACAAGTTCACCCCGATTAATAATTTCAAAGGATGAACCCTGAAGTAAGGCCTCATCTCTTATTGAATGGTCTTCAAGATCTAGAAATGGAAACCTGGTAGGTTGTTTTCATAGAGTCATTATAAATATTTAATCTATACAAACCAAAAAAATATTAGAATAAATATACACAAAATGAAGATATGAATCAAAAATTAAATTTAATGAGAAAATCATATATGATACATGTCCATCGATCCCTTCAAAAAATTCCATGTTCTTCCGAGTAAAAAATCCGGTAATCAAGGTACCGATGGATGGATAATTTTCCACTAGGGCCATCATTGGGTTCCCTACAATGAGAGCCGCACTCGGGACACTTTGATATTGTTTCCCCAAATCTCAATCAAATCCACATAAGGGGACTACTCAAAATATATTTACGAGGAATTTTCCACCATAGATAAGAAACTTTCATTACCGAACCCATTAGGGATCAAGCTATAACTACCCTAAGCCCATCTCCATATGCAATTGGCTAGAAACTAGCACCAAAAGGAATATATAATAGGGGAGGAATTCACCTAATGAAAAGATACTCAATCAACCAACCATATGAATTAAGAAGTGAAGAGAAATATAATAATAAGATGAAACAACAATAAAGTAAAAAATGATTTTAAACCCTCTAGGATGTCCAAGAGTAAAACTTGTGGAAAGTAATATGTAAAGTGAAAAAACATACAGATCCATAATGATGACCTAACCTGAGAAAAATGGAACATAAACGTATAGAGATCATATCACTTGATACCTGAGAAATGACAACCATACCTGGTGAATTCACCAAGGTATACCTAAGCTTATATGATTTAATTGTCGACCTCACCATTATATGCATAAGATATGACATGTGCGAGCCATGAAAATGTCGGGGTGAGTATATACATACCCAATAGGAATCCATGAAATATGAAGGGAGAGCAGTAAGAGACACTATATTAATAGATAGTCATAGAGTAAAACAGAAACATCTCACCCCAATGAAAAATAATATATCCTTTTTCAAACACAAGGAGCTCAACATAGTGTTTAGGTGGACTACATGTAAATTTTTGGCCTCTTATACTAAGAGAGTAAACTCATCCAACAATGAGGTGCTCAACACTGTGAGTTGGTAGACAAGAATGCAAGTCTATTTAACTAATTTCAATAAAGTAACTAAATTTCATGGATTTAGAAATATATATATATATATATATATTCTCTATAAATTAATCCCAAACAAGAGAGAAATTTGATCCCCATATCACATACCATTCAAGTAAAGGAGTCACTAATAGTTTCAAATGTCAGCAAATGATTCCCAACATCTTACGCATCTAATAAGTAGAAATATATATGTAAATACAAAACTCACCACTATTCAATCCAATCAATATGAAATAATTCCAATATATATGACCTTCACCCTAGTGCATCAAGGGGGTTAGACACAATAAGTATTCCTAGAAAAAACTCAACCTGATTCATCTTGGTGGTTACACTTGGTATTTCTTGGAAATGATCCCTGGTGTATCAGCTGATACAAACTCTCATATCAAGAAGAACATATCCCTATCTAATATAAGTGTTATACTCTGAATGTATAAGACACATTATGAATCTCGTTAGGGGTTCCACTATAGAGGTTGATGACCCACCAACTTGTGTTACAGGGGTTTTCACTCACGACATCGAGGACTTCCGAACTATATGCTAGGGGGTTTCCCCTCAGTATGTAGTGGAACCAAGCCCAAAATTATGGGGGTTCCACTATATTGTTCGAATTCCCACTCCTTGGTTAGATAGGAAGATCAACTCTAGTAATAAAGGACCTTCTCCCAATCTAATAGTGGGTCCACTTTTTAGGTAGAGGACCAACTCCAAATCTTATTAAGGGATATACTCTATAGGTTGAGGACCTGAACCCTGGTATAATAGGGGGTTTCACTATAGTAATCAACTACGCACACCCTTTATGATTTTTTGGTTCCACTTTGAATGTTTTTCATGATCATTCCTGACCATTAACATCATAAAGAATATCATAAATAAGTTTAATTCATAGAACATGTCAAATACTATCTAAAAATCCACAATGGAGTGAATAATTAAATTTTAAATGGAAAAAACACTCAGTATTAGATATCGGCATGACAAAATATGAGTCCAAATGAAATATATATAAGAGATTGAAGATTCATAAAAATAAAACAAGGGATTCATGGCATGTTAGGGGACCCATAGGTGGAGTTTTCCCTCACCTTTTACTGTAGATGTCATTGGAGTTATAAATACCCCAAACATGTAGAAATACATAGCATGTTGTGATTATTCATGGTGTGTCAAAGCCACTTAGGGTCCCTACATGTGTACCTTGGTCATTTTCTTGTACTTCGCTACATAGAGTGCGTCTATTCGTGCCCATGCTTGTGAACTTGTAGAGTACACTGTAAGCCGCAAGCACATGGGTCACATTATGTGTGGAGCTCCCACACATCATGTGATCCCTTTCGTGCCTAAAACTATAACCACTATTGTATAGGGGTACACATTGTCTGTTTATCAAGATACATTGTGTGTACTTGGATTTTTCATAGAACTGTATTTCTTACTCCGCACTCTAACTCCAGCCCTTCTATTGTAGATATCTCCTCCAAACATTTGGAAATCAAAGGATGTAGTCATGATTCATTTTTCAAGACATATGGTGGTAGTAAATTGTTTTTGTTGTCTTGTGGGGGTTCTCTAAAAAACCTATGTTCGATGTTCATCGACCTTTATCTTTGAACAGGATTACAACTCATTGAATCAATAACACAAAAACCAAAAATCCTACCCTTCTATCAATGATTCAAAATATTTATTGTTTTACATGATTTTAATGGGAATCTGGGGGTTCAATTGGGAATGGTTGGACTCAAAAACATCGATCCATGTTCCATTTGACCAAAGGTGAAAAAAAATTAAATTTAGGGATAAAGTCATCAAAACCAATGGTTTATCAATCACTCCCTAACATTCTTGGACAATGATCATGAACATGGATAATTCAGGGTGGGAGAAATTATTAAGTAATTAAATGTTTGTACATGGGTCTATTGAAAGTTTGGAATTTTTCACAAATCAATGAAAGGGATTACCATCATCATTATAAATTAATTTAATAAAATGATTTTAAAACATTATTTTAAGAGTCTTACATGCATACTAGATCATAAATCCTTGAATAATGTTCACTCCAATTAATTTAATAATTTATTTCATTATGAGCATCTCTATATCCTAAAATATGGAGTCTCATTGTTTTTTATTATCAATTCGCCAATGATTAAAGTAGTATAATTCTCTTGATCCTGCCAGGGTTTATGAATCCAAACCTAGTGGATCCACCATTGTGGATGGTATATTATAAAAACAGAATTAGGTTATTCAATTAAATTAAATAAATTAAAAATTTAGTAAATTCACTAAATGTACCACTAAATTTCAAGATAAGTGAATTTCCCATAACGACCTATTTAATGTCATTCAATAGGTAAACATCACGTTTGAGACTCAACCATGGTTTTAGATTCTTATTTTAGATTCTATTTAAGGTTTATCCCATTTCCTTTATGAAACTAAATAGTTGTAATGTATGTTATTTTTATTTTTTTTCAAAAATAAATTTTGGATATATCGAGCCCTAGAAGCATATTTCGTCTGAGTGGATGGATCCTAAAATATATATTGAAATATATCAAATTATTATATGGAATAAATTTTTTCTCTAGAATGGTATGTACAAGTAATGAATGGTTGAATGTGGAAAGTGTGATATTTCATGATTTTGATGTGGTGTGTATTTAGATGTTGTAGTAGAAATGGTGAATGCTTTTAGATTAGTAGGTGATGTTTTGAGATAAGATCACTCTTTAGTTATGAACACATGGGTTTGTCATGTGTGTGTATTAATATATATGTTTCTTATATATTTATTTTGATTTAAATATGATCTTAATTCACGTCGAGCACCATGTTCTGACAACCAATTTTTTGTTTGTATGTTCTTCTTGATATCCCAGTATATTGGATGGATGGTTGAAATCCAACTCTCACTTACACCAACTTTCAGGGAAATTTGGCAACAATGCGTTGTGATATCCAGAAAAAAACTATATTGGTGATGTTAGATTGCGTTATGAGATGGATTATAGTGGGGTTGTGTATGATGGGAAGAAGACATATGGTTTATTTACTTCATGTTCTTGATACCATACTATTAGTATTATGGTTGTGGTTGAGATGAGATGTGATGTGATGTGATAACATATGGGTATTATGGTGATATGTGATATGATGTGATGTCCTATGTGTCTTTTCATAAAATTTTATGTTATTTATTAACCTATAAGACTTAAAGGTATATTTTATATGATATGACGTCCTGATTGACTTCAGGAGAGATTTGATATGATGTGATGGCCTAGGTGTCTGTAAGAAGGTTTTTATATAGATGGGGTGGGATCCACATGGTATAAGATGTTAGAGTGTGAGAGTATGAATTTAATGGAAAAGTGTTGTGGGGAACATTTTATTAATATTCATATTATTATGTCACCATACATTAAGGAAATATTTGGTGAGTGAGACCAAGTGAGGATGGGTTTACATAGATTGCATATTTAGGTGTGTTCAGTTGAGTTATCTTCTCAATATTGATTTTGTATGTTTCTTTCACATGTAAACAAGAGATGTTGGGTATCCTACTTAGTAATCTTTTATTCTCTCCCCATGTATATAGTAACAATTTTTTAGGTATCTATAAGTATTCATAGACCATTATGGAAATTTGAATCTTAGGCATTGGAGCTATTATGGTGTTACTAAATAATAATTTATATCACGTATATATTTAGATACTTTTATTTTTATTTGATAACATTATAATTTCATTATATGGTAGTTTTGGTTCCCTTTTTAAAATAATTCATATAGTTTCTTGTGGTTGATTCATCTTATCTCATTATCCTTTTATTAAAGAGGATAGTGCCTACTTATTTGTTTGTTTTTATACACATGATGCTAGTTTGCTATAGAGGGCCAAATAGGGGAAGGACATGAGGTTCATTATTTCTCTTCATTCATTGTGATCCCAATAGGGGTACATTTGGGGGGAATAGGTCGTGACAAAGTGGTATAGATTTCATTATATTTGGATAAGATGGTGGTCACATTTTGAAACAATGAGTATTGAATGGGTCGATAGGGAAATCATGCCTGTTCCACTTGGTTCATGGTCTAGGGAAAATATGTTATGCCATTATATTCCCCCTAGTGATAGGTTGTATGGTCTCTAAGCCTACCGAATAGCCATGTGAAGATATACTAGCTTTAGTGTAGATAAATTTTTTAAAAAATTAATTATTATTGAATTGTGACATCATTGGAATATGGTGGTTTTGGGAATGTTGAAATAAGGATAAAATTATTTAAATAAATACTAAAATAATTATATAATATCAAGATTGTAAAATATTTTTATCCCACTAATTTATGGATAATAGTTATTGTACGTTTGTGTTTCATTTAGTGGAAGATTGATTGGCTTACCTAGTTTCCCTAGGGAGGGTAAACCTGGTTGAGGAGGATGGTCAATGTTAGAGTCCATTGTTTTCTTTCCATGGATGAGTATGGGGATGTGTGAGAAAAAAATTATGATCAATAGAAATTTATCAAGATGGAGGATATTTAGATTTAAATTCTCTTAATATAGGATAGAACAGAATATTCAGTCCCATTGATAGTTATTTATATGTGAGGAGCTTCGTGTTAGTGGTGGAGATAATATTTTCATGAGCGGAAGGATGAAGATTCATCATAGATCAAACTAAAGAAGGGTTTGTGAGTTTATTTCCTACCATTAACCATAAAGTCAATGAAATGGTGGGAGATGATATATATTCAAAAGGGGATCATGTCTATGTAGGATATTGGGATCAAGATCAATGACATTTTTTCATTACAACATAAATATTTTTTTGGATGAGGTAACTTTTTTATGAGACACTACGGATACACTCCATACTTCTATCCCATAAAGAGTTACACATTTTACATTGCCAATGTTTATGTATGTTTAGAAGATGGTGGAAGTGATAAAAAAGATGGACTCACTAGGAGGTTTATGATGAGAGTGGATCGAGCAGGGTTCCTCAAGAGTAGATTATTTAGTGGAAGATTTATTATGAAATTTATATAAAAGTTTCATAAAGTATGGAGTCCACATCAATAGTTACCTTTCTGGATATATGGGTCTTGTAGTTTTTATGTCCTTAATTGGGACAATATTTCAGTTAATTCACATTTAGCATTTTATTTCATTTCTATGATTTATTCCAATTGGTTCATCATGCTCATTATTATGGTGGTGGATAATTTTAGTGTTATATCCAACTATAGTTAATAGTGAGATCATTTCCATTGTTGGGGAAATATGATTGTGCTCCAATTAATGGAGTAAGACCACCTATAGGTTCACCTTAGGATGTGCAATATCTTTAGAGACTTCGACCTAAACAGGCCTATAAAGGTGGCCATCATAGATAGGTAGAGGTGTTGGTAATGGTATGATAAATGTAGTGTAGAAAGAATATCTAGAGGGGAAGGAGACCATATCAAAAAATTTCAACATAAAATCATTACTTTTTTGTGCTTTGATTATTTTGGGTGATTCATGTTCCTTTGTTTCACCAACACTAGTTCAAGATATCGGACAATATATTAAGATTATTATCATTCCCCTAATGTTTAAAAAATATTTAGAAGGCTATAGAAACTTTTTTAACCTATGCCATGAGTGTATACTGAATAAAGTTCTTTATATATCCCATAGTGATATTTTCTTACAATAGATGCAGCATGAAAATTTACTTTCCAGCATCAATGAGTTACATTCCATGAATTCTAGTATAGAATAATTATAGTGATTATTATTTTTCATGTGTTTGGATAATAAATATGTAGTTTTCAATTGTGAGAACTATTTTAGTTGTTTTTCATATGTATGGAAAACATTATTTTTTTCATGGATGGGTTTTATGTGGAATAAGTGGAAAAAGGTCTATATATTGTTACCTTGGACATCAGGGCAGTTTTTTATGTTTTTCTTTTAGGAGGTTTTGAATTTAACTCCTAAACAAAATGTTGATATTTATATCAATATATAGAAAAATTATTCACTAATTTGAATGTCCTATTATCAGACAATAACTGATATGTCGTGGGAGTTATGGACTCAAATAGATGATATAATGCAGAAGGTCTTCATCTGGTGTACTATGTCATAGTAGTGTATTCTAGTTATATTCTACATGATGATGGATGGTAGAATGTGGTTGTTTATAGAATACCGTCTGTTAAATAACAATAGGATCAATAATTGTCTACCTTTTACTAGTATAAAGGATTATTTTCACCAGATGGGGGGAGATTAAAGGGTTTCTATGGGCAATATACAATCTATGAATCATAATTTTATGGTTAAGGAGGGTTATATCCCAAATAAGTCCTTCAAATGCATGAATTTTAGAAATGGGTTAATGGATAGTTCTTTAAGTATCATTATCTCACTATATATTTTAATGGGTCTCATGAAATCCATGCTCCCTTAATTCATAGACCATTTAAAAATAGTAATGCATATATTAGGAAACCTATGGTTTTCGAAGATTTCTTGATGATAAGATGTTATGGGGTTTTTTTTCTTATAGGGTAAAGTTTAACTAAATATTTGTGGTTCCTTATAGTGGGCATATTATTGGTTTAACCTTTTTAGAGGATTAAGACCTTAATTTTACGTTTTATATTCAAAATTTATTTTCTTGTTGTATTATATGGGAGGGTTTCATGAATTTTATATCTTTGGAATGATATTTTACACCTACCCAGTAATGATAAATAATTATTTAATAGAAATTGATGGGGAAGGGTCTGAATCACATGTTTTCATGTCATCAGTATTATTTGATATTTAATTTCTTGTTATTGACTCAATGAAATTCATTTAAACATTGGTATTTTTTACCACTATGATTTTTGAGACAATTAAATACATGTTGTGTGCTGTTTTTTATCACCCAAAATGAAAATTGGATAACGAATTATATCCAATTAATAAAATCATTTTACCATGATATTTATTTTCTATTTTATAATTCCCATGAATGAAGATTTGTAATGTGATAAAATCCCCCATTATAAATCTAAAAGTGACATGAGAATGAAATTTAAATTGGGTACCTAATTAGCAAATTTATGTGTGGTTGTGATGTATGGAATTGATGTGTTGTTGAGATGTAGTTGGTACATGGTAGTTGTGATGTGTTAAATGGTTTTGTTATGGAAATTTTATGTGGCTATGAATGGGTGGTGATGTGTTGTATGTTGGAATGGGAAAGATGGTTTTAGTGATGTACTTTGTTCTGAATGCTTTTAGAGTAGTAAGGAAATTAAATTTCATAGTTTATTTTAAATGGAACATGAATAAATGGTTATTATAATATTGAGAAAGCATAGGATTTATGGTAATATGTGGGTGATGATGATTTTGAAATAACGGGTTGAAATAATGCATTTATTAGAATATATATATTTTAAATAATTTTATTTTTATATGAAATAAGAAGGTAATTTGAAATATGGAAATTTGATTGACATCTAATGAAGGGTGGAATGTGGCATGTTTCCTATGGCATGATTGTGTGGTTTTAGAAATTTAGTACTATAAGTGAATGTGGATAATATATTTTCAGTTTTTATGAGGTTGTGATTGGAGAGAGTGAATTTTTTAATCCCATAGGTTGGACTGTTATGTGTATTTAAATATATGTACAGTGTGTATTCCTTATGATTAATATGTGAAACTAACCAATGTAGAGCACATTTTTTTGGAAAAAATATTTTCATGGATTTTTTACCAACATGATGGTGGTCACAATTGATGGATTTCTACCCACACATCCCTACTCCCTCTTCCTAGATACATTGATAGGCATGAGCGCTGATGTCCAGATGTCAAAAATACAATGTTATGATGTTTTTTTGATGATATGGATTATAGTGGGTTTATTCATGGTATTAGAAATTAACGGGGTTTATTTCCTCCATGTTCATGATACGCTACTATACTAGTTATGGTTGGGGTTAATATTTGATGATAAATTATGTGATGAACTATGTTACTTTAAGTGAGATACTATTTGATGTGATGACCTAGGTGTCTTCGGGTTAGATGAGATGTGATGTGATGGCCCAGGTGTCTCTCGGTGGGATATGATATGATGAAATAGCCCCGATGGCTTTGGGTGATATTTGATGTCACATAATGTCCCATGTTACTGTGGTAGGATGTTATACAGAAGAGGTATAACACTTCAATATATGACATTTGGGTGGGAGAGAGGTAAATTAGTTGGAAATAATTATAGGATACCATTCATCGATGTGAATCTTATTATGTGAATATACTTGTATTTCTTATTTGGTATGTGTTCCCTAGTAAGGATGATTTTGGTTAGTATACCTATTTTTTGATATGTTACTTTTTTTGGTGCATTAGTATGATTCTTACACATGCATATGACATACTGTGGGAATACCACTAATTATACATGTATTTTCACCCCATTTATATTCAAAATATTTTTTAGGTTTACAGGAGGACATCATGGACCATTAGAACATTTATAGCTAGGGAATTATAGATTTTTCGATGTCACTACATTTACTATTAATTTGGGTATTTATTTATATAAATTTTTTTTATCTAATTAAATTATCCATTTGTGGATGGGTGGTTTTGGTTTCCATTATATATTATGTAATGGAGTTTATTTTGGTTGATTTATCGAATCTATAAATCCTATTATAATAGAGTGTAATTCATCCTATTTATTAGTTTTTTATACTCTCTATTTTAGTCACCAACCTGGATCCCACTACAAGTGAGACTTATGGTGTCATAATCACTCTTACATCATTGAAATACCATGACGAGTGCTTTTGGAGTGATGTACCCGTGATAGTTAATAAGAAAATTATGTTTGGTATATTGGAGGTGAGAGAAAATCCATGAATGATATGATTACAGTTTATGGATATTTTTCCCTCTTTTATATTCCACGAGAAATATTTTATGTTTTACACCATGTTTTATACAGCTTATTATCTTATCTTTTATATTATTGTGGGATAATCATAAATAATTTCACGTGATTTTATAGATAATTTCTACACACACAATAATATTCATTCGATTCAAATATTCATTTTGACATAAGGGGTTTTTGTAAGTCAAATGAATTTATTTCAGTTCTATATTTTTTTAACATCAACAATCAATGTTACCAATATTCAACAGCTCCATCTTATATATTACCTCAATTTTTATAAGTTAGGGGAAAACAATTCTTAATTTAAATCTTCATCCATTAATGAATTTATTACATAAAACTATAATATCATTTTAATAATTCACATCATATATAGAGTTGAAATCACATTACTGGATCTCTCTTTCATGTCCATATTTTGACATCCCCTAAATTTCCCCCTTTTTTATTTTGAATCAATATATATATACATTCATTCAAACTTTTTACATTACTTTTAGAGATATTTTTTTAATCAGTTTTACAATTTGATTATCTTTTTTAAAATTACCTCAATAACGATATATTTTTCATTTTGATGTTTTTTTATTCCACCCAATAAATGATTTTATGATTTTCCACTATTTGGTGATTTAATTTGGTAGAGAATAATTTTTGTGTGTGTTTATTTAAGTGATACATCATGGATTCTAATTTCAACCACATTCTAAATCACATGTTTTATCATTTTGATCATTACATATTATCTTATAGAACACATGTGTATGGTTAATATTTATGTGATGGGTGGAACCAATGTAGCCTACCAATGTATATAGTAAATATGTACATCTCCCGATAAAAGTTTTAATTATTTAGTGATGCTCGATCCAAAATTTTTAAAAAATTGTGATGTTATAATTTTATGTGAAATAGGTTGAGATGATTATTATTCTATGGAAAAGAATATTTTATTTCAAATCATCAATAAGAAACTATTTGTGATTACATATCCACTATTTTAAGAAGGTGGTGATGCATGATAAACAATGTTGCGTTTCTATGATTTTGTTGGTTCTTCAAAATTTTGATCTGTGACTATGCTATTATCCCTATAAAATGATTTATGTATAATACTTTCCCAGTATTTATGAAAAGGAATATTCATGATCACATGTGATTATTTTTTCTTTTATCCATCCATATGAACAATTCTTTTGATTCTATATTATTTTAATGAGATATTTCTATCCTGATTATGTTTTGTCATATGGTTTTGATCTCAGATTAGGTAACATGTTGATATATTTTTTTTCACTTTTTTTTAATTTAAGATCACCCATTTCTTCGGCTTCCATTTACATGGGCCAGATCATGAGTTTAACATGTATGATTTATAGAAAAATAATTTGTGAGATTAAATTATGTAAAATTATCCACAAGAATTGTAAAAAAATATCTTATTATTATAGTCTAAAATGAAACTAAATTATGGTTTCTTGGGATGTTTAATTTATTATGAAATGTAAAATTTTAGTTACGAAGAAGATGTAGAATAATGGAATTTTTATCTTTGTATTATCATGTTTCTCCATGAGACAACCCTTTTGTATCTCATAGTGGAGACCCTTATATACCAAAAAATTACAATCTTATAACATATAATTATAATAGATAATTTTATTTTACCAAATGTATCACCTTAGGGAATCCCTTATGTATCAATTTCATTAAGAAAAGATTACCCCTTTAATTTTATATAAACATTTATATAATATTAGGATAAAACTTATGTATCTTAGTTGTTACCAATTTAACTAGGTTGTTACTTACATGAGTAATCCATCTGTACTATCCGGATATTCCCCAATAAATCATAGGTTGTATTTTTTTAAAATATTCCTACTATAGAAATTACTTATCATAGTGTATTTACTCACTTAACTATTTCCTCATCCAAACTACTCTAACCCTTATGTATTAATCATTAAGTACATGGTCACCAATATAGAACACATATTAAACCATTACACATCTCTTGGAAACTAATGTAAATTTTAATTTGTAATAAAATTGTGTATACTATTACATATCCCTTCATAGTACCATTACATATAATATATTTCAACCATATTCATTATAGAATAACACTTATATATGATGAATTAAAAAATTTTCTTACTATTATTTTTCATAAGATGAATTGAATTTAACAATTACTTATCTGTAAGATAACCGTTAAATTTTAATGGGAATAAAACACTCATCCAATTGTGTATCATAGGGTAAACCTTACATAATGTTAAATATATTTATTGGTTCTTTACCCTAATTAATCAATTATTTAGCACAGCATATTTCCATTTCTAATGTTATAACAATTTATATTTAGTGGTCAAACATTATGTATCACATTGTGACTCTTAGTAAACATTTTCACATCAAAATTTTAACCCTTTCACATTTAGTGAGCCCTAATATGTACATGGTGACCCTTATATTGGTACATTTAAACAAGTATTAGTGAACCGTAAAATTTGATTACCATTATGAATATCCATTTTTAATTTATAATAATCATTCTAAAAATCCTAAAAAACTCTATAATTCCTCACTAGGATTTAAAACTCATATGTTATAGATTATAAACACATAAAATTACATGTAAAGTTTATTCAATATTTTTAATCCTTTAGATATCCTTTCAGCATAATTTCTAATGAATTTGTAAATGAAAAAATTATTTTAACTAATACAATGATTTAAGGAAGGAACTTCCACTACTTCCAAAATAATACATTTACTAATCTCACAATGTGGATACACTATTTTTGGAACCAATATAATAATATGTAAACACCTGATTAATCATGAATACACACCAGCGAAATCTAGACACCTCTTGGGCCTTTGATCACATATAAATACACTATAAAATGACATTAAAACTCTAAAATATCTGATTTGAAACTGAATTTCTAAGATATCCTTAACATTTAGACAAAAATTCATATCTTTTATGATATTAACAACACAAAATGATATATATCAATATATGTGTTTAGTTGATACATTCAATGAAAGTCATAAATGGGCTTGATTGAGAGAATATTATATGATAAGATCAAAATATTAGGGAATTGATGGAATATACAGTATTTTTGGAAGCTCATATATTAATAAATAAAGTGGTAGTCAATTTTATCAATTAATATATTTTTTGAATTTTAATCACCATAAATTATATTTTACATTAGTTAGAAGTGATTTTTATATTTGGGAACATCTAACCTAGATACACTTTTTATAATTATTCAAATGTATTTTTAGAGTTTCACATGGAGTAGAACATTTTCCAAAAATATAACTTTTTCATTTTGTTAGTTTTTTGTTTATTTCTATTATTATAGTTTCCACTAATATATTATAATATTATTTCAAATATTTCAATTCACAGTTTGTATCGGGTGTGATTATTATTATATAGGATACATCTTGTTTTCCACCAACTACATAAGAAATTATATAATATTAATAATTATTTGTTTTAGAATAATGTTTAAAATTGTGAGAAATGATATAATAAGTTGTATCAGATCTAGGATTTAGATCATTTCATTTCATAGAAAATACATATAATGCTCCATACCAGCTCTTCCGAATCAGGTATAAAAAATATTATATTTTTTATAAAATGCAACAGAAAAATATAAAAACATTTACATATGATGATCTTTTCCAATTTAGTTTTAGAGGGAGAGGAGCACTATTATATATTTTCAATGTTAGAATATTAAACAAAAAATCAATGAAGAATCATTTCTCGTGTTATCACCTTATCGAGATAAACTGTATTAAACATGTAAATGAACCTGAATCATTTTTAAAAAACACAGGTTGAGAAACATTTCCAAGAAATTTGTTTTTGAAAATCTAGTGAATTTTTTTTTTAAAAACTTTTACATTTTTCAAAATTATTTTAAAAATAGATTTTAAAAATACATTTCATAAATAATTTTAAAAATATATTTTCAAAATAACATTGGTAAATAAATTTTAGAAATATAATTTTTAGCTATATTTGATAAATATTATTAAATATACCTTTTATAAAAACAATATAAAACATTTAAATAACTATAAATTTAATAATATAATTCGGAAAACACCTTAAAACTAATAATTGATTTTTTTTAAAACAATTTTCTTAAATTATTTTGAAAACATGATTTTTAAAATTCCATTCAGAATAAATATGCCTTTGAAAAAATTTAAATATATTATTTTCAAAATAAATACTCTTTTGGAAATTATTTAAAGACTATGGAAATATATAATTTTTTGAAAACACTATGTTTATTTTGAAAATAAATAAACCTTGAAAATATGTTAAAGACATATTGTAATTTTTCAAAAAATACTAACCAAGATTAATAAAAAAATGTGGCACATTAAAGAATGAATGTTTTCTAGGCCCACCCACTTTTCCATAGGAGTGAATTCACTCCCCCAATCCACTTGTTTGCAATTTACAAGTAAGAATTTTATAAAAATAATGAGATTTCATTACATATATATACATTTTCACAAAATTTTTATTCTTTTAAAAACTATTTCATAAAATAAATACATACACGCATATATTTATATGAAAATATATAAATATTAAAAATCCTAGGAAATAACCTGTTATATTTTGTAAAACAACATCTCATGTCATTTATCTTTTTCCTGGTCTATTAATAAAAATAATTTACATCCATTTATTCATAATTTCCAACAAATTAAATTTCAATAAAATGTAAAACATTATGTTTTAAAACTCTTCCATACATAAAATTAGTAAATACTCATTCTTAAACCACAATTTATTATTTTTACAAATTAAATAACTTATAAACCTTTGACATAAAATGAGAGTAATTGTAAATTTCATGTCACATGAAAAAGTTGGTATAAATTTTAACTTCCCTATAATAACCATGGGAATAATTATATTATACAAATTAAATATTATCAACAGTAAATTGAAACTCACATAGTATAATAGAATTATAATTTTTTTCCTAGATTTATTAAGATCATATAATATATAAGAAATTTAAATAGTGGGATACGTAATAGTAATTATTAAATTACTATATTCATAAAATAATTCCATTAAAATTATATAAATATATATAATTTTATTTTCATGAGAAATTATTAGTAAACTAAACATACCATTAACATATATCATTATAAAAATAACTATATAACACATATAATAATTATAAAATTAATATTTTTCAAATAAACAATTTTTTTGGCGTAATTCAAATTTTTTTGTTGGATGATATTTTTAATTTGATTTTAATTGAATTACATATTCATTTCAACTCCTAAAATGACGGAAAGATATATATGTGTGTATATATATATAATGATTGAAACTACTCACATAAATTTAAAAAAAATTCATTCCTAATTAGAATACTTGAAGAATATATAATGATTATACAATATGAATTTTAGAATTAGTGTAAACTTATGTATATACCAAATGAATATAAACATGGAATATTTTTGAAAAATCAGATATCACATGCACAACTCAATTTCTTAAACATTAATATGAATAATACATATATATCATGAGTAATATTCTCATAAGTACTTACATTTATTTAGTTGATAAACATGTAATATAATTCATGTATATAAATATATAAATCATATATTTAAATTCAAAAATATAAATTAAACAGTTTGGAAAAAATATATTCCTATAATATGTAAATTTGTTTCAAAACATAAAAATATAAATAATATATATATACATATATTTATGTACTTGAATAGTTAAATGTTTGAAAAAAATACACCCTTACATAAAATATAGTAAAAAAGAGAACATTCCTTTTTAAATAGTAGACTGATAATTATAATTTGAAACTTTTATAAATATGAATATTTAAATAAAAAGAATATTTTACTTGTAATTATATATTCTTGAAATATTAAATTAATATATATATATATATATATATATATATATTCATATAAAACATATCCCCCTTACCATTGCTAGAATAAGTTCAATAAAGGGAGTTAACCCTTCTACCTATGGGAGTTTGGCCTAACTGAAGGAAATGACCTTCTTCCTTGATTATTGTAGGTGATGTGTTAGTGAAATAAAATAAATTATAAATATAATAGTAATTACTATTAAAAATTATTAATAAAATAATGTAATTGTGAAGATTGAATTTTTAAAATAGTTCAATTTTTTTAAACTGAAAATCCCCCATCTATAGGTTTCTTGTTATTTCAATTGGTGTTTTTATGTGATATAATATTCATGGAATAATTTATTTGATATTAAATTTATTAAAATATTAAATTTACATCTTTTAAAATTTGGAATAATTTTAATTAGTTTTTTCAAACAAATTTTCATTATGATATTATTTTAGTATAATTTAATGAAATTCATTTTGTTTACACATCCTTATATAATATTTTTAATATATAAATGTAATATTATTTTATGGTTGTAATTTTTTAATTTGTAATATTTTTTTAATTATATTTTTTTAAAAAATTTAACAAATACTGTATTATTTTATGGATGTATTTTTGAACTAGAAAACAAGTGGTTCTCATAAAGATGAGTTAAATAAAAATTTACTCATTATTCATGACAACGAAAATATGTTTATATAGATAAAAATGATAAAAAATTACATTATTACTTCTTATTTTAAACTATACAATGAGATCATTGAAATTATTGAGATGTTTTTCAATGAATTCCCACAATAAAGGAAGATTATAATAAATTTTATAATTAAAATCCTGAATAAATGGAAATAATGTGATCCTTATTAATAAATATAATTCACTATGAACTATGGGAAATTAAATATTACTTGAGAATTATAAAATAAAAAATATTTTAGTTTTTATATAATGAATATATTATCTATGAACACATATATTAAGATAATTATGTTTTTATTAATGTCTAAAAAAATTCATTTAATATATATTAGTAACTAATACATAATACGTCAACAATTTTTTTCAAAGAAGAAATCAACATGGTTATTATGATAGAAAATATTAGTTCCAAGTAATTTTATTGTCTTAAAATTGTTATTTTGACATGAAGAATATTAATTTATTGATATTTGAATATTTTAAAGTTGGAATATTATTACAAGAAACACTTTATGATTATTAGTTGATTGTAAGTTATAATATAAATGATATCTAATTTTAAGAGGTGATTTAGAAAAGAATATTTATGAAATAAAATTTAAAATAAGATAAAGAGAACACTACAGATCAAAAAAATATGGTAAATCTAATGAAAATAAAATTAAAATCATCCATGGATATTAATAATAATAAACATGAAGTATAATATAGTGGGATGATTATATTTTCATGACTTCATGAGAAAACATATATTGTGAAACATCAATAAACCTTGTAAATTTTTGAATTATGGTCTTATCATAATGACATTTCCATTTTAATAGGGGATACTATACTCCTAGGATATTTGTGGGTGTATTTTAATTTAAATGTGTGTTAAACATATGTTTATGACATTATAGTTACATTAATTACAGAAATATAAGTATTTTCTTATATAACATTTAATTCATAATTATTTAGGATTATACTATAGTTTTATTAATATGGTTTAAATTTTCAAAAGATATAATGAATATTGTTATTCTTACTGATCTTCTAAAACAATATATACTTTTATTTCCCAAATATATCAAAATTAAGTTATAATTCAAAAAATAGATAAACTCTTTCTTGAAAGATTAAACTATGTTTTTTTAACATTAATTTAGGAGTATTTTTCTTCATGTATCAACTATTAGTTTCCCATGAAATTAATTAATTATTCTAGTAAGTGTTCAAATGTAATAAATTTTATGTAATAAATGTAGATATTTATAACATTATATTATAGAGTACGATTATAGAGAATCTCACTATTAGGAAAATATAAAAAGTTTTAATTCTAGGTAAAAAAGTATCCTCATATTGTCACGTAACCATATGTTAAGATATCTACAAGGAAAATTCAAATATATAGGGTATTATAAAGTGATCTATAAAAGAAATATACCATATATCCTTATTTTTGATGAATTGTTTTGATACTATTGAAACCATATGAAAAATTTATCATGCTTATAAAATATTCTAACCAACTAAATATGGATCAAATTCTGGTTTCCTTATATAGTAATTTATCAAGTAATGTAAAAAGTTTTCCCTTATGAAAAATTATAAAATTATTTCTTCTGGATCAAATTAATTAATTACAAATTACAATAATTTCCAATTATATAATCTACATTTAGCACCTGCATTTTTAGTATTAATTATTATGAAGAATTATTTATAAATTGAAGGGATTGATACAAATATGTATTAATTAAATGGGAATAAATTATACTTCAACATATATGGATAGAAACATGTTCCAAAATATATTGATAGATTTGTTCAAAAATGGCGGTATCACAAAACGATTCCATTGTTCTAAGGAAATAAAGTAGGATCATGTTATAGTGAGAAATGATCATTCTACCATATCAATGCCGATGATAGAAATCAAATAATATAATTATGTATATAAAATATTAAAATCATTAAATTCAAAATAAATAGATATGAACTTATCATTTATGAATTATTTTTTGACAATAAAATAACGTAAATTCCAATGAGGTATATGAGAACGATTCCATGATATAGAAGAATGTTGTCGATATTCAAAATTGTAACAATGATAATGTGGGACATATAAGATTGTGATACTAGGATTATTTCTAATCATATATATAAGTGAATATGGTTCTTTTATATAATTCACATAGATAATCAATCATTATTCATATTGGAATTAAATGATGTACAAAGACCTAAAAACTGAAAACATGAAAAGGTTGATTGTGGAGTATATATCTCGATGCTATATATTCCATCAATTAATTGTGGAATTCAATAAGTCTAAATGAATATTGTAACCATTATCCATTCGATCTGGTATGTTGGTAAAAATCAATGTGGATTTTTTCATATGTCCCCTCGAAACCACCAGAGGAAATAATTCCACATAGGTAAGTGTGCAACGACTTATAAAGTTATGATACATAATTTATATTTGATATAATTTGTTAGTTGATTCAAATTAAGTGCAATATATATGTACTATATTTAGTATTCATGTAGCACCTCATTCAATTTTATATGATCATGTTTTAATTTTAAAATAAATTTTTTATTATGTTTTAAATATTTTTTATAGAGAACTAAACATTATATTATCTTTTCAAATTAAAAATGATGTTTGATATAATAATTACCTTAAAAAATTATAGGTTATTATAAAACAACAATTGGAATATTTTATGGGAATATGGGATAAACATAATCCCCCACCTTTGATGTTATATTACAAAATATCCCATCATATTAATAAATTTTCAATATATGTGGATCTTCAGGGGAAATGATTCATAACACTAAAATTCATGTATGAAGTCACATTAATAATATTTTAGTACTTGTTCATTCTCACCATATGGTTTAATATATTAAAACAATTTAGTATTATATTAATGATGTAAAATTTTGATAGAAGTTATATACAGATAATAGTTTACATGATTTGGAATTTCATCTTAGTGATAACTAATTCATTGGAATATAACTGTAGAAGACATTAATGATATTTGGGAATAATTTAATTCTAATACCTATATAAATAATTCCATTTAAAATTATCTTTCATATGAAGGATGTAGATTATTACCTAAAAATTCTATAACAACCTCTCTAAAGAGCCTGATGTATTATTAGTATCTCTTTTGAGATATTACCTACCAGAACCATCCCAAATGATTTTCTTAGAGGTAGTATAACTAAAATATGATATATCTTATTAGGAATTTCTATCAGATAAATTTTATTATATCGATAATTTGTTATAAATCAGGAGTAATAATCTAGTCAATGTTTTAGAGAGAAATTATAAGTTTGCCTAAGTGATTTGGGAACCCATGATGTAATTACTGAAAAGAACGTTCAATTAATTTATTATATGTAATGAAATTAAAATTTTGATCATTTTTACGGGTAGAATAATGTTTCACCTAAATATTTTAATGGAAAAAATTCTTTATTTGGTAATATTGTCTCAATACAAAAAATAAGAAATGAATCATTCCTCAAAAAATTATGATGGAATATTACTGTTGAATATATTGGAAAAAATTAAAATATGTGTAAATAAAACATAATTATGATAAATAAATATTTAAATAACACTACATGTGAAATATAATATATCAGGATTGAAATATTAGTCATCATGATTTCACATGAAGAATATATTATTGATGATAACTATAATAAGATAAAAATTAATAGATATCTGAAATACATAATGATGAAAAGTAAATTAATATAATGAATTATTTTTACTAAAATTTTAAGGTAATTTATAGGAATTGAAAAATGATATTTTGGGATTGTATGGTTTTTGGTCATAAATTTTTATTTTGAATATATTTTCATATTAAATAAGAGTGACCAATGTGATAATTTATATTAACAGATGAAGAATATTTGAGACCAAATAAAAATGGTTATGTGGTGTAAAAAAATTAAAATCTTTATTTATAGGATGGGTATAAATTGAATTAATCACATTGTGAAATTTATATATATAATGAAATTTTATCGAACCATATACTATATTAATTTTCTTTGAGGATCATTTTTCTGACATTAGGAAGTAGGTAGTATCACGTGTGATTTCTAATGACCAGTCGCAAGATAATCATTGAAATGTATGGAATTTGTGAATTTTTTTTGTGAATCTCTAGATCATGGGAATCAAAAAAAGATCCAAACTATAAAATCACCACCTATAACTACCACTAATACTTATCTCAACCATAGTGAATTGGAATATATTATATGTAAAAGAGATTATTTTACATGATGTGTCTTTGTGGGAATGTTTTTTATTACCATAATTATTTCTTATCTATAAAGGGTCACGAGGGGTTTCTAGAATCCTCTCCTAGTATGTGAATGATATTCATTTCTATTGAAATAAATTCCTGGGCACTCACACAAAATGATTATTCAAATGTGTGATGTTTTCTATTAATATATGTATAGGATATTGTTTACCACACAATGATATTGTACATATGTTTGATAATAAAAGATCCCCAATTAACAAATATATTAATTATTATTTTAGTTGTAAATAATCTTTGGTACATTTTGTGATTTAATGAAAATAATATTACTTATGTGAATGCATGGTAAAATATTTGATGAATAAATATTATTTAATATTCAACATTCACTAGAAAAATGAAGGAATATTTTTTTCATTAATAAATCTCTATTATTATATAATATTATTTATTTGATTATATGTGTGTGATAAGAATATAAAGTACATTTATGGAATAGTTAGTTGGACATAACGTCTCACATATGAATTATTTAGTGGGATGACCAATACATAAGTTTGGGTTCCCATTATAAGTTTTTAATCTCAAATATATATTGATGTGTCATCTATTCTAATGGTAGATTCATGTAATCTATTTTGATAGATTCTCTCTCATCAATCTGATGTTAGAGAGAGTGATGTTACAATTCCAAGAATTCGATCATATATATCATTCATATATCAAAGCAATGATGTCTAAGTGAGCATTGGGATGATGAGGTCCTCATGGGATCTCTATAATCGACCATGTATATCGATGGTCAGAATTACTACAAAATTTCAAAGCATGTTTAGATAATATAAACAGATCAATCCTTTATTTGTTTGAGTAATATTTTTTAGTATTTAGAATTTTTTGAATTCTACCTAAAATTTAATGTGGAAATTGTTCATTTCTTTGTGATTAAATCAATTAATATGAGAATATTATCTTTTTAATATGTCTAAAATCACTGGAGATGATGTTGTTACCTTGATCTAGGGGTGAAACATTTTATATCTTCATCCCATCTTCATATACTCTGAACCTTAGTAACTTTAATTGGTATCATATGTAGGATTAAATCCTACATCCTTTGGGTAAAGAGACCATGAACTAGAAGTAATAAAAATTTAATCTATCATCACATATAGTGGATATATATAGGAAAGGAATTCAATAATATTCACATACTTATATATGTGAAAACATCATATTCACTGATTTGATCCAAGATAAATGGTAAAGGATGTCACATGAATTTATTTGGGAACAAAATTAAAAAAATAGTTAAATACTTTTACATGGAGGAACATTCGACAAATTATAGTCACCAATAAACATCTCTCAATCGAATCATGATTATATCATTCTAGATTATTCAAGTTCACTTTCAATGTATACTAGAATATTGATTATCTATATAAAGGTGATAGATCAAATATCTAAATAATTTTTCAACATCATGACAATCACTATTATTTCAATAATTAAATTCATGAAGGATATCATGGATTGAATTACAGGAATGGTCACTTTACACTCTATCATGTGGAAGGATGATAGGGGAGAAACAAAATTAGAGTTGTTTAATTGTCCCATGGGAAAAGAAACCCCTCTTTCTAATATATTGGAGATTTAACAACCAAAACAGTATCCTCATCACCTGTAAAAGTAATATATACTAATTAATCCATAGCTAACAAGTTGTGACCACATAACTATTCAAAAAATGCCATATATTTTTTTCACCTTTAATATAATATATATAGTTCCTGATTAATTTCACTCATTTACTATAATATTTATTCATTAAAATATTAAATGATATGTAAATATTATAATAATATTAATCTGATAAATATTTTCCTATGTATTCAATTGAATAATATTAAATACAATAAATAAATAAATTCAAATTCAATTATTATATACAATAATTGTAATGAATTTACTTATTCATAGGTGATCATTTAGTTATGGACATATCATGGACCCCACATTTGGGAACACCATGACTGATATGACTATTCATTAGAATATGAATATATTTAAAACACGTTATGTGTGTAGCCCTCAATGCGCTTATGCAGATAGTACTAAATACTATTTACATAACTAGAGAAGGGTCTTGAAACCCATTAATTCCTCTAGTAAGGAATATATTATTCATTTAAATGAAGAAATTTACAATGAAACCACGTTGTGTATTATAATATATTTTTTCTATGGTTTATCATAAATTAAGTCATACACATTCTGTAATTTTCCTTTATTGATTTATTATTTGTTGACCTAACTAGATGGGTTTACCTTCATTATCTATGGCCATAGATTTAGTGATGGTTATACCACTATGATTAACTAGGCTTGATATATTTCAAAAGAAAAAAATATTACCCTGATCATCAATTCCAACTCATAAAACTAATGTAAACCAAAATAATGATTCCTCACAATGACATAAATGCAATGATTTTAATATTTCATCAGTGCACATAATCAAATAATACTCTCTGAAAATGTTCTCATGTAAAGAGACCATTACATTTTTTGCAGATAATGCCTATCGTGAATATATAAAACATGTGGTTTCCTTATTAGAGGTTCATTACTTGTGATTCCATAAAATTCATTTGACAATTAGAGAACCTTAAGAGAAGATGTCATACTACTTACGGGCCCCCAAAAACTTATTGTAAAGCATCATTTGTGTCCTATCATCATGATGTATCTGGACCACATGACATATGATTAAGATTTTATTCATAATATATCAAGGATCACAAAATAAAATTAGAAATTTATATCATTTTATATATGATATGTAACTTAATAACATTCCCATAATAATATATTGGACAAAAATATATACAAACGAACATGCTAATATAAACAAAGGTACATATCAATGTGTATTAATGTAATGGTAAATAGAAGTTACATACATGATTTGGGTCTGACACCTGCACTCACAAAATAAACACTCAATAAATAAAATTTAAAACTCTAGATTTTATTATATAGTTTTATATAAAAAAATTTGATTTATTTTATATATTTCTTCAGATGTAACATCGAGTTTAAATCATGATACACTTTTGAAATTTTATTACATACGGCGGTAATTATCTATTGGATGTTTTATTTGTTATTATGAATGTAATAAAAAAAATTATGAATATTATATGGTTTAAATTTTTATACAATCAATTAACTTTTTGTTAATTTATTATATTTGACAATAATAATCACTTTAAGGAAAAAAATTAATTTTTTTAAAATTCAATTATTATGTATGAAATGTGTTTTTATATTAACAAATTAAATTAATCACTGTTATAGGTTTTTAATAAACTATAGATATTATATATTCAATATCATGTTGTAACATTCATCTATTTATTTTTAATCATTACACAAGATTAAATAAGATTTATTTTTAAAAATGTATTTTTTTTAAAAATGGTTTTAATTTCATTTATCACACGTATTTTAAAATGAATCTCCATAATGTGTAGAAATTGAATCAAGTAAATTTATCCCAAATTTCTAATTTGTAGATTAAATTTTTTAAATTATGTCTATTTATTTTGGGTTTTTATAAATACTAACGATGATAAAGTTTTGTCACTTTGGAAAGGAAAAAATAGGTGAAATAGGATTAAAACTTTTAGTTTAGGCTATAAAATTTATATAAAACATTATTATATCTAATCAGATGAGTGAGTTTTGACGCATATCATCGATGATTTTAAAAAATTTCTACATGGTTCCATTTTTTATGTATTACATCCATCATATTACTGTAATAAAAAGGAGAAATAAAAAATATCACTATAATGACTTTATTAACTCTAAATTTTATTTATAATGATACAAAGTTGTTAAGATAAGTAATAAAGGTTTATATGAAAGATGATTTTATTTTAATATCCACATAACTTATTTATAATTTCCAGTGATTGGATAATTACCATATATTATTACTAAACATCAGCAGTGTATTGATTCAGTTAATAGTAAAATTAAATAAATGATTCTAAAAATATTAAATGTAAAAACATTGAGGGTTATTTTTTTATTCCTAAATTTTGAAAAACGAATATAACAAATTAAAAATGTGTCAAATTTTTAGGTTTCCATTTCATTTAAATCATGTTATATTTAAATTCAAATGGAATTAATAGTGTAAAAACATTACAGCAATCATATTCTTTGTTAACTAATTTTTATTAAAATTTTAAAAAATTATAACATTTTCCATGGGAGCATGAATAAGTTTAAAATATATAAAATTTCATACCTTAACAATTTATGACATATTTTTTCAATTATATGAAAAATAATGACCCCTTAATATTAATAAATTCATTACAAAAGATAAGATTAAAAATTATAAAAAATGGTTAAAACTAAAGATATGGTTTAAATTTACCCCCACCCCCCAAAATTCTAAATATAAATTTTTGAAAATATATAAATATTATATTATTTTTATTTTAATATATGGCTATTTGGATTAATTCTTATTTTGAGTGAATTAAAAAATATTTAAATCTTTTTGGTAATTCCATTTGTGTCATTTTCAACCAATATAATATAATACCACTAATTATAATTATTTAGACAAATTTATGCCTTATAACATGATAAGTTCAGAAAAATTATCTTAAAACACCCCTAGAAACAATTTATATTGGTGGGAATTATAAAATGAGTATTTTCTATGTCCTTGTGTATGGATCCTAAGGAGGACTTATGAAGAATATATAATCATCTTACCCAACCTATTCCAATCCATATGTTCCTATACCTATTCAAGATCAATTGAATGCATAATAAAAATGTATATCTCATATCTTTAATATACATCAACGTTATTATGATCTTGAAACCACCATTACCCAAACGTTTTCCACAAATTGGTATGTTAAAGTATATCACATGCATAAGTGTGGACTACAACCACCACATAGAGATACATGTAATTTTTTATCACCATACTTCATGGATGGTCTTATGATTTTTTTTAAATTTTTATAAATTTTATTAATGATTTGTTTTATTCTTGGTTTGTAATATAATATTTTCATTCTTACCCTTAAATCCTTTAGAATATTTAAGACTCGCACATGCGTACCTATGTAGTACCACATATATGAAGCGATGTTATTATTTATTAATTTATGATTTTCAGTGATGGTAAAAAGGTTCATTTAGATAAATATATATTATATATATGATTTTTTAATTAATTTCAAATAGTGATTTGTTATTTACCATTACTTCATTCCGTCTTTCAAAAAGTAGAAACAATAGTTAGGCATACATATGACATACCTTCTCCAAGAATGGTATAAATCATTTTTTACACAATTTTTTTGTGGATTATTATCCGTATTTTTTTATAAAAAAGACATGATATTTATATAATAAATACTTTTTTTAGGATTACATAAAAATGATCAATGTTAAATAAATTAATATTCCAGAAAACTCTAATAAAAAAATAGTTATCCTAAAAAAATTACATTTTCAGGGGGAATTATTAACAAATGTATGTTAAAATATTATAATAGGATATTATATAAAATTTTAATTAAATAAATTTATTAGGAATAAAATAATAAAAAATATAAATTTATTACATAGAAGCTAAAATTGCGCTTAAAACAATTCAATCTTGATGGAAGTGATTTATGTTTCAATATCGAATTAACCAGGATTTTTTTATGATTTAATTAACAATGAAGGAATTTATACGATATTTTCCATATAAAGTTAATTAAATTTATTTCCCTATAGTTAGATATTGTGAATAAATGATTTACTTTATCTCACTTTATATACACAGGAGACCGAATGAAATTTTTTACAAGAAAATATATTTGTTTCGCTCTTAAGTAAAATGTATTGTTTCTTCAATGACCATATTTTCAGTAAATGTTTTCAACAATTATTTTTATATTCACCTTTTATTTATTAAATTAAATTTTACCCATGGATAAATATTTAATATTGGATTAAAATTAATCTATATATCATTTTTTAATTATGTACTTTTGAAATTCTTTTGAAAATGGGAAACATATATTTATTAAATGCTCATGGCATGATAATAATTTCATAACACCCAAACCGCTCAATTATATTAATTTTTATTTAAAAATTTCCTAATTTTTTTTAAAAACAACTATGTTTTTAGTTTATAAATATTTATATTTTAAATATGGTATTTAAATGTGAATGTTTAGTTTCCTTAAGAAATATTTTGTCCATATTTGAATAGAAATTTTATCTATGAAAAAAACCATTGATGTTACTTATGATTTACATGGGAAATGGTATACTGAAAAATATTATAATATCTCAATATTTATTATAGATATGATTATGAAAAATCAATGAAATCCATTTTCATTTTTATGTGATAAGTGATGATGAATGTTTTTATTATATTGGGGTTATATATCTGAATTAACTTATGATTATATGTTAGGTGGTTCCATAATTATATATCTATCCAAATAATTATGTAAGTATTACTATTCAATGATATTATATAGTACATGTTAGGTTATCCTATAAAATTATAGGGTATTTGGGAGGTTATCCCAATCCCAAAAAGGTATACTCGAGGTATTCCCAAGCCTGAAACAGATACACAAGTAGTTTTCCCAAGCCTAACATGTTATGAATGTCCTTCTCAATAGCATTGAAATTTGATTTCTATGATAATGAATAATAAACTAATAATAAGGATGTTTTGTTACATGGTATTATTAAAATATTTACCTCACATGAATCATTTTCTTGGATCCCTTTATGATTCATGTCTTATGAACATCCGACATTATAACATGAATCTTGTTAGTAATATAAATATTATTGGGTATGTTTTTTATTGGATAAGCGTAACATAACATGTAAATAGAGAACAATACATTTTCATATTTATTATTATTTGTGAATTAAATATTAATTTTACTTTAAAGGGGATTTTAGGTTCAATGGCATACTAGATACGCAACAAAGAGTTTGTTTGAAATCTTATGTTGCACAGAATGCTGAGTCATACTGAAAAATAATAATATAATTTTATTTTAAATGGTAGTAAATGCCTAGTCATTTTGTTGTAGGGAATGAATTGAACTAACTATAATATGATTATATATGTTTTTTTAAATAATTTTACATTTTTACAATAAAAGTTAGAGTTTTAAAATGTGAATGAGTCTAATTTTAAGCACAGATAGACTAATATTCTTTAAAAGGTCAATTTTCCACCTTTCGATGGAGAACCATTTTTAAATATACTTTTTGTCACATTTATATGTTCTATTTGAAAAAAATAAAATTCTTATTTAGAGTCAGAACATCCAAATTTACTTTTTGTAAATCTTTGGTAATTTCCTGATAAAATTACTTTTTTTAATGAATAGTAAAAAATACTGTATTTTAATTCAAAACATCATTTTAATATAATTTACATATATGCTTATATTATACTTTTAATTGTATTTAAAGATTAATTTGATTATATATTTACCATTTTATCGAATTTTGGTCATTGTAAGTAATTTTATATTGAAATTGGATATAAACAAGGGTTAATCTTTTGATAGTTATTATTCCATAAAAACACGCTTTTTGTTTTTTCAACAATAATTAATTTTAAAATAGTTGTTAAAACTTTTATGTTTTGAATTTGGTAAAATAGACATAATTTTTTAATTCGAAATATCCAATATAGCTTAAGATTAATATTTGGTATTTTTCTGAAAACCTTCAATTTTGATGAATAGTTAAACACCGAGTAGTAGTTAAAAAAGATGCTTTCTCATATAAATTATAATTTACCACTTTTGTGAATTGAGTTTAGAAAATCATACATTCATGGTTGTTATAAGTATGTGAAATGTGGTTCAATATGTTGACAATTATTTTTGGTTAATAGTAACTTTTGACTTTAATTTACCACGGTTAAAGTTAAATAGGGTAATTCAAGGTAATAATAATAATATAACAATATGAAATTATCTTAACACTTTTAATAACCTTATTGGATGAGTCATGTCAGACCAATACAATCCTTGGAAGAATTTTTTGGCCTTCAAAATCCATTTGGGTAAGATAACGACATTAATAACGTTTTATTTAAAGTAAAAGTAAAAGTAAAAGTATTATAATCATGTATTGTTTTTATAATACAATTTTATTGTGGTGATATATAATTGATATATTTGAATATAAACATTCATTATAAAGATAAAAATAATTCATACATCATGGTAGTTTATTTATAATTTTTAGAAATCAAATAAATAAAATTATTTATGACACAATTTTGATGTAGTGTTTACGTCATTAATGTGTGATTTAAATAAATAAGATTATAAAAAGTAAAAAATATCCAAAACCTATCCAATTATTCTTGGATGATTTTATTTTGAACAATAGTAGTCTTATATTCTATTTTATTATGTTTTGGACCTTTAGAAACTGAAAATTATTATATAATAAAATAATATTTTCATATTTTCTTAAAGAGCCACTCCTCCCCCTTATAAAAAGCCATCAAATCTAACCCATTATTTAGACCTCTCAAGCCCCTTTTCTTGTCCATAATCTGCCCAATTAAGCTCCGTAAATCCCTCTATTCCACATATAAGCCCTAACTTAGGAATAATTCACTTTAAAAAATACTTTTGGTTCAAATCAAAGTGAGTTACCCGATTTAAAGGTAACATCTTATCTTAAGTTATTTTATTTTATACTTCTCCAACCCATAAAATCTCTTTATTCCATAATTTTATAAAAAACCCAGTATCCTAAATATAATAGGTTGTTTTTATGATATGTATTCAAACTAAAATTCCACACACCTCCATCTAATGGATACGAACATACGATTCTTTGGACGGTGAACTACTGCCTCACGAAAGGATGATTGTTCAAATATCTCCAACCACCTCTCATGGTGGCCATTAAGATGGAAAAGTATTTATATGTGATATATATTATATTTATATTGTCTATATGCTTCTTTATTTTTCATTTATATCATACCATTATGGTTTCCATAATGGGTAAAGACAATGATTTCAGTTAAGGAAGTGCAAACTACAGCCCCCTCAAAGTGATATGACTTGTTTATTCCATACATGGAACATATAAAGGATGGAGCTAATGAAATTATATATGATATTATACCAGAATTATAATATAACTCTTTATCATTATGTTTTCGGTCCATTAAAAATTAAATAGAAATGAAGATAGCGTTCATGCGTACGTACGGCTTACCGTCTATATGAACGATGCCTTTCATTTCTTATCTCCAAATGTTAGGAAATATTATAAATACATATATATAATTGATATATATGATATATAAGATATAAAAATCACGAATATCATTATGTAGATAAAAGTATTTTGACCACATGGACAACTTGTAAATATAAGATGTTCATTTTTGACTCAAGTACCAAATATCGACAAAACGACCGTTATTAATTTAAATTATTACATAATGTTAATAACATGGTAATAAGTGATATAAAAGGAATAATAAACATGAAAAATTTTCTTAATCAGGTATAAATTAACTTTATTTTATTATTCAGGAGATTAAAGAACAAACGAGTCAAGTCGGACATGAGGTAAGGGACTTCATCTCAATATCCTTTCAATGAGGCATATTTTGTTTTATAAACGACATTATTTTATACAGTGTATAAAAACAATTGAATTTTCATTTCATTCAAAATTAATATTTTTCTTTGAGTAATTTTACTAAACTATAGGAAATAATGTTTTTTAAACATAAGCGGTGATAATGACCTTTTTTGCCGACGTAAGTATTATTTGATCTTTGGAATACTTAACAAGACATAGTGTTTTTTAAAGTAAAATAAATACCATATATCTTTTTTATGTTTTTTGAAATTGAAATTGGTTTTGAGAAAGAAATTAATATTTTAATATCTTGAAATGATATATTTTGATTGTAATGTGGAAATGTTATCTTTTCTTTTATGCTCGTTTTATGTGTAATGGTTCTTGGGAATTGATTTTATATACAGGTGGTTCCATGATAAAACTTGGGTAGGTGAGCCGGAGATATCTCTCCAATGCATTGGTTAATTTGAATTAGGCAAACATTAATGTGTCTACTAAGATATTTAGGGAATATACTTTGATGTGTATTCCAAATGTAACTCCCCACATAGCTGTGAAAGCTACAACATAAGTATGTTATTGATGCCACGCATTCCCTTTAGGATTTTTGATTACATTGTGTTATTCATAAATCTTATGAATTCATAAGGTATGTTAAATTGCTTATGTTATGTATGTATTGATGAACTAATGTTTTCTTTCTTTTTTTATAACCCTTACTGGGATATTTGTGCTCATACCATGTTTTGAATTGTTTTTCACACGAATTAAAGATTAATAGGGTGAAGGATGTGATCAAGTAAAAGTCATGATGTCTCAAACATGGAACTTGACAAGAATAGTTTTTAAGAGTATTTATTTTATGAAAATAATGGAAACTGAGTATAAGTGTTTATGTTGTAATTTTTGAGATGTATTGTAATAGTTGTGGCCCAATTCCCTAAAACTCTAAACCTGAAAATATCCTCAATGTGAATGAATCATTTAATTAAAGATTATGTATTGTTTTAAAGCTGGGTCCTGATAGTGGGTATCAAAGGTCGGTTTAGACAACTTTAGGATTTAGGGTATTGTTAAATCAATAACTATAAATGAATTTAAGTTAGTGATATAGCATTTAAATATTACCATGTTGCTTCGCCTAAGATATTTCTGTGTTCAGAATGATTTTCCACAGAGGAAATTGGGAAGAAATGATGGGATGACATCATGAGGAAGACAAACTTCCAAATGAGAAACCTGAGATGGTCGAAATAAGAACTAAACAATTTGTTTTAGTGATGGAACATTTGACTCAGGCTATAAATGGTGGTGGTTTCCACGGACGAGATCATCCAGATCAACCACAGAGGAACATGTCAGTAGTAGAAAATTTCATGACGAAACATCCCCCATCATTTAGAGGATCATCTGATACCGTGCTAGTTGAAGGGTGGATTAAAGTAGAGGATAATATTTTTTTGTCATGGGGTGTTTATAACATCCAAAGGTTAGTCTCTCTGTTTACCGTTATGAAGGTGAAGCCGATCAGTGGTGGTCGATTGTGATAAATATCTGGAATAGTTAGGAGATTTATGCTCCTGATTGGGATGAATTCAAAGGTATGTTTCTTGAGAAATATTTTCCTATGGTGGGTTGTCTTAGGATGAAAAAACAATCCTAGTAATTCATCTTGGAGGATGACTTTGTGACTTCATATGATGCAAAATTAACTCGACTTCCAAGGTATGCTTCAAACATCATACGAGATCATGATAGTAAAATCAATCATTTTTACTTAGGATTAAAGCCAAAGTTTCGAAGGTATATAGATTCTAGTGAGATTAAAAGTTATGAAAAACTTTCTCTATGTGAGGAGAAGGTAGAAATGGAGTTTTACACTGATCATGTGTCCTTAGAAAAACAACAGAATAAGGGTTTGAGGTGGCAGATGAATGAAAAGAACTCTTCAAAAACAGTCTGATGGTAAGAAACATAAGGTTATAGTTTGTGAAAATTATGGTAAAAAGAATAATGGGAAAAGTATTTTGAATTATTTTAAGTTCTACCAATGTGGTAAAATGGTACATAATTCTCTTAATAGCACTGAAAAGGATCCAGGTAATGGTAAGAAAAAATATGATTTATAGACAGTAAGATGCTTTAAGTGTAATGAAATGGGTCATTATGCAAATGAGTGTCCAATTAAGAATCAACTGAAGGAAAGTATCTAGGATACAAGAAGAAAGGGGTGGTTAAATCCTATGAAACTACTTCAATAGATTTTGGGACATCAAATGAAGTAGTATCATGTACATTGTTTGTTTGTTTAGATTATACCAATGTGTTGTTTGATTTAGGGTCTACACATTCATCCATTTATGATATGTTTTCTTGTAAATTGGTAATTCCATCTCAAGATATGAATCCTGAATATATAGTAAAAACACTAGGGGAAATGTTAAGATAAAAATAAATTATAAGAACATTCCTGTCCTTGTGTGTGCAAAGAATATACCTGAAAATCATATTGTTTTGCCTCTAGTAGAGTTTGATGTTATTTTGGGTATGGATTATATTTCCGTTTATAAGGATAAGATTGACTGTAGAGATAAATAGGATTATTTTCAGACCTATTTTCTATTTGTGTTCAAGAATGAACCCTTAATTTTGATAAAATATCAGGAAGATGAGAAACAAGTAAAAGATGGAAATGAAATTTACCTTTCACATATTTTTGAAAACAAAGGAAGTGATCACATTATTGATGTTCCAGTGGAAAATGAGTATCTTTATGTTTTTCCTGATGAGTTTCCTAGTATAATACCAAATCTGAAAGTTGAATTTACTTTTGACATAGTTCATGATACTAAGACAATTTCAATACCCCCTTATCAAATTGATCAAATTGAACTTTTAGAGTTAAAGAAGCAATAACAGGAGTTATTAGATAAAGGTTTCTTTCGACCTAACACACCTCCATGGTGTTCTATTATATTGTTTATTAAAAAGAAAGATTGTTCAATGAAACATTAGATTTATTACAGAGCATTGAATAAAATCACTGTTAATAAAATGTATCCTTTGCCTCATATTGAAAAAGTGCTTGATAATCTCTAGGGAGATCAGTATTTTTCAAAGATTGACTTGAGGTTGGGGTACCATCAGTTGAAAGGAAAGGAAAAAAACATTATAAAGACCGCGTTCTGTACTAGATATGGTCATTATGAATTTGTACTTATGCCTTTTCTGTTAAACAATTAACCTATTAAATTCATGGATCTTATTAATAGATTATTCTGTGAGTTTTTGGATATGTTTGTTGTCATTTTTATTGATTATATTTTGGTTTATTCCAAAATAAAAGAGGAACATATAAGCCTTTTAAGGGTTTTCTTTCGAACCTTAAATGAAAAGAAACAGTTGGGGAAATTCATCAAGTGTGAGTTTGGTTACCACAAATTTCATTCCATGCTCACATTGTTTCCAAAAATGGAATAACTATTGATCCTGCTAGACCAAAAGTTGTTGAAGAATTACCAAGACCCACAAATATAACCAAGATCCATAGTTTTATTGGTTTATAAGGTTATTACTTGAGGTTTGTTGAGAGTTTTTCATGGTTATCTTGTCCATTGACTATGTTAACTCGAAAAGGTGTTAAATTCATCTAGACAAAATAATGTGATGATTGTTTTCATGAATTGAATAGAAGATTGGTGAATGATCGAGTTTTTGAACTACCTTCTAGAAATGGTGAGTTTTTTATATACAGTGATACTTCATTGAAAGGACTTGGATGTGTCCTTATGAAGAATAATCATTCAATTGATTATGTTTCACGTTAGTTGATAGCTCATTAGTTAAATTACCCTACACATGATTTGGAATTAGTAGCTGTTGCTATTTCTTTAAAAATTTGGAGGCATCATCGGTATAGATTAAAATGTGAAATATATTCATACCACAAAAGTTTTTTGTATATATTAACTCAGAAATAATTAAACATGATACATAGGAGATTGTTCGAATTAATCAAGGATTACGATTTTACAATTCATTACCATCCGGGAAAAGCAAATAAAGTGGCTGATGATTTGAGTCGAAAAAGTAATTCTTCATTAACCATGCTAATTTTGGTACGAGATCCTTTGGTTTTTGATTTGATGAACTTTGGTATATAAGTTTTTGCTGTATTAAATTACTCTATTTTTTTAGGTGTTAGCGAAATCATCTATATCAGAAAAAATTAAGCAAGCGTAGAAGGATGACATTGAGTTGCAGAAAAAGTGAGAGTTGGTTCAGTAGGGTAAGTTGTCGGATTTTAACATTGATAATGATTGTGTTTTGAGGTTTCAGAATAGATTATGCATGACTTTTGATTCAAAGTTGAAAAAAGAGTTATTATGTGAAGCTCATAGTTCTACATTTTCAGTTCATCCTGGTAGTACTAAGATGTACAGAGATCTGTGAGAGTATTACTGGTGGGTTGAAATGAAATGAGATAATACTGATTTTACTATGTAGTGTTTGACTTTTAAATAGGTTAATGTAGAGAGGATATTAAAAAAAGTTATTCTTTGGATTTTTTGAGTGCTAGAGTGGAAATTGGAAAATATATCCATGGACTTCATTGTGGGATTACCAAAGACATCTCTAGGTAATAATGAAACCCGGGTTATTGTTGATCGATTGACTAAATATTATCATTTATTTATTATTTGAGATACTTTTTCTCTAGATCAACATTCTCAGTTGTATGTTAAAGAGATATTTAGGATTCATGGAGTCCCCCTCTCCATTGTATCTAATCATGATCCCTGGTTTACTTCTAGCTCTTGGAAAGGCCATCAGAAGTCATTGGGTTCTATATTAAATTTTTGTACATCTTTTCATCCTCAATCAGATGGGAAGTCAGAATGAACAATTCAGACATTAGAGGATATGTTTCATGCTTTATCAATGGATTAACAAGGAATGTGGGACTAACATCATTATTAGGTTGAATTTTCTTGAAATAAATTTTTTCTTTCTAGTATACATATGGCTCCAGCTAAGGAATTATATGGGAAGTGGTGTCGAACTCCAGCTTTTTGGGATGAAGTAGCTAAAAGGAAGTTGATGGCACCAGAATTGGTACAAGAGATGGAAGAAAAAGTTCAGTTGATTCAGATGCACATGAGAACATCTCAGAGCAGGCAGAAAAGTTATGCAGATAACCAAAAGAAGGATCTTTATTTTGAGATAGGTGATCATGTCTTTCTCAATGTTTTTCCATGGAAAAGTGTGATGCATTTTGGTAAGAAGGGAAAGTTGAGTCTAAGGTTCATTAGACCATATGAAATCCTTGAGGAAGTTGGATAAGTTTCCTATAGACTGGCTATAACTCTATGTTTTTCCCAGGTACACAATGTTTTTCATGTTTCAATGTTGAGAAAGTATATGCCCGATCTATCTCATGTTTTGAGCCTAGACGTAGTTCAGTTGGAAGGGAATCTCTCTTATGAGGAACAACCAATCCAGATTCTTTATTGAAGAGATAATGTGTTGTGGAATAATTTAATTCATTAGGTAAAGGTTTTGTGGAAAAACCATATGTTTAAAGAGGAAATTGAGGAATATAAAAATTCTATGATTGATAAATACCCCCATTTATTTGATAGGTGAATAAAAATTATGAGGATGCAATATCCAAAATGAGGGAAGGTTATAACATCCCCAGTAAATAAAGAATGATACATTTTCATATTTATTAATAATTTGGAATTAAATATTTATTTTACTTTAAATGGGATGTTATGTTCGATGGCGTACCTGATACGCAACAATGGGTTTCTTTGAAATCTTATGTTACACACAATGCTAAGTTTTAAAAAATAATAATATAATAATATTATTTTAAATGGTAGTTAACACCTAGTCATTGTGTTGAAGGGAATGAATAGAACTAACTACAATAATATTATACATTTTTTTAAATATTTTTAACTTTATCAAATAATAGTTTGAGGCTTAAAATGTGAATTAATATAATTTTAAGCACAAATAGTCTAATATTCCTTAAAATGTCAATTTACCGCCTTTTAATGGAAAACCATTTTTAAATCTAGTTTTTGTCACTTTTAAATGGTTTTTTTGTCAAAATAAAAAAGTTTTTTAGAATCAGAACATCAAAATTTAATTTGGGTATATTTTTGGTACTTTTCTGATAAAATTCATTTTTTAATGAATAGTGAAAAATACTGTATTTTCATTCAAAACTACCTTTTAATATAATATATTAATATGGTTAGATTATATTTTAAAGTGGTTTTAATGTTTAATTAGATTATATTTTTACCATTTAATCCAATTTTTGTCATTAGAAGTAATTTCAATTAGAAATTGGACATAAACAAGTGTCAATATTATGATAGTTATTATTTCTTAAAACGCATTTTGTTTTGACAACGAGAATTAATTTTTAATTAATTAATGAAAATTATATGTTTTGAATTTGGTAAAATAGACATAATTTTTGAATTCAGAATATAAAATATATTTTAGGCTGAGTATTGGTTATTTTTTTGATAACCTTAATTTTTTTATGAATAGTGAAAACACTCACTTGAAGTTAAAAAACCGAATTTTTCATTTAAATAAAATTTTACCGCTTCTGTGAATTGAATTTCAAAAATATGACATACATGGGTGTTATAAGTAAGTAAATTGTGTTTCAATAAGATGAAAATAATGTTTTTTGAATAGTAACTTTTTACTTTTATTTACTGCAGTTAAAGGTAAATAGGGTAAATCAAGGTTAAAAAATATTATAATAATATAAAATTACCTTAAAACATTTCCTAACATTATTGGATGATTCATTGAAAATTAATACAATCATTGGGTGAGATTTTTGGAATTTTAAATCCATTTGAGTAAGATAATGATATTGATAACTTTTTATTTAAAGTAAATATAAAAATATCATAAACATGTATTGTTTATCTAAAACAATTTTAATGTGGGGTTATGTAATTGATATATTTGACTATAAATATTCATTAGAAATATAAAACTTTTTCCTACATAATGGTAGTTTATTTTATTTTTTAAACATTATATAAATAAAATTGTTTATGACTAAATAATGATTCATTGTTTACCTCATTAATGAATGATTTAAATAAATAAGATTTAAAAATTAAAACAATATATAAAACCTATCCAATTCATAATGGATGATTTTATATCTATCCAGAGTTATATTATCATAGACTTTAATATGTTTTGGAACTTTATAAAAAGAAAATCATTATATAATAAAATAATATTTTCAAACATTCCTAAAGAGCCCCTCCTCCCCTATTAAAAATATATCACCTCTAACCCATTACTTACACTGCTAAAGCCCCTTGGATCGCCAAAAATATTACAAATTAATCTTCATCTATACCTCTATTCCACCTATAAGCCTTTCATTAGGCAGAAAGCACTTCAAGAAATCCTTTTGGTTCAAACCATAAAGAGTTACCAGATTTAAAGTCAACATCCTCTCTTAAGTTCTTCTCTATTATTTTACTTATCCAACCCCCTAAACTCTCTTTATTCATTTTCTTTATAAAACTACCAGTATACTCAATATACAATGTTGTTTTTATTAAAAGGATTCTTACTACACTTCCACACACCTCCATCTAATGGATACAAACATACTGTATTTATGGACGACGAACTACTGCCTCATGAAACGACGTTTGTTCAAATATATCTAACCGCCTCTCATGGAGGCCATTATGATGAAACTATATTTATATATGATATAGATTTTATTTTTATTTTCTCTATTTTTCTTGATATTTAATTTATGTCATACCTTTGTGGTTTTCAATATGGGTAAACACGATAATTTAATTTGAATAAGTCCGGACTTCCACCCCCTCAAAGTGATATGACTCATTCATGCCATACGTGGAACATATAAAGGACAGATTTAATGAAATTATATATGATATTATACAGGAATTATAATATACCTATTTATTAATAAGTTTTCATTCCATTAAATATGAAATAGAAATGAAAGTATCATTCATGCGTACGTACAGCTTACAGTCTTCATGAATGGTGCATTTCATTTTTTATCACCAAATGTAATGTAATATTATAAATACATTTATATACTGAATATATATGATATATATGATATATAAATCATGAATATTATTCTGGATATAATGTAATTTTTACCACATGGACAACTTGTAAATATAAGAAGTTTATATTTGACTCAAGTACCAAATATCGAAGAAACGATCGTTACTAACTTAAATGATTAAATAATGTTTAAAACATGGTAATAAGTGATATAAAAGTAATAATAAAATTGAAAAAAGTTCTTAAGAAAGTATGAATTAACTTTAGTTTATTATTCAATAGATTAAAGAATGAACGAGTCTTTTTGGACACAAGGTAAGGGACTTCGTGTCAATATCCTTTCATTAAGGCATATTTTTTTTAAAACATGACTTTCTTTAATACAGTGTATAACACATTTGAATTTTCATTTCATTAAAAGGGAATATTTTTTGATGAGGAATTTTACTAAATGACAAAAAACAATGTTTCTTTTTAATGAAATCATTGACAACAACCTTTTCCACCGCCGTGAGAATTATTTGATTTTTGGATTCCTTAACAAGCTGTAGTGTTTTTTAAAGAAAAATTAATACCACATACCCTTTTTATGTATTTTGGTATTGAAATTAGTTTTAAGAAAGAATTTATTATTTAGAAATATTGAAATGATATATTGTGATTACAATATGGAAATGTTATCTTTCCTTTGTGCATGTTTTATGTGTTATGGTTCATGATAATTGTTTACGTATACAGGTGGTTATGTGATAAACATAGGGTGGGTGAGCCTGAGATAGCTCTCCAATTCATTGGATAACATGGAGAAGGTAAAAGTTAATTCTTCTCTGAAGATATTTTGGGAATATAGTGTGATGGGTATTCCAAATGTAACTCCCTATGCATCTGTGAAAGCTACAACATAAGTATGTTATGGATGACACAAGTTACCTTTAGGATTTGTGATTACTATGAGTTATTCAAAAATCTTATGAATTCATGAGGTATGTTAAAGAGGTTATGTTATGTCTATATTGATGAACTAAAGTTTTTTTGTTTTATAACCATTACTGAGATTTTTATGATCATCCCATGTTTTGAAATGTTTTTCACAGGACTTAAGGGACAAGGATAGGATCAAGGAAAAGTTATGTTGTCTAAAACATGGAACGAGACATGACTCTTTTTTAAGAGATTTTATTTTTTGAAAAAAAATGGAAACATATTAGAAGTGTATACTTTGTAATTTTTGAGATGTAATGTAATAGTTATGGACTAATTCTCAAAAACACGAAACCTGAAAAGATCCTCAATCTAAATTTTTCATTTAATTCAAGATTATGTAATGTTTTAAGGTTGGGTCCTTATAATAACCCAATGTATTCATTAACACAATTATAATTAAATTTTAAAATTATCATTGATATCTTCTTGTTTAACCCATGTGATCATATGATCTCTCACTTTATTTTGTTATATTTTCCCCAAGATATGAATAAATGTTTTACGTATAATGTGCCTATGAAGGGTGGTAATATTGATGAAATAAGTTAAGGATGATGTAGATATTTTATTAAATAATTTTTATTTTTCTATATATACTAATAAATAATAAATTTAATGTTTTGGATTGTATTTTAATAGGATGTATAGAATATTATTTTATTATGATATTATATTTATGTATGAAAGATTTGAACCTATATAGTTTGTATTTGACCAAGGTTTCTTAAGATTTGAGAACAAGGGTGATGAAAATATAGTTAGACACTATAGGATAATAGTATGTAAAGGAAAATTTTATATGTTATGATAATGAAAAGTGTGTGGGTTTTATAGAAATACATAGCTATCTAAATACAACACGTTGATGTGGTTTTGAAACAATTTCATACTAGGATTAATAAACCTGAAATGATTTTTTGGAGTTTTATTCACCGTCATTCTAGTGAATTTTGATTGTTCCCTAACTATGAACCTTGTTTGGAACCCCTAGTGGATATTCTAATTTTAAATATTATTTTCATTAGGATCCATCCTATAGGATTTGATTAGATTTTGACTATGGGTGAAAATGGAAAAACCGTAGTGGTTATAGATTAAAACAAACATGTTAAGAACTAGACATTCAATAAAATATTATTCATGATTGATTAATTTTATCAATGAGGACCAATAGTCATGCTACACATTTTATTTTTACTATCAGATTGTTGATATAATGTTAATGTATAGGTTGTAATTAGTATTATAAAATATTAATGTACCCTGTTATATCTTTATTATATTGACCCCATTATAAAATGAAATATCTTATGGAATGTTTATTCAGCTAATCTATTATTTGATGTTTTTTAATAATTGAATAATATAACTTGTACAAGGACCATATCTTAAGTATACTATTTATCTATAATTAACGTTTATGAGAATTTTATTCAGGAAATTATCATTATTCTCCATCTAGTCGAATTCGAGGTTATCGCAACCATTATTTGTAATTTAATACATATAGAAAAAATAAAATTTTATATAAGGTGAGTCATGTTTGACATTCTAAAAAAGCCTGTGATTTTTTATTGATGCGATGATAAATATAAACATAAAATTTTAATTACATCTATTACATGAGTCATTATTCCTATCCAAAAGTATTTTTATCTTAGATAGATAGTGAGAATATCACTAACCAAGAGAGTCTAATTTTTTGAGATTTTTTAATGTCATTCAGGAAGAGTATTGTAATCTTACAATGAATCATAATGTTGAGAAATTAATAGAACTCATACCCGATGTGACAACTATTTTAAAGACTGCATTAAAAATGGGACATATTGAGTTGTAGAAATTAATGAATCAGATCCATGGTAATCTTGAATAGGGATGTATTTAACCATGTGAATCACTATAGGGTGAAACTATTATTTCTGTTAAGAATAATGATTGATCGATGTGAATCTTCATTGATTATTTGTAACTAAATATGATTGGAACCATGGAAAATTATCATGTACCGAATATTGTGGAAAAGTTTGGTCAAATATAAAGAGTTCAATACAAATTTAAATTGAAAAGTTTTCGGATACCGTCAATTTAGACTCAATAAAGAGGATACACCCATGAAAACATGCTATACATGGTCTGGACACTTTGAATTTATTGTGATTCCATTTTTCTCACTAATTTCCAAGGTATCGTTATTTATTTAATGAACAATGATTTTAAAAATTAACATGATATGTCTTCTATAGTCTTTATAGAAGATATTTATATACATTCAAAGGGAAATTAAGATTAGGGTGATAACTTGAGGATTTTATTGAACACCTTATAAAAGGAGAAGATATTTGACAAATTTACAATGTGTCTCTTTGTCTAAAAAAATATTCTTATTTGGGTAATATAATCCCATACGAGTGTATATCAGTGGATTCATAGAATAAAAGAATTTAATGAATATTGGATGAAATCATTAAATATGACTAAGATTAGTATATTTAATGTTTTTATTGACATTATCAAATCTTTTTGGATAATTTATCAACATTATCTAATACAATAACTATGTTAAATTGGATGAGAGCTTGTTTTATTTGGACATTTGAATGTGAGGAAAAATAAAAAGGTACTAAATATAAGATCATCCAATAGATTTTTTATTACATTTACTAATAGTGGAGAAGGGTCTTTGATCTATAGTAATGCATCAATGAAGGGACATAGATGCATGGTCATGCAAAATATTATGTCTATAGATTATTCATCATAACAATTTATGGTTCATGAAAAAAATACCAAACTCATGAATGGATGTTATTAATAAAATGTCATGTTTTAATATATAGAGGATTGAATTGATGGATAAAGGTGTGAAATATATAATAATATGGGAATTTTAAATTATATAATAAATCAGAAAAAGTGTAATATATTCCAGAGCATGTAGTTTTGGTTGACAATAGATTATGACAGATCAATACATTATTACCTTATAAAAGGGAAAAAATAGAAGTTTTTGTGAGTCTAAATGATCAATTTTCTTATCTTTGATGTGGGTCACAGAAGAAAAAATATTTAAAGATTTTAAAATTATAGATCTCTAAATCATGGAGGAAGGGATGAAATCAGAAATTCCAAAAATTAGTGTTCAAAAATAAATCCCATAAAATATTAAAGAGGCACAAGATAATGATATATAGATAAAAAAGATAGTGATAACTGTTCTTAGGTAAAAACATCATTTTTTATGGATTTATAAGGTTCAATTATTAGTTATATTTTCCATCAATACCATAATTGAAAATGTAGTCATTTGGTGAACCTCATAGTTCATCACTCACTATTATGCAAGGATGTTTGAAGATGCCTAGTGAACTGAAAGAGTATTTCTTGTGGGATGACATTAAAATTGATACTATATAGTCTGTATCTTGTTTTTTGGTATTCCACCATGATATGTATGAGATATATAATTATAAGGGTGTAAGTTCTTAAGTTATCTTTTGAGTTATGGAAATTTTAATTTGTTGTGTTAAATTATTGATTATTGCCAAATGTGAGTACCAAATGGGATCATGGGTGTATTGGGGGAGGGGCGTTCAGGTGCATGCATGGAGTCTAAATACTTGATTTTTGGGAACAAATTGGCTTCATGGTTAGGAAAAATTGTGTGGTACATTCCACATGGTCACACCAAACCATGCAGGGATTGAAAATGGGGTGCAAGAGGCCCCACATTTTGAGGAATCTATTCTACCATAGACGAACACCCATGAAAAATGTTATAAAACATGGATAGTGGATACATGAATGGTTATCACAAGGTTATTGAAACCATGTTCATGATTTTTTTCATGTTTTCCCTTAACATAGTGAAGGGAACTTGACAAGCCCATGGTTTGGAAAACCGTGCAGCCAAATTGTGCTGCCGATATAAAAAGAGATAAATTACGTTTTTGACATAAAAAATACTTATAACATGAAATTTATCTCTATATTCCCCTATTGGAAAATACATTTATCATGGGAGATCGTTTTGAATTTCATTCATAGTATTTTCTCTTGAGCGATTGTTCGTACTCTGAATTGACCACATTTTGTCTCTTTATATTCACTCCAACTAGTTCTTTTTCATCTATTTTCATTCCAATTTTGAATTTGAATAGATTCAGTTAATTTGGAGAAATATAATATTTAGTATTTCAAGGGTTTTCATCCATTCTTCTTTATTCTCTCGATTTGGACTGAATCATATATTAATATTGGATGAATTCTCTAATACAGACCTACAATATGTGGTCTATAACATACTTCAGTTTTAAGTGTTTTACAAGAATTATTTTAATTTTATTGTGTAAGAGACATTTTTTGGATCCCCATTAATTTTTAATATGATTGAATTCAATGAATTGAAACATTTTTGGTTTCTAACAAGCAGTTCCATGATTTCTTGGAGGTTGTTTCCCCAACCTTGGCCACCCACGGGGCAACAAATTATTTTTTCCAATTTTTATACAATCCAGTGGGTGTGTGTGAGCATTCATAGTTATATAAATATATTATATGTTAATAAAAAATGAATGGATATATTTTTATAAGGTTTAGTTTCCTTTGCAGTTGACAACATGACGCCAATTTTATTATTGTTTATATGGGAAAGGTTATATGAGATGGATGAACTCAGGGAAAGTAATTGCCTATGAAATTATTAAAGAAATGATATGATGTTTTGAAATGGTAGTGGGATCCTTACTATGTATACAGAGTATCATGATTATATTCGATTCCAAAACATTTCTCCCTTGCATCTTTATTGTAGTAGTGGATGTTTTGGACATGTTTTCTTCTTGAGTATTGATTCTGGTGGATACTATATGGCTTCCTACCCTATGGATCTTATATTATTGGGATCAAAGTTGATATGTTCCATTCACATGCTACTTGTACCCCAGCATACTGATTACCAATTTTTATTCAACAATATCATGTGTCACATTAGTAATGTATTAGAATTATATACCATGGATTCATCCCTTTGTGGTATGACACATTTGATTACAAGAGCAGGAAATTATGGATGAATTGATTATAAGGAAAGGATGTGATGAATTCTATATACTAGATTATATCACATTGTCGTGGTAGTGTATTTACACTTGGTTTCATGCTGTGGATGTGGTGGATCATTTGGCATGTTTTATGGGTATCACAGATACATGTATCAAATTATAATTGGTACACCAAAAAGTATTTCTTGATTATTTATAGTTTACTATTTATCGAGAAATGGGAGTCTAGAAATAGTTTACAGGGAGCCTTATTAATATTTATAGTTTCACATTACTTATATCATATATACCTTGGTCACCTTTCAATAATTTCTATTATACTTTTGATATATATTATACACTACTTTATCTTGTATTGGACAGACTAAATTGTTTTATACATAGTTGGTGGTGGCACACTGAGTATTATCTCACACCCTATTTGGGACACCATTGGGTACCTAGAAATAATTCATGAATGTAGGCAGGGACCAGTTCAATCTCCCTTTTTATGATTATTAACTTTTTTATGCTTAGGAAAAATGGAGAATTAGACCAATCTTGGCTCATGATTCTTTTTGGAGATAGAATTTTTTGGAAATTTATGTATTTTGGATACATGTATTGTAACTCTTCTTATATACATGTTTGAAAACATAATAGATACATGGAATTAAACATAATTTTATGTATGAAACTACTTAAGGAATTTCGTAGTTATTCAAATCATGGATAATTATCTTTTGTCCCATTGATTTATGTCTTCAACTATTAGAAGATAGGTTAGTACCGTTTTTCTAGACTCTGACATGTGGTCATAGTATCACAATGGACACACCATATACCCTCTATAATTTTCTTTAACAACTAGAATTAGAGGATATTCTCATGAGGTCATGTGACCAACTAGCTCGAGGCACCGTTTACTATCACCCTAGCCAGAACATTACAATATTGAATCAAAGGATGATTCTATTCTTCCATACTATTCTGTTAAAATATATAGAAGATAATTGTTGAATTATAATTTTATAATGAGATATTTTGGGGAGTATCTAAACCACATATAGGAAAAATACAAATTTCATAGATAAAAGTTCTTTTAGAAGATTTGTCCTTTTACAGTTGATTTGATTCCACCATTGGGTGAAACACTTGAATTGTGATGTTATTATCAATATTGTTGATGATATTTTTTACCATTTCATAATAATATGAGAGTATGTGTATCATTCATCATGTTAGAAACCTTTTATATATCACATTCCACGTATTATAACATTCTATATAAGATGTATTTCTTGACTACATGACATTTTGATATGATCATTATATACCTATTGTTTTATAAATGATTATGAGCAATGAATTGAGAAAACCAGTTTGTTCATAGAGTTCCTTTCATAACATAAGTAGTGTTTTCCAACATAGGACAAGGTGGATAGTAGATGAATTTAACTATTGAATTTTGGGTCATGGATGAATGGTTGGATGGATTGTAATATGTTATGGTTTGGATTAGGTGGATGTCATATTTAAGTTCATGAGGTATGTGGGAGATAATGGAACAGATATGGTAACCTGTTTGGTTTTTCCATTTTAAGATAATAGTTAAATGAATATAAATTCATATAGAAATTTAATGGTGAAATATATATCTTAAACTAGAAATGAATTTTGAGTGGGTATAAGATAGTGTCTCTAGTGATGTTTACAGATGATTCTATTTACCCATTCACAGATTTAGGAGTAAGCATTGTTGAATGGTTTTTTTATAGGAAGGATCTAAAAAATAATTTGTTTTAAACTATGATATTATCATTATCTAATATTTTGGAGGTGTGAGTTTGGCATTGTTGAGACATTACACCACAATGAATTCCAGTCGTACCTCAAAAGGGTGGAAACGACCATACTCTAGAGGTGGTTAGACCTAAGAAACAGGTTGATCTTTAATAAAATTTAGTTTATTTACTAATATTTTTACTAGAAATAGGCACTACAAAATTGATCATATAGGGTTTCTTATTTTATATGTTGGATTTCTGTGGAGCACTATAGCCTTCCTGGTCTAAGTTAGAGCTCAACTGGGTGTTCTAGTAGTAGAATCCATCAATTTGTTTAGGGGATGGTGGTCCACATGATATTGAGAAATGGATTTCGACAATGTTTTAGATCATCATGCCCATGGGGAGGTCTCCTAAGTGGATCATTGTAGAGACCCGAAGCTTGACGTACATGGACATTACATTACATTTGCAGAATACTTAGTACATAACAAAAACACACACTAAAGGATCATAATAGTTTAGTGTCTTTGGAAACTCGGAACGTAATTTTCTAATCGTGGTGAAAGTTCTTCAATATCTCCCATAAAGGTCATCCGTTTTTTTTACCTAAAACCTTTCTTTATATCCTGGGGAAAAGAAAACATAAAAGGGTGAGCACAAATGCTCAGCAAGGGCAATAAAGGAAATAAAAATCATATCATATCTTTTTGAAAATCATAACCTGCAAAAGAGATCATAAAATCTTAATAAATCATAGAAGTGAAAATGAGATCCCCATAATCATAACATAAAACTTGAAACTTTGTGGCATGCACACATAATCATGGAAAATCATTTCTTGTTAGTCATGACTCATTGCCAAGACTATCTTAGTGGACAAAGTCCCTTTCTGAACCGAGTTCACTCCTCGTTTCAGTCCTGTATCACTGAACCGAAATAACCTTCCGTTCCAGCCATGTCTATCTCATGAGATATAAAATCTTTACCCAATGCATTGGAGGGAGATATAGGTCCCACCCATCTTATAATGAATCTTTTCTTATGTGTGCCACATAATCATAAATCATACATCATTTCATAACCCATGTAATAAAAATGGGAATCTTAAACATCATGACATCATAAAACAATTCATATACGATAAAGGAATTCATAAAAATATTTCCATCACAACATAATCAAATCAATTTAATAATAGGGATAAAAACAGAACCCATTATTATCTTAGATGGAAAATAATTTTGATAAAACACTTGAACTCCATTCTTGAGGAAAATATCCTTTCTTCTTCAAAAAACAATTTCTTTTCACAAAACATCATGCAATTTTAAAAGAAAGAGATTTTATTGAAAATAGTCATGAAATATTTTAGAGGAATCTTCATGAAAATAAGGCTTTATAAAACAGTATAAATCCGTTCGTGCCGTATAAGTTAAAAAAAAACTTTCTTCGTACTTTTGTCGGAAAAGTCAAAAAGTACCTCGTACGAAAAACGAAAAAAGATTCCTTTCATATCCTTTACTAAAAACTCATAGAAGGGTAAAATTGGATTTAAACAATTGTAGGTGGATGGAAATAATATTACATATTGAGGGAACATGGATGTGGATGATAAAATACACCCCAGTAAATACTTACGAATAAACAATCTCGGATAAAAATGAGATTGTGATATTTCCCTTACCTTAGGTCCAATTTGCTCCGTATGTGTCCGAACCTCCTGTATAATGATTTAAATAATGTCATTGACTTATTATAGAATCATATTCATTGTTATGATATCATATATGGGTCACTTATGACATTATATTACCCGTTCTTTTGTAAATTCCATGTTAAAGAAGCGTTTTGGGTAAAATCGTTTCATTTATCGTAGGTGTTTTGACTTGTTGTTCTTGACATCATTATTACTTATATCATGATTTACTTACTTCCAGAATATAAAATATGATTTATATATCATATATATTCAGTATATATATATATATAATAGATAGATAAATAAAATGAAAAACACCGTTCATGGAGACGGTAGTCCGTACGTACGCATGAACGCTGTTTTTCTTTCCTTATTGTCTTGAAATGGAAGTAAGTAGATGACATACATATGTATATATATACATAAATCCAGTAGCTTTATAATGTCATATATTTCATTATTATTTCTTATATATACATTATAATCATTCTTAAATGGTTAACATGGAGAATGAATCTCATCGCGTCGTGGAGACGGTAGTCCGTACGTACGCACGAGCGATGATATCATTTATATAAATATTTAATTGAATTGGAGTGGATTATACAATATATCAGAATCAATATGATGTTGTAATAACTATGTATAGTTATTCTTTACACCATTATACCCATCCATGTAATGTGGTGGTGGAAAATAGATTACACCATGGCGTGGAGACGGTATTCCGTACGTACGCACGCGCGGTGATTTATTTTTCCGTAGGATGGATAGATGGTGAAATAGGGTTGTTTCATACTTATAATAACATATCCGTATATGAGTGATACTGATGTTATTACTTCATAATGAAACAACCTAAGAAGAAGAAGTGGAAGAAGAAATAAAGATGAAAGAATTGGTAACGGTAATTACCTCTTCTTTGAAGTGCCTCTTTGAGACCTCCTCTTAGGGCACTAGAATTGGTCTTTGAGAAAGACCAGAACCTCTAGGATGTTTCTAGGGAAGTGGAAAAGAGATTGTTTCAGGGGTTGGCCGAGCTTGAGTGCTCAAATTGGTGTGAGGAGGAGGGGGAGGAGGTGTCCTTTTATAAGGGAGGAGAGGGGCACCTTAGGAATATCTCAAAATATTATTTTATATTAAAGTCAGAAATCGGTTTATAATGGTTCCAAAGGGTCTTATTTCGAAGATAAGGTGGGGATGGGTCGAAATCCTATCAACCAATAGAATTTAGACAAGTTTAGGATATTATTTTAACCTTATCAATTAGATTTAACTCTAAGTTAAATAATTTAACTTTTACCATGTCTTTTTGTTTTCTTTCACTATATGGTTAATAAACTTACTATAACATGACAAACGAACCCCAAATTGTTTATTATTAATATATATATCCTTATCTAAGTCATTTGGCCGAACCTTAGATTTTTAGGAATACAATAACAATTAATAATATAATATTTGATTTAAAAACTATTTTGTGTCAATTTTGACACTATTTGATATATGATTTTTTTGAAAGTCATAACAGAATTAAATGTTCGAACCAAGTTGATTAAATCAACATTAATATATCATAGTAACCTAGAAAATTAGTGTAATTCATAAAAAATCTCAAATTACATTTATTTTGGTGTTTATAACATCAATTATGTCAATATTTCATTAATAAGATAATTACTGCATCATCGTTGTGTCATAAATAAAATAAATTATTTTATGTCTAAAAATTACAAATAAAATACCATCATGTAGAAAATCGTTTTATCTTTCTAATGAATATTTACAATCGAATTTATCTTACGTATAACCCCATATTAAAAATGATTTACTTATTAAACTTTGATTTTAACTATTTTAACCTTTCTTTAAATAAATTAATAAGAAATGTCCTAATCTAATCCAAGTGGGCCTAAATGGTCATATTTTATTCCTAAGTTTGTTTTTGGTCGAATTACACTTGTCCAATAGAATTAGGACATGTGTTAGGGTAATAGTAATATCATATTTACCCTTAGTTACCCTATTTACTATTAACCGCGGTAAAAAAAAGTAAAAAGTTACTATTCACCAAAAATTATTTTCATCTCATTGAACCACATTTTACTTACTGACATCAACCGTGTCTCTTGGATTTTTGAAATTCCATTCACAGAAGCGGTAAAATTAAGTTTTATGAAAAATTCAGTTTTTAACCTACCACTTAGTGGTTTCACGATTCATCAAAAATTGAAAGTTTTCATAAAAATACCAAAATTTCATCCTAAGTTATATTTCATATTCCGAATTCAAAAATGAAGTCTATTTTACCAAATTCATAACATAGAAGTTGAATTAATTAATTTTATAATTAAATCCCGCTGTTAAAAACAAATAGCGTGTTTTTAAGAAACAATATCTACCAAAAGATTGACACTTGATTATGTCTGGTTTAAATGTAAAATTACATCCAATGACCAACATCGTATTAAATTGTAAAAATATATTCTAAATATACTTTAAAACCACTAAAATTAATAATTTATCACTATTAATTATTTCGATTAAAAAAGTTGTTTTTAATTATAATTTAGTAATTTTCACTATTCATCAGAATATGAAAGTTATCCGAAAAGTACCAAAATTTCACCTTAGGCTAAATTCGATACACCGAATCCAAAAATAAAATCCATTTTGAGAGCTAAATTTTCTAAAATTTAAAAAGTGGTTATTACTATTCATAACGGCTAGTTTTAATAATATTTTAATAGCATATCATTGTTTCGTGAAACTGAGTATTGCGTACTACACATGCTATCGAGGAAGGTTGCGATTGCGTGTAATGCAAGGAAAGTCAAAGATGCGTGTTGTGCAAGCTCCTTTTGGTATAGCTTACAACACAAGACATTAATAAAATTAAAAAGAATATTTTTCATAATATCTCGGGCTGTTACATTCTTCCCCCCTTAAAATGAATTTCGCCCTCGAAATTCGTCGGGTTTATAAATGGTTTACTATTCAAAAGTTTATTTAATAGAAACCCACATCGTAAAAAGGAATATCAAAAATATTCTTTAAAAACAAAAGTATGAAACGTAACGGTTACCCAAATTAACTAATCATTGCGTTTCCACATAGTTGAAAATATGGATATGGAAGAAAAATCTAACCATCATGTTCTGATGGAGAGTGGTAGAGAACATGGCTATGGAAAAGTCAACAATCACAAATCCATAAATTTGTGACGATCTAAGGTACCATCCGATTCATCAGGTATAAGATCACTAGAACAACATTTTTGGTTTTCAAGATCATTTCCCTAAAGTTGAAAATTTGAATTAGAATAAATACTTTCTTTATTTTGGTACAATCTCACTGTTGTTCATGCCTTGAACAATTTCCACTTCATCTCTTAAATAAATGAAGTTGAATTTGTTATTCGTGAAGTGTTAGTAGATCATGTGATAGAATGACGGGTCATTCCATCTCTCTCAAATAAAAGGTTAGCAAAAATTATATACAAAAGTTGATCTATAGTGAGATTAATCACATATGGTTCCTAAAATGAACTTATACTTCATATATCATACTGCTTAATATAATAAAACTAGTTTCTACTAAACAGGGACTTCCTGTAGCTCAGTGGTAGGCGATAAAGGCCAGTCGCACTTCGGTTGTGGGTTCGATTCCCACAGCCTTGTCCGAAGCGATGGGCTGTCGCCCGTCCTGCAGGTTGTCCTTTTTCTAAAACTATATTACTATAACATCCCATAAATAATATCGAAAAAACTTCTATCCTTAAACAATACTAACTTATGTCCAACATAATCCATTCCAATCTTTAGTCCTATCCATAATACTGCAGTCCATTCTCATAACATAGTGAAAACGATTACCAGAGATTTAATACCATCGTTGATCCCCATATATCATAAGATATATCTTATTGGACACATTCCAAACATTTAAAGGCCTTAATCTTGTACTCTCTTGAATACCCATTGAACCTTAGTGAAAACTTGAATGCAGTTAAAAGTTAACACTTTCCACATACCAAAATCCTCAAAATTCTATATACTCAAACCATGATGAGCTCATGAATACAATCAAACATCTCATTATCTTTTTATCCTTTCATTATGCACTTATCATCTACTTTCCAAAAGTATCTGAATAACCTTTCATGGTTACTGGTAACATTAATCAGACAACAATTTAACAATCCTTACATGTCTCTTTATTCCATAGTACCATGAGATTACTTATACAACATTACACATGATAAACATGTAATCATTCCACTATATTCTTAAACCATTAACCGAGCTTCAACAATTCTTTCTTCTCACATATCATTTGTAGTCTCTTCATCATCATCCACATAAATACTACCCATACGGCCATACTGATTCTCTTCATGAGTCTTTCCCTTAGGACATTGGTTTGCATAATGCCCATACATTCCACATTTAAAACACTTAACCATTTTTGATGTCGTAGCAATACCATTATCCTCATCCATGGTGTTAACTGAACCTTTTCCTTTGCACTTACTTGCTTTGTGTCCTTCTTTTCCACACCCAAAGCATCTTCCAGTTCCTTTGAAACATTCTCCTTGATGCCTCTTCCCACATGAATTACATAGGGGAAATTGAACTTTCTTTCCTCTATGATCATCATGAAACTCCATCTTTCTCTTATTAGCCGAGTCAGGAAACTTACCAAATTTTACTTTATTGATCATATTATGAGATTGATGATTCGGCATAATAATTATGTTTGGACTTCCAAATCCCATTTCATTATGAAGAATATCATTCCATTGTCCATCATATCCTCCATTATCGTGAATCATCTTGTTTTCAGCCATTTTCTAAAACCCAAAAAGAATAGTGTGAGAGGAAAAAATCATGCTAGGGAAAACAACATAATAAAGGGGTAGTACCCTCAATATCTAACATCTTAGGTTAAATTCTAAGATCGTTAGAGCAATTCTAGGACTATAACCTATACGTATACTTAACCTTAGAGACATCCCTAGACATACCTTAGAAATATCTCTAGGGATCTCACTAACATTTTCGCATCCTAGTTTCCAAAGGTTGACTAAACCTTTCCTCTGATACCAACTGTAGAGACCCGAAGCTTGACGTACATGGACATTACATTACATTTGCAGAATACTTAGTACATAACAAAAACACACACTAAAGGATGGTAATAGTTTAGTGTCTTTGGAAACTCGGAACGTAATCTTCTAATCGTGGTGAAAGTTCTTCAATATCTCCCATAAAGGTCATCCGTTTTTTTACCTAAAACCTTTCTTTATATCCTGGGGAAAAGAAAACATAAAAGGGTGAGCTCAAATGCTCAGCAAGGGCAATAAAGGAAATAAAAATCATATCATATCTTTTTGAAAATCATAACCTGCAAAAGAGATCATAAAATCTTAATAAATCATAGAAGTGAAAATGAGATCCCCATAATCATAACATAAAACTTGAAACTTTGTGGCATGCACACATAATCATGGAAAATCATTTCTGGTTGGTCATGACTCATTGCCAAGACTATCTTAGTGGACAAAGTCCCTTTCTGAACCGAGTTCACTCCTCGTTTCAGTCCTGTATCACTGAACCGAAATAACCTTCCGTTCCAGCCATGTCTATCTCATGAGATATAAAATATTTACCCAATGCATTGGACGGAGATATAGGTCTCACCCATCTTATAATGAATCCTTTCTTATGTGTGCCACATAATCATAAATCATACATCATTTCATAACCCATGTAATAAAAATGGGAATTTTAAACATCATGACATCATAAAACAATTCATATACGATAAAAGAATTCATAAAAATATTTCCATCACAACATAATCAAATCAATTTAATAATAGGGATAAAAACAGAACCCATTATTATCTTAGATGGAAAATAATTTTGATAAAACACTTGAACTCCATTCTTGAGGAAAATATCCTTTCTTCTTCAAAAAACAATTTCTTTTCACAAAACATCATGCAATTTTAAAAGAAAGAGATTTTATTGAAAATAGTCATGAAATCTTTTAGAGGAATCTTCATGAAAATAAGGCTTTATAAAATAGTATAAATCCGTTCGTGCCGTATAAGTTAAAAAAAACTTTCTTCGTACTTTTGTCGGAAAAGTCAAAAAGTACCTCGTACGAAAAACGAAAAAAGATTCCTTTCATATCCTTTACTAAAAACTCATAGAACGGTAAAATTGGATTTAAAAAATTGTAGGTGGATGGAAATAATATTACATATTGAGGGAACATGGATGTGGATGATAAAATACACCCCAGTAAATACTTACGAATAAACAATCTCGGATAAAAATGAGATTGTGATATTTCCCTTACCTTAGGTCCAATTTGCTTCGTATGTGTCCGAACCTCCTGTATAATGATTTAAATAATGTCATTGACTTATTATAGAATCATATTCATTGTTATTATATCATATATGGTTCACTTATGACATTATATTACCCGTTCTTTTGTAAATTCCATGTTAAAGAAGCGTTTTGGGTAAAATCGTTTCATTTATCGTAGGTGTTTTGACTTGTTGTTCTTGACATCATTATTACTTATATCATGATTTACTTACTTCCAGAATATAAAATATGATTTATATATCATATATATTCAGTATATATATATATATAATATATAGATAAATAAAATGAAAAACACCGTTCATGGAGACGGTAGTCCGTACGTACGCATAAACGCTGTTTTTCATTCCTTATTGTCTTGAAATGGAAGTAAGTAGATGACATACATATGTATATATATACATAAATCCAGTAGCTTTATAATTTCATATATTTCATTATTATTTCTTATATATACATTATAATCATTCTTAAATGGTTAACATGGAGAATGAATCTCATCGCGTCGTGGAGACGGTAGTCCGTACGTGCGCACGAGCGATTATATCATTTCTATAAATATTGAATTGAATTGGAGTGGATTATACAATATATCAGAATCAATATTATGTTGTAATAACTATGTATAGTTATTCTTTACACCATTATACCCATCCATGTAAGGTGGTGGTGGAAAATAGATTACACCACGGCGTGGAGACGGTATTCCGTACGTACGCACGCGCGGTGATTTCTTTTTCCGTAGGATGGATAGATGGTGAAATAGGGTTGTTTCATACTTATAATAACATATCAGTATATGAGTGATACTGATGTTATTACTTCATAATGAAACAACCTAAGAAGAAGAATTGGAAGAAGAAATAAAGATGAAAGAATTGGTAACGGTAATTACCTCTTCTTTGAAGTGCCTCTTTGAGACCTCCTCTTAGGGCACTAGAATTGGTCTTTGAGAAAGACCGGAACCTCTAGGATGTTTCTAGGGAAGTGGAGAAGAGATTTTTGCAGGGGTTGGCCGAGCTTGAGAGCTCAAATTGGTGTGAGGAGGAGGGGGAGGAGGTGTCCTTTTATAAGGGAGGAGAGGGGCACCTTAGGAATATCTCAAAATATTATTTTATATTAAAGTCAAAAATCGGTTTATAATGGTTCCAAAGGGTCTTATTTCGAAGATAAGGTGGGGACGGGTCGAAATCCTATCAACCAATAGAATTTAGACAAGTTTAGGATATTATTTTAACCTTTTCAATTAGATTTAACTCTAAGTTAAATAATTTAACTTTTACCATGTCTTTTTGTTTTCTTTCACTATATGGTTAATAAACTTACTATAATATGCCAAACGAACCCCAAATTGTTTATTATTAATATATATATCCTTATCTAAGTCATTTGGCCGAACCTTAGATTTTTAGGAATAAAATAACAATTAATAATATAATATTTGATTTAAAAACTATTTTGTGTCAATTTTGACACTATTTGATATATGATTTTTGTGAAAGTCATAACAGAATTAAATGTTCGAACCAAGTTGATTAAATCAACATTAATATATCATAGTAACCTAGAAAATTAGTGGAATTCATAAAAAATCTCAAATTACATTTATTTTGGTGTTTATAACATCAATTATGTCAATATTTCATTAATAAGATCATTACTGCATCATCGTTGTGTCATAAATAAAATAAATTATTTTATGTCTAAAAATTACAAATAAAATACCATCATGTAGGAAATCTTTTTAGCTTTCTAATGAATATTTACAATCGAATTTATCTTACGTATAACCCCATATTAAAAATGATTTACTTATTAAACTTTGATTTTAACTATTTTAACCTTTCTTTAAATAAATTAATAATAAATGTCCTAATCTAATCCAAGTGGGCCTAAATGGTCATATTTTATTCCTAAGTTTGTTTTTGGTCGAATTACACTTGTCCAATAGAATTAGGACATGTGTTTGGGTAATAGTAATATCATATTTACCCTTAGTTACCCTATTTACTATTAACTGTGGAAAAAAAATAAAAAGTTACTATTCACCAAAAATTATTTTCATCTCATTGAACCACATTTTACTTACTGACATCAACCGTGTCTCTCGGATTTTTGAAATTCCATTCACAGAAGCGGTAAAATTAAGTTTTATGAAAAATTCAGTTTTTAACCTACCACTTAGTGGTTTCACTATTCATCAAAAATTGAAAGTTTTCATAAAAATACCAAAATTTCATCCTAAGTTTTATTTCATATTCCGAATTCAAAAATGAAGTCTATTTTACCAAATTCATAACATAGAAGTTTAATTAATTAATTTTATAATTAAATCCCACTGTTAAAAACAAATAGCGTGTTTTTAAGAAACAATATCTACCAAAAGATTGACACTTGATTATGTCTGGTTTAAATGTAAAATTACATCCAATGACCAACATCGTATTAAATTGTAAAAATATATTCTAAATATACTTTAAAACCACTAAAATTAATAATTTATCACTATTAATTATTTCGATTAAAAAAGTTGTTTTTAATTATAATTTAGTAATTTTCACTATTCATCAGAATATGAAAGTTATCCGAAAAGTACCAAAATTTCACCTTAGGCTAAATTCGATACACCGAATCCAAAAATAAAATCCATTTTGAGAGCTACATTTTCTAAAATTTAAAAAGTGGTTATTACTATTCATAACGGCTAGTTTTAATAATATTTTAATAGCATATCGTTGTTTCGTGAAACTGAGTATTGCGTACTACACACGCTATCGAGGAAGGTTGTGATTGCGTGTAATGCAAGGCAAGTCAAAGATGCGTGTTGTGCAAGCTCCTTTTGGTGTAGCGTACAACACAAGACATTAATAAAATTAAAAAGAATATTTTTCATAATATCTCGGGCTGTTACAATCATGAAGTTCATGACATATAATATTTGAGTTTTAGAAAATTGATTGTGGGATATCTTGATCCAGGATGATTGGATGAAAAACAAGGATTTAGTTGATTTCAAAAACTTTGATATAGGGATACTTTTTCCTAAACATTCTTAAAGCATTGCAAGCCAACGAGTTTATACATATAGACCCGGGTGTGATGACTTTTATGTAATATTCATCATGTTTTTCATATCTACTCTATTTGGTATTAATATATATTTATGATGAATAAAAAATAGATATGTTATGAGGAAGGTATCAAAAAAACTTTTTGATCATAGTTTATCATGTTTAGGTTTGAAAAATATTAATGATATATCGAATAAAGTTATGATTATATAGAATAACCTAAGGGAAGATAGGGGTGTAGTGAAAGGAAATGTATCATCTCATGCTAGTGGTTCTTCTTCCAGTGGATGGATGCACTGTTTTTAGGCTTATCATGAGTGGATTACCAAATAATATATTTGTAATGGTAGCTCTATTTTTATAATTATTGTGGAAGATGAGGTTACTTGAGGAATAATTTTGATAAATACCTAGCTAAGTGACGATCCTTTGGAACGAATCAGTATGTAAAAAATATTTGTGTTAACATTTCTATAGTAGTTATAGTATGGTATTGGATTTTAATTCTACGTTTGGGAGTGGGATTCACAGCTCAACATAAAGATGGTTGTTGTAGTACTACCAGTTGTTTTGGATCTGGTGGTATCCATGTTTGAGGCATCCTAGAACAATTTTTACATTGACAATGTAGTGGTCTTTGTCTATTTAGTGAGGTTAGGTGATAGGGCCACAATTTAGGCTAGATATATTTTGTACAACCTACCTCTGAGGAGTAGAGTTCTAGTCCACCAACAATGAATGGTAAGCTCTTAATAGAATATATTCTCATATATTCTATCATAGATATTGGTTTATCTCATAGTTTCATATTTATATTGTTTTTTTTGGAATCTTTGGTTTGGATTTTCAGTTATGTATTTTTTTTGAACTTGGATAATCTGTTTGGGATCATAACATGGGGTGTACACCAGTTCATGGGGTTCCATTTTAGGATTAGTTAGTTCCAATTAATATATGATCTTTTTTTACCTATTATACGATAATTATTGACATGATACATAATATAGACTGACTAGTTTCTTATCATGCCCATATTGATTTACATCACCATTGGGTGACCATCACATTACAATATGGTGTAGTTTTTATTCATAACGTTGAGAGAGATGTCTATGAAATTTTATATGGACTGGATCATTGTGGGATGAGATGGATGCTAGCTCATATTTTTAGTTTTTATCTTGATTATTAGGGAGTGTGTTAGGTGGTCCTTCCATTAGTGATTGATTGTTTATGGTATGATATTTCTAGAAGAAATTTAAATTTTAAATCCTATGTGTGAGGTGGAGTTCTTCGTCAGGCTAGTGATAGAATATGCATTGGTATCCATTCGACATTTGAAGATGGATACAACATAGTTTCATGTTCATAATAAGTAGATAGAATAATTGGAGGAAAAGGGGTATAAATGACATTGTACATATCCATTTTGTCTGCTGGTTTTTTATTAAAAAGGGGGATGGTACCCTCATGCTATGTGTCGATTATTAAAAATTTACCTCATTGAAGGTCATGAACTGGTATACATTCCCACATATATATAATCACTTCTACATTATCAATGGATCATTGGTGTTCTATGAAATTTATTTGAGATTTGGATATCATTAGTTGAATGTTCGAACTAATAAAATATCTCATTAAACTTTTTATAGAGGGTATGTTCTATATGATATTTTGGTTATTCCATTTAGTCTTTTGAACATTCCAGAGGTAATCGTGGTGCGGATAAACTGAGTATTCCATCCTTATCTCAATTCCCATATTTTTATTTTCATAGATGACGTCTTGTTTTATATTCAAAATCAAGACATCCATGAAAAAACGCATTGAGATCATATTGGATACACTATGATACCATCATCTATATTGAAGTATGCCAATGTGCCACTTCTATATGGATTAGAGTCACTTCATGGGTCATATTATCTCATAGATATGATTATCAGTTGACCCATAGAATGTCAGAGCCGTAGTTTACTTGGAGTATCCAATGAATATCTTTGATATAAGAAGTATTATGGGGATAGAAGGATATTAAATCCATTTCATATAGGACTTATCATTCTTAGAATTTTTTCTTAGGTTCTTTATATAGAAGGGTGTGATGTTTGTTTGGTCAGATTATTTTGATAAATAATTTCATATATTGAAAAGGTGACTGAATTTAGAGCTAGTCTGTATAATGCTAGTGTTAGGTTAGAGCTATGAAGTGTATTGTGATTCTTTAAGTATCATTGTTTGTGAAGTTATTATACATGGAGACGAAGTAGTAAAATAAGGGTGTCGTAAATTTAGGCCACATGATAAGAACAACCCAACACATGATCTTGAGAATGATAGAGTCATTCATGCCTTATGCTATTAGATAAATTATTTACTGGGAGAAAAATTTTGTGTTGTTGATGGACAACAAAATACCCACGTATATATTTACCCAATGTGACATGAATCAGTGGTAGAAAAAGAGGGTTGAGTATATATATTCTACTGATAATAATATTTCCTATATTTATAGAATGTGAAATTCAGTGGTTGTTGTGCTAATAAATAGGACTTAGATAAAGAGAATTTAAGAGGATAATAATGAATGGAAACATATAGTCTTGTTTTCAGAGAAGCATTTAGAGGTATAGGATAGTTGTTTCTAGACCATTGTTCCAAATTTAGCAGTAATATCATCAATTATGAACATAGAGAGGATTATATATATTTTTAATTCTATGGGTCTAGTCCTGTGGTAGAGTGTGGTAGGTGGGGACCCACCTCCTAGTTGGACTTTGGGTGAGTATGTGATATTGGGTATACATGGACATGTTTGAGTTCTATTAGACATTTGTGAGTAGTTAATGTTGTAGTTTAATGCAACATTTTGTTAAGTGAATCCCAGTTTTACAAAGATTTATCAAGATGTTAATATTTATTATTGGTTGTTGGGGATAAATCAAAAGGTAGCTGCTATTTTCATAAGGTGTTCTACCTTACAATAGGTGAAGGTGGAACACCATCAACCCGCTAAACTTTTACAAAATTTATCTAATATGAAGTTGAAATGGGATGATTTTGTAATGGATTTCATGTCCATTTTACTAATTTCACATTTGTTTAGTTGTGGATAGGATGACGAGGGTTTTTCATTTCAATATGATCAGGTATACATTCTCAGTAGAAGATTTTGGGAAGTTGTTATTCATGAGATAGTATGAGTTCATCATGTCCTTCCAACTATAGTAAGAGAAATAAAATCATGGTCTATATGTCTCTAATGGTAGATATTACAATGGGATCTAGGTACAATGGTGCATCTAATAATGGAATTCCACCCTCAATCCGATTTCATGCCCTAGAACATGATTCAGGTTCTTGTGGACTTTTTGAGAGAATGCATCTTGTATTTTGGGAGATCTTGGGAGAGGTATATACCCCTAGTTGAGTTTGACTACAACAATAAATATCATTTGAATATAAATATGGATCCTTATGATTATTTTTATAGTAAGAAGTAAAAATATCCCCATGGTCATTAGAGGAAAGTGGTGCAACTTTACAGGGACTACATCTCATTCAGAAGAATTCAGATCAGGTCTAGTTGATTCTTAAGTAGATAACTGCTGCATAGTCTTGAAAAAAATATTACACCAACAATCGTGGATGAACTATTGAGTTAATTATTGGGGATATAGTCTTTTAATTTTTCTCACTAAGGCTAGAACAAATAATGATTAAGATGAAGAGTAATATATCATCGTTATATGTTAGACTATTTGATATTTTTTAAAGAGTCGGGCAGGTAGCCTATTAGTTTTAGATATCTGAGAGGTAGCAGTCCATGAATGATATCTTAAATTGATATTAGTATTACTGTTATATATAATAACCATTTTACAAATTGAATCCAAATTAGTTGGAGTTATTTGTAGAATTTACTTTTGAGGATCATTCAGTATGAGTTGTTGAATGGAGAATGAAGGTTCCCAAAGGACGATTTGTTTCCCTAATATGAGTGTTATGTAATTAAAATAATTTACATTATGATAATTGATATTGGGAGGTTAACATACATGATCAGTGTATAGAGTTATTATTATGTGAATCTTTACAACCTTTATTAAGTAAATTCAAGGTTTAATTATTTTATGAGGGGATATTATATGATTTAGGGTATTCTTTTGAGGTACAAGAATTCCTATATAGAATATATAATTGATAATTGACTAATATGTATTCCCAATGAGTTCATGGGTGTATTGGTGGGGGGTGTTTATTTATTTTTTTAGTATAGTGACTAGAGTTTTTTGAAAATTGACATACCTATTAGTTAAGATAAATTAAGAAGGTCAACCTTTATAATTACCCAAAACCGTAGGTGGATTGACGATTTTGGTTTAGGTGGTAACATAGTTTGAGAAAAGAATTAAAAATCATTTTTACACCCATGAGAAATGATGTAGTACTTTGATAGTATCCATAGGAATTGTTTGGAATCATTTATTTAATCCATACACATGGAACCCCGCAATTTTCAACATAACATAGTGATGGATGCACAGTTTGCGCACTGGTTGGCCAACCATGGTCCCAAACCATGAAACCTAGTTAAAAAGATGTAAAATACAATTTCTATCTTAAAAATCTATATAAACTAAAATTTAATTATCTTTCACTCAATTGGATATCACCTCAATCATAGGAGATCCTTTGTAATCACTTGAATAGGTTTTTCTACTAATTGTCTATATGTACATGAAATTGAACACCATCGGTCTCATTAGATTTGAGTCAATGAGTTATTCATTCTTATTATACTTATTTATTTGATTTCATATCAGAAGAGTTATTTATTTTCAAGATGTTATTCTCTATTTCCAGTTTCTTCATGCATCCTTTAGTTTCATGTGATTTAGAGTGAATTAGGTATTGATATTGGGTGGTTGATCTATTGTGGACATATCATAGGTGGTATATACCATTACCTTAGTGTTGTGTGTTTTATAATAAAATTTTTATTTTTACCATAAACAAAAATTTTATGATATTTCCATTTAATTAAGAAAATGATTTAATTTATTGTATTAGATCATATTTATAATTCATTATAGAAACATTGAGATTTTTTGGAGTTTATTTCCCCAACATAGGCCAACCATGGAGTGTTTCTTTGTATTTTACTATTTTTAATCCACACATGGGTGGTGAGTAAGCATGAATTGTTAATGGAATCCATAATAAATTAATGATAAATTAATTGGTGTATTTAGGGAAGGTGTTACTACTTTACTATGTGATAAAATTATGTGAATTATTTTAACTGTTTAAATGGGAATCATTATTTGAGTTGGATGAATTCATAGAATGGAATTGTCTGTGAAATGATTACTGAAATGAAATGATGATTTGAAATGGTATTGGATGACTTGGATGGTATTACTTGGATACAAATTTCATTACATGGAATGCACCTTTCTATCATGGATCATGATTTTGGTATTGGATTCCTTGGACCAATTTCCTACATGGGTCTTGATTTAGTAGTATATCCTAGGCCTTACTGCCACATAGATCCTTCTTGCATGGCCTTAATGTGGACGTGGTCTATCGATATGATCATTGGAACCCACCCTAGATATTATTGAGTATTCATCAAAATTTTACTGGGACTTTTGATGGATTCCTTCATCTTATACACCTTGGTTCCTTCCCTTCATGGTATGACACTTTTAATTACATGGTGAGTCCATTGTGGGTGACTTGATCATATAGTGAGGTGGTTATTAATGCTATGAAATTGATTATAAGGGATGCATATGTAAATTTTTTAACACTTGGTTTTATGGAGTGGTTGTGGTAGACCTTTTTTCATGTTTTACGGGTTTCCCTGGTTTGGATATCTTCATACAGTTTGTAGGTTGAAAAACATTGCTAGTTTAACTTTATTTTACCACTGCCATTTATATGGTATCCTAATTATTATTCTTAGATTTTTTTTATCGAGACTATTTTTAATTACTTGTTTCATATAGTCATTAGGTACCATGAATTCATTTATATTATTCATGTGATGTAAATTGAACAGTTATTTATGTTGTATTTCATAGACTAGATTGTTATAGATACTATTAGTGGTGGCCTACAGAGTGTTATATTACACCATGTTCAGGGTTCCATTGGCTACCCATACAGACTTCTTTGATTCATGTAGGGGTTGCGGAAGTCTTCTAGTGTATGATAATTGATTTGTAAAATGCTTAGGATAATGGGAGAATTAGACTGAGATTGATTCGCGATGCTATCTTCAGATAGTCTTTTTTTTTGGATAAATGTATTGTACTTCTACTTTGATACATGTTTCCTAGAATTATAGATTCTTGAAATAACTCATAATTTTATATTTGATATTACTTATATAATATTTTATTTATTAATATGTTGGATATTTATCTAAATTCTCATTGATCTACTATTTGTACTAATGACTGATATGTTTTCTACCGATGCGCTACACTCTGAAATGAGGGAAAAGTCTCTCCAATGATACACCGTAGGCCCTCAATGCTAGTCATAAGCATCTAGAATTAGGGGATATGTTCTTGATATCATGGTACCCCATATTTAGGGGTACCATGAAGTGGTACGTGGGTCAATAAGATACAAATTTGATGTTTATATCATTACCCATGCCCGAATGGATATTGGAAAACCTTAACATGTAATTTGTTTCTAGACACCCCATGATGATTGATCACCATAATACAATTTGGGTTATAGTCAATATCCTTATTAATTGTTTACACAAAATTTTTATAAGAGAATATTTCTATCTGGATAAAAATTCTAGAATATACATTATAGAAGCGGTATGTTTCTATGCACTAGATAAATATATTATATAAAACTAAGATCAATGGATTCTGTATATGTTCATTTAATTTTTTAGGACTCTTTGGATTCATATTTGGTTTTTAGTATAGATTATCAACCTCATTAATAAGGTGAACCATTCAATAAGGTTATGATAATCAGAATGAATGGATAGATAGTACCAAGGTATATTTTCCCCATTTTTATACCTAGTCGAGTGGGGATTATATATTATAACAATGAAATTAAACTAAACTTCTTTAAAGTTCACAAAGTGTTCTATTCATCCCTCTCAAGGAATTAATTGCCTATTATCCACATGTACTAAATTCAATGGTCATATTACCGATGCATGATCATTACTGTGAATGATAATATGTAAAAATGAATGTTCACATTAATAAATTTCTACCATAAAAGGCTATTAACCATGATATTGTTCACTAGAGGAATATGATATTTGATGAAACTACTAGTGAACCAATTGATTTTATGAAACAATGATATCCGCATCTTATTGTACTACTGTGATGTATTTTTTTTGGGATAAAATCATTTTAATGTGATAGAAAGTAAAACATATAAAATTTATGATATAAATTAATATAATTAAATTAGATTACTCTGTTATAATTGTTTAGAAGGAACAATGACTTTAAATGAATCACAAAAAATTATTGAAATATGATTTTGAATGTGAATTGTATCACATAGTTGATGAATTTTGGGATATGAATTGAACTAACTATATTTTGATAAAAAAAATTACACATGTATAAAATTAATTCATTTCTATCCCTTAATTAGAAATGAAAATAAAAATTAGTTGAAAGAGAAGATATTTTTCTCAAAAAAACATTTTTTATGCATATAATGAGTTTTTTCCATTATAAATAAAATGAATCACTATTATTGAATGATTTTATTAAAAATTTAATATTATATGTAAAATAAATAAATTTAACATTCATATAATTTTTTATAATTACAAGATAATAATATATACATTCTTATTTTTTAAAATACATTTTTCTAATAAATTATTTTAATCATTTTTTTCATACTTATTTTCATAGAAATTTCGTCCTCATTTAAAATAAAATCCAGAAATATGGATCCCATATTCAGATAAAGATGAATCAAATTGGGTAAATAGGTCCCTCTTAATTTTTTTCATTATTAATTGTTACCTCGGTATATTTCCATCACCTTGGTAATGGTAAAATAAGTAAAACATTATTTAAACATTAGCCTAAGACATTTAAATTCCTATAACACATTAGTATATAATATTGGTTTAGTGGAGTTTAACTACTCATATAAATGTGCAAAATAATATCCACGTGGTGCAATTTTAATTTGATAATGGCCATTACATTACATTAATAAAAATATAAATAAAAATTGTCAATCTATTAACATTAATAAATAAAATAATTTACCATATATGTATAAAAAGAGAATGTGTAAGTTACAAATATTTTTTGAATAATTAATTTATTTTGTATCTTCATAAATTTATTATATTTCTTTAATATTTAATAATTACCTTAAATTATTTTGAACAAAGACATTGTATTTAATATATTTAAGGACATGAAAAATTAATTATTTTAAACATAATAATGGTTATAAAAATTTAGTGATTTATTAGTTTCCAATTATTTTATAGACAGACATAAAAAATTAATAATCTATGAAATATATATATTCTAATTTTTTTAATTTGATTTTGTCTTAATAGTGAAATTAGATGATTAGTATTAAAAATGAAAATAATGGTGTTAAATGTTAAATATTATTTTATTATATTATAAAAATTCAGAGACAAATATAATCATTACATTATGGATAAAAAATGGGGACAAACATCACCACTTGTCAATTTATGAGTTAAGGTTATATTATAATTAAAATCATGAAACTTTAATATTAATGAAACTTTACCATAGTTAAGATTATATTTTTTTACAAAGGGGTAAAAAAAGGATAAGGCATAAAATGACATGAAAACCTATCTAAATATCAATGGATAGGGATATTTCAACCTTACCCTCTTTTGTTTAATCTCATCCAATTTGATTATTCTTTCTTGAGAATGACATAATTATATATTGATATTTTTAGTAATTATGTGTGTGACTTTTACCACCACAATAATAGGAAACCCCTAATGTCATATTTTACCCAATTATGGGCTATATAACATTAAGAATCTGTGGAATAAATTCATATCAATATACATATAAATTAATTACAATTTTTGGTATTCATAAAATTACATTCCAAGGTTTCATAAAATTTAATCTAACACAGGTCCATTGAAGAAGAGGTAATCTACTTACCCTACCTATTTCAATTTTTTTCTAGTAATACCTACACTAAATATATTGTTTTATCACAAAATAAAAAATTTATTATTATTAACTTATATTTAAATTAAATGATCTTTATTTTCCTCCATATTTAGGATTAATGAGAATTTGATAAAAAAATTATTATGCTTCCTTTTAAATTGGATATAATGACAATAATTATTTATATTGTCTTTAAGAAGGGTTATAGTTACAATGACTTATATGAGTGAATATTTAGATATTTTAATAAAACAATTATTTACCAATGTTTCCAAAGACCCTAAACATTTACAATTATATAATGGATCGAAATGTTATGTGTTATATCGTCATATTTTAAGATGTGATATTTATAAATGAAATGTATAGTTAAATATAAACAAATACTTCAAAATATATACCTATTATCACTCACATGGGAGTCGTTAATATTCTATGAGATGCATTTAGTTGGTGGGTCTTCCAAATTATCCATCATGGATACTCTACTAACTACGAATTCCCCTCTCAGAGTAAAATCCATTAAGAGATAAAATATCCCCAAATCATTTATTTTCATCTGGTTTGACATAGGATTCTTGGAAGGCTCCCCTACTCTAGAATTATCACAATAAACAAAATTAGGGTCTACACTTCATGTTTAACCATATATATCTAAATTAAATTTTTTCATCAAAACTGCCACTAAAATTAAATTAGATACTGATATATACTAATATTCAATCATATAATTAGCTACAATCGGTTCATTCAAACTTCCCTAGCTCACCACACTACATAACCTAACTATTATTATCGATCATCATGATATTTTTGGAAACTAACTTCAGTGTATAATCTCACTAATAGTTGATTATATCCTCCATTATGTTGGAACATATCTTTTTTATACTCATGTACTTGAATTGTTTTTTACATCTACGCAATTTAACTCTCCTCGATTCGATTTAATCATCCCACCATACATCATGAAATGAAAAAATCAAACTATTTCAATTGAAATCCATACAAGATGGATCTCACCACTGAAGCATAGAGATATTCTACTAATTTTTTCAATCTCATTCTATGTTTGTGGAAGAATATTCCTATACAGATTGTTACCATATCCAATTGGAAAAAACCCACTATTTGATCATTAAATATTTTACACTTTGAGTAGATTTACAACATATGTACTTATTTTTAGTCCAACTGGCCTATGAAATCTATCTTATTAGATTATAATTTATAGGTTTTAAGATTCATCATCTATGCCATTCATGGACAATAATTTGTTTAAATAAGTCTTAATAGACAGTAGGACATGCAATTAATTTCTCATAATTAAAATTACATCAATAAATAATATCTAAAACATAATTTCATTCACATAAAACATTTTACAGATAGTTGTATTTATTTCATTCTATAAGAACCCAAATTACCTTATGGCCTCATCAAAATTAACATTCCATGTTCTTGATGGATTCAAAACCCCAAAAATAGATCTTTATATCGTTCATAAATTATTATAACAATTATACATAATAATAAATTTGGGTTGATTCATATAGATATCTTCAACGATATTCTCAAATATAATAAAATATTTGACATAATTTTTCCAAATTTCATATTGATGGAAGGTTCCAGTAAAATGTAATATGAACATGGATTTCTGTATTACAACTAGTGAGATGGTTTATCATAGTATATTTCTTGAGGGGTTCTAAAACCCTTCACAACTAGTTGTGAATTATATGAATTTACTATTCCATTCATGACCTTATTTTTCTTTAATACCCTTAACACCCAATAGTATTTTCTTCAGCTAGAGTTTATGCCAAAAATATTAAAAAAAATTTGGTAAATGTTCTCCAACTCAAAATTCATAGAATCATCAAATTTATTTGTTTTATTTCCTTTTACTAATTATTTGTATATTATAGGGTTTTCATTATCTATGTGTGACTTTCATCTAAATCTATAATAAGAGAAAAATATATTTCTAGTTCATTAACCTCATGATTAGTCCTACAAAATAATTTTTTATTTCTAACATCTTAATATCCCAATATTTCTTACATATATTGCTCTTATACCAACTATTATTCTTCTAGAGAATACACCTTTGTAAATTCAATATTTCCCACATAATTTATGTTTAAAATATATTAACATTATAGAAATATAGAATTTCTTTCAAAAATAACTATTCTATATGAAGTATGATTTAAATAATATTAATTAGTTTCTTTAAACTAATAGATAAGATATAAATTTTGATTTATGAGGATACTTTGATATTACTTAATTTCATAAAAAAATACTCACATCCTCACATGTGATATTTGATATACACGTTTTCTTTCTATACCATATCTCATATGGTATACAAGACATATGGTTAGTAGATACTTAGTTAAGGTCAGTTGCTGTTATCTACAATGTGTATCCTAAAAATTATAATGGAAAAACTTCCTGTCTCATCATTGATTTGAACATTCCAAAAATGTTTTGATTAATTATTTCACAAAAATAAATACACTGAGGTGTATAAGGATGATTGTCTCAAGATATTATCCCACACAACATTAAGTAATCTATTAAATATTGGATGAGATACTCCATATATAAGTATGAGCGGAGTACCTTACTCATTATAACCTGATGCCTTTTTACATCATGATGGCATTCCTATAACATCAGAAATGTCTTTTACTTATAACTCATTATTTAAATATCACCATAACTACTATATTAAACAATACAATTAATGAAGTATGATTTTCCTCTCCTTTTATATAATAGAAACATTCTATATAAATCAGTAAAAATTAAGTCCAATAGTTTAGTTTACCTTAATGATATTCTTATTAATGGTGCATCATTTATTATCCCATGTAAACAAACATAAAATACATATACTATTTTTAACAAAATAGACATTAAATATCTTTATAGATTTAATTTATAAAAAAATAATAATCCTCATGAAAAAACATGAGTATCCATTTGAGGGTATTAAATGAGTAATGTTTATGGTGTTTAATTGATTTCCAATACCAGGTTTTTGATTTCAGCAAATATACAATCCATTAACATGATGCTCCATATGTTAACATATGTTATAGTTATAAAATAGATAATATTTTTTTATAGACATGAAATAAAATCCCATTACTTCCAAACTCAAAAATCTATTTATTCTTCTTGTAAAAATGGGAAAATAGTAACTCTTTTTTAATATTAGATCCAAAACACTAGTAAATTATATATGATAATCTCGTAATCCAAAGGATACATGTCTCACACAATTTTTAATTTAGTTACCCTTGATGCACTTTGAATCATATAGAATCTACTGTGTTACAATATGTCAAAATAAATGTGCCATTCAAATGAGGTATTCAGTACCTATCTTGTTAAAAAATTAATTTATTTAACTCAATGAAAAAAATAACTAAGGTAGAAGAATCACCCTATAAATTTTCCAAGAAAATAAATTCTTATTATAAAAGCCCTAATTTCTAAATGAAAAGTATAAAACCCCCTCCTAATTGACCTCCCACAATATTTTTAGGTTCATGGAAGGATAGTGCATCAGAGTGTTTAGAATAGGTTTATCCTGAGAACTATTATCTATTTCTATTATCCTCTTGTTCATTATACGGACTACAGAGTTGGTATTATATATATCCTTATCATTATAGAGAACTAAATCAAATTATCCTGGGAGAATAATTTTCATGTTAATAATGTTATTATTAAAAATAAATTTTGGGGAAGAAATGATGTAAAGAGGTTATGATGTGATTAGTCACTATGACTTGGATCAATTTTAACCCAAGGGATTGATGTTACATGATATAACTCATCATCAATAGTATATTAGATTCTTCATGATTCCCTTCTACTATTTTCTCCTATATAGGGCACACTATATCTCATGTCATTATTTTCTTTCAATATTATGATATAACTCTTAAATATGTGATAGAATATTGTTGGAATAATAATACCCATGAATTTTATATAGCTCATTGGACATAAATAACTAAATTACACAACGTTCATCTAGTGAATTATCTACATGATTATTATAGTTTTCAATATCTGGAATTCATTCTCTATAAGGAGGATCTAAGTATGTTTTTCCTCGAGAACATATAGATTAATCTCTTATAATAGTACTATATGAAGAACATGTTAAAATCATAGAGCTTATCGATGGTTAGTATATAATATTTTTTAAAAATTAATCATAGTGATAGTAATTAGGTGGTGATAATTTACATTTTCTAAACAAATAAATATAAATAAATGTTATAAACTTTTCTGGGTTAATAATTAGACATTAAGAATTAATATAATTATTAAATGAATCTATCTATTTTATGCTTCTGTAGTATCCCTCGGTACTAGAATATGAATACTCTACCTCTTGAGTATTCTAGTGGGAATGATCCTTGAGATGAATCATTACATTCCAGACTTGGTAGAGCCACTAAATGGAGAGCTTTAATTTAGGATATATAATTGATATCTAAATTCACTCACGATTCCTTAAAATATTGACTGGGTTCCCTAATATGAGAATTTATATGAATGATATATTCTACCATTATCCTATATAGTTTAATCAAACTAGTTATTGATACTTATTTCCTACAGGATTTAGTGAATTCTACTGATCACCATAATAATAACTCCACAGTAGTATGAGTCACTATAAAAAAAATGATGATGTAGAGACCCAATTTTCTCATTATAAGGCTTTGAAATATATTAAGAAATGTTTTTTGAGATAAGCTTTGTAATGGAGTACGATTATGAAACCTGGTGTACTAAGAATCATTTTTCTAAAATTAATAAAAATATTTTATGTTACCCACATAAAATTATTCAATGAGATTTGACAAATATTTATAATCAAATTCGATAAATAATTTTGTACTACTATTGAATATACAATCCGATGTTCAACCAAGGCCTGACCTAATGATCATTGACACTAGAGATTCCAATAAAGGAGTCATTAGAAAGTGAGTTGAATAAAAATCAATAAATAATTTTATTTATCTTATTTAATATCCTAATCCAAATTTCTTCTATAAATATACTATTATGGGGGATTTCCAGCATTATCTTCATAACCCTATAAACATTAAGTGGATGATCCATCATTATTCATTGGTGGATATAGATTAGACAGTGATCGACAACTATATAAAGGCGAATTGAGGCATATAGACAGAAACATATCATTCCCCTACATTTGTGGTCTCATTCCTCCCAAATAAATTATTTGAATTAAGGTAGGACACATTCCTTATATATTCGTACATTATTGTTAAAAATATTTAGAAAAATCATTTCAATTTATTTGATCATTGTCAAATTAGAACCATTTCATGATCACTTATCAAATTAAATAGGTTATCTAATTTTTTTACCTTGTTATTCTTTGGATTAAAACCCAATTTTCCTTGATCCAAATTAATTTTAAAATATATATTAGAAAAAAAAATTTCTCCCTAGTTTCTTAAGATTTTCATGCAATGATTTTTTCATTCTTTATTTTTGGCATACAAAGTCCATGGCCCAAAATTTCTGGGATGAGTCAAACAACATCATCCCTAAGATTAGGGACTTTTTTCATAAAATTATATTTATAATGATTTGGGGGTGGATGTGGATGGTTTTCTCATGGTGGTGATGGATTTATGGATCTGAGATTCAAATCTGAGGCGATGGTGATGGGAGGCATTCGTGGCACCATTGACATCATGTAGTAGGGCCAAATATTAGATATATAGAAAACTTAGGGACCAAAAGGATGTCTATATGAGGTTTATTTTGATACTGGGTGGTCAATAGGTCAAATCTGTGGTCACAAATCTAGATTTACCATGTATAAAGTGAATTTAAGGTTTTACTAAAAATCAAACAATGCAAAGATGCTTTTTTGGGCATATATGAATGATGTTGGACGTTGTTGGTGGACCTCTTCAAAATGATGGAGGGATATTTACATTAGTTGAGTTGTGAGGTTGATAAATCCTTTTTATCCCTTATGGGATCTTTACACATGTCGTGCCTTACACAGACGAAAAAATTTCAGCAACAATTATAAAGGATTATATGGATTGCATTGTACATTACACTGCATATAGTGGTCTGGAATTACAGATCCAGAGTCGGGAAATCATAGCATTAATATTTCTATTTTTTATGTGGGGACATCATTCTTCGTGGGTGTGTATTTATCACCATTTTTTCATATTATGTTATCACAATATTGTTTTCTATCACATTTTTACAAGAATGGTTTATTCTCTAGATGCTTCATATTTTATTATTATTCCTATTTACATATTAATAGATATGGTTGTGTATTGGTACAATAAATTATGAAAAGAGATCCCATATTAATTATACCATTTAACTCATGTCTTTAGACCTGATACTATGGAGGTGTGCTTGAGGAAGATGTGTCTCGAGAACTATTGGGTTAGATCATGATTTTTTAAGGGAACCAAATACAAAAATATTTTTGAAAATGTATGTAGTGGAAGGATATACATCTTAGTATTTCATTGAGGTTTATTATTATTATTCTGGTGAAATTATTTCTTATTTTTCATATTCATACTGTATGATAATACTCACAATGAAACAATGCATTAAAAATATGACATTCATTATATCATTGTTTTTCATTAATATCTACATTTTAATTTGTAACTATTCAGATCACAAAAAAATTCATCAAAATAAAAATGAAGGAATAAATTTAATAAAATATTCTATGGATCTCGATAATTTATTATTAATGAACCCATTGATTATATGTGGATCAACCATGATCCCATATATTAATACTTGAGTCCCATCAACCATGTATCACAGCTCTCACACCTATCCAATGTATCCATTCCTTCCCTAGAATACTCCCTCAAGAAGGAATGGTCTATGTCATAATAAATCATATATATATATATATGATCATTACATTTGAAAGGTGAATAATATTTTTGGATTAATTTTAAAACGTCGAATAAATATATCATAGGCATCCCAAGATCATGTTTAAAAGACTTCAAAATGATATAAATCCAAAAATTACCTCATTTGATTTGAATTTGTGATTGAAAATAGATCATTTATATCAAATAAAATCCATCTATATCATCCAAACCAACTTTAATAATCTATGGGAGAAATGGTCATTAATATATGGGTGATAGCTAGGATTTTCAACAAATAATTCAACATCCCGACATTCATCCCTTTAACACTGCTTTGGTATATGAAAGAGGACACATATCAAATAAATGGAATGGGATATTCACTATCTATGATACATGAGAAAGGAGATAAAACCAATGATTTTATATTTGATGAATATTGTACCAAAAAATGTATACCTCTTTCTTATAGAGTGAGTAATAAACTCTTAGAAAGGACACCCATCCCATGTGTAAGTAATGTACACTAAAGAAGAAATCAGTTAAAAAATATGACCTTCTAACTCTATCAAAAAATAAATTAATATTTTAATCACTTACTAATAATAATAAAAATATATTAAAGGATAAAAACTATCTATTAACTCAACTCAATATTACATAAAAATATTAAACAAGCATTGAATATTATAATATTAGTTTATCAATAAATATATTCCCATGTATTGAAATAAATTATTGTAAATAAATTAAATAATTAAATTCAACTCTAATTAATCTATACTCTAATAAAGATAATCAAATTTTATATTAACTAGTGATCGTAGATTCTTGAAAATCTCTAGGACCATGTGGTGGGGTCCCACCATGTCTACTAATTTTATACATTCGAGTAGTCTTCATTTTTAATATGCTTATATTGTAACCCTCTAGGCCCTTATCTTGATAGAATTGAGTGCTACAAATCAATCGAGAGTGGATTCAAGAAACCCATCATGTCCACTAACAAGATAAGGAATATTCATGGGAATTGAAGCTCTTAAAAACACATACATTGAAATATAATCTCACTATCTCATGAAATCTATTAATGTAGGATGAAAAATTGATGTAATAACACTTTTTTTCAATTACATAATTAAAGACACATTGGTTCTTTTTTCCACGGACATGGATTTAGTGAGGTTGCGATCCTCATGTATACGTGAATTTTTTCATCTTCATTATTCAATAAATGTCAAACGACCACGGGAACACCAAAAATAAGATACCACAACCTGACATAAATTTTATGGTTTTACTCCAGAATAAATGTATATAATAAAACAGAACACACTCATTATAATCTCATGAAAGGAGACCAATACTCATTTTATCATTTAGGAACTAGAAATGAAACATGATTAATATGTTGTCCCTATTGGGAAATTAGTCCTTGTGAGATAATCAACCCGAGATCACAATGTTAGAAAATCATGAGTATGAGCCTCAATGCATATGATCCCCTACAACCAAATTATTACAAAACATCTATGTCCTATAAAAAATATCTATCTTGACCAGTGAAAATTAGTTTATTATTATTGTCATATATCTCTAAGATGTAATTATTTTTTAGGAACTTTTATATCCTTTTTATATGACATGAAATCAAAGTGAATTACAATAAAAGTAATATATATGTAGAAATATAATCATTATTATAGTATCATCACATCATGTATAACTCACTATATACATGATATACTAATTGAAATGAGTTGTTGAGTTGGATCTAGGGATCTCACTATTACATGACTCCCATATTCACGAGTTCCAACATTTTAACTACCCTTGTTAACTCTACAATGATAATATCATTCTTTTAACAAGATATAACTTTAGTTTTTTCACTTACCATGAATTATCTGAATATATAATCTGTTATTTATGACATCATATCCATGAGTTAGAATCCTCAAGATATGATATCCCTATGTATATTCTTTTCCCCTGTCTGAACATGAAATCATTGAAAGGTACATAGAAGTAGAATTAACCTTGATTATATTATGTAAAAATTACTAACCATGCGGAACATTAAAAATTATAACAAATCATTACATATTTTACACTTATTATCCAGATACTTATAAAGCCATATCTTGATCAGAATTTGTAGATATGGCACTGGGTTGATTAGGATTATTTTTTTTTTTACCTTAGTCTTAATATGCTAACAGAACATATTGATATATCTTAGGACTAGTTGATCCCCAAATCTAACTGGTTTACCTTCCTCTATATGTTCCAAGAACATATCCATTATACAATATCAAGTAAAATATAAAAAATATAACATCCTCACATGTAGTTATCCCAGATTTTATAGATATTCACCCATCATAATATATATTTGGGAAATATAATTTCACGTACATAAAATGTAATATGTGACATATACATATATGGTGATTATGGATTTAGAATCACCACTTTAATCCCCTCATATATCATACACGAGTCTTCTTAGGGATATTTACCCCACATGACATTGGTAATAATTCCCCATTGAAATGTTCCTACAAGTATTTTAAAATAAATAACTACAATTTGTACAAAAAAATTTCTAAGAATATCATCAAATGTAACTATGTATATCACATTCCTAAAACATAGGTTGTTACTTTTATATAATATTTGGAGAGTAATTTTCAGTACTTTCATAACTAATTGGAATACTAAACAATGATTATTTATGTTATCAACATTTTTAACATCGAAAATAGTGGTTCTCCTATAAAATTGTTATTGAAACATGGTAAAACCTAATACCAAATTATTATTATATGAAATATTTTCATTCATAATTTCATAATTGGGTATTAATAATTTTTTCACAGCATTTTGGAATTCTATTATGTCCCCAAAACATTATAGTTGTTTCGAATTGAAACTCTTTATGAAATGTGGTCATTATATTTAATGAAAAATATAATGATCCTAGATAGTGTCTATGAATGTTGATTTCTAATGGATTCAGTCATGAGGACTTGGTACAATGAATTGTTCCTTATTAGTACCTTGTTTCGACCCTAATGCAATTTACATCTTTTATATCTATGAACATCATTACCAATATTGAAAAAACTACAAAAATACAAACATAATATGGGTGTATGGAATCCATTACGTAAAATATTATAAACATTACAATCATATAATATTTCCATTTACATATTCATTATTCGATACATTTTTCTCAATGAATTATGTACCAGAAACCATAGTGAATGTAAAACAACCACTGTTGGTTTAACCTTCCTATGGATTATTTGTATTTAGAACACTACTTTCTATGAGGCTCTTGTGGAAGTTATTCTTACAAATACTATTTGTGGATCTCTAGAATTGACTAATTTAAAGTCAATATTTCTCCAACTATCTTAAATTTATATGAAAACACATTTATAGAAATATAATTATTAAATTTACTATGCTTTTTCAATCAATTAGAATTGAGTAAAATCCTATATGAATATTATGATGCTATTAGAGATGTATATTATGTTTTTCATTATAAAGGATTGATTATATCTTTAAAAACACATTATAGGTAAACATATTTTATTATGATATGATGGATTTATATCATAATATAATTCATATGATATCAACTATTAATTTTTGATTGTAAATGGTTATGGGATAATCTTATAATTTACAAAGAATGGATAAAAAATTATTCATTGTTTCATTAATTCATATCAGTTTCAACATTAAAGACACTTTTAATCAAATAATAAATTTTATATGTATAATGAAATGGGAATTTAGGAATTACTCTACACTACATTTTAATGATTCATTTTTATGCAAAGAATATCATCAATACTATCTAATAACGTTGGATAATGATGTATATATGGAAATCTGAGTTTAATAATAAATCAAATGTACATTTTATGTTTGTATAATCTAGGGAAAATTAATTCTTTGGAATAAATTCCCAAATAAACTCATACATTATAACCATGAATATTATATAAATAACATCTACAGTCATTAAATTTTTTAAAGGAGACTCATTATGTATAAACATTTACCTATATATTAACTTTTGAATAGTTTATTCACTCTATATAAACATATTCTAGAAGCATTGAGGCATACCATTATTCATAATAGTTTCTTTTTTCTACATTAGACAAGAATATGTGTAATTAATACATACATATTAAAACTAAAATGTATCAAATTATCAAACTGGGTATATCCCTATCAACTAATTTTAATTAGTGTCTAGTATGGATTGTCTTATACCACCATATGATAAATACTCAACGATACCTTCCCTTTCTCAGAACATTGAAGGACATAGAAGATATTTTCAATGGAGTTGATCTATTGTTCCATAATTAGGGGTTCAAATGGTCCATTTAATGTAAAATTTAATTTTAACATAAACTTCTCAATTGAAAAATTCTATTTTTTCATGGTTTGGATTTTCATCAAAATAACTATTTCAATTCAAAACCATCATTAATTGAAGACAGTTGAGGATCATTTTGACACCTTATCCATAGGGTTGGTCTTCTAATGTCTGATGACTTCACCTTTCCTATCACATTGGTTTTTGATATAGTTTCACCTATTTATATACATTGTCAAAAATAATGGTAAAATTATAAAATAGAATTTTTAAACTATTAAACAAAAAAATAAGAATCCATAATCATTGAAGAGATATCTCATAAATTTTTTAAAAAATGATATTACCATTGAATTTATAGGTTTCAATACATCTTATCCATGGTGTATTTATTAATATATAATTTTATGGGAATTATTTTTACCTTCATGATGGTTCGTAATGAGTTTTTAAAATTTCCAAATCATATCCCACTCCTATATCAATCTGGGTTAGTATAAAATCCCCTTTCCATGCAATGAGTGATTAATGAGTTAATACCCAATGACCTATTTTCAAAATTATTTCCATTGTATACATATGTTCAAGAGCCACATCAACTTGACGAATCCAGAAACTAATTTGATTTATTTAAAACCTCATAAATTGTAATTTACCAAAACAAAATTTCTTTCCTATGTGTGTCCATGTACCTATGTCTTTTTCGATGATTTTCAAATCCTAATATCCAAAAAATACTAAACCATTCTATAATAAAAAATAAAAAACCATATATTTTCTAAACACTAGTCTATGAATTATTACATAATGAAACACATAATACAATACCAAAAGATCAAAAGTAATTTTTCCCTCATGTAACTAGATACATAACATCGTAACATGACATATGGATACAATTGTTTTTATATAATACCAAAAAATGATCCCAAATTCCTCTAATCGTCTAAAAATACAATAGATAATCTAGGGACATAGATAAAAAATGGGTGAGCTATAAATCGATCATGAACCATCCTAGTTACCCTAATACCCTAATACATGAGACAATCCCTACATAGAATGAGAGGAATTACTGATCCATAATGATTGCTAACTAGTACCTATCATCACACAATATAAAAGAGGGTACATTTTTACAAATAATACTGTTGAAGAAGGAGATACATATTAGTATCATCAATGAAAAATCCCATGAGAGACATTACCAAAACATAAGAAGTATATCATCAAGTAGTAACAACATACAAGATAAAACTCAAACATCCTAATGGAATAAACACTATGATCCTAATAGAGAATAACAAAACCCTTATCCTTGAGTAACATTCCATTTACTCAGAATAAGAATAAAAACTATCTACAAATGCGTAAAGTAAATGGTTAGGCTTCAGATAAAAGAACAGTAGTGTCTCACTATGTATTCCATAATATTATTCCATAAAAATTCATCAAATAAAGATTTCACATTTAAATAAAATAAAAAATGTAGTTCAATTTCATATATAAAACAAAACATGTTTTTCATTTCAAATGATAAAAAAATTTCAAACATTTTCTTCAGTAAAAATTTTATATAAATTTTTTTATATATATAACTATGTTGAGTAAATTAGGATCACAATAAATGAAATATATATCAATGTAATTAAAATAAGATAAATTTTCATATTCATTAAGGCATCATAGATTTATGACATATGATCCTTATACATTCATATTAGTTATATGGGAATATGAGTACACATGTCCCTTAGGGTTTGGCCAGAAATGACTCATCAACATTCTATTTGAAAAAAAGTCTCCCTAACTATATTTTTATTGGAGTTTTCAATATTAAACTATATTTATCAATTTACATTCATAGTTTTATTATAAAAAATAAACCAGTAACTACCAATGATATCCTGTACACAATAATTTAATCAATATTTTCCAAATAATTTTAAATAAATTTAAAATATAATTTCCCCAATTCCATTTTCAAAATGATAATTTCACTTTAAAATGATATGTTTTTAATCAATTCATTTTTTTTCAATGCTAAAAATTAATAGTTTATTATCAATTCAATTTAAACAATTTATATCAAAAATAATTTCGCAAATTCTGTCAATATCAATGTACACCCCAATTTCCAATTCCATTTGAATAAAGGGGTTTCCTTTGAATTCATACCAATTAATGTTCCTAATCCAATTCTCATCGAATTTGTTTTTCATAATTCAGTTAAAATAAATATCAAAAAATAATAAAATTCATTGTTAATTCAATTTTCCAATCTTAAATGGAACCAACTACCTTTATCACATAAAAAACATAACCCAACACCTACAATGGGATATGAAAATAAAGAACGTTAAAAATGGAGATATTGATATCCAAAATAGATTCATGATCCAAATAAAATTATTTTAGGTCCATAAATAATATGATTATCTAACATGCCCTTAAGATAAAATAAAAATATATATTATGAGATAAGGAATTGGAGAAGACCCACATTCCACTGTGGGATTGAACAAGATATGTTGAACTTTAATCATCCATCGAATGAGTTTGGAGGAGAAAGAAATGGTTCATGAGAGACTCCATGACCTAGTATATAATGATATATGGATTTTGGGTGATGATATAGATAAAAAGGTTATTAGATAATTTTTATAATAATTTCTAGAATAAAAAATTAATGTCTATAAGGTTACCTATATTGGGATTTTTGGTTAGACAAACCATGCACCCCAACTATTATCTGATCTACTAGGGTGAATTTTTTTTAATAGTTTGCAGCATAATTTTTTAAACCATTTACTAGTAGTGAAATCCCCCCCCCCGAATGTGACATGCATGGGTTTCACTAGGTGGATTCATTGTTTTGTAAAATTGTACTCCATCCGTGCAAAAACAGTGAATTTCCAAATAAATAAAACATTCCACCCAAAACAACCCTATAAAATACCTAAACCAACAATCATAAAAAATTTGGGTCTATGATTTACTAAAGATAGTAATAGGTAGTAACAAAATCCTCCCGCTGAAGAAATATTGTATCCCTATAAATCATACCAAGAAGATTCCATATAAAAAACACGAGGCCACTACACTCTCATTAATTCCACTCTCTCCCAAATCTCATTTTTATCAAAATTGTTCTTGGATTTAACTATAACCAAATATATCATTCTCCCATGATGAAACCTTATATAAAAATATATTATAAATACTAGAATCCATCTCATTGATAAACCATTAAAAATATCAAAATCACTACATCTTGTAATTTAAGATGGATGAAAAATATACATTCACATAAATGATACATTGTAAAATGTTATGTATTGATATAAAACATGGTAGAATTGATAAAGGGTAACAACTTTCCCCACATACTCAACCATATCAAAAGGTATCACAAAATTTTGATAAGCTTCCCATTCCTCTGAAGCCTCCAATTACACTAACAAGGTGAAAATTTTCTATCCACATAGTCACCGATTAAAAACTCAAACAGTCTATTAAAATAATAAAGATGTGATTTTAATACTCTCTATGATGTCAACATCCTCTAATGAATCAATTAAATATTTAAAGGAATTAATAGAACTATGATCAAACATTCTAAGATAATTCCCCAATCTAAATAAAAAAACATAAATTTACAAGGCCGAAAACACAAGGCCTCAGAAAGACACATTAAAATTGAGTAATATTCATTATTGTTAAAATAAACCCCAATTAGTCCAAAAATATTCATCCCATTATCCATTAATTTTAATGACATAGGCATTAATCATATCATGATGAATTTGTATAGCCATATCTGTCTTTCCAACTGTATAATGATGATATGAATCCATAAAACAAACCTGATATCCTAGTTCCTCTCAGAGGCCTCTAATAAAAAGAGAATTAAAATAAGGTTCACTATTAAAGACTATAGAAAATTATTGTCTATGCAAATAACTAATCTCCCCAACAAAGATATTTTCTATTTCCTCAAATTGTTTTGTACCAAAACTGGGCATAATGTGATCGGATTTGATTATCCTATCAATCACAACCCATATGGAATTATTCATTCTCTGGGTACATGGATACCTAACCGAAAATCAATATAAATCTCATACAACATCCAATTCATAACCAAATGTGGCTGAGGAAAAAAAAGGTCTTATTTTTGTGTCACTGATCTATTTTCATGTATTATAATGACAGAAAAACAATTCCTCATCTCATACCTTACCATGAGAATTTTCACCACATTTTATAGAATATATTTTTGATTATTGGGTTCATATCCTATTGAAAATTATGGAAATTCCCCAACATATATTTCCACACAGGTAACAGTACTACAAATTGTTTTTTAAAATATTCAATACCCTATGTGAAGAAAGATTAATCATTAATGATCTCCCTACCATAAATAGAGTCTCTAGTGCAACAAAAATCATCATAAATCTATTATTACATAAGAATAATCTTCCAAAGATTGAAGGAAAATGTAAAACCTTCCAAGACATCTTCAGGCCCTTATTTCTGAAACTCATATATGCAATAATGTAAAATATATCCTCTAAGATCTAATTTTATAATGATTCATTTAAGGCCTAGTTATGAATTTACATTCTTAAATAATAAGAAATGACATTCACATTACCCATGGAATTAGTGTTTCCAAATTCAAAAGACTTGAGGCCAACCACCGAATGTCTATAGTGAAGATTAAATTGTTTAGGATAGAACATATAACTCAAGATATTTTGGTTAGAATATATAGTAAACTTTTCACCAAAAAGGAGATGTTGCTATATCTTAAGTGAATTAATCACATAATCCTAATGAAGGTCATGGGTTGGATAATTCTCATCATGTGGACTAGTGTGTTGATCATTGTAGGACATGACATGGCCCCCTGCATAAAATCATTTACCAAACCAGAACATGATGCATCACATAATAAAACATAGACCTGATCAGATAGAGGATGAATCAACATCAATATAGAATAAAAAAGAGATTTCATCTCAACAAAATAAAACTGAAATTTATAATCCCAAGAAATACTCACTCCAATCAGAGTGAGGTTGATTATCATAGAATAAGACATTGTGAGATAAATTAAAAACTAGACATAATATCCCACTAGAAACAAAAACCTCTAAATCTTGAATACATTTTTTTAAAATTCCTTGTTAATATAACATTCACCATCCCAAGATCTACTCGGATTCCATGTTCCAACATCAGATGTCCCAAGAACATATCATCCCAAATCGATAAATGAAAATTTGATAGCTTGGAATAATTTATTTTATTTATCAAAAATTTATAGAAGTAATCTCAAAGGATGTAAATGATCCCAATTTATTATATTGTAAACTAAGATTCAATCCATAAGGATATCCGTGAATGTGTCAAGATACACATGGTTGATTATGATCATAAAATCCATAATGGCTACAGAATCATTTTCAAAAACAAATTTCATGACTAGGTACTAATAAGGGTCTTACCTAAGCTGAAAGGATATTTTATGAATATCACATTAATTTATTCTTATTTGGTGAAACCAAATCAAATATCAATCTTTGAGAACCACTTGGACACAATCAAATGTTAATATATTTCATCAGTCTAGGGAAACAGATATATTCTAGTCATCATAACTAGATTCTTATTATGGAAATTAATATAAATGTGATGTAACCCAGCATCATTATTAGTGAAGAGAAAAGGCACCACCTATGGTGAATCACATGGGAGTGTAAATACTTTCTCTAAAAGATCATTCAACAATGCCTTCAACCATTCCATTTTATCTTGAAAATTATTGTATAAATGAATAGATATCATCTAAGTACCTAGGAAATAATCAATAGAAATATAGTCCTCCACTACTGGTAGAAAATTAGAGATTTCATAAGTAAAACATTGTGAATATCAAGGTTAACTAAAGGGATATCATCACTTACATATCCTCACTTGATGTCAAAATAAAACATTGATATCACATTCCCCAACATTTGGTAAAAGGTCTAGTTATACTCAACCTCAGGTCCCATTCTCTGTGAAATATTCCTCACACCCCATGGGGCATAATAAAGTAGATCCATTATATATAACAATCAATTTGAGAATTATTAGAAATGATCCAACACATCCCAAAACTATCATCAAGGGGTTTCATGTCGAAAACCGGAAAATCGGAATTACGATCATTCTATAATAAAGAGAATACACAAGAATGACAACATATACCCTTCAATCTATTCATTTTGAAGTGTCTAGTAATATAATATCAGAAATAATAAAAGTTACATATGCATATTTATAATATTCACAACACAAGTTGAAATGAAGGAATGAGATTCACTAATATCAAATAATGATGACATTAAAGATGAATCTATAGTGATGTTACCTCTCACAGTCACATGAAATGAATAAACGTCCTTGGGATACTATTCCACATTGTGAAGTTGTTTCATCCTGGATGCATTTGTATAAAACCCCTTATATCTTGAATCATACGATTTCACTCATATAATTTTTTGGTGCTGATGATCCAATGAATCTACATGAATCATTGAATATATGATAGAACATAAATAAGTGTCATGAACAACCATATAAAAAACATATATTAGGCCAAAAATAAAAACCAATGACCATGTTTCAAAACTATAAACAAGTGACAGAGACTCTACAATGCATTATAGGATGTGTAGAAGAACCCTTGTATATAGAACCACAACGTGACACATCACAATATATCATTATCCAAATCAAATTCACATAACCTCCCTAGGGAGAAGAAGGATATCTCATAATACTTAACTTAATAACCAATTCATGTTCTACTATAAACAACCAATGTAACACCTCATCTTAAGAAGATATCATCAGAAAGAATAATTATGAATTTATATCATATTTAAGTTCCATCATGAACTGTGTAACCATCATCATATCACTTAATACAATTTCAGCTGAAAATGACACTTGTTCAGTGAAACTATTGGCATATTTTGTCATGATCCTATCATTATGATTTAGTTTAAAAATCTCTATAGCCATAGATATAACAATAGAATTTGGATTGAACTATTTATAAAAAATAATACTGATTTCATTAAACTCTAAACCCTCATTCATCATTTTATCCACCATCATGTCACACCATCTCTTGGTAGGTACCTCATTTTTTGAGTTGGCACATTAAACAATGATCACATCAGATGTCTCCAAGAACTCAAAAAAATTTCCAATCATTCTAATCCATTCCTCATCCTCTAGACTATTGATATTGCCTTCATACTATGGTGGATTTTGGAGAAACAACTCCTGAGAACGACTCCAGATCATATCCTTTTGAGGATCCATAGTTGGAGAATGAATGGGATAGTTTCATGTGTGTGTCCCCGATCTTGAACATCATGAAAAATAATCTAAATAAAATTATTTCCCATAAGTGGGTTTTAACACTATAGTAAATAATCAACATCCTCTGAGTTCATGTTCACATATCTTCTTGGAGGCATGATGGTACACAACATTGAAAAACAACATTGTAGAAATCATAAAGTTAATCAGATATAATAAAACAAGATGAACTAAGAGACTAATCTCCTCATATAAGAAATAAATATTTTGATTTAAATGAATTAAAAATACATTTTAGGGAAGATAATAGAACTATGTATGAAGACGGGTTTCCTGAACCACCCAGGGTGACATAAGGCTCTTTATGATGAGATACGACTATGAACTCAATATAAAATACCTCTTATGTCCCAAAAAGATCTCCCAACTATATTTTTACATCAAGGAATGATTACCAACCTATATATCTTATAACACATTTTCACTGACAATCCCTGATAACTAGGTCAACGGATTCTCAAACCAATCCTAACATATCTCTAAGGGTTATCCTGATCCCCACAGGATAGAAACTAGCACCTCACATTATACAGGATTATAGAGGGAACTATTTTTCAACATAGAGAGTGGAATAAATAGATACATAACAAGTATGATAAATGAAAACACAGAAAGGTGATAGTAAAAAAATAGATATATAAATATTACATCATCATGTACTCAATATATACAAGAGAAAACTCAATCATCCCAAAGGAATCAACACTCCAAGCCCAATGGTCAAGAACAACCACCACCTCCCATAAGAGTTTTCCATTTACTAAAACCTGGTAGAATAAAATCTATAAAAAAACTAAAATTAGTGTAATTTTGTGATCAAAAATCCTATTAGGTGATCATTATGTATTACATAATATAATTTTATAATAGTTAAAAAATATTGATATAAATTTTAAAATAAAAATGCATGTCTTTAAAATTTCATATCTAAAAAAAGAATTTCATTCCAAATGAAGAAAAAATGTAAAAAATGCTTATGTAAAAAATTCTATATAATAAATATTATATAAATTAATATGAATGAATAATTTAGTTTCAAAATCAGTGGAATATATATCAAATTAATCACAATGAAAAAAACATGGCCATCTTCCATACGATATGATAATTTTAAGACATAATAAATTTACACTATCGTATAAATGATCATGGAATATTTGTAAACATGTCCCTCATGCTCATGTTAATAATTATTAACAACGTTCCATCATGAATATGATCTGACAATATTGATATTTGATAGAGGTTACATCTTCAATCCAAAAGTAGGGAATTACTGTATTTGAATTATTATCCCAAATAAACTACTAAATACTCAGGATCTCATGTTCAAAATTAATCAGTCAATAATGGTAAAATCATTTCAAATTAGATTCAAAAAACATTTTCTCCACTTCCAGTTATTATATGCTAATTTCACATTAAAAAATAAATCATAGATCATTAATCAAATCAAGAATTTTTCTAGATAAACCAGACCAAATGTGCTTATAAATTTAATTAAAATCATTTTGATCAAAAATATATTCATAAATTCATTTCACAAATTCCATGAATTTCAGATTACACACTAATTTCCAATTCCATTGAAATTTGTGGGTTTACATCATAATTCATACCAACTCAAGTTCCAATTATAATCTACACAATTTTTTTTCATAATTCAATTAAAATAATTTTATAACAATCATTATATTCATGGTAAAATTAATTTTCCAATTATAAATGGAACTACATACCTTTATCATGTAGATCAAATAACAGAATACCCATAATAGGATTTTACAAGGATTAAGGATCATAAAAGAGATCTAAAATCCAACCTAGATTCACGATCTATTTCAATGGAGTTTAGTTTCATAAAAAATTATCATATAACAATCTATAAGGGTTAAATAATGATAGAGTGTGAGATAAGGAATTTGAGAAGATCCACTTATGAGATAGGTATAGGATGAGTTCTATCCTGATTTGATCCTCATTTGATGGGGTTTGTAAGAGTAAAAAATGGTTTTGAGAGCCCTTAAGTCTTAATAATTTATAATATGTATATTTGGGGACGACTAGGTGAAAAAAATGGGTTAGGATTTTTTTTAAAATAATTTTTGAAAATAAAAATCACAATCATAATGGTTAACTGGGATATTACACAGTATTAGTGAAACCATCCACACTGACTATGTGACCCTCACTTGGGGGAAGAGTTTCAAAAAGGCGATTGCAAAATGTTCAAATCTGTACCAACCGTGCAATCCAACAATTCCTGGGGTTTTACAATTTTCTTTGGGGGTCTGAATAGTTTGGTAACACCATTCACCATACATTAACAACACATAAGTTTCCAAAATTTACAACATTCTATAGGAAACAACCTTTGGAAATCCCTCAATAAATCATGAAATTTTTTGTTGCCATTCAGTACCTGAAAAATAGTAATAGGATCTTCCATAATTACAGTAGGGGAATGATCATGTTATGAAATTAAAAAAGTTCATTCAAGAGGAACATCAAGGATAAATAAAAGTGGTGATAATTAAGAACATTTAATCATGATACAATATTATAACATCATAGGGACATTGAATGTTGTAAAAATAATAAAACATGATTGAATAAGAAAAATTCATGTATATCCACCACGAAATAAAATCATTGTGTGATTAGGATAACCTCATGTAAAAAATATATGGTATATCATGATATAAAAACATTTCTTAATGTGAATAAGGGTAATATAATTCTAGTACCACCCATTACAAACATATCATCTAAATGCATTCGGGTTACACATAGATCATATAAAATAAGAACACCATTCCTAAATTTTAATCCCATGAATATGGGGAGTGGATTATATACAAATATGTACACAATCAATTAAGTATAGGTACATCTTAGTGAATCCCACTAAGTAAAAATGGGAATGGGTATTCACTAAACAATTAATTGGAATGGGAAATCCCAGGATAATTTCTTCATAATAAAAATTGTGAGTAATGATTCATATTTTTTTTAATTAGAGTGAAATATGGTATATAATTACTTGGATATCATAATAATTGTAAAAGGGATGTGTAAAAATACATTATCATATGAACAATTGGAATTAAAATCGAAAAATATAATAAAATTTCATGATAAAGGGGAGGAGGTATGACTAACCCAACCTTTATAGGGGTTTATGAACTATTGGTAGGTGATACATATGATTTGGGGAACAGTATGGGAGTGGATTAGAAATAGGGATAGATTGTGATAATAAATTCATGGTCAATGGTTTCTAAGTGAAGATGACTTGGAGTTTGGTTGTGTATTTATATCAGAAGGTAGAGGAATTCAATAATAATTTTAATCCACTGGTTCTGGAATCTATATGTTAAAATAATGAATATCACTATCCTTCCCACGGTTTTTCTCCAGAATTTCTGAAAAATATAAGGGGTTTTAAATATTTTATGAGTCCAAGAATCAAACTGGTACAAATAATTACATTGGTGATGTGAAATTGATTCTTTTCTATTATGAATAAATTCTAAAACAGTGAAATATAATATAGTTTTCTAGGATACATTAAGTGATTATAAAATGAATTAAATTACTTTAAAATTTTATTTTAAAGAATAAGAACTATATTTTTTCGTGGATGACTTGTTTAGTGTTTATTACACTACTTTCAAAATTTCATGATGTTATAATACAGACTGTATATTTATACCATATATAATCTTGACCCAAATATTCACCAATCAAAAATAATTATGAAAAATTAACCGTGGGGTAATTTCAATGTGTTGATTTAAACAATTATTCTTATTTTATAAAAATAATTAAATATATATATATATATAGTTGAATGTTTACATTTAAATAAAAATTGTAATTTGTTGGAATAATTTTTTTTCACAAAACAATAACCTTTTGAGCTTTATAATAGTTAATTTGGACTACATGAAATTATATTTTCATTTTTATATATAATTTTTTTTTAAAAAAATTATTTATTTAAAAAACATTTATTAAAAAATAGTTTTATTGAAATAAATCCTTCATTAAGATGTCAATTTTTATTAAAAAAATAAAATTTTTATTTCTTTTTTATCAAAAAAATTCATTAATATGAGTTTTTTTGTACTGTAATAATAAAAGGGAATAAATATAATCAATATTTAAAATATATATATATAATTTTATTTCTAGGGAATATATACATATTCTTTTATTACATGAACATATAACTTAGGGGTAAAGTGTGAAATTGTGCTGATTTTGTAAGGTTATTTGAAAAACATTGATTGGACAAAGATCTAAATAAACTATAAATTCAATAATACATGGATTCGATCAATCTTAATTTATTGAATCTCAGTATAGCCTTTGATAAGAGAATATTGTAGTTCTTTCACCTACTTTAGATGCTAATATAAAAGGGATTAATAATTTGTAACTATATTCGTCGAGGCCATCTATTATTTTTTATGTATCCATTCGAATTTAATAAAAAAATTAATATATATGAATCTTAATGGTAACTATACATAATCTATATTATTAAAAGAAATTATTTTTAATGACCAGTTAAATCTGATAGGATATATTTAAAATTTGATCTTGAATAAAAAATGTTGTGCATTTTTTTTTGATAACAATATTACTTAATAATGAAATTATTTATTCTAACAAGTAATTCGGATTATAATATATTTCATTGTTATAGTTATCAAACATTATACCACAATGTACAACTACCAAATTTTTCATTCATTATTTAAAATTATTTGGACGTTTATTTCAGAGTTGATGTATAAACATAAACATAATATATATGAGTATCCTATAAGAATCATTCTCATCGTTAAATAGTTCATGAATAGATTGATTGTAACACCCTCAGTTTTTATGAACCTTAATTTAAATAAATATAACTTATTTAATTTATTGTGTTATACAAATCACCATGTTAATATTTAGCTATACGTAACAACATATTAGCTTTCATTTGAAGTAACATTGAGCCTATAAATGGATGAATTTTATTAATATAATTATTTAAACAAGAAATTAATAACCATTATATTTAATTAGCTGGAATAAATAGTATTAAACACACTAAGAAGTTTATATATAATAAATTTAGTAATTTTTTGACATTAATCTAATAGATTTGATAGAAATAATGTAATAATAAATGTTATTTTATTCATATGAATCTATATTTTTCTAAATGGATGTTTTTTTCCTTTTAATAGAATACATGTTATAAAAATTAATCATGAATAATTTATAAATTTTATTTCTAAAAAAAACCATTTTTCAAATTTTCATATCAATATTATCTTAGTGAATATTAGTTTTAAGAAAATAATAATCTATACATGAATATTGAAAATACAAATTTTAGATTGAAAATTATATTTTATATTAAATTATTTATAGGGAATAATTAATTTTCAAATTAGTTTTAAAAATTTCATTGTTTAGTGGATGTGTCTTGATCTCTCATCGAGGGACTGCCATACTATAAGAGACAATGGCTGTTAAATATGTTTGTCTTCTATTTTATGGGGAGGTTCTTTCATCCTCCTTCATAGGGGTATGACCCCATTACTTCTCCCCCTTTTCTAATGCTGAAATTATTCTATCCTACCCTAAATTTCTATCTTACTCGTTGATTTGTTTGATGGTAATCCACAACTTCCACTCTTGACATCAGATTTCAAAGAGACCTTCTCTCTACTTACAGTGATGTTGGTTGCATGATTTCAAAATTAGGGTCCATTCGGGGACTTATTTTAAATATTACTCTACAATATTTAGTTCTTACCTGAGCACGCAATAGTTATTCTTATCGATAATTTAAATAATTGGATTTTATTTTTTAGATATATGATCTAATAGTATGTTGACCATGTACTCCCTAGTTATGAAGTGTCTTCCACTAATTCGTGGTCAGATAATCCTTCATTTACCCATGAACTTTGACCAACCGATGACGGTGATATGGGTATGTTTCCCAGAACATCCCCTCTCATTTCGAAATCCTTCAATAAATCAAATTATTTGGAATTAATTGGGTTGGAACATTTTCTCTTATAGATGAACTCTTGTAGTTTGTCACCTAATTAATCCAATAATTTGTGTAAAAGTAGATATATCAAGTATTCCGATTGATTTTGTGTTTATTTTGGTTGGAGTGGATTATTGACATGAGGAAACTATTCTCTCTCTGAGTAGGTTGATTATTGTTATTATTATAAGTGTCTTGGAAAATTTATTGATGAATGTAGGCAAGCTACCTTTAAATTTTTTTGGAAGATGAATATGGTGGGGTCGGGTTCTCAAAGCAGTGTTTGACAGGTCCCTGATGATACATAGAAGGATGTACTATTTTATGGGAACATAGAGAAAATGGTTTCTACATAGATTTATTTTCTTCCACGGAAGACCATCCCAAATGGAGGGGACATGTTTATCTAGTTGTAACATTTCAATGATGTTTCAGAAGTGGTGACAAAGTTTGGGTCAGAGGGATTTGAAAATTATGGGAACCTCAGGTCCTCCCTCATTACATAAGGTAGTTTCATATGCAGAAGCTATGAAATAATGAAATGAATCCAAAAACAAGGATGGGTTCCATGGGAATGGGGTAGAGTGATATGGAAGTGTATTTTCTCCTAATGTTACTATCCATATTCCAATTAAAAAAAATTTGTGGATTTTTTGGAAGATTTTATGATACAAACATGAGGTTTTTAGTTCTCAACAAATTTTATTTTCCCTAGGAGTGTCATTCCCAGCAATATGTTGGGAAACCAGTTTGATGGTAAGGCAATTAAAGTGTTAGTTCAGTATCAACCAAACCATTTAAAGTCTGATGTTTATTATGAAGGGAAATATATCTTGGAGGAAATTGAAAGTGATGAGATCCCCATAATATTTTTAAATTATATTGAGAATAGGGAAACATGGTAGAGAGTTCCAAAATCCAAGGATAAAGAAGGGCCATAAAGGTAAAAAAATTCTTCAAGATGAATTATTATGAAAAAACACAAACCTAATGATTTAAAGGACTATTACTACTTTCAAAACCAATAGAGACGATATCTGCTATAAAAAAGATGGCCAATTAATACTTTGAACATAATATTGAGAATGAATAAGAGAAGGCCCAATATAGAAGTCAATTGTTAGTTAGAGCAACACCAATAGTGGTAGGACACTCTTCCACTTATAACGTCACCGATTGGGTTGATCCCGATATGGGAGATCCCACTACCTAGTTGTGGGAGTCATTTATGGATGATCCCAAATATTTCCAAACTAGGACCTTATTATTCTTTCATAAGAGGATATGTTGGATGATTGGATTTTTATTAGTGCCTAAAATTTGGATACTGATAGGATATCTAAGAGAAATCTATTTATGGATACCAATAAAGAACCAATGGAGTTGATGAACTGGAAAGACTATATTCTGGTAAGAGATTTTAATGTAAGGAAAATAAATCTAGGAGTGTACAACCAAACTAGGGATAATATAACTTATTTGTTTTATGATCTTATCATGGATTATACAGATATAGATGTATGTAGACTCCAGGGAAATTATTTAAGAATAATTTTTCAAATAAGTTGAAAATAGACTTTAATGGCTCATCCTTCTCATATGGTACATCATGTTACGAACCAACCTGAGTCGACCCTGAACCGGTCACCCAGGCCAGCCCGCGACAAGTCCCGAGAGGCGTTCCCAATCCTCCTGGGATGGTGACAAGCACCAAGGGCATCAATAGAGTACACAAGGGAACAATTTCGCTCACATATAGACAATCAAACAAACAACGGAAATAAACGGACAGCCCAAAATGAATTTATATAAAAATTGAACAAAATATTTTTTATACAAGAAACTAAAGGTGGAAAAAAAAAAAACTCAAATGAACAATCCCAATGACCAAATAACTCCATGTGACACTTCTGGTCACTCTCCAACACAATGATCAAAAGTCTCCCAAGGTGATCGAACTAAAGATGAAACCTGCACAAGGGATAAAAAAAGAAGAACACTATAGGCGTGAGTATTAAAACTCAGTAGGTTAGCCCGATATTCTATTCCTAATGCACATTCCATTAAAATAAATGAAACATCAATTTATAGTTTGAAATTCAAGATATGTAAGTATGGGTTTCAAATGAGGCTCCATGCTATAATAATTATCAGACAAAAACATGCATGTTTGATAAACAAAAATGCAAGTAACTATTTTTTTCAAAGAGGTGCAAGTTCAAAATGAACATTGTTTTCAAGAGGTATGCTATAAAGAATTTTAACATTCAAATAAATAACACATACTACTTAAATTACCAACCAAACACACCATATGCCGACGGTGAGTACAAAATAGTCAATGAGCACTAGTCATGGGAATACCCCTAGGCACTAGTTAGTTGTGAGCCCCAGGTACCTCGTATCTCGGTGAAAGTAACCACAATAAATATCCGTTCTCGTGCACGAGACACTAGTAGGGAACATACCCATAACCTAGTGGTCCCCAATCATCATCATCATCATAGTTTAGTTAGTGTTGTCATCGTCAAACTTGCTACGTGAAACAGGGGCCAACCCCCACAGAATCACTAGCATACTAGTACACGTCCGCCCACCTAGATACCCGGGATTCCCTTTAGTGCTCGATAAAGTTACACATATTATCAAATACACATTTCACATCCACATTCCATTCCAAAACCATAAAATCACAAACATCCCATAATCTTTCTTCACATTTCTTACACTAATCAACAAACTGCTAAATATTTCGGTAAAACAATTTCATGAAGTGCATTGAGGCTTTGCACATAAAAATCTTTCAAAAACATTCTTTAAATTATAAACACACATCACAACCAAACCAAATTATATTTGGAAGCCCAATAAACATTTAATAAAATCATTTAATGGACCATAAAACAATCCCAATTTCACAACTTGTTATATACAAGTAAAACACTCCTTCGTTTCTAGGAAATGCCAAACGGGCCTTTAAACCTTTTCTCAAAACTAACCTTTGATGAAGGTATGCATTTTAATTTTATTAAGGATCTGTATAAACATCATTTACGCCAGCAAACCTCATTTATAAATCTCTTATAATACTCAGGTTACATATTCAAAACACAACCATTTTCGTAAAGATGTGAAACGGTCCATTTTTTTTGGCAACTCCGGCCAAAATATGTTGTAAATCAAAACCCACTTGTTTATAAAATCAAATCCAAATTGTAAATCAATATAAGTACCCAAAAATAACATTTATAATTCATCCAATTCCTTTATAAATCCAACCATATAACTTTTAAATCACACATCACACATAAAAGCCAACCGGGCAATTTACCGAACACATGTCATGCCCTTTTTCAACAAAACAGTTTATTTTATGTACATGAAAAGGAATAAAACACCAATTGAATGTCATATTTTCATTATATATACTGTAACATGTTAAAAATACCATAAACCAGATTATAAACCTCACAAAATATTTTCAAAGATAATGGAACATTTAAACAAACACTTGTTGATTACTTTCATGACAAAACAACACTACCTTTCACATAACAGTGATTAAACAACGACTTAGCACACCAAGAAAATTATAAAAAGGATTTAAAACAATAATATACATTTATATCAGTATAGGATAATATTAAAATGATGGAACTTATATGATAAAAGCATGTGCAAGGGATATCCTACCTCAAATATTTGGCGTAATTGAAACGCACACCCGAAATCACCCGCCGCGGGTTTATAAACCCTAAAACTATAAATACCCGACCTAAACAAACATAAAACACATCAAAAAACATTTTATAACAAATCCCTAGGTCTATCAATACTATGGTACAATATAAATCAAAGAAATAATGAAAGGAGGGGGAAGAGGAAGGAGAAAGGAGAAGGAATCCCACCTTTCACCCTAGAAAACTCTTCGTCTTCCATTAGATCTGCAACCCTAGAGGGAAGGGAATGGCTTGAAAATTCTTGGAGAGACTCCTACAATCTGGAAGAACCTGGGAAAGAAAATTGGTGGCCAAAAGAGTACGAATTGATTAATTTATGAATGATACAATTTACCTTGTCAAATCTGGACGATTTGAGGTATCCTGAGAATATTCGCCCTCTTACGCGACCCATATGAGCTCCAAAGAGGAAAAAACGATATTGGGGGTGAGTATAGGGATATTGGATTCTGGTGGGATGAGGAATCAACGAAAAAAATTAAAAAATGAAAAAGATATAAATGAAACAAATTATTTTTTTTAAAACATGAAATGGGCCCATGTGCTGGCCCAATACCTAAATAAGTAACCCAAATTCACCCGGCTTACGAATTTCTAATGGGTCAAAAAGGATAAATAAATTTTAATATATCAGTATAGGACAGGTGGGAAGTTGATTGGGTGAAAAATGATGAAAAACAAAAGAGTTATAAAAGAAACAAATTCAGTTTTTAAAATTGGGAATGGGCTCACGGTTGGCCCAAATCATAAAGTAACCACCCTTTCTTCAAAAACTCCTAAACAAGCAATGGGGATCCCAAATTATGGTGGTTAGACATATATGAAACTTAAAAACTCAATATTCAACTCATCAAATACCCATTAAGAGGATCGGGATTTCTAATGGGCCAGATCAATACAAAGACAGAAAAAAAACCGTGTGTGACACATCAAGATTGTATTCTATAGTACATGGGTTCTCATTTTACCTTAAATTTGATTGAAAAATATGAAATTAATCTTCTATCGGTTTGTCATTTTAAATAAAAAAATCAGTTATAGTTTTTGAAAAAAAATATATACTAGACATTATTATAAACAATTTTATGTTTTGAATGATCTTTTTCCAAATATATGTTTTTCTTGGCAGTTTAGCAGATTTATTTTAAATTAAATTCAAAAAAACTGTATGTTTTGAATTTTAAAAAATGGATGAAAAATAATGAATTTTAAGATCCAAATCTAGTTAATAGTACTCTTTTATATCTTTCTAATTGGAATAGTAACCTTACTAAATTTGTTTACCATAATAAAAATTATGTTACATAATTTAGGTTAAAAATAAAAAAATATTGAAAATAATTACCACAAAAGATGGGAAAAATTTATTACATGAATATAATTCTACCATTAAAACCAAATGATCAAAATTAAGTTCTCTAGTGGACACTTTTCTATTAAAATGAAATATATAATATTTAAATCAAAAAATGTAAAAAATGGTACTTTCTCTCTTATAATATATCGACTTTGTTTCCAAATGGGAAAATGTTATGTTATGTGTGAATGTAAATATAAAATTGTATGTTAATGAATTTATATTCATGATTTAAATATATTTTTTACTTTTTGGGACACATATATTATATTTCGATATTTATTAAATTGTATTTATTAAAAACATAATGATGTCAGATTCAGGTTTTTAATACTCTATCCTTTTTCATATCAGAATTCAAAAAATAAATATTCAAATATATGTATTATTATTAAATATAAATGGTTTATCATCATTATAAAATTTTATATTATTTTTTTAGTAATGAAATATGTATATAAAATAACTACACAACAATGATGTGGTATTAATTTTATTAATGGAAAGATCAAATAGAATTATTAAAAATAATAAAATTATTATTATGATAAAATAAATTTATATATTACCTTTAACAATTAAGGGTATAATAATTTTCTTTATTTTTCCTTTTTATATTGATATTTTTAAAATTTTATGTAATGAATACTATATAAATTGACACTAATGATATTTTATCAAAATAATTTTTAATTAATTTATTTTAAAAAATAATACATAATTTAAAAAACTTAATTATAATTTGGTATAATATTGTATAATTTATTCATTTATGGTTCAGTTTACATCACATAATTGAAGCATTTTTATATTGAAAAATATGTTATCATAGTTATATTTGAAGTAGCCTAACCAGGGGTTAATTAATATGGTAATGTGAAAATAAAAAAAAATATATAAATTATAATTTTTTATGATATTAATATATTATATCATATTATATTCAAATCCAGGAAATTTTGTGGATTTTTATAGATATTTAATTCATTATAAATTAAAAAAGTTTGAAATTCCAAAAATTTACTGTCACCTTAATTATAAAAGGGAACATCCTCCCTCTAATTTTGGCATAACATTGATCCTTAATTCATGATCATACCAGGCCAATTTATCTTCTAAAAATCGATAGATTGATTATATAGGTTATTTTATTTTCAAAATACCAATCATAGTGACCCTAAGAATAGATCTAAAGTATGTTAACCGAATATGAGGTTATCTTTTATTCGGAATCATTCAAGATTACTTCTTATTTTACTTAATATTCATGTGGTTATTACATTATAAATCAATAAATCTAATATAAAATATATTATGATAGTTTCAATTATGGAACAAATATATTCCTCCTTTTATCCATCATGTGTGAAATAAAATCACTACATGTGTATAAATACAGCTTACCATCTCCACACATTGGTATAATATATTTCACATCACCACTATAATTCAATATGTATAATGATTAAAATAATAGATATATATGATAATTAAAAAATTATATTCATTCTGAAAAAAATAATATTTCATATACATTCTTCCCCTTTCATCATTAAGGGAATGATATTGTCGATTGTCTGTACGTACGACCTACTATTTCCCTGACATAGTGTGGTTCAATTTCAATGATCGCCATTAATGAGTGATTGTATAAATCTATTCAATTAATGAATATGATATATATTACCTTAACATAATTTTTGAGATTATGGAACTATTTCCTATTAATATGAACCCTGACTTATATGGACAAACATGTATAGGAAAATAAATCATTTATCCAAAAGAAGGTTAATAATGAAATATTAATAAAAATTAGGTGATAAGATGATATAATAAGACAATATATTATAATATATATGTATATATGATAATTATTTATTTGTATATTTAAAATAATATTATATTTATAATGAAATATTTTTTAATGTGTTCAAATATTGTCAAGACTTACAGTAAGGGAATTTAATCACACATTTTATTTCTGTTAGATACAGGAAATATTCACTACACACTTATTTTGTGTTGTTTAATACATATATAGAAAATTTTATGTCAAGAATTTATTTTACTTCAGGATATAAAATGTTTTAATTTCTTTTACTCATTCCAAGGGCTCATGATTCAAATGTTACTCATGTAGTAAGGGGATTTCTATTTTGACGTTATTTTCTGGGAGACTTATGCCATATTCAATAATAGTTTATTTAGTTTGATGAATAAAATATCTATAAATTTAATAGATCATTTTTATTTAATATATAAATTTTGTTATATTCTTTTCACGTGGTTAATGGTTCAAATGTTACAAAATCGGAATGGTAGTTTTTTCCTTAATTTTCCTCCTTTGAGACACATGTTATGTTATGAAACAATATTCTATTATGAGGTTTATATATGTCTCTTTGATAAATTTTATCACGAATATCTTTATATTGATGATATTATATGTTTCATTTCATGACCTTATCTATTTTATAAGAAATTGTTTTTTATAAAAATTTGATCAATTCAATTTTTAAAAGAACTCCAAATAATTTTCAAGGAATATAATATTATTGAAGAATAAAATGGGTTGAAAATATTTATTCATTGGATTTAAATGTTATTTTCAATTGTAATTATATATATATATATATATATTATAATTTAAAATAATTTCTCAAAGCCGTAGGGATATTCTCCTGAAGAAATTTTTTTAAAAATTATTTCATAATTTTTTCTATCTAATATGAATTCCAATGGTGTTACAAATGCTTTTTTTGGGAATATTATCCAAGGGCCACATTCATAATAATTCGGGAAATGGCTTATTTTTTCTTGGTGTGACTTTTATGAATTTGGTACTTATTTATGAGATATGTCATGATGAAATTTTTATTAACACCATTACTTTTTAATTTTTTCTCATGTGGTGAATGCTTTTTGATATTGTCGCAAATTTATGTATGATTTAATTATGATATTGGTGAGACATATATCTCCTTCCAATTAATTTGGAAAATATTTCTATCTAAATAGATAATTGTGGGAAATAGGTTTTTGGGCTAGATCCACTATGGGTTGAAGGGGATACATGATTCTCTAGGGAAACATGGGGAAACATGATCCACTATAAGGAATTTAATGTGGAGGGGGATGGTTGTGTGTACCACCTAGTGGTTGAATCCCCCCTAAATTTTCATGTTTTGTTTTGTAAATGAGCCTTCAATTATAAGTAATGATGTTACATATTTATGTGCATCCAACAAATTCTTTATTTGTGCCTATGTTATGACTTCATATCTCATGCTCCAAATTTCCCCATGATTCATATATAATGATATTCCATTATTTAGTCCATGAAACAAGTTTATGTTATTTTATATTCATGTTATTGTCTTCTAAGGTTATTATCCTATTCTGATAAACCAGTGTTCATGGTTATTATTACATATATCCCTTTTTTACCCTTACTATGAATTTGACCACACCATTTCCTTATTTTGTTTCTTTTCTACAGGCTATAATAAACTGTTTAAGGTTGGGGTACTAAAGGAAAAAATATTTTTGGGAAACATTGAACATCGTTTACTATAATAGATTTTTGTGTTCTAATTATCAAAAGGAACTAAGATCATATAGTCTTTGAGTGTGTGTTTTTGTATTTCACAAAAATTATGTAATTTCTACGTACATTATTCCTGGGTCTTTATTGTTGGTAGAAGAAATTTTTTTTATTCAAACAACAAAAAATAGAATGAGAAAACATAAGAGAGATCAATATTATATTTCTAATTTTTTTTGGATGTATCTGAGGATAAATATAATTTTATCTTCAACCATATAATTTTGGAAATGAATGTGACTAACCGAGGACTAAACCAAGGTGTCATACCTGATAAATTTAAAAGTAACTACCCTTGATTGTGTGGTTTTCCCAGAATGATTATTTCATCTCAAAATATTCATTTTCAGTTTCAGAAAATGGATAAATGTAGGAGGATTCATGTTAATGGTGAATTTGATGTATAATGGAATGATCTTCATCATGAGAAACCAAATGAAATGTGAGTTGGATGGAAAAAAAATTATGACTAATTATAAATCTCATAATATGATCAACAATATCAACCATGGCGTGTTTATTGACCCATCCGATAAGAAAAATATGGAGTTTCATAGAAACAAATAGTATAAATAAAGGTTAATACTCCTCATGTCAATCATGTGGGATGAGACATAAAAAAAATGTTTAAAATGAAATTAATGATGCCTTGGCTTTGTAGAAAATGTACACAATAAAAGTAATTGCAATAGAAAATTTAAATTTAACATTTTGGAAAAAGATAATGGTATTACTAATGAATTAATGATAATTAAATTTATTAAAATTTTAATTAATGGCTGCTATTATAATTGATTCGTTAAGGGTTAATAATAGGAAGAGAATCAATATTTTTTAATGATTAATATCTATATATCAAAGGATGAATATACGATGAATGAAATATGAGATGAAATATGTGTTAAGGAATAAAAAAGAAAAGCATGGTTAATGGTTTAATAATATTGTGGAATTATTGAATGTTTATTTATTGGAAATAAATAATAATGATGTCAAAGTATTTTAATCGTATTATAAAATATGGAGACATAAAAGTATTGGTCGACCATTATGTTACCTTAGGTATATGAATGTATATGTTGAATGATTCTAGTAGCAATGAAAAGTGATTGAGGTTGTAAGTTGATAATTTGGAGAACACAAAATTATATGAATGATAACCCTTAATATATTCAGGATCTATGGATAATAATTATATAAATAGATGTTTGATTATGATAATATAAAAGGGATAGAAATGATGTCCTCGGAACTCATAACATTTCAGTTTATGATATCATACATTGAGTTTATAGAGCATTTGGATTTTATGGAATGACGAGAGAGTTAAATTTTAAAATCATACACGTTTTACTAATGTTTTTGTGGGAAATCAGGTTATTAATGTCTTTCAAAAGAATACATGATATGATTCTTCCCATATTTGGTTTGTGACAATGAAGTTCTACATCATGTTTTTTAGAGGGTTAATAATATTATTATTTTTAGAATTTATTTAACTACTTTTGAATTTTTAATACTTAATGAATTCGGAGGTTTCATAATTCTAACAATTTACGAAATTGTTTTTATTGAACATTGGACGAGGTTTTTGATATTATTTTATTACATTACCATATGAATACTTGTGCATATTGGTTAAATTTTACTTACAATTTTGTGAACAAAACATTATAGAGAAGAAAAGTCTTATCATAAGGTTATGGATATTATTATCCACTATTTCATTAGGAATTATAATTTCAATGACATCAATTGATTTAAGAGAATAAGGGGGAATTTCTAAAGGCACAACCAATATTTGGGATTGTCTATAAAAGATAAAATGAAATCATGTAAGTATTTTATCTTGTGAAACTTATTCAACATTATAAATTTATGTTGAATTTTTTTTACCCTATTGAATTCATTTATAATGAATCAAATGGTCTCTTATATCTTCATATATTTATCATTCAATGATGGTTAACATTATAATTGTCGAGTTCTCTATAACTCTTCTTTATAACATGGCAGTTTGGATTATATTCCAAGTGAAAGTTATCTCTTTACACTAATTTTATCATAATCAAAATACTATTTATTTGGTTATATTGAACTTTTACATTCCTTTTATATGTAGAGGATTAATTTTCATTTTTTATATGGGTTTCTCTACAATAAATCCTTGTACATATACCTTTTATTCTTGAAGAGAAAATTCTGATTTCATGGATGCTATTTGCTTTTTAATTTTTTTAATCATATTAGAATGTCAGCTTCTTGATTGTAAATAACACCAAATATATATAATTTAAATTATGTGTTCCATGTATCTCATATTACAATGTACATACCCAATCCATCACATTTAATAAACTCATAGGTCATACTACTAGAGGAAGATTTTTCATATGAAGAGAAACCAGTAAAATTATGAATCGTAGAGATAAGTTTCTAAAAAATAGAAGCACTCACCTAGATTTTTTTTGAGAAAAAAATAGTTTTAATAAGATACATGGTTTGTTGAGGATATTATGCAGTTGAGTATACTCATTATAATTTATTGTAATGTTGAATTTCGATGGTGAATTTATTTATAAGGGTGGTTGAATGTAACAACCTAAGTTCATATGATATTTTTTCCGAATAAAATTAATTTTTTGGATGTCTTTTTTTATACACTAATCAATTTTAATCTAGTTATATATGATAAAATAGCATATCACGCATTACATTTTACGCTTATTTTGTCTGAAGTAATTCTTTATTATTCGAATTATTAAAGAAATAAAATTATAATCTATTCGTTAAATTAATGGGTACGAAGAGTATTTACCACACAATGAAATATCAATATTATATATTCAATAATTTTTTTTTTAAATTCATCCATTGTAGTTTATAGACATAAGATAATAATAAATCCAATTTTATGAATAAGAAGCAACATTACTCTAAATGTCTATTTTGACGTATTTTAATGGAATGTTTTTTTTAAACTAAAATTTGACACTTTTATAAATATTATTTGATGAAATAACTTAATTTCTAAAATTGGAATATAAAAATTATTTTGTGGTTAAAATTAGGGTTTTTTTCAAAAAATATTTATTTTTTGATGAATATTGGAAATACTAATTTTTAATTGAAAAATATATTTTATTTTAATGATTTTACAAGGTAAAATATTTTTTTGGTTTTATATTTTAATAATATCATTTAAATTCTTAATAATCTAATAATTCTTTTCTTAAAATTAATTTATGCTTGAATTTATTATAAAAATATTTTTTTAAATGTATTTTTTCCAAAAAACTCTATTTTAGGACATATTACCAGTTGAATTTTAAATTAAAATATGAAACTTCATTTTTTGAAATTTAAAAAAATTGATTAAATTTTTGATTTATTAGGTCCAAATTTTATGAATATTTCCATTTTAATTTTTTCCTAAATGAATAGAAGCCATGTTAAATTTTGTTACAATAGTAATGTTTAAATAATGTAATTTAGGATAAACATATATTAATACGGACTATAAAATGATCCTAAACCAAGTGAAAATATTATTGGAAGAAGATAATTATACCCTTAACAAATATGAATCTAAATTATGTTTTTAATATATTATTTTACGTGAAAATGACTTATATAATATTCAAATCAATTAAATTAAAATATTGTAGCATTCATTGTCTTAAATATCCCTTATATGTTCACATGGGAAAAAATTTGTAACAAAAACTCTCGATGAAAATTTGGATCTTAATAAAAATATATACATTATCTATTATTTGTATTTTTGGGCCACTAAGTTGAGATTTTAATATTTATAATATTTTATATAAAAAAATTAATGATGTCACATTCCCCTCAAAATACTATATCAATTTTAATATAGGGAGAATATATATATATATTCAACTATAAGTATAATTTTTAAATATGGAAAATTTAAATTTTTCATGGTATCCTATTTTTATGTTTTCATAAATAGTTAAGTATATTAAAAAATTACCCAACACTGATGTGGGGATAGTTTTATTAATATAAATATCAAATAAATATTATTAAAAATTATAAAATATATAGATAATATGAGATAATTAATTTGATCAAAAAATTTCATAGATTAAATTTACCGTATATAGATTTAAGAAAATATTATTTTATAAGTTTTACTTTTAATCTTGATTTTATTGAAATTCTATGTAATGAAAAGTGTTAAAATTTAAACTATTAGTATTTTATGAAAATAATATTTATTAAATTATTTTAAAATATTTATATATATTTAAATATAGAAAATAATTATTATATGTTCTAAAATAATATTAATTATTCATTTTGGGTCTAATTTAAATCAAATAAGTAAAAATGACAACCTTTTAATGTTGAAAAATTTGTTATCGTAGGTAAAATTAAAATAGGTTAAGCAAGGGTTAATGAAAATGACAAGGTTTAAAATAATAGTAAAAATGTCGCTTAAATCTATTGGTTGATGAGATTACAATATTCTCTCATAATAACCTAAAATCCATTTTATTTTCATTTTATTTATATTGATATTGAATTTATTATGTTAAATATTTTCTTAAATTCTAAAAGTGTCCCTCACCTCAATTATTTAAGGAAACTTCCTCGCTCTGTTCATAACACCATGTTGAACCTTGATTCTTGACAATACCAATTCAATATGTTTTCCAAAATTACATATACATATTATAGAGATTATATTTTTCTAAAAATATCAAAATTTAGTGTCCCTATGAAGACATCAGAATGATGTTTGTCGAAGAAAAACAAACGCATCGCACGTGCATATGTAATAGTTACCCTCTCCATGTTGGGGTGTAATTTTTTTTTCATCACCACATTAATAGGAATGGTATAAAAATTTATATATATATATATATATATGATAATTATAATATGATATTGATTCTATAAAAAATATACCGTACACTTCCATCACATTTCCCTGTTAAGGGACTGAAATAGTCCTGCATGCATACATATGACCAACCGTCTCTATGACATAATAAGATTCATTTTAATTAATAACCATTAAATAATTATTATATAAATTTATATAATTATTAAATATGATATATATTACCTTAATATCATTTTATAGATGGTGAAACTATATCATATGCCTAAGAAATGGGACTTATACGACAAAAAATGCATTGCAAAATGAAGCAGTTAACACCAAAAAAATGGTATTAAAAAATATTATTTTAAAAAAGGGTTATATATGATAAAATAGGATAAAATAGGATAAAATATGTTTTAATATGATAATTTTAAATACTCATAATAAAAAATATATTTATTATTTATTAGGTTTTAATGTGTACGATTATAGTAAATACTTAAGGAAAGAGAATTTTGTCATAGTTTTAATTTCGATGACATACATAACATATTCACCACATGCATCAATTTTGTAATGTATATAATACCATATAAAATGTTACTTCACTAATTAATGTATTTATGGATATTAAATGTTTCAATTACTGTTACACTTTAATTTGGATCATGATTTAAAAGTTACTCAAGTAATAAGGGGATTTATAGTCTTAGTAGTATATTAGTGAGACTTGTTCCATTTTGAATAATTTTTTATATTATGATATTTATATACTAAATATTAATGTATTATATGAAAATTATATCTACATTTTTTGATATTTATTTATCAATTTCATGATCCCCCTTTCACGGTATTTATGTTTCCAATGTTACCAAGTTTGCAATATAATTTTGTCTCAATTTCCCTCCTTTGAGATAGATGTTATGTTGTGAACCAATATTATTTTACAAGGTTTATATATTTCCCATTGACATGATTTATCATTAATATCCTTATTTTTATGTTCTTGAAATATTATTGTAATTTGATTCTCACTTCGGTTAGAAATTGTTTTTTCTAAAAATTAAATAAAAAACTCTTTGAAGTGATCTCTTATGAAATTTCCATGAATCAAATTTCAATGATGTTTATAATGGTTTCTGAATATTACGTTATATTTTTTAAAGTTTATTCATTGTAAAATGTTTTTCAGGGTGAATTATTATTTAAAATAAATTTTTATATTCTAGTTGATGTTTTCCTCACCAATGTTTCAAAAAAATATTTAAAAACTATTTTCCATTGATGATGAAATCCATTGGTGTTACTCATGATTTTATAGGGATATAAAAAAGGGTAACATTAATATTTATTCTGATAATGGTTTTTTGTTGTGTTATGTTTATTAATTTTTTTTTAATTTTTGATGAAATATATTAGGTTGAAATTTTTATGAATAACATTTATTTTAAATGATTCTTATGGGATGACTTATTTATGACAGTTTTCAACATATATATATATATATGTGTGTGTGTGTGTGTGTGATTTCCTTATGTGATGGGTGGTATATATATATCCCTCTAAATAATTGTTTAATGATTCCTATATCATGAGATAATTATAGAAAACAAGTTGATGGGGTTGATCGAATATTGGAACAAGGGAAAACATGATCTACTATTGGAAGAAAGGGAAAACTAATCCACTATAAGGAATGGACTATGAATGTGGGTGGTGGTGTGTCAGCCCCAGAAGTTTCATCCTCTATGAAGTTCCTAGTCAAGTATTTTCAATTAACCAAGAATTATAAGGAAATATATTACATGATTATGTGTCATAAACAAATTCCATGCCTTATACCTAAGTCATGATTTCATGGATTATTCTCTTGATTTATACTTGAATTAGGTCTTATGAACAACCGTTATTTATTCCAGGACTCATGTATATGATCTTTTATATGAAGGGTATGATGTTTTAATATAATTATTATATTTTCATACCTTTATGTTTATTTTTATTCTTATCTATCACCATTTATTACCCTTACAAATCATATAATCTCACCCATTTCTGATGATTTACTTACCCAATAACATAAATATTGGTTTTAGGTAGTTGTATTTAATAGGAAGATATATTTAGAAAAAATTTATATTCATACACCATAATATAAGATTATGTTTCATGTTTCTTAGGGCACTAAACATATGTAGACGTTGGACAAGTTTTTCTCTATTCTACATAAGTAATGTAATTTATATGTCCATTAATATTAGGATGTTATACTAATTAGGAAGTGGGGACTCCAAAGCATACAATTTATCATTATATCGGTGTACTGTGCACAATCACCTGAACCATTAATTGAAATTTTTTCTATAAATAACTTATCATTTTAAAATTTGGATCACAATGTATCTATGGAATTTTTTTCAATTTTATTCCAAAAATAAGAACATGAATATTTTGATCGATTATATAGATTACACATTATTCATCACTAATTAAATTTTTAATGATCTCATATTGTTTTATTTTGCACTACTATCCCTCATATCTAGAACTGGAATAAGAAGTAAATTGGGAATTATAGTAGAAAGGTTTTTCGAAACCTCTTTTCATCATTCAAGATAATTCTAAACCACATCTAATAGAGATTAAATGTAGAAATTTGACTACACAACCACTTTACCTCATGTATCCTTTAATGATTTAGTAAAAACCCAGCATATAAAAATTATATTATTGGTTTATTCCACACAATGTTCTAAATATAAAATGTTCTAGATTTGTTTATTAAATTATTTCCATTAATTATTACGAAAACCCACTATTCTCATATAAAATCAAGAGTAGTATAAATAACCTTATAAAAGAGATGAAAATAACAATATACACCAGGATTTGTTCAATTTAAAATGTCTGAAGGCATTAAGACAAACCGTTTTTTAGTTTTCCAATTATTTTCTATTGAATAGAATAATTTTAAATTAGTTATATACATACAATGAGATCACACTCACAAATTAATCATATTGCAAACAGAAAACATCCACCATGTCTAAATTGTATCTAATATATACATTTTATATTTTTTTATGTGATTACGTAATCATACATATTCATCAAAAAATATAAAAAAAGAATAAATTAAATAAAATACATGAATTATATTGAGAATTTAGTTTTAGTCGATCCATTTATTATCAAATGATCAATAGTGATAATAGGAGTTCAATATCATATTTGGTTCAAACTCATATCACATCTCATACCCTGGTCTAATGTACCCACATCATGTCTAGCGTACTGCTCCATATCATCATGATCAATGTATTAGAAAAACCTATAATTTTTATATAAATAGTAAAAAATTAATAATTAAATACTGATTAATTATTATATTAAATAAATAAATTATATATATATATTGTCATAAAATATGATTCACGCACTATAAAAAATAAATTAATTATTATTTTCATAAGACAAATTGAATTAATTAATTATATAAATTTAATATAAGACATACATTTTTCTATTGATTCTCAGGATCAGTCATCTGTGTTGGATCGATTGTAAGATAGATATGATATAAATTGTAGTATCAAACTATGGTATAGATACTCAATATAAAAGAGGGGGAGGTAAATTGTATACATAAAAATCCATAATGAAATTTTGTATAAACAAAATTCCCAACACCTCCAAGTTCTTTTAATTTGATTGATTCTGAAAAACTGATTTCGAAAATGAGATTCCATATATTAAACATAACAAAAGCATAAAACAACAATGATTATACCTTAAAACATATATAATAATATCTAATCACATTACAAGTATAAGGTAGTATAATATTGTTATAAATTCCTCAATAACCAAAATTATAGCGGAAAAAAATTGAAACAATACAAGTAACAAGTAGTAAATCATTAAACCCAAAGAAAATGGTATCAAAAATCCTTGGATAATGGCCCCTGGATTTATAATTTCAAGAAAGTATGTCTTACCCAATCCTAGGTAATCCCTCAATCCGAAGAACGATATCTTTCTTACTATCCTCATAAGCCCTCGATTTTTAAAGAAATCAGCACCTCTGAATTCACAACCCGAAGTCTCTGATTTTAAGGAAATCACACCTCTGCACAAAGAAATTCTGCACAAAGCAATGTTTGAACAATCCGTTCATGCATTCTGTACAAAGTCTAAGAGTTTTTAAGAGCCTTTATCTCTATAAATTACTTCAACCACATGTAAGTATGTTCGGGAAAAATTTGGTCTTCCAAAAAGATGTGATCTCATTCAAATGAGCTCCTATATATAGGAACGTTTTCAACGGTCGACTCCCTCCTCCAACGGTCATATTTTTGCTTAAATTTCAGAGGGACCTGTACACCTGTCATTTAAAAAATGGTTAGTTAGTAACTGAATGCATTACATAATTTTATAACCAAAACATGCGTTAGAAAAATGTAAATACATAACAGAAAATCATTTTTCAGAGTGTAAGAAAAAATAGTTCGTAGTCTAACCAAAAACACATTTAGTATCTATAATATAGGGATATTTGGATTCTGTTTTCCATGTAATTCAAAACCTGAATTCTATAGAATTTCAGAGTCTGAATTTCAAGGAAATTTGAAATCTGGATTCTGAATAATTCAGAATCTGAACATAGAATGTTTAGAATCTGAATTCATAAGAATTCAAAGTCTGAACTCAGACGAGTTCAGAGTCTGAATTCAGAGAACTCGAAGTCAGAACTCAGAAGAGTTCAGAGTCTTAATTCAGAGAACTCGGAGTAAAAACTTAGAAGAGTTCGGAGTCTGAATTCAAAGAACTCGGAGTCAGAACTCAGATGAGTTCGGAGTCTGAATTTAGAGAACTCGGAGCCAAACCTCAGAAGAGTTCGGTGTTAGAATTTAGAGAACTCAGAGTCATAACTCAGAAGAGTTCAGAGTCTGAATTTAAAGAACTCCGAGTCGGAACTCATAAGATTTCGGAGTCTGAATTCCCAGAGTTTGGATCCTGAATTCGGATTCTGAAAACAAAATGCTTTATATCTAAGTATATATATGATTCCACGGTTTTGAATATGAATCTGAATTATATACTTAAAGACAAAATGAACAATAAAAAACATTATAAGGATTAATTTTCATAGGGAAGGAAAATTTTCTTTATGAAATTAAAACATAAGTAAAAAATGAAATTTTCCTTAAGATAAGGTGTTTGCGATTTTCAAAACAAGAAGGAATAGAAAAGTGATAAGGAAACCTTGTTAACTCAAAAATCTTCTAAAACATGAAATATTGGAAAATTCATAAGGAAACCTTATTTACTGAACAATCTACACCTTTTTGGAAAGCACAGACATCCTTACAAAAAATAATATAAGGACATAGAAAATATTTTTATAGACTTTGAAAATAAAACTTATCTCCCTTATCACATGAGAAATGATGAATACAACTAACCCCCCTTAGGATTTGGATCACTAAATATCGTATTCTAGATTTCTAGAATGAGATTTTTTATTATCTTGAATATGGAAATCTTTTTAATGAAAACATCCCCTTAGATGAACTCCCCTCCTTACTTAGGGAAATTTCCTCTTTTCTTAGAATTACTTTTTCGTTTCTCCCCCTTTGTGATTTTCAAAAAGGAATTTAAGGGAATAGAAAAGAAATTATGGTACATAGAATATTATTACAACACATCCAAAATACAAGCAACCAAACATTTCATTGGAAAAAATGTATTCAAGGAAGGAAAATACAACAAAATAATGGATTTAAACAAATTTATCCTTCCTTTTCCTTGGGCATCAACTTCTTCACTATTGTTTTGAGCTCCCTAATATCCTTGTGGTCTTCCTCTACTCACTTGAGAATCTGATCCTGATCCTCAGATTTATTTTCTAAGGATTTGATTCTCTCTTTCTAAGCCTTAAGTGCCTCTTCATGAGGCTTCAGTACTTCTTTCTGCTTGAAAAGATTTTATTCTATCTCAATCAGAAGTTCTCTTTTTCTCTTAAATCTTTGAGCAACTGAATTCATTTTTCCATTCAAATATTTTACCTCTTGAATCCAAGAATTTTGTTTCAGTTTCAGATTTTCTTCAGAACTACTTGTGAGATCTTTGATCTTACAATATTAAATGTCAAAAGCCTCCTTGACACTATCTTGGAACTCATCAAGATCTCTTATATCATAAACTTTCTTCTTTGACCAGCTAACCATTTTCATATAAGACCATTGGTGGGCATCATAGTTGATGAATAAATTCATGATATTTGACTCAAGATTTACACACTTATCCATCACCATGGATACTAAATCCAATTTCCAGTTCAAGGTGTGTTGAAGCATCTGGAATCTCGAATCAATGATTGAAAAAATTAGAATGGTCCCAACAAGATTATTTAATGACTGAACAATAAAATCATGTTCAAGAGATGATGATTCTAAATCTGACACTTTTCTAGGTGAAGGATCTTTCTCTAGCTCAACAAGTTTCCTCTTTGAAGATCCACCAGCTTCCTTATTTTTTACAAAACTTTAGTAGGTGTATCAACAACCACCTGTTTCCCTTATCGGTTTTCAAAATGGTTTCCTCATCTAGGGATTTATGTTCACTGTCAAACAGATGAACAATTTTATCTTAATCTATATCTTATTTCTGAGCTCCTACCTCAACATCCTCTCGGTGTATGAAATCATGATTAGAACATTCTTCCTCAGAGATCTTATTCACTTCATCTTCTCTCTTCTTATCCTCTCCTTTTTCATCATTCCCAGGTGTAGACAGCTTTGAGGATTCTGCTTCAGATGTTCAGATTGAGAGTTTCTCGGATGGGAAGTCTTTCCCATGGAAATCTTCCACATGCATAATCAAATTTTCAGTGTGAACACTGTTTTCTACTACTTCTTCAACTCCTTTTATAGCTTATTTTTCATCAACAAGCTTTTCTTGGACTTTTTACACCAAATCTTGAGCCCCTGGCTTCGATACGGAAAAGATCTCCCGTCCATTTAGCTTAATGTTCTTAAAGATGATTGAATCATACTTGGAAAAGAAGTTCATATGCAGCAACCTATCTCTATTGACCTACCACTCTGAGATTGGATAAACAGTAGACATATCTTTCTATGAGGATTCTTCTACATACATTCGGAATTGAGAAACCCTTGAAAATCTAGAATGTGCTTATGTAGAAGATAATATCTTCAGCGTGCGAGAGCTTTTGATTCGATGGGAACAACCATCGAATGGTCCTTTATATAGGTGTTTGATGCGACAGTTCATCTTCCAAACTCAATCCAATTGCTGAAAATCCCTCTGATTAGATCTGATGGTTGATATGATAGCCACAAGAAAAACTTGGTAGAATCCGTTCTTTTGAGGTTTTTGAAAAAAACATTCTGATATAAGGATAAGAGAATCTGAAAATTTAAAAACAAATAAAAATACCAGCATGTAAAGTATGATTATGAAAACTCATGAATGAAAATATACCCTTTAGATTGCCAGGAAGATTATTCGTAATGGGGAAAATTACTTTTGAAGAACTTTAGATTCCGAAAATTTTGATTACGAACAAATTTGAAAAACTGATTACGAATTTTTTATGAAATCTTCATTACGAAAAATTTGGAAAATTTTCATTACAAAAATTTAGAAAATAATTTTTACGAAAACAGAGAAAATATTTATTTTGAGACCTTAGAAAATTTTCATTACGAAAATTTATAATATCTTCATTACGAAAATTTAGAAAATCTTAATTATGAAAATTTTGAAAATATTCATTACAAAAATTGATAAAATCTTAGTTATGAAAATTTAGAAAATCATCAGTACGAAAATTTAGAAAATCTTCATTACAAAATTTTTAGAGTACGAAAATCTTCATTACAAAAATTTTGAGTACAAAAAAAATTTAAACCACAAAAAATATTAGACTATGAAAACATCATTACGGAAAATTTAGAAAATCTTACTATGAAAATTTTTATTACGAATGATTTGAAAAATCTGGCTATGATAATTTCCATTACGAAAGATTTGAAAAATATGACTATGAAAATTTCCATTATGAAAGATTTGAAAAGTCTGACGACGAAATTTATCATTATGAAAGATTTTGATCTAAATAACAAGGAAATGTACCCCCCCTATGAAAAAGAGTTTATTACTATAATAATATTGGTTTTAACAAAAAGATAACAAGGAAATTAACTTGTGTTTATCATTCCTAAATTCTGTTTAATGTATTCAAATCTCTCAGAGGGTAATGATTTTGTGAAAAAATCAGCTAGTAGATCTTCTGTTCTGATAAATTAAATAATGATATCCCCTTTTTGTGTGTGATCCCTAAGATAGTGATTCCTAATATCTATGTGTTTTGCATGAGAGTGATGTGCAAGGTTTTTACTTAAGGCAATGGCACAAGTATTTCCAGAAAAAAAAATTGTTTTTGTAAAACTCATACCATAGTCTGTGAGTGTGTGTTGCATCCACAATACTTGAGCACAATAACTTCCAGCTTCTACATATTCAACTTTAGCAATGGAAAGTGCTACTGAGTGTTGCTTCTTGAATGACCAAGAAACTGATGAATCTCCTAAGAAATGACAAGTTTCAGATGTACTCTATATATCCATTCTACATCCACCAAAGTCAGCATCTGAAAAACTCTTTAATGTAAAATCATTTCCAGAAGTATAAAAGTGTCTTAAAAAAATGGTTCCATTAAAGTAGAGAAAAATTATTTTTACTTCCATTAAATAAGATTATTTTGGATTGGATTTATATCTTGCACATAATTATACTTAAAACATTAAGTCTGGACGACTTGCTATCATGTAAATTAATCTTCCTATCATACCTCTAAAAGATGTTTGATCTACTGGTTGCCCAGCTTCATCAAGATCTAGTTTGTTTGAGGTACCAATTTAAGTACTAATACTCTTAGTGATTTCATTTACATACTTTTTAAGAATATATTTAATATAAATATGTTGGGATATATATATTCCTTCGGGTTTTTGAGAAATTTGAAAACCAAGGAAAAATGTTAACTCACCCATCATACTCATTTCAATCAAAAGTTTCATTAGATCTATAACGGAATGAGTTAAATATTGATGAGTTGAACCAAATACAATTTCATCAACATAAATTTGAACAATCAAATTTTTTTTATTATCATTCATTATAAAAAGTGTTGGATATGTATTTCCATTAACGTAATTATTTTGAAGCAAAAATCCTATAATCCAATCATACCAAGCTCTATGGGATTTCTTAAGTCCATAAAAATCTTTCGTAAGTTTATAAACATGTTCAGGATGTTTTGTATCTTCAAAACTAGGAGGTTGTTCACAAAAAAATCCTCTTGTACAAAACCATTAATGAAACCACATATAACATCAATTTGAAAAACTTTCAAATTGAAGAATTCTACAAAGGAAAGTAGAATTCGAATAGATTCAAGTCTAGCTACTGGATCATAGGTTTCTTCATTGTCTATTCCTTCTTGTTGATTATAGCCTTTAGCAACCAATATAGATTTATTTCTTACTATGATTCCATTTTCATCACATTTATTTCTGAAAAACCATATTACTCCAAAAACATAAGTATCCATAGGTCTTTCAACCAAGGTTCAAAAATTATTCATTTCGAATTCATTTATCTCATCTTGCGTAGCTTTTATCCAATCATCATCACCAAAAGCCTCATCATTGCCTTTTGGTTCTAATTGGGAAAGGAATGATGGATGTTCTACTTCATTTCTTAAGGAACTTCTTGTAATTATATGTTGATTTATATAACCAATGATACTATCACTATGAAGATTCTTTAAAAATGACTGATTTGGGTATTGCAAAACCTGTTCATCAACATATGGTGGGAAATATTCTAGGGTAAATATTTCAGAAGCTTCTTCTTGGAAATTTTCCTTATCAGAAGTATCTTCTAACAAAGGTTGATAATCATTTTTTGAAAACACATCTTATGATGTAGGTAGGGGTTGTTTAAAAACAAAGGGATCATTTTCATCAAATTTGACATGTACCGTTTCTTCAATAGCACAAGTGTTTTTATTGAAAACTCTTTAAGCCTTAGAAGTTGTGGAGTAGCCTAATAAAATTCCTTCATCATATTTTGGTGTGAATTTTTTTAAATTATCTTTTGTATTCAAAATGAATTCCTTACCAAAAAAATCCATGAATTATGAAATTCATGGGTTTCTACTATTCCATAACTCATACAGAGTTTTATTAAGAAAATGTCTAATCAAAACACGATTTAGAATATAACAAGAACTACTTAGAGATTCATCCCAAAAATGTTTGGCTATAGAATATTCACTCAACATGGTTCTTGTTATCTCTTGAAAAAATTTATTTTTTCTTTCAAGAACACCATTTTGTTGAGGTGTTCAAGGTGCTGAGAAGTTATGAGTAATGAATTTTCAACTACAAAAAGATTAAAAATCATTATTTTGAAATTTTCCTCCATGATCACTATGAATCGTTATTAAACGAATGTTTTTCTCATTTTTAACTTGGGCTCTAAAACATTTGAAATAAGAAAAATATTCATATTTTTTCTAGAAAATAGTCCCACGTAAATCTTGTGTAATCATCAACTATGAAAAGTACATAATATTTGCCTCCAATGCTTCCAGTTTGTGTTGGACCAAAAATATCCATATGCACCAACTGTAATGCATCAGTGGTTGAGACTTCACCAACTGATTTAAAACTTTATTTATATTTCTTTCCATATTGATAAGGATCACAAACTTTTGAATAATCAAATCTACGCACTAGTTGATCATTAAATAGTCTTTTATTAGTGAGTTTTCATAGGTTCTTAAGGTTAATGTGCCTTAACCTTCTATTCCATAATCACGAATGATCTTCCATTACACTAAGGAAAGGTATATCTTGGCTCTTATGGTCTTCAATGTCTAGTGTGTAAACATTCTCTTTCCTATTGGCATAAAGAATAATATATTCCTTGGAATTGTGTACTAAAAACATATCATTCCTAAAATTTACAAGGTATCCTTCATAACATAATTGACATATGAAAATGAGGTTTTGCTTAAGACACTTAACAAATAAAACATTTGAAATCAATGTTTTCTTCAAGAAGAACAATGTTACCTATACCAATAATTTCTCCCTTAGCATTATCTCTGAAAGTTACTTTTCGTCCTTTCGTCTTGATAATATTTTCAAAGATGTTTTTGTTACCAGACATAAGCCGGGAACATTCACTATCCATTTACCAAGTATTTTTTTGGTACTTTCTTTATTCTCTTGAAAGTAAGAATGTTAGACTTTCTGAATCCAAACTTTCATGGATCCAGAATTGTTAGACAATCAAATTTTGGGTATCCACATTTTTTTAGAAAAATAAGCTTTCTAAAACCCAAGATATTGAACATTATTCAATGAAATTTTTTTCTTCCAATGACCACCACTTTGAAATTTAGTACAAAAAGGGGCTCTGGATGGAATAAAATAGTTTTTTTTGAAAACCGGTTTTCTATGAGTATAACCTACTACAGTAGTATTTCCTTGAGGTTTTATTTGAGAATACATCTAGTCAAAATTTTCTTTACCAGAAGTAATGTTTGAAAGAAGTTTCTTAAGCGAATATATTTAAGATTATTTTCTCATGACTAAATTCTTATCCTTGGGAATTATTTCCTTAGAGTTATATTTTTCCTCAAAAACATTAATTTTTAAAATTGCATTATTAAGAACTTTAGAATGTTTTTCCTTTTTAGAATCTACTTCCTTAAGTTCTTTAGAATGTTTTTTTGATAAGCTCGTCCATATCTTTTAGATCTCTAGACATCTCTGAAATCACTTTTGTAAGAACTTCTTCCCTAGTATTTTCCTTGTCTAGTTTCTTAGAAATTTTACAATTTCGTGATTATAACAACTTGGAAAATCATGATACCTCTTCATATGAAGGTATTTCTTCATTATCTGAAGATGAAGTATCATAGTTAGAAGTAATATCTTCATAATAGTAATCTTATCAAGAGATAAATTTTTTAAAGCCTCAGCAGAGTGTACCTTGGCAATAAGACATGTATTTGGGAAAGAAGTAGAGCAACGAATCCAATAATTTTCTGTGCTGATGATTCATATTTCGAAGATTCACTTCCTGAAGTGTCTCCGCATCTATCACTCCAAGTATTTTTTGCTTTATGACTTTTCTTGTCCTTCAAATCATATAACTTATTCTTGTTTCTCTATGAATTCCCTTACTTCTTCTACTTCTTTTGCAATAGAGGGTAATCGGGTCTGATATGACATGTTCTTATACTTTCATAACAAGTAACTTCCCCATCTTTATTATCTTTTTATTCTCTCTTCTTGAACTTATTTTGATAGTTCTTCTGAGCTACTATCCCATTCATTCGTTGAGAAAGACTAGAAAATTCTTTCTCAGACTTTTCTGTATCACTAGATTCTGACTAAATAGTAACTTTATTTGACTTTGATCTAGTTACTCATTATGGAGTATTGGATTTCATATGTTTTGAAGTAGTTGTAAAAGCAACTCCTCTATTCCCATTATTCTTTTAATGTTATCAACATCTCTCTTCATTATACTCTCATGCTGAAGAAGAGTTCCAAACAACTCATCTATAAGAATATTGGTGACTTTCCTGTTCTCATCAATTATTGTCCTCTTGGAATCCCACCCATTTGGCATGATTTCTATGATCTTATCTTCAAGGGCTTCATCATCCAAACATTTTTCTCCCATATACTGTAAGCTATTCACAATAGTTAGGAACCTTTTCTGAATATTTCTTATATGTTCTTCATAAGGAATGTTAATTCCATTGTATTTAGCTCTCAACACAACTCTTCTTCTAACTATAAATTTAGAAGTAACAAAATGTGTAACATAAAGTTTATTTGAGATACTTTTCATAGCATCACATAATGATATTTGACTATAGAGTTTTCTAGACATAGAACATAGGAATGTATTTCTAACTCTAAAATTTTCTTGATATTCTGATTTCTCCTGATTAGTAAATGTTCTCAATTCATTATAAAGAATCTTATAGTCTCATGTCAGCATCTGGTATTTATCAACTCCAGTGTAAATAAAAATGGTCTTCATCCTATCTCTCTAGTACAGATAATCATTTCCATCAAAAATATGAGGTCTGGTAGGATTCAGATAGTCGATAGAACCAATATTTAAACCTTCCAATGTAAGGAAAATCTTTCCACACAAACTTGTTAGAAATAAATGTTTGTAAAAAACTAAGAAAGTAAAATAGAACTAGAGTATCTCTAAGAATAATATGAATCCGAACATTATGTGTCGGTAAATCATATTCTGAAAAAATGAAGAATAATATTTTTCTTCTGAATCTAATCATGAGATTAATTTAGATTTAACCAACCTCTGATACTAATTTGTTGGATCGATTGTAATATAGACATAATAATGATAATAGTATCAAAGTATTGTGTAGATACTCAATATAAAAGAGGAGGTTAACTGTATACTTAAAAAATCATTGAGGAAATTTTGTATAAAAAAAATTCACAACACCTCCAAGTTCGACTAATTTTCATGATTTCGAAAAAGTGATTCTGCAAAAGATATTCCAGAAGTGAATATTAACAAAATGTTACAACAAAAAAGATTCAAACATAAAGTGTATAGAATCCTATTTAATGAGAGTAAAAGTATGTGGAAATATAGGATAGTTATACTTTCCTAAACAACCAAAATTACAGTGAAAAACAAAAAATGAAATAATACATGTAACAAGTAATAAATCTTTTAACCGAAAGAGAAGGGTATCCAACAACCTTGGATAAAGGTCCCTTGATTTATAATTTCAAGAAAGTATGTCTTACCCAATCCCAAGTAAGCTCTCAATCTGAAGATCAGTATTTTTCATGATATCCTTGTAATCCATCAATTTGTAATAAAATCAGCACCTATGACTTCACAACCCGAAGTCTCTGATTTTAAGAAAATCACACCTCTGCTCAATGAAATTCTGCATGAAGCAATGTTTGAACAATCCCTTCAAACTTTCTGCACGAAGCCTGAGAGTTTATAATAGCCTCTTTCTCTAGAAATCACTTCAACAACATGTAAGTAAGTTTTTCTAAAGGTTGGTCTGCCAAAATGTTGTGAGCTCTTCAAATAAGCTCCTATTTATAGGCACGACTGCAACGGTCGGCTCCCTCCTCCAATGATCATATTTTTCCATGAATTTCATAGGGACCTGTACACGTGTCACTCAAACAACAGTTAGTTTGTAAATGAATGAATGACATCGTTTTATAACCAAAACATGAGTAAGAAGAAATATAATTACATAACCCAACATCATTTTTTGGAATGTAAGGAAAAATAGTTCAGAGACTAACAAAAAACACATTCGGTATCTATAATAAAGGTATATTCAGATTCCACTTTCCAAGGAATTCAGAACCTGAATTATATAGAATTCCAGAGTCTGAATTTCATGGAAATTCGGAATATGGATTTAAAAGAATTTGGAATCTGAACATAGAATTTTCGGAATCGGAATTCATAAGAATTCAGAGTCTGAACTCAGAAGAGATCGGAGTCTGAATTTAGAGAACTCGGATTCAAAACTCAGAAGAGTTAAGAGTCTGAATTCCAAGAACTCTGAGTCAGAACTCAGAAGATTTCGGAGTCTGAATTTAGAGAACTCGGAGTCAGAACTCAGAAGAGTTCAGAGTCTAAATTCAAGGATCTCGGAGTCAGAACATAGAAGAGTTCGAAGTCTAAATTGAAATAACTCGATATCAAAACTCAGAAGAGTTTAGAGTCTAAATTCAAAGAACTCAAAGTCGGAACTCAGAAGAGTTCAGAGTCTAAATTCAGAGAGTTCAGAACCTAAAATCGGATCCTGAAAAAAAATGTATATCTAAGTATATATATGATTATGAGTTTTTGAATACAAAACTGAATTTCATACTTAGAGACAAAATGAACAATAAAAAACATGGTAAGGATAAATTTTCTTATGGAAGGAAAATTTTCCTTATGAATAAAAATCATAAGTTAAAATTAAATTTTCCTTATGTTAAAGTGTTTATGATTTTCAAAACAAGAAATAATGGAAAATCCATAAGGAAACCTAATTGACTCAACAATCTCCCCAAACATGAAGAAATGGAAAAGTCATAAGGAAACTTTATTGACTCAAAAATATGGTAATATACACGGGATATATAAATAATTATCCTTTCTGTATATTCTACTCACTGTAAATTAAATGAAATAAAATATAATTATCTAATTTTAATTCATAAAATAATAATTTCAAAATCCTTAAAATTCGTTATATAAATTCGAAATTTTATTCTTATTTTATGAATTTGTTTAAATAGAATTTTCCCCCATTTGGAATGAAAAATAATAAAATGGGGTTTTGAGCAATTTATTTGCCTCAAATAATCCAAGTGGATGGGGATGACTTCATTTAGCTGTTGAACCAGCTGATAGAAGGGTGCATTTTAAAGGGGAACCTAAGATCATAAACCATTGAACCCATAAAATAAATTATTCATTAAATATCATTGCATCTACCACATGAGTATCATTAAAAAAACACTAAAAATTGGATAGAAATGGTGATACTTATGATGGAAGCTACCGATCCCCTTTCTTGAATATACTATTTTTAGTATTTCTATGACCCAAACCCCCACCCCTTAGATGTTACATATTTATTCCTCATTGTATCCTACAACAGTTCCCACTTTTTTAATCTCATTTACTTTTTTTCAAATACTATGGATTTTTATTTTGAATAAATGTTAAAATACATTCGAAAATGTTATTGAATTCCATATAAAAAAACTATTTTATTCACTAGTGTCATTATTGAAAAAGGGAGGTTACTAAATACCACTATCTGCCACCACCTATATTTAAAAAGAATACGTATGAAAACACACGCACAAAGAAATATATACATACACACACACAAACACACGCACACACACACATAGATATATAATTTCTCATTGGTGTGGGTTATTCTTTTTAAAAACATTGTAACATTAACTTGATCCTAATTAAAATATCATGTTTTCCAAAAATGGGAGTATGAGATCAGATCAAAGTGTTTTTTATTGTAGAGGAACCATTTAAATTCCCTCTATTTTTTTCAATAGAAATTTAGTTTTTATTTTCCATAGACCATTACATGATCTCTCTGATTCAAAATGATGGATTTCGAATATGATACATATGTAAATGGGGTGAGTATTTTTTTCCATCATATTGATGTACTATGTCATTTCCTTTAATGTTCCACCCAGTACGATAGGTGATTATATCTCTTGATGAAATTATGAAGAAAATTAAATCGATAAATTACCCTAATTGATTTGAATATATGTTTAACAGATTCTCATCACTAGAGACGATTACCCGAAGGTAACAATGTATGATCCCTCTATATCCTCTATACGAACATCAAATCATGGTTTGAATTTCAATAATCAATTTCAAGGTGCTACAATGAAGAGGTTGTAAATCCTCTAACATCTGAAAAATCAGAAATACACAGTTCATTTGATTCATGAAGAAAACAATTGATCAAATAGTTGGTATGGAAAGTTCTAAATCTTGAAAATATGACTAAGAAGAGAGAATCTCTCAAATTAGAGTGGATGAACATTAACTAATAATATAGTTCCCAATTTGTTATATAGTGGGTATTAAACCCCGATAAAAGGTTACTGAATGAAATTATATGAAATTTCAACTGAATTATTAAAAAATGACTTGTTGTATTCAACTAACAATGTCATTAATTTAATATAGAATTTTATCACATACTTTTAATCTAATAAATATATTACGTGAAATTTTATTTCACTTAATATGACTTTATATTCCCACAAAAATTAAACAAACGTAAAATATTAAAATAATATTTTTATCATTAATTAAATTCCAATCAATTCAGTTAAAAACTAGTAATTACTTCACATAAATAAATTCAACTCCCATTATTATGTAAATTAATAGTAATGAATTTATGTATTTATTGTAGATCATAGATTCTCAAACATCTCTTAGACCCTGTGGTGGGGACCCCCAAGTCCTATACTTGAATTCATAAAAATTGGACATACTTTTTAATACTCTGTGAGGGTGAACCTATAGTCCCAATTCTATAAAAACATTTAGTACTACATACAAACCAAAAGAAGGGTTTAGGAACTAACTAAGGTCATTAATGAGACTGGGAAAACTCGTATCCATTAGAAAATTCAATGAACACACTCTGTGAAGTATAATATATTTTTCTCATGATATATCATAAATTATGAATCAAATTTTATTCTATCAACCCTTAATACATTATTTCGTATTGAAATAAATGTATATAATTAATTTATTCTACAATGGACATACAATATGTGATGTTAATACCATCCCAATAAAAGGATCCTGGGATATCATTTCCTTTCTTTAATGGGAAATATTTTTTGGATTATTTAATAAATGTCATACCACAAATGGCTCACCCATTACAAGATACCTCATTTCGATATAAATTTCAGGGGTTTCTTATTGATTCATCCTTTATAATAAAACAGTAAGAACCAATAATTTACTTAATTCATGATACTATTACACGTGTTTGTATATATGTACTAATAACTAAACCTGAAAATGAGGTGTTCATATTTGTTTGTTAGTCCTAATTATTTTGTTTTCTCTATATCAGCAAGTGTGATATTTATTATAATCTGTATAAATTCTTCGGATCATCCAACAACCTGTTGTTTCACATTATATTTTTCATAACACCATAATGTGTCCAAATCAAATAATTGAAGTGTATAATTAAATTCATGGTATCTACTTGTTATCATTTTATACTAGGAATTGATATAACTATTTTCATGGACATTTCTACCATGTAAATTAAATTATAAATAGTGTACGTAAAAGAAAAACATTATTATGGTCAAAAAACATCATATATACCTCATTGTACAGATGATATGGTAATAAAGCGTACTATTTATGTTTTTTCTAAGGAACCTACTATTAGAACATTTTGTGTGACTAATTTAGGTTGATATAACATTTAATTGTTAGTGTTACTAAACATATTACAAAAATATATATTATTATTATTACTTTTTTAAATAATAAAATTTCACTTAAAATTATTACTTTTAATGAATGGTTTTTAATAAATGAACTATTAATATTAATTTAATTATTATAAGACATGTTTTTTTATAAGATATAATGAATTTTTAAATTATTAGATCTAATCAGATAGAAATTACATTATTTAAGGGTAAACTGGAATAATTTTCTATGAATTGGATATTTTATATACTATTAATTATTGACTTAATATTGAAAATTGAAAACTATAAAATAATTTTTTAAAATAGTATATATATATAATACATACATCTATCAAAATATTAATAAATTGTATAAGATAGTAATAAAATCATATAACTTTTATGAATATAATCTCCTAAAAAGATATATTTTTAGGAGTTATAATTTTTTTACAAAATAATTTTTATCAGTTTTAGATGATGTATTTTAAAAAATACATGTCAAAACCTAGTAATATGGTCAATTTCACATTTATATAAAAAAATATTCATGATAAAATAAAGTCCTCCTCAGTAAAGGGTAAATTTTGATAAAATTGTTAAAAAAGAATAAATTTCATATAATTTATATAATGATTATTATTATTCATATATATGATATAATTTAAGAAGAAACCTCTTTTTTTTCTTTTTGATCCCCTTTCCTGGTGAAATTATATTCAATATGCATTGCAAAATCATTATTTCAAGAATGCACTCACAGTCACATATAATATGAAAATTCCTTTAAAGACATCAACTAGCACCCATAATTCTATTTTCAATCCAGTAAATACAAAAAAAAAGATAAAAAAATCCAATACCACAATTTAGTTCTCTATTTTAATAAAGGATATCTAAATCCATCATTTAAAGGAAGTATATGGTTGGAATAGTTGTTTGAAAAAACATTTATGGATAAATAGTAGACAATTTTAATTGTGGGTTTGAGGAATCATTTTTAAGAAACTGTAGGAGGATGGGTAGAAAAATATAATTTTGGAATAATATAGTTGAAGTAACATTTCATAAATACTAAACTGTCGATGAATCATTTCCCTATATAATTATAATTTATATAAATCTAGGGTTGTTACAGCCAAAAATATATCTTGGCCAAATAAAACATGATTCTGGGAGTTACATGACATCAACTATACCACCTTCTATATTGTTGGATTTTTACTTGTGGTGATCTACTGGAAATGATTAGTTCGACTACTACATGAATTTAAATCCCTTTGATCGTGCCTGAATCCACCCAAAATTTAGCATTAACCATTCTTAAAAATCATATTCCAAAACCTATAGACATTAATGTGGATCCAAGAAGGACCACGTAGTGAAAATTATAAATATTGAAAATTGTGTATATGATACATCAATAAATGATACTGTATTAGTAGTATATAAAAATATATAACATTTATTGTCATGCAAATACAATAGTGGACACCAACCCGACAAACATGATTATCACAACTGAATGATTAGTTTCAATAAAGTTCTAGACCAAAACCACATTTAAAAATCATGTAATTATTTTTCCTATAAAAAAGAAACATTTTCATCCAATGTAAATGGAAACCTATAACAACAAAAATCTGGTGTCAACTAGACAAGTCACCCATGTTGGCCCTCTACAATGTGAGGTGAAACAAAGAAACAAACGTAACATATTTTATTGAAGAAAAACATAATATAATATGGAAAAATATATTAAACACCCAAGTTAGATATAAATCCATGCGTGATAAGCTAATCTAAAATGGAAAAAACTATTAGTATAAACTATTATACATGTGAACATATGTCATCAAAAAAAAATCTTGTTATGTAGACAATTCCATCAAGAACAAAATCTAATACTACATAATTCCCTTCCCTTTACCCAACTATTAAAAATCTGTATCTATAACTACCAAAAAAAAATTTCATGTGAAAAGAAATCCTAGTAGGGTTCCACTAAATAATATATATAGTATATAATTTCCACAGGGAACAAGGTAAAATTTATAAGAAATCTAGTTAATGAAGCCTTTTTATAAATAATTCATTTCATTAATAACTCTTTTGGTTTCCATAAGAATCCATTCCCATTTAAAAAAATTAATAAGTATACCACAAGTGAAAAAAAATAAAAAAAACATAACAAAAAACAGTAATGGATACATCATCTGATAATAATGTATTAAAATAACCATGAAAATACCTTTATCATATATACCAATCAAAATTAAAAAAATCACACCATTTTGTATCTAAGCTATCTAAATACTTTGTATAAATGAATGTAACAACCAAATAGAGGCCTAAGGTATATCAAAATAGTATAATATATTTTTTAATTACACACAAAAATGTGACACAAAACCTCAGGTTTATTTTCACAAACTGATGAGAAAAGTATATTTATTGAAACAACCAAAGATACCCAATGTTATATGTCTATCAATAATTGAAAAAATATATCATATTATTTAAAACGTTTAGTGAAATAAATGACCAATTTATTTATTAAAAACCCCATTTCAGAATAAAAATAACCACTTATTCATTTCATCAAACACTTTGTGTGCATAAACAATTATTAAATTAAAACACCTTTTAAAAAAATAAATTATTCCAAAAATCCTCAAAAATAAATATTCAATATGTTTAATTGAATAAACCAACGAAATTGAGAAGAATATAATGTTATTATATAATTAAACTTCTTTATAAATACACTTACCTCAATAATGGTGGGAAAACATATCACATTATAGAATAGTGATCGAGAAATTGTAGTTCAGACCCTCATAATCCAATATCCATAGAAAAAAACAAAAAATGTTGCAAAAAACCCTTATTTTCATAATACAATTACTTTTCAGGTCTTGACGAGATTATAGTTCAAGAGATCTGGATATGGTCTAAGAATGGAAGTGGAGAGCACACAAAAAACTAAACACACCATGAGAGATCCATCAAGACATATAGAAATATATCAATAATATAAAGGAATAATCCTATAGAGTGATGTGAATGGTGTGGGTCAAACCTATTGAGTTATATAGATACATTTTCCATGAAACTAATTAATATAAAATGGGTAATTTACATTTTTAAATGATGTGAGTGTCATGATTTTTTAGTCCCCACAGTTAGACAAATGATACTAAAAATATATGTAGTTATGGTTTCATGTTTCATAGCTTCCAAGGAACAACAACATTGTTTGTGAAAACCATGCTCAAATGATATTAATCCACTATAAAATCACTTATACCTACCAAATATTTGTTAGTAGGACATAAGATTTGAATAATGATTTTTAAAGAATCCAAATCTGCTATGTAACCTCATGGAGTCAAATAAAAATTATAGAAAATGATTAGTGATAACGTTGTGCCAACTGTGTGCCTATATTTCGTTTTCCAAAATGTCTAATTATAAAGCCCCATTAATTGGTAACCTCTATAATAAAAAAAATATAATCCAATATTAACTTAAATCATACTTTTGAATCATAGGGAAACTCAATTCTTACAATAAAGAAATCATTCTATACATAGAAACAGGTTTGGATTCTTGAATATAGAAAATATAATATTTGTTCTACGTCATCAACATTTTATGTTCCCATATCTCATGGATTTACTATTTAAACGTCCATAGTACATGGAACATTGTATTTTTATTATGATGTAGTACCTTATCCTAGTAATATATAGTCTGAACATGTTACCTATCTACCAGGATGTTAGGACAAGAGAAAAATCCTTTATTTCAATCACATGGGAAAGATCTGGTTGACATTTCATTACCTTGGATACATTGAAAAAACAATGAATCCACTTTAAGAAAAATGAGAATTACAAATTATACACCACCTTTCTAGGACACTCCACAATCACACTGGGGGAAGGAACCTCAGTGCCAAAAATACCTTTCCCACCAAAACAATGGTGACCCATGTGTGGTGAAACTAGATACAACCCCATATCATCATATTCAAACCCTAAAAGCTGATGATTGTAGGAAGAAAAATATTTTTGAGAAATATTTTCCATGATAAATCTATTCTGGATAAACTACACTATTTCTGTCATCACCAGTATAAGACTCAGCCAAACCAAGAACAGATATTATAAATACTCATAGCATAAAATATATATATATGGGTGGCGTTAAAATGATTCAATGGGAACCTTCTTTATTAATGCATGATAACCCCTATTATAGACAAACTCAACCATAGGAAAACTCTTTTTCTATGAACCAATATATTCAATTCCATTGTCTTAGAGAAGATTCTCATGAAACCGAATAACCCTCTATTTCTTTCCATCCATATTTGGATACATGACAGGATCAATTTCAAATGGGAACCCAACATATCTTACTGGCCATTGTAGAACATGTATGATCACATTTTGTCCATGTTAGAAAGAATTTCATTTGGATCCCCATGAAGTCTCCTAACTGATCAAACATACAAGCATCTGATCCGTTCCATCTTCATCGCCTGTTTGATTAGAATAAATGAGAAGATTTAATTAGTTGATCAATTATCACATCAATATCATCATTCCCACTAATAGTCTACGGTAAACCAATTGTTATGTACTTGGAAGTCTCATAACACATCAATACTTGATTGCGTAAGGGCTTTAATAATTCTTTAGGTCTCTTATGCTCATCTTAATTATAAGGTATGTAGAACCACATAATATGAATTCTTCCATCATTGTTTCATCCTTGACCACCAATACCAAATTATCACATCATTATACATCAGAGTAGATCAAGGTTTCATGTAATAACAGATTCTATCTCCACATTAACTTTCATATAGCCTCAATGATTTCTGAAAATCCATCATTTATAGTAAACATGTTGCATCATTGAGAGACCGAGAGCACCCCGCCTGAGGTATCCCAAAAATTATTGATTTCATTAAATCACAGTCACTCAATTTCATGTACATGTTCGAGTTGAACCATATTATCCCACAATTAATCTACCTCTATCAAATCCATAATATCATACAAACAATACTCCCCAAACCAAATTTCATATATCAGAAAACCCCAATTAGATAAACCTCCATCATTGATGCATTCATGTTTTGAGTCAGTAATTCCTTTCTCAATACATTTGTGGACATATTTTCATTTATATGAGTATATGAAATATCAAAATCAAAAGATTGAAGATACCAAATCCAGCATATCTATAGAATATTCATATCCCTTAGAGTGAAAATATACTTTATTCAGTCATTTAAATATTATAATAAAAACCAATCCCTAAGAGATAATTTCTCTATGATTTCAGTTCATAAAAAACAAATACCAACTAAAAGTCATGGGTAGGGTAGTTATTCTCATCAGTACATAATTAGCATGAGTTTTTGGTAACCACATTTTTCCCCTACATCAAAAGACACATCAAACTGATACTAGATGCATAAAAAAACATAACTCAATCATGGTTATGAAAGAAGGCAAATTAGTGATGATGCCAACCTATCCGTATAATCCTCAATAGATCACTTGTCTCATAAAATCCACTCAATCAGTACACCATTATGGGTCAATGAAATAATTAGAAATTCAATACTTTATATTTCCTAAAAAAAATTGATTATAGTAACAACCAAACACCATGAATCAGCAGATATCAAACACATTTCTATGATTCTACATGGACATCATCAGCTATATCTTTTTAAGACCCACTAAAACATCCATCATGGAAATAAAACCCTATAAAATTTACATTTTGGACAAAAAAATAAATTTTGGAAGGAATATCAATGAGATTATGTTCCCTCTTGGTTGAAAAGGTAAAATTGAAATAGTCCATATACCCCTCCTCCAACATGTAGTATAACAAAATATCATCCCTAAACACAAATAAATACATGTAAAATAGTATATGAAGAATCTGTTGTATCAATGCCCTAAATACTATAGGAGCACCATTTAGAGTGAATAGAATGACTAATAACGTGAAATTACCATTCAACCACCTTAAAGTTGTCTTAAGTATATCCTATTCTTGGACTCTCAACTGGTGGTACCCTGACTAAAGGTAAATCTTTGAAAACCTACAAGCCCTAATGAATTGATAAAATTGATATTCTATAATAGTAATGTTAAAATATTCTTAAAAGTCAGATGTCTTGTCCTTTGATAAAATTTGAAAAGTGTGAGGCTCCCATTAGCCTTCATAGAAAAGAGGAAAAGAAAACCCCCCTTTGAAATCTTCTTATGAATAATCACATTAGTCTTTTTGTTTCCTTGTTTTATATTAACATACATCAACTTTAGATTTTCTATATTATATGAAATCATTAAAAGTGTGCATTGTACCTTGAAAAATGTCAATAATAAACTCTACCTCTATCTATGGTTGTAAACAATAAAAATAATTGAAAAGACCACTGTGTACACCCACACCACATCCATGTGTGGACTCGCCAAAAATATTCAAGGGAATCAAAGAAAATATCTAAAAACTGACATGATATTACAAAATCATAAGGAATAATAGGCCCCAAAATCATTGATGAAGACTCCCAAAATCATTAAAATACATTAGAGATACCATTTAGATATAAAAACTAAAATCGAAAATTATAAATATTAATATGGGGATTTAAACTAATCATCCAATCTGTGTCAGTAATTAGGAAGAAATATCATGATCATGAACTAAAAATCCAACACCAATTCAATGTCATATATCATGTCCTAACATATAAGACACCTGAAACCATTTTCCAAACTTATTCTCAAAGACATGTAAAGATTTAATAAGTCTCTCATAATATATGAACTTATTATGAAAAAATAAACTAAAAATAATTATATAAAATATTGAGTAACATCGATAACAAAAAAAAATATAACCATTGAAGAGGAAATAAGACATGTTACCCTAACCCTAGATAGACCATCTGGATATTCATATGGGGCATACTCTCCCATATAAGGAAATATGGTATTAGTACCTCCATCATCTTTAATTTCCATATGAAATTTCTTATATTATGAGAATATGTCCCACCACCCATGTAAGAGTCAAAATAAACATGTAAACCCTCAGAATCTGATCATCTATCCATACGTAGAAAATCCTCATAAAAACAGCACATGTGAAAATTTTTCCGCAATGATGGATTTTTTTATACATCTGAAGAATTATTCTTGATATGAAAATCTATTTAAATCCCTATAAAAAACCTCAAACCAGTCCTAAATAAAACAAGATACACTTTATCTTCCTATTCTATTCAGAAGGAACACCCTATACAACTACAACACACACTGAAGAACCACCCAAACCGATTTTTCTTACTATTTATTCCCCTTCAATAATAAAATTATTAATTACATTTACTAATGTATGAAGGAACATTCCAATCCAGATTGACCAAATATCTATCCTTGGACCAATCTTAAACCTCCAACCCTTTATGTAATCATTGGTTACATGTTATGATTCTATGGGAACATATTTGGTGAATTATCTAGAATACTCCTGGATGGTATACACTAAAATATCTAAGATTAATAACTCCTTGATCTATGCCTGATGAATTTTTTAAAGAAAAACTACATCTTAATTATAATTTTAAAGGATAAAAAGATAATTTCCCCATGAATTAATGACTTCAGAATGGTGTCCCACCAACCCCTTCTTAGTCCATCAAGAATATATGTTCAAAAACAAAATATTGTATCCTTATGAGACTTTAGAATCTTTGAGATATTTTCAATGAACTTAAGACATTACATTGATTCATAGGGAAATTTCTCCCCAATTTTGGAATATGATTACTAAATTTAGGTCTATGGTCGAACACTAATCCATTTTTCATGACACTAGCTTGGCCAAGAGTCTGAATAGTGCAAATTACAGCTTCCACCAATGAATGGTCATCTATAAGATTTTCATATGGAACCTCTTCCACCAATGAATGGTCGTCTATAAGATTTTCTTATGGAACCTATCTCATAGATCCCCCACATATATTTGAAATAACTCTTATAAAATGAATTATTTAATGAATAGAAAATAATAATAAGTCATCCATATAATAAATTATGAAATCAAAATATCAACCTCGATAATCCATATTAATTCCTTTAAATGACATGAATTTAAAGAAATTATTTGTTCTAAGAATATGAGGAAACAAACTAATATAGTATATATAAATAATTACCTCAAATGTATTATTATAATGAACATAAAAACTAGGAAATACGATTATAACAATACCTTGACCCTCAGGTAACTCGAGTTTGGACATTGATGTGAGATGGGTAGGCACCCACTCGTACAAACTATCTTAATTCTAAGAGTAGTAAATCCAATCAAATACTGAAACTAAACCAAACCTATGTTGTTTCATAACCCATTTGGCATCGTATTCCCACTAATACCAATTTTAAATGAACCACATGAGGTCCACTAAACAGTGACCGAAAATGTAATTCAAAAAGGTGAAGTGTAGAAAAAATACATGTTCCATGTATAAATGAAAACAACAATGTAAAATGTGGATGAATAGAGTAAAAATCCATGAGACAAAAAAATCCATGACCAAAGGGCTAAACGGTAAAATATAACAAGAAATTCCTATACAAGTATAAGGTTGAACACCCCTCACCACCGAACCATCCAGATATGAATATTATTCCAACAACAACAAAAACAGAAAGATACATAATTCCAAAACCATTTGATGAATCCTAAAAAAATATAAAAAACTCCCACACAAAATTTTATGCTTTGAACAAAAATCCCAGTTGTATTCCATTAAAAATATATAAAAACTAGAATATAAAAAATTAATTATCTCTATATTGAAAAAAATCCATTTTAAAAATTCGTTTATAAATACATATTTTTTAAATAATCCATTAATTTTAATAAAATTACTTTTCTATTTATAGGACATGGAATATGAAAATTAGTAATGTGATAATAAGAAAACATAACCAAAAAGAACCATGGATACCTCAAAATATTATCCTATAAACAATTAACTTGAAAATACCCTCATGTGATAAACCTATTATATTATCTAAAGAAATACATTTGGGATATGATATATTAGGATACAAGCTCAGCATGAATGTAATTCCTTAATATAGGCATGAGGTGGATCCAACTAGTATAACCTCTAGTTGACTTACAAAAACTAAATCAACACAAAACCTCTATGTGAATTACATATACTAAATTTATAGGTTTATTTCCTGAAATACCCATGGTTTCCTAGTGTTATATGTTAATAAATGAATTTAAAAACCAATATAATATTTTAATAAAACATTTTTATATAAAATATTGTCTCTTTGAAGGTTAGAAACCAACATTATAATTTAAACCACCACATTTGAATATCATTGAATACTTGGTGTATACAATTTTTTTTAAAGTGAACCCCATTAAAGACATGAATATATTCCAAAAAAAAGTATCTAAAATAAATAAATTTTTACGAATAAAACAAAATAATTTAGTTAAAAATAAATTAATTAAAAAATTAATCAAATTTTTAGAGAAAATCTCCTTAATAATAGCCAGAAGACTAATCACCATTGGATATCGAGATAGGGAATGAGTATATTGAGCCTTCATTTTCCTAAATCAATAGAAAAACAATAATAAAGACCCATAAAACCCATTAGATATATCTGTAACTATACATTTGGGTTCCAATGAGAATATGGGAGCAGGGATATGAAAAGAATCTAAAAACAGAATAGAAAACCACACTAAAATCTTATAAAACCCCAAGATATCCATTCTAAATGAAGGAAATGTACCCAGAATATTTGACAAGAGCCTATAGAGACATAGAGAAGCATTATTTCAATACAAATGATGATTAATAATAGATTTTTCATTAAAACATCCAAGGTAAGTTGGAAAATTTCCAAAATTTAAATTTCATAGTGGTATACACTTGGTGGGATGTACAATTAGATGAACTTTTACTAACTATTTGAGGATACCATCTCAACCCAAAAAGATTCCAATAAATATCCACATCGTTTGGGGAAACCATTCTAAAACTATGTGATACCCCCAAAATAATCACCAAAACCCTGAAGTGTTTCATTGGAAAGTCATATGTGTTGAATAACCATGACCCATCCATGCAATCATGTATATATCCTTAATGAGTCAAATCAAATGTCTACTGCCTAGCTGGTGATTATTGTGGTCCTAGCCTCCTGTCTACAGAAGATCTAAATTTCAACCATTGTTCCCTAGAAACCTTCAAAACCAACCCAAAGAAAAAAATCCTAAATTAAATCACACTACCGAACCATAGTTCATCACAAATCCAATTACTTATACTTATTTACGGGTATAATTCAATAGAATATAATGATTCCCTAACTCAACTCATGAAACAAGTTTTTGTTAAGTTAATGTGTATATAAATGCATGATATACAATTATTGAATGCATTTATGGTGGAAAAAAACCAAAACTAGAAAAAAAATGATATATATGAAAGAAAACATATCCACTCATTAGGTTCTATGTATTATTTAATGGGGCTATCTTCATAAAAGATTACCTAGTACTGAGCACAAGGATAAAAAGAGAAAATTAGGTTTTAGAAAAACCATATAATAGAGATGTATAATAATGTATTTATTTTCATATGATCTTATATAGAGATCCAATATTGACATAAATTGATATTACATCAATTTAGAAGAATATTTGGAAAATTACATAAGTACATGCCCAAGGACAATAATATTTTAGTTTATTTGGAAACGTGGAACAAAATATTCAAACTCGGTGAAATAAATTCAATGATTCCCTTATTGATAACCCCCTTCAGTACCTCTATATAAACTCATTCTTCATAAAATTGGGAAAGGAAACATATGAATGGGTGAGCTCATATTCATAGAAAATGTGAACACACGCAAAAAAATATTTAACAGTTTCCAATAGGGACATATCTGTAGGTAAAAGCACATTTTCTATTTGTTAAATGTTTTACCAACATATATGTCATTATCACCAAACTATTGGTAAGAACTCTATCACTAAATTTTATTGAGATAGATAAAATAGTTCTATTTCAATTATAATAACACCAAAAGATAATATATATGTTGGTTATCATTTCTAGCAACACAAATTTACCAGTTGGTAATATTTTTATCAACATTTATATTTTCATCTATAATATTGTTTTTCATTAAAATCTAATATTATATTTATTAATCTAATAATATAAATATATATATATTATAAAAATAATAAAATTAACATATATAAAACTCATAAAAATTATTTATTATTTGAAAAAACATGTTCAAACAACATTTAAAAACGCGACATAAAAAAACAAATGTAGGATTACAAAATCATGTTAAAACAACTCCCTGATTATAAAATATCATGAACCAACCCCACAAAAAAGAACCGTCAGTAGATTGTCACAACAGATCCATCACCATAAAATCTCCCTCACCAATAGACCAAATAAAAAACCATGCAACGCAACACCACACAAACTAGAATGTCCAAATCCATGTGTCTAACATCTTCACAATCTGTGCTAACCTTGAAGATGCAGTAGACCAAAACAAGTTCAAGCCAGTAGTAGAACAAGGCTACCTATTTGACAAAGGTTGCTACCGAAGATCCCTCACCCAACATAGAATAATAGTCTACCTCCAACAAGTTGATACTAGAATATCACCACTATACACATACTCTAGCAGAAAATCTAGAAAATAGTGAATTAAACCAATAGAAAAACAAGTGGTATTAACCCAAATTAACAACATCAGAGGAAAGTTCTAGGATTGAGCTAATCGTAGGTCAGATCAACCCCAAAAATAGATTGTAACCCCTATAATAGATACACCACCTGAAAGAGCATAAAATTTGATCATAAACCATGAAAAAAATTCAAACCAAGAAATTCAGATCACTATGGCATGATAAGAGACAATAAGAACACAAAAAATGGGAAAAAGAAACCCACAAATCGAGAATAGATTCCCTGAAACCACCAAATGTTAAGAAAAGAGTCTATTAGGAAATGAATAACTTATGTCCTGCCTCTTACAGAATTCAAATTTAGTGGACTTAAAATATAGCATCCTTGTGTAGTTATCTGATTCTATAAAAATCCAAAATGATTTAAAGTAAGAGGGGGAGTTCATGTGGTCAAACATATTTAGAAGAAATACGTTGTAGCTGCATTAATAAAACAGTCATCAAATGCACTCAAATAAATCCAACATAGAATAAAAAATAACAGCTCTAGGATCTATGTGCTCAAAACCCATTAAAAACTAAAAGGAAAAAACAAACAAACATATTCTCACTCATGATATGAACTAAAAATTGTAATACAAATAATAGAAAAATTCAGTAAAACAAGTGAACTCTAATATTAATTCACATAAAACCTAAAAATACATATGAATAATGAATTTACCGGAATAAAATGGAATGTTATATTATCAAAAAAGTAACTAATTTGAAGTGAACACGTTCTATATACATACATATCAATAATTAACCAATATCAAGTCATATTAAACAACACCAACAGAGTGATCAAGGAGACTTATGGACTTGTGAAATGATGTTTTTGATAATACTAGCCCCTTTAACCTCTTACAAGATTATACATACCTGATCATTTTAAAAAAGTTTTTTAAAATTTATTAATAATAACATGAATACAGATATACAGAATAAATTCCTCTTTCAATCAATATTCCCAGCATAAATTTAGTAATCATATAAAAAACCTTTATCCACATGCGAAGAATCCATTTTTATTATTATTAATTTCAAATCTAAAATCACAAAGTATGAATATAAAATCCATGGTTTTCCCTTTATCAGAGACCAAAAAATTGATGGAAAGTTGTAGATCAGAAAATAAGATCATGTACACAATAATTTATCTCAACATTCATTGTATACGAATAGAGAATCATAACTAAAACATCATTTTAGGGGAATATCTAGGTCTTCAAGGTGGGAAGCCATGCCCTTATTCATGGGTGGCCAACTGTACCTCCATATCTTGGTATCATGCTCAAGAGCATGGCAATGTGCCTGAATCATCTTCTTTGATACAAACCCCACCCAACTGTTCCAATCCTCAGTGGGATGAATTAGAACAAAAAATACATTGATCTTAGAAGGATATTTCCTAGAAATAACATCCATCTCTTCCTTTAAAAGGATATCCTCAAATTTAACACTGTAATATATAATATGCACATTGGTTTTGTCATTTGAGGAATTTAAAATTTCCCACACAAATTGAAACATTGGGTAATCCCAAAACCACCAGCAGTCATCCCAAAGGATCTTACTTAGCTAGGATAGTACTCAATGTGCCCCTTGTGTCCCTTTATAGCTTGTTTGTCACTCACCTACATATCTCTAAAAATGTGATACATTCTTCTAAGTAGAGACATATTTATAACCAGTTAAAAATATCCAACATCTGAATCCAAATTAGTGGGAGTATATGGTTTGATAATTTCTTCCCCATTGCTATCTTTGCCTCAAGAGCTTATAATTTTTCCAATTAAAAGACCTTAAACTGAAGTACGAGTTGGAAGTAGATGTATGAACATTGCTTCATTATAGCTTAGTTGTCTACACTAGAAAACATTGAAGTATTTAATGTTTTTAGGATTCACGAAGCCATTGGATTTCATTGATGAATAAATATAAGCAGAAATAGATCTAACGGTGACAAGATCCAACATGATGCTATTGGTCTGTAATTTAGTAGTTCCTAAAAAATCCATTATAAAAATTTGAGTAACCATGGGAATCTAGGGATTAATCTCAATGATTACAATGAATTTGGAGGATTCCAACTCACCTCAACCTAATTCCCATTCGAAAAACCTTTATCCACATGCAATATGATTTGAGCATTATGAATACTTATCATAATAATAAGTGTTATACAATGTTTTCAGTGACATAACATTACATAATATATTATCATGTAAATTCTAGAATTAAATGAGAATATAACACATGAATTCCCATAAAAGTTAAATTAATAATCAAAAGACAACACACAATCTCAAAATTTTATATACGAAGCACAATATTAACCAAAAAGGACATATAGAAAAATGAAAATAAGAAATAAGAATGAGTATTCCCGGGGTTTTGCACAAATGGTTGTAAGAATCATTACTAAAAATCGGTGAGTAAGTGGTTTGGATCCTTGAGAAAACAATCAAATCATCAGTGTTTATATTCTTCTTATCTTACACACAAATAAAATAATTAGAAAAGGGAAAATATAACAAATGAAGAGAATAACCATATTTTTCAATATAAAAAAAAATCTACATTACATGGGCCTTTTTCTGACATCACTTAATCAAAAAATTTACAACTACTATATATAATGTTATATAAAAAACTATTTAGGGCCTTTCTTTATTTCTAGAATTGATTGTGGATTCATATAGAGTAGATTGGGGAACAATTGAGGCACAAAAATTGAATCATCAAAGCATTTCAACTATACTCCAACTAGAAGGGTTACCATGGGTATCCAATATAACATAAGAATAAGTAGTATCATTTTATTATTAAATCCTCCAACTATAGTGTAGCCAAATTTATACATTTATAGGTGGACTACAGCCCATTACCTTGCATGCCGCACTTGAAGGTGTTGATAGTGCTTCAATGAAGGAATGATGATTGAAACGTGTAACATGAGTTGAGGTAGAAATGTCTGAATCAACTATATTAAGAAATTGTATTAATTGAAATCAATAGTGATATAATAACTTTCAAATAGTTTTTAAAAATACCATCTTCATATCTACCAATTATAAATAGTTATTCAATATAGGAAGCCTACTTCAATATTATATCTGTTATAAAAGTGACAAGACTAGTAATGAAACATAAAATTATAAAATTGTGAAGACTAAAATGTTGAGGGGATAAAAAAATACCACCAAATAAATGAAACATGATCACAATGGTCAAGTGTTAACAAAAACCTTGATTCACTCCCATGAGAAGACTAGAATTGGCCCAAAAAGATCATATCCAAAACCAAAAATAGTGCTGTTAATAAAAAATAAATAAATTTAAATCTATATGCTGGAAATTTAAATTAAAAAACTATTATTACTTGATTGGATGATGTAAATATACAGTTGTTTCATATAGTAGAGATTAGTAAATGAAAAAAAAATGTGATGAACTCAAATACCATTGAGATGCTACCAAGGTGTGAACTTGGAGGTAGGACAGAGAAGATGTGACGCTGGTGGTAGGATCTCGGAGAGGCCACAATGTTAGGGTCGATGGAGTAATGGAAATAGAGTTATCAAAGGGAGTGGTGGCGATATAGGGGTCGGGGGGTGTGATGGCAGTGAGGTCAGGATGATCAATGATGGAGTTGGGGGGAGATGGCGTCACAATGCTACTGAGTCGAGACGAGCAACATGGTCAGCGGTGATGGTGATGATAGTGCAACGATAGTGGGCCGTCGGTGGATCAGGGGAGTGGCCGTATAGGGGAGTGGTGATTCAAATGGGAGGGCTAGGGAATAGTGGGATTGAGGAGGGGTGAGGGTTCTGGGTTCTTCCATTGTTTTTTCATGTATTTTTTTACCCATAATAGGATTAATAAACATAATACAATTTTCTATGTAATAAAAAATTTATACTTCTAAGAAAATTTGATATAATCTCAAAATTTGGATCAATTATATTAATTTTATACTATTATTCATCCTTTTATTATATATTATTGAATTATTATTAATTTTATTAAAAATATATGCATCTATTTTTATTGTAAAATGATATTTTGATACTGAAAATTTAATAAATATATATATATATATATATATATATATTTGTTGATAAAATATTTTTGACTATTGAATAATTTATTGTAATACATTATTTGATGATAAATATTTTCATTAAATAATAATTAATTACAATAGATTTATATATTAAAAAAATTGTTTTTGTAGTTTTGATATAACAACATATTCAATTTTTAGTAAAGTATCTATTGGTATTGAGGAACTAATACAAAAATATGTATTTTTTTGAAAAAATAATTTTCGGTCTGTATAATTAACCACAACAAAAGTTAATATATGTTGGAATTACTAAATTTTACTAACAATTTTGTTATCTGCCGCTAAATTTATGTTGCTACAAGTCACTATTTTTGAAGTGAAGTGATACACATATGTTTAATATAACATAGTGAAATCATTGAAATATTTTTATTTTAATGTAAAATTTTGAAAAATATAACAAAATATTATAAAAAATATAAAACAATTTGTAAACATAAAAAAATTAGAACCTTTCTATTAATTTTTTGAATCCTAAAAAATAATCTTCAAATAAATTATGGTCATGATGGATAATACATTGGTAAATGATAAACATTCCTTATGCGTAGTAAAAACAATGGAGAAGTGAACCTATTAGAAAATGATAACAAGACTAATATTTAATTTTTTTTATTAATTAGGTAAAATATTGGTAAAAATTTATTTTAATTATTATAGCATAATCTTAGTACATTTTAGAAAAAAATTATTTAGAAAGCATGGTTTTGAATGAACACATGTTTCTGACCAAATAGAGGAATAATTTTAGATTTTATTTAAAACATATTAATATTTATCATATGTACCAAAGAGTTATAAAATAGTACCATTACCTGAAGATATCATGAATAAAAAATTGGATAAGAAAATTCTTGAGTGTTATTTAGAGATGGATCATACGATTTCTTCAATAGAATTATAATCCTAATCAATCCTGATAAATGATTTTGAGGGTAGTAATATGATCTATCCTCTTTGGATTCATGGAATCTCAATCCTCATGATACAATTACAATATATTAATACTGAAATTTCATGAAAATAAAAATATTAATGATATATCCTCTCAAAGGGAAATATACACACCACATATAAGAATATATTTGTATAACCTGGTATGTACATCAATATTGGATAAATGAGGATTTTTTTGATTTGGCATCATTTGAACCATACACCCCAAGAAAGATAAATCATAAAATTAAAATCGAAATACCAATAATTTTTTGTTTAATAATCATAGAATTCATTCGTGTAATTTATATACATAATATAAAATAAACATGTTGTTAAGATGGAATAATCCTTGAAAAAAAAAAAGTTAGACTATAAATCCACTTACTAATCAGGTAACATTAGAATCGTGACCCTCATGATAGAATAACATCAATTGAAACATTGTAGATGATAAAATAAAGGTAATTAGTTATATAAAATGTATTAGGGAATTATATAATCCACATAAATAAAATTTGTTGTGAATAAGGAGTGTATCTCATTAATAAATGAAAGAGAGATGAAATTACATTATCTTAAGTATTGAATTTCTTCAGACATGTTAACACCACCTCTTATTTGGATAAATCATTTTGGTTTGAACCAAATGGATTAATTAGTTTATTATCTTCTTATAGATATGTTTATAGGATGAAGCGAGGTATGTTAGAAGGAGATTTGGGATGGGGATGGCTAATACAGAGGGCTCGAGATGTGTAATAAAGTGAGTGGGTGAGTGCCCTTTTATAATGGAAGAGTAATGGGATTCTTGTTAATATTAAAAGGAAAAAACTATTGAGAGGTCCCTCTTACATTATGTTCCACCAATAATTTTTCTTTTTTGACCAAGAGATAAGGTGGTAGAAATATGACCATCAAATTTATTATCAACATGTTTATCAATTTTTCCCTTAAATTATGTATAAACACTAGGTAATCTTATTTTTATCTCAATAAATATAAATAATTTTAAATAATTTCCATAATAATTTTGGTGAAAAATTATGTCGATCTAATGAAACACTATAAATTATTCATATTCTTAATTTGGATACGTTTTATAAAATTCTAATAAATGAAGTGGAATAAATTAATTTAATCTTAATACCATTGATGGAATGGGATGAGTGTTTTTAAAGTGAAAACATTCAAAATAATGAAATATTTTTATATAAAATTTTATTGGGAAATTGGATACAATGATAAAAATTGGAATAATTGGTTACTTTTTTTTCTAAATATAGTTTTAATCCATTTGAAATATAATACAACAATATTAATAAATTACACCAACAAGAAGATTTCAATTAAAATTGAGTGTTTTTTAACTACCAATCAAAAAATGACACTTATCTGAATAATAAGAAAATTCCCCTGATTAAATTTTTATATTATTCTTTATAAAAATATTTCAGTTTTTTCTAATAAAAATTATAAAATTTTTAAAAATTGTATTTAAAATGTTTCCACCAAAAGCAAATAAAAAATACCATTATAGAAAAATACATATTTTTTCCCTAAAATTCAATTTATTCTTGTATTATTCCTATCAAAACTAATGGATGAGTGTAAAAAACGTATTAAATATATAATATTAAAATTTATTAAAAAAATTATTTAATAATTGTTTGATTAATTTGTTTAGATAGAATCATGTGGGTACAAAAGAAACAAAATATCTAAAAAAGGAATTTTTTTCGAACAGTTCTTAAAGTCACTTCCAGCCAATTAATTCATATTTTTATACACATTTTAAAATAATATTTAAAAAAAATTAATATTTTCAATTACTTCCACTTTAATATCTAAGTGACAACTAAAAAATTATTTTAACAATAATATTAATTATATGTTTTAGTTTGAAAAACAGGGTCTTGTGTTTAACGTCGGATATCTGAGGGACATTGAATTGTGTTTAACACACACCAAACATTGTGTATAGGTTACTGAATGATAATATATTTTCATTTTTTAGAAAAAATATACATTATTTTTACAAAAATCATTAATAACATGGTTCATTCGTACAAAAGAAGCTATATTCAGTGTTTCTGAAATTAAATATTTTGAAAAGATTAAATGAATATGAAACAGAATATTTTACAAAATATTATGATGTTATATTCTAAACCCCTTAAAATGAAAAAATCACTAGAAATTTATATATGTTGTCAATGGTTTGATACAATAAATTTACATTCATATAAACTGGAATAAAAAAAATGAAAACCAAAACTTCTTTAAAAGAGTAATGTTGGAACCATAATGGTTCCCCAAGTAACTCATAAAAACATTTCCATATAGTAGAAAATAGTTGGGAAGTGAAAAAATGTACATGGATGAATATAGTAAATAATTATACAGATTGATAAAAATAAATAATCACAAGAAATTTAGTTATGAAGAGAATGTTATCAATCACAAAAACATAAACTGAAGAAGCATGAAGGAGGTCACTGGTATCAAAAAAACTATCATAATATGAAAAAATTTTATTTCAATAACAATTTAATAAAGTTTTATATTTTTTCCACAAGTATATATACATTATTTTATTACATTTCATAATAATAATATCACCATTTGGTTGTGCCCTGATCAATTTCAACTTCCACTATTACTACATTAAAGGAAGGTGAATTTTTCATTCCCAATGTACTAACAAATGATAAGATCCATATAAAGAATGATATTCTATTCCATATATATTTTCTAATAATCACTAAAAAATTTATAACATGTTATAAAATATGCATAAATCATCATATGCTATGATAAGACATTAGTATCTGAAACTATATCATATGATTAAATCAAATCCTTCGATAAATTGATTACATTGTAAACCTTTTAAATGATGAAACTAATTTTTTTAATAAAGGTCAATAAATTTCATAATATCATCTTAAACATGATCCCCAAAATATCTTAATGTGGTTCTCTGTGGTGAAATTCCAAACATGTGAATAACATCAACATGTATCCACAAGAAACATAGTAATAATCATAAGTCTATATTGAAAACATTCATTCTTTATTATTCCAAATATCATTGTATATATATTTTTACATCGAAAAATTTCATAGTCTATATCCATGGTACCATAAAACTCTTTGAAAAAAAAATCCTACATTACATTCGTGGAAATTGTTATTGTTAATTTTAATTAATAAAAACATGATTATGATATAATTATGAACATATTAAGGTTTTTCTTCCTTTAGTCAAAATGTCACATTACCATTAAATCACTCTTATAGTCCATAAGAACAATTTAATATATTATTTTCTATCCTTATAGAAAATCATAATCCTTAAAATATTTATATATTTCACAATTCTAAATTATTGAATCTAATATATATATAATTAAATCGTTCTTATCCAATTATTGGAATGGAATATGTCTTTCCTTAGTTTTGAAGTTAAATATTAGTTTTGCATATGTGTTTGGGTAATGAAAATGTTATTCATATAATAGACATTGAAATCAATGACAATTCATCACCTTATGACCATTTTTTATAAATATATATCATCTTCCCCTCCATTTTTAGGTATTCATGAAGGTTCATATTCCCTTATTCATTATATGTTGGAAGCTACATATTATTTTCTCTATGTTCTTGACCATGTGAAAATTTATAATATTACAACATCCACTTATTAGATAGGTTTGGGATATCAAAAAATATGACATTTTAAATCATATATCATTATAGTTGTTTAGGAAAAATCAAACTATTATTTTTTCTAGACATTATCAAATTTTGTTTCTCATAGTCACCAAAATATTCCATCAGATTCATTGTTAACACACTTCATTATTGTTCCCTCCTTTGACTGAAACTAGAATGAATAGTGTGAGTAATACTTCACCTATAATAAAACCTAATCATGAATAATCACCAATAGTATGTCTAAATTATGAAACCTTTTTTAGTCAATGGCAGTATAGGTTAATACTAGGTCATTTAAAGCCAACATCTATTTGAATCAATCATGGTGTTTTGTGAAGAGACTCAGAATTTAAAAAGCATATCCCTATGGAGAGTAAAAAAGGGTGTGCCAAAAATTCTTCTGTCATGCACCAGTTCTCGATTGAGTCAATTTCAATATTTTTTCTCCAAAGTATGTTACCAAGAGGTGCATCTTTTCCAGATCCAAAAACAATTGTAGTATCCTAATAGTGATTTATTTTTAGTTAAATATTCTCTCTATCCTTTACCATAATTTTAAGGTATTTTCCAATACTTTGACTCATCCTTAGAATTATCCTTTGAGGCATATTTAGACATATAATTGAAAATATCGCTACTAATATCACTACAATATTTTCATCAATGTTTACAATGGTTGACTAATCCTTTCCTATGATAATAAATATAGTGAAACATGATCAGAATACATGGGTATTAAATAAATTTAGATAAATATTCAAAAAATTAGAGAAGTACATACCACATAATTGAAATATTTTTGTGAAATTGGAATATTGGAAAAAATTTAATCGCATGGTGAAATATCGTCAATGTTTCCCACAAATATATTCCTCTTTAGTACCACAATATAAAACCATTATTCATAACCTAGGGAAATTAATAGTATGAAATGATTATCTCAAATTCTTAGTAAGGTTGATCAAGGGATATACATATGAATAATCATCAACACTAGGGTGTGAGAACATGATCATAACATTATAAGATCATTAACTTCATATCAAAGAACATATACAAGATCCATTTAATAAATATTGATAGTTTATAATAAATCTATAATAAGTGAATCAAGATTATAAGAAATGAGAACATAATATGGTAATAACACATAGAATTTGTTACAGACACATACACATATCATTCACTATATGTCAAGGATCATTTCAAAAACATATTATGAAACGAATGATGACAATAAATTCTAGGAGGGACATACCGCCATCCTCAATCATTGTCCTTTATATATAAGGGATAATGATTCCCCTTCATCCCATTGTGTATCAGGTTTCCCTTTCCTCCCATATTGTATTAGGTTTCCCCTTATTTATAGTGTGGATCAAGATAGTCAACAAGTTTATCCTCATTATATCATGAGATATTATTCTTCAACAAATTAATTATAGGGAGATACATGTCCCACCCATATCCTATAGAAATCATACATACATGGTCCACAATATCATTATTCATTCATTATATTATAACCCATTAAAAAATTTGTTCCATGAACTTCATATCATAACCCCTGAAATGAAATGGGTATCAATTTTTTTATTAAAGTATTACATATGAAAATGTTTTATATTTAATAATAGTTTACTGATATAATATACTCTAAAAATAGATGGGTTTCATAAGAGTTTTATCATGGTATTACCTGTGATATAGAAATAGGTTTCAAAAAAAACTTGAAATCCTAAACATTAACTATTCAGAGAAACAATGATAATTGCATCCAAATATTATTTCACTAATAAATTATAGAATATTTGAGATGATTTCCAAATATATATAGTAGTATTATTAAATATAACATGTATAATCTCATAAGGACAATAACTGTTCATTGAAAATTTATTTTTGGGGAATAAAATTTTCCTAAATCTATTTCTTTCAAAAATACTTTGAAAACATTAAAAATAAAACTAAAAATCATTTTTTCAATATAATTTTTAATTAAATATTGATTTTTAAAAATATAAAACATTTTGAAAACCATTTTCATTGAAAACATCTTTGAGAACATACAAAAGCGAAATTGGAATAATTGTAATCTTTTTTTCTAGGATAACCTTTTTTAAAAATATAATGGAAGAATTTAAAATAATTTAAAAAACTTTTCAAACAAAAAATATTTTTTAAAACATTTTTCAATGAATGATACATTGAAAAAATATAAAATAATATTCAATGAAATGAAGTTCATTATGGTGGTTATATATGTACATTCCAAAAATTCTTTCTATATGGTAAACACTTTAGAAAAGTCCCCTCATTAAAAAATATAAATAGTTCCCATAAAAAAGATTTTTTAGAGAATTTTAACATCGATAAATGACCTCTTATGATCATTAGATAATAGTAGAACATTTATGAGACCATTTTTTTATAAAACATGGTTCTAAAATTTCATAGGTTTTTGATTGAATAGACGTATGAGGTCATATTTTCTGTAAATAAATTTCTTAGTTATCTTACGTATGAAAGAGTATAATTTTGTTCCAATTTTAGGGAAAAATCATGAATAAATGTTTTAGGAAAAAATAAGGGTTTTTTGTGAGATGGATCATAATATTTCAACAATGGAATCATAATTGTAAATAATCTCGATAAACGAAGTGATTGTAGTAATAGACTCTTACAATATTTGTATCTTTCAATAATAATCCCCATGATATAATAACATTATATAATGCTTAAAATATAATGATAAGAATAATATTCTTGATATGAAATATCAAAAGTAAGTATGCACACCAAATTGAATAATTTAGGTTCATAACTTAGCATGTATCTCAATGAAGGAAAATTAAGAGAACATTACCATAAAAATTTGATAACTTTTGAACTAAAAAATCCAATTAAAGATATATCATCAATTATATATGAATATAACATTAAATTTATGTATAATAATCATATAATAGATTCATGGGAATATATGAAACATATTTAATAAATGTGTTTTGAATATGTTACATATCATATAGAAATAAAAGTGAAACTAGAAGTCCCCTTAATACTTAAATATCAATATAATCATGATCCCCATGAAATGATAAAATAAATTGAAATATTATATATCATGTTATAAATGGAATTCATGATATAAATTTATTTGTGTAGAATATATGACGCATAAAAATTGGTTTCTCAATATGGAATGTATCTCATGAATATTATAATATGAGATGAAATTACCTTACCATCGGTCAATTTGGGTAACGTATTTTGTTTTTTCAAAAGAGGGATTATTTGGATGGGTTTCTACGCTAGGGGTGTCTTCTAGGATAAATGAATTGATGTCAGGATGATATGTTCGTAGTGATTATCTGATCCAAAAGGCATGATAGGTGTGAATAAGTGGGGGAAAGTTACCATTTAATATGGAAATACGAGTTCCATTATTGTAAATATAAAAAGGTAAACACTATTGAAATTTCCCTATTTCATCACGTCCCTATAATAAATATTACATTAAGATATTTTTTACATTCCCCTAAATTGTTTTAGGCCAATAGTGCAATATTCTATTATTTAAAATACCACCACTTATATAAATTTATTATTTTATAATAATAACATTAAAATTAATGAAAAAAAATTATAGAAAAAATATTAATTTTATGAGTTATAATATAAATTTATAAATATTTATTTTGGTTTACAAACAAATATTTTATCTTTTATAACATACGTGATATTTTATAAGGAAAAAGTTTCATATAAATTATATAATTGTTACTTTAAAATTAACTTTTAGAAAATTTATAATTTGAATAAAATTAATTGTATTTAAAATTTGGAATCGTTATGTTAAAATCATACAATAAGGACCCCATTATTTTTAATCATAAAATGGTAATTTACTTAGTTAAAATCTAGTTACCAAAAAAGAATATATTATGCTAAAAGTAAAATTGTATGATTAAATGAAATAAAACATTTTTGAAACAACAATGAAAATGTCATTATGAGTGTGTGACTAACCATATGACCTCTATTATACATTATTTCTCAATTTTTGAACATATTTCCTTCAAAGTGACTAACCATAATAATGTTTTTGGGTATTTAGAAAAATGTCATCCTTCGAAACATATACAAGGGCCACTCATATCCTTACAAACCATCACACCACAACCGATATTTTCCATTAAAATACTAAAAAATTATATAAGAAACTATACTATATACATTAACATATTTATATTATTCTTGAAAATCATTACTCAACTGTTTAACCCCTTCTCAATGTAGGTAATCCATTTAGTGAGGTATAAATATTTAATCGCTTGTTTCTCTTATCCTTTTAATTATGTTCACATATTCATTGTAATGTTATGCTGGAACATATTAAAATTATACCATTATTTTCAATAGTATACTAATAATTTATTTTAAATATGATTCATGAATTAAATACATTTTCTATTTTACATTTTGAAAAATTAAAATGTGAATCACATAAATGTGTAGACTAACATCTCTATTAATTAATGAGTTTCTTATTCATCCATGCCTATCATAAATAGTTAAAATGTGTTCTTGAAGTATAAATATAATATTTATGGCTATTTTCTGAGTACAAAATTATTTACCATATTTCTCATCTATCTAGTTTTATGAAAAAAATCATCACCCATCTCTATGTGTGGAGTATGACCTCCAATGACAGATGTCATCCATTTTTCAATACCACAATCAATATATTATTATTATAATTTTTTAAATGATAAATATTAATTTTAGTCTATGAATATATATCTAGTAAAAAAAATTGAATCATCTATTAATGAATTTAATGCTAAAATATTATTATAATATTAATCACAAAAAAGTGAATTATGAAGGAACTAAAATCTATACATATTATGTAATATTTTATACACAGAACTTCTTCCCATGATTTTTTATAATAATACTATATTAGTCAAGTACACAATAAATTATGACATTATTGTACATCTATTTTTATATTGAAAATAAATCACCACATAATCAGACAGCATTCATGGTATGCCCATGTTTGGTTCGACTTGACCACCTACATAAAAAATATATAAAATTATATTATGGATGAAAATTAAAAAAATATAAATGGTAAAATATGATAAAAATATTTCAATATATATTTGGATCTTTTTCTAGAAATGAATTATTAAGATTTAACTCAGAACATCATAAAAAAATCTGTTTGTTAAAAAATTATTGATTTGTGATTGTAGTTGATTTCAACTATTAAAATAATTAATGAAATAATAACATAATGAAACAAAAATCGGATAACTAATTATAAATAATCTATAAATTTAAAACTAATGATTATATAATTTTTAAAATTATAATAAGAACAAATACTGACACTTATCCTATGAAACTGGTACATAATTTTAGAACAATAAACAACTAATTTGGGAAAATAATTAAAATATAACTAATATATATGAATTTAATGATTATAAAAGATTAATATGAAGAGTATTATGTAGTAATTTAGTTCATAAATTATCCAATGTAATGTTCAATACCTTCTTAACCATTTCTTTATAGGAATTTTTATGGTGGAGTTTTCATAGGATTGTTTTAATGAGTTGGAGAGTAGAGGAGAGGCTATTAACAAAAAACATCTTAGTGGATTCCTAAAGAATAAACAATAGGATTTTCTAGAGAGGATAAAAATAAATTTGGACAAGATATCTACAACATTGGGGTAATTATAGGAGGAGTCTTCTAGTTATTCAATTTTTAGTGTGGATAAATTATGAAGATGTGATATAGTGTGACCCCCTTCCAGGATCCTAGGTCTTGCAGTGTAATAGTCGTTCACCTATATGGTTTCCCTAATTTCTTAGATCTAAAACATAGGATAAGAAAAAAACTAAAATATTTCTTATAATATTTATTATATGTCATGTTCCCTTTTACAACATTGTGATATGATGTCTTCTAGATAGACTGTATAGTGGAACATTATGTTATGGTGTGCTCATGTATTTTAAACAATGATATAATATTTTAAATCCCATTGAACCTGAATAATTTTCAAAATTTTCACTCATTTCATTGGTAGATCCTATGCTTTTCTTGTTGTCATTTAACCCTCACATTTTTAATTTTTGTCAATGCTTCCCAATATCGATATGTGGTGGTTTAGGTGATTTTCCCATGTATTTCCGCTATTTTCCTTCCTAATTTACCTCTATGAATGGGTTTTATAGGGATACATGTGCTTTTGGGTGATGTTTTTATTATAATATGTTTTGGGGTGTCGTGTTTTAAACTAGTAAATTTTTCTCCTTCATCGTTGTTCCTGAAGGGGAAGTTCCTATAGTTTCAACACATTTAATTGGATTGAAAAGGCTCTTTTTAGGTATTTGATTATTTATTTCTCACATAGTTGTATCATTAAAGTAGTATTAATTAATTAATTATATTTGGGAATATATTTTTAATATTTTTATTAATTTTAGTGAATTGGGTAATTAAAATTTTACAGGGAAGTCATTTAATCATATTTTATTACATCATTGATATTATATGATGTTTAATTGTATGGTCATTGTTCCTTATTAAGAATCATGGTCATTGGGGTATTTTTTGGGTTCTTATTAATGTAATAATGGAAACCATGATATCTAATTGTTGTTTTTTGAAAATATGTAAATATTCTAACATATCATATATAGTTGATAAAATCGTTTCCCAAGATATTTAAGGCTTCTGTGATAATTCCCTTGGATAAAGAGATAGTATGGGATAGAAAAACCTAATTAAAAATATAAAAGTGGCATGAGAATGAGTTGAAATAATGTGAAGTAATAAATGGTTGTGATTTGTTTCATTTCTGTGGGGTTGATTTTTGGTTTTAATTTAGTTGTTATGTGGCTGTTGTGAAGTAGAAAGAGATTGTGTTATAAAATGTTGTTAGGGTTGTCAAATAGAAGTGATATGTTGGCTATTTATAGTTGAAAGAATGTTTATGTAATTTTTTTAAGTTGTGAAAGATGAAATTTAGTGATAATGTTAGTTGATAATTTTTTTAACACCCCATGCTTTCACGGTACGCTTCTCCTGAAATAATACGATAGCGTGTGATGTACGCATCATCGAGTTCTAACAGAGCATAACCAATCAAACTAGCCTTTATGAATATTAATACCCATATTTTGAAATTTTATAAATTTTATCTTTCAAAATGGACTTCATTTTTGGATTTTGGAGTATCAAAATTAGCTTAGGGTGAATTTTTGGTATTTTTCTGAAAACATTAAATTTTTGATGAATATTGAAACACACTGAGTTATTATTTAAAACCAAATTTTTATTTAAATAATTATTTATTTTATTTAAATTTATTTTACATCAAAATGGATACATAATACCTATATAAGTTCAATGTAATTAATTGGAGTCAGTTTATAATAATTATATATATATTAATTTTTTTGAACTTTTTACCTTCTTTTACCCACCTCCTAGGAGCATTTGAAAATTTACATAAAACATAATTTTACCACATCTATGGGTTGAATTTTAAAAATCTGAGAGACACCATTTCTATCAGTAAGTAAAATGTGGTTTAGTAAGATGAAATTATTTTTTTGGTAAATAGTATTTTTTTTACTTTTATTTATAACGGCTAAATGTAAATATGGTAATTAATTGTAAAAATGATAATATTATTACACAAAAACATGTCCTAATTCTTTTGGATAAGTATAATTCGACCAAAAAACAACCTTATGAATAAAATTTGAACCTCTTTGATCCCCTTGGATTAGATTAGAACATTTATTATTATTTAATTTAAAGAAGAGTTAAAAGAGTTAAATTCAATGTATAATAACTAAACCATTTTTAATATAGGGTTATGAACAATATAGATTCGATTATAAATATTTATTAGAAATATAAAAGGATTTTATAAATAATGGTATTTTATTTATAATTTTATACTTTAAATAATAAAATTTATTTATGACACCACGATGATGCAGTAACTACCGTATTAATGAATGGTTAAAATAATTGATATTATAAACATCCAAATAAATCTAATTTGAGACTTTTAATGAAATCCACTAATTTTACAGGTTAATATGACGTGTTAGGGTTGATTAAATGTATTTATTTCTAAGTAATAATGTATTTAGGACTTTAACAAAAATCAATTATTAAATAATGTCAAAATTGACATAAATGAGTTTTTAAAACAAATACCGTATTATTGGTTGATATAATAATCCTAAAAATCTATTGTTTGGCTGGAAGATTTATATAATGATAGGTGTATCATTAATGAACCACTTGGGGTTCTCTTGGAGGTTTATAGTATGTTTATTAAACATATAATATAAAAAGAAAAAGAGACATGGTAAATGTCAAACTATTTAAGTAAGAGTTAAATCTAAAAGATAAGGTTAATATAGTGACCCAAACCTGTATAAAACCTATTGGTTTAGAGGTTTTCAACCCATACCCCTATTATCCTTTAAATAATTCATTTTGGATCCATAAAAAACAGAAAAAAAATTATTATAGAATAAAATTTCTAGCTTTTCCTAATGTGCCCCTCACCCCTCTTATAAAAGGGAGCTTCCCATTATATCTAATTCAGACCATAAAATCCATTTGGATCTGCCAAAAACTTCCCAAATACCCTCTCAACTGTCATCCCTTCATCCTAAAGGCCATACTTTAGTTATAAAACCAACCTTAGGAGCCCTTTTGATCAAATCAAAAAGAAGAACCCGAAAAAGAAGTAAATATCTCACCACCTCTTTCATGTTTTTTTCTTCTTCCACTTCTTCTTTCCTTGTTTATTACATTATAATATAATAACTCCATTATATTCTATGTACTTCAATAAATATTGTACAACCATCCATCCTTTTAATGACATGTCACCATACGTGTGTACGTACGGCTTACCATCTCCATGTCATGGTGTAGTTGTTACTCAATACATTACTATTCAGATGGGTATAATAATGATGTATAAATGATGTAAATAATAAATATAAAATGATATTGATTATTTATATATGATATACCATCCAATTATATATGATTTTAATATAAAAAGAATGATATTGTCACTTGTGCGTACGTACGGATTATCGTCTCCACGAACACGATGAGATTCATTCCCTATCATATCCATTCAAGACTAATTTTCATTATATGATTAAAAATAATTTTTAATGACTTAATATCGTTATGAATATGAATAAGATACATCCTATCCATAAAAAACATTACTTACGTAACAAATCATATAAAGGAAAATGATTCAGTTAACACCCGAAACGTCGATAATACTAAAATATTATTAACAAAGCAACATTAAATGGTCATATATGATATAATATTAATGTATATGATTATTTTATAATTTAATAACAATTATTTCACCATTATACATGAGTTTAACCTACCCTCGACAAAGGAAAATTATAAGGTAAGAGTTAATTTTACAATCTCTTTATTATCCGTGGTTGTTTTTACCTAAGTATCTACGGGGACCTCTTTATCATCCACATCCATGTTTCTCAAAAATGTATTCCAAATCATTTTTACTATTTACTAGACTATGGGTTAAAGTCATTTATACCCTTGTTTTAATTTTTATAAAATGGGTTTAATGGAATCTTTCCGTCATTTTCCAAACAAGGTACCTTATGACCTTTTCGACAAAATTATGGTAAGAATGTTTTTTTAACTTATACGGCAGGTACAGCTATTTTCCACTATTATAACATCATCAAATCTTCCCTTACAAGCTTAAAAGATTTATTTCTAAAATAAATATCTTCTTTATAATTATGTGACTCTAAAATGATTTCAAAATAGAATGAGATATTTCTCTAAAAAAGGTTTTGATTTCTTCTATGTCAACATCCATTAATGGATTTTAAGCTTATTTGAAGTTGATTTATTATGATTCAAAACTTCCATATTGTATTGATGGTTTTGTAATATGTTTGACTGTGGATATGTTATTTGTATACCATTCATGGTTTATGGATAAATTATTGACAATTCGTACACTAGTTTTAATACAAATGTTTTTGTTATGTTTAAACCTTTTCATATGAGGAATGCATTGGACTTAGTAAGTGATGGGTAGAGCCCGCTATAGCTCCACATTGAATTGGTAGGTCTCATGAGACAAACTAGTTTCTTGGAATAAGGCCTTAAAAGAATATTATTTGTTGTCTTGGCACATGGCCTTGACTATGTGGTTATGAAGTCTGGCATTATGCATTCCATCATTATGAAAGTGGATATTGATATTTCATGTGATTATTTGACTAGTATAATATCCATGTGAGTCAGTAAATGGAATTATTTTGATTTATATTTTCCAAATTATGATGATGTTAATGTTGAAAAAGCTTTTGTTTTAGTTTTATACATTGCCTTAAATGTTTATGCTTATTTTTGAAAGTTCCGGTTATATTCTTATTCATACTGAGCATTTGAGCTCACCCTTTTCTATGTTTTCTTTTTCCCAGGATGTGAAGAATTATATTATGACTGACCTGTAGGGATAGTATATGGGATCTCAGTGTTTTCTATAGAAACAATGTTTTTGTAGTTTTCCATTTTATGATGTAATGTAAACCTTATTAATGTATCTAGTACTTCCATCGCTACTAAACTAATCAATATTTCAAGACTTGATATTTTGGGATCATGCTAATTATATGTAACAATACACCGACTCTGGGCTTTTGGGGTTGGTTCAATGCAGTTGGTATGAGAGGAAGTTTAGTACAAACCATGGAAACTAGATTTACATAAACTCAGATTAGAGAAAAAATCCCTAAGATAGACTTTGAGGATTAATATAGAAAAAAATCCTAGAATTTTGGTATTGTAGATATTTTGTGTGTTTTCCAAGAAATACATCCCTGTCTAGATACGAGCAGGTAGAGGCGGCTTTGGCACATATGTACCTAGGGAAAAAACCCAAAAACACCGCTTTGAGCTGGATTCGAATAGGAACTGGTGCATGATAATGTGCCTTGTTGTACTCTTGGTTAGAACACTCCTTGGGGTTATGTTTATGATAATTCTAATTTTCTTTACAAACCATTATGAAGGGTTTATGAGTATATACTTTCTCAAAGAAAACATTTTTATGATTATGGATTATATCCATAAACTATCCAATTTATGTTAATTGTTTTATAAGTTTGGATTTATGTATTTCGATTCATAAACTAATCTAGTATGTGCCATTATTTAGAAATAGTGCCCAGTATAATGAATGGAAACCGTTTCAATGAACTCACTCCATGTAGGGATTTCCCTCCTGCTCAAGATAATTATAGTGGAGCTCGTGATATAACTGGTGCTGATCAGCTTATTACTATACTGGGACAACTCACTCAGGTTATGAAAAATAATCTTACTCATATGGAGCACCCTGATCTACAGCATAGAGTATTAATGTAAGATCACTAATGATGAAACAACCACCAACATTTAATGGGGGTACAAATCCACTATTAGATTAGAAATGGATAAATTCCTCTGAGAAAATATTCCACACCTTGGGGAGTATCAAAAGGGAAAAAGTTGTCCTGGAAGTTTACCACCTCACTAGAGATGCTGATCAATGGGGGTTATTGATTCAAAACACAAAGGAATATGATGAAGTATCAAATATGGAATGGATAGAGTTTAAAGAAATTTTCTTAGAAAAATACTTTTCTCATGACCATCGAGTGGATATTGAAATATAATTTCTAAGTCTAAGGAAAAAGGAGGATGAGAATGTCGCAAAGTATGAAGCTAACTTTACTAGGATAGTGAGGCATCCAAAAGATTATATACATAACCCAGGAAGTAAGAATGGTCTTTTCTTTTATGGGTTAAAACCATTTCTCTGTCGAGCATTAGTATCACAATCCTCTCATTGTATAAATATATTGTCTCATGTGCTATCAACATAGAAAAAGAATTCTCTAATTCTTACGACTTTAAAGAAATACAAGAGAAGAAGATATCTGCTGAACACCCTGGAAATGGAAATAAGGGGAAGAAGGGAATAGTTTAATATACATCTTATAGTAAATGCGGTAAGAAACACCCTGGTATTTTTCTGAAGGGACTAGGAGTCTGGTACAAGTGTAGTGAAAAAGTACACCAAGCTCATGATTGCAAGGGTAAGAAAAAGGCTGTTAATGTTGAGTTCTACAACTTTAGAGAAATGGGACATTATTAAAATGAATTTCTTAAGCATTAGGGGAACTTACCTAAGAAAAGGCCAAGGGATCAAGGCCAAGATTATTCTATAACTACTGCTGAGGTTGAAACTTCGAAAGATGTAGTTATAGGTAATTTAATGGTTTCCTCAAGTTTATCCAATTATTTATTTGATTCTAGATCATCGAAATGTTTAATATCTTCCCAGTTTTCTATGTAAATTAGATATTTTCAATTTGATTTATCAAGGGAGTTGTCAGTCAAAACTCTTAAGGGAAGTATCATTGCAATAATGTTTTGTGAATCAATTCCGATTAAGGCTTATAAAAGTTATTTATCTACTGATCTCATCATTATACCCATGATTTAATTTGATAAAATCATTAGTATGTATTGGATTTTGGACTATTATGAAAAAATTTATTGTAAGAAGAAGGAGGTTACAATTTTTGATGATGAAAAGGAGTACCTTATCTTTAGATCAGGAACGTCACCGCCTAATTTTTATCTAGATCCTCTCCTAGTAGCTCAACTAAATTCAATTATTGGGGTGGAAGAGAAAGAAATAACCATGAGTGATGAAAGGAATGTTAAAATAGAGGATTTACCTATTGAGCAATAATGTGTTGATGTGTTTCCATAGGATTTACCTCGACATCCTCCAGAATGAAAAATTGAGTTTTCCAATGACTAAATTCCTAGATCAAGGCCCATATCGAAGACCACTTATAGAATGGACACTGTGGAATTATTGGAACTAATGAAACAACTAGAGTAATTGAGAAATAAATTATTTTTTAACCCTGGTGTTTCTCCATGGGGAGCCCCTTTTCTTTTTTTGTTAAGAATAAAGATTGATCTCTGAGGTTGAGCATTGACTACATGGAGATCAATGTTATAACAATAAAGATCAAGTATCCTCTACCTCGCATTGATGATTTATTTGATCGACTTCATAGAGGTAAATACTTTTCAAAGATTGACCATCGATCTGGATATCATCAGTTGTGTGTGAAGAAGAAATAAATTCCGAAAACCACATTTCGAACCAGGTACGAGCATTAAGAGTTTACAGCAATGCCTTTTATATTGGCTAATGCACCCTCTATATTCATGGATGAAATGAATAGATTTTTCAAGGAATATCTTGATGAATTTTTAGTGGTATTTATTTATTATAACTTGGTATACTCCAAAAGCTACAAAGATCATGAAAATCACTTGCGTATTATTCGAAAGACTCTTAGAAGACTTGAATTATATGGAAATTTTAGCAAGTGTCAATTCTAGCTTCAAGATAATTCTTCTCTTTTCCATATTTTCTTTAAGGATAGATTCTCCGTTCATCCTTAAAAGACAAGAGCAATCCAAGAATGGCCAGCATCGATGAGTATAACTGAGGTACACAGTTTTATTGGTTTAGCAGGTTATTATCGACGTTTCATCCAGAATTTTGCCTGATTGGATAACCCATTAACAAAGATCACACGTAAAGGGGTTAAATTTGTATGGAAAAAAGAGTGTGAAGAATTTTTTGAATAACTGAAGAGAATATTGGTCAATGATCCTATATTGACTCTACCATTGGGGAATGATGGGTTTGTTATTTATAGTGATGATTCAAAGAAAGGACTTGGTTGTGTCCTTATGCAGAATGATAGAGTCATTTATTATGCCTCACTACAGCTAAAAATTCATGAACACAACTATCTTACTCACGATCTTGAGTTCGCAGTTGTAATCATTGCTTTGAATATTTGGATGCACTATCTCTATGGGGAAAAATGCAAGATATATACCGATCACAAGATTTTGAAGTATATTTTCTCACAGAAATAACTCAACATGAGGAAAAAGCAATGGCTTGAACTACTCAAGGATTATGATTGCACCATAAACTACCACCAGGGGATGGAAAATACGGTGGAAGATGCTTTGAGAAGAAAGGATCATGGAGTTCTGAACAAGATGAGAGTTGAAAAGGATCCTATATACATGGATCTAGTAAAGTTGTGCATGGGGATAACTATGGAATGTGAAACATCAATACTTTTTCAAATGGTTTCCAAACCATATTTAATATAAAGGATAAAGAGTTCTCAGACTGATGATGAAGAGTTTCAAAAGAAGATTAAAGCTGTGAATGATGGGATATTGAGTGACATTGTGTATGAAGATGGAATTTTTAAATTTGGGAAGAGACATTGCGTTCCTGATATACCTGATTTAAAATGGGAATTTTTGGATGATGCTCACAGTTCCAATTTCTCTATACACCCTGGTATCATTATGATGAATAGATATTTAAAGAAACATTTTTAGTGGGACAACATTAAGAGGTAGATTGGTAATTTTGTGTCAAGATGTATGGTTTGTCAACAAGTGATTGCTGGAAGGAAAACCCATGGAGGAGTCTTGCAACCTCTTCCCATACCTGAGTGAAAATGCGATAATATTATGATGGGATTTTTCATGGGACTACCAATGACTCCAAGAAGAAATGATGCAATATGGGTCATTATTGATCATCTTACCAAGTCAGCACATTTTCATGCTATACGAGAAGATTTACCACTTGAACATCTTATCCAGATTCAGAAAACGTTTTTTGAAAGCCCTAGATACTGAACTTTGTTAGAGCACTGCCTACCACGCCCAAACTAATGGACAATCATAACGGACTATTCAAACCTTAGAATACATGTTGAGATCATGATCACTTGACTTTCAAGGTAGGTGGGCTCAATATTTACCACTAGAAGAATTTTCCTATAACAATAACTTCCATTCAAGTATTTAGATGGATCCATATGAAAGGTTATACATAATGAGATGACGCACACCAACATGTTGGGATGATGTTGGTGAAAGAAAACTCATAGGCATAGAACTTGTGGAGGAAATGATGGAAAAGGTGAAGGTAATCCAAAACTACATCAAAGCATCTCAAAGTAAGCAGAAGATCTATGTCGATAATTGAAGAAAGGATCTGGAATTTCCGGCAAGAGATCAAGTTTTATTGAAGGTATCTACATGGAAGGGAGTTATAAATTTTTGTAAGAAGGGAAAATTAAGTCTCAGGTACATTGGAACTTTTGAAATTCTAGAACGAATTGGGGTTGTAGCTTACCATTTAGAGATGCTACCAAGTCTCTCCAAAGATCACGATGTGTTCCATGTATCACTGTTGATAAAATACATGCCTGACCCAATGCATGTACTCTCCTATGAGGAATTAGAACTGGAACCCAACCTGTCTTTTTGCGAAAATCTTGTCATGGTTCTCGATACAAGAGAATAAGTGCTGAGAAACCGGACGACTCGTCTGGTAAAAGTTCTATGGAGAAACCATAAGATGGAAGAGGCAACATGGGAACCCGAGGAACTTAGATGAAGAACCACCTGAGTCAATTTATTCAGTAATATTCTAGAAATTTCGAGGACGAAATTATTTGAAGGAGGAGAGAACGTAACACCCCCATCTTCCATGGTACGCTTCTCTTTGAATAATACAATAGTGTGTGTTGTACGCAACTTCGAGTTCTAACACCCCACAACCAATCAAACGAGCCGTTACGAATAGTAATATCAAATTTTTGAAATTTTATATATTTTATCTTTCAAAATGTATTTCATGTTTGGATTCGGAGTATCGAAATTAGCTTAGGGTAAATTTTTGGTATTTTTCTGAAAACATTCAATTTTTAATGAATAGTGAAAAACACTGAGTTATAGTTTAAAACCGATTTTTTATTTAAATAATTATTTATTTTATTAAAATTTATTTTAGGTAAAAATAGATATATAATACTTATATAAGTTCAATGTAATTCATTGGAGTCAGTTTATAATAAATTTAGATATATAAAAATTCTATTGAATTTTTTACTGTCTTTTAACCACCTCCTACGAGCATTTGCAAATTTACATAAAACATAATTTAACCACTTCTGTGAGTTAAATTTAAAAATCCAAGAGACATGATTGATATCAAAAATTAAAATTTGGTTCCATAAGATTAAAATATTTTTTTGGTGAATAGTAACTTTTTACTTTTATTTACCGCGGTTAAAGATAAATATGCAAATTAATGTTAAAAATGATATTATTATTACCCTAGAACGTGTCCTAATTCTATTGGATAAGTATAATTCTACCAAAAACAACCTTTGGAATAACATATGAACCTCTTTGGTAAACTTGGATTAGATTAGGACATTTATTATTATTTTATTTAAAGAAGAGTTTAAAGAGTTAAATTCAATATTTAATAACTAAAAAATTTTAATATAGGGTTAACAACAATATAAATTCGACTATAAATATTAATTTGAAATATAAAAATATTTACTACATAATTTTGTTTTATTTATATTTTAGACATTAAATAATTAAATTTATTTATGACACAATGATGATGCAGTAATTACCATATTAATGAAAGATTAAAATAATTGATATTATAAATATTCAAATAAATCTAATTTTAGACTTTTAATGAATTCCACTAATTTTAGAGGTTAATATGACATGTTAGGGTTGATTAAATGTATTTATTTAGAAGTAATAAAGTTCTTAGGACTTTAACAAAAATCAATTATTAAATAATGTCAAAATTGACATAAATGAGTTTATAAAACAAATACAATATTATTGGTTGATATAATAATCCTAAATATCTAAGGTTTGTCCAAAATAATAATATATTGATAGGTGTATCATTAATGAACCACTTGGGGTTTGATTGATAGTTTATAGTAAGTTTATTGACCATATAATATAAAAATACAAAGACACATGTTAAATGTCAAACTATTTAACTAAGAGTTAAATCTAAAAGATAAAGTTAATATAGTGACCCAAAACTATATAAAACCTATTGGTTGAGAGGTTTTTAACCCATCCCCACCTTATCCTTTATGTAATTAATTTTGTATCCATTAGAAACCGAAAATGATTTCATTATAAAATAATATTTCTATCTTTTCCTAAGGTGCCCCTCACTCCCCTTATAAAAGGGAACTTCCCATTAACTCTAATTCAAAACATCAAAGACATTTGTCTCGGCCAACCCTGGCCCAAATACCCTCTCAATTTTCCTACCTTTATCCTAGAGTCCTTCCTTTAGTCATAAATCCAACATAAGGAGTCTTTTTGATCATATCAAATGGAATAACCTGAAGAAGAGGTAAATATCTCACCACCTCTTTCATGTTTTTCTTCTTCCAATTCATCTTTCCTTGTTTTTTCAATTCTGAAATAATAAATCCAGTATCTTTTATATACTCTGATAAATATGGTACAACCATCCGTCCTATGAATGACATGTCACTATACATGCGTACGTACGACTTACTGTCTCCACGTCGTGGTGTAGTGGTTACTCGATACATTACAATTCAGATGTGTATAATAATGATGTATATATAATGTAAATAATAAATCTAAAATGATAATGATTGTGTATATATGATATAACATCCAATTAGAAATTATTTTAATATCAGAACAATGATATTGTCACTCGTGTGTACGTATAGATTACCATCTCCACGAACACAATGATATTCATTCCACATCATATCAATTCAAGACTAATTTTCATTAGATGATTGAAAATAATGTTTCTAGATATAATATCATTCTGAAAATGAATAAGATATATCCTATCCAAAACAAACATTACATACTTAACAAATCATATAAAGGAAAACGAATCCGTAAACACCCGAAACGACAATAATACTAAAATATTATTAACAAAATAATATTAAAAGATTATATATGATATCATATTAATGTATATGATTCTTGTATAATTTAATAAAAAATATTTCACCATTATACAGGAGTTTAACCTACCCTTGACCAAGGAAAAGTATAAGGTAAGTGTTAATTTCACAATCTCTTTATTATCCGAGGTTGTTTTTACGTAAGTATCTACCGGGACCTTTTTAGCATCCACATCCATGTTTCTTAAAGATGTATTCCAAAATATTTTTAATATTTAATAGACTATGGGTTAAAGTAATTTATACCCTTTTTTGAATTATTATAAAATGGTTTGAAAGGAATCTTTCCATCGTTTTCCAAACAGGGTACCTTATGACCTTTTCGGAAAAATTAAGGTAAATTTTTTTTTAACTTATACGGTGTGTGCGGCTATTTTATACTGTTATAATATCGTCGAAGATTCCCTTAAAATCTTATAAGAATATTTTTAAAATAAAAGTTTTCTTTATAATTATGTGACTCTTAAATTATTTCAAAATAGAAAGACATATTTCTCTAAAAAAGGTTTTGATTTCATCTATGTCAACATCCTTTGATGGATATGAAGCTTATTTGCAGTTGATTAGTTATGATACAAAACTTACATATTGTATTGAAGGTTTTATGATATGTTTGACTGTGGATGTATTATTTTTATACCATTCATGGTTTATGTATAAAGTATTGACATTTCGTATGCTATTTTTAATATGAATGTTTATGTTATTTTAAACGTTTTCATATGAGGAATGCATTGGACTTATTAAGTTATGGGTGGAGCCCGCTATAGCTATTTGATGGATCGGTAGGTCTCATGAGACAAACTAGTGTCTTTGCACAAGGCCTTGACAATGTTTTATTTGTATTCTTGGCACAAGGCCTTGACAATGTTGTTATGTTGTCTGGAATTATACATTCCATCATTAGTAAAGTGTCTATTGATATTTCATGTGATTATTTGACTAGTAGAATATCCATGTGAGTAAAGAAAATCCATTATTTGGATTTTTATTTTCCATATTATGATGAAGTTTATGTTTAAATGGATTTTTTTAAATTTTACCGTAATTGTTTATGTTTGTTTATGAAAGTTTCCTCTATATTGTTATCCTTACTGAGCATCTGAGCTCACCGCTTTCTATGTTTTATTTTTCCAAGATGCGAAGAAGTATATTATAATTGACCTGCAGGGATAGTATATGGGATCTCAATTTTTTCTATGGAATCAATTTTGGTGTAGTTTTCCATTTTATGATGTAATGTAAACCTATGAATGTATCTAGTACTTCCAAGGGTACTAAACTAATCAGTATTTCAAAACATGATCTTTTGTGATCATACCAATGATACGTAAAAATTCACCGACTCTAAGCTATTGGGGATGGGGCGTTACAATTTTAACACACAAAAATTATAATATAATCCCATTTTACTAATTAGGGTTCCATGTCTGAAGCATCGATCTTATAATACCAACAAATTATATTACATTAAAAGTAATCTTTTTAAATACTTGTAGTACAAAAAACCGTAAGTCAAAATTAACCATGATATATTATAACATTGTAACCTAGAAATATTAATTGGAGGGTAAAAACATTAATATCTGAATTATAATAATTGTGGTAAAATTTTGATTATAAATACAATAAAGATCATTTTAATGAATAATTTTTTTTTGAAAAACTCTAATTTTCTAAAAGGATGTTTAGTCACAATTTCAAAAAATAATTCTAAATTAATTTTGAACCCTTTTATAAAATTTATTTAATAAAATTAACATAATTTTTTAAATCATAAAATCATAATTATTTTATTTTAAATTTATTGTATTTTATCTCAAATATATCATTTAAGAATGAAAAGTACTAAATATTGAATTTTAATTGAAAACTATAATTTATTTTAAATTATTCATAATTATAAATTCTATTTGGATTTCCATGGAGAATATTTTTTTCAATTTAATATATATTAATAAAATTTAGTTCATTTTAATCATTTTCATGTCGCATTTTCGTTTGAAAATATTGTTTTCTGTTGAACAATAACTTTTTGAAACCCGTATTTCTCATTACGTTTGTGGTAATAATTTTATATTAAAATTGTACACTTAAATGAATGTAACACTAGGAAATGTATTAAATAATTAAAATCATACAAATTTATACTATCTAATAATGTAAAAATTATTTTTAATCAAAATTAATAGTAAAAATAAAAATATTTATTTACCATAAGAAAGAAAAATATGGATTTTACAAAGGTAAAATTAAAAAATAACTGTTAATATAACATAAATATTTATATAAAATATATTTTATGACCATAAGAATACCCAATAATTTCCAATAATCTAGAATTTTTAATTTTTTATCCTTCTTTCTAGTATAAAACGTTCTGAAGTAATTTTATAAAAACAATACAAGTGTCTCATTAATGTTACTTTTAAGAGGACACCCCTCCCCTATCCCATTCACACCTTAAACCCATTTTGGATTAGAAAATAACTACCAAAAAGCCATAACATATTCAATAATATCCTTTTATAATCCTTATTTTTTCATAAATTAATCATTAGAATTATTTTCGTGTAAGCCTAAAGAGTTTACTAGAGAGAGTGCTTACATTTTTCATCGACTGTTGTTATTTTATTTCACCAGCCACCTCCTTCAATTAATTTTTTTGAAACCTTATTAGATAATAACATAAGTATATTAAAAATATAGAGATATTTAAAATTTATATTAATGACCTAAAATTTTCCCCTCTTCCATCCAATGGGTAATGAAATCATCATTCCTGTGTGAGGAAAACTACAACCTGAAGAACCTATGCAATTTGATTTTCCATTCCCACATCTCACATTTTGGTATAATAATCAAAATAAATTATAAATATAATTGTAATTTAATATTTATAATCATTATAAATTATATAGTATATAACAATTTTACATTTCATTCCACAGGGGATATGATAACATCACTCATTTTTAATGAAGACTATCACCTAATGAAGATATGCGATTTTTTCCCAAATACGTTAAATTGCATGTAATCTGCATAAAATTAATTAAAATATGAAATTTTCATTACATAACTATGATATTAATGAAATATTTACAATTATTAAATGATTATTTATTATTTAATTTCTTACAATTTCACTCACATAATCATTACAATATTGTTTGTGTACATGTGGACTACCCCCCCTTCATTAAGCGATCGGGCTCACTTTTTATCACACAACTAAATATATGATGTATATTAGTATATTTATTAAATTAAATGTTTATTGTGATATTATTATAACTATAGAATGATAAAGTATTACTCACAAAATTTCTATAATGATCATTGGAAAATGGAATCATTACCCATGAATTTGTAATGCATAATGTCTCTATGATCATCACATACTTAATTTTTCATAGCCATATTCCATTATTTGTATTGAGAATGTTAATTTAATGTAAATTTGATAATTATTTCCTGGAAATTGTTATATAGGTGATGGAACTATGTAATATTCCCAAGAACTAGATCATTCATGAAAGAACATGCATGAGCATACAAGGCGATTAACATATGAAACAATGTTAATAATGAATGATTGTTAACAAATCAGTGATAATATGTAATAAAAGAATAATATTGGATATTATAAAATATAAAATAGATATTTTATAATTAAATATCATTTAAAAAATCAATATTTAAGAGTTTAAATAACATTCATCAAAATAAAAACGTGGTGTAGTGGATTTCTTAACTCAAGTTCCAATCAATGTGTTAGACTTCCACATCATTGATTTTGTAATGCTAAGATTATATGTATAATTACTATTGATTATTGTATGTTGTATTGAAACCTTTTTGGTTTGATTTAATTTTTTTCACCTAATAAATGCATTGTTTAATACTAACATAAATGATATGATCTTTGTAAGGGACTTCATCTAAAGCTTTCTTCTTCTAGCCATATTTTAATATTGTACACTTAATTTAATTCATATGGGGTATATGAAGACCCTTGACATGTAATATCATAAATAAATCATTGTTTCTTTTATTATGTTTTTAAATTTGAATCATTTAATGTTTGGGGATTTGACATAAAACACATAAAGATGTAATGAATTTCATAACTAAATTTCATTCATTAGATTATATTACTTGTTTATTATATATGAATTTATATGATTATATGGGTATTGAGTTTTCAAAATATAAATTTTATATAAACTTATTTTATGTAGATTTAAATTTTTCATTCATTATTGATTCATTGTTTAATTGTCACTTCAATGTTATGATCTTTCTACGGGGTTATTTCATAATATCATTTTAATTGGGAGAGATATTACATAAATTTATATTGGAAAAATTATTTGATCATTTTTTTATAAAAATATTAATTTTATTCTACTATAATTATTCTTTAATATTTTTCTGTAATGGAAAAACATTTAAACTCATTCACAGTGAAAATGGTTGTGAAATGTTTTTAATAAAACAAGACTTCATTTCACCCTTCAATAAGAAATCCTTTTTCTACCAAAACCAGGTTCCCTAAAAACTATTTACATTTTTTTAACACTTTTAAAAATGATTGAATAAATATATTTTACCCAATAATAATATTTAAAAAAATTATAAAGCAATATTCTGGTCCTAATTAAAATAAGGCTGATTTTGATATTACTGAAAAATTGAAAGGAATTTTTGTTTTCGTGGAGTCAACATATAAAGAATTTATTACCATAATGAAAAATTCATTTTTTTTAATATTTTATAATTACAAGTGGTTTTTTTTAGATAAAAATTTTTTAAAAAAATTTTCTCACCTTTTAGTTTGATATGGTTATTTACCAATGAAAAATATATTTCCCTCATGAATATTTTTTTAATGTTTTTTTGGTATTTTTATTTATCATTGACAAAATTACTTCATTTTACATATAATATAATAATAAATCAGATATTTTCAATTTTTTTAGAATGTATTATGGAAAATTCTATGACCAGACGTGGAGATGCCATGCGATTCTGAGGCATTGTGTTCCAGAAACAGTTAATTGATTTTTTTTTGTTTTTAGTAAAATGTCTAGGGGGATTTCCATATAAAGTGGAATATAATTAAAAATGGATCCGAGATTAAAAATATGAGGGAACTATTGATCTCATATTTGAGGCATTACAATAAGAATGATCTATCTTTGGTCATTATGGGTCATCTGAATAAAAATCTAACTAAAGAATTAACCGTAAATAAAATTATTTTATTTTGATATCCTAATAGATCATGAAATCTAACACCGCAACCCCATAAGCTTGGATTCAATGCATTAATTTATTACATTGTCTTGATTACAAGGAAACAAATCCTAATAGACTGAGCAGTATACTAATCTAGGAATACAAGATTACATTAATGATACCCAAAATACATTAGAAGAAGAAAATATAAAACGATAAAATAAAAAATGAAATAAAATTCATCCTTCAAATATTATTCATAGTTTTTTTCTTCATAACCTGGGGAATAGAAACTTAAGAAATGGGTGAGCTCATATTCTCAGCAAGTTTAAGTAATAAAACAAATGTATAAATAAGGGATGGTGAAAATATAAAGAACACATAACATTAAAACATAAAAATGTGCATAATATGGACAAATAAAAACTAAATAAACAATATAGTAATAAAAAAACCATGTATATTCTACGAGTCAAATAATTTCATGGACTATCAGTTACTAGTTTAATAATGAGGGAGGATATCATAATCATTCTATCTTGGCCTCATTCCAACACCTTACATAAAAGGGAAAACTCAAACTATTTTTTCTCATGAGACCTACCTATACATCAAGGGTCTATAACGGTCCCCACCCATCAATTACTAAATAAAATACATCCCTCATATGAAAATGGTGAAACATATACAACATAATAATTATTATTTAAAAACTATAATATGAAATGTGAATACTATAACTATAACACATGTATGGTATCAAATTAGCACATCCACAGTCAAACTGGTCTAGAACAATTAAAAAACATATGTTACATGATATCGTAAGAGATATTCCTAGATTATTTACAATATTTAACAATGTATTTTGACATAGATGGAGATACTTTTAAATGATACAATTGAAAATTTCATGAATAAATATTCTTTAATCATTCAAAAGTGTCCCATACAACATTGAAACATAAAAATAACAATCCATTCATATTTTATAAGAATTATGAGACTCTTGGTATGATATTTCAAAGGAATGTACCGACACCACATGTAATAAATAATTTTTGAACGAGGCATATATATCATAAATGTTAATGTGAGATGAGAAAATTCCATTTTAAGATTGGAAATATTATTTCTTTTGGAATATCATTTTTATTTGTCAGAATAATCAATTGTAAACATTTATATCCCATAAAATAAAATTTAGGGACATTGAAATTATATTCGATGCATAAATGTTGTTCCACTAAAGTGAAATAATGTAAAAAGTGTTTTTAACAAACATTAGAAATAGAACATTATAGTACGGTTTAAGGAAATATTATAGTGATTTTAAAGAGGAAAGGCGTGTTTGATTTCATAAAACCAAAAATAAAAAATATATATATGATTTTGAGGAAAAAATAGTCATTTTATAAATTTTTTATGGATTAAAAAGAGTATATATTTCACACGAAAATGGGTAATAATTGGAGAAGTTCCCTTGAATCAGTCATATTTATCATGAAGAATTGAGAAGGTAACCAATCAATAACATTAAATTTAAATAAAATAAGGATTAAATTTACTGAATATATCATCTTGGAACATATAAATATAATTTTTAGTATGTTCACAAAAAAAATAAACATTACATTGGGGTAATTATAGTTAAAGAATAACCTGATACAAAAATGATGGTTCGGGTGGAATCTCTTAATTTTTTATAATCAATTGAATCATTTTTCGCAAAATTAATAATCATAAAAGTTTATATTTAAATAATGATTTTAATGCTAAATCACATCAATGGTTTGTATACATACACCATACACAATAAATAGTGGTTAATAAAGAATATCTCACAAAATTTAAGTGAGATGAGAAAACCCATACTACTTTGTAATCAATTGAATCATGTTTCAAAAAATTAAAAAACAACCAATTAATCCTTTAATAGAATGAATATAATTATATTCATGATATTATATATAAAATTTCATTATACATAAACCATATACAATAAATAAGTGGTGAACAATGGAAATCTCACAGAAATAAAAGTCAGATGAGAAACCCCTTACTACTTTATAATAAATTGAATCGTATATTCAAAACGTAACAATGATAAAATAAATAATTTGATTCCATGAATATAAAAAGTGTTTCCATATATTATAAATCAAAAATTTAGTATACATACACCACATATAAGAAATAAGTTCCGAATACTGGAAATCTCACAAAAATAAATGTGTGATGTTAGACCCCTTACTACTTCATAATCAATTGAATTGTATGTTCAATAATTAACAATGATCTAATTAATAATTTAATACCATGATGATAAATAGATTCATGATATTATATATATCAAATGTCAGTATACAGACACCACACACAAAAAATAAGTGGCGAATAATGGAAATCACCTGAAAATAAAAGTGTGTTGGGAACCCCCTTTCAACTTTGTAAATATTTCAATCGTATGTCCAAAACGTCAAAATCATACAATAAATCTTTCAATGCCATTAAAATAAATAGATAAATAATATTATATATCAAAAGTGTAACACCCGAGACTTCTATGTTATATAAATCATCAAAGGAATCTTTTTCTATACACAACACTTGCTTGGCTTGCTTTACACGAAATCGCGACCTTCCTCGATAGCTTGCATCGTACGCAATACCGAGTTTCCCTAAACAATGATATGCTAATAAAATATTATTAAAACTAGCCATTATGAATAGTAATAACCAATTTTTGAAATTTTATAATTTTTTTTAAAATGGACTTCATTTTTGGATTCGGAATATTGAAATTGTCCTAGGGTGAAATTTTGGTATTTTTTTGAAAACTTTCAATTTTTGATGAATAGTGAAACCACTAAGTGGTAGTTAAAAAAACTGAATTTTTCATAAAACATAATTTTACCGCTTCTGTGAGTGGAATTTCGAAAATCCGAGAGACACGGTTGATGTCAGTAAGTAAAATGTTTTTCAATGAGATGAAAATAATTTTTTTGGTGAATAGTAACTTTTTACTTTTTTTTACCACGATTAAAAGTAAATAGGGTAATTAAGGGTAAAAATGATATTATTATTACCCTAACACATGTCCTAATTACATTGTACAATTGTAATTCGACCAAAAACCACCTTAGGAATAAAATATGACCATTTAGGCCCACTTGGATTAGATTAGGACATTTATTATTAATTTATTTAAAGAAGGGTTAAAATAGTTAAAATCAAAGTTTGATAAGTAAATCATTTTTAATATACGGTTATACATAAAATAAATTCGACTATAATTATTAATTAGAAAGATAAAAATATTTCCTACATAATGGTATTTTCTTTGTAATTTTTATACATTAAATAATTTAATTTATTTATGACACAATGATGATGCAGTAATTATCTTATTAATGAAATATTGACATAATTGATGTTATAAACACCAAAATAAATGCAATTTGACACTTTTTATGAATTCCAGTAATTTTATAGATTAATATGACATGTTAGTATTGATTTAATTAATTTTTTTAGAACTAATCATTCTGTTATGATTTTCACAAATATTAATTACTAAATAGTGTCAAAATTGACATAAAATAGTTTTAAAAAAAGTATTATATTAGTAATTGTTATTTTATTACTAAAAATATAAGGTTCGGTAAAATGACTTAGATAAGGTTATATATATT